>CP032572.1:5551978-6839978 GCA_008044935.1 Gossypium turneri | reverse complement strand
CAGATAAAAACCCTAATTCATAGAAACGGCTACAAACCCTAACCCCAGTCCTCTTTATAAACCCTTCTACTCATACTCTTCTCGCATCAGCCCCAAAACTATCGACCTTTCAGTATAGGTTTATTCCTTTTTAATTTTTTATTTGGAAATGGTTTTAGCTTAGTTTGATTGGAATGAATTGTGTCGATGATGATAAATCAAAGGCTTGTTTCTCAGAAACATTCGCAGTGGCCGCCTGAGAGCTTTCGCCTTTCGCCGGGCTTGAGAGCTTCTGCTGTTGTGCTCCTTCCCTGGATGTCTGAGACTTTTTTTAACCCCGTAGTATAAATATGTTTTTCTTTTATGTTAATTAAATCTGATTTTTACTAGTCATCAACTGATTTTATGCTTCATTGTTTCAAATTTTCAATGATCGAGCATCTCTGTTTAGGCTCTGTTTGTTTGTTGCTTTTGCTGCCTTATTTTTAGATATGTTTATTTGCAAGATGATAATTGAATGCATAATTTTGGGGTGTTGTGTGAAGTCAGTTGCCATGTAGTGTTTTACTTGCTACGTTACGAAGTCAAATATAAAGTCGATGATGATAAGTTGTAAGGCTTGTTTCTCAAAACATTCGCAGTGGCCGTCTAAGAGCTTTCGCCTTTCGCCGGGCTTGAGAGCTTGTGCTGCTTCCTTCCTTCCTTGGATGTCTGAGACCTTTTATGACTTCTATATGATTGTTGTTTTCATTATTTGTGCTTGAAAACCCAGTCACTTCCTCAGAAATCTGGTTGTACATCCCCCCCCCCCCCCGCCCTTTTTTATTCAGTTCAATTGATAAACGATATTCTTAAAATTCAGTCAAAGGAAAATATATTTGTTGTGTATGGGTTTATGATGATAATCCAAAGGCTTGTTTCTCAAAACATTCGCAGTGGCCGCCTAAGAGCTTTCGCCTTTCGCCGGGCTTGAGAGCTTGTGCTGCTTCATTCCTTCCTTGGATGTCTGAGACCTTTTATGACTTGTATATAGTTGTTTTTCATTATTTGCGCTTGAAAATCCAATTATTTTCTCAGAAATCTGGTTGAATATTTTTCCCTTTTTTTCAGTTCCATTGATAAACGATATTCATAAAATTGAGTCAAATGATAATATATTTCATGTGTATGGGTTTATGATGATAAGTTGTAAGGCTTGTTTCTCAAAACATTCGCAGTGGCCGCTTGAGAGCTTTCGCTTTTCGCCGGGCTTGAGAGCTTGTGCTGCTTTTATCCTTGGATGTCTGAGACCTTTTATTATATCTTTATAATTGTTTCACTTTTTAAATATAGTTATATTCAGTGAAAAGGAGTTTCTAAATTGATGTATATGTGTTGATGATGACAAATTCAAAGGCTTGTTTCTCAAAAACATTCGCAGTGGCCGCCTAAGAGCTTTCGCCTTCGCCAGGCTTGAGAGATTGTGCTGCTTTATTCCTTCCTTGGATGTCTGAAACTTATAAAATTTACTTGTTGGTTCTCAAATGTAATTGGATGCCCGATTTATATAATACCGAAACCAAAGATAACCTGATTTGAGTGAAATACCTGTTTAATTCCCTTTGTTTACATGTATATGATGAAGAGAGATGGGAAGTGATTTATAGACTAAAAGAATTTCATTCCTAAATTAAGATTAATTATGTTGTTGCTTAGTCATCTGGAATAATAAAGTTATTTTTATTTTCGATTGATATAATTTATGGTGAGATGGAGGAAAAAAATTGGATTTACGCATGCTCAAAACAGTGATATAATTAGGTGTTTTTTTTGAATATTTCTCTCAATTTGTAATTTCTACTCAAAATCTTATTTCTATTGTTATGGTTAGATATGTTTTTATTATTTTTATTTGTAAGATTATTTTTTCTAATTTTATCAAAATATGAGATTGAAGGTGAAAGAAATTAAAAACTGAATATAATTCAGTCAAAAATCAAATATTTTAACTTTTCATTAATTTTTAACCTTTAAATTCGTTTTTTTTTTTTTGTAAATTTCACATCAAACATTAATTAATTTATTTATTTTGAGAGTGATTTAATAAAAAAAAACAAGTGTAAGAGTTAGTTTAAATATAATGCTAATAGGTATTAGTTTGTTAAAATTAATTAAATTTATCTTAATTTTGATGGGCATCTATTTAATAATAAAATATTTATAACAATTTTACAAATTCAAATTTGCCCTGGGCCCAAAAAATAAACTCAATTTTCAGCTCAATTACAAACTTAGCCCAACAAGCCCAAAAAAAACTAAATTTGACCCTAAACCCAAATTACCCTAGCCCATGTTCAGAAAAAAAGAACAAGTAGCAGCAACCCTAGGGTCTTCAGCCACTAACTCTCTGCCACCCCACAACAACCATCACCACCTGCAAGGAAAAGAAAGAAAAGACAGAAACTAAAGGCCATGAAACTAAATGTAAATGGGGGGGGGGGGGGGGGGGATTTTTCTTTTGAAAAGAAAAAAAAAAAGGGTTCAAAAAAAGAGAAAAGATTCAAAGTTGTTTTCTTATTTTTGCTTTTTTGCTTTGTTATTTTTATTTTATTTTTGAAATATTAAGTAATATAAAAAAAAGAGAAAAAAAAATTACCTTTTGAATTTTCCACGGTGGCCGGTGCAGCACCGGTGCGACAGCAGTGCGGCGGGGCCTGGCCGGAATCTGGACTTAGTCCAGAGAGAAATTTCTTCCCCCCTTTTCTTTTTTTTCTTCTAAGTGACCAAATGACTGTTTTTTTTCCCAAAAATTACAACTTTTATATCCTTGTAAAACGACGCCATTTTGGCCGGCATCCTTAAGCCTCAAAACGACTTCGTTTTGACTTGGGTCGAACCGACCCGACCCGAATCGCCTGGGATCCGCGTGTTTTTGGACAAAGGGTTTACTTGCGCTCTCAGTCCTTCCGCTTTTGAGGCTGTTTACAATTGGGTCCTATTCCCTTTATTATTTGTTTTAATTTTGCCCCAAATTTCTATTTTTCTTGCGATTTGGTTCATAGACCCTCTGCACAGACCTTGCGTGAACGACGCTGTTTAACCAACGGGGGAATATTTCCCTTTTAGTCCCCTCTCTTTCACGCGTGTTACAATTTGATCCTTTTTGTTGTTTTTATTTCTATTTCTGATCTCGAAATTTAATTTAGTTTCTAATTTAATCCTATTTTTGTTATTTAGGTTATTCTATTAGAAAAATTAATCATTTTAATATCATTAATATTATTATGCAATATTATTACTATGGTATTATTGTATTATTATATTCATGTATTTATACACTACACATATACATATTTGCCATGTTTCATCCTAAAATATGTACATAGGTTTTTTTTTATAATTTTACGTGTATACATATTTTTATTATTATTTTATAACTTATATACATATCTACACATCTATACATATTTTTAATTTTCATATATATATATATACCTTACATCTTATATTATATATCTTTATACACGTATTTTTAAACTCATATATACATACATACTTACACGCATATATACACACATATTTTTAATTTATATCTATATACATATTTTCTAAATTTTTATAAGTATATATATACTTACGTACTTATATTTATTTTATACTTTCTAATTTGTATATACATATTTACATCCCTATTTTTAATATATTTTAAACATATATATATAAATTATCATTATTTACTTGTTTATATATATTTTTATTATTTTCAAATTTTGATGTATACTTTCATATATATCTTTTTACATTTTTTTATAATTTTATTCATTTTATTTATTTACTTATTTATTTACGTTTTCATTATTATTTTAAAAGAATGTTTTACTTTTACTTGCTCGTATACTTGTTATTTTGTATGCCATTGATTTGTCCTTTTATTTAACTTATTTTCGTTGCATTTGCTCGTATTGTTCATGCTTACATTATCGAGTTCATTATTGTTTTGTTACGAGTATTAATGTCGCGTTTTACTCTTACTATTTCATGATTTTATTCGATGTATAAATTATAATTTTTGAATAAATAAAATTTCGTGTTTAGATTTGAGAAAGTCGTACCCTAACTTACTGGGTTTCGACTTTCACAATAAATCTAAATACACGAATATTTTCAAATTCAAGTTTTAAACGATCTCGGGAATTAAGAAAAGATCATGTCCTAACTTACTGGGCATGACCCCTTTTTTAATCCGAGATGGCTAAATATCCTTCAAATAAGTAAATTTTTCGGCATGTATTCTCGTATCGGGAATTCGATACGTTGTGTCCTAACGCATTGGATATGACATGTCGTTTTCTCGAGATGAGGATTTTTCTAGAAAATAATAAAGGCAATATTTTACGTTTGGAAATTCGAGAAAACGTGCCCTAATGTGTTGGGTTTCGATTTCTCGTTTAGCCAAATAGCCTGATATCCTTCAAAAATTTCAATGTTGACACCATTTTTTGTATAAAATGGGGTCGACTTGGATTTTGAAAACGAAAACGAAAACGGGAGTCGCCACCAATCCTTTTTTGATGAGGTGTGATCGGGTCACCTCGAAAAGTGGTTGTTTTTAATAAACAATTTAATTTTTATTAAAACAACGATTTTGGTCTACGAAATTCAGAAAAACGGGTTCGGGAGTCGGTTACGCACGAGGAAGGATTAGCACCCTCGATACGCCCAAAATTGGTACCTAGTTGATTACTTAATGTCTTGGTGTCGAAAATTAGAAACTCGAAAAGAATTTTAAAATACGATCCCTCTTTATATTGTGTTATCTTAAAAAATTACTTGAATAAATCAAAATGAAAAATGCCTCCTTATCTCGAATTAACCAGATGTCACATTCAGTAAGTTAGGACACGACACCTCGTATTTTTGAGAGTAAGCTTGCATTCTATTTTTTATTTAAACCTCATTTATTTTAATTTTTAAAGGATATTTGGTTATTTAGGATCACGAGAAAAATCGAAGCCCAGTAAGTTAGGGCACGATTTCTCGAATTTTCTAAATACGAAATATTGCCTTTATTTTCGAAATTTTATGTGTTTGGGAATTTAAAAGGATATTTTGCTATTTGGGTTTAACGAGAAAATCGAGACCCAGTAAGTTAGGGTACGATTTCTCGAATTTCCAAAATACAAAATATTGCCTTATTTTAAAAATATCCCTTTGAAGAATGGGTGAAAGTCGATGAAATATCTAAAAATAATACGCGTGTTTTTGATTATTCCTTAAAAGAAATCGTTGGAAAACTTTGAAAAGATCATACGTGGCTAACGATGATATAAAACATGAATAACAATTTATGAGCAAAATGTTAATGATTGGTAATAATACGAAAGCAAATAAGCAAATTATAACGTACCACACCACATTTTAATAAACAAATAAACGAAACAAAATAATTGAATAAACAAACAAATAGACAAATAAACGAATAAATCGATCACATCACATGCATCATTTTAATACATCAATGTTAATAATCCAAGTAAACGAAACGAGATAATAGAAGACAACTTTATAACTAAAGTCTAAAACAAGTAATTATTGAGATCAATTCGAAATGAATGATAAAAATACTCCAAACAAACAATATATGAAACCAAGAATGAATAATACTAACATAGTTTAAAATGAATAAATAAAATAAAAAAAACACAAAACAGTATCTTTTTCTTTATTAAAAAATAAAAGGTAAAAAAAGAATTAAAAAAGGTTAAAGGACAATATATATATGGTAGTTTAAGAATCAAATAATGTAAATAAAAAAGTTTAAATAAATATTAGGTGGAATATTTAAAATAAATAATATATGTAAAACTTAAAATAAATAAAGAATAATAAATTAATTAAATGGAATAAGGATGAAATTGAAATCGGGCCCAAAATTCGGGGTTTAAATCGCAAATAAATAAAAGAGGGTGGTTCGGGACCGAATTGAGACGCGCCCAAAGCATGAGGGACCTATAGGGAAATATTCCCCGGCCCTAAAACGCGGCGTTTAACCGGGGGAGCTGCGCATGGTCCAAGGACCAAATTGAATAGGCAGCCAAAATTCGTGGCCAAAATAAAAAAGGCAAAAAAAATCAGATTGCATTATGCTATGAAAACGGAGGGGCTAAACATGCAATTAGCCCCTCCCATCGAAACACGCGGATCTCCCCCAGGCGGGTCGAGTCGCGAGCGGGTCGTAAAGGCCCAAAACGGCGCCGTTTAGCCTTCTTTATTTAAGTCAAAATTTTTTAAAAACCTCATTTCAGCCTTTTTCATTTTAAAAAAAAGAAAAAGTTTTCCTCCCCCCTCTCTCAACATTTCCAGAAGCCGGCCACATTCGCCGCCGTAGTGCCACCGGGTCCGGTGGCCGGCGTTGCGCAAAATGGGCCTCTCGGCTTTTGCTTCGCAGCGCTTCCGAAAACTAGGCCCTCCCAACCCGAGGGGCCGAAAGAAAAGGTCCTTAGACCCCTCCCTCGTTCGACTCCGACGACGGCGAAGGGGAACTCCGACGCCGGGTTTGCGGGCCGATTCAGGTAAGGTTCTTCCCTTCTCTTTTTATTTTATTATTATTTCTATATTTTCTTATTAAAATGAAGTTAAAAAAGACAAAAATAAAATAAAATAAAATGAAAATCAAACGACTATAAAAAAAAATAATTGAATAAAGGTTTAACCTTTTTGAACTTCTATTTTTGCTGTTTTGATTTCTAATGTGTGTTTTTTACAAGGAAAATCGAAGGAGAAGTGAAACAATGACAAGTTTCGGCTTTTATAGCCGATTTCAAACTCCTAAATCTATTGTGTTTGTCGTTTTGCTTTTGGATTGTGCTTGTTTGTCGCTTTCTATTTTGTCTCTGTTGCTTTGCTTTTCTTTGCAGGTGACAGTAAGCGTGGAGGGGCGATGGGACGTGACGAACGGCGGCCTAGGGTGGCAGAGAGGCTGAGCGGCGCACATGGGCAGTAGAGACTGCTAGGGTTTTTAATTTTTGCTGAAAAAATTGTTTGTGGGCTAGGGTTTTTTAATTTTCTTTTGGGCCAGTTGGGTTAATGTGATTTAGGCTAGACTTTGGGTTTAATTGGGCTTGATATGGATTAATTTGTTTTTGGGTTTTGTAATTAAGTTTGGGGTATTGGGCCGGGCAAAATTTGGGCTTGTACAGCTGCCCCTCTTTGCTCGTTGTCGTGTAACGAGAACAGAGCAAAGACTAAAAAAGACTAATTTTGCCCAGTCTCGCCGAGTCTTGACAGTGTCGTGTTGCTTCAATCCACTCCGCTGCACTTCATGGGGATGGGATTGGCTTTTTCTGCTCCACTACTGCTTAGGGAGATAAAGCTACCGGCTTCAATGTACTCCACTATAATCAGGGAGGTAAAATCTGCCATCTTTGATCTTCAATCTATTCCACTGTTGCCCAGGGAGATAGAGCTACCGGTTTCAATGTACTCCACTGCAGTCAGGGAGGTAAAATCTGCTATCTTCGATCTGCTTCGCTGCCAAATACAGGAAGGCAAGATCTGCCATCTTCAACCAGCTCTGCTACGAATGAGAGAGGCAAGGTTTGTCTTCGATCTGCTTCGCTGTCAATGCAGGAAGGCAGGATCTGTTATCTTTAACCAGCTCTGCTACGACCGAGAGAGGCAAGGTTTGTCTTCAATCTGCTTCGCTGTCAATACAGGAAGGCAAGATATGTTATCTTCAACCAGCTCTGCTACAAACGAGAGAGGCAAGGTTTGTCTTCGATCTGTTTCGCTGTCAATGCAAGAAGGCAAGATCTGCTATCTTCAACCAGCTCTGCTACGAATGAGAGAGGCAAGGTTTGTCTTCGATTTGCTTCGCTGTCAATACAGGAAGGCAAGATCTGTTATCTTTGACCAGCTCCACTACGACCGAGAGAGGCAAGGTTTGTCTTCAATCTGCTTTGCTGTCAATACAGGAAGGCAAGATATGTTATCTTCAACTAGCTCTACTACAAACGAGAGAGGCAAGGTTTGTCTTCGATCTGCTTCGCTGTCAATGCAGGAAGGCAAGATCTGCTATCTTCAACCAGCTCTGCTACAAACGAGAGAGGCAAGGTTTTTTTGATTTTTACTCATCTGTTCTCTAGGGAACATGACCTGTATAGTGAACCTAATTATGCCTAATGATTAGGATGGCATGATCAAAATGAATCAAATATTCCTAACTAGACATGTGTGAATGACATTTGAATGAATGCAGAATGTCATGAAAATGATTCCTTAATGCTTAGGTTATCATCACGCAAAAGCTTATTAAGGCTTTATCACTGACGTGCTACAACGCCTTCTTGACTGGCTGGCATATCCAAAGAAACACTTAGCCAGGTTGCCCCCACTGTAAACCTGAAAGTTTAGTCCATTGGGGTGCAAAATTTGTACCATCATTTTCCCACTGTAATCCAAGG
Source organism: Gossypium turneri (assembly GCA_008044935.1). Lineage (NCBI taxonomy): Eukaryota > Viridiplantae > Streptophyta > Magnoliopsida > Malvales > Malvaceae > Gossypium > Gossypium turneri. Next base: position 6,831,558 of record CP032572.1, on the reverse strand, counting down.
GTAGAAATATGGCTTTTCTTATCGCAATTCAAGGATGCAGGATCTGAATCATTCTGGTTTCTTACACCATTCTCAAGGTGTCATACTAAAAACTTATGTACAAATGAGGGCTCTCTTCTCCGAGGTAACCTCTTCCTCTTGCCTGGTGATCATCACTTGCTTGCTTATGTAAGCTTTGTCGCCAACATGGCGTTTTGTCAATCAACGCATTTGACAACAAAAATCGAAAGAGAAAGTATAAGTTTAGACTATTCCTTATCAAATTTCCAACCTTTAAATTTGGTGTGCTCTAAACAATAGTCCTGTTTCAGGCTCCTATATTATTTAGAAACTTTTCAGAGTAATATGCAAAACTTCCTTCGTGAAAGTTTTATTAGTCCATTAATCATTATTCTGATGCTACATGCTTGCAAAAAGGTCATAACAATGGATAAGAAGTTGGTTCTGAGCATAGCTCAAAATGAATATATTATCAAGGATAGTAAGAAAAAAAGGGGAATTAATTGGGAACACGTACCTTGAAAAAGAATGAAGTATTCCAAGAATCAATCAAAAAAAATCAATACAAATAGTATGAAGGTTAGGTGCCCCAGATATCGCAGCTTGCACTTCTCTGTACAAACATTCTGAAGACCTTTCTGAGTTTGACATGTGTTCAGGGGATCTATAAGACTTTGTCAATGCCCCAAGATGCTACCTACCCTTTCCTGTTGAATCAGGTATAGCAAGATCATCACATACCCCGATTTGATCAAAATTTGAGCTGTTCTGATCGCCTCATGCCCCAATTTGATCCAAAATTTGAGTCGCCCTTTTTCGGGTTTTCAACTCAAACCCCTTTAGTCTCAAGGTGCCCTTTGTGGGTTTTCGCCTTGGCCTCTCCTTTTTCTTTTTCTTTCTTCTTCTTTTTTTTTTATATTCTTTGATTGTACCTAAACTCATAGGATTAGGCATGTCCTTGTTATCCTTTCTGATCAAGATTGATGTTTTTCCAGATAAGGTCATCCACAAAATGTCCTTTTCATCTTGGCATAAAGTTCTTTTTGTATGAAAATGATCTTCCTCAATACCAGGTCCCTCTTTGTAGAATTCTCTAGGGCGAACTTTTCGGAGTTCTCATCATTTACTTTTGGTGCATTTGGCCATGATGGATAACTTTGAACATTCCTCTTCAATTAGGATTGGATCCAAAAACTCAAAGAGAAAGAAATCTTGACCTCAATAGGTGAAACCGCAATAAGCCCAAAAAGAGGGCGTTGCCCCGGCAGAGTCTTTTTTTTTTGCCATCATCTTTTTTGGCGATATGGTGTTAATCTTGAACAGACTGCAAACTTCTGATATCGTGCTCTTGTTCAAATTTAGTGCATTGTCAGATATGATCCTTTTCGGCTTTTCGTGCTGACGTGATTTTTCTAAAATTTACTGTCGACTTTGTGACATTGGCATATGAAGCAGCTTCTTCCCATGAAGATAAACTGATGATTGCCAGACTCTTTTGGCGAGATCGACCCAACAACCTTCATGCCCCATATAGGGAGAAGTTATGGATTTCATTAATTCTTTGTAGGGTAGGATCTGTTTTCCATATTGTTTTACCATCCTCAATAAGTCTAAAAATAGGCTACAATCCATGACATCTTCGAAGTTATGAGATCCCTCTAGACGTATGTCTCGCTCAAAAAGAGATCCTGAGTCTATAGCAGCGTCACTCATGTCATTGATATCTGGGAACCTATTGTAGGTATAAAAGAATATACAAAGAATGTATGAATTTAAGAATAATTATCTGCACAGTATGATTATGAATGAATGAATAATTTGGAAGAAAGAATGAAAGATTAAAAATAATTATTCATAAAGAATGAAAGAATGTTGGCTCAAAAATGATCGCAAAGATGCATTTCATTAAAATAACGACGTTCAGACATGAGCCTATTTCACAAAAGAGTTCTTATTGCTTCAGGCTAAAAGCAACAAGTTTGTTCTGAATATTACCCTAAGTAGGCTCTAAATACTACAGGGACTTCTTTTACAGTCTGATTTATTTAGAACACTTCCAAATTTATAAGGGCAGACATCTAACAAGGTCCCTTCTTCAGTTGTTTCTTCATGCATGTCATTGATGTGAACACTTCCCAACATCTCTTCATACATCGCATTCACCTTATTGTCAATCCTGATTTGGTAGCAAATTTTCTGCAGTAGATGAGTCACCCAACTTGACAATACCCATATTGATGAGTTTTTCAACTAGTTTTTTGAAGGTGATGCAATTCTCTATTGAGTGCCCCGTAATTCCTACATGGTAGTCACATTGTGCATTCGCATCGTGCTATTTGGGGTATGGAGGCTGTGGAGGTTTCGTGTAGAGAGGGGCAATAATGCGCGCGTCGAACAAGCTTTGATACAGCTCCTTATACGACATGGGAATTGGCGTGAACTGGAGGTTCTCAGTGCCTTGTTTCACATAAGATTCTGGTTTTGATGAACCTTGTTGACTAGCAACCACTTTTCCTGGCTGGTTCACCGTAATCGACTTGTTGTATGTACTCACATGGTTCACTTCATTCTCCTTTTTCTTTGGGATTGACCTTCTATTATCCTCCCCACCATCTATTTTTCCACTTCTGATGGCGTTTTCAATCATCTCGCCAGGCATTACCACATCTGAGAAGTTCATAGTAGCGCTTCCCAACATATGGTTAATGAATGGGGCTTTCAAAGTGTTGATGAAAAGCATCGTGGTTTCTTTCTCCAGAAGAGGTGGCTGGACTTGTGTCGCTACCTCTCTCCATCTTTGGGCATATTGCCTAAAGCTCTCATTTTGCTTCTTTTCCATGTTCTGTAATGTGATTCTATCGGGTGTCATATCTGTTACATGGTTGTACTGCTTTATGAAAGCCTGTGCCAAGTCCTTCCATGAATGGATGTTGGCGCAGCTTAACTGGTTGTACCATTTGGCAGCCGACCCGATCAGACTGTCCTGGAAGCAGTGGATTAACAGTTGATCATTATTGACGTATCCAGTCATCCTTCGACAGAACATAGTGATATGAGCTTCAGGACCACTAGTCCCGTTATACTTTTCAAACTCCGGCATTTTGAACTTAGGTGGGAGCACTAAATCAGGGACCAAACTCAGATCCTTGGCATCAATTCCACAATGGTAGTCAATGTTCTCCATGGCTCTAAATTTTTCCTCTAGCCATCTACATCGGTCCTCTAGTTGTTTTGGCAAGTCCATTCTTGCCTTTTCTATTTTTGCCACTTCATCGAGATCCGGGACCACAAGATTGGTGGGATTATCTCCGGGATTAGAACCCGAGCTCGTTTGAAAATGCACTGGTACCGAGGCACCAGCCAAATATTGAGGTCTAATGGTAATAGGTACCCTCTGTAGGTACACCTCTGGTTGTGCTTGGATGTCAGTTGGGGTGAAACCTGGAGGATAAGCAGGGTCATCGTGATCCTCCCCAGCATCAACTATAGGGCTTTTTCCTTTATCGTTCCCTCCAGCCAATAACTGCTTTAATTGGTTCATCATAGTGTTCTGAGATTCTTGCATGTCTTGCTGGATTTTATCCAGTCGTTCCTGCATCTGATCTTGCATCTCCTTTTGTAATTGTTCCAATCTTTCTAACCTCTGATCCATTGCTTTTGTTTGGCGACGAGTACCGTAGTGATATTTGATTGGCAGATTCTTATTGGTTTCCAGGGTAACTGAAATAATTTTACCTAATTAGGGTCACTTCGTGAAAATCTAATGCATATGATGCAATGTAATGCAAATGCATGAAATGAATGCAAAAAGAGACGTTGATTCTTGGTTCAATTCTATTAGAACAACTTGACTAGAAAACAAATCTCTTTACATAAAGCGGATATATATACGGCTTTGCCGTCATAGGCGGGGACATTCGATCCTCTTCTTCATTCGAGCGTTAAGATAAATCTCTCGAATTCTTGAAAATAGATGTCTCTTCTATCTCTTTTTTGCTTGATCCGTGCTGAGACTCGTTGCTTACTAATCCTCGTGATGCTCGTTGGTTTCTCTTTACGAAAGTTTAGCGGCTCTTCGAATAATCTTTGTCATTTTGAATCCTCGAGCGACAGAGCAATAGTTGTGTAGTCCTCCATTAAACTATCACCCTTCTCTTATCACGTTTTCTTGGACCATGTTTGGACAACCATATTATTGTCCACTTTATCAAGAAACCCATTTCCTTATGACAAGCTCTCTATTTAACAACCGAACCTGAATCAACACCTCCTTATGATGAAAATGTAATTCAACCATAACCAAAACAAAGAGAAAACAGGTTAGTACAAAACAAGAGCAAACAGGAATAAATAGAACACCTATTCGGGTGAATACTAGGAGTTCAAAGTGGTTCTACCTAGGGTGGGCTCCTAAGGTTCACTACATGAGGTTTGGCTCTAAAGCAAGGTACCTGAACCAGTAGATTCCTCGATTCTCACCCATTATAGGCTCATATGGACCGAGTTCAGTTCAGGGGAATACATTTCCCTATGGCTGCACGGAGATGAAGATCTCACGAAGACATAGGTACGGATATATCCCGAAAGCGATCCACTATCCTGCACAGAGGTGAAAACCTCACGAAGGACTAGCTTCTCACTCCCACTTAAAAGGTGTGACCAGCGGTCATGCAATGAAATGCAGAAACATACTAAAACTTAAACTAACACAGTAATTATAAACCACAACCATGAAAAATAAAGGCCGATGAAATGCAATGAAAGGATCGTACATTTAAACCAAGTTTTCGATTTTCGACAAGAAGACAAAAAGTAATCAACTCGTGGCTTGACTCTCTAATTTTATGTCCCCAGCGGAGTCGCCAAGCTGTTGACATCATTTTTTGTATAAAACGGGGTCGACTTGGATTTTGAAAACGAAAACGAAAACGGAAGTCGCCACCAATCCTTTTTTGATGAGGTGTGATCGGGTCGCCTCGAAAAGTGGTTGTTTTTAATAAACAATTTAATTTTTATTAAAACAACGATTTTGGTCTACGAAATTTAGAAAAACGAGTTCGGGAGTCGGTTACGCACGAGGAAGGATTAGCACCCTCGATACGCCCAAAATTGGTACCTAGTTGATTACTTAATGTCTTGGTGTCGAAAATTAGAAACTCGAAAAGAATTTTAAAATACGATCCCTCTTTATATTGTGTTATCTTAAAAAATTACTTGAATAAATCAAAATGAAAAATGCCTCCTTATCTCGAATTAACCAGATGTCACATTCAGTAAGTTAGGACACGACACCTCGTATTTTTGAGAGTAAGCTTGCATTTTATTTTTTATTTAAACCTCATTTATTTTAATTTTTAAAGGATATTTGGTTATTTAGGATCACGAGAAAAATCGAAGCCCAATAAGTTAGGGCACGATTTCTCGAATTTTCTAAATACGAAATATTGCCTTTATTTTCGAAATTTTATGTGTTTGGGAATTTAAAAGGATATTTTGCTATTTGGGTTTAACGAGAAAATCGAGACCCAGTAAGTTAGGGTACGATTTCTCGAATTTCCAAAATACAAAATATTACCTTATTTTAAAAATATCCCTTTGAAGAATGGGTGAAAGTCGATGAAATATCTAAAAATAATACGCGTGTTTTTGATTATTCCTTAAAAGAAATCGTTGGAAAACTTTGAAAAGATCATACGTGGCTAACGATGATATAAAACATGAATAATAATTTATGAGCAAAATGTTAATGATTGGTAATAATACGAAAGCAAATAAGCAAATTATAACGTACCACACCACATTTTAATAAACAAATAAACGAAACAAAATAATTGAATAAACAAACAAATAGACAAATAAACGAATAAATCGATCACATCATATGCATCATTTTAATACATCAATGTTAATAATCCAAGTAAACGAAACGAGATAATAGAAGACAACTTTATAACTAAAGTCTAAAACAAGTAATTATTGAGATCAATTCGAAATGAATGATAAAAATACTCCAAACAAACAATATATGAAACCAAGAATGAATAATACTAACATAGTTTAAAATGAATAAATAAAATAAAAAAAACACAAAACAGTATCTTTTTCTTTATTAAAAAATAAAAGGTAAAAAAAGAATTAAAAAAGGTTAAAGGACAATATATATATGGTAGTTTAAGAATCAAATAATGTAAATAAAAAAATTTAAATAAATATTAGGTGGAACATTTAAAATAAATAATATATGTAAAACTTAAAATAAATAAAGAATAATAAATTAATTAAATGGAATAAGGATGAAATTGAAATCGGGCCCAAAATTCGGGGTTTAAATCGCAAATAAATAAAAGAGGGTGGTTCGGGACCGAATTGAGACGCGCCCAAAGCATGAGGGACCTATAGGGAAATATTCCCCGGCCCTAAAACGCGGCGTTTAACCGGGGGAGCTGCGCATGGTCCAATGACCAAATTGAATAGGCAGCCAAAATTCGTGGCCAAAATAAAAAAGGCAAAAAAAATCAGATTGCATTATGCTATGAAAACGGAGGGGCTAAACATGCAATTAGCCCCTCCCATCGAAACACGCGGATCTCCCCCAGGCGGGTCGGGTCACGAGCGGGTCGTAAAGGCCCAAAACGGTGCCGTTTAGCCTTCTTTATTTAAGTCAAAATTTTTTTAAAAAACTCATTTCAGCCTTTTTCATTTTTAAAAAAAGAAAAAGTTTTCCTCCCCCCTCTCTCAACATTTCCAGAAGCCGGCCACATTCGCCGCCGTAGTGCCACCGGGTCCGGTGGCCGGCGTTGCGCAAAATGGGCCTCTCGGCCTTTGCTTCGCAGCGCTTCCGAAAGCTAGGCCCTCCCAACCCGAGGGGCCGAAAGAAAAGGTCCTTAGACCCCTCCGTCGTTCGACTCCGACGACGGGTTTGCGGGCCGATTCAGGTAAGGTTCTTCCCTTCTCTTTTTATTTTATTATTATTTCTATATTTTCTTATTAAAATGAAGTTAAAAAAGACAAAAATAAAATAAAATAAAATGAAAATCAAACGACTATAAAATAAAAAATAATTGAATAAAGGTTTAACCTTTTTGAACTTCTATTTTTGCTGTTTTGATTTCTAATGTGTGTTTTTTACAAGGAAAATCGAAGGAGAAGTGAAACAATGACAACTTTCGGCTTTTATAGTCGATTTCAAACTCCTAAATCTATTGTGTTTGTCGTTTTGCTTTTGGATTGTGCTTGTTTGTCGCTTTCTGTTTTGTCTCTGTTGCTTTGCTTTTCTTTGCAGGTGACAGTAAGCGTGGAGGGGCGATGGGACGTGACGAACGGCGGCCTAGGGTGGCAGAGAGGCTGAGCGGCGCACATGGGCAGTAGAGACTGCTAGGGTTTTTAATTTTTGCTGAAAAAATTGTTTGTGGGCTAGGGTTTTTTAATTTTCTTTTGGGCCAGTTGGGTTAATGTGATTTAGGCTAGACTTTGGGTTTAATTGGGCTTGATATGGATTAATTTGTTTTTGGGTTTTGTAATTAAGTTTGGGGTATTGGGCCGGGCAAAATTTGGGCTTGTACATTCAAATTATAGGTTTTGGAAACCATAAGGCAATCTTGGTTTCGAGAGTTTAAAATATCGTATCCTAATGTGCTGGATGTGATATTCTTTCAGAACAAGAGAATCTTAAATTCCAAACCATATCGTTCAAAAGTTTTTAGGATTGTATTTTTAAAATTCTTCAAAGTTTTCAATTTTCGACATTAAGACATTAACTAATCAACTAGGTACCAATTTTGGGCGTTACGAGGGTGCTAATCCTTCCTCGTACGTAACCGACTCCCGAACCCGTTTTTCTGAATTTCGTGGACCAAAATCGTTGTTTTAATAAAATCAAATCGTTTATTAAAAACAACCACTTTTCAAGGTGATTCGATCACACCTTCAAAAAAGATTGGTAGCGACTCCCACATTCGATTTCATTTTTCAAAAATCCAAGTCGTCCCCGTTTTCATAAAAAAATGGTGTCAACAACAATATTGAAATTACTCATATTATTAATTTTTGAAATATTTACCCCTATACTATTAAATAACACTATTAATTATAATACTGTATTATTGCCTCAATGTAGGTTTCTTAATCATGATAATATAATTTTTTCATAAAAAAAACATATTATAATTTCAAAATAGATCATCTTAACCTAACAGCCCCTTGAAAGAAATACTAATATCCTAATAACAAAGAAAGTTTTTGAAATATTAAACTATACATATGATATTTCATTAATCATATATATAACCTCATGCATCATGGTATGGTCAGGTCATGCAAGGTATTTAAATTAAATTTTTAAATTCAAATTTACTGTTTTTATTCAAGTTTGATCTTATTTAAGAAATGTAAATCCGAATCCAATCAGACCTGTTTGTATTTAATTTTTTTAAGATTAAATTTTATTTAAAAAATGTAATGCACTAAAAGAACACTAAAATAAAAGTTATCTAACATAATAAAAATATATTAAAAAGTATTAATACTAAAAAATACTACCATAAATATAATCAATGTTTTATTTTATTAAAAAAACCAAAAAAATATATATAAATTTTAATATTTTATATTTTGGTGGGAATATTTAGTTGGGTAAAATTTTTTATTTTTAGGTTTTAGGTAATGAATTTAATTATTATTTTTTGGGAGTACAAAAAATGGTCCTAAACACTATCCATATTTATTTTTCAAATGGAGCAGATAAAACAAGTGAAATAAGAAAATGTCTCCTGTCAAATACTTGTAAAAAAGTTACAACTTATTATAATAGTTCATTTGGCAAATTATAAAACACCACCTTCCTTCCTAAAACAGAGCCTTCAACAGTGTTCATGAATCCAAGACATAAACATCTTAAAAATTACGTGATCACTATACCTCATCAATCCTGATCATAAGACAAAATACAATGGCGGCATAAAAACTTCCAACCCCAAGTAAACCATCAAGCTAAAACTAAAAGAGATGAATCTGCAATAATTCTAGTGATGACCACATAAAAGTTCTTTTTCTTCTCTTTTTCTTATGATCTTGTATGCGATTCTTTTTATTTCGTCTGCTAAGCTTGATCGTCAAAACATTTCCATTTAAAATTTATATCAATTGAGACCCTTTGGAGACACATTGGTTGAGATGGACCATTTGAGATCCTTTTAGATGCTACCCGTTTTTCTCTTCATCGTTGTGCCCATCAACACTCTTTGCTCCCTACTACGATTGCACAATTCATGGTTATTCTCTAAACTCAATCCACCTTCTAAACACTGCACAACCATATCTGGTTCATTTTCTTAGTCTAATGAGCAAAGTCCAACACTCTTTTATCGTGTTCCAAACTTCCTCATCACTTTTATCTAAGCCCAACCTCTCATCATTTTCCACTATTAAACCCTAGTGAATCAACTGGTGATATGTAATAAAAACTTAAAAAATAAATTCAACTGACTTCATTTTTAATGTCATATTATCATTTGGTTTACTGACAGTATATATGAATCTTTCTTATTTGCTGCTTTCATTTTATGTGTTTCATAAGAAAAAAGGAAAAGAACTTTTAACTTATGTCGCTGTTGCTGCTATTGCACCAATATATAGGCAGATTTATAATCAGTTTAATGATATTGAAACATAGGTATTCTTTTGTATCCATTACTGAAGACTAACATATACACAATCCAAGGCTTTCTCTATGGCTAGTTCATATTGATAACCTGCATGACTTTTTATGTACAAAAAAAGTAAAAGAAAAAGAAAAAGAAGCTAAACCCTAGAGACTGTGAATGCTTAGATATAAGCATATAATGTATAAATATATATGTATACCAATTCTTGATTCTCATATATGTGTAAATCATTTCTTTCATTACTTTATCCTTTCTACTATGTATAAATGTATACACTCAAACAAAAGCAGGTCCAAAGTGAAAAGAACGAAAGAACTGAACTAGCTAGCTAGTACTTGTTTTTACAAAATTTTGCCAATTAATTATGGATCGGTGGCTTTCTTGTTGCTGGAGTGTAGTCCATAGATACTAATTCATCAACACTAATATTAGGTTCTCCATGGTCTTTTGTTGATGTAAGCTCTTGATGATCATGGGGTTTTTGAGTTTCCTTGGCCACCGGTAGATTTCGTGCTGAAAAAGGAAATTAACACCAGTATCGAGTTAAATCTCTTAACAACCCTTACTCACTAAAAAAAGAAAAAAAAAACAGATAGATAGTTGATGAGTTGGAGATTGAAGATTTACCTGTAGCAGTTGTGGAGATGAAGAAGAAGAGGAAAAATGCAGCAAGAATAAGATGCTTGCAAGGAACCCTAGCCATATTAGAATTTCTTCGTTTGTTTCTGCTTTGGTTTATTACAATATTTTGGGTGTGAACAAACATGGGTCAAGTTGGTTGGTCTTATAGAGAAAGGAAACTAGTACTGGTTATCTACATATTGCATACATGGATTGACAAGTGGTGCATTAATCGAAAATGACATCAAATTTTGTAGTAAGGCTAAGCGAGTAATGTGGCCTCTTAGAGTCAACATCAATGTCTCCTGCTGTCTGGCATGGAATACTAATATAAGGCTCAGAAAAGAAAGGCTCCACAGTTTAACAGCACTGAAGGTGTCATTTGGACTGTTATGTTTAAGTTTGCATCTTCATGATTGAAAGCAATGGGGATTTTATCATTTTACATCCACCCTTATTTACGAGTTAACTTGAAACTGATCAGTAAAATTACTTAAAAATAAATTTTTAATTAAGTAATACTAAATATTAAGAGATTAAACATGAGACTGATGTTGAACTACTGCAAATCGTGTTGATATATTTTTTCTAATAATTCTTACGAAGAAGAAGAAAGAAAGAGTAACTAGGCTTACGAGATCATGCATGGTGTATAAAAACTAAATTAAGTATTAGTTGTAATGATCAAGTTGAAGGTTTAAATATTATAGTGTTAGGTTATTTATTATTTATCGGTTATTTATTGATTTATATAAAAAGATAAAAATAAAATCTTTACAATAATATAAATTGCTTTTTAAAAAATATAAGTTTTTAGTTATTTTTCAACTGAATCTCAATAAATAAATGCTAATTTTATTTAGAAATAACTAAAAATCATTCTTTTTACAAAATAACAAATATAACTTAAATTTAAGACACTATTGTTGGAGTCTTATTTTTTCCACATGTTTTACTCATGGGTTAGCTATAAACTTATCATAATTGGTAATTTTTAACCACTCATATGACTTGTTCGTGGCAGAGAGCTTATTTAAGAGGTTTTACTTTTCATAAGAGTTTTTATTCATATTTCTAATTACATGTTTAAATTTATATTAATTATTCTTTAACTTTTTTAAAACATATATATTAAATAAGCTTTTTCCTCATTCCTCATGGTATTACATTAATAACCAAACATAACAAACAAATTATAAAATATCAAATTTACCATTCCAATCAAAGCTTCAAATTTATTTATTTATTATATTGATCGTTTTTTTTACCTATGTTGCGAGAGTGCCATAATCTAATATTAATATAATGCTACTGATTGAATTGACTTTACAAATTATTTATTTCTTTTAAGAATTTATAAAAAAATAAAATTTACTAGAATGTACGATATTGAAGTTTGAAGCTTGCATCATAAGTAAAAAAAAATATCAATCACTACTTCAAAATATATTGTACTTCCAATCTTAAAAAATAAAAAGGTTTTTTTTTTTGTCACATTATTATATGAAACTTTGGTTTAATTTTCGTTGTTTTGTTGGTGTCGTCTTATCAATTTTGCTTACTCTACTTGCATCAGGAATAAGGACCAGGGAACAACTTCTAGCACTGACGGGTTTGTGTACCTAATTTTCTATGCACTTAAAGTACAACATTAATGGTTCTGTCACTTGTAATTTTCACTTTTCTATAGTATTAATATTCAGTATCCGTGTATCATATACGAATATAGATTTACCCTTTAAATATATTAAAAGAATTATATAGTGGCATCATCATTCAACCATACAAAAATGATTATAAAAGGAATAAGTACTCTATTGAGGCAAGTATCTCACGTAGTGTAGTGTCAATGGTAGCTGTTATTACGGTTAACACCGTGACAAGCTAATTTAACTTGTCATTTTTGGAGTAGACAATTTTTGAAGTAAAATCTTTGGGCTGTGAATCATGTTATTGTGGAAATAAGAAAGCTCATCTATGAAGAACGATCCATTCAAAGCAGCGTATCTTGAAAATCGGATCGAGTCAAATTAAGAAATCAAATCCCTTGAGTTATGAAAATTGGATTAGGATTGAATTGAAGACTTATCTCAAACATTCTTAATTTATCTTGGACTTTATTATTATATTGTCTATGTTATTTTAGTGGCAGTTTGATAGAGGAATTGATTGTAATTAATCTAGCATGTTAGCAAGCCTCGAAATCTTATATATTTGAAGAGACTTGTATAGGTTTTGTATAAAGAGTTTGAGCACTTAGAGGTGAGTGATCTAGTTCTTTAGGTACAAAGGTGAGGTTGTTATACTAGGGTGTGATAGGATTTAAATCATTTGTAGCATTGGGTTTAAAGATAGTGGATTATGTCATTGAACTAAGCTCTACAGACATAATGAAACCAAACTACATAAATAACTTGTTGTGTTCTTGTTTTGTCTTTCTTGTCACCGTGCCACATTTAGTAGGCACTGCAACCATCACGTCTACTCAAAAACTCTATTTTCTTAGCAATTAACAACTATAAATTTTAACAATTAGTATCAGAGCTTCCCATGTAACATCCCTAAACAACCTTTGGTTTTAATCATAACTACATCAACCAAACATATTATAAAACACTGAGCCTTTTAACGTAAAGATAGATAACGACCCAAGGACCTGTCTCTAGTTACTCAGTTGGGCCACTAGTTCTTTTGAAGCTCATTATGTAGCTAGCAAAGTAATCATATGCTTCTCATGCTTTATTACCAAATATATTCCAATAAATACATGTAACACCCCATACCCGACCCGATCTTCGTAGTCCTACAAAAAGTCTTCCTTCAACAGCAAGCCTAAGAAGGAAAGAGTAACTGGGTAAGTTCGAAAGAACTTAGTTAGTTCCATGGAAATCTTAAGTAAAAATACTAATAACACACTTCAATCTTGCAAAAGAATCACTCGTAACCATAAAATATGCCTCCTAGCATATACAAAACTCAGATAGACTCAATGGCCCAATGACATGTCACATGGGCGAATTCTATATGCCAACAATAACACAAACATTCCATTTTCATGCCAATCATATACCCAGAATTCAGTGTTAGATTCATATTAGATGTTTTCGTTTCATTCATATACATTCTCTCCTTATAGCTCCCCATTTTAGAATCATTCAGTAGCATGTTTAATTGTGTTATGCCAATCCGATTTGCAATATATATCTGCCCTACCAAAGGCTCACAACATATTTCCTTTAACTCCATTTCCATTGATCAGTTCATATCATATCATTCAGTTACTCAGTTGGGCCACTAGTTCTTTTGAAGCTCATTATGTAGCTAGCAAAGTAATCATATGCTTTTCATGCTTTATTACCAAATATATTCCAATAAATACATGTAACACCCCATACCCGACCCGATCTTCGTAGTCCTACAAAAAGTCTTCCTTCAACAGCAAGCCTGAGAAGGAAAGAGTAACTGGGTAAGTTCGAAAGAACTTAGTTAGTTCCATGGAAATCTTAAGTAAAAATACTAATAACACACTTCAATCTTGCAAAAGAATCATTCGTAACCATAAAATATGCCTCCTAGCGTATACAAAACTTAGATAGACTCAATGGGCCAATGACATGTCACATGGGCGAATTCTATATGCCAACACAATCATAACACAAACATTCCATTTTCATGCCAGTCATATACCCAAAATTCAGTGTTAGATTCATATTAGATGTTTTCGTTTCATTCATATACATTCTCTCCTTATAGCTCCCCATTTCAGAATCATTCAGTAGCATGTTTAATTGTGTTATGCCAATCCGATTTGCAATATATATCTGCCCTACCAAAGGCTACACAACATATTTCCTTTAACTCCATTTCCATTGATCAGTTCATATCATATCATTCATTTCAAAAGAAAATGTAGTGGCTTAACATGAAAATGGCTCATACTTCTTATCCCAGACATACAGAACCCGGACTAATGACTCTGGACAGACAACCATTATACACACACATATATTGATCATCCTTTACAGAGTAAGAATATTTACCTTACAATATTATAAAGTAAAGATAATCACAACACATGGAAGAAAGAAGGAACTCACTAGAAAAATGGAACTCGCCAGAAAAATAACAAAGTCTAAATAGTAGGTCATTTGCCTTTGTCACTCAGACCTTTAGTCTCGTCTTAGCTAAAAAATAAGGATATTTGAACATATTAGATTATTACTTCATCGAATCTGAACATGCATGCATGAAACATTAACATTTATTTTACCAAAACACGTTATATAGTAACCATATACCGAAACTTTGCCAGATAGTTGTTACATTCGTGGTATGAGAATAGTGGAGAAGACTTTTTGGTTAAAAATTGGGAGCAATAAGGATTCGTCTATTCGAAAACATAGGTGGGAATTCAGTTTAGGGTTTATTGTTATAAATATCACAAATTAGCTCAATTTTTAAAATTTTAATTTTTCGATGTGCAAGAAAATCATTTTTGAACTGGATTTTTCCAAAATCTATTTCTAACATAATTTCATGACCCCTAATGTAACATTTATTCAATTTGATCTCTAATGTAAAAAAGTTAACAAACAAGCTAAATTAACTTTACAATCTAACCCTTCTCATATTCTAAGCTTAAAATCTATCAATTTCAAGCCTAATTCTTCAAGAAATCGACAATGAAAACTTTCTAAAATTTTATCAGTTTCACAGATTGATACATAAGCTAGCTAAATCAAGCTGTAACACCCATAACCCGTTTTCGTCGCTACAATAAGGTTACAAAGTATTACTGTACATCTCAAAAATTTTCATATCAATTGACATCCAATTATCAAATAAATTTCATAAATACATATATGATTTAGAATGAAATAGAACCTACATTTATAGCATTAAATCGAGCTTTCGAAGTCCTAAAAATAGGTTAGGAACATTCAGGGACCAAATTGGAATAAATCAGAACATTCAGGGAAAAATTAAAAATCTTCACTATAGGGGTCACACGGCCGTGTGGCTATCCCACACGCCCGTGTGTCTACCCTACATGCTTGTGTGCTCAACCGTGTAACTCAGTTACTTGGGCGACATGCCTGTGTCTCAGCCCGTGTGCTAGCTTGTGTGAACCCTACATCTAATACAGTCAGGACACGCCCATGTAGGCTGCCCATGTGTGACGCACAACTGTGTGTCAACCCGTGTCCCAGGCCATATGTGTGTAAAAATGATCAAATCCAAGCCTATTCTTTATGCAATTGGATAGGTATCTATACCAACTCATTTAACATATTCACAAGTCTATAAACACATTTTAAATCAACTAAAACATGCGATTTCCATTCATCTAAAACCAACCAAAGTATCATGTACCAAACACAATAATGCTCATGCTACTCATTATCAAACAACTATCTATAATCCATGATATACACCAACTAACACATTCCAAACACATCATTCCAACTTAATATGACACTTACCATCTTGACCTCCTACTCAAGTTTACTTAAGGTTAATAACCATACCACAAAGACTACTATTCATTCATCAAGTACAAAACATCACACATAGCCATGAATTATAGCATAATAACCATTTGCCCTATTATATACCTTATAAGCCAAATGTTTACAAAATCTACCAAAAGAGTCCTTGGGATAGTGTGATTCTGAGAGTTGATCCGATCTCCCGACCACAAAATGTAATCTATAAAATAATGACAAAGCACGAGTAAGCTTATTTGAAGCTTAGTAAGTTCGTTAAATAAAACGATAAATTTTACCAAATTTAACTTAACAAATCAAAATATAAAATTAAATAACAAAGTTCCTGTCAATCACAGCTCACACTAGGTGAGTATTATACAATACATTAATTCAAATCATATTCCAAAGTCATCGTTTAGTAAAGTCTCATTTTAGATAATTTCAGGGTATCACTCATTCGAGTTAATTTCAGAACTTTGATCGGCTCACGATGTTGCTCACACAAGCTACAAGGAATCCACAAACACATGCAAGATCTCAAGCCATTGCTACGGCCTGTATCACCGGTACATAGTACCTGCTAAATAATCACCGCTTAACGCCAAAAAGATAACACTGGCACAAAGCCTGCTAGGCACAAAGCCCGATAAACACACCGTCACAAAGCCTACTAGGCACAAAGCTTGATAGATAACACCAGCTCGAGGCCTGCTATTCAGAAACATCACGTGTTCACCATATTAATTTATCATTTATTCTGTAATCATTCAATAGTTAAGTTGAACATTGGATATAATTATAATAAACATGTAATATATATGGAATCATTGTAACATAAAAGAAATTTTATGAATTTACCTGACTAAACTATAGCACGATATGGTACAAGGACTATTCTGTAACTTTTTTATGCCTCGATTTTCAAACCATACTTGATCTAGAATAATAATTCCATTCAATCAAATAATTCCAACAATAAAATTAACTCATTTTATGCAATTAAGTCTTTTTTATATTTTTACAAAGTTACCCCCAATATTTTACTTTTATGCAATTTAGTCCCTAACTCAAAACATGCAATTTAACCATTTTTATTCAAATTTCAGATTAGCCAAATATTAAAGTGCCTTTCTACAACCCATTTTTGCAATTATTTCACATCAAGTACAAGTAACTTGTCATTTTAACATTTTAGTCCTTAAACGTTAAAATCATCAAAAACTACTTTACAAAATTGTCCTATTTAACAACCAAAATTAATAATCCATCATAAAATTCCAAGAATATACAAAACTCATCAATGAAATAATTCACAACATTCAACAGTTTTACAAATTAGCCACAGGATTAGCTAGATTGAACTAATACGAACTCAAAAATATAAAAATTACTAAAAATATTTGAGGTTTACTCATTCAATCAAAGAAATCAAGCTTGGCCGAAGCTTCCATGCCCTAGCTAAGGTGTTTCGGTCTCTCCTTATGAAGAAGAAAGGAAATGCTAATTTTATCTTTTAATTTCTTTAATTTAACTTGCATTTTTAACTATTTACTAAATTAACCCTTAAATATAACTTATGAAATTACTAAATTATGTCCATATTTGTCCATCAAATGAGATTATGGTATAATTACCATCTAAGGAGGGTTTAATTGCACAATTGGTCCTTCAATTATTTTTAATTAATGATTAATTAAACTTTATTTCAATTTAATCCTAAACTAATTGGGACTAAATGAAAAAATAGTCCAAAAGTTAGTGGGTTTAATCATGTTACCACCGCTTGGACTTTTTGACCATGGTCTAATCACCATTTTGGTCCCTTTAGTATTTTAAATCTATAGCGATTAACTTTGACATTTTTTACAATTTAGTCATTTTACCTAAATTAAGCAATCAATCATCAAAATTGCCGGACCAAACTTCAATTCACCTATAATATGACTCTGTAATTATTTAATAAAAATATTTACAGCTTTAAAATACGGAAACGAGGTCCTAATACCTCATTTTCAATAACCGTTTGACTTTTGAACCGAACCTCTTATACTAACTTTTAATTCATTTGGTTAAAGTTCCTCAAATCAAAATTCATTATAAAATTACTATTGACTCATGTAATTAAATAATAATTATACGAACTTACTCATCGAATTTGTGGTCCCGAAACCACTATTTTCATCACCACTAAAAAATAGGCTGTTACACAAGCTCTCATGACCTCAAATCTATAAAAATTACAAGAAAATGATTTGGATTTACTTACCAATTAATGGTCGAATGCCATGAAAATTTTCTTAGGTTTTCTTCTTTTTTTGGATGACAATGGTGGAATGAGGAAGATGATAACATCTTTCCTCCACTAACTTTATATATGTGCTAATCAGGGACTAATTAATCTAACTTAATTTGGTTTAATCATGGTTTACTTACATTAATTTAATTATTAATTTAACTTAATGGAATAACATCATCATCCACTAACTCCAACTTTAAAATGATTTAATTACCATTTGGACTTTTGGCTAATTGCTATTTAGATTCCCCAAGCCTTTTGTTAATTGGAACTCTATAACGATTGAATTTTACAATTTATTCAACAAAATTACTTGACCAATCTTTAATATAATTCTATATTAACTCCATAAATATTCATATTTAATATTTATGGACTCGATTTATGAAAATGGGGTTCTCGAATCGTATTTTATGGTACCACTGAAAATCGGGTCATTACAGAGCAACCACCTCATTGTTGACTTCTTCTTGAGATTCCAATCTACTCATTACAGTCTCCAGTTGGCTAACCTACTTCTCTAGATTCTAAATACTCGCTCTTGTCTCCTATTAAAATTGTTGTATGTTAATTGCAAGTGATTTAACAATTTCTTCAAGAGGCATACCTAAATTTGAAGATGATGGTTGTGTTGGAGCAAACAAATTTGGTTCAGAGCCAAAATCCGAATAATCTATCCATTCACGATCGTAAGTATTGATATAGGGATCATATCTCTATTGTGACCAACTAGATTATCATTCAATTGCATTGACACACTCATAGGAATCTTCTTGGGATGTGGGACACATATCAGTATGGTAACCATAATCAACATAAATCCCACAAGCCTTCACTTGTTGAAAATTTTCTAAAGCCAATTGTCGAACAAGAGAGGTTAGGTTAGAAATTCAATTCTTAAGAAAGGAAATATTTACCTCATTCACTCTTGTAAGGAAGTCTTATCTGCATTCGAAGTGGTGTGAACTTACAATATTGATCAAAGGTTAAGGATGCTAAAAATAAATAAGACTACTAAAACTAGTCTCTGACAATGACACCAAAATTTGGTCGTTTCAAAACCAACAAAAATAAATTTCCTACTCAATATAAATATTTGTAGATAGTGATGAGTAAGCTCAAATCCACAAAGACTAGTGATAATTTTATTGCTTTAGTAAAAACACGTAGAATAAATATAAAAAGAGAATTTTAAAATTAAAAACTAAATTTTCAATTAAAATTGTCAAAAGAAAGATCGTAATTAAAATTTAAGAAAATCAATATGATGAAAACCTAGTGAAAGGAAAAATCTCAGTTTTGATTCATGGGTTTGATCATCAATGCAGAGATAAATTCCAATATTCTATGATGAAATTGGTTATAGTTATCGATGAATGTCAAGCAACCAATTTCTTCTTACCTTCTCGATAACCAAGGCAAACTTCATTAATTATTTCCTTTATCAATAAATAATCCTATAACAAATGCATAGAATTTAATTTAGAAATAGCATTAAGCATGAAAGAGACCCAATTCTAGTCGAAAAACACACAAGCAAGGTTCACTCGAACTAGATCTCATATCCATATAACAATAAATTACATATTTTCACATACACAACCTGTAAAATAAAATGATGAACTCAACAGAGAAATGCAACACAGTGCAATCTGTATTTATCATAACTTAGAAAGCAAATAGCAGTGGCTTTAAATAGCCTTGCAAAAATAAAAAAGCTAAAAAGAAGCTAACATGTCCCACTAACTCAGGAAACTAAAAAACTGAAACAAAGACTAATTAAAAAACAATAACAAACTAAGATATGCTCCTAATAATTAGGAACTTATTCAAAAAACATAAGACTTCTTCAAACCTAACAAAATCCTCCCCTAAACTAAACATATCAGCTGTATGTTAGTTTATATAACTGTAACTTCGAACGCCAAGTGCTTCTCTGAGTTTTTCGAGTTGATCGAGCTTTAAGGGTTTGATCATAATATCAGCTACTTACTCACCAGTTCCGTAGTACCCCATGCTAATTGATCCATCAGATATAAGATTTCTTAGAAAGTGAAACCTTACATCAATATGTTTACTTATTCCACGAAAGACTGGATTTTTTGCAAGCTTAATGGTAGAGGAGTTATCACAAAGAATTTTGACTGATTTGTTTTGGGTACTTTTAATTTGCTTCCAAATTCGCTGCATCCATACACTTTCAAGCACATGAGGCAACAACTACATACTTTGCTTCTGTAGTTGACAGAGTAATAATGGGTTGCTTCTTTGATGCCTAAGCTACTGCTCCTCCACTTAGCATAAAGACATAGCCTGAAGTACTCTTTCGATCACTCAAATCTCCAGCATAATCACTATCTGTGTACGCCATCAGTTCATGTGTGCAATTCCTCTTGTAAAGAACGCCAAAATCTGTGGTAGCTTAAACATATCTTAGAATTCTTTTAGCTACCAGCATATGTGCTTCCATTGAATTTGACATGAATCTACTAATTAGACATACACTGTACATCAGATCAGGTATTGTGACTATCATGTACATCAAACTTCCCACGATTTGCTTGAATAAGGTTCGATCGACTTGTGCTCCTTCTTTCTCCTTTGACAATTTGCTTCAGAAACTATTGGATTCCTGACTCCATTGCAAGCCCCCATTTTGAATTTTTCAAGAACTTCATTGGCATATTTCTTTTGGTTGATGAAGATCCCATTAGTGCCTTGATATACTTCTATTCCCAAAAAGTACTTCATCTCACCTGGGTCAGTCATTTCAAACTCATTTTTCATTGAGTTTTTGAAACCTTGCATCATTAACAAATCATTACTTGTAAAAATGAGATCATCAACGTAGAGACTTACAATCAGAATCTTGTTATCCTCACGCTTCTTGACAAACAAAGTGTGATCGCATCAGCTCTTTTTGAAACCTTCTTTGATAAAGTATCCTTTAATTCTGCTGAACTATGCTCTCGGAGCTTGTTTTTAGTCGTAGAGAGCCTTCTTTAATTTTTACACTTTGTCCTCTTCTCCCTTCACTTCATAACCTTGTGGTTGAACGACGTATACATCTTCACTGAGTTCACCATGTAGAAAGGCACTTTTTACCTCGAGCTGAAAGACTTTCCAGCTATTTCTTGCTGCAAGAGCTAATACCATTCGTATATTATCCCATCTTGCTACAGGAGCGAACACCTCATTATAGTTTATCCCTTTCTCTTGAACATATCCCTTGGCCACCGTCTTGCCTTGCACTTATCAATTTCTCTATTTTCGTTCAATTTTGTCCGATAGACCCATTTGACTCCAATCACTTTTGCACCGGAGGGAGCTTTTACCAACTTTCATGTATGATTATTCTCTATTGCTTCAATTTCAAGATCCACTGCCTTCCTCAAATCTTTTGATTTTACTGCTTGTTCATAGGATAAATGATCATCAGTAGATAAAAATAACACAAAGTTTTGTACTTCATCTTCTGAGAGACCTTCTCCACTCGTGTAATCATCTAGATATGCTGGAGCCTTTCTTTCTCGAGTTTGAGGAGCTGTTGCTTCATCATTGGAGAGATTTGCTACGTCTCTTGAGGTGGAGTTCTCATCAGCTGAATCTTCGTCGTTTAAATCTGATTCATCTTCATCATTTTGATTGTATGCTTCTTCATAGGCTTCTCCCCAATCTAATACATCATTTATGGTTTTTTCTTTTGTACTGTTCCAATCATATCCTTCATTTTCTTCAAAACCACGTCTTTGCTGATGGAGATTTTCTTTGTTAATGGATCAATCATTTTGCACCTTTTGGATGCTTCGCTATAACCGATCAGAACTTGCTTTTGGCTTATTGCATTTAGCTTTTGTCTTTTTATCTCGAGTACATGAATATTTCCAATGCATCTAAACACCCGAAAGTATTAAACATTGGGTTTGAGGATACTCTAGCATTCTTCAGGGGTTTTATTCTTCAAGTAGGCAGTGGGACTTCTGTTTAACACATGACACGTCCACTTTACCGCATCTGGCCAGAACATTTTGGGTACATTTTTTTTCAAGCATGAATCTCACCATGTTGAGAATGGTACAGTTTTTAATCTCAGCAACTCTATTTTGCTCAAGCGTATAAGCTGTTGTGAGTTGCCTTTTGATGCCTCGTGCCTTGCAAAAATTTGAGAACTCCTTAGAGTTGAATTCTCCTCCTTTGTTTGTTCTTAAACTGCACAATAATAAACCATAGTCTTTCTCCACCATTATTTTGAAATTTTTGAAAGTTATAAATGCCTCACTCTTCTCATTCAGAAAATGAACCCACAACTTTCGACTAAAATCATCTATGAAAGTTAACATGTACCTCTTTTTGCTATATGATGCAGGTGAAATGGGGCCACAAATATCAAAGTGGATGAGATGCAGTTGTTTTACTTCTCTCCATTTACTCTTATTTGGAATAGCTTCTCTATGTTGTTTCCTTGCCATGCAGCTAGTGCATCTATTTGTTGGTGTTCTGATTTTGGGAAGCCCTTAAACCATCTCCTTGTTATGCAATGTTTGTAACTCAGATGTCCATATCGTTGGTGTCAAATATCCTTGGAATCCTCATTGTATATGTTGAAGCAGGAGGCTGATGTCATGAGAATATTTGTGGTGACCACAAACATTATGTTGGCAGTCATTGTACTTTCCATTATAAGCCACGAGTTGGATGGTATAGCTTGCAAGCTCCATGTTTGATCAGAATAGTGATGCCTCGATCTTGTAATTGACCTATACTGAGTAAATTATTGCATAAATCAGGTATAAAATACACATCACTTACTGTTTGGACTTTTCCTCCAAATTCCAGCTTGATGTCTCCTTTCCCTTTCACCATTAGTTTAGAGTCGTTCCCAAGTTTTACCGAATGCTTGAATCCTTCATCAAGTCTTGTGAACCATTCTTTGTTTCCAGACATGTGATTTGAACACCTGGAATCAAGAAACCATATTCCTTCCCTTTTTTTTGCTTCGGATCTAATTCTGCCATCAGTAGCCTCTCTTTTTCATCATCAATTTCTGCATAATGAGCTTTCTTTTTCCAATTGGGACATTCATAGTGATAATGCCCCAGATTGTGACACTTGTAGCATTCTACAGTTACTATATCTATACTCTGTCTGCCACAGCCTCTACCTCTTCCTCGACCTCTAGTCTAACCTCTGCCTCTTCCACTTCGATTTTCATTTGTGACCTTCAAGACATGCTCTTCCTCAATTGGGCCTGTCATTATTTGTTCATGAATCGATAGACTGCTCTGAAGTTCATCTACCGTTAGAGTATCAACATTGTTTGATTCCTCAATTGAGCATACAACATAATTAAATTTAGGAACTAAGGATCGCAGAATCTTCCTTGTAATATCAGCTTCTTTGACATTCTCTTAGCATGCTTTCATCTTCTTGGCAATTGAGAGAGTTCTTGCGAAATAAGCATTGACAGTTTCTCCTTCCTTCATTCTCAATATTCAAACTTAGTTTTTAGAGCTTGAAGTTGTGCTCTCTTGACCCTTGTTGATCCTTTGAATTTCTGCTTCATTGAATCCCATATCTGTTTGGATGTATCATCATTGAGAATGGTCTCCATGATTTCTCTACTTATTGCTTGGTAGAGATAATACTTCACTTTCCTATTTTTCAATTACTGTTCTTCAAACAACTTTACCTCTTCTTCAGATGGTTCTCTCCTTACTGGAATTTCATCTATTCCATCTTCTACTAGGCTCCAAAATTCCTTTGTTCGAAGGAAATTCTCCATCAACTTTGCCCAGTGTTCATGGTACCCATCAAACTTGGGAACAGCAGGTTGCACAAACACACCACTGTTGGAATTGCTTTCTGCCATTCTTCACACTCTTCTCTCGTGTTTTTCTCAAAAGAAAACTCTATTCTTTTCTTCAATCAGGCCTCTTGGACTTGACTCCGATACCAAATGTAAAATAAAATGATGAACTTAACAGAGAAATGCAACACAATGCAATCTGTATTTCTCATAACTTTGAAAGCAAACAGCAGTGGCTTTAAATAGCCTTACAAAAATAGAAAAGTTAAAAAGAAGCTAACGTATCCCACTAACTCAAGAAACTAAAAAATTGAAACAAAGATTAATTCAAAAACAATAACAAAGTAAGATATGCTCCTAATAATTAGGAGCTTATTCAGCAAACATAAGACTTCTTCAAACCTAACACAACCACATTATTCATCATAAAATATTAGAACTAATTAAACAATTAAATTCTAAGTAATTATTCCAAGCTATCAAATATGAGTCTTATATTTAACAAACATGAATATTTGTAGTTAAAGTAAAAGATACATAAATACAGTAGAATAAAGAAAAATTAAGAACAAATTAGATCTTACAAACTTAAATAGTCAAAACATCGAGAAAATAAAATGCAAAAGCAAAATAATACTAAGGTAACTATATGTGGCTATATTCTAGACCTAAAACCATGTAACTATAGGTAAAATTCGCTCAAAGAAGAAAAACTAAAAGCGCCCTTAATAAATTAGAATTTTTTTTTTTACGTTTTTGGCATAATGCAATGGGAAAATCATCATAAATAAATTAGAATTTATGCACTAACAGCATTGGCATGAGCTATGCTAATTAAGTAGAAATTAATCTTTTTGAAATTCGTAGTTACATCCTTAAATAATGTTATTTTCAAAATTTAAACTTAAATTTTAAATAAAAATACAATACACCTAACCACTACATCTAACCCTTGTTCATTATCTCTTTTTAAATTATAATGAAATTGTTGAGTGAATAGATGATGCGAAAAACAAGTCATTAATTGATGGAATTAGAAAATCAGACACCAATCATTTTCAGAGGGGTGGTCGACACATTCACACACGAAAATCCACGTGAAGGGTGCTAAAATTATCAAGTCAAGGGGGGTCTTCCTTGTCCTCTGAATCAACATACACCAAAACATGATTTATACGCCTAATTAATTAAAGGCTAAGAATAAAAAAGCCTATCCTATGAGAGAAAAATTCAAATAAAAACAACTGCATTCATTCAAGTATATCCACATTCAAAAACCATTTAAATAGGTGATCAAGATTAAAAATAGCTGCAATAGTGTTATTTTTAGAAAAAAAATTACAAATAATTACAAGTATATTCGAATAGCTTAAACAACATTCAACATTATAAAATATAATAAAATTATAATATTATACCTATATCTTATAAGGATACGTGGCACCGTAAAAAGGTATCTAAGAAATATTTATAGATGACTCTTCACTTTACAATATTTAACTCCTTACTTAAAAAGTACCTAAATGGTTTATCACCTTACAGTGACTGGTCACGTAGGAACATACTATCTCCAATAGGAGACTATCAAGTATAACAACCTCGTACTATATCAAAGTCGCACCACACTCGATGACAACCTATGTACAATGGTCTCGCCACCTAGTTGATCGCACAATCACCATGTCTCGAATTTTTCGTTGATGTTACATCATTGGGCACGAGACCTCTCCCTATAAATACCCTATAGAACAATGAAAGAGGAATATTTTAACCTTTCCAACAATTTTAAGCACTTCCAAGCACTCAATCTTCTTTACTACCTTACCCTTCTCCTCTACCTCTTTAAGTGAACCAACCTTACTTGCACTACTATTTTTTGCTTTTTATCTCCTCTCATTTTGACATTTGTATCAACAAACAATTAAAATATATTCAAACTTAAAATAAAATAAAATAAAATGAATATGAATATAGCTCATACATAATACGATTAAAACCAAAATAAATTAAAAATAAAAAATTCACACAATTTATATTGGTGAAATTCAAATATGAGTTCACAAAATTTTTAAAATCTAAACTCTATCATTAAACTAAGGGTATAGTAGGAGTTGAATCCAAATGAAATTTAAATTACGTCATAATATTGCCATTGCTTAGGAAACAAAGTTTTGCTGGTCATCTGCAACTAAAATTACGCAGAACTTGCATAAATTATGTATAGTAATTATTCTTGGAAAGTGAAGGAGTGGTGAATAGTGGCTAAGCCCTATCTTCACTTAGAGCCCACATGTCTGGTGTTTGTCTGAGGCTGCTTGAGGGTCAGCTATGCCACCAACCCCAACTCTGCCCCCACCACCAAATAACTTTTTAAATTATGCTTTTGCAATTTCTCTTTCAACTTGAGTGTGGGCATCAACCCTGCATTTAATAAATCTGGTTATCAGTTAGGTCAAGTCTAATCACGACAGTAAAAAGTAAAACAATATATTAGTATATGATTTGGCATGTTTTAATTATTTAAATTATTTAATATAAAAACATTTATGTATTATTATTTGGTAGCAATGATTAAAACATCCCTATATCAAATTTATATTTCTACAACATATCTTTTATTTTTACGATGAATTACAAGAAGAGAACAGAGTTTTAATATCAATTAATTAATGTGACTCAAACAAAAATCATACTTGTAATGATGAATATTTTACTCTTCAAATCAATACATATGATTCTTTATCCAACCAACCCTTAAACATTTTTATACGGCATAAAGTCTACTAATTTTGGGTTTAGCTTTATTACTTAATTTAGGATTGCTGACAAATATGATTTTCACAATTAATGATGAATCTTAACAAGAAACATCTTTAAAAAAATGAAATAGACCGTAATCTTTAGTTCAAATACAAAATATGATGATATTTTAATTTTATTGGTAAAAGTATTATGAAAATTTTTATATTAAAAATCAGATTGTATTTTAGTTTTTATACTGTAAATTAGTTTTCGTGCATTAAATCAAAAAATAAGCTGGTTTTCTTAAAATTTTATTTATTTTTATTGTTAAAAATAAGTCTTGTACGTCAATATGAGGTACACGTTGTATGCCACGTGTTATTGTCTAATTATTCTATCAGTTGAGCTAATTTTTAACAATAGAAAGGGATGAAATTTTTAACAGAAAGGACCAATTTACTCTTTGGTCTAACATACAGAGACTAATTTGCTCATTTTTAGTAGAAAGTTAAAATATAATCTAACTCCTAATACAATGACTCCACGATATTTTTACCTAATTTTGAGTAATAATACATATTTCTTTCTTTTTCCCCTTGTTTGATTACACATTGATCAATAGCAGCCAACATGTCACTACATTTTCTAGGATGTTTTTGGATAAGAGATTTACTGGAAAAATTTTATTTTAATTAAGATTTTCAAAATTTAAAAAGAATGAAATTATTTGTTTAGGAAAAATAATAAAGAATTTCAAAAATTGTGAGGAATTTCAAGAGTGGATTTGAGTAGATAAAATTTTTTATTCAAATTTCACCTAAAAAAAAGTGGTTTTTCAAAATTTGTTATAACTTTATTTAATTTAATATTTATGGTCCCACAGTAAAATAAAATAAAACCTTTTTTTATAAAAATATCATATCATTTAAATAATTCGAAAAAACAAAGACAATGAGGAAAAGAAACGAACCCCAAGTCAATAGGCTTACCTAATACATCCGGCCCTAGCTTTCCGCATTATCACCATTGTTGGAAAAAAATATAATTTTTGGAAACTTTGAGGCATATTCTCGATTGGTAAACGTGGAGAGCTGAGTCATACATTTATAGTTTTATATTCTACTTCATGATTCCTTTACAACGATATACTATATGCTCAAAATGAATGAGTGATAAATGATAAATTGATGCTTAAAGTAAGCCACTTGTGAATAATTGTTGAGGAAAAGAAAAGTTTAGATCCCACATTGGTTAAATATCAAGCATGAGATATGTATATATATGAGAACCCGCTTGAGGGTTATTGAATGACTAAGCTTGAAATCTTGTCTTGTGTTCAGGTGGTGCAGATCCAAACCCATTGGGGTTTGGGTGCACTTGCACGACATGTCCGAATCGATCAGGCCCAAAAATAACTTGTAGATATTTTAGCCCAATAAGTAATTTTTTTTCTTAGCAGATATTATATAGAATCTGTTTTAAAATGACAAATATCTCGATTTGATTTGATTCCAAATCAAATTGATTGATTTTATTCAAATTGATTTAAAGGCTCATTTAATGCAAATTTGTATCTTTATTTATGGAAATTTCCAAAATTCCTCCATATTGAATGCCTATAAAAACCTAAAGAATACTGCAAAATTCTTTAGAGACAAACAACAAATTTATTTCACTCTAAAAATTCTTTTCTTTTTCTCTCCAAATTTTTAAAAGTTTCGGTAATAGAATAAGGCAAGGTTTGTTTATTGATCACTGCATAGGTACTACTGCTGCGATTATTTTATTGTTGTATCCTGGGAGATAGACGGCCAACGTTTCTTCAAATACCATAGGAGCCGCCGAATCTTTCTTAAGGAAACTGTGAAACCGGGCTTCAATATCTAGTAAAACTCGATTCCCTTATTCGATTTCTAGTTTTTCAAGATCTTGTTTATTTAATTGTTTTCAAAAATGATATTTTAAATAAATATAAATATTTATTTAATTTGTTTTGTTTAGATATGGTGTTTTTACATAAATATAAATATTTGTTTATATTATTTGTTCAGATATTGTATTTAATATAAATATAAATATTTATATTTGTTCGCTAACGTATTTTGTCCAACAATCTTAAGATAAACTTATTATTTTACAGTTCTCTAATCCGAGACAAACGAGACACCTAGGCGAAAAAAAACGTATTATGTTTGAGAATAAAAAATTTAAAATTAAATAATTCTGTTTTGGGATTTATTCCCGCTGTTTAACAGATGTTGTTTCATTTTGATTTTGTTTCCAAACGAGAATTAATTGAATAATTCTATTTCAGGATTTATTCTTGCCATTTAACAGATTTTATTTGATTTTTATTTTGTTTCCAGATGAGAATTAATTGAATAATTTTGTTTCGGGATTTATTCCCGTCATTAATAGATTTTATTCAATTTTGATTTTGTTTCCAAATGAGAATTAATTGAATAATTCTGTTTCGAGATTATTCCCGCCATTTAACATATTTATTCGATTTTGATTTTGTTTCCAAATAAGATTTAATTAAATAATTTTGTTTCGAGATTCAATCCTGTCGTTCAATAGAATTGATTTTGATTTTGTTTCAGAATTTTAATTCTGCAGCTTAATAAAATCAAATGGTAATATTAACTGGAAATTAAAATTTTTGTTTATTGTGACCTTAATTATGGCTTTAAATTGAAGCTTTAAAATTGTAACATCAAAGAAAAAGAAATTTATCAATGGTGAATTAAAAAGACAATATGAAAGTGCATGTCTAGAATTGGTTTTTTGAAAGACTAGGTATTTAAGCGTGTCAAGTGCACCACCTCTCTTTCAGGGTTACCTACCCGGTGCATTGTTTTATTGTATTTTTCGATTAGACTATATAAAATTTCGTTTCGGGTTTTATTAAATTCCTGCTGTCTACCAAAAATTGATAATTTTTCTAATTCTGGTTTCGTTTCAGAAATCTTAATAGAAACTGGAAACTCCCACCAATGCTGTGGAAGATATGGATTTATGTGCTATGATTTCTGAAGTTAACATGGTTGACTCAAATCTAAGAGAATGGTGGCTTGATACTGGTGCCACTTGTCATATCTGTTGCGACAAAGACTCATTTTCTGAGTTGAAGCCTTGTGAAAATGGGAAGAAGCTCTATATGGGCAATGCTACGACTTCCAATATCAAGGGGAAGGGTACTGTGGTCTTGAAGTTGACTTCCGGCAAAGAACTCAAGCTCCAAAATGTATTGTATGTGCTTGACATACGACAGAACCTTGTTTTTGGGACACTCCTAAGTGTACACGGTTTTAGGATGCTGCTTGAATCCTAGAAGCTAGTTTTGTCTAAAGGGGGAATGTTTGTGGGACGGGGATATATATTAAATGACATGTGGAAACTTAATGCAATTTATGTAAAAACAAAGACAATGAATAAGAATGTCGCTTCTTCCTCTGTTTATATGCTTGAGTCATTTGATTTATGGCATGGTAGGCTCGGATATGTTAATTATGATACTTTACAAACATTAATTAACTTAAAAACATTCCTTCGTTTCACATTAATTCTAATCATAAATGTGAAACATGTGTTGAGGCAAAATTAACAAGGTTTTTATTTCAAACTGTTGAAAGAAGCACAGAACCACTTGATCTAATACATAGCGATGTTTGTGACTTAAAGTTTGTTCAAATGAGAGGAGGGAATAAATAATCTATTATCCTCATTGATGATATCACAAAATATTTCTACATATATTTGCTTAAGAGCAAAGATGAAGCTATAAAGAAATTTATGCTATAGATAAATTTATTCTCTATAAGTATGAAGTTAAAAACTAACTTAATAAAAAGATTAAGATCGTGAGAAGTAATCGTGGTGGTAAATATGTTGAACCATTTGATGAATACTGTACACAACATGACATTATTCATGAAGTAACGCCACTATACTCTCATCAATCAAATGGAGTAGCCGAACGAAAAAATAGAAATCTAAAGAAAATGATGAACGCCTTACTAGAAAGCTTTGGGTTATCATAGAAAATGTGAGGGGAAACTTTTTTTATGAACTAATTACCTTTTAATTAAGGTGTCCCGCAAGAAAAGGGATAAGACACCATATGAGTTATGGAAAGGTAGAAAACCATCCTACAACCACTTGAAAGTGTGGGGGTGTCTTGCTAACATAATGTATAATGGTAAGTTGAGACATATGCGTCATCGACATAATACCATTAAACAACTGATCTTAAACGGAATTCTCTATTGATTTTGTAAAAAAAAAAACATTGCGGATCTGCTAACTAAAGGCTTAAATTAAGATCATGTTGATAAAATATAGAAAGGAATGAGACTAAAGCTCGTGAAAATAAAAGGCGCTATGTGAAGGAAAACCCGACCTAGCTGACTGGAGATCCCAAGATTTAGGTTCAAAGGAACAACCTACTTACATAGACCTGTGAGGTCACTGTGGGGTTATTATCCCAAGTCCATTCCTATGATGTAAACAGTGACTAAATATGGGATAGGTTAAGCAATGCTTTTAATGACTGTTGTGTGTTTCAGTGAGCCGAGCAACATAAGTCACCTATGTGAGAGTGAAATGGGGTTGCTTCGAGGAGACTATTGGGGCATATTTCTCTCAAACTTTTGCATAACTAAAAAGATATTCACGACCATATAAACATACCCATGAGAACTAAAAACCTTACTAGGGATGTAGTTGTGTGAAGTATATCATCGTTTACACAAACGGCAGAACAGTTCAAGGACATCGCATCTACTGGTCAGCTAGTAAAGTAAATATACTTTCACAAGGGAAGGTTTAAGGGTGGATGTCTACCTATCCTATGCAACTATCGATCGTAGATTCTATCACCACATCGAGTCAATGTTTTTCGTTAAAACTATCAATTTTCATTCATGTGGGGGATTGTTGGGAAAAATGTAATTTTTGGAAACTTTGAGGTATATTATTGATTGGTAAAGGTAGAGAGTTGAAGTATAAAATTATGGTTTTATATTTTACTCTATGATACCTTTACAACGGTATACCATATGCTCAAAATGAATGAGTGATGAATGAGAAATTGATGCTCAAAGTAAGCCATTTGTGAACATTTGTTGAGGAAAAGAAAAGCTTAGATCTCACATTGGTTAAATACCAAGTGTGAGATATGTATATATATAAGAATCCGCTTGAGGGTTATTGAATGACTAAGGTTGAAACCTTGCCTCGCGCGCAGGTGGTGCAGATCCAAACCCATTGGGGTTAGGGCATACCTGCACGACGTGGGTGACGCGAAATGTCCAGACTCGTCGGACCCAAAAAGAACTTGCAGATATTTTAGCCCAATACATAATTTTTTTCTCAGCAGATATTATATAGAATCTGTTTTAAAATGAAAAAAAATCTCGATTTAATTTGATTCCAAATCAAATTGATTAATTTTATTCAAATTGATTTAAAGGCTCCTTTAATGCAGATTTGTATCTTTATTTATGGAAATTTCCAAAATTCCTCCATATTGAGTGCCTACAAAAGCCTAAATAATACTGTAGAATTCTTTAGAGACACACAACGAATTTATTTCACTTTAAAAAAAAATCTTTTCTTTTTCTCTCCAAATTTTCAAAAGTTTCGGTGATAGAAGAAGGCAAGGTTTGTTCGTTGATCACTGCATAGGTACTACTGCCGTGATCATTTTGTTGTTGTATCCTGGGAGACAGACGACCAACGTTTCTCCAAGTACCATAGGAGCAACTGAATCTGTCTTGAGAAAACTGTGAAAACATGACTCAACATCTAGTAAAACTCGATTCCCTTATTTGATTTCTGGTTTTTCAAAATTTTGTTTATTTAATTATTTTCAGATATGATGTTTTAAATAAATATAAATATTTATTTAATTTCTTTTGTTTAGATCTGGTGTTTTTATATAAATATAAATATTTTTTATATTATTTGTTCATATCTTGTATTTAATATAAATATTTATATTTATATTTGTTCGCTAATGTATTTTTTCCAACAACCATTACAATCCGAAATTAAAATATCTACAATAAAAGGATAAATGACAAATTCAGAATAATCCGCTTGAGATAAAGCCAATCTAAGGTAGTTTAAAAAAATTATTGTATTAAAAATATTTATATTTTTTTACCAATCTAATGATAATTTTTTATATTATTTATTTTTAATATCAATAAATTTCTTTTATAATTATTTTTTATTTTTATAACTCCAATAACCTAATATTTTTTAAAATAATTATTTATACAAACAAAACAATTACAATGACTAATATTTCAAATTAATGAATTCTAAAATATTAACATTTAAAAAATCTCTAAAATTTTAAAATTTCTTATCCAAGCACACTTAAACATAAAGGTAATAAGATTTTTCTAACGTTTCCCTAAACCTAATTTGTATATTTCAATTCTTTTTCTTTCAAAACTGTAAACTTATATTTTGATCCCTCTAAAATTATAAAATTTTAAGTTTATAAAAAGTTAAAATTATATTTGTTGAGGAGGAAACTATTTCCAGAAAAGTTTTCAAAGTGTTGTTTGTTGGGTAGCCGACTAGACACCTAAGAATATCAAGGTATTTCCCCAAGTGATACCATATGTGCAAGTAAGTGGCCTATATGTCTCAGGTTGGTAGTTCGTGTCTCTCTTGCACGTAGGTCAAGTTATTTACATAATTACCATCACGCACTACACTAACACTTCTCTCATGAGCCTTGTAAGTCATATCTCTACCAACCAACATACTCCTAACTTTGTGAACTTGCGCTCATGACAGGCCTTTTAAGGCACTTGGACTCTCTGCAAAGTCGTGAGAAAAATCCTACCACGAGATAATACCATGATGTTGTTAAGAGTCTTGCCAATTATCCAACGAATAACATTTCGAAGATTTCTCTCGAAAAAATTCGCCTCTCAACAACATTTAATCCCTCTAAAAATTTAAATTTAATATTTATAAAAAAATAACTTTCACCTGGAAAAAAAGAAAAGAATCTTTGCTTGATAATAATCCAATACCAAGAAAATGGGTTAGTCGGCTAAGGATTAAGTTCCATGTGCGGTGCATGTGATTCGGCGTTATATTTGATACGAAAAGAAAAACATTCAATCATGTAACAATGAATGTAATAAGGAATCAGATTGTGAAATAGAATTATTATTATTATTATTATTATTGCAAAATAATGATAAGATCTTAAGTAGCTTTCTCCATAGTTGACTTGAAAGGAAAAAAACAACTAAAATATTTGTATTTCTTGGTGCTCCCAAGTCAAAAACAGTGTTAAAGATTTAAAAAAAGCAATATGGAGTATGGTCCAGGCAGTGATTAAACCTCCCATGCTTCAAGTCAGTAGGGTTGGTCTGTCAAAGGAGACAATATAAATGTGATTTGGGGCTACCTTGTGCCCAAAACCTATGACAGCAAACAACCTCTAGAAGTAATTAGATGGCCAAGAATGTGACCATTAAATCGATTAATATCACCTCTACAGACCCATCCATTAAATAGAAGAGAATTCAAACTTTGAAGATTATTGCTTGTGTCGAAACCGTTTTTTGAAAAAAACAAAATTTTTAGGTTTTCGACTTTAAAAAATGAAAATTGGGAGTCGCCACCAATCTTTTATTAAGGTGTGATTGGGTCACCTAAAAACGACTTTGGTCTACGAATTTTAGAAAAACAGGTCCGGGAGTCGGTTACGTATGAGGAAGGATTAGCACCCTCATTATGCCCAAAAATTGGTACCTAGTTAATTAATTAATGTCTTAATGTCGAAAATTTTAAAAAACGTAATCCTTAGCAAAACTTAAAAACGTTACGTATTTAGACCTTTCTCAATTCAGAGAAGCAAAAATGCCACACCCAATACGTTAGGGCACAACATTCTAATTTCCTCCAAAATGAGTTAGGTTAAAATACTCGTATAATGAAAAACTTTAAAGGAACATCCACTTATCCAAGATTTAAGAAATCACACCCAATACGTTAGGGCACGATTCCTTTAGAATCCCAAACTCGGAATATTTCCTTCATTTTAAAAGAACATCCGCTTATCCAAGATTTAAGAAATCACACCCAATACGTTAGGGCACGATTCCTTTAGAATCCCAAACTCGAAAAATTTCCTTTATGATTTTTTTTAAAAAAATCTTCATTTCGAGAAATCAATGCGTCACATCCAATACGTTAGGACACAACGTGTTGAATTCCCAATAATGAGCTCTTATTTTTTGATTAAAGAGAAATGCTCGATTGTTAGATTTAACGAAGAAAATCGGAACCCAATACGTTAGGGCTCAATTTCGTTGAAAATCCTAAATACGAACATTATCTCAATTTTAAAAAATTTTCTATTTTTAAATTTGAGTAAAAAAAATGATGTAACGTTGTTTTATACGTACAAATGCTATAATAATAATAACAACAATAATAAATACATCAATGACATAAAAATAATATAAACAAATGAATAAACGAAATAAAAAAAAACAGTAATCCATGACATGCAAAATATTAAATGTAAACACAATTATACAATGAATGGGAAAGCAAACAAAATAAATAAAGATTAGAAGACGTATAATATACACATGGAAATTATGAAGATTAAAAATATACATATAATTTACAAATAAAATTTTGGGTTATAGAATTTATATATAAATACAATACATAATATACTTATGCAAATAAAGAAAAAAATATAATTATACGTACATATATAAAATAATAAAAAATAGGTATATTTTAAAAAAGAAAAAGTGAGTATTTAATCATTTTAAAAAAACGTAAATATATACATATAAATATGAAAATATTCATTAAAAAAATATAGGAAAATATTCGTTAATATATATATATATATATATATATATATATATATATATATACATGTACATATAAAAGGAATATACATAGATAAAAAAATAAATAATGAGTACATTATCAAAATTAATTTAAAAAAATATACGTATATATATATATATATATATATATATATATATATGAGAAAAATATTAGCTGAAAAAAATAAGTATGTTCATAAAAATATACATATATAGATTTTTTAAAAAATGAAAATAAAAATAATAATTACACTATTAATTAATAAAATAAATAAAAAAACATAAAAAAACTAAATTGAATTGCAATTAAAAAATTTGGGGTAAATCCGCAAATAAATAAAAGTAAAAGGACTAATTTGAACGCGCAGATTACGTAGAGGGGCTGGAAGGGAAATTTCCCTTCTCCTCTAAAACGGCGCCGTTCAAATGGATCAAATTGGAATTTAAAATAAATAAAAGGGTAAATTAAAAAATAAAAAAACTTAATTACAAAAACATTAAAAGGCGGAGGGGCTAAATAAAATAAATAAATAAAATTCGCAGTGGTATCACCTTCTCATTTTTTTTAAATCGTAAATAAGTAAAAAATAATCGAACGAAAAATAGTAAACCACCTTTAAAAAACTGCCAATCGTTCTCTTTTTTATTCCTCCTCCTTCCCTCCTTTTTTTTTACAATGAAGGGATAGGCCTCTATTTATAGTTGAGCCTCCCCAAATCCAACGGTACAGATCAATTACATCAACGGCTGAGATTAAAGGGTATCTCTAAGATTACAAAATCATATCTTCTAAGATTGCATATCATATCTAAGATTATACATCATATCTAAGATTGCATATCATATCTAAGATTGCATATATCATATCTAGGATTGCATATCATATATAAGATTGCATATCCTCAAAAATTATGTTTCCATATGTGAGCCCGGGCTAAAATTGGGTATTACAGTTGCCCCTCTTTGCTCGTTGTCGTGTAACAGGAACGGAGCAAAGACTTTAAAAATGCCCAATTTTGCCCGGTCGTGCTGAACCTTGGTACATCTTCAGAAGTATAGGAATTAGTGCCATCTTCAGTCTGCCTCACTGCAACTTCAGGAGGATAAGACTTGCTTATTTAGTCTGCTTCACTGCAACTTCAGGGAGATAAGACTAGATGCGATCTGCTCTTTGCAACTTCAGAGAGATAAGATCTAAGGTTTTAATCCGCTCCACTGCAACTTCAAGGAGATAGGATTATCGGCTTTAATCTGCTCCACTGCAACTTCAGGGAGATAAGACTTGCCATCTTCAGTCTGCCCCACTATAACTTCAAGAGGATAAGACTTGCTTACTT
This sequence comes from Gossypium turneri, assembly GCA_008044935.1. Classification (NCBI taxonomy): domain Eukaryota; kingdom Viridiplantae; phylum Streptophyta; class Magnoliopsida; order Malvales; family Malvaceae; genus Gossypium; species Gossypium turneri. The sequence continues at coordinate 6,794,717 of CP032572.1, read as the reverse complement.
AGTCTGCTCCACTGCAACTTCAGGGAGATAAGATTTGATGCGATCTGCTCTCTGCAACTTCAAAGAGATAAGATCTAAGGTTTTAATCCGCTCCACTGCAACTTCAGGGAGATAGGATTATCGGCTTTAATCTGCTCTACTGTAACTTCAGGGAGATAAGACTTGCCATCTTCAGTCTGCCCCACTGCAACTTCAGGAGGATAAGACTTGCTTACTTAGTCTGCTCCACTGCAACTTCAGGGAGATAAGACTAGATTCGATCTGCTCTCTGCAACTTCAGAGAGATAAGATCTGAGGTTTTAATTCGCTCCACTGCAACTTCAGGGAGATAGGACTATCGGCTTTAATCTGCTCCACTGCAACTTTAGGGAGATAAGATCTACAATCTTCAACCTTTTCCGCTGTTGCTTAGGGAGACAAGGCTTGGTAGCTTAAATCTGCTTCCCACTATCTTGGAAAGATAAGATTCGCCGTCTTTGATCTGCTCCACTACTGCTTAGGGAGATAAGATCTACAATCTTCAACCTTCTCCGCTGCTGCTGAGGAAGACAAGGCTTGGTGGCTTAAATCTGCTTCCCACTATCTTGGAAAGATAAGATTCGCCGTCTTCGATCTGCTCCACTACTGCTTAGGGAGATAAGATCTACAATCTTCAACCTTCTTCGCTGCTACTCAGGGAGACAAGGCTTGGTGGCTTAAATCTGCTTCCCACTATCTTGGAAAGATAAGATTCGCCGTCGTCGATCTGCTCCACTACTGCTTAGGTAGATAAGATCTACAATCTTCAACCTTATCCGCTGCTGCTCAGGGAGACAAGGCTTGGTGGCTTAAATCTGCTTTCCACTATCTTGGAAAGATAAGATTCACCGTCTTCGATCTGCTCCACTACTGCTTAGGGAGATAAGATCTACAATCTTCAACCTTCTCCACTGCTGCAGAGGAAGACAAGGCTTGGTGGCTTAAATCTGCTTCCCACTATCTTGGAAAGATAAGATTCGCCGTCTTCGATCTGCTCCACTACTGCTTAGGGAGATAAGATCTACAATCTTCAACCTTCTCCACTGCTACTCAGGGAGACAAGGCTTGGTGGCTTAAATCTGCTTCCCACTATCTTGGAAAGATAAGATTCGCCGTCTTCGATCTGCTCCACTACTGCTTAGGGAGATAAGATCTACAATCTTCAACCTTCTCCGCTGCTGCTCAGGGAGACAAGGCTTGGTGGTTTAAATCTGCTTCCCACTATCTTGGAAAGATAAGATTCGCCGTCTTCGATCTGCTCCACTGTCAATGCACGAAGGCAAGATCTGCTCTTTCACTGATCTGTTCTCTGTGGAACATGACCTGTATAATGAACCTAACTATGCCTAATGATTAGGATGGCATGATCAAAATGCATCAAATGCTCCTAACTAGACATGTGTGAATTTTGCATGAATGTAAAATTTATTTTTCCGAGAATGATCCCTCTTAGGTTGTCATTACTCGAAGTTTATTAAGGCTTTATGACTGACGTGCTACATCGCCTTCTTGCTTGACTGGCTTTTCTGAAGAAACATTTAGCCAGGCTGCCCCCCACTGTGAACCTCCAAGTTTAATCCATTGGGGAGCAAAAATTCATACCATCGTTCTCCCACTGTAACCCAAGAGTATATGGCTTTTCTTCAATCCTCTCCTATCACAATTCAAGGATACAAGATCTAAATCTTTCTAGTCTCTTACACCATTCCCAGGGTATTGTACCAAAGGCTCATGCGCAAATGAAGGCTCTCTTCCCCGAGGTAACCTCTTTCTATTGCCTGGTGATCCCTTCTTGCTTGTTGATTTAGGCTTTGTCATCAACACAACATCCAATGTTTTTGACAAAAAAATCCAAAGAGAAAGTCCTAGTTTAGACTCTTCCTTTTCAGATTTCTAACCTTTAAACCTGGAGCGTTCTAAATAATAGTCCTGTTTCAGACTCTTGTATTATTTAGAAACTTCTAGAGTAATATGCAAAACTTCCTTCATGAAAGTTTTATTAGTCCATTGATCATTATTCTAATGCAACATGCTTGCAAAAAGAACAAAACGATGGATGAAATAGAGATAGTTCTGAGCATAGCTCGAAATGAATAAATTATCAAAGATAGTAAAGAAGAATAACAAAGAGATTAATTGGGAATACGTGTCTTGGAAACGAACGTAGTGTTCCCAAAATAACCAATTCAGTATAAATAATATGAATATTGGGTGCCCCAGATATCGCAGCTTGAACTTCTCTGTACAAACTTTTTGAAGATCCTTCTGAGTTTGACATGTGTTTAGGAGATCCACAGTACTCTGCCAATGCCCCAAGATGTTGCCTACCTTTTCCTGATAATTCAGGTATAACAAGATCACCACATGCCCCAATCTGATCAATATTTGAGCTGCCCTTTTCGGGTTTTCAACTCAAATCCCCTTTGGTCTCAAAGTGCCCTTTGCGGGTTTTCACTTTGGCCTCTCCATTTTTCTTTTCTTTTCTTTCACTTTCATTTTTTGTTTGTGTTTTTTTTTTGTTTTTTTGTTTTTTTGTTTTTTATTTTTTTTGTTTTTGTTTTTTTGTTTTTTTTGAATCTGAACTCATAGGATTGGAAAAGTCCTCGTTATCCCTTTCGATCAGAACCAATGTAAGATCTTCTTTGTGATCAGATTTCTTTCATAGAGCCTTTTGGGGCAAAATTTAACTATGACGAAAACTTTGGATCTTCCTCTTCAATTAGGATGAAATCCAACAACGGAGAAATGGCAACTTGACTTCGACAGGCTAAACCATTATGAGCCAAAGGAGAAGGCATTGCCCCTGCAAAGAACTCTAAATGCATCGTTCATGATGTTAATCTTGAACATACTATAAATTCTTGATATCGTATTGTTGTTCCGATTACAATATCGGTGCTTACTCAAGCATATCCTGATATGACCATATGAAGACATCTTTGAACTCTTTGAAGTAACTCAACAAGGTCATGCTTCATTTCTTCAGTTATGCACGCTATCTTCAGGCCACAATCTCCATTGTCCCCTCATGAAGTAAGATTTTATTCCTGTTCTACCATCCTCAACAAGTCTGAAAATAGGCTATAATCTATGTCATCTTTAAAGTCATGGGATCCCTCTAAACACAAATCCCACTCAAAAGGAACTTCTAAGTCCGTATCAGCATCACTCATGTCGTTGATATCTGGGGACCTATAGTAGGTACCAAAGAATATACAAAAGAATGTATGAATAATCATTTGTACAATTATGAATGAATAGAATAATATGGAAGAAGATACAAAAGAATGAAAGTATAATTATTCGAAAAGAATGAAAGAATATTGGCTTTAAAAAAATGAATGCAAAGATGTATTTTATTAGAATAACGACGTTCAGACATGAGCCTATTTCATAAAGGAATTCTTATTGCCTCTAGGCTGAAGGCAACAAGTGTGTTTTGAACATTACTCTGAGTAATCTCTAAATACTACAGGGGTTTCTTCTGCAGTCTAATTATTTAGAACACTCCCAAGTCTATAAGAGCGAAAATCTAACAAGGTCCCTTCTTCAGTTGTTTCATCGTGAACACTTCTCGACACCCCTTCATTCAACCATGACTGGGTACTAGATGAGTCATCCATCTTGACAATACCCATGTTGATGAATTTTTCAACTAGCTTTTTGAAGGCAATGCAATTCTCTATTGAGTGCCCTGTAATTCCCGCATAATAATCGCATTGTGCACCTGCGTCGTACCATTTGGGATACGGAGGCTGTGGAGGCTTCACATGTAAAGGAGAAATAACATGCGCATCGAATAAGCTTTGATACAGCTCCTTGTACGACATTGGAATTGGTGTGAACTGGAGTTTTTCAGTACCTGGCTTCACATATTATTCTTGCTTTAAAGGACCCTGATGGCTGGTGGTTTCTATCTTTAACTGGCTCACAGCGATTAGTCTTAAGTGGCCCTTGTTATATTTGCCTTCATTTTTCCCCTTATTCCCTTTCTTCCTTGAGGCTTTTATAGTATCTGGGTGCTCTACCTTCGCCTGTTTTATTTCTGATGAATTGTCAAGAGCAACAGGATTGGATTTTGAGTCTGTCAGGCGATATACTGGTGTCGATGTACCAGTCAGATATTGTCGGGATCTGATGGTAAAGAGTGCTTCTTGTGGACATATGTCTGGTTGGGCTTGGACACTTATCGAGGTAAAATCTGGGGAATATATAGGGTCCTCATTATCATCCCCAAAGTGAGCCGCTGGGCTTTTCCCTTTATCTAATAACTGGGTTAGTTGGCTCATATTTATTTGGAATTCTAGCATCTGATTCCTCATTTCTTGTTGAAATTCAGTCAATTACTCTTGCATCTGTATTTGCATTTGTTCTATTCTCTCCAATCTTTGGTCCATGCCTCCTGACTTTGCTCGGGTACTATAACGGTGTTCGGTTGATTGGTTGGTTTCCAGATTAACTGAGGAATGATGTAAATTAATTAGAATCTTTTTATGTCTTTAAATGCATATGAAGTAATGCAATGCATGAATGCAAAAAGACGTCAATTTTGATTCAATTTCATATAAGAAAACCTTACTAGAAAGTAAATTTCTTTACATAAAGCGAATTACAAATAAGATTTTACCCTAGTACCTAGAACTCTGATCTTCCTAAGTAACAAAACTAATTCTTGCCCCCGATCCGATTCTGATTCATACTTCATACTCAGCATGTCAGCCTGTACTGCTAAAATCTGTACGTAATCAGCTACTTCTCGAATCTGGACCACAGCTTCCTCCATAAGATGATCTCTGCTCCTAACTTGACTCTGAAAGTGGTGGAGCTGTTCATTATTACTACTTTCATTTGCTTTCAAGTGCTTGATCTGGATCTTACAATTTGGCAGCACCGTTTCTAGCTCTTCCAAGGAATGCACTTGCTGTCCTCCTTTTGCTTAACTCGTGCAGCGACCCACTGCTCACTCATCCCTGTTATACCTATCAGCTTCTTTGAAAAGGTTGGCACATTTACCTCTCTCGAGTAAACTCTATCCACTTGAAACTTTGAATATCAGAGTAAAGCCACATATTCTTCTATCGTAGGTACCAAATCGACATTCCCAAACGTGAAGCAACTGTAAGCAGGATTCCAAAACTGGGCGAGGGCTCGAAACAAATGTTTGTCTACCTTCACATCAAGCAAATAAGGCAAGTCCCCATAATTGTCGTAAAATAACTGCATAGCCTCATTATTCCACTGATTCCAAATTTCTTTCAACTCCTGCAAATTGTTTTGAGCTACACTGATGCGAGTAAAATCCCATAATTCTGATACATACCCATCGGCCAGGCTATCACTCTTTTCTTGCTGCATTGTTTCAGACCAAGTTCGGACAGCCGCATTGTCCTCCACTTTATCAAGAAACCTTTTTTCCATATCAAGCTTTCCATCTAGCAACCGAATCTGAACTGACGCCTTTTATGATGAAATGAAATGCCATGTCATGCAAACAAAATAAAAACACAAGTGTCAGTATCCAATACAAGCATATAATCAAGGCAGAGTAAAACGTCTATTAGGACATCTACTAGGGTTTAGTGTAATTCTACCTAAGGCAAGCTCCTAAGGCTCATTATATGTAGTTTGGCTCTAAAGTAAAGGTACCCAAACCAGCAGATTCCTCAATCCTCACCCATTATAGGCTCATATGGACCGAGTTCAGTTCAGGGGAATACATTTTCCTATGGCTGCACGGAGATGAAAATCTCACGAAGACATAGGTACGGATGTATCCCGGAAGCGGTCTACTACCCTGCACGGAGGTGAAAACCTCACGAAGGACTAGTTTCTCGCTCCCACTTAAAAGGGTAAAATTTTTCAACTCATGAAATGTATAATGCAAAATAATTTAAAGTACTTAAATCAATTAAGCATGAATGCAAGAGGATTTTTAAAACAAATTTTATTTTTCGACTAAAAGACAAAAATTAATCAACTTTGTGGCTCGACTCTCTAATTTTTTTAAAAAAAAATCCCCAGCGGAGTCGCCAAGCTGTCGAAACCGTTTTTTGAAAAAAACAAAATTTTTAGGTTTTCGACTTTAAAAAATAAAAATTGGGAGTCGCCACCAATCTTTTATTAAGGTGTGATTGGGTCACCTAAAAACGACTTTGGTCTACGAATTTTAGAAAAACGGGTCCGGGAGTCGGTTACGTATGAGGAAGGATTAGCACCCTCATTACGCCCAAAAATTGGTACCTAGTTAATTAATTAATGTCTTAATGTCGAAAATTTTAAAAAACGTAATCCTTAGCAAAACTTAAAAACGTTACGTATTTAAACCCTTCTCAATTCAGAGAAGCAAAAATGCCACACCCAATACGTTAGGGCACAACATTCTAATTTCCTCCAAAATGAGTTAGGTTAAAATACTCGTATAATGAAAAACTTTAAAGGAACATCCACTTATCCAAGATTTAAGAAATCACACCCAATACGTTAGGGCACGATTCCTTTAGAATCCCAAACTCGGAATATTTCCTTCATTTTAAAAGAACATCCGCTTATCCAAGATTTAAGAAATCACACCCAATACGTTAGGGCACGATTCCTTTAGAATCCCAAACTCGAAAAATTTCCTTTATGATTTTTTTTAAAAAAATCTTCATTTCGAGAAATCAATGCGTCACATCCAATACGTTAGGACACAACGTGTTGAATTCCCAATAATGAGCTCTTATTTTTTGATTAAAGAGAAATGCTCGATTGTTAGATTTAACGAAGAAAATCGGAACCCAATACGTTAGGGCTCAATTTCCTTGAAAATCCTAAATACGAACATTATCTCAATTTTAAAAAATTTTCTATTTTTAAATTTGAGTAAAAAAATGATGTAACGTTGTTTTACACGTACAAACGCTATAATAATAATAACAACAATAATAAATACATCAATGACATAAAAATAATATAAACAAATGAATAAACGAAATAAAAAAAACAGTAATCCATGACATGCAAAATATTAAATGTAAACACAATTATACAATGAATGGGAAAGCAAACAAAATAAATAAAGATTAGAAGACGTATAATATACACATGGAAATTATGAAGATTAAAAATATACATATAATTTACAAATAAAATTTTGGGTTATAGAATTTATATATAAATACAATACATAATATACTTATGCAAATAAAGAAAAAAATATAATTATACGTACATATATAAAATAATAAAAAATAGGTATATTTTAAAAAAGAAAAAGTGAGTATTTAATCATTTTAAAAAAATGTAAATATATACATATAAATATGAAAATATTCATTAAAAAAATATAGGAAAATATTCGTTAATATATATATATATATATATATATATATATATATATATACATACATGTACATATAAAAGGAATATACATAGATAAAAAAAATAAATAATGAGTACATTATCAAAATTAATTTAAAAATATATATATATATATATATATATATATATATATATATATATATATATGAGAAAAATATTAGCTGAAAAAAAATAAGTATGTTCATAAAAATATACATATATAGATTTTTAAAAAAATGAAAATAAAAATAATAATTACACTATTAATTAATAAAATAAATAAAAAGAACATAAAAAAACTAAATTGAATTGCAATTAAAAAATCTGGGGTAAATCTGCAAATAAATAAAAGTAAAAGGACTAATTTGATCGCGCAGATTACGTAGAGGGGCTGGAAGGGAAATTTCTCTTCTCCTCTAAAACGGCGCCGTTCAAATGGATCAAATTGGAATTTAAAATAAATAAAAGGGTAAATTAAAAAAATAAAAAAACTTAATTACAAAAACATTAAAAGGCGGAGGGGCTAAATAAAAATAAATAAATAAAATTCGCAGTGGTATCACCTTCTCATTTTTTTTAAATCGTAAATAAGTAAAAAATAATCGAACGAAAAATAGTAAACCACCTTTAAAAAAACTGCCAATCGTTCTCTTTTTTATTCCTCCTCCTTCCCTCCTTTTTTTTACAATGAAGGGAGAGGCCTCTATTTATAGTTGAGCCTCCCCAAATCCAACGGTACAGATCAATTACATCAACGGCTGAGATTAAAGGGTATCTCTAAGATTGCAAAATCATATCTTCTAAGATTGCATATCATATCTAAGATTATACATCATATCTAAGATTGCATATCATATCTAAGATTGCATATATCATATCTAGGATTGCATATCATATATAAGATTGCATATCTTCAAAAATTATGTTTCCATATGTGAGCCCGGGCTAAAATTGGGTATTACAGCTTGAATCGTCAATGATTTCTTAGTTCAATGTAGAGGTGGAGTTTGGAGAGCGGGCAGTGGTGCTCAAAATTTTAACTTTTAATTTTTTTTTATAATTTATAAAATTTAAAATTAGTATTGTATTTTGACTTTTAAAATAATAAAAAATTTAATTAATCTTTTAAAATCTATAAATATATAGGCTATTAAAATGGTGAAATTACAATTTTACTATTGTAAAAATATATAACTTAATTTCGCCTCCAATTTTTTGGTTCACCCCTAGGCAAGGGCGGATCTAAGGGGAGCTAGCAGGGACCCCGACCCCCTTAAAATGGAAAATTTTCCATTTAGGCCTTTTATAATTTATGAAATTTTAAATTAGTAATAATAAAATTACACTTTGACCCCCAAAAAATAATAAAAAATTGATTTAGTCCTCTAAAAATTATAGAGATATAGGATATTTAAATGGCGAAATTGTATTTTTACTATCATAAAAATATATAATTTAATTCCGGTCCCTCCAACAAAAATTTTTCACTTCTCCCTTGCCCCCTTTAAGTCGTATTTTTAGATTCGTCACTGCCCCTAGGTTGATAGTAATGGTAAGATTGGGCCCTCGGATCTTAGGTTCGAGTCTTGCTTTATATAAAATATGTAAATTTTCTAATTAATTATTCAATTTAGTTGTTGAATTAATTATTCAGTTTAATGCATCATGTAATGATTGAATCTATTAAAACTATTATAACTTCAAAAAAAATTATTACATGAATCAATTAAATTAAAAGTCTGATTCGATTTGGACCATATCCTTATAGTTCTTAATCAAAATCGTTTTCTATGCCCACCCTAAATAGGGCAACTAGGGGCCACCCATTTTGTTAGTTAATGACGTGCATGGAGTGAAACCTCATCTGGTCCAGCCATCGGCCATAGGGGTGGCCTGGCATGCCAAAGCTGGCATGAATAGACACAAAAAGAAAATCACATAAAATGACTTGAAAGAATCCTTTAGAACAGATGATTGTTCCATTTATGTTTTGTTGTCTGAAGGCATATGAGCTGAGGCTGTTACTGCCATGGGTTCACACCCCTTCATATATTGCAGAGTGTTTTTTTATTATGATTTTTTTAATCCACATTATTGTACAAAAACATGGTGGCTCAACCAGTGATTCTTTGTATCCAGAAATAAATTTAAATTTATTTACAAAAATAGGAGTTATAGAATATTATACTACCTATAATTATAAGGGAAAAATCTCTAAATTACATATAAATTTTGATTCCAGGGTAATGTGATACAATAATTTAGTGTATTTGTATAGAAACTACTTTGATTTTACTCTATTTATTTCTATATTTACCTAGTTGTATACACAAACAACTATTTCTATGCTATATGATTTTTTTTTTTTACTTTATAAGCTGAAATTTATAATAATAAATTTTGAGATATTGCATAGTAGTACTTTCTCTTCCTTTTAATGAAAATTTCAATTTTTAAAAGATAAAATAAAATTAGGATATAGTTTTTTATGATCAAATTCTACTATTAATATTTTATTATGCTTAAGTTGAATTTAGTCTCTATAGTTCAATTTGATCTATTTTAGTTTTGTGTTTTGAATTATTAAATTTCAGTCTTGATTTAAATGGTAACAGTTAAATCCATTTGGTTAAATTCAAAATTTAAGTCTCCATAATTTTCGAATTTCAAATTTTCAATATTGACATAAACGATAGTCGTTAAATCTATTAATGGTTCTTTTTTTAGTAATATGTGAAAATATCAAGTTGGGATAGTATTACACAAATGGTGATATGGTTGCCACATCAAACTTTGGAAATAGCAAACATCCTCAAAATAATCCAATTTACTTTGAAAATTGAAGGTATTTTCTGTAACACCCTTAACCCGTATCTGTCGTCGAAATAAGGTTACGAGGCATCACCAGAATTTACAGATCAATTATATAGATAATTCGTATCATATAACATTTATATCAGAAATCAATCATAATGTCTCTTACATGAGCCCTCGAGGCCCAAAATACACTTTAGAAACAAATCGGGACTAAATCGGGTACTTAGAAAATTTTTCAAAAAATATAAAAATTTTTCAAAGGTGCAGGGGACACACACCCATGTGGCTAGGCCATGTGTCTCACACGGTCAAAAGACATGCTCGTATCTCAGGCTATGTGAGTATTCGACATAGGGACACACGGCCGTGTCCCAGCCCGTGTCCAAACTTGGGAGCTCTCTGACTTGGGTCGCACACCCAAGTCACACGCCCGTGTGCTAGGCCATGTGAGCATACTGACTTGCATTAATAAGGTGCAGAGGTCACACGGCCAAGCCACACGCCCGTGTGCCAGGCCGTGTGAATAATTTGAACATTCAGTTTTGCAATTTATAAGATGCATGGGACACACGGCCAAACCACACGCCTGTGTGCTAGGCCGTGTGAAAAATTTTGAGTATACTGACTTATGCAAAAAAATTTAAAATACAAGGGACACATGACCGTGTCACATGGCCGTGTGTCACACACGGTTGAGACACGCGTCCGTGTTTCTACCCGTGTGGACAAAAATAGGCCATTTCCAAGCCACATTTCTCACCTAAACACATTAATTTGCACATTCACAAGCCATAAAAAAGCAACCAAAACAAGCCAAAATCATGTCTTAAACTTGATATATTACCACATATATCCAAGTATCCAATCTTACCAAATTAACTTAATACACATATATGCATATTTTACCAAATATATTTTCTCAAACCAATCATCAATATACCTATATGTTTTCCATCTATCAACCATTTCAAACACACATCAAACATGTTAAGGCCATATATATACATATCAAAATATACCAATCACAAGTCATACTAATGGCTAGTTTCAACCAAACATTTACATGCCATCATTGGCCAAACTTTGCCTATACATGCCATTATAACCAAAATGATTTACTATATATAACGAAATGGGCCGATGGATAGTGTGATGTACCTCCGACTAGCTTCCAACCTTAACGAGTTTCCGAGTTACTATAAAACAGGGGAAATATAACAATGTAAGCATTTAATCTTAGTAAGTTCGTATAATATGAAATTTAACTTACCACTTAATCACAATTAAGGTAAGCATTTAAGGCATAATCAAACCAAATTGGCCAAAAGCCCTAACACATATCCTCATCAACCATGTTAGTCATTTATTTCATATGAATATCAAGAAACATGTATGAGCTCATCAATAATCAAATTTCCATATACATATACTTTCTACATCATGTGTTCATATAACATGTACAAATCATATCCATGTATTTCAAGAATATACCCGTAATAATTCGTCTCGAATTCATATCATCTCATGTCAGACCTTTGCCCGTTGAATCATTCAAAATATCGATGGATACATGAGTAGTATACACGAAGTGTACAAATCTATAATCCGTCAATTCATATACAAGTATGCTCATACGAGCATGTAATCGGGAAGCTCTTTCGAGCCATGTAACGGGAAGCTCATACGAGCCATAAACGGGAAGCTCAAAAGAGCCAAATATCTCGAAGCTCATGTGAGCCAATATTAGGAAGCTTAGAAGAGCCATTAATCGGGAAGCTCATAAGAGCCAATTATCAAGAAGCTCGTGAGAGCCAATTATCAGGAAGCTTTTGAGAGCCAAATAACGGGAAGCTCGTGAGAGCCAAATATCAAGACGCTCATAAGAGTTGTGGTGTGTCTGCAACACATGCAGGACCACAACCAATTGGGAACCCTTAATGACAATGTCATTTGTATCCATCGAATTTCTTAGGTTCAAACGAGACTTAGTACTTATCAGATATCTTCGGATATGTGATCAATATTTATACATGGCGATCATACATTTCACAAACATAATATTCAATTGAAACATATAAACATACAGTTTAGTTACACGAACTTACCTCGACAAGTGTTGTATACACAAAAGCTACTAATCCGATACTTTCTCTTTTCCTCGATCTAACTCCGTATTGTGTCTATCCGGGTCTAATTAAGCAAAATAAGCTTGTCTATCTTCAAGCTTCATAACTAGGGTTTCCATGTTCTTATTTTTATTATTTAATTCATTTATCATCTTTCCAATTTAACCCTTTACTTTATTAAATTTTCCAATGATGAATAATCATCCTTATCTACTAACTCCTCTAAATGGTCTATTTGCCATATAAGGACCTCCAATTTTGAATTCCATAGCTATTTGGTACCTTTAGTACTAGAATTCAACTTTTGCACTTTATGCAATTTGGTCCTTTTTATCAAATTAAACATGTAATCGGTAAAATTTCTTAACAAAATTTTCATACGATATTTCTATCATACTGTAGACTATAAAATAATATTAAAATAAATTTTATTCCGGCTTCAAATTTGTGGACCCAAAACCACTATTCCGATTTCACTAAGAACAGGCTGTTACATTTTCATTTTTTTTCAACTGAGTTCATACTCAATTAATCCGTGACACCAACTCAGTCAAGGGCTTTATAATAACTAAAAATTTCATTGCACGCGTATGTGCGTGGAAACCACGTATTTAGAACACGTGTGCGTTTAAAAATAAATACAATAAACAATGAAACGAAAGGTTTGAAACTAATAATAATAACATATATGCAATATGTGTAATAACATTTGCAACTTTTTATTAGTTTTTTAAAAATAAGAAAAAGGCAAAAGTACCCTTTTAATAATATAACTTTGTAAAAATATATAAGGTTATTTGAGTAATTCTCTTGACTAAATTGGTGTCGAGTTGACTCATGACAGTAGCTTAATCACACACTTAGATAATAGTATAAATATACAAACAATGTGGGTTAAACATTTTGTGTAATGATATTGAAATGTATAAAAAAATATCAAAATAAAATTCTAGTTGAAATGATAAAAAAAAAATTATAGATGCTTGTGGCATGAGTTCAAATCATAACATTTGTAACTTCTTTTATTTGTTTTAAAAAGGAAAAATATTTGATACACTGCCGGCAGAGTTTTTAGACTCCACAAGCAGAGTCAAAGGGTTGACAAGTGTCATATTTAAAAAAAAGAAAAAGACATGTAACAATTTTTTAAGAGTGCTTCTGAAATTTAAAAAAATACATTGTCTATATACCAAATACTAACCTTTTTTAAAATAAGAGAAAGAAAAAATGTCCTTGTAAAAATATAACTTATTTAAATTATGTAAAGTTATTTTAGTAATTTATTTGATTGAGTTGGTATCGAGTTGACTCGTGACACCAACTTAGTCACACACTCAAATAATAGTATAGATAATATAAGTATAGACATAATTGATGAAGGTAATAAAATGTGCATAATAAATAAAAATATACAAAATGATTTAAGATAAAATTTTAGTTAAGTGGTAAAGCTAAAATTTTATCATTGCAAATGTCTCGGGTTCAAATCGCACAATATGTAAATTATTTATTATTTTTAAAAAATAAAAAGACTAAACTAACCTAGAATAATATAATTTATTTTTTAACTGGGTCGATGCCCGATTGACTTATGACACCAACTCAATCAAGAATTTAAATAATGATATAGAAAATATTAATGCTTTAAATATTTTTATTCATTATTATATATAATTATGAAAAAGAATATATTTAATCTTTTAATTAAATGGTAGTATTTTAAAAGGAAAGATATTTTCTAATAGGGTAGTTTTTCATATGGTTTTAAAAGTGGTTTTTAGTGATTTAAGTTATTATACAAGAATTCTAAAAGATGGAAGTACCCATAAAATATTATTCATTAATATCTAAAAAATAATTTTTGAGTCGACTCCCAATTAATCATTAGGTTTAGCGAAAAAAGTTTTCGTAAAAAATATATTCAATGTTTTAGATTTAAGGATGTTATATTTTAGATTTATTTTAGGTTTAAATTATTTTTTATAAATTTTATATAAAAGATTAAAATATAAAAACATTCTCACAATATTTCTTTTACTTTTTAATTTTTTTTAAAGGCATTATACAATTAATTTATGATATCAACTTAGTTAAAAACTAAATAATATAAGTAGAGACAGATAAATCAACCCAAACAAAAAAATTAGCCTAAATGAAAGATATAAAGATCTCTATTAAACCTTGGAATGAGTCTTTTGTAAAAGATCGAAGGCGTAACTAAATCAACCCATAAAAACCTTAATTCCCATTGCCAAACATAACTTTCTCTTCAACAATACTGCTTTCAAACAAAGCCGAGCAATTAAGTAAAGAGCACCGACTTGAGGTGTTTATGAACTGGATTGAATAAATTTATATAATATTAATATTATATATAGTTATTTAAATCGAATTTATTTAAAATATGAGTTTTAAATTTTATTTAAATTTATTTATTTTTTTAATAGTTAACTCTAGTTCATTTATGGCCGCTAATTTTTTTATTCATTATTTATTATATACATGTATCTTTTATTAGCATTATTTTTTTCTTTTATTAAATTTTAAACGAAAACAATTCAATATTTTTTTTAAAAATTTTAGGTCATAGTATATTTGAATTTTATATAACATAGGTTACATAATATATAAAATAAATAATGGATGATCTAATTTTTTGCCCCTAAACTTGGTAATTAGGACCACTTTGATAATTATAGTTTTTTTATTCACTTTGGTACTTGAATTTGGTAACTAGAATAATTTTGGTTCCTAAATTTAAAAATTATAAAAATTTGATGAAGCGACACTATGAGATTTTGCCATGTCATCACTTGAAAATTAAAAAAATTTGTATGAATTTTTTTATGACATGGTACAATCTTAGAGTGTTATATATATTATTCTAATAATCGAACTAGTATTGAACCAATTAGACCGCTGGTTCTCAATTCAATCAATTTAATCGGTTCAACTGCTAGAGCAAACAATAGTTCAAAAAATAATTAAAATTTTGAAAAAAAAATTTAAAAAATATTAAACCAGTTCAATCTAATCAACTACTATTTCTGTCCCCCTTTTTTTTACTAGTTTCGAGTAGTTTCCGATTCAATTTGTTCAACCCCTTTGTTTGTACCAATATATTGATCGGTTCTTAATCCGATCGATTCGACTGACCAATCCACTCATGTTCCAAGAACATTGGTTACATCAACGAATCTTGACGGAATCCAAATTTAGATCTAATTGCTAAATTTAAGTGCTAAGGTGAAAAAAATACACTAAAATTAACTTAATTACCAGGGATAAAAAATTATGTTATCTTAATAAATAAATAAAAATTAATATATTATATGAAAACGATAAAGCAAAGTCAAACTCGGTCTTTAAGTATTAAAACTCATATTTCAAAAAGACTTCCAAAATTCATTTTTGAAAAATAAAAATAATTATTTTATCCCACCCCCGGCCCAACTAATTTATTGATTTAACATTAGTTTTAACTTCTGATTTGGGCTTTGCATTTTGTTGTTAAATTTATATTTAACGTCCAGTTTAAAAGCTTTGCTAGCCATCTCAAAATTCCAACCAGGTTTTGCTCTTTGCAATGAAACAAACATCTCTTTCTGCGTATTTTCATAGAAAAGAAATTTAAACGTCAAGCATCTACCTCATGCTATATTTTTCCAAATATTGGATGACAACTTACCACCACCATCAACGATATACATCAATGCAACCTTAAGAAATGAATTTTGCACTATAATGAATTCTAACAACGCATTAAAATTTTACCACAAGAAAGACAAATGCTAAAAGACCAAACAAATCTAATCATCGGCATGCATGTCCATACAGTCATTAGAGCTGGGGGAATTGGCTTCCCTATTTTGCTGGTGACAATAGTTGCTCTCGTTATTCCGTTGTCCGTTTACTGAAGATAAAATGTTGTTTGAATTGTAGCTGCCCTGCGCCAAGTGGTAGGGCTGAAGGCTCCGGCGAACGGGGCTTGAGAGGGCGTTCGAGAAAACAGAGTTCTTAACTTGGTTATCACCAGGCCGAACTCCCTGCCCAACATTTACCGATGACAATGGATTGGACAGAACAGGGGCACCTAAATTGTTCGACTGCGTTGGAGCCTGGGAATGTGGGTGTTGCAGCGGCAGCCTAGGGGACATCGGTGGCTCATCTCCTCCATATTCAAGCTCATTCTGCGAAAGAAAATTAGATTAAATCTTAAACTATAACCTCATTTCAGCGAGAGTGGATCTGTCTTTATATTCCACAAATGCAGATGAAGCAAAGCATTCGTTAAAACGAGAAAGCTCAAAGACAGAAAGAGAAAGGTTGAACAAATCCTAAATCTGTAACGAGGTAGTTTTTTTTTTTTTTTTCTGAAATTCACTTTTAGTTCCTTACGGTATGCAGCTTCCCCCTTTAACCCCCATAATTCTCAAAATTCTACTTCGCAAGAACCTTACATCTACCACCAAGTTTCTCTATTCCTTTTGTTACAGTATTTTACACAGATTCATCTCTATGG
Source organism: Gossypium turneri (assembly GCA_008044935.1). NCBI lineage: Eukaryota > Viridiplantae > Streptophyta > Magnoliopsida > Malvales > Malvaceae > Gossypium > Gossypium turneri. The sequence continues at coordinate 6,777,896 of CP032572.1, read as the reverse complement.
AGGCATATTCAAAACATGCATACTTCGTAGATATATGATCAACTTTCAGTTGTATGGAAAATTGATCTAGTTAAAGATTATATCCAAACTTGCATACTCCATAGATACATTATCAACTCTGAATTGGTAGCATCTGGCAGCCAATCAAGCCCCAAGTGTTTCAATCAGCTATTAATTTGATGATAATAACATTAAAATACAAAAATTATTATTACTTAAATTATAATGTAAATGCTAAAATTGATTTGACCTATTTTAGTTCTCTTCTAAAGAAAATCAATCACTTTATTAACCTACTTATACGCTACACATTTTTAATTTTTACTTCATATTATTATTTTTATAAACAAATAAATGAAAGTAAAAATGTGTAACATAAAGAATAATAATAAACCTAACAAAATACTAAGACAAAAATATTTGGAGTGTTCACTTATTTTTTAAGTAGTATGATTACTCCATAAGCAGTGATATAAAGCATGAAAATTACATATATCTTCTTGTTTAAATTCACTTTTCTTTAATACAATTTTTTTATGGTTAGGGATTCCAAACCAGGTACTCTTGGAAGGCTTACTTGCTGTATGAACAATTATATGATTAATATGCATAAAAGAATACGCTTTTAAATAATTTAACAAACTTTAATTACTAATATACAGACGTTTGAAAAAGATTTTGCTGGATTGTTGATATTAAAATACTATATAATATGTAGAGAAAAGTATAATATTTCAAAATAATTTAAAACATTCAAATAAAAAAATTTATCCCAGAATGATATTCAAGATTGTCTTTCGTAGACTGAACCCAACAAAGTAAAAGAACTAGAATTAAATGGAGTAACATGGCTAACATATCATATAAAATAGTCCGTAAATTGTAGGATCCAAGGACATCAACAAATTATTTCATAGTTATCCAGTTTAGTTGCAAAGTTCAATTCAAAGCATATGCGATTGGCAGAGGCAAATAGCTAATTAGCAACTAAGGAAAGCAAGAAATGAAAAATACCTGCAAATAAGCAACTATATCAACAGTTGTAGCCCTTGACCCTTCTTCTTGCTGCCTCAGAATCCATTGATAGAGTTTCTCCTGCAAATTGAAAAAAGATCTATACAGTTAGAGAGGAAGGTATTACACAATGAAAACAAATTCCATACACCAAAACCAGCAAGGAATAATACAGAAATTTTAACATTTTACAAATTAATTAAGTTTTCATTGCTTCAACATTTCACATAAATGTTAAAAAGAAAATTCATATAAGATTACAAATGATTGATTGCTTTTGACAGAACAACTAACAACTTAATAATTGTTGCGCATAAAAGCAAAATCAAACAGTTCGTTGCACGTGAGATTTAAACTAAGGAGATTTCATATTTTATTTTAGATATTATAAAACAAAGGATATAACATTTAAAATAAAGCGATTTCATTAGGTATTTGGTTATCACAACAAATATCGGATTCAATCAAGCATAAAAAAAAATCATAGGAATCAACCACGAATAAAATATTATTAAGCAAATAGATACAAAGAGGGATAGGAAGCGAACCAGCGCGTGACGTTCACCGGCCTGAAAAGAAAGGCGTTGGTGGTTCATAGCCTGGGTGTAAAGCTGGGAGAGGGAGTTTGCAGCGCTGCAAAAACTGGTGTACATGGTCCGATCAACCTCGTCAAGGCGCGAGGCGTCGGATTTTCTCTTCTTCGTCATGTTTAATTTTCTAATTGAAAATAAATTACAAGTAAATAGATAAAACTGCTACGATAGAGCGAAAGAGGGTTTTATTTTCTGAAAAAAAAATTTAAATGATGCAGATTTACATGAAATCGAAGAAGAATTGTAGATTAGGGTAGAGAGAATATGCGGATGTTTTGAGTTTGAAAGAGACGATTATGATTTACGAAAGAAGTAGCAGGGAGTTTTTATAGGAGCTATATCACATGGGCCCTTATGGGCCGCCTTTCATCGCTCTTTTTTTATTATATACGTTTGAAATAAAAATAAAAATTATAATGTATGAAATAATATTTTTTTTGAAAAAAAAAGATAAATAATAATGTAAATTATCCATATGATTTTTTTATAAATCTAATCTTTATATTCTATCCTGTCAATTTATGACATCAATTTAATCTAGTACTTAAAGACAGTATAGATATTTATTGAAAAATAAAAAAAAGGATTGTATTTATCTTTTTCCTGCACGGTTGAAAAAAAGGAGAAAAATATATTATTTAATTAACTTTCCCTTTACTTTGAGGAAAAAGAATAATTGATATTTTGTAAGCATATATAGATTTAACTTCTTTTTTATCTAATTAATTACTGGACACATATACACAAACAAGCAGCATAGGTTGTGGGCTTGGTAAACAAAATATATTGAAATTTGTAAGCTACATAAAATGCCTAGGTCCAGTCTGGTCAATCTCGGAGAACTCAAACATGCTTGCTCTAGATTGAGCCTGTTGGATATGAAAAAGTATATTAAAACAATAAATAATATTTTATATTTATATCTCAAAATAAAATAACTCGAAAAAATTGGTTTTCTACTTATTTTGCATATTTTATAAAAAAAAAAGTATGTAATAAATTTATAAATTTATATTAAATATGAGAACATTGACCAGAATTCGTCATTAGAAGAATGTGTTAATGAAACTACGAAGAGTGATTTATGCAAATGGATTCCTGAAAGAAACATAAAAGGATCTTTGATTGCTTTGGATTAGTATTAGTACTTTACAACTTTAGGTTGGTCATCATCCGCAAGGGGTTGCCTGGAACACAAGGTATTGTAGGTTAGTAAACCTAACACGCTAAGCAATGCTATATTGCCAGAATTTTCAACAGTTGTTTGTTTCTTGCTAGATTGGGATGATGGCTAGAACTAGATGTCTCCCCATTCAAGCGAATACCACCATTATTAGACAAATATAATTATATGACAATAGCACATTAACATTGAACTTGCAATACATTTCAAGATACTTTTCAGATTCCTAACCTTTCAAGATATTTTACAAGAAAAAAAGAAGAAAGCAGCAGCAGGGATTTAAATTGCGATCGCGCGTTTTCGGTCGCATTGCGTTTATCGCGGTTGCAGACATAACGGATGCTATTGTGGTCATTGCGGGTATCGCGGTCATGAATTTAAAAAAAATTCACACAACTTATTGTAAAATATAATAGCAGTTTTCGCGGTAGCGGTTTTAGACAGTGCCGCTACCGCTATATAACGGCCGCTATTTCGATAACGGACCGCTATTTAAATCCCTGAGCAGCAGATGAATGACCATAGAAATTTCAGAAAGGAAAATCTTGGTGTGGACTATCATCAGCATGCATGTCCATGCAATCGTTAGTGCTTGGGGAATCAGTTTCTCTGTTTTGTAGGTTAGTGTGGTAGGTTTCATTATTTCGAGGTTCATTGGTAGAGGAGCTGATGTTATTTGCACCCGGGACTGAGTGGTAGTGCTGAAGGCTCTGACGAACAGGGCTGGAGAGTGCATTTGAAAATACAGAGTTCTTTGCCTGGTAATCCGCAGAACGAACTCCTTGCGCAATTGTGCCTGCTGAAATTGGATTAGAAGAAAAAGGAGAACCTAAGTTGTTCTGGTGTGTTGCAGGCCGAGGGTGCTGCTGCTGCTGAAATGGCTGTCTGGGGGACATTGGGAAATCCTCTGCTCCATATTCAAGCTCATTCTACAGAAATTCGAAAAGGATAATTATCAGGAAAAAGAGATGATCAATTGTCACTTCATTTTCCATATAAATGTAACTACATACCATACACAAATAAAATGGTTCATGTCAAATACTCTGGATTATGAATGGGTAATATGGTACCGAACAATCATCACCATCCATGCTAAAAAACCATTATATTGATCAGATAGTTACATCTTCATTATATTTTTAAAATCATGATGTACGGAATAACTAAATAACTCACATGCCTTCATATTTTAAAATCATAATGTATGGAGTGACTGAATAGTTTGTGGATGTGTCAAGGCCAACTCAAAATCACATAGTGACATTTTTTTTCTTTAGTATGGATCTCAGAGTTGCAGCATGGAAAAAAGAAGACCCCTATCATTTTCACCCCTTCAAAGAAACTATAGTGATAAGCCTAAACCTACTAATAGCACCATCAGCCAAAATCCGTGCCACATGTACCTCAAAAATATTGAACAGCTCCTTATAAAAAGTTAAAAAGGAGAAAAAGATTGAATTCACAAAAGAACCTCACCAATTCAAAACCATCACATCAGCCTACTAGAATAGGTTAGGAATGTGCTAGATAATCAGTTCCCATTTCAGTTAAAAAATAGACAATTGGTAGCAGAAGTTGACTATTCAAGCCCAGAGGAATTGATTATTTATTTTACACTAGACTCTCGTCTCGTGTACAACTTTCTACTATATCTTGGAGTTACTGCTTAAAGAACTAGAACAGGCCCTTCAAACATTCAATACAATCAATCGACAACCAAAGTTGTTGCTCCCTCAAACTTTGTTTCTTGATAAAACTCAAACTTAATTCGGATATTTTTCTAAAGTGACTTTACTCATTCGAGTCCTAAATCTATAAATATAGTCATCCTTTTTCTCTTTATACTAACTCATTATGTTCCTCAGTTTCTCTCTAATCCCATAAAATTCAAACTCCCAAAGATCAAAAGAAAACAAAAACTTGTACATTGTCCATTATAGCCAAAAAGTTTACCTCCTTCATGAGACCTGCACTGCACAAATCAGTCAAACTTGTATAAAAATCTCAGTTTCTTGGGTTCTCGAGAAAAAGCTGAAAAGTTTCAATCTTATTTATCTACAAAGATGAGTGGCTCATTCAATAAGGTGTACATGACTGCTGCTGAATTCAACTGACTGGAACAATATGGGATGTATAGGAAGCCCACAGTTAATATATCAGGATGTATAGGAAGCCTTACAGCAATTGCTTTCCAGGAAAGTATCATTATTTCAACTTCTAACAAAGGGCCTCGCACCCTCGACATCTACCTACTTTACTCTCATTTCCATCCAAAACCCAAAACAGACTTCTAAGTTCTAACCCAGGACCATGCATCTATCAATTAGGAATTCCGGCAAAACGATAGTCTCTTTTATCCTACAGTAAACTCCTCATCCTCCCATCCATTTATTTCATTCTCCTATCAGTCAAATTCCTCAAACAAACTGTTCTAGTTAAATGCTTAACTGTATGGACACTCCAATTAAATTCACCATATGACTGGAATGATAATAAACCATACTTGGTTGAAGCATTAAAAAATCAATACAAAAAAACATATAATTCAGTAGAAAAGAGGTATGTGCAAACAGATTCATGAAACCAAATAAGAGAAAGAAATCACAAACCATACCTGCAAATAAGCAACAATATCAGTTGTCATCACTTTCAATCCTTCTTCTTGCTGCCTCAAAATCCACTCAAAAAGTTTCTCCTGCAGGGAAAAGGGAGAAGGATTTATACAATTAGATACAACACCAAAAGACCAACCAGGGACACATATGAAATCATAATTGAACAACTAAAATATGAAAGCCAAGGAATCCCTACAGCACTATTTAAAAATGGGGCGCTACAATCAGAAGGAAGCATTTTAGTCGAGAAACAAGATGATCAGATGAAATTATCTACAAGAAGAGCGATTGACATGTTTTCTAAATCTAAGACGACGCATAGAGAGGATACAGTGCCAATGAAGTAAAAGCAAGGACGAAAATCAACAAGTAACATTAGGAACACCCAATCAATGCCTTTTATGCTTTTGAATTTAGGAGACTTATTTAGTTTTCTTTGCTTTCAACAATTGCTCATCCAATAATTCATCATTTTAAGCTAATAAAGACTAAAAAAAACACTGTTAAGCTTCAACTAGCATTTCAAAACTTCAATTTGCACAAAAAAGAAAAGCAAAATTCCAACATCAATTACACAGCAGGGAAATTCTTATTCAGTATTCTATAACGATACAGAAATGAACATAAAATTTCCACTTCTTTAAGGGAAATAAACAAAGTTGACACCTTTTTACCAGATTACAACAAAAAATAAAACAATCAAATACTACAATAATTTAATTTCTTCAAAAGAAAAACATAATTACGTTTTCTATAATTCTATTCCAAACAGATTGTTCCGTTTAATTTCAATTCATTCTTTTTCAGACAAGTAAATTATCAATTCTCAAGAAGCATATAAAGGAAATTTATAAATAAAGAGATAGAGATATGAGATAATTAAAAACACCACAAACCAAGGCGTAACGTTCGCCAGCCTGGAAAGAGAGGCTCTGGTGGTTCATGGAGTGGGAATAAAGCTGAGAAAGAGAATTAGCGGCGCTGCAGAAGGCAGTGTACATGCTCCGACTCACCTCGTCCAGGCGCGTAGCATCGGATTTCCTCTTCTTCGACATGACTTTTTTTGTTGTTGTTATAATTATTGTATTTTAAAAAAAAGGAACAAAAAGAAAAGAAACCCTTACAGAGAGAAAGAGGAAAAGAGAGAACAGAGAAGATAGAAATAAGAGGGGAAAGTGGTGGTGATGAGACACAGAAACGTAACTTAACGCAACGTAAGAAGTTGGTGGAACCGACACAGAGCGCGTTTGTTTGCGTTCAGCAAAATGCTAATCAACATGCATGTAAATCAAACACATGTTGCTCAAAAAATAGGAGAAATTATTTTATGCATCCTTCCCATCATCACATTATTTATGGTCTTTTTTTAATTATTTAATAAGATTTTAGTATTTTTTATGTCATTGATACATAATTTTAATATTTTTTACTTTGAATCATGAATCTTGAATCTTGAACCCAAACTCGAACCTCGAACCCTGAACCCTCCCAAACTAAGGTTCGAGATTTGGAGTTTAGGATTGAGTTTAGGGTTTGAGGTTCAAGTTCAGGGTTAGGGTTCATGATTCAGGATTCAAGCTTGGGGTAAAAAATTTACCAAAATTATGTGTCAATGACATGGAAAATTTTATTAAAATGTTATTAAATAATTGGAAAGGGACCATGGTTGATGTGGTGGGGAGGGTCCATAAAATAATTTCTCCAAAAATAAGTTTCAATCGAATGAATTTTAAAACTTTTAATATTGGGTTAATATAATATTTGCTACCTGATTTTTTTCCTTTTTCTAATTTAGTATATGTAACACCCAGATTTGGCAGGTCTTGAGTTTAGGCGAGTAGCCCAAAGGAAATTCGATCAGCGTTGTAACAGCCCGTTTTCAGTGAAATTGGAACAATGGTTTCAGGATCATAAATCCAAGTCAGAAAAAAATTTATTTTAATATTATTGCATGGTCTGCATTATGATAGGAAAGACGTATGCAAATATTGATAAGAAAATTTTACTGATTTCATGTTTAATTGTTAGTAAGGATCAAATTTCATAAAGTGTAAAAGTTTAATTCTAATAGCTAGAGGGATTAAATAACTATGGAATTCAAAATTTGAGGTCCTTATATGGCAAATAGACCATTAAGAGAAATTAGTAGATATTTGTGATGATTCATGCATGGAAAATTAGAAAAAGAGAAGGACTAAATTGGAAATTGAAATAATTAAAGATGATAATAAACTAATATCATCTTATTTCATCATCTTCCCCAAATTAAAAATACATGGAAACCCTAGCTAAGAGAAAGTGAGCTCAAGCAAGTGTTTTTGGTTCAATTAGGTATGAATTCTTGCCCTGTTTTTAGTAATTTTTATATTTCCGAGATCGTAATAACCTAATCTAGCTATTTTGGGGATCAATTTGCAAAGTTATCAAAGTATTAAAATTTTTCCATGGGTAAGTATGCTGAAATTTTGAAATTTATGGTAGAAAATGAAAGGTTGTTGATAGATAAACAACTTTTGTAAAGGAAATTTTCATGAAATTGTGATTTATGGACTAAATTGAAAAGATGTAAAATTTATGGAAAATTTCTTATTTTTGTGAAATACATGGATTGTTATTGTTATATGGAAAATTCAGCTAGCCTTGGAATAAGGATTAAATTGCATGAATTTCATTTTCCGAACCTAGGGACGAAATTGGAATTAATAAAAAATATAGGGGTAAAATGGCATTTTTGCCTTAAATGTAAATTGGATTGAATTGAATATGAAATGTGTTAAATTGATGTTAAATTCATTTATATAGATCTGGAAAGATCAAATAAGGAGTTAGATCGAGGAAAAGAAAAAGTGTTGAATTAGTAGAAAATCATATACTAGCAAGTGACGAGGTAAGTTCGTGTAACTAAATTGTGTATATTTATATGCTTGAATTGAATGTTGTATATGTGAACTGTATAAATGCCTTATGTATGAATTGATCACATGTTCGATTATGCCCGATAAATAATGAGTCCCGTTTGAATAAATGAAATTCGATGAATACAAGTTTTCCGTATTGGTTGTGGTACTGCATATGTTGCGGAAACACCATAGCTCGAAAAAGCATCCTGTTATAAGCCCTCTCAAGCATCCTGTTACATGGTTCCTGCGAGCATCCCGATCGGTATTGATCCTGCATGTGTTGCGGACATACCGTAGCTCTTTGTGAGCGTCCTGTTATATGATTGGTATTGATCCTCATATATTGCGGACATATCGCAGCTCTTTATGAGCGTCTCGATATAAGGCTCTTAATGAGCTTCTTGATATGACTCATTTGAACTTCCTGATATATGGCTATCCGGAGCTTCCTGATAATAGTTCTTCGGAGTTACCTGTTAAGTTCACATGAGCTTTCTGTTTCAAACTCTTATGAGTTTCCTGTTATAGCCCGAATAAGCTCCCTATTACATGGCTCACATGAGCATCCTGTTATATGGCTGGAGAGAGTGCTTCCTGATTATGTACTCTAATGAGTACCCCTGAATATGAATTGACGGATTATAGTTATGTACATTTCAAGCGTACTACATGTGTATTTATTGGTATTTCAAAAAAATTCAATAGGCAAAGTTATGACATGGTTAAATTGTAATTGAGATGATTTGTCATGGAAATGTATATGTTATGTGGAAATATGACATGGAAAACATATTTATATGAAAGTTATTACATGATGAGCTCATTCATGTTCTTGGTATTTGTGTGAGTTACTTAACTAACATGATTAGTGAAATTGTGTGTTTTAGGCTTTAAGCCAAATTGCTTGGATGCCAATTATATGTTTATTTTAATGAAAATAAATGGTAAGTTAATTCCAGTTATACGAACTTACTAAGCATTTTATGCTTACTTTGTTTTATTTTCCTTTATTTTATAGTACTCGGAAGCTGGTCGGAGCATCATCACACTATCCCTCGGCTCATTTTGGTACAATTAGAAAACTAATTTTAGTCATAATGGCAAGTATAGGCTAATTAGCCAATGTTAGCATGATAATGTTCTGGTTATAACTAGCTATTGGAATGGCTAGTGTTAAGCATATTTTGATGTAGTTATTGTAACACCCCAAACCCGGCCTAGACATTAGGGACAAATTCGGAGGTGTCACGAAAAAGGGTTTTGAAAACTGAGTCGTTTCATCAAATCATTCAAACTTTATAATTTATATTCGATTATATCTATTATCGGAAGTGTTATTTAATTCATTTATTTGCCAATACGTAATTTATAGCGGAAGTTATGAAATCGTTATATTTGAAAATCCCGTTCGTATTTTCAGAAAATCTTTGTTTTAGTAAAAACCATGTTTTTAGATAACCGTCGCAAATAAAGTATTAAACATAAAATCCAAATCCCAAAAATTAAACCAAATAGTCCGGAGAGTCCAATTAATACAAAACTCCCAAAAATAATTCTTAGATAAATAAAACCTTTATTTAAAGTCAGTTCATAGACTAGTGGTCACCGCGAGACTCCGCGCTCCGATCCGCCTAAGTCTATGGATTACCTGAACGGAACAGACAAACAAAAGTGAGTTTACGTAAACTCAGTGTGTAACCCACAGAAAGATATGCAAAACATACATAAATCTCACATACAGTCAGATACAGATTCGGACTCATGTCCATTTCAGATATAGATAGCAGATATAGATATGCAGATCAGATATACAAAATCCTACCCTCATCCTCTACACACGAACTCCAACCATCCCATCACATCATGTGAGGTTAAAAACACTCACCCATCCCTACACACCATATCGTGTCGTTACGACACATATCAGATAAAGTGCAGCCAAGCTGCTAGAATATAGGCGAAGGTCGCCATACAGAACACTTCCTCTACATATACAAATCCCACCCCAAACATAATTACAGATTATAGATACAGAATTGTCATGCTTAACATGCTCGCTTACAGATATCAGATATACAAATAGCAGAATAGTCAAACATGCTTAATAGTGTCCTACTCAGAGCATATTATCAGAATAACAAATCACTTAATCTAGGGTTTGGTTAGCCCTTACTGACCCTACGGTAGGCCCATAGTTGATCGGAACGACTCGTACGACCCTAGGGAAAATTTTTAAAAAATTAGCCCACATGCTCGTATGGGCCCACACGTCCAGATTGGCCTTACCCGTGCGGCCCACACAGCCTGGCCCAAAACCCACAAGCCTGTGTGACATACCCGTGTGTGCCCACATGCCTAACTTGGCCTAGCCTGTGTGGCCTACATGGCCACACTCACACCATCACATGGTCGTGTTTTGCGCACGACCATGCCCTCATCAAACACACGGCCGTGTCTCGCACACGGCCAACCACACGGCCAGGCACACGCCTGTGTAGCGTCGACAATAGATATTTTTGGCTTTCGTTGAAACTTTATTTTTTAGGATTTGAGAACACACCTGTTTCAGTTTTGATGTGAGAACACACTTGAGATCACCAGAACCTAAAACCGACAAACCAAAATCCAAAATCAGTCATAATTCATGATTAAACTGAAACCACCAAAATAAAAAATAGTCCAATTCATACGTTCATCACTTACCCCAACACTCCGAACGATTTCGACTACGATTCCGCAAGAGGAGAGTCCTGTTCTTTGCGATTCGTTGCTGTCAAAACCCAAAATTAAACTAACGAAACATGACAACATCTTTAGAATAACATTATAAGAAAACCCCCATAACTCGTGGAAAGCTTTACCACCACTTACCGAAATGCACGAAAACAAAGAGTCGAAAGCATTGAAATTAACCGAGAGACTTAGATAGGAAAAATAAGAAAAGAAAAATTTACAAAAAAGAAAAGCAATAAAAACTGACGTCAATTTTTTTGGAAGAAGAAAAAAACTAAGAAAAAAACTAATTAAATTTTGAAAAAAAGAAAAATAAGAGATATCTAACATAATCCCTATTTTTCTCCCATTAACCCACAATCTCACAACCACCTCAGAATCCCGGTTACTTCCAACCTCTAACCGATACCAGAAGAAAAAAATTAACACCCTTGTTAATGCAGGGATTTGAACACAGGACCCCTAGCATACCAACTCCTTACCACTCGAACCAGCAGGCTCATTCTAATATGGCTTTATAGACAATTTTATAAAAGCCCATTAAACAAGGGTAAGACTTGGATAAAAAATAAGAAAATTAACAAGTGCGGGACTTGAACCCCAAACTTCATACATACACCCAGAACACCTAACCACTGAAGCAGATGCATATTTACGTTAGACATTTACAGAAACATAAATAAATTATTCAGGGCGTTACAACTCTACTCCCTAAAAGAAATTTCAACCTCGAAATTTACCTGATCAGAACAGATGAGGATAGTGCTGACACACTGAGTCCTCAGGTTCCCACGTGGCTTTCTCAGTGCCATGATTCCGCCACAGAACCTTTATTAACAGAATTAACTTCATCCTCAAAAACTTAACATATCGTTCCAAACTCTGCACCGGCTCCTCCTCAAAAGTCAAATCCAGTCTAACCTTGATCTCCTGAACAGAAACAACGTGAGATGGATCAGACTGGTACCGCCTCAACATCGAGACGTGAAACACATCGTGGATACGGTCCAACTCTGGAGGTAGCTCCAACTGATAAGCGACCAGTCCTATACACTTCAGAATCTGATACGACCCAATGAATCTAAGGCTTAACTTGCCATTACAATCGAATCTTAGAACTTTCTTCCACGGAGAAACCTTAAGAAATACAAAGTCCTCCACAGAATACTCGATATCTCTCCTTTTCAGATCCGCATAGGACTTCTGTTTATCAGAAGCCGCCTTCAGACGATCCCGAATTAATCTGACTTTATATTCAGTCTTAGAAACCAAATTAGGACCCAAAACTTGACGCTCACCCAACTTAGTCTAGTTGTAACGCCCCAGAATTTTTATTTTTGTTCTTGCGAATGTGTGACACAACTGTGTATCTACTTCAATGGTTAAGTGTTCTGGGTGTGTGAGAGGTCCTAAGTTCAAGTCAGGACTTGGGAAAATTTTGGTATTTTTATGAATAAGCCCTATCTTTGGTCAGTAGGCTTTTAAGTAAAAGTTGGCAAGTAATTAACAGAATGGGCCTACTGGTCTGGTGGATAAGTGGAGTGTTGGTGTGAAGGAGGTCCTGTGTTCAATTTTCTGTGATGGTGTGGAAACAGTATTTTTGTTCCAATTTCGGTTAAGAGTTGTGTTGGGGTAAAATTCTGAGTAGTTGTGTTTTAGTGGGTTAATAGGGAGTGATTTTAGGAGATAATGAGGGAGAGGTTATCAGAAAATAATCTGATTATCTTTTTGTTGTAGAAAAAAAGTAGAGTTTCGGTTTTCTCTCTAATTACCCAAACTTTTTCTGATGTTTTCTTCTTTTTTTTTTCCGTCCTCTAGGATTCTTTCCCCTAGTTGCTGCCGAAATTTCCATTATTTTTTCCCCTTCCATTTCTTCCTTTATTTTTCAATTGATTTGGTTGTTCATCGTTGGTTGCGTGTGTTCGGTAAGTAACGATTTTGTCTATTGTTAATCGTTCTTGGTTAATCTCTGAAAGGGGGATTCTTTTTTGGTGTTTAGGAGTTAATCAAGGGGATGGTGGTTTTGAATCGACACTGTGATTGTGAGAAGTTATGGTTACTCAAGCGAGGTAAGGGTTTTTCTAGGTTTTTAGTCGAGTTCCTTCCAAAATTGGTTGATTAAAAACGAATTAAGTGATTAATCTGGAGATTTATTGGTCGATTTTTAGGTTTTGGAGGCTTAGGAGTGCTTATGCATCAAAAACGATACCAGGTGTGTTCCCAAAACGTAAAAAATAGGATTTCCTTCCAAAATTTGTTATTGTCGAGAAATAAGAGAAATAAGAGAAAATGATACGAAAAATTGTAGAGAAAGGAAGGGTGTTATAAACTTAGAAATCAACATTCTGCACTAAAATAGTTTTAGACAGCAACAGTAGTCTAACTTTGAAAAATCATAAAAAAATAGTAGAAACTGAGTTAGAGGTTGAATAAAATACTAAATTAAATTTTATTGAGTCTAGTTTTTCATGGAAGGAACAGTGTAAGCAATGAAATTGTCAGTTATGAGATATAATGAATTTTGTAAGACAAGGTCAGAATGGCTTTGGGTTCCCCTGTTCTGACTTTGGAAAAATCATCGAAAATTATAAAAAAATAATTAGGTGCCTAAATTTATATGTTTAAATCCTTAACAAGTCTATTTTTAAGAGAAACAAACGGAAACATCATCTGTATTCTGTAATAAGAGATAAATAATTTTTAGTAAGGAAAGGTTGAAGCTGTCAAACAGCAGAATGAAGATAGATTTGAAGAATTTATGTACTTATTTGATAAACTATAAAATCTAAAAATTTTATGGTAGAAAGGTATCTGAGTCTAGTTTCGAAAACATCAAGGGGATATTAATTTGGAATTCTGTAGCTGAAGATATAAATAATTTAGGGACAATGACTCAAGTAGACAGCTTTGAATGAACATATAAGTAAATAGTGAAAACATATATGAATATTTAGCTAGCATGGGTTACATTAAAAATGGATCACACGACCAAGGCCAATTTGGGCCGAATGGGCCACACGGGCACACACGAACGTGTGAGCCCATTTTTACCGAAATGTTTTTAAGGTTGCACGGGTCGTCCTAGTCGACTGTGAACCTACTGTAAGGTCGGTAAGCGCTACTTAAACCCCTAAATGTGTGAAATTGACTGAATGATATCTGTACTGAGCATGTTAATATTTGAACCGAATATATGTACTAAAATTACATAATAGCATATCATCCATTGTATGCTGCATTGCATTGGGTTGGGGGTTGTTATTCGGAGGAAGTGTACTGAAAGGCTTTAAGCCTAATTTACTGGCAGCTCAGCTACAAACTACTTTTTTGTGCCGCATTCAGTACTACTTGGAGTGTAGGGATGGGTGGGTTGATTATATCCCCACATGGAGTGTGTAGAGGCTGGATGGGTAGAATTTTGCTACAGCATAACTGTTACTGGTACTGATACTGTGATGGGATAAGACCCTACTGCATTTTTGACACTGTGCTGAGATGGGCTAAGGCCCAAACTGTCACTGATACTGAAAAAGACTTAGGCCCAAGACTGTTTAATTGTGCACTGTAAATACTGATTGTTTGTTTGTTTCTGTGGGATTATACACTGAGTTTACGTAAACTCACCCTTTTTGTTTAATGCGCACAGGTAATCCCCAATCTTAGACAGATCGGTGCGATAGAGGACTCAGTGGTGACCACAGAAATTTTTGGACTTCATGGTTTTCAATTTACGTTTTATGATTTAATTATTATTGACTATTTGGGTTGTAATTTAAGGACCCTCTAGGACTTTGGTTTTAAATTTTGGGTTTTTATTTATTTTACTTTATGGATTTATACCTGCTCGTCGTAGGAAATTCGGTTTTCAAAAAGTTAAAGTAGTTTCTAAATGCATGATCACTTAGACTGTTTTATTAAAGCTTCCGCAATGAGGGATGTTTCAAAACAATTGTTTTAAATGAATAAAGACAACTTCCTAAGTCCTAAAATAGGTTTACTAAAGATAATAACATGGAATGTTTTCAACGTAACAACGAGGTTTCAAAAACACTATCGTGTGACATTCCTAGATACGGCCATAATGTTTCTACTGGGTACGTGGTGCACCAAGTCTCCGGCGCCGATCCTGTAAGTGTTCTGAAACTCATACATGTTATGATATTCTGAAACTGATATATGTTATGATATTCTGAAACTACTGTAGGTGGTATACTGTGAAAACAATCTAGATGGTGTTTATTGAGATTGTAGCAAAACTGATAGAGACTGCGATTTACGAAAATCACTCTGAATTACTGAAACTTTTAACATAAAATATCTACTAGTAAATACTAAAACTGAAACTGATGCATAAAAATTTGTAATACAGATAAATCTGAATAGACATAAGCGCACGCGGTATTCATGGACATGGTACTCAAGGCCGAGGTAGAGGCCGTAGGGGGGATCGATCTGAGTTCTCTTCTCTAGGTAATATACCAAATTTGGACACAAGTGAGATGCTAATGTCGCCTGCTACTGAGATTGAGTCTCATGATCGCATGGCTGGGGACGACGTATTGTCCTAGGATATGTTGAGGATATTAGAGAGGGTCGTTAGGCCTAATACTGGATCTGAGGGTCGTGGGTCGATTACAGAATGACTCCGGTTCAATGGAGCTGAGCTTTTCAAGGGTGTCACTGGGGTCGCCCCTAATGTGGCTGAGTATTGGATTAAGGCCACGCTGAGGATCATGGATGACCTGGATTGCACCTCCAAACAGAAATTAAAGGGTGTAGTCTCGCTGCTGCATGATGAGGCTTATCAGTGGTGGCTTACTGTTAAGGAGGGCACTCAGCCCGAACGTCTGACCTGGGAGTTCTTTAAGACCGCCTTCCAGAGGAAGTATGTCGGAGCTAGTTATGTGGACGCCTGTAGGAGGGAGTTCCTGAATCTAACATAGGGAGATCGATCAGTAGCCGAGTATGAGGCCAAAGTCCTGCGACTGAGTCGTTATACGCGAGGTATGGTGGCGACTGAGTATGAGCGTTGTGTCCGCTTTGAGGATGGCCTCAGAGATAATTTGAGAGTCCTGATAGCTTCGTAGAGGGAGCGTGATTTTTCTTCACTGGTTGAGAAGGCAAAGATCACCAAGGAGGTTAAGCGCACTGAGCACCAAAACCGCGATAAGGAGAGGGGTAGGAACAAGAGGGATTTGGAGCCCTTGAGTTCTGTGCAGAAGCCTAAGAAAAAGGCCAGAGCTGATGGGCCAGTTAGAGCTGGGCCCCTTGTTACTACTACTGGACTGCAGCCATGTGTCGACTGTGGTAAACACTATCAGGGGGAGTGTTAGAGAAGGACTAGGGCGTGTCTGAGGTGTGGATCATTAGATCATTGCATTAGGGAGTGTCCGTTGAAGATCGATCAGATGCAAGCTCAGGGTATTGGTACTACATAGCCATAGAGGGTAGCACAGTAGCCACCTAGAGGTCGTGGTCAAGCTAGGGGTGGTAATGGCATGGGTCGTGGACAGAGAGCACCGGGAAAATGTGCTGGACAGACTAAGGCGAGGCAACCTGCTTTAGTTTATACTGTACGTCGCCGAGAGGACAGAGATGCTCCGGATGTCATCACGGGTACGTTTCTTATTTATGACGTGCCTTACACTACATTGATAGATATAGGATCTACGCATTCCTATGTTACCTGTTCTGTTTCCAAAAACCTAGGAATTCTGGTTGAGAGTACTTCTAGTGAGGTAACTGTGCTAAGCCCTCTGGGGTAATCTGTTAGAGTTGGCAAACTGTACAGGAATGTTCCTTTATAGGTTCAAGGGACGGTATTTCTATGGAGCTTCTGTTTGGAGAGTTCGATATGATATTGGGGATGGACTGGTTGGTCAAGCATCGTGTCAGTTTGGACTATGCGACTAAGAGGGTTGTATTGAGAACTGAGGAGGGTAATAAAGTAGTTGT
Source organism: Gossypium turneri (assembly GCA_008044935.1). NCBI lineage: Eukaryota > Viridiplantae > Streptophyta > Magnoliopsida > Malvales > Malvaceae > Gossypium > Gossypium turneri. Next base: position 6,760,900 of record CP032572.1, on the reverse strand, counting down.
GATTAGGGAACATCGGAATTACTTGGCTAACGTGATCTCTACACTGGTAGCTGAGAAACTGGTTTGCAAGGGATGTAAGGCGTATTTGGCCTACGTAAGTGTTTCCGCTTCTGGGGACTCTACTGTAAGGACATTAGAACTATAAGGGATTTTTCAGACGTCTTTCCTAAGGAGTTACCGGGTTTACCTTCGAATCAGAAAGTGGAGTTTGGGATTGAGCTTTTCCCTGATACAACTTCGGTGTTTATCGCTCCCCATTGAATGGCACTGAAAGAGCTTACAGAGCTTAAGGCTCAAATTCAGGAGTTATTGGATCGTGGGTTTATCCGCCCTAGTGTGTCCCCATAGGGAGCATCGGTACTATTCTTTGAGAAAAAATATGGATCCATGAGGATGTGTATCGACTACCAGTAACTAAATAAGTTGACTATTAAGAACAAGTATCCGCTTCCGATGATTGATGATTTGTTTAACTAGTTCCGAGGGGCGTCTGTGTTCTCCAAAATTGACTTACGTTCTGGGTATCATCAGTTTAGGGTTAAAGAGGCTGATGTGCATAAGACAGAATTTAGGACTCGTTATGGTCACTACAAGTTCCTAGTGATGCGATTTGGATTGACTAATGCATCGGTAGCTTTCTGTTTCAAACTCTTATGAGTTTCCTGTTATAGCTCGGATAAGCTCCCTGTTACATGGCTCACATAAGCATCCTGTTATATGGCTCGAGAGAGTGCTTCCTGATTATGTACTCTAATAAGTACTCCTGAATATGAATTGACAGATTACAGTTATGTACACTTCGAGTGTACTACATGTGTATTCATTGGTATTTCAGAAAAATTCAACGGGCAATGTTATGACATGGTTAAATTGTAATTGAGATGATTTGTCATGGAAATGTATATGTTATGTGGAAATATGACATGGAAAACATATGTATATGAAGTTTATTACATAATGAGCTCATTCATGTTCTTGGTATTTGTGTGAATTGCTTAACTAACATGATTAGTGAAATTGTGTGTTTTAGGTTTTAAGCCAAATTACTTGGATGCCAATTATATGTTTATTTTAATGAAAATAAATGGTAAGTTAATTCTAGCTATACGAACTTACTAAGCATTTTATGCTTACTTTGTTTTATTTTCCTTTATTTTGTAGTACTCGGAAGCTCGTAAAGGTTGGAAGCTGGTCGGAGCATCATCACACTATCCCTCAGCTCATTTTGGTACAATTAGAAAACTAATTTTCGTCATAATGGCATGTATAAGCTAATTAGCCAATGTTGGCTTGATAACATTTTGGTTGTAACTAGCTATTGGAATGACTAGTGTTAAGCATATTTTGATGTAGTTATATAAGGCTTTATCATGCTTGATGTGTGTATTGAAATGGTTAAATGATGGAAGTTACATAAATATATTAATAGTTGTATGAATGGGTAAAATATACTTATATGTTTATATGGCCAATTAAATAAGATTAAATGTAACAGCCCGATTTTAGTTTAATATTATTTTTAGTGTCTACAACATGTTAATTTATATGTGTGAAAATTTCATGAATTAATTTTATCGTTTGTGTGCTGATTTGTGAAAAAGGATTTAATTGTAGAAAATGCAAAAGTTATGTGCCATTTGTTAAAGTGCCGAATTGACATGGCTTTTTAAGTATGAGGTCCTTATGATGCAATTGGACCATTGAATTAATGCATGGACAAGTAAGGACATTAGTTAATGGGATTTTAATGTTATATGACTAAGGCTAAATTGGTAATTGTTGTATTAATATGTATTAAATAAAAGAAAACATGAAAATGGCCATGCATGTTCTTTATTTTTGGTCGAATGTTGAGAAAGAAAATAAGCTTTTGAGCTTTTAGGTAGAAAATAAGCTTTTGAGCTTTTAGGTATTTGGCACTTTGGAGCTCAAAATTAGGTATGTTTCTTGTTCAGTTTTTAATAATTTTTATGTTTTTGAGATCGTCGCTTTGTATATTACCTAGCCCATGTTTTAATTTTTGGAATTGATGATGATTTTAAGAAGTGCCATTGTCGATAATGTGATGAAATTGTTGTTTGATGATGAAAAATAAATTTTTGATGTTAGATTATTATGTTTAATTAAGTAATTTTTAGTAAAAATGTACTAAGGATTTAATTGTAAATTTTGTAAATTGAGGGGTCAGCATGTGAAATAAATGATAGAAATGGGTGGCTAGGGACCTTGGGTAGTTTCGGCCTAACTAGAGTGGGTTGAAATTTTGAATATTTTGAGTTGTTTTGAAATAGGGACTAAATTGAAAAAAAGTGAAATGTTAGGGGCTAAAATGCAAATTTCCCATTTATGTGTTTTTGGAATAAATTTGAATGAAATGTGTTATTAAATAGCTAAATTTGAATTTATTTAGATCAAGAACAAAAAAAAAAAACGGAATTAGAACTGGGGAAGTCGAAAGTGGTCGAGTAGTCGATTCCATCCGCTTGTCTTCGTCCGAGGTAAGTTCGTAAGTTAATTATTAAAGTTAAATTTACTGTATTTATTTTATGTATAGCCGAATCTACATATGTATGTGTACCCTATTATGCTGAATTGTATTTGACAAATGATGATTAATTATGAGTTTTAATTGGTTGATTTACGACATCCTAAAGTCATACGAACTACAGAAATGCTGAAATGTGACATCATGTAAGACCACGTCTGGGACGTTGGCTTCGATTTGAGATTTACTTGTAAGACCATGTCTGGGACATCGGCATCGTATATGATTATGTGTAAGACTATATCCAGGACAATGGCATCGTTGTTTGATTACATGAAAGACCACATCTGAGACATTGGCATTGTACGAGCTTTTTAAGCCGATCGAGTCTTTAAATCCGCAAGGTATAACGGGAAATCATATGGTAAACCTGAATGTGATTTTGAATTAAATAATTCAGGTACGTTAAAGTTATATGAAATTAGAAGTAAAGGTAAGTAATATGTATAATATGAAAGATGAATTAATCGTATAAATATGATTATATATGTATGTGTTCATGATTAGTTGATTTTGGCCTACTGGTGTAATTTTTATGAGTTCTTTGAAAATTATATGCTTACAACTTACTAAGCTATTTAAGCTTACTGTGTGTCTGTTCATTCAGTTCTTTTATAGATTTTTGGAAGCTAGTTACGAGCTCGGGGATCTTCAAGGAAGTCCGTCACACTATCGACCTCTATCTCGGTATTTTGAAAGCTCGAAATTTTGAACATATGGTATGTATAGGCTAGCATTTGTTTTGGTTGGTCTTAAAAATTTTAGATATTTAGCCATGCGAAAATGGCTTGGTTTAATTCTAATATGCTAATGTTTAAGAAATTTTGGAACATGGAATATTTGTGTGGTATACTTAGTATATGAATTTGGTATGATGCAAAGATATATATATATATATATATATATATATATATATGGTATGATTAGTTCATGTTGGTAAGCTTGTTGTAAGGATGAATGATTTATTTTGGTTGTATTTTGTTAATGATGCTACGATAATGTATAATCGGCCATGAAATAGCTCATTTTGGAGGTATGATTTGTAGTATATTTGTGTGATGATTGATTATATAATTTGGCTTAATTGAAGTAAAAAATTGTTGATTAAATGCTGTCCAAATATTGATTGAATGCTGTCCAATTGTTGATTAAATGCTGTCCAAATGTTGATTTAATGCTGTCCAATTGTTGATTAAATGCTGTCCAATTATTGATTGAATGCTGTCCAATTGTTGATTAAATGCTGTCCAAATGTTGATTTAATGCTGTCAAATTGTTGATTAAATGCTGTCCAAATGTTGATTAAATGCTGTCCAAATGTTGATTTAATGTTGTCCAATTATTGATTAAATGCTGTCCAAATGTTAATTAAATGCTGTCTGAATGGTGGATAATTGCTATCTGTTTTTGAGCATATTAATGTTGTCTGAATTAATGCTTATATGCTGTTTAATTTTTGTACAAATCAAAATTGTCCAAAACAGGGTAGGTTACCTATGTTTTGTCTTAAATTACCCATATGCATAACATATAAATTACTATTTTTATAAACTATTAATGAATTGAGTTAGCCATGATTTGGTATTTGAATTTAGAATTGGCTTTGTTTTAGAATGTTATGCACATGTATATATCTTATAAAATGATATGCTTGATAATTAGTTAAAGATATGGATTGTTCTTACTTAGTATGCATATGAGCATAGTTTTTTTTATATAATGGCATGGCTAGAAGTTTGCCACTTAAATAAATATATACAATGGATGATTTGACATAAGCTTAGTGAATATGATGTAATGATATAAGCTTGAATTTATATATTAAATATTCGAATGGTATGAATATAACAGTGAATTTCGAACTATGGGCTTGTAAAGCATGATTAGTTTTAATTGATTAAGTAATCTACAGGTGCGAATGAGATTTATATGATTGGGCTGCTAATTAATATTCGAGTTTCTTTTTTTTAAAAAAATTCATGACTGATTTAGTCTAATTTGTGCATAATTTATAATGAACGACTGTTCTAAGTTGTGTTTTGATCGGTAATGCCTTGTAACCCTAATCCGGCGATGGACACAGGTTCGAGGTGTTACATTAAATGCTTGGATAAATGGGATGTTATGACATGTATTGAACTTGAAATTAGCTTGAATTGAAGGTCTTATTGTGACTTGTAATGGTACAAAAATTTGTTGGATAGGTTGATGCTAGGTTGGGTGAGAAATAAGGCTTGGAAATGGCCTTATTTTGTCCACACGGGCAAAGAGACGGGCGTGTTTCTCAACCGTGTGTGACACACGGCCATGCGCATGGGCGTGTGGTTTGGCCGTGTGTCCCCTACATCTTAAAATTTGAGAAATGGAATGCTTCGAATTGCTCACACGAGCAAAGACACGGAAGTGTGTCTCAGCCATGTGTGTCACATGGCCTAGCACACGGGTATGTGACTTGGCCGTGTGACGCCTGCACTTAATTTTTGAAAATTAAATTGTTCACACGGCCTAGCACACGGGCGTGTGGCTGGCCATGTGACCTAAGTCAGAGAGTTAAACGGGTATGGACATGGGCTGGGACACGGTCGTGTGCCTCACATCGAATGCCCACACGGCCTGAGACACGGACGTGTCACTTGGCCGTGTGAGCCACACGGCCTGGTAACATGGGCATGTGTCCCTTACACCTAAGGAAAAAAATTTTAAATTTGTGAAAAATTACCCGAGTCTCCGATTTAGTCCTGACTTGTTTTAAAAGAATAAATTTGGCCTCGAGGGTCCATTTAAGGGACAATATTATTGGTTCTGGATATGAATAGAAAATGACATGAATTAATTGTATTTGTTCTGTAAACTCCGATAATACTTCGTAACTCTGTTTCGGCATGGCTATGGGTTAGGGGTGTTACAAGCGTGATCCTATCCACCCAATTTTTCATCTCCAGTGCATAGATGACAACATAATTTAGAGTAAGGGATGTCTTCCCAGAAGAATGTTGGCGTAGGAGGAGAGGTTGGCAAGGATATTAAAGAATTCTTGGGTTGTAAGAGACGTCGCCTTTGTTAAGGTATGCCCAGTTTGTTTAGTTTACATATAAGCTACGTACTTACAAGATAGTTAGGATGGAACGATGGGTCAAATCAAATATATGAAAAGATTTTGGATTCTAGAATATGCTTTTCCACAGCTATAAGCTACCAATAAGAGTAGCCTTGAAAGTTAATGACACGTGTTAAGTTCTTCTAGGATAGCATAGGTTTAGTTTATAAAATATTGCAACTTAGTTTAGAAGGGAAGTATGTTAGCTTCTCCCTTCAATTTGAAAATAAAACTATTGTTGCCTTGCTTTAAAGGTTGATCAAGAATTTGTTACTAAGTTAAAACTAAAGATCGGAGTTCATGAATAAGGTTGTATTTCACTCGGGGTAAGTATTCTGGACTCGCGTCTTGTTTTTGCGAGAATGGGTCTATTTATGTTCGTGAATGGAAAGATAAAGAAATAAGGCCTTGCATGGTGAATGTTTGCATTTCAAACGATATGAGTAAGTTCTGATAATTTTCCTATGTCTTATAAACAGTGACTTTTAAGGGGTCCACAAAGAGATGTGTAAACTTGAGGATCAAGCTATTGTTCATAAAAGTCAAGTGAGTCCCTAAAATGACTCTCACATGCATTGCATGCCTTCTAGATATTTCTCTGTTGAGTGACCAAAAGCACAAAGAATAAATATCTATGAACTTGTATGTATGAAAAACATGTTATTTGAAGGTTAAAAGTTTAGGACATGAATCTTAAGATTAATGAGTAATGGTTATGTAAGTGTATGTGTCATGTAAATATGTTAAGCAATGTGTCTAGTAAGTATAATAATATCTTTCATGAGTGAGTCGATGCATGATGAGTCTGTGTCTGTCTCCAGAGTCGTCAAAGGGGTCCGTCAGGACTAAAAACACAAATCTCTGAAAGGACAAGTCCATGGCCATGGCACTAAAAGATCATATCGTGTAAAACCGTAATTGGTGGGTTATGGCATCATATGGTAAGAAGAACATATCGTGTAAGACCGTAATTGGTAGGTCATGGCATCATATGGGAAGAAAACTATATAATGTAAGACCGTAATTGGTGAGTTATTGCATCATATGGAAAAATTTAATGAAAGTTATTACCTAATGTGGTTCTCTGTATGTCCCAGGACGATGAGGGGCAAACCTCACTAAGTGTAGGTCTAGGCAAATCCCTATCGCCTAAATCACTAGGAAACAAAAAACCTTTGTGGCAATCTTTGTCAAAGAAAAGCTTTTATGGCATAACTCTGGGCAAGAAAGCCTTTATGGAAAAACTCCGGATGGGTAAGCCTTCGTGGCGAATCTCTTAAGGGACGTCTTTGTGGCGAAACTCTGAAAGGAAAGCCTTGCCTTTATGGAAATCTTTGGATAAGAAAGTCCTTGTAGCTATCTCTGAAAAGGAATGCCTCTGTGGCAGACTTTGACCAAAAAGAAAAGAAAAAACTCTGATAAATGATGTACAAGGTACTCTGAAGGAATGATAAGTATGGTGAACTCTGAAAGAAAGGCTCCGTAAGAAGTTTTATGGTAAACCCAGTAAAGTTACACGGTAAGAAGAATAAGACTAGAATGGACCAACGTGAGTGGAGAACCAAAGGTACTCTATCTGTAAGGCCTATTCTAACAAGAATGGTAAGAAATTACGAAAGAACAAAGTGAATAATGCGATCAAGGTATCGATGATAGGTAATGCATGTTATGATCTCAGAAACGAATTGTGACACCAGCAGTAAAATGAATAGAATCCAAGGGACGTATTCACTAGAGTCAAGTTGAAGAATAAGAACAATGAGATAGTTATTCTCGAATAAGGTTCAAGTCAATTTGGGTTTACTTACTAAATTCTATCGAACTTACCTTAGTAAACAGATTAATGGTTATGCCAAGAGGGATAACGCCAGGGCTACGCCAAAGGAATAGCGAGATGGGCTGTTATGCATACAGAACAAGAGGAGCGATGTACTCAAGTCCGATAGAAATATTGTGAATAAGTTATGAAAAATTGTTTATAAGCCTTATGGCATGTACAAAATGTGTTAGTATTATAAACACTGCCAGTAATAGTGCTTAGAGGCAGAATAAGTGAAGTAATGTGAATAAGCGGGATATATGTACTTGTAAGTCCTCGTCGAGTGAAAGGTTTTATTCAATGGTTGTAAGTACACGTTGTACGCCTAGACGTAAAATAGCTAGGAAATGTTATTAAATAAGATGTATTGTTGAAAGTTATACATCTTGATCAAGTATAAGTTTGTGTTAGAATGGTAACATCCAATATCCGGATCTGGTGAATCGGATCGGGTCGAGGGCATTATAGTATATGCATTTAGTTTTAATGTTCTACCTAAGATTTTTTCAATTTGATACTTCATTTTTTTTATCTCAATTAAGTATTTATGTTTTTTACTAGATACACGTGTCAAACATTCATTAGGTCATATAATGCAATTTTGTCTGAGTATTAAAATTTACATTACAACTAAAATTAGGTACCAAATTGAAAAAATAAACTCAGATATCAAATTAAACATTGAGGTCAAACTCAAATACCAAATAAGTGAGTTTCGAATTTCAAATCAAGCTCAACTCTCAACACGTTAATGTTAAGCTCAACTCGGTTACAAACTCAAATACCAAATAATTGTTGGAAAATCTGGTTAGGAAAACGTAGTGAAAAATAAATTTAGGGAAAGATGCAGAGTTTTAAAAAAAAAAATTCAAAACAAGAACTTGGTTGTGATATATAAAATAATAAATACTTAATCAAAATTTTACCTTTTCGATTCGTCTAAGGTGAACATTTCAACCGAGTAGTCTTCTCTGCTATCCTCAAGCTCACGTCTGTCGAGTGTGGACTCGCTTCGAATAAAAAATATTCACAAAATTATTAGCGGGGTAATTTTAAAATTTCTCTAAACTTTTAGGTCAAGTTGTAAATAAGAAAATATCTCTAGAAATTTTCTAAAATAAATTCTTCAGAGAATTTTCTCTCTACAACTTTCTCTTGAATTCAAATGTGTGAAAAATAATGACCCAAGTCTCTCTTTATATAGAAAGAGTTTAGAGAGTTTAACTTTGATTAAATTTAATCACTTTAATATTATATTAATATAACACTTATCAAGATAAATATTACATTAAATTTAATATTAAATCTATTAAATTACTAGAATATTTATGTACAAGATAAATATTAAATTTAATTTAATATTAAGATAATAATTTTAATATTAAATTAATTCTTTATATTAAATTAATAAAATACTATTAAGATAAGTATTAAATTAAATTTAATATTAGATCTATTAAAATAAAATTATTTTTGGAATAGTTAATATGAAATCAAATTTTCTGGTAAAATCCCAGTAGAAGTGTAATTCTTTCACTGCTCAACCACCGAAGAAGCACTGTCGCCGATCATTAGCCGACCATCGTAATGCCACCATCACAACTGCCGGCACCCCGAGCTGGTTCGGTCTGATCCAGCCACCGGTTGGACCATCGGCCTAGTTTCACATACTAGACCCGGTTTGACCAATTTTTGGGTCTTAGTCTAAGTTTTGGGCTAGCGAGCTCAATTTACGATCTTAGGTCCAATTTTCAAGTTCAAATGTCCATTGGGCCAATTGTCTGAGTTGAAAATTAATTTCTAAAAATATAATATTAATTTTAATTAATTTGATTAATTTAATTTTACTTGATCAAAATTAATTTTTCCCAAAAATCACTTAGATTTTTTAAATTAATTTTTCAAGAAAATTCTCTAATCAAATTCTCTAGTTAAACAATTCTTACGACCATCCAATTTAATTCCACATTAAATAAATCGACTCAATTAAATTATTTCCAAAGTCATAAAATTTTCTTCTAATTCAAAAGCATTACAATCGAGCTTTTGTTGAGCTAGCGGAGGGACCAATTGGACATATACAATTAGGCTCTAGTAATTCCAATTATGTCTAGAAGCATTGTTCCGATAATTCACAATTACTTAATCATGGAGTCATTCTACAAGAAGTACATTGAAAACTCCTTATTGTATAGACTTTACTAAAGCAATTCATTCAACTACTTTGTCCAATGACCTCGTCATGTGTGTGTTACCCTCATATGATATCATTGATTCCTTTGAGTTAAATCCGTTCACTCAATACAATCTTATTTTATCTCATTGTCACCATTATGTCTTCTTAATTATTAATATGATCACTACAAATGACTGTGATAAATTGCTTGTTCGAGAACAAGTAACCTATGACCACGTTCCATATTTACCAATCCACACAATGCTGATGAGAGAGGATATCATTAACTCTTTAATTGAGTTATGAATTTCATTGTTGTTAGTAAAGTCATGCCATACACAAGTCATGTACCTAACATACCAGCTATCGGCATGATCATCTTTAGAGCATAAGCCTACACTTATATCAAAACACATGAGTTACATATGCATGGTCAGTGACTAACTCAAGATTTAGATAAATCATACCATGAATGTCACAAGTGAATTAATTCACAAACAGAATCAAAATTAATTCATTTTGGGTTCAATCCAATGTATCATTTTGCCAATGAATACATCTATGTCTCTACTCGTGGAGTCAACTACTCTGATAGCCAAAACTAGTCGTCTCCTCAATTGGAATTGTAGACGACAGAATAATCATTTTCAATATTTGAATCAAATGCTCACTTTAATTCTTTTACAGGATTACAGACTTGTTTAGATTATCTACTAAAGTATGTTGTCTTTCTCACAATGTAAACGTTCTTACAGTGCCACTTATCATCAGCTTGAACTTAGACAATCTAATATTTGCTTGTCACAATTTCGCTATGCATGCAAAATATGAAAGACAGAAATACAAAAGACATAACAGTGAAATTTGAAATTTATTTATTCATCGTTCAAATACATAGAAAACAATTACATGTTTACTACAATATGGACACATTTCCCAACAATAATATAGTAACATTTGGATATCTTATCATGTGGAATATCCATGTCTTGCCTATTTTATCATTGGATCCAATCAAACTATACACGTTTACAAGTGGACCTCCACTTAGAATTATTAGTGAGTCCCAATCCAAGACTAGACATGATATTTTTAAGAATCAAGTTGCAATTTTATTTGACTCGATTCATGAGCATTTAGTTTAAATAAAAAAAAATTACATTTCAAGCCAACTAGACCTAAATTTAAATTAAAAGATAAAAATATTTTTTATTTAAAATTCAAAATTTGAAAACATTTTAATTGAGTCTGCATAGTATTAGTATCATATCAATCAAGCCATTTTATGAGCCTAAATGTTAGCTTGAATGTTAAATGATAGGTCGGATATGATGTTGAGAGCATTAAAACACTTGGGTTAAATTTTAAACATGTTTATACCTATTGCATAGGCATGTTAGATCTGATGTGTTAAAGAAACAAAAATTCTTACTAAAATTTATGGGGGCTATTTTTTTGATAATGTCATATCCAAATAGTCCATACAATAGGTTTACACGTGTTAAAAATTTTATCCACTAGTTTTAAATATACTCTATGTTAGATCTGACTAGAATTTAGCACCGAAGTTGATGTGAGGACCTAATTGATAAATACTAATACTTTAAGTACTAAATTAGAATGTTTTAAAGTTTGGGAAATTATCTCTAATATATATCAAATGTTTAATTAATACATGAATAGTGAAACAAACTATCATATCAAACCAAAATGAATTTAAGCTTGAACTTGAAAATATTTTGGAACTGAGCTACAAATCGACCCATTAATAACTTTAGGTAAGAAGATGGGCATGAAAAAATAATCTATTGTTGTTGAAGAGAGGAAACGACTAACACTGAAGAAGTTTTGCTTATGGTGTAAATCTTTTATTTTATTTATGTTTTATGAAGTTTAGTACTTAGGGTTAGGCTTTAAGTTAGGTTTATGGGCAATTGGGTAATTATGCTTTAGGTTCTTTTTGTCGAGAAAGGGAAAAAAATTCATTAATGAAAATTAATAGTCCAATCCATAATAACCCATTGGCTATCTTCTAATAGTAGTAAGGCTAATCAAATAGGAGGAGTGCTACAAATGCAAAATAAAGCATGGAAATTAAGAACAATCGAGAAAGGTGAAGATTGAAAATCGCTCCCTAATCATGCTAAAGAATCAACACAATTTTCCCCTTCATGAAAAACATGCTTTAAGATCTTAGAACTCATGGCAGTTAGAAGCATCCTTTTAAAGAGCACTTCAAGTAGAAGAGATATTGGTCTTATCTTAAGTGTTTCTAAGGTTTGTTACATACTTAGTAAGAAGTGTTTGGGCCCATAATTTATCTTTTTCATGAATAATTCTCCACCCCAAATTAATGAGATGTGATAGTTTCTTGGCTTTGCCATGCAAATACCTAGCCCTCATTTATGTAACAGCTCAGTTTTAGTTAAATCAGAACAGTAATTTTAGAACAACAAATCCAAGGCCAAAAAATTATTTTAATATTATTTTTGGTATTTACAATATGTGATTATATATGTGTGAAAGTTTCGTAAAGAAATTTTACTGTTTGAATGCTTAATTCGGTAAAAAGGACTAAATCGCGTAAAGCGTAAAAGTTGTGTTCTATAAGCTAAAGGTGTCTAATAGCAATAGAACATTAAAATAAAGGTCCTTAAGTGGTAAATAGGCCATTTGTGAGTTAGTGGATGATAGTGGAGTGGCATTTGGTGTAATTACTAATGTTTTTAATGGTAAAATAGTAAATAAGTAAATTAATGATAAAATAAATAAAACCAAAGGTAAAATTTTGTCCATATTTTATTCCTTGGCTGAGTTTTGAAGAAGAAAGACACCATTGATGAACACTTAGGGTTAGGCACACACATAGCTTGATTAAGGTAAGGTTTGAGCTTGGTTTTTGATAATTTTTACGTTTTTGAGATCGTTGCTTTGTTTTCTAGCTAGCCCATACCCTAATTTTTGAATTGGTTGATAAATTTGTGGGTTTCCATTTATGATAGCTTGATGTTTTTGAATGTTGATGATGGAAAATGAATAATTGTTGATAGATTAATATGTTTTGTAAAGTGATTTTTGACAAAAATGTCAAATAGGGATTAAATTGTGAAATATGCAAATTGAGTGGTTGAAATGTGAAATAAATGAAAGTTTTGGGCTGCTAGGGGCACTATAGTAATTCAGCTAAGCTTGGGTTATATTGAATTGTGTGAATTTTGTGTATTTGTGAAATAGAGACTAAATTGAACAAATGTGAAACTTTAGGGGCTAAAGTGCAGAAATGTTCCCATAGGTATTTTTGGATGAAATTAAATGAATAGGTGATTAGATGAGTTAAATTTGAATTCATATAGATCAAGAAAGAAAGAAACCGGATTTAGATCGGGGGAAATCAATTTGTATATGGATATACATTGCCGAATTGATTTGTATATGGATATACATTGCCAAATTGATTTGTATATGGATATACATTGCCAAATTGATTTGTATATGTTTTATATATTGCCGAATTTATTTGTATATGTATACATATATATTGTCGAATTAATTTGAGCATCGGTGTAAGTTCATAAGTAAATAAATGTTTTTGAATGCAAATGTATATGTTTTATATATTGCTGAATTGATTTGTTTATGGATATACATTGCCGAATTGATTTGTATATGTTTTATATATTGCCAAATTTATTTGTATATGGACATACATTGCCGAATTGGTTTATATATGGATATACATTGCCGAATTGATTTGTATATGGATATACATTGCCAAATTGATTTGTATATGTTTTATATATTGCGGAATTGATTTGTATATGGACATACATTGCCGAATTGATTTGTATATGGATATACATTGCCGAATTGATTTGTATATGGATATACATTGCCGAATTGATTTGTATATGTTTTATATATTGCCGAATTGATTTGTATATGTATACATATATATTGTCGAATTGATTTGAGCATTGGATGGCTGGTTTCGTGCATAAATTGATTTAATTACGAAGTCGAAAGCTTTGAATGAACCTTAGGAAATGTATTGGATATTGATGTCATGATATTAGGACTTCCGAGGTGTGATTTCGAGTAAGACCATGTCTGGGACATTGGCATCGAAGTGAGAAAACGTGTAAGACCATTTCTAGGACATTGGCATCGTATATTATTCGTATAAGACCCTGTCTAGGATAATGGAATCGATATGCGTTAACATGTAAGACCATATCCGGGATATGGCATTGTACAAGCTTTATATGATTTCCGTGTGTTCTTAACAATTCTAATGTAAAGTTGAGCTAAATGGTTCAGGTATGTGTCTAGTTATATTTCATGAGATATTAAGGTAAGTTTAGTACTTAATGTGATAATATGAATTTATATGAGTTAGTTAAATGTATATGTGTTTGAGATTCATTTGAATTCGACCTAGTTGAATTGAATTATAAATATCATTGAGATGATTTATTTGCTTATGGCTTACTAAGCTTCCAAAGCTTCCTTTATGCATCCTTCCATTGTTTTATAGATATATAAAGCTAGCTCGAGCTCAGAGATCGTCAAGGAATATCGTCGCACTATCAATCGCCATTTCAGTATTTTGAAAGCCTGATATTATGACATATGGCATGTGTAGACTATGGCTAATTTTGAATTGTATATAAGTTGCCATGTGAAATGGCTTGTTAGAGATACTAATTATTATGTATATTCAGTCATGTTATAAGCTCTTTTGGGAAGTATGTTTCTAAGTATATATGTGTGATAATGTTTGGTTATAAGATTTGACTTGAGTAATGATTTAGTTAGTGGATGTGTTTTGTTATAATGTAATATGGTTGATGTATGTTAGTTGGTTCGAAATTTGAATAGTAGAATGGTTATGACTTTGTTAAATTTCATTGTATGAATTGTATTGTGAAATTGGTTTGCACGGAAAAGAAGTATGGTTTGCATATGAGATATGATTAGTAGACATGAATTGTGATAAATGAATGTATTAGACTATGTTGTGTTAGGTAATGCCTCGTAACCCTAATCCAGCGACGGATACGGGTTAGGGGTGTTACCTTTTACTTGGTATCAGAGTTATAGTTTAGTCGATTCTAGGACTAAAGTAGCGTGTGAGAGTTTAGCTATACAAGCCATATTTATATACTGTGATAGTGTGATGAATTCCTGACAGTTCAAAATTTTTTTTGTATAGCAAATGGATCCCGATCGAGCCGTAGCTGACGATGTTGAAAGTAATGCACCCGCTCCCACTCAAGGGAAGTGTAATCTGATTCTAGAGTTGGTTCTAGTAGCCACGAAAGAGAGACAAAGGAAGGCTTTTTCCAAATGATGAATGAGTGGTTTACAGAGTTCGTTCGAACGAATCTGAATGCTCAACAACCTCCACGCCCGCAAGTTCCTGTAGCTCTCCAAGTTATTGATCCAATACGCTCGAGTAAGCAACCTATCAATAAGATTCGTAAATGTGGGACCGAATAGTTCAGAGCTACTGTTGATGATGATGCTGAGAGAGCTGAGTTCTGGTTGGATAATACTATCCGAGTGTTTGACGAGTTATCTTGCACTCCCGATGAATGCATCAAGTGTGCTGTTTCCTTGCTTAGAGATACTGCGTACCATTGGTGGAATACCCTAGTATCCGTGGTTCCTAAGGAATGTGTTACTTGGGAGTTCTTTCAGATTGAATTTCAGAAGAAATATATCAGTCAGAGATTTATAGATCAGAAACGTAAAGAATTCCTCGAGTTGAAATAGGGTCGCATGTCAGTGACAGAATATGAGAGAGAATTTGTGAGACTCAGTAGATATGCCCGAAAATGTGTATCGACCGAAGCAATCATGTGTAAGAAGTTCGAGGATGGTTTAAATGAAGACGTCAAGTTATTAGTCGAGATTCTGGAAATCAAAGAGTTTGTGGTACTTTTCGAACGAGCATGCAAAGCTGAAGAACTTGGGAAAGAGAAAAGAAAAGCTAACTTTGAAGCTAGAGATTCACGAAAAAGATCGTCGAGTAAGTCATTTTAGTCGACATCAAAGAAGTTTCGAGATGATTTTAGCCGTTCAAAGGCTAATGTGGGTTATTCTATGCGAGATCGAGATAGACCACCTATGAGTTCGAAAGCGACCTCAATAGCTAGTGTTGGTAACATCAGACCTAATCAACCCGAGTGCAGACATTATCGTAAACGTCACCCCGATGATTGTAGATTGAGTGATCGGGCCTGTTTTAAATGTGGATCGTTAGATCATTTCATTCATGATTGTCCCGAGTTGGTTTAAAAAGACACTGTGCAGAATATGAGATCGAGTAACACGGCAGCTAGAGGTAGACCACCCAGAAACATGGGTAACGTGAGTAGTAGCCAGAAGGGAACTAAAGACACTGCTGTTAGATCTGAAGCTTGTGCACCTGCTAGAGCTTATGTTATTCGCGCTCGCGAAGAAGCTTCGTCTCCAGATGTTATTACCGGTACTTTCACTCTCTATGATACTACGGTAATTACATTGATAGATCCAGGATCAACTCATTCCTATATATGTATGAATTTAGTATCTACTAAGACTTTGCTTGTAGAGTCTACTGAATTTGTGATTAGAGTATCAAACCCCTTAGGCAAGTGTGTATTGGTAGATAAAGTGTGCAAGAACTGTCCGTTGATGGTACGAGATTTTTGTTTTTTGGTCGATCTGATGTTGTTACCATTTGATGAATTTGATATAATTCTTGGTATGGATTGGCTAACGTTACATGATGCGATTGTGAACTGCAAAAGAAAAATGATCGATTTGAGATGTCAGAATAATGAGATTATCCGAATTGAGTCAGATGATCTGAATGGGTTGCCGGCTGTGATTTCATCAATGAAAGCTCAGAGTTATCTGAGAAAAGGGTATGAAACTTACTTTGCTTATGTTCTTGATACAAAAGTGACTGAAAAGAAGATTGAATCTGTGCCAGTTGTGTGTGAATATCCAGATGTATTTCCCGAAGAGCTACCGGGATTACCACCAATTCGAGAAGTTCAATTTGGTACTGAACTAGTGACGGGAACTACTCCGAGATCAATAACTCCATATAGAATGGCTCCACTGAGTTAAAAGAATTGAAATCTCAGTTGCAAGAATTAATCGATAGAGGATTTACACGATCGAGTTTCTTTCCTTGGGGTGCTCCGGTATTATTTGTGAAAAAGAAATACTGAACTATGAGAATGTGCATTGATTATAGACAGCTCAATAAAGTGACAATCAAGAACAAGTATCCTCTGCCCAGAATAGACGATTTGTTTGATCGGTTGAAAGGGGCTACTGTGTTCTCAAAAATAGATCTAAGATCTGGTTACTATTAGTTGCGAGTAAAAGAATCCGATGTGGCAAAAACCGCTTTCCAAACAAGGTACGGACATTATGAATTTTTAGTTATGCCTTTTGGATTAACGAATACTCCTGCAATCTTTATGGACTTGATGAATCGAATTTTTAGACCATACTTAGACTGATTTGTTGTCGTATTTATTGATGATATATTAATTTACTCACAAGATGAAATTGAGCATGTCGAGCATTTGAGAATCGTGTTGCAGACTTTGCGAGATAAACAGTTATTTGCAAAGTTCAGTAAATGTGAATTCTGGTTATGAGAAGTTGGTTTTTTGGGACATATAGTGTCAGCATCGGGTATAAGAGTTGATCCGAGCAAAATTTCTGCAATAATGGATAGGAAACCTCCGAGAAATGTATCCGAAGTTCGTAGCTTTCTAGGACTCGCAGGCTATTATAGACGATTTGTGAAAGGCTTTTCAATGATTGTGATTCCGTTGACGAGATTGCTTCAGAAAGATGTAAAATTTGAATGGTTCGAGAAGTGCCAAAAAAGTTTCGATCAGTTGAAAGCCTTATCAACTGAAGCTCCAGTGTTAATACAGCCAGAATCGAGTGAATAATTTGTGATCTATAGTGATGCATCGTTGAATGGCCTGGGTTGTGTTTTGATGCATGAAGGCAAAGTCATAGCTTATGCCTTGAGAAAGTTGAAGCTGCATGAAAAGAATTATCCGACACACTATTTAGAGTTAGTAGCCATTGTCTTTGCATTGAAGATTTGGCGCCATTATTTGTTCGTTGAGAAATGTCATGTGTATTCTAATCACAAGATTTTGAAATATCTAATGACTCAGAGAGATTTGAATTTGCGACAATAAAGATGGTTAGAGTTGCTAAAAGATTATGAGTTAGTAATTGACTATCATTCGGGAAAAGTAAATGTTGTTGCTGATGCATTAAGTTGGAAATCTTTGTTTTCTCTACGTGCAATGAATACTCAGTTGACTCTATTTGACGACGGCTCGGTCTTAGCTGAATTGAAAGTGAGACCGTTGTTTTTACAGCAGATTTGTGAAGTTCAGAAAATTGATAATGAAATATTAGCAATTCAAACCCTGATTCAGAGTTTCAAGTTGATTCTGATGACTGTTTAAGATTTAGATGTCGATTATGTGTTTTGCGAAATTTAGAGTTGATTCAGATGATTTTGAATGACGCACATAGTAGTCGTTTATCTGTTCATCCGGGAAGCACTAAAATGTATAATGATTTGAAACAACTCTATTGGTGGCATTGCATGCAACGTGATATTTCAGAATTTGTTTCGAAATGTTTAATCTGTCAACAAGTCAAAGCTGAGCATCAGGTACCGTCTGGGTTACTATAGCCGATTATGATCCCCGAGTGGAAATGGGATAAAATCACGATGGATTTTGTATCAAGTTTGCCTCTGTCAGCGAGTAAGAAAGATGCGATCTGGGTAATTGTCGATAGACTGACTAAGTCGGCTCATTTCATTTCGGTATGCACAGATTATTCACTTGATAAGTTATTTGAGCTATATATCTCTCAGGTTGTGAGGTTGCCTGGAGTACCTATGTCCATTGTTTCATGTAGAGATTCGAGATTCACATCGCGTTTTTGGAAGAAATTGCAAGATGCATTGGGTACAAAGCTACACTTTAGTACTACTTTTCATCCGCAGACAGATGGTCAATCTGAGCGAGTTATACAGATACTCGGGGATATGTTGAGATGTTGCATTTTTGAGTTTGAATGTACGTGGGAAAAATATTTGTCGTTGATTGAATTTGCGTATAACAATAGTTTCCAATCGAGTATAAAGATGGCACCATATGAAGCTCTATACGGTCATAAGTGTCGAACACTATTGTACTTGACTGAGTTAAGCGAGAATAAGATTCACGGGGCTGATCTAATTAGAAAGACAGAGGAAAAAGTGAAATTAATTCGTGATAATTTGAAAGCGGCGTCAGATCGACAGAAATATTATGCAGATTTGAAACGAAAAGATATTGAGTTTCAGATCAGGGATAAGGTGTTTTTAAAAGTGTCACCGTGGAAGAAAATAATTTGATTCAGTCGTAAAGGCAAATTAAGTCCGAGATTCATCAGATCATATGAAATTATCGAACGAGTTGGACCAGTGGCTTATCGATTTTCATTACCGTTTGAATTAGAAAAGATACATAATGTATTCCATGTGTCGATGCTTCAACGATATCGATCCAACCCTTCACATGTTATTTCCCCTACCGAAGTTGAGATTCAGTCAGATTTATCATACAGTGAAGAACTGATCCGAATTCTAACTCGTGAGATCAAAGAGCTGAGAAATAAAAAAATTACATTAGTGAAAGTATTGTGGCACCGAAACGGGGTAGAAGAAGCTACGTGGGAACCTGAGGATGCTATGGAAAGCAATATCCAAACCTATTCACTGGTAAAATTTTCGGGGACGAAAATCCCTAAGGGGGGAGAGTTGTAACAGTCCAGTTTTAGTTAAATCAGAACAGTGGTTTTGAAACCACAAATCTGAGGTTGAAAAATTATTTTAATATTATTTTTGGTATTTATAGCATGTGATTATATATGTGTGAAAGTTTCATAAATAAATTTTACTATTTGAATGCTTAATTCTGTAAAAAGGACTAAATCGCGTAAAGCGTAAAAGTTGTGTTCTATAAACTAAAGGTGTCTAATAGCTATAGAACATTAAAGTAAAGGTCCTTAAGTGGTAAATAGGCCATTTTTGAGTTAGTGGATGATAGTGGAGTGGCATTTGGTGTAATTACTAATGTGTTTAATGGTAAAATAGTAAATATGTAAATTAATGATCAAATAAATAAAACCAAAGCTAATTTTTTTTCTATCTTTTCTTCCTTGGCCGAATATTGAAGAAGAAAGACACCATTGATGAACACTTAGGGTTCGACACATACATAGCTTGATTAAGGTACTGTTTGAGCTCAATTTTTGATAATTTTTACATTTTTAAGATCGTTGCTTTGTGTTCTAGCTAGCCCATACCATAGTTTTTGAATTGGTTGATAAATTTGTGAGTTGCCATTGATGATAGCTTGATGTTTTTGAATGTTGATGATGGAAAATGAATAATTGTTGATAGATTAATATGTTCTGTAAAGTGATTTTTGACAAAAATGTCAAATAAGGACTAAATTGTGAAATATGCAAATTGAGTGGTTGAAATGTAAAATAAATGATTTTTTTGGGCTGCTAGGGGCACTATAGTAATTTTACTAAGCTTAGGTTATATTGAATTGTGTGAATTTTGTGTAATTGTGAAATAGAGACTAAATTGAACAAATGTGAAACTTTAGGGGCTAAAGTTCAAAAATATCCAAATAGGTATTTTTGGATGAAATTAAATGAATAGGTGATTACATGAGTTAAATTTTAATTCATATAGATCAAGAAAGATAGAAATCAGATTTAGATCGAGGAAAATCGAAAGTTGACGAGTAGTTGATCCGATCTGTTCGATTCCGTATGAGGTAAGTTCATAAGTAAATAAATGTTTTTGAATTCAAATGTATATGTTTTATATATTTTCGAATTGATTTGTATATGGATATACATTGTCGAATTGATTTGTATATGTTTTATATATTGCTGAATTGATTTGTATATGGACATATATTGCCGAATTGATTTGTATATGGATACACATTGCCAAATTGATTTTTATATGGATATAAATTGCCGAATTGATTTGTATATGGACATACATTGCCGAATTGATTTGTATATGGATATACTTTACCAATTGATTTGTATATGTTTTATATATTGTCGAATTGATTTATATATGGATATAAATTGCCGAATTGATTTGTATATGGATATACATTGCCGAATTGATTTGTATATGTTTTATATATTGCCGAATTGATTTGTATACCGATATACATTGTCGAATTGATTTGTATATAGATATACATTGCCGAATTGATTTGTATA
This sequence comes from Gossypium turneri, assembly GCA_008044935.1. Lineage (NCBI taxonomy): Eukaryota > Viridiplantae > Streptophyta > Magnoliopsida > Malvales > Malvaceae > Gossypium > Gossypium turneri. Next base: position 6,739,917 of record CP032572.1, on the reverse strand, counting down.
TGTATACATATATATTGCCAAATTGATTTGAGCATTAGATGACTGGTTTTGTGCATGAATTGATTTAATTACGAAGTCGAAAGCTACGAATGAACCTTAGGAAATGTATTCGATATTGATGTCATGATATTAGGACTTCTGAGGTGTGATTTCGTGTAAGACCATGTCTGGGACATTGGCATCGAAGTGAGAAAATGTGTAAGACCATGTCTGGGACATTGGCTTCGCATATGATTCGTATAAGACCCTGTCTGGGCCAATGGCATTGATATGCGTTAACATGTAAGACCATATCCGGGATATGGCATTGTACGAGCTTTATATGATTTCCGTGTGTTCTTAACAATTCTGAATGTAAAGTTGAGCTAAATGGTTCAGGTATGTGTGTAGTTATATGTTCATGAAATATTAAGGTAAGTTTAGTACTTAATGTGATAATATGAATTTATATGAGTTAGTTAAATGTATATGTGTTTGAGATTCATTTGAATTCGACCTAGTTGAATTGAATTATAAATATCATTGAGATGATTTATTTTCTTATGGCTTACTAAGCTTCCAAAGCTTACTTTGTGCATCCTTCCATTGTTTTATAGATATATAAAGCTAGCTCGAGCTCGGGGATCGTCAAGGAATATCGTCACACTATCAACCGCCATTTCGGTATTTTGAAAGCTTGATATTATGACATATGGCATGTATAGACTATGGCTAATTTTGAATTGTATATAAGTTGCCATACGAAATGGCTTTTTAGAGATACTAATTATTATGTATATTCGGTCATGTTATAAGCTCTTTTGGGAAGTATGTTAAGTATATATGTGTAATAATGTTTGGTTATAAGATTTGGCTTGAGTAATGATTTAGTTGGTGGATGTCTTTTGTTATAATGTAATATGATTGATGTATGTTAGTTGGTTCGAGATTTGAATAGTAGAATGGTTATGACTTGGTTAAATTCAGTGTATGAATTGTATTGTGAAATTGGTTTGCACGGAAAAGAAGTATGGCTTGTATATGAGATATGATTAGTAGACATGAATTGTGATAAATGGCTGTGTTAGACTGTGTTGTGTTAGGTAATGCCTCGTAACCCTAATCCAGTGACGGATACGGGTTAGGGGTGTTACACTCTATCTTTACGGAACCCAACTTTCTGTAACAACCCATTTTTCAGTTCATAGGCTGAAGTTTCCTAGCTTCCTCATTTTCTCCCTAAAAGAAGTTTCCATTAATATGGTCAAGGTGATTTAAAACACTTATAGAGAGAAGCCGACATCATATGAAGTAATTAAGGATAGCCACCTTTGTAGATTACATGAGAGTAAGTCTTCCTATAACAACCCATTTTTTAGTGGTGTCGAAGACGGTGGTTTCAGAACCCTAATTTCAACGAGTGAGTCCGTAAATATCAAAGTAAGGTATAATGAATAAATGGTAAAAGTGGTTAATCTCTATAGATTTTCATTTATTAAGAGACTAAAATAGCAATTAAATTATGGGCTAAAATGGATAATACACCATTTAGTATATTAGTGGATGGTTAGGATGGGATTTTGTTTTATTAATAATAAAAATTATGATTTAAAATATAATATACATAAATAAGTTTAGTAAAAAGAAAAGAAAACATTTTTTTCCCTTCATTCTTTATTTTCAACTTGACAAAATAGGAGAAGAAATAGGGTTTGGAAATGTCCCACTTTAGTCCATTGATTGGTAAGCTTAATTTACTCATTTTCTTGTAATTTTTATGTTTTTTGAGATCCCAAGAGCTTGATTTAGCTGACCTGTGTACTATTTTGCAAAACTGTTAAAATTTACAAAATTTTCCATTAATGGTTTCTTGAAGTTTTTGATGTTATTTGGTTAGACTTGAAGTTTGGGTATGAAAAAGGACTAATTTGTAAAGTAAAAATTGTTAGCTTTGAACATAGGGACTAAAGTGTAATAATTTTGAATTTGGCATGAATTTTCTGTAAATATAGGTTTTGGTGGTCTGTAGAAGGACAAAATTGAGATCGATTTCGAAATTGAAGCTAAAATTTAAAAGTTATGGAATTTTTTGTTTTAAGGACTAAATTGAATAAAATTTGAACCTTTAGAGAAATTTTTTAAAATGAAATTAAAATGTAATATGCATATATTTGGGTGTTATAGGATATTTGGAATTGTTAAATTGAAATAAAATTACCATATAGATCAATATTTGAATCAAGTCAAGGATAACCGACGAAAAAGAAAATTTGTTGAATAGTCCCTATGATTCGTACTTGTTTGCTGAGTTTTTTCAATTGAATTCATACGAGACTCATGTGTATTTAATTGACAAAATATTATTACGTGAATGTATGTATGTTTATTATGTTTTGAATTATTTACAAAATGGTACAATAGGTGAAATTTGAATTGAATTGAAAAGAAATGTTGATATCCGTATAAAGTGATGCCCAGGTGAACGTAGTAAAGAATAGGATACAATTGGCATGCCAATAGGGTTAGTTTCACACTTGTATAGGCTTGCACTTCGGTGCTCCCCAGTGTGGTGTAGTACTAGCGTATCTGAATTTATTTACTAAAGTTCATTGGGCTAAATAACTAATACAAATTGAGTAACGATATTGATATGATATGAGTTTGATAAGAATGTGATTCAGTATCGGATTGGTTATATGATTTATACCGAAATATCGTTTAATGATGAATGTATATATATATGTTGACGTATCATATGGAATTCAAAAGAGAACTCACCTTGTGGAATTGAATTGGCATGTTAGGTCTAAATGTTGGATTGTTTATGTTATCGTATATAGTATTAAATGAGGTAAGTTTACTGTTTTATGATTATGAACTTAGTAAGCATTCAAAATGCTTACTCGATTGTTTTTTTTTTCTTTTTCTGTAGTTTGTCTGTTTATGGAACCTGTCAATTGGATCACCTTAGAGCTTACGCTATCCAACTGTTGATTTGGTAGTCTTTTGTTCATTTACGTCTGATTATGTGACATGTAAATAGGTGTCAGTAAGTGATAATTTGGACCTAGAGTATGTGTATATGTGGTTGCTTATGTTACTGGTTGGATATGTAACAACTTGTCTTCTGTGGTACCGAAAATAGTGGTTTCGGAACCTCGTTCTCCGATGATCAAGTTTGAAGATATTAATATTTAAATAGTCATTGGTTCAATATAGGGTTATATAAAATTTTAGTTTAGAAAATTTGATTGATTAGAGAATTGAACATAGTACAGGGATGAAATTTCTATAATTTAGGTGAATTTTCAAAGTTAAGTCACTGCTGCTATCCAAACTGTTTTAATGAAAATATTTTCTTTTCCAAGGTACTTTGCACTATCTTTCATTCAATCACACATAATTGCCATACTTTTGATTACTATACAATTTAGTCACTTATGTTTATGTGTAGATTGTAATGGCCCAAATTCAAGGTTATCGGAATAGTGGTTTCGTAACCACAAATCCAATTTAAAGAGAAATTTATTTTAATATTTTTGCATGAATATTGGTATGATAGGAAAATCGTATGAAAATATCTATAGAAAAATTTTACCGATTTAGTGATTAGCTAGAAAAAGAAATTATTGAAGAAATTGGGTAAAAATAAGGTATCGAGACCTCAATCTCGTAAAACCGAGTCAAAAATATTTTTATAAATATTTATGAAGTGTTAGTAATATGATATTAAAATTTCGTTAGAAAATTTTAACGTTTGGGTAGTCAATTAAGTGGAAAGGACTAAATTGAAAAAGGTGTAAAAGTTACTAGAAGGATTAAATAGCTCAATTGTTAAATGAGGAGGGACATAAATTGCAAATAACCCCAAAAGAAGATATTTTGGGCGGCATAAGCTGAGAAAAATCAGGAGAATTGAAGAATTAAGGGTAAATTTGGAATATTGCAAAATTTGCTTTAAAAGTTAGGACTAAAGTGGAATTATCTAGATTTCTCTTTATTTTTCTGCATTCTCATCAGCAAAAAACGTCCTAACGGTTTCTTCAATCTGGTTTTTCATAATTTTTGCACCAAGTGAGTTAATCCTTGCCTTTTTCTTGTAATTTTTGTGTTTCTAAGACTTTTACAACTAGATCCTATTACTAAATTCATTAGTTTTTGATTTTATGAATGAATTTGAAAGTTGCTATGAATATGTGCTGGAAGTTTATGATGAAATAGGATCAAATTGAAGTTTTAATCTGTTTATGAGATGATTTTATTAGGTAATTTCAATAGAAATTGATTTGTAGGACCTAATTGTAAAAAAGTTTGGAATTAAAGTCTAGTACTAAAATTCTGATTTCCAAAGCTTATAAAGTAGTTTAAAGTGATGGGATAAAGTGTTAATTGAGAAAAAATCAGCTCAATTGAGAGGTTAATTGAGCAGGGATAAATTATCATTTATTGAAAGTTTAGGGAAAAATGGTAATTAACATCATACACTAAAACAGTTTTGGACAGCAGCAGTAGTCTAACTTTGAAAAATCACCAAAAATTGTAGAGATCGAATTAGAGGATGAATAAAATATTAAATTAAATCTTATTGAGTCTAGTTTCTCATAGAAGAAATGGTTTAATCAATGGAATTGTAAATCATGAGATATAATAGATTTTGTGAGACAAGGTCAGAATGAATTCGGGTTCCCCTGTTCTGACTTTGGAAAATCATTAAAAATTGTAAAAAAATTATTATGAGTTATAATTTATATGGTTAGAATCCTTAATGAGTCTATTTTCAGAAGAAATAAACGGAAACATCATCTGAATTCTGTACAATGAGATAATTAATTTTTAGTGAAGAGGGATCGGAACTATCAAACAATGAAATAGGGGAACATTTAAAGAATAAACTGTACTTTTTGGCTAAACCAAAAATTCTGAAAATTTTATGGTAAGAAGATATGTGAGTCTAGTTTTAGGGAAAATTAAAGGATCTTAATTTGGAGTTCCATAGCTCAATATATAATTAATTTAGTGACTATGACTAAGTGAGACAGCTTTGAATGCACTATAAATAATAATGGAATTATAGAGAATGTTACATATGAACATGAAATGTATTAGATTAATGATTAAATTTATTTATTTAGATCCAGAAAATTCAAATACGAAGCTAGATCAAGGAAAAGAAAAAGTTCGGGATTAGTAGATTTTTGTTTACGAACAAGTGTCGAGGTAAGTTCGTGTAACTTGAATTATATTCTTAAATGCTTGAAATATATTTTCTTGATGTGAATATTATTTGGATGTTTATTGTATGATAATTGATGAAGTATTGATATTCTTGATGAAAAGAGAAAATAAATCCCGGTTGAATGAAAGGAAAATCCGATGGATCTCTGAAAAGGAATTGACGGTAAAAAGGATCTAGCCCGGACGGGTGATCCTATTCTGATATAGCCCTCCCGAAGAATATGTGGAAAATGGATTTAGCCCAGACGGGTAATCCGAGTTAGGGTCTGAATTTAGCCTGGACTGGTAATTCAGATCCAAGCTCATTAGAGTAATTGTCATTGCAGTGGATTTAGCCTGGACTGGTAATCCCGACAATACTCTATGAGTTTATATTACAGGGGATTTAGCTTGGACTGGTAATCCCGCTATAAGGATGAGGTTCGCGGGAGTGTGCTCTCTGAAATGGAAATTTGCGCATATGAATATGAATTGACGGACCTGGATTTGTACACTAAAGTGTACCTCTGAAAATCCATCGAAATTTCGAGAAATTCAACGGGATAAATATGGAAAAATAACAAGGGAATGGAAATCATGGTATTGATGAGCTCATCAATCATGGTATAAATTATTGATACATGGAAATTATTGGACTCATTTGAATGTTGAGTTTGTGCATGATGGGGGAATAATGTATTGAATGGATGTATGAATGTTTATTGCATTGTATTAAAAATATTAGGTAAGTATAATTCTTGTTACATGAGCTTACTAAGCACAAAGTGCTTACCCTGTTTCCTTTTCCCCTGTTTTGTAGTGTTAAGAGCTCAGAAGTCGAATTTGGTCGGAGACGTATCACACTATCAACCTCAAGATCTCGGTATATAAAGAAACTTTATTTTGGAAATCAATGGCATGTATAAGCTAGTAAAGTAGATGTTAATGTGAAATGAATGTATGGTTAGCCATTGGTATGGCTAACAAATTTTGGTTTTGGTATGTGATGAGATTATCTTATGAATACGATAAATCTATCTTGAAAATATATTGAAATGGATTGGTTGTGTTGGATTGGTCTCGGTTTAAAATTTGCTGGGAAGATTAGATATTTATAAAGGTGATGCAGAAACCCGGATCTAGACACAAGAGAAACACTAATTAGAAATAAAACGAGAATAAATAAAATTAGTTAAATAATAATAATAATAATAATAATAATAATAAGGATAGATTTGCCCTATGGAACCCTTGGTTAACTTGTAACCAAAAACGCCAATGATTGAGCGGCTCCCTACAAAACCCCTAGAAGAAGAACCTCCAGAAACACCGATGAACGGGAAAGAAATTTGAATATTTGTAACTCCAAAATACCCTCGAAAGTAACAAACTCCAAACTAAATAGCAAGAGAAGAATCACTCTACTCTCAAAAATTTGCCTCACACAAATTTGGAAGAAAACAAATACTTTCTTTTTTTATTATCTGCCTCAATGTGCAGAAAGCAAGCCTATTTATAGGCAAATTACAAGAGTAATTGAATCCTAATAAAATTCTTTCAAGAGTAATTGAATCCTAATAAAATTCTTTAAAATTATCTAAGAAAATAAATAAATAATAACCTAACCAATAAAATTACTTAACTCATAAGTGATGTGTCCCAACCAATGAGAATTAAGTAAATAATAATAATAAGATACATAAAAGATTAATCCACCAATTTATGGGCTTTCACTATTCCAAGATTGGTCCAGTGAATTGCATTCCCGTATTTGTCAACGTCACGAACATGATGACTTAAATTTGTAGCAACAAAGTCTTGGACAAAAGCATTCATTTTTATTTTAATTGTCGTGCCTTGCTTCGAGTGATTGGACCACAAGGAAAAACAACCCCTTGAGTGTCACCTCCTTGGCTCGTATCATTCTCCCCCTCTTCAAGAAGATTCGTCCTCGAATCTGAACCTACATCAAATTCAAAAGGAGAAAGATCAGAAACATTGAAAGTAGCACTAACACTATACTCACCAGGAAGATCAATTCGATAAGCATTGTCATTTATTTTCTCGAGTACTTGGAATGGTCCATCTCCTCGTGCATCAAGTTTATTCTTTCTCTTAGAAGGAAATCGTTCCTTCCTCATATGCACTCATACCCAATCTCCAGGTTCAAACAAGACTTGCTTTCGCCCTTTATTAGCTCGATGTGCATTGGACTCATTCTTTTTCTCAATGGCTTTACGAGCCTTCTCATGGATCTCTTTCACTAAATCAGCTTTCCTTTCACCATCTAAATTAGCAATCTCATTCAAAGGTAAAGGAAGCAAATCTAAAACAGTAAGTGGATTAAAGCCATATACAATCTCAAAAGGAGTAAAACCTGTGGAAGAATGAACAGAACGATTATAAGCAAACTCAACATAGGGTATCCATTCTTCCCAAGATTTAATATTCTTACCTATTATGGCTCTAAGCAAAGATCCCAAAACTCGATTTACCACCTCGGTTTGACCATCAATTTGAGGGTGGCATGTAGTAGAGTAAAGTAGTTTAGTACCTAACTTACCCCATAACACCTTCCAAAAGTGACTAAGAAATTTTGCATCTCTATCGGAAACGATAATCCTTGGGATTCCATGTAATCTCACAACTTCACGGAAAAATAGATCGACAACATGGGTTGCATCATCAGTCTTGTGGCATGGAATGAAATGAGCCATTTTAACCACAAAGATGCTATCTCGTCCAAGCTTTGTCCTTGGTAAACCTATTACAAAATCCATTGAAATGTCAGTCCAAGGTGACCTAGGAATAGGAAGAGGAGTATATAGACCATGAGGCATCACAGTGGATTTAGCTTGTTTACAAGTAATGCAAGTAGAGCAAATTTTCTCAACAAGTTTTCGCATGTTAGGCAAATAAAAATGCTCATGTAAAACATCATAAGTCTTAGTGACTCCAAAATGACCCATAAGACCACCACTTTGAGCCTCTCGAACCAACAATTCTCGCATTGAACACTTTGGTAAGCATAGTCTATTATTTCGAAAAAGATAGCCATCATGCTTATAAAATTTATGAAATGCACCATGTTCACATACGTCATAAATACTTGCAAAATCAGAATCAGTGGCATATAAATCTTTGAGATACTCAAAACCTAATAACTTAGTATGTAAAATACTAAGTAAAGTGTACCTTCTTGATAGAGCATCAGCCACAATATTATCTTTACCTTTCTTATACCTTATAACATAAGGAAAAGATTCAATGAATTCAACCCACCTCGCATGTCGCTTGTTCAACTTACCTTGTCCCTTTAAGTGCTTAAGTGATTCATGGTCAGTGTGAATCACAAACTCCTTTGGTAAAAGGTAATGTTGCCAAACTTCTAATGCCCTTACCAAGGCATACAACTCTTTATCATAGGTCGAATAGTTCAAATGTGCTCCACCAAGTTTCTCACTAAAGTAGGCTAGTGGTTTACTATCTTGCATGAGGACAGCACCTATACCTACACCAGAAGCATCACATTCAATCTCAAAGGTCTTTTCAAAATTAGGTAAAACAAGAATAGGAGCATTACACAATTTATCTTTAAGTTCATTAAATGCTAATTCTTGCTTATCTGTCCAATGAAAAGATACATTCTTTTTAATAAGTGCAGTCAAAGGCGAAGCAATTGTGGAAAAGTTACGAACAAACCTGCGGTAGAAACCGGCTAACCCAAGGAAAGACCTTACCTTAGAAACAGTTTTAGGGATAGGCCATTCTTTAATTGCCTTTACCTTCTCCTCATCCACATGGATTACTGTAGAACTTATCACAAAACCTAAAAAAACAAGCTTATCCATACAAAAGGTGCATTTGTCAAGATTAGCAAAGAGTCGTTCATGCCTTAACACATCCAATACTAATTTAACATGCCCAACATGATCATTCAAAGTTTTACTATAAATCAGTATGTCATCAAAATACACAACGATAAATTTTCCTAAAAAAGGTCTAAGTATGTGGTTCATTAATCTCATGAATGTACTAGGAGCATTAGTTAAGCCAAATGGCATGACTAACCACTCATACAGGCCATACTTAGTCTTAAAAGCAGTTTTCCATTCATCACCTTGTTTCATTCTTATTTGATGGTAACCACTTTTTAAGTCAATTTTAGAGAAAATGTATGCACCACTAAGCTCATCCAACATATCATCTAATCGAGGAATTGGATGTCGATACTTTACCGTAATCTTGTTGACAGCATGACAATCAACACTCATTCTCGAAGAACCATCTTTTTTTGGGACGAGAAGTACAAGGACCACACAAGGGCTTAGACTCTCATGAATTAACCCTTTCTCTAAGAGATCTTCAACTTGCCTTTGCAACTCCTTAGTTTCTTCAGGATTGCTTCGATAGACTGGTCTATTTGGAATACTCGACCCAGGCACAAAGTCAATTTGATGTTCAATCCCTCGTAAAGGAGGTAATCCCTTAGGCATTTCAGAAAGAAATACATCCTCAAAATCCTGCAAAAGATCAACAAAATATCTAGGCAAATGTGTATTAGGGTTAGTCAAAACAAAGTTTTCCCTAAACCTAATAATTACAAATGTTTGTTTTGTACAAAGAGCAAATTTGATATCTCGAAACCTAGTGAATAAACTCACTCTCTCATCTCGTGACTTGTGTGTGCAATCACTCACCAATGTTGGGCCTTTAAGTTGGCTTTTAACACTAAGGGCCTCTTTACTCTCAGCCTTTTTCAATGATTTTACCTCACTTCCCTTACCCATCTCACTAGCAAGTTTGAGTTGATCATTGTAGACTTCTTGAGGAGGAAGTGGAGCCAAAGTAAACTTCTTTCCAAGGAACACAAAGGTATATTGGTTAAGGAAACCATCATGATTTACTCGTCGATCAAACTGCCATGGCCGTCCAAGTAATATGTGTCCAGCTTGCATTGGAACAACATCACACAAAACTTTATCAGAGTATCTACCAATGGAAAATGAAACTAAGCATTGTTTAGATACTTTTACCTCCCCACTATCATTCAGCCATTGCAAGCGGTATGGCCTTAGATGCTTCACACAAGGTAGGCCAAGTTTCTCAACAAGGGAAGAACTCACCACATTGGTGCAACTTCCACTATCGATGATCAATGAACTAGGTTGTCCACCAATCAAACATCTCGTGTGGAAAATGTTATCTCTTTGTTCGCGCCCTTCCTCTTTAAACTGGACATTTAAAGCCCTTCGAGCAACAAGTGCTTTCTCACCATACTCCAAGCATTCTTTATACTCATCATGAGCATGCACATCATCAGCATCTTCCAAAGGAGGCATCTCATCTTCGTTATCAGACTCAAAATCAACCTCGCCATCTTCTCGAATCACCAATGACTTTTTATTAGGGCATTCTCGGGCATAGTGACCCCTTCCTTGGCATTTGAAACAGGTAATATCTTTTGGCTGCTTAATGGCACTAAGAGAAGTAGAAGAAGAAGATGGAGCTCAATTAGTAGAAGTAGAACCTTTAAATGAATTAGGCATACCTCTATCTTTGGAGTAAGTTCTAGGCTCATTTGGCTTGAACCGTGCATCTCTCCCATTCCACAATCTATCATCTTGTTTTTGCCAATTTCCTCTCCAAGCAAGATTAGAAACTGAACTAGCACCCCTCGGTGTCCCTTGCTTTCGTAATTGCTTTTCAATGGTGAGTGCGGTTTGAAGCATCTCTTCAACATCCATGTAGTGTTGTAACTCAACTCGATTTGTAATCTCAGGCTTTAGGCCGGTAAGGAATCTAGCCATAGTCACCTCAGCCTCTTCAACAAGATTGGCTCTAATCTGAATAATCTCCATCTCTTTGTAGTAGTCATCCACAGATCTATCTCCTTGAACAAGATGTTGGAGTTTTTGATGGAGTTCTCGATAATAGTATGGTGGAACAAATCGTTTTCGCAAGATGCGCTTCATTTCAACCCAAGTAGTAACAGGTTGCTTTCTATAAAGAATCCTGCTTTTACATAATTGATTCCACCATGTTAGTGCATAATTAATGAACTCAGCGACAGCGTATGTTACCTTTTTCTCATCAGAGTAATTGTAACAAGCAAAGACTGCTTCCATCTTTTCCTCCCAATCTAGGTAAGCAACAGGATCATTCTTCCCTGAGAAAGAAGGAAATTTTGGTTTGGGGGTGTCATTGTTTCGTTCCAACCTTTCTCTAGGTATATACTCGGACTCAAAGTCATCATCAAAAACATGGTCCTCCCTTCGTTTAAAAGTTCGATCGCGCGAATTTGATCGGCTTATAAAGGCTTCGTTCAACTTCTTGTAATTATCGGTAATGTATCTCTCTTGAGTTGTAAGTTTGGCATCAAGATACTCCCTTTGCTCTTGTAACATCTGGGTTATGCGATGTTCGAATTGAGTTTGCAACTTTTTCATCTCTTTTTGTAACAACTCGACCAAAGGATCGTTCTCTCTTTTTTGCTCATCCTCTTCATTTTTACTAGTTTGGGATCTAGTGACCGGCATGGTATCTGTGAAAGATCACACAAACAGGAACAAGAAAGAAAAGAAAAAATAATAATAATAACCTCACTCGTTAGCTCTCAAAAGAATAACTCTCTGAATAATTCAAAACTTGTAAATATGTTTGGAGAGGGTTACTAATCAAGATCAAATAACGGAGGTGCAAACTTCAAAGAAACAATAAAGACCCTAATTGCTCTAAGAGGCCAATAAACTTGACGAGACAATTTGTAATGGAGGCTACACGGATGAAGGAATTGTGCGTGCCTTTAATATCTGCTAACACAAGAAGAAACAAAGTGTTAGAAAGCGTAAGAGAAACAAAAAAAACCGTAGACCTGCAACGATCCCTAACTCTAGAGTCAAAGAAAAGCTTTAATAAGAAGAAAACTTAAGAAAACTCTACCCAAATTTTAAAAAAACAAAAATCAGAAACGTTTGGTGTCTTAAGATTTTTAAAAATTGAAGCTTTAATTATACTTGAGTCAAGAAAAGAAGAAGGAAAAGAAATTCAATTTTGGGAAAAATAAAAATAAAAATAATAACAATAATAGGAAAAGAAGAAACCTACGTATGAAAGGTAGGCAACTTTTTTTTTGCGCTTTTTGTAACTTTTTTTGCGCTTTTTGCTTCTTCTTTTTTTGCGCTTTTTGCTTTTTTTTCTGTTTTTTTTAAAGAATAAGAGCAGAATAAACACAAACTTCAAAAAAAAAAAGAGAATCGACGAAATCGATGAAAAGTGTTTTTGGTATTTTGACTCGTTTCGGATTTGATTTTAGCTTCAAAAATAACACCGAATGGCCTGAAACTGATACCAACTGATGCGGAAACCCGGATCTAGACACAAGAGAAACACAAATTAGAAATAAAACGAGAATAAATAAAATTAGTTAAATAATAATAATAATAATAATAATAATAATATAATAATAAAAGGATAGATTTGCCCTATGGAACCCTTGGTTAACTTGTAACCAAAAACGCCAATGATTGAGCAGCTCCCTACGAAACCCCTAGAAGAAGAACCTCCAGAAACACCGATGAACGGGAAAGAAATTTGAATATTTGTAACTCTAAAATACCCTCGAAAGTAACAAACTCCAACTAAATAGCAAGAGAAGAATCACTCTACTCTCAAAAATTTGCCTCACACAAATTTGGAAGAAAACAAATACTCTCTTTTTTTATTATCTGCCTCAATGTGTAGAAAGCAAGCCTATTTATAGGCAAATTACAGGAGTAATTGAATCCTAATAAAATTCTTTCAAGAGTAATTGAATCCTAATAAAATTCTTTAAAATTATCTAAGAAAATAAATAAATAATAACCTAACCAATAAAATTACTTAACTCATAAGTGATGTGTCCCAACCAATGAGAATTAAGTAAATAATAATAATAATAAGATACATAAAAGATTAATCCACCAATTTATGGGCTTTCACTATTCCAAGATTGGTCCAGTGAATTGCATTCCCGTATTTGTCAACGTCACGAACATGATGACTTAAATTTGTAGCAACAAAGTCTTGGACAAAAGCATTCATTTTTTATTTTAATTGTCATGCCTTGCTTCGAGTGATTGGACCACAAGGAAAAACAACCCCTTGAGTGTCACCTCCTTGGCTCATATCAAAAGGGGTTATATTAAGTTTTTAAAAAATATATATATTTATTCGGTAAAATCTGGTAATGCCTCATACTCTATTTCGGCGACGAATACGAGTAGGGGGTATTACATAGATTACATATTCATTTCTTAATCTTAGTACTTGTCACCATACAAATCACATTCTCTCTTACCAATTTAGTGTTTTAAGTCTCTATTCTTCATCAAATACTTTCTATTTCTAGTATTTAGATTAAATACATGTTTCATACATCTCACTCAAAACATCTTTAACTCAATCTATTGAAATACAAGTAGGTTTAGTATGAAACTTACCTCCTTTGTGAAGAATTTCTTCATTTCTTCTTCATTTCCATGCATTTCTCATCTTCACCACTTTCCTTCCTTTTCTTTTCATTTTTTCCACTTTCATCTACTATTTTCTTACTTCTAAATTGATGAACATATTCTCTAGAATCTCTACTTCATCTTCTCTCTTTAATATCTAAGGAAATTTTCAAAAATTTTGGGTAAAAATGTAGGTTTTCATGGAAAAGGACTAAATTATAAAGGAAAGAAAACTTTCTTTCTCACCTTTTTACTCACGTTGGAAGGATGATAAATTTCCTTCATCCTTCCTTTCTTTTATACTACCATTTTCTAAATAAAATAATAACAAATATCTAAGTAAAATATTAATAAAATAATATTTAACTAATTAATTAAAAGAAATCACCAAAATATCATCAACATCATCATTACATTCTAGAATTCTCCCTCTTGCTAATTGACCATTTTACCCTTTATGATCTTTTAAAATTTCATTCTTGAATCATCACTTAATTTGATAAAATTACGATTTAGTCCCTCACAATTCTTCACCTATTCAATTTGGTCCTTGCATGCCAATTCCATATCTTAGTAAATTAGATTATTTTCACTTTTGGTCCTTCAAATTTCTTATTTTTACACTTCAATCCCCTAAATTTTAAATATTTACACTTGAGCCAAAAAAATTCACATATTTACGATTTTGTCCCTTCCTTAATACATCATGTCATGCTTCTTGATTTAACTCTCTTTTGATATATTGCAACTTTTATTTTCTTTGATCTTATACCTTATTTCGGTAAGATTTTATCTCATATTATTTACGACCAAGTGGGTTTTGAGGATGTAACAAAATTTTCATGAAGTACTCTTGAATTATCATTTCTATCCCGTTTCTATCTATGACCTACCTCTCATTTGAATCATTTAGGCCTACAAATTTTTTATAGTTGCATCTCTTTATCGTGGTAAGGTGTAAAAACTTTTTGTTTCGTTCCCCTTCAATGAACCAGTTGACTCATAATTTTAAGGCCTAGATGATTTCTTCTTACTTAAGGATATCACGATATTATGCTACTAGTTCACTCTAGAGATTAATTACATGACAGTATGTGATGTCATCTTTTTTGTTTATGATAATTTCGACTTGATACGTAATGCTTTGTAATTGGTTTGAAAATTTCTTCATCTATAACCACATACAAACCAACCTTCTTCAAGTGCTTTTTGATTCGTGCATCGACCTCTAAGAATTTTAGATTATGTTGATCATGAACAACTCAATCATCCCATTGTTTAAAATTTCATAAAAAAGTTGCTATCAAATTTCAAAATATCTTTAAAATATTTTTGAAAATAATAACAAAATTAAAACTATTTGACTAGAAAATTTTATCACATTGATTGCACGATTTGCTATTTGTTTTTCCTTAAACCTTAATGCAACCTCTTTTTCCTCAAAAAAAAGAGTTTAAGATGATTTTAGGTGGGAAGAAAATATAAATGAGTGGGTATTTATAGAGTAGAAGTCGAATCTTATACTTATCGACTTCTACTTACTAAATAAGTTGGTAGGGACAATAGGGAAATAAATTTCCATGGGTAAATCTAACCATCTAAACTATGATTGATAAATATCATCTCTCGTTTATAAAGTTCTCTCTTGTTTTGCTCTCTCAATGAGAGTTGTAGCAATTAATTCTAGTGGCTTTTCCGACCACGAGGGTAGGTATTTGATAGATCTCCCTCTCCTTTTCATCATTGTATGTTTGGTTGTCCTGTTCAGTCCCTTAACTCCCTTGTTTTTAGTTGACAAAGTTTGGTGCTAGTGCTGCCTTTATTCTGAAAACCTTTAGCCATCTTCTTCTTATGTGCATTCTCAAGGTAAAAGAGAGACATTTCAAGGCTGGTTTCAAGCTCCAGTGAGCCGCCCTTAGTCATTTCTACATCTCTGGTGGCCTGATCGGACCTCCGGTAGGAGATCTTGGTAGGTTTTGATGATTTAGTGTTTAGTTTAGTGGTTTGTTAAGGAAACTAGTTGTTTGGTTGTGGAACAGTAAGCTACTATTAACCATTTCTACTTCTCTGATAGCCTACTCGAATCTTCGATAGGAGATCTCGAGTAGGTTTTGTTAATTTATTCTTTAGTTCAATAGTTTGTTAAGGTGACTAGTTGTTTGGTTGTGGAACAGTTGGTCACTAGTCTTGTTTTTCTATTCGAGCTTTTTTTTCTAAGCCTGTTTTTGTCGATTCATTTTTTATTTCAACTTTTGGTTCTTGTGCCTAATGTCATCGTCACCAAGTGTCATTTTGAGTCTTTTATCAGTGGTATTAGGGGACTAGTATGGTAGATGGGATCATATGCATTTATATAGGCCCCTATATAAATGGTTAATGCCTTTTAGTAGAATGTATATGAATTCCTCTTTACATGGTAATGATCCCTCTCCTAATCCTACTTTTAGATGGTTTAATTGGTGTTCATTTTTAGCATTTGGTGATGTTTATTGCTTGCTTTTCTCCTAGTATTTGCTAGGATGTTGTATTAGTTCAGTTTTGAACCTCCCTTCTTTTGTATGAAATGAAACCATTTTTCCTTATGAAATAACCTTGAACTCGACATTTATGGAAGTAAAGCTATTGTTGTTTACACTTTACACAACTTTCCTTATGACACGCAAGCATGGACTCATGTGATAATTTATTAAGCCTCTAAACTCGCAAATCATGAATGTTGAATTACTCGAATTTAATAAAAAATATTAAAAACACTACATTTAAGTTTTTTTTTTAAAAAAAACCCTCATTAGTGTCATTTCATACACACATTTTATTTTCATAAATTGTATAATAAATTCTATTCCTAAACCAATTATTAGATGTGAAAAAGAAAGCATACCCAAAAAGAAATGGGTAAACAATAAGCAACCATCAAATTATAGTAAGCCATTTCCCTTCATTTTCATTATAATCGAGAAATAATGCATAAATTGGAATTTAAAATAATGAAAAGAAACAAGAAAATGACTAGTTGGGGAAATAAACACATTTATGCAAAGTTCTAATCTTGTTAAATAATAATGGCCTTAAAAGACATTTATTATTATTGGACACCCAAATTCCATAGTAATAATTAAGATTGATTTATTTACTTCTCTTGTCTCTAAACTCTATTTATCTCTCAATTTCCCCCTTTTTTTCTAATTGGGGGAGACAATGAACAAGAAACTCATTTGAAATCCAAATATAACACCAAAAAGATATTTCTCTCTCTCTCTGTTTAAACTTTTTTCTTATTTACTCCGCAAATCCCGAGAGGACTTCATTTAGACTCTCTGCTTTGCTTCCTCTTCTTCCTGTCCCAGGTTCGTTAAATTTATTTCGTGTAAAATTTAAAACAAAAAAAAAAAGTTAGTTCCTTTTATTTTCTATGTATGTTGTGAATCTATCTTCTTCTTCTTCTTCTTCTTCTTTTGGTATATTATATTTCCGGTTAATGCATTTTTATTCTGATTAATTAGACCCTTTTTTTTTGGTTTTCAGTTTGCTAATTTTGTATTGAAATTGCTCGTGATTTTTTTTTTCTGTTTGAGAAATGAAGCGTAATTAAGTAAACGTTAAAGAGTGATGGATCAGCTGAGAAATAACATTTATTTTCCATTTTTATATGATCTTTTTTTTTAAAATTTTAGTGGATGCATAAAATCTAAAAAAAGTTGTCGCTTTTTTTTTCAACTGAAAATTTTGGTATCAGGTTTTATTAGTTTAGATCTTGGCAAGCATTTCAAATTTTGTAGCTGGAAAGGTTTCAACTTTTGATCCCGTGCATTATTTATTATTATTTGAGATAGAAATAGAGCAGATAACGGGTGCCCAAATAAATAAAAATTTGTTTGATTAAGGAAGGAAAAAGCAATGAAGATGCCCTAGTTCTCGCATTATTTGCTTCTTGTTGCCGAGATTTTAATGGAATAATGAAATTTGGATTTTGATATCAAAATTTTAACTGGCTTAAAACTCTTGATTTGAGACTAGTTACTGGAGAAATTTTTTGCTTTTCATGTTTTAATTTGATTGGATTTGACAAATACCAATCTTAATAAGTAAAATTTGAAGTCTTAAATTTAGTCTTGACTTTTCAAAAATTTTAAGTAGAACCGGCAAAAACCCAGATCCAGCTTCTTTAAATTATTCTCAAACTATAAAGTTGAATTTAAATTCCTCTGATGGCGGTTTCCCAACAGATCTCTCCCAGACTTGTAAGAGATCATTGTACCTGTTATCTCTTCCTCTAAAAGTGTTTTTGAAAATATATGTATTGTAAATGTATGCTGCTAATTTTTTTCTGTTATTATTATTCCTGAAAAAGGAAACATTCTTCATTGTCTTTAATACAGGAGGATGCTAGTTTGTTCTTCTTTAACCTTCTGATTTTGCAAACAATTTGTTTATACTGGTACAGCTGCTGCTTATTTTTGACACCTGAGCTTCGGTTTCTTCTTGCATGAAAATTGAGAAACAAAGACTCTGTTTGATTATTTGGAGACTATAGTTAATAATGTCCTCTGTAAGCAAGGCTGACAGGAAGGCAGCGCTCGATGTGGCCTCATGGTTTTTCAATGTTCTCACATCTGTGGGTATAATCATGGTCAATAAAGCCTTGATGGCTACATATGGCTTCAGTTTTGGTATGTTTCGAGTGAACATTTTACCTGCAAACTTTGATAATCTTTGCCTTTGCATTACATGTCTAACAATCACTTTTTTGGTCCATGGATATGACTACATATGATCAGCCTAAAAGGGAGAAACAGATTAGCAAGAATAATAGTTTATGTAGTAACATACATTGATTTGGTTTTCCCGTTTTGTTTATTAGAAAAGGAAAAGCATGGAGAAATCTATGAAGTTGATGATCTTCCTATATTCTTTTCTCCTTTATATACTCAAAAGTAATAATTTTTGACTAGTTGATTCCACACTCCAAGAGGCAGACCTCAATTGGAGCCTAGCGGAGCCATGATTTTGAAACTTTTTTATACAGATTTTATCTCAATAATTTCGACATTTCTTATAAATAAATTAGTTAGACCCCCTCAAACCAAAATTTATGTTCATATTCGTTATTCTTTATGTATGATGACTGTCATCTACGGGATATTAGTAATAAAGCTTTTTTGTATCTAAACCTTATCAACATTACAACTATTAACTTGGTTTACTTGTCATAAATGATTTTCAGTTTAAAATGAATAAGTTTGTCAACACTATAGTTTCACAAACATATAGATTTAAACATATAGGAGTACTATAATAGCTAAAACCCAATTGACAACTATTCTAGTTTTGGGACCATTTTCTTTCTTTTTTTCCCCTTTCGAAAGTTCCAGTTGTATCCTGCATGCTCTTTGAAAATGTTATACGGCAAAACAGTTAACATTATTAGCTTAAGTACCATTTCATTTTCCATGATTCAAAAATACCATGCAAAAAATTAGAAGGTTTCAACTTGTCATATGAAAGTCTCTATTGTATTGGTCTAAAATTTAATCTTTATTATTTTAAAAAATATTTCCTTTTTATGTATATCTCTTTACTTTAATACTTTAAGTCATTATATATGACTACATAATGTGTTAACACTGTAAAAAGATATAATAATTTTAGTTCGATAAAGAATGTTCCTACTGATTTGCAAGTAAAAATCATAAGATCTACTACTAATTTCTTTTCGCTATACATTTACATATAGGATACTTGTAATTAAGTTTGCTGTCATATGCTACATCTAACAATATTTTTGCCATTGTTAATTGAATATACTTCAACCTTGTCAAAGTTTAAAGTCAAGATCCATCATCGATCGAATCCATTATGATTGTAAATTTCTTGACTGTTAACTGTACATTTGATTTTCAGCTAATTTCCTGACAATCTCAAAATTTTCGGAACATCCATCTTAAAAGATTACCACCTTAAACTTGGACAAACTGTGTCTCTCCAATTTTTGGTTTAGGTTTTGATGGACACAGCTTAAAGCTTGTTTACTTTTGGAAATATTCCATTTTCATTTTAACTTTATATCTCGAAGATAATAAATAAAAAATCGGTGCCAGTTAAAATTCCTTTTTCCTTCAATTTCCAGAAAAAAAAAAAAAAAACTAGAATACAAGGGTTCCATAAATTTAGCTCGTTTCTTTTTGTTGATTATATTTAGATAAACAGCAATGGAAAATGGAAAATAGTTTCCAAATCTAAGTTGGCCATAAATTTTTGGAAAGGCTTAATAGCTGTTATGGACATGAACAGATAGTTGAACCATAGAAGAAGATATAAGCCAAATCTTTCTATATTGGAATAGACAATTTTGTTTAGAGATATGATATTTATGTGGAAAGATATAATGATTGATATTGCTTAACCCTCTGGACTTATCTCAGTGATTGAAGTTATTTGATGATATTTTGAAGTTGTGTTTTGACAAAGTAAATATGCACATCTGGTATTTTTTTTGTCTTATATGGAATCTAAGCATATTTTAAACAAATATTGTAAAAGAAAAATGGCCATATGCGTATAAGAAATTGATTGGAAGATACCAAACAAGTTTTTAGCATTACCAATATGCAGAGATATAATGCCTTCATAATGGGAGACCTATTATGAGTGGCTGAAGCTATCATTTTCATTATTTTCTTCTTCAGCTTCTGTGTGAAAAGACCCAAATGAGCAGGGTTCAAATCCTTGAATGGGGCAGGGTGAGATTTGTGAGACAAACAAGAGCTACCTCCCATTGTCTAGCTGAAATTCCTTAAATACCAAAAAAAAGACCTTACATATGAAAAAATAACATGTTTTGACTGTATAAATTCTGATGAAGCATGTCGATTTTAAGAAATTTTACCTTTCCAACAACCCTGATGTTGTTCCCCGTTTAATACTTTGCTGCAGCTACAACATTAACTGGTTTGCATTTTGCCACAACAACCTTGTTGACTGTTCTTCTTAGATGGCTGGGTTACATTCAGGGCTCTTATCTACCATTACCCGAACTTCTCAAGTTTGTCTTGTTTGCAAACTTTTCTATTGTTGGAATGAATGTGAGTCTGATGTGGAATTCTGTGGGCTTCTATCAGGTCAGTTTTTGCAACTTAGCTATATGTTTAATCTTCTGGAAGTTATGTTACATATTTTTTGTATAAAACTTATTTGCAGATAGCAAAGCTGAGCATGATTCCGGTATCATGCTTTCTGGAAGTTGTTTTTGACAAGGTCCGCTACTCAAGGGACACAAAGCTTAGCATACTATTAGTTCTCGTTGGAGTTGCTGTCTGTACTGTTACGGATGTGAGTGTCAATCTCAAGGGTTTTTTAGCTGCTGTAATAGCAATTTGGAGCACAGCCCTCCAGCAGTATGTAAGTAGATCTGCAATACTATCCTGATTTTACTTAAGGTGCAATAAGTTGGAAGAATATTTTGGATAGTACCATCAAATAACTTTGTGATTGAACAAAGTTCAGAATGCATATGTCACAAGCTCAATCCATTCTATAAATGAGACACCTGCCATACCTTATTTTGTTACATGGATTGATATATTTGGTCTTTTCTTTTTTCTTATTTATTTTTGCAGTATGTGCATTTTCTTCAACGCAAGCATTCTTTAGGATCTTTCGACTTATTGGGACATACTGCTCCAGTACAAGCTGCAAGCCTGCTCTTAGTTGGTCCTTTTGTGGACTACTGGTTAACAGAGAAAAAGGTTTATGCTTATGACTACTCTGTGATATCAATGGTAAGGTTCTTATCAGTGTCGACTAGATTTTTAGTTGGTAACAAGACTGCTCCTCTGCTCCATTTCCACCTGCATGCATTCTCATGAAGTCAGTGCATCTGATTCTATTATTTAATGCATGTTATGTTTATGCCTTCAAATTAAATGTTGGGAACCACAATATTCTAGCGCTTCATTCCAAGCAAACTTTCCTAATGAAAAAGAGGGAATATTTCTCGAGCGATACTCTCATTGCCTAGGGTAGCTATTTCGCTACTTCCATCGGATTTAGCTTAGACTAATGATGTAAAAGAGCCAGTTTCATTGCATTGAAGTTGCTATCATCAAGCTATATTAAGTGCTTTTATAATGTTCTTGAAGAAGCTTGACTCGTGGATATGCATTTTTCTTTAAAACCACCAAGGGTAAAGAATGATTCTACCTATTTGGATGAAGTTGTCCATAATTTTTCTTTTTAAAAAAAATAGAAGCCAACAATAGCTTAATCATGAGCTAATCTAAATGATATCTCTGCTTGCAGTTTTTCTTAATCATGTCATGTACCATTGCCGTCGGGACCAACCTCAGCCAATTCATCTGCATCGGCAGGTTCACGGCCGTATCATTCCAAGTGCTTGGCCATATGAAGACTATTCTTGTTCTCCTCTTAGGGTTTATTTTCTTCGGGAAAGAAGGTCTCAATCTACATGTAATTCTCGGTATGGTCATCGCAGTCGTAGGGATGGTCTGGTATGGTAATGCCTCCTCCAAACCGGGTGGAAAAGAACGTCGGATTTATTCAGCTCCAAGCAACAAATTACATAAACAGGAGTTATCAGATTCCACCGAGACAGAAGAGGTCTGAAAATTCATTCAAGGGTTTAACAAAGTAAAAGGGAAACTAAAGCCATTTTTAACTAAGTCAGGCAGATTCCGGGAATCTATTTTCACCTAGAGGATCAAAGTTCCAATTTATTACTATATTGGTTGTTTTTTTTTTTTCTTCTTCTCTTTTTTCACAAATCATGGTTTGTCATTGTGTTGTTGTCCTTTAATTTATTCAAGTGAAAAGATGGTGTTGAGAGAGGGGGCAAATTCCCTGTAAAAAGGGTATTTTTTTCACTAATAATATTTTCTATAGTAATTTATTTCCTTGCTTTTCAATCTACTTTCTCTGATTTTGATAATTAAACCAGGTTTTTGATATAATTTATTCATTTGTCTAATAAAGTAATTTACTTCCTTGAATTCGAGTAACCTTAAAAATTTAATTTACTAAATGCTTTTATTTTTAGGTTTAATACCTAAGTTGGTATAATGTGATCATTTTAATATTATTATTAACTTTTTGAGATTTAATTCAGGTTTTAGAGTTTATTTAGTGAAAATTATAATTAGTTTATAGAATATTTAGTGCCAATTGTGGATTTATTTGTTTACGTCTTTATTTTGTTGGACAGAGTTTGATAGGTTTAGTTTTTCTTAAAATTTTAAGATTGATTTGATGAAGGAAAGCTGTTAATATTATTTATTAATTATAAATTTTCATTAAATCAACCTTAAAATTTGAAGTTAACATTAAAAATTTTATGCTTGTACATACTAAAATGTATAACTTTTGTTAAATATAGACACTATATTTAACCAAAGAAAAACACAAATATCACGTTAGAAACAAAATACCAAATGATGTATTAAGCGTATTTATTACATCTATAAGTGAAAATATAGGATGGGAATTTCACCGAATAATTGAAAATTTTTCAATACAAATAATCTTGTAATTTAGAGCTAAGCTACTTGTTTTTTCTGAAAGTGTGTCAAAGCCCAATCAAAGTACAAATACAAATATATGTTTGAATAATTGCAAGTATCAAACTAACTATTACAATACAGATTGTATGAGGAATCACAAAGTAAAATCAAACCATTACAACAAAATCGAACTAAGAACTTCTACGGTCTAGATTAAAGCCAACAAATTGAACTAAACTCACATGACAACTACACATAGTGATACTTCGAGACCCGCGCATAAAATTACGAATGGTGAGTTTGGAACCTGTGTACTTAAGACCTAGGACTTTCACTTTTCCCAACTGAGCCAATGCCTCCATGGAGAGCCAAGCTAATTGTTGAATTTCATAAGTCTAACTTAGAATTATTATCCATAAATAAAAAAAAGTATAAAATTTAAATTTAATTAAGAAAGAATATATATAAATTCTAATATAAAAATATTTTCTAAATAAGTAGGAAAAAAAAAGAAGAAGGGGAATTTACCAGAGTTGATTCAGCCCAATTCATAAGTAAATCTACAGATGCATGATGACCAGATTTGGTCATAAATTCCTTTGAAACAAATGAAAATTTTAGGATAGAGGGGGGTGGGGGGGAAATGATGCATTGATGTCAAAGGAGTTAATACAGCCATTAATGGCATTGGAAATCAGCTGCACTGCACTGCACTGCACATACATGCACTAGGTTTTTGCATCACTTCAATTCATGTGTTTTAAGCTTTCTGCATTTATAGCATTTAGGTTCTCATTATTTTTCACCTTGGAACTCAAGCAACTTTGAGGCTGAGGCTGAGGCTTAGGGAAAGGTTGAAGAAGTGGTGGATCCTCTCATCGTCTTTACAAACAAATCCAACCCATTTTGTGTGAAATTTTACAAATATTTATTCTAGTCAAAATCGGCCTATCAAAGCTTATTTCATTATTGGAATAACTTCCAAAATGCCAAGTACAAATTTTTATAACCCAAAGTGAAATAGACACCAAATACAAGCAAAACCATCGTACTTAATATGCCCACAAAGAGTTTTGAATCAAATATATGTATTTCAATGAGAGATCATAGAAAGTAGGTATGACATGATATGAATATAAGGGCCAAAATTTCAATATAAACATAAAAAAGGGTGTTTGAAGGTGGAAGATAATGAATGGGGGGGGGGGGGGGGGGGGGGTCCCCTCACCTCACCTTACCTTTGAAGCCATCATTTCTTTCGTATGGCATTTGATAAGATTTTCATTCTCATCTCTTTTCTATAACAAAGAAAGGCCCAAAATAAACACTTTGAGACCCACTCCCTTTTCCCTATTTCTCTAACTACAAACAAATTTCTTCATCATCATCCACCCTTTTTCTATATAAAAATTCTCCTTTCATTTAAATAACCTAACCCAATTTTTCTATAAAACTATATCTTATATACATTAAATTTTTCTATATCTGTTAGAAAGTAAAATTTCATGTTGAAGTTTTGTAAATGAAAAAAAAAACCAGCACTATCAAAGTTTTACCTCCCGTCAAATTTAATCGAAATTTAATATTATCACCGAATAATAAAAGTTCTTTTTATATAATATTAAAGGTGAGGAATGAAAATAACACGATTTGAACCCGTATTAAATTGGTGTCTGATAAAAATTTTATCCACCGCTCTATACAAGCTAAAATAATAATTATGCCACATTTATGAGTAAAAAGATTAATTAGTTGGTAGACTATTTTTTATTTTTATTTTTTTGAAGTTTAGACCTTGTTTGATGTTTGTTAAAATTTAATGTTTTTAATTATTTGGTTTTTAATTTTTTGATAATCCATTATAAAATAAATAAAAGTGAATTTTTTATATGGAAAAGTGTAAAACATAATAAGTAGACATTCAACGTATAACTTTTTTAATTTTTTTTTACTTCTTTTGAAATAATGTGAAATATTTATTTAAAAAATAATGATAAACATATAAAATTATTTTTGTTCATAATTTAAAATTTACATTTATCAAACAGCCAATTTTTATAACTTAGATTTAATGCTAAAATTTTCAGCACTTAATTTTTTAGTTTGTCAAATAACATCTAGTTGGTATTGTTTTAAATATAAGAAAATATAATTATCTTTATTTTATATTATTTTTAATATTAAACTGTTCCACTGTATATTAATTTTGAGGTAAATATTATTTTTGTATGAAATAATTAATTAAAATTGTTTGAAAAATATTGATAAAGGAAAGGGTTAAAACAAAATGAAAAATGAAGAAAATGGTGAAAACTAAATAAAATGAAATTATTAAATTTAAAATTTTTAAAAAATAGCTTTTTGGAAGATAAGTTGTGCATTTTCAAGCTAATAAAGATAAATTTATTTTTAAAAATAGTCTCATAAAAGTTATAGTTTTGTTGATACAAATGTCAATAAGGGAGGAGACAAAGAGAAAAGGGGTTGGTAATGTCGAAGAAGGTCGGTTCACTTAAATAGACAGAGAAAGGAGGTAAGTAAAGAGTAAAATAAGATAGCAAACGAGGATGAAAGATGTATAGTGCTTAATGTTGCTGAAAGGCTAAAGGATCAATTCCTCATTCATCGTTATATAAGGTATTTATAGCGCCACATCACCAACAAATGCGGGACATGGTGATCATGAGGTTGGTCAAGTGACAAGGTCATTGTACATGGGTTGTCCTCATGCATGACACTACTCTGACATTCCTTGGGTTGAGGTAGTATAAGGTTTTTACTATAACAACCCGATAGTCATGGGTGTCGGAAAATGTATTTTTGAGACTCCGTTTTTGTAAATTAGACTTGTAAATATTTATTAAAAATATTTACGAAGTTAGTTGTGTGGTTAATTAGGTTTTGGCTGGGTGAATTGGCATGAATTAAGAGTAATTAGGTAAAATGACTAAATTATATAAAGGGTGAAAGTTGAATTATAGATTTAAAAAAACTAAAAGGACTAAAGAAATAATTATGCCATTGCTCATAAATGAGGCGGCATAAGTATATTATTATAAAATTTTAAAGTTAAAATATATATTATAATATTATAATATTAAAACTTAAATGTTAAGAATATATATTATATATTATATATTATATTATAATAAAGAAAGAAACAAAAGCAAAAACGAAACACAAAGGGAAAGAAAGAAAGAAAAAAAAAGAAAGAAGGAGAAGAAGGCTTAGGGTTTTCAATTGTTCAAAGTTCAATTGGTTAGTCAATTTAGTCCATTTTTTTGTAATTTTTATGTTTTTGGAATCCGGGTATTAAATACTACCCAACCCATGTCAAAATTTTAGAAATTTTTGAGTTTTTAAGTGTTGTTTATGTTGAATAATTTTAGTATTAGTGAATAAATTGATAGATTTTTAAGTTAGAAATGAAAAAGGATTGAATTGTAGAATAAATTATAAATTTTGAGTAATAGGGACTAAATTGTGGAAATTAAAAATTTAGGGATTTAAGTGAAATTAGGGAGTTAAATTTAGTTTAAAGTGGAATTTGAATGAAAATATAGGATTAATTGTAAAGAAATAAAGTTAGTCTCGATTTAGGGACTAAATTGGAATTTAAGTAAATATTGAGTAAAAATTTAAAATATTAAATATGAGATTGAATTGTGTTGTATTGATGAATTTTAATTGTTTTAATTCCGTAGCTAACATTGTACAGGAATCCTCGACTAAAAAGGGAAAGATAAAGTCGACGAGAAATAACTCAGAATTTCTGGTTTGTATTTCTATAATCCGAAGCTAGTTATTAATTGTTGAAATTTTTATGTAATGTACATGGTAAGTGTTGAGGTGAGTAATTGATATTTTAATAATTGATTGAATGAATTGAATTGGTAGATAAATATATATTTTGAATGGATTGATTTTTGAATTGAAATAATTATATGTGTAATTAAGTGATTATATGAAAAATTTATATTGGATATTGATTGTTATTGAATTGTGAAATTTAAACTCTATTAACTGTATCGAGCTGAGTTGGATATAGATGGCATGCCATAAGATTGGAAGAGTTCAGTGATTTCTTCGACTTCGAGTCGATGAGGCACTGAGTGTCAATTTACTACTTCGGATTAATTCGATGAAGCACTGGGTGCCAATTCACTTCGGTTTAGCCGATGAGACATTGGGTGTCAATTTATTACTTCGAATTATCCGATGAGGCACTGGGTGCCAAACTAGTGTGTTTGGTTAGATCCGTGTATCCGTCCAAGTCCGAGTCGTGTTAATAGGGGTAAATGAATAATAAAGTTTTATGATTAATATTGAAATGACATGGTATGAGAAATGAAAGTGAAATAGTGAATTGAAAATAGAATGTGGAATATGTTGCAAATATATGCAATACATGAGTTATATACTTGTGAAATGATTATGGAATGGATAATGCAATTGTATAATGAAATGTGAAATAAATTGTGAAAAGCTATTTACATAGCAAGTATAAGAATTGAAATATTTGTGAAACAAATTAAATATGATATGGTTGTTGTAATAACTAAATATTAATATGTGTTAATATTTCAATCGTGTATTTGTAATTTTTTTTTACCTTTAAATATTCGGATTATAGAAATACCACTGAGTTTTTACTCAGCGTACGGTTTTGTTTTCTGTGCGCAGGTTAGGTACTTAATTTTGATCGCCGATTCAGCATCCAACAACGGTCTCGAACTCAAACGTGGTGATGTTTTATCCTTTTGTGTCGGCATGTACTTAGGGTGTCTAAATAATAATTATTTTGTGGTTTGATTGTAAAGTAAATGGGATTATAAGTTTAATATTGGTTGGTTATATACATATAATATGTGTTTATGTTTGACGTCATATTATGGCATATTTTAAGTTAATGCTAAAATGAACATGATTTAGGTAAAATAGATTAAATTTGACATGTTTACAAGTTGGATTTGAATGACGTTCTATTGATATATTTTATTGATATAATTGTGGTACCTATGAGGGTACATTGGTTAGACATATAGGATAATTGTTATGACATGTTTTGAATGCGTTTGATTGGTTTTGACTTGAATATTATATGATATGAAATATTTTGAAATTATGTCTGTTTAATCGGTAATGTTCCGAAACCCTATTTCGATGACAGATGTGGGTTAGGGGTGTTACATTTACACTTAGTGGTCTCCTCTTTAGTGGTAAGTGCACACACCCACTAAAAACAGGTGTCTTGGAGGATGAAGATTGCTCGGACACTTGGGTAGAGGATACGTCAAGTGTTGTAGGCCGATAGTTAAGCAAAGGGCTACGTGCCGAATGAAGTATAACGAGTTTTATTTTTATTTTATTTGTTTATTCCCTTTATTTTATTTTAACCAATTTTTTTACCACTAAAAATGTTACAAGGAATAATGGTAAATAATTCATTTATAATTTTTTTTAATAATTTTATATTAGAGTGTATATATGATGGAGTTAAAAATAAATTTAAAATGCTTAACATGCATTTTAATTAGAATATAATTTTAGTTAAAAATTAATTTTCACGGTAATATATGCTAATTTTAAATTAATTGGTATTTTATTTGTACAAAATACTTTTGGACACGATATCATTGTTTTTGTGTTTTAAATAAAAAACCTTTTGTTGTACTATTTATGTTGGATAAAAATGCAAACATTTTCAGATTTACGTGTAACACGATTCTGTTAACTATAAAATTTTACATAAAAATAAAATACATTAAATATGAATATGAATATGAATATATATATATCGAGAATATTTTATACATTATTAGTGCATAAGCATTATATATCATTGGTGAATAATAACACGATACCTCATCATTAAATAAAATAAAAAATATAAACTTATAAATAAATATTAATAATTTATTATTTACTGATCGTGCATAAGACATATGCACTGGCAATACATTAGATATTATTCCATACATTATATAAATATAGATTAATGTTGGTGAAAGAATATATTTTTATATAAAAATATAAAATATTTATTCATCAATTGAATAATAAGTGTAGTGGTGAAAGAGTTATATACAAATATTCTTTAATATTAAGTTTTTTATTGAGTTGGTGTCACTTATCAACTAAATTTCATAATTTTTCTTTTTCTTTTTTATCTTTTATAAATCAATAAAAATTTGTCTAAAATAAGATTTAAACCAAAAATGTGTTGCATAAATTTTTTTTTCATTTACCATTTGAACTAAAGCAATTTTTTTCTTATATATGAAACTTTAATAAGTATATTTGTTATATACTTATATATGTGTGTGTTAATAATGTTAATTTAGTATCACAAATTAACTCCACACAAATTCAGGATTGATGACAAAACAATGATAAACAATTGTATTCATTTAATATTCTTCATCTGATGTGTTTTTGTGTTTGAATTTCGTATTACTCACATTTCATTTTATTGTCGTACATTTTTATGTATTACTGTTAATTAGTTTCAAACCATACTTTTTATTATTTTTGTATACTAATTGTTTTATTTAAATATTTTATATAAAAACATCAAAAATGAAAATATCACTATAATAGTATTTATTGATTCTTAAATTATTAAATTACTTTCTTATTAATTGGTGTCTGATTTGCTTGCGATATTAATACAAATGAATATAATAAGTATAATTATTTGATACAGAACTCTACAAGCAAAATTAAAAATATAAGAAAGGTTTCAGCAGGAGTTTGGCAAAGTAGAAGATATGATAAGAAGAGCCAAGTGTTTTGCTAAACAAATCATCAAAGCAAATCTAAAGAACAATATTTCTAGAGGTTCCCAAGCCGAGATAGAGAGGTGGTGTCCACCCAACCATGGATGGATCAAAGTCAACATCGATGGAGTAGTTAGTAGGGATGGAAATTGGTCGGCAATTGGGGAGTCTTATGTGACTTGTTTGGGAATTGGATTGAAGGGTTTCAAAGATTGATTGGGAGGAGATCGGTTGTGGTTACTGAGTTGTGGGCGATTCTACATGGATTAAAAATAGTACAAAAAAGTGGTTATACTAAGGTGATCATTGAATCTGATTGCATGATAGATGTGGATATGATTAAAGAATGCTTCAAAAGTACACCTTCAATGACTCTTGTTAGGAAAATTAAGAAAGTGTCATGTTAGGTTCCAACAGCTAAGTTCTAATTCGTGAACAAAGGAAAGAAATAAGATTATCGATTAGTTAGTCAAAACATGTTTGTCTAATAATGTTAATTTAGTTTATGTCGATGCTCCTTCACCTCACGTTAAGAGATTACTTATAGAAGACATATTAAGCGATTCATATATACAAATAATTTGATTGAACGCAGTATATTGCCTTCTTTTATCTATCAAAAAGAAAATGTAAGAAGGGTTTCTATTATATTATTTATATATTTATTTTGTAAAAATATTTGATAATTTCTCCTAATAATAATTCTATTAATTCTATTAAAACGTAACAAAAACAAATTTATAGGCCCACTATCCATTCTTGTGGGTCCTCAATTGTTGCATGCGCGTGTTGACGCACGTGTGGTGTTCCTTTCAATCTTTATATTTCTCAACTCTCATTTGCTTTTCTGATAATTAAAAAAGGTATCTTTTGCTTCAATATTTATGGTTTTATCATTATATTTTTTCAATAATAGGTTTTAAATTACTATTATTATATATTTGTATTATTTTCATAATCAATAATTCATATCGAGTTTATTGTATTTTAATTTCATATTATATTTGTATTTTGTCGAACTTTATCAAATTCCGAGGGTCAATTTCCATACTTCCATTCTTTTGTTGTTCTACTTTAAACCTTTTAAATTTGGCTTATTAGTGAAAAAGGCCCTCAATGAAAAATAAAAAAAAATCAATTAAGCCCTCGACAAAATTTTGCATCCAATTGAACCCTTGAAGGATGAAAAATTAATCAATCAAGTCCCTCCATTAACATTGACTAAGTTTGACCGTTAAGTTCTGCTGACGTGGTTGACAGGCCAATCATATGATGACATGTGGCATCGATGTGTACATCATATGTCTAGATTCATTTTATTTGTGATTTTTTAAAGTAATTGCTATAAAATTACAAAAAAAAACAATATAAAATTTATGAGAAATTATTAATACTTATAAGAAGTTATAAAATTTTATTAAAATTATTAAAAATAAATAAATAAAATTTAA
This sequence comes from Gossypium turneri, assembly GCA_008044935.1. Taxonomy (NCBI): domain Eukaryota; kingdom Viridiplantae; phylum Streptophyta; class Magnoliopsida; order Malvales; family Malvaceae; genus Gossypium; species Gossypium turneri. Next base: position 6,708,490 of record CP032572.1, on the reverse strand, counting down.
AAATTATTAAAAGCCACGCCTGGAATGAACTTGGACAAGTGATTGTCTAGATGAACCAAGACAAAATAGTCCAGATTCATTTGACCTAGACAACCATATGTCTAGATTCATTTTATTTGTGATTTTTTTAAGTAATTGCTATAAAATTACCAAAAAAAAAATTTATGAGAAATTATTAATACTTATAAGAAGTTATTAAAAGCCACGCCTGGAATGAACTTGGACAAGTGATTGTCTAGATGCATTTAAACTGGACAACCATTTGTCTAGGTTCATTCCAATCATGGTTTTTTAATAATTTTTAAATATTTTTTCACTTTTAAAATATATTTAATAAATTTTTATAATTTCTTGCAATTGTTAATAATTTTTAAATAATTTTGTACCAAAAAATAATTTTTTTACTAATTATTTAAAAATCACAACTAGGATGAACTTGAACAACCATTTGCCCAAGTTCAAATGAATCTAGACAAGTAATTTATCTAGGCCATCTTAGATGTGATTTTTTAAATATTCATTTTTAAAAAAATTAAGATTTTTTATTTTTAAAAATATTTGCTGACGTGGCATTTTGACATGTCAACATGATTTACATGTGGTTGCCATGTGCCATTGTCTGATTGGCCTATCAGCCACGTTAGCGTAACTTAACAGTCAAACTTGTTTAACTTTAATGGAGGGGCTTGATTGATTAATTTTTCATCCTTTAAGTGCTCAATTGGGTGCTAAATTTTATTGAGGGCTTAACTGATTTTATATTTTACACTAAGGGTCTTTTTTTACTAATAAGTCTTTAAATTTTTATTTTTTTAATTTCATTTAAACTGTTTTTAATTTTTTTGAGAATTGAAAATGATAAATAAAAATAAAATTTTGTTTCAATAATGAAAACATAGAAACATGTTTGCTACTTATTTTTCTATTATAGAAATTCTTACATTTAAAGAACATCAACCTATAAAAGATTTAATATTTAAAAACTATTAAAAATAATAATAAGTTTGAATCAAAGTTAATTTATTAATTAATTTTGAACTTAAAAACCCTTATTTTCAAAAAAAAAAATTCAATTATATAGAGCATTTAGTGAAAGCAACCTTTTATCATTTTAATTGTCGCATTTTTTTTTCGGTTCATAATAAAGCTTCATACAAAATAGAAGGTTGTAGCCGATTGAGTCTTAGCTTAATTGGCATCGGCATTATTGTTAGTGCAAGAGGACGTGGATTCGAGTGCGCTGAAGCATATTATCCTTTTATTTAATGATTGGGGAGAGGTTATGGGTAGTTCTAGGCATTATATTATAAAAAGCAGATATGATAAGAACTTATAATGAGATTAATGTTAAAAAAAGACAAAAGGTTATAAAAATTCTTTAAAGAGAGGGAACCGCTAGAGCTTTAGTTTTCCCTTGCCTAGGCCTATGGCAACCGCAATTAAAAGGGAGGCGACAATAACTAGAAAAGTCCACCTAAACAAATAATGATAGCAACGCTTGGACAGGGAAGAGCCACTATGAAGAGGAAGAGATCGAAAAATGAGACAAAAAGAGGGTGAGCAAGACCGGTTTGACTTCACTCTATTACTTTTTTATCCATTAATATCAAATACATGTTTAATCATCATTCACAAGTTGATTTTCATATTTAAGTAAATAAGTTTATAAGATCAGATATATCAAGTTGTAATTTGATTTCTAAAATTTTTTATGTTTAAATCTTAATTAAGATCATTCTAATTTAATATTTAGAAAATATTAAAATATTAAATTTTATTTATATGTTAATATTAATATATTTAATAATTAGATTTAAATAAAAAATTTAATTTTTAATTCGAACTAGAATTAGAAGTGCCCGAATATAAAAATCTCTTGTTTAAAACTAGAGTGCCCAAAATTTTGATAAAATAAAATTTATTAATTCATTCATTCATATGTCAATTACATTAAATTAATCTTTTTGTTAGATACATTTAACTTTTTTAGATGTCTCTATCTCATAAAGTAATTACATTTCAAAATAAAACATAATTGAAAGTCATCATTAATTATTATTTTAGGATGTTTTAATTACTCAAATCTAATTAGATTCATTAATTATAATACTTATCCAAAATACTTTATTATTCGTAATTACAAATAATTACATTGAAATCTTGTCATACTTTCTAAGCATACTTAATAAACAAACATTAAAGATATAATAAGATGAACCCCAAGTTATAACCTATTGGTCAATGATTCGCCTTCTTCTGAGTTAGCTTGAGTTCGACTCTCAATTGTACCAAAAAGAATAAAAGTGTAATAACTTGTTTAGGTTGAAAATATTAACAAAATAAATATATATTTTTCTTATAATCTCTATCTATCTATTATATATATATATATGTATGTGCATGAGTATGAAGAAATTTATGAACTGATGAATATATTTTTATTATATAATTGATTTTGTACTTTTGAGTGTATGTTATTATAATAAAGATTTACCATATTTATAAAATAAGAATTATAATTTTACTAAAATATTTTATTAACTAAATTTATTTGATAAAAATATTATCAAGAATTTTGATTTTCTTTAAAGGTCTTATGTTAAGTAAATGTATTTATATCATAACACACAAAAAAAGATTAAACATAATATTGAATTGTTTTATATTTAAAGTATTACTTTTTTCTATTAACTCGGAAGTAAGAAAAATTATATTATTTTGATTATAAATATCAAAATTTATTTATATAATAAATTTCTATTTAATTTATAAAGTTTTGTAAATAATACATTTATATACAGGGATGGATCCAAGAGACGCAGAGGGTGACGGAATTTTTATATTTTTTAATTTTATATACAAATTATCATGTATTTTAGATTTGGTGTCTACATTGTATAACACTCGCTCCCCGTGGCCAAATTGTATTTTATATAATTTGCCCCACTAAGCCATAAGGTTATACATTATATTAACAAAGTATTTTTCAGTTTTTAATTATAAAACTTTAATAATAATCAAATATTAATATATGATGGGCCCTGAAAGACTAAACTTAGAGGCCCAATATGTAACACCCCTAACCCATATCTGTCGCTGGAACAGGGTTACGAAGCATTACTGGAGTTTACAGAACAATTACAATGAATTCATGTCATTTACTATTCATATATGAAATTAATTATATTTTATTATATAGTCCCTTTAAATGGGCCCTCAAGGCCTAAAATAGGCATTAGAAACAAATCAGAACTAAACCGAAAACTCAAAGAATTTTTCACGAAATTTCAATTTTTTTCCTAGGTGCAGGGGACACACACCCATGTGACCAGGCTGTTAGCTCGCACGGCCAAGAGACACGCCCGTGTCTTAGGCCATGTGGGATTCGATGTGAGACACACGGCCGTGTCCTAGCCCGTGTCCTTACCCGTGTAACTCTCTGACTTGGGTCACACGGCCAACCACACGTCTGTGTGTTAGGCAGTGTGAAGGGTGCAAGGGTCACACGGCCAAGCCACATGCCCGTGTGCTAGGCCATATGCAAATACTGGGGCATTCTGTTTTGAAATTTCAAGGTGCAGGGGACACACGACTAGACTACACGCCCATGTGCATGGCCATGTGTCACACACGGCTGAGACACACGCCCGTGTCTCTGCTTTTGTGGACGAAAATAGGTCATTTTAAGGCCACTTTTCTCGCCTTTTTTGACATCAACCTACACACAACATTAAAATACACTAATATATCCCAACCAAACAATCAAAACCAACCAATACATGTTCTAAACATAATATAACATTACATATACATCAATTACTTATACTTACCCATTTAACTCATTTCATTGGTTTATCAAATTGTATTACTAATTACACACATACAAACATTTAAGATTCACAACCACAATTCAAACTATTTCATTGCCAAACCAACCCTATACATGCCATATAAACCAAAATTTACATTTCAAAAACAACTGGACTAAACTGGATAGTGTGACTTGATGTGTTGATCCAATCTCCCGATCACACATTAATCTACAAGAACATAAAACAACACGAGTAAGCTTAATGAAGCTTAGTAAGTTCAATAGATTAAACATTGATCTTACCGAACTTAATATAATAAACTAAATTGTAAATAAATCATACATTCTCTCTGTCAAATACAACATAAGTCAATGAACACACTTCCTTTAGATCAATATCATTAATAATCAATATATCTTTCAATTCATTCACATAGGTCTTTTACCAATTCTTACTGAATCGAAGAACGACTTACGAATATGAGTACATCGTTTTCTTTGTGCCATAGTCCAACTATGGTCTTACACATGCATTGCCATGGCCTTGCCATGGTCTTACATTCGTAGTGTCATAACCCCGTTATGGTCTTATTATTAAAATGCCATAGCCCAACTACGGTCTTACTTATAAATATTGTCATGGTCTAACCATGGTCTTACGTTCAAAGTGTCATAACCTGGTTATGGTCTTTTTATTAAAATGCCATAGCCCAGCTATGGTCTTACATGTAAACATTGTCATGGTCCAACAATGGTCTTATCCGTCAATTCATCCTTTGCTATAAAACGATTGTACTCTATCCTGCGCTCTATTTGTTTTAAGCATTCATTTCAATTTCATATTTTAATAATAAATTTTAATTTCAATCATAAAAATATGAATAAATAAATTATATCATTCATAAATTAATAAATAATCATGAAATTTAACCATACGAACTTACCTGGATTGAATTGTAAAATTGGTAGTAGTTTAGGGACTATTCAGCTAATTTCTCTTTTTCTCTTTGATCTATGGGCTCTTGATCTAAAATGTAAATTTTTCCATTCATTAGCATATATTTCAATTGTAGTCCACTTCACAATTTATACCGTTCAAATTTTGAAATTACACAATTACCCCAACTTTTACAGTTTCTACAATTTAGTCCCTCACCAATTAACTTATCAAATGAGCTAATTTTTCTCAATTAACACTTTATCTAAATATTATAAGCTATTACACAGCCTTTGATAAACAAAATTTAATATCAAACCCTAAGATTTAATCTTTTTCATAATTTTGTCCAAAAATCAATTTCTATTGAAATTACTTGATAAAATCATCATATAACAAAATTAAAACTTCAAATCCATGTTAATTCATCTTAAACATCCAACACTCATGATGCAAGCTCGTATTCATTTTTGATTACGAGTTACAGGTGTTCCCGATCAAAATTAAGAAGTATCGAAACAATAGGCTAAGTATAGCTGTTCGAAAATGGCTGATTAAGCAAAAGGGTGTTTAGATGGTTGGGAATTGGAGAAGTCTAAGTTGGGTTTAAAAGGCTGAAGAACAAACCAATATTAAAGAACAATATTGACCCAATTCTTATATTAGCAATGGAGTTGGTTAAATAAAAGATAACAAAACCGTGACCCTTTATATAGCAAGATAGGAACCAATCGGTATAGGGTGAACGCCACACTTCTAAGAAGTGATAAGTTCAAAAAGAAACATATTGATGCCACAAGGTTTACTTGATAAGTCAATTTGAGTCAGATGAGAACAAAGAGAGTGAACACTCACTATATGATTAAAATTCATCAAAAAAGTTCTTTTACATATGTTTACAAAATAACTATTTATAGGAAAATATAAAAAGATGAATGGCCAACATTCAGCCATTAATGTAGTTCATGTACACAAACCATACAATGAACCGAATGATTCATGAACTCCTTTAAATGCATATAAATGGTTGTTCGCTCCCCTTAAATGGTTCATAGACGTTCATCCCTTGTATTGGCATATATTTGGACGTTCATGCACCTCATTAAATGATATTCATGCATGAACTTTAACTTGAAGAGTCACATTCTTCCTCCCTTTGTTGCGCATGAATTCTTAGCATAGAAGAAAGCTTCAAGTGCATCGTATGATCACCAAAAGTCTCATTCATCTCCTTGGATCGTCCATGCACTTGCATGGAACATGCATTCTCAAAAATAGGCGCTTTAATGGCATGTAGGTTCATGAACTAGTTACATGCATCTTGCAGATTCATCCTCCATCATGTGCATGCATGTTACCATTCATTGTGCCGCATTAATTGCTGAATTATTTCCCCTTGGACGTTCATGCATATAGTTCATACATGAACATGAACCAAATGGTCACATCAAACTCCTTTTGCTCTCACTGTCTATGCACATGAATTGGTGCATTAAATTCAGCAAATTCAAGTGCATGTATTTAGCTTGAGAAGAAGTTTCCTAGCAGCAGCCAAATGTGAACAACCTGGTACACATTAAAATACGGTTTAAATGCAATATTAAAACAATGTTTAAATACAATTTAATTTGTGTGAACTTGGACAAACATTATGTGGTCAAAATTAAGACACATAATTAAAACACATATTAATGATGTTCAAACTAAGACATAATTAAAGACACATATTAATGATGTTTAAACTAAGACATAATTAAAAAATCAAACTAAAATAACTAAAATGGATTGAAATTCTTATTTCCAGCAACCGAATTAACATACTGAAATTAAAGCTTTATTTGCATCACATTGCATGGGACGCATGGAATGCATGCGCAAGCTTGATCAATTAATCCTATGACAGCTTCTGCCCAAACTCGATCAATTATACCCGTGATAGCTTCTTTGAACTTCTTAGCTCGTGCACGAGTAATTGGCCCTATTGGCAGCTCGATTGGATCACAAGCTATTTGCTTGACATTAAGGATTGTGACCATTTCCATGCTCGCATCATCCCCTCCCCCTTCGAAGTGATTTGTCCCCAAATCGTGTCCTATATCATAATGAGAAAGATCAAAAACATTGAAATTTGCACTAACATTATACTCACTTGGGAGGTCCAGTTTGTATGAATTATCATTAATCCTCTCTAACACTTGGAAAGGTCCATCGCCTTGGGGTAACAACTTAGATCTTTTTTGAGTAGGGAATCTTTCTTTTTGCATGTGGATCCAAACCCAATCTCCCTCTTCAAAACGATTTGTCCTCAAATCGGGCCATTTGCTTAAAAAAATCTTTGTTGATCACAGTTCCTTGAATTATATCTTTCTTCCATTGAGTTGAACATAACTCTTTCCGGAACCTAAAAGTCAAGAACATTTTCAGAAACAAAATTAGAATGAAGGATTTCTTTCAATCCATCACTTACACGATCTTGGAACAATTCAAATATGTTGCAATTCGTATAAACATAATGAATATCAAGCGTTCCTTCCAAATGTTGTAAACTCAAGTTAACTCTAGGATCAAAAACAAAGTTTTCTTTTACCAATTCAATTTGACTCGAAAGTTTCATGGCTAGAAACATAAAAGGAACATAAAGAAATTGAAAGTTATAATCATGCAAAACATGTTAGAATCCTTTAAACCATAATATAGAACAATCTCCGTGATCAAAGATTTGATTTTGACTTTGCAAGTCATCAGAATTCACATGTTTTGTTTTCGAAAATAATGATAAAATATGGAGTAAATGGAAATAGCCAACACATATATACAAAATAAAATTATGATGCTTACCTTCTCTCAACAATAACTTAGGAAAACATGCTCCGGGTTTAAACACATGGTTTTTATCACTTATTTTCGAATACAATAAAAACTTTTCTTTCAGCAACAATTCACACATGTTAAACAAATAAGATTTAGGCATAGGTATGTTCAAGCAATCAAAACTCTTAAAATTCCTTCGAACAGACAGATATATCCATAAAATTTTCTCACATTGATTTAAAGAATTCACATGGCAATCTAAATCAAACAGATTAAGCTTTTTACGTGAAAATTTTTTATCACATACGACAATCAAATTTTGTTGACATATAGTTGGAACAAAGACATCAATGTCCAAATCATCTTGCAATTTAATGTTATTTGAATCAACATGAAACAAATAATGACAGTAACATTTTAAAACACTATTCGGGACAAAATCAGCAACTTTATTCAACGAATAACAACAAAATAGGTTATTGTAAAGAATTTTTTTAAGATAAAAAACATTGGCAAACTTGTCAATGAAATTCAAAGAATACCAGTTTGATTGAATCTCAAGAGGTTCCTTACCTTCGGAGATTTGAAGAATATTTTTACTCTCCAACTTACCTTTTTCGTTCAATTGGAATCGTCTCTTGTCGGTAAGGTAATAAAGTTGGAACTCGTCCATGGGTGGAATTTTATAAACCTGAAATGAAGAGAAATCAAAAAGCAAACTCGAATGTGGGTTAGCAAAAATAGTCCTCACCTTTGTTTGAATACTCTCTTCTTCTTCACTCGTTTCTTTTTCGATCTCTCTTTCTTTTTCCACACTCTTTTATTTTTGAAAACTTAATCTCACTCTTCATTTCACTTTCTTTTTCAACAACGACACTAATTTGATTCACACTTTCTTTTATTTCTTCAATCTCAATGAAACATTCATCTTTATCATTTTCTTTTCTTTCATTCTCCTTTTCCTCTTTTTCATTCTCAAACTCTTTTTCAAGGTTCTTTTCTCGCTCGCATTCTTTTTCTTTCTCTTTTCTTTCAAGCTCTCTTTTTCTTTCAATTTCTTTTTCTCACATTTTTTTTTTCTTCTCTCAATTTCTTTTATTTTTAGCTCATTTTCTCTCATTAACAACTCTTGTCTTTCTTTTCTTTCAATTTCCTTTCGTGTTTTTACCTCACACTCTTTGTTTATCTCTATTGTTTTTACCTCAATCTTTCATTTCTTCTTTTCTATTTTCTTTTCCCACTCCAAATAGGCTTCGAGGTCGGTTTTTCCTTAAAATGGAGAAATCGCCATCTTAATATTATTAAAATTATCATCCATTTGGTTTCGTTCCCTCGGGCCTCAGTTCCTTTAGCCTCATTTCCTCTCGCTATGAATTGAGGCTCAATCACTCTCCATGTCACTAGGCTCGTAGAGATCTTCTTGATTTAGCCTAGGACGATCTCGCTCCCTCCTTGGATTTTGAGGAGTTCATTTTCGTTGGGCTCTTTCCTCCAATTGGTCCAATTGCTCTTGCATTGGCTCTAACCGGTGCTGTAGCATTTGGTCCATCTCTCGAATGAGAGCTTGGTATGCTAAGTCGGGCACACCAATACCACCAGCAACGTTCCTTTTGAGAATTTGAAACATAAAGTTTCCTCACCGCAAACCTCACTAGTTCTCTCAAAAAGAAAAAAAATGTTCACTCCACTCGTGTTTACACTCGTTTTGGCTTTTATCCCCTCTAATACTCTCACACACTCTTGCTTTTTACCACTCTTGCTCATTTTTCTAAGTTCTTAGGTGACTACCTTAGACTTAAGCAGCAACCATTGTGGAATCGTCTTCAAAAGTGATGTAAAAGGTGGGATTTAATGTTGGGTAATAGGGTAGGCTTAAAAGAACACAAAGGTTAATATAAAGTGTGGCTGAATCCGTATAGTAAAGAAACTGGTACTCGGGAACATAAACACTTTCAGGCTAGCTCTTTTTTTAAATAGAATTTCGATTTTCTTTTTTTTTGTATTTTCGCACTTGGTTTGTAAATATGCGAAATTTTTTTCAATTTTTTTAAACTTTTTTTTCAAATTCCAACCCCAGGAGAGATAGTAATGTGGATTCTTACTTAATTTAACTAGCTCTGATACCAAATGATGCGAGCTCGTATTCGTTTGTTGATTATGAGTTGCAAGTGCTCCCGATCAAAATTAAGAAGTATCGAAACAATAGGTTAAGTATAGGTGTTTGAAAATGGCTGATTAAGTAAAGGGTGTTTAGATGGTTGGAAATTAGAAAAGTCTAAGTTGGGTTTAAAGGCCTGAAGAACAAACCAATATTAAAGGATAATATTGACCCAATTCTTATATTTGCAATGGAGTTGGTTAAATAAAAGATAACAAAATCGTGACCCTCTATCTAGCAAGATAGGAACCAATCGGTATAGGGTGAACGCCACACTTCTAAGAAGTGATAAGTTCGAAAAGAAACATATTGATGCCACAAAGTTTACTTGATAAGTCAAATTGAGTCAGATGAGAATAAAGAGAGTGAACACTCACTATATGATTAAAATTCATCAAAAAATTTCTTTTACATATGTTTACAAAACAACTATTTATAGGAAAATATAAAGGAAGATCAATGACCAACATTCAGCCATTAATGTAGTTCATGTACACAAACCATACAATGAACCGAATGATTCATGAACTCCCTTAAATGCATATAAATGGTTGTTCGCTCCCCTTTGATGGTTCATGGATGTTCATCCCTTGTATTGGCATGTATTTGGACGTTCATGCACCTCATTGAATGATATTCATGCAGGAACTTTAACTTGAAGAGTCACATTCTTCCTCCTTTTGTTGCACATGAATTCTTAGCATAGAAGAAAGCTTTAAGTGCCTTGTATGACCACCAAAAGTCTCATTCATCTCCTTGGATCGTTCATGCACTTGCATGGAACATGCATTCTCATAAATAGGCGCTTTAATGGCATGTAGGTTCATGAACTAGTTACATGCATCTTGCAGATTCATCCTCCATTATGTGCATGCATGTTACCATTCATTGTGCCGCATTAATTGCTGAATTATTTCCCCTTGGACGTTCATGCATATAGCCCATACATGAACATGAACCGAATGGTCACATTATACTCCTTTTGCTTCCACTGTCTATGCACATGAATTGGTGCATTAAATTCAACAACTCCTAGTGTAACATCTCTAGCCCGTGTCCGTCGCCAGATTAGGGTTACGAGGCATTACAGACCAAAGCACAACTTATGACAGTCTTCCATTTTTAATCATGTACAAAGTTATAATAACTCATTTACAATAAATTTCAAATTCAAATAGAAATCATTAAATTAATCATATAAATCACATTCAGTAATATTAAACATATAAATAACAAAATAAAAAAAACATAGTTATTTAGTTATGTTTCACATATACAAATTATGTTCCAAAAAAATTCAATCACATATTCAAATCAACTAGCCTGCCACAAGTCCTGTTACACATGCTTATTAATTCCATTATTGAACTATACATACGTCTCACTCATGGCATTCAACTTATCAAATTATATGAAAGCTTATTACAATACAATTCCATGCACATAGTAATATTATAGCATAACCGAACATACTTTGATGCTATCCTATTATGCACACTTCACCTTAAAAACAAAAGCCATACAATATAATCCTTATAAATATATAACACGAATCATGTGCTCAACTCTCTAATAGTACTCATATACCTAATAAGATTAAACATTTTACTTCATAACTCTATACACGCACATATTAAACCAAATAAATTATTAACTTACCATATGGTAAATTATGCTTTTAATACCATCTATATATATACACACACATAGTCTCCATATCCATATGAAGCATTAAGAAATCAAACCTAAACAACTAGCCATTCAAGCATAAATATGTGCATATTTTATCATTCATTTTATCATCAAATCAGCTAGTAAGATAATTTATAAATTTATAAACCCGTCTCATTACAGTAATATTTATCTATTAAACACCATTAACAAATCAAGCATTCTTATCTCGCTTATAAATTATCAAGTTTAGACCTCATATGCCAACCATTCAAACATCACCTATTCGGTCATTAGCATAACATCTCAATAATTCATACTATTTCCATTTCTTAAACTTAAGCTCAATACACTATCTCATGATCTCATGTCAAAACAAAATGTCACTTATAACTAATTAAATAACCATTATAATTCGTACCTAAAAATCAAATTTACCAGTAATCATATATATATACATAATTGGTTCATATAAACTTATCATGATCAAAATCACAACCATCACCACCTTAACATCACAAAATCTGAATCATAAACAAATACATCCCACATATACATCATGAAGCATATTTCTCAAAAAGAAGCTTATACCATAACTAAATATTCACAACTAATAGCAACCTAATCAAGCCATTTTCGCATGGTTGTATATACACAATTCAAAACCAAGCATATCAAGCTAGACTATACATGCCATATGACATAAATACAAGTTTTCTTTCAAGGTACTCAACGATCCCGAGCTCAAGCTAGCTTTCTAAATCTATAAAACAACAAATAAACACACAAAGTAAGCTTGAAAAGTTTAGTAAGCGATAAGCAAATAAATTAACACAAGAACATTCATAATTCATCTCGAAATAATCGAACCTAACTAATTCCGTACATATCTACAATCCCATTTCTCATAAGGTTCACATAACCATTTTAATCATCCTTACTTACCATTTCTTTCAAAGTTCATATAAACTTAATGCATACATTAATCGTTTAAATTGAACTCACATTCAGTCTTGCCATATCTGTAACAGCCCAATTTTGGGTCTAGTCGGAACAATTGTTTCGGGACCACAATTCCGACGAGGAAAAATTTATTTTAAAATTATGACATGGGTTGCATTATGATAGGAAGGTTGCATGAAAATACTAATATGAAAATTTTATTGATTTAGTGATTAATTACGGAAAGGACCTATTTGTATAAAATGTAGAAATTGAATTCTAGAAGCTAGAAGGGTTAAATAGTTATGAAATTCAAAACTAAAGGTCCTTATATGGTAAATAGACTATCAATAAAAAGATGGTATATTTTTATGGATGAATCATCCATGGAATTTGAGAAAAAAAAAGGACTAAATTGGAATTTGGGGAAATTAAAAGATGATAATTAATTACATGGACATATCATCTTTTTCTATCAGCTTTTTCTCCAAAATTTACATGGAAACCCTAGGAGAGAGAGAAGAGACTTTCTTGGCATAAATTGGTAAGTAATCATGTCCCGTTTTTAATAATTTTTATATTTTTGAGATCGAGATAACATGTTCTCTTTATTTTGAGGATTTATTTGAAAAGTTATCAAGGTATGGAAATTGTGCCATGGATGAACATGCTGAAAATTGAAAATTTATGGTAGAAAATGAAAGGTTGTTAGTAAATAAACAACTTTTACAAAGTGATTTTGGGTGAAATTGAGATTTAGGGATTAAATGGTAAACTTGTGAAATTCAAAGGAAAAATTCTAATTTTTGTGAAATATATGAACTGTTATAAATACATATGAATTTCATTTAGGCTTGAAAAGGGGATTGAATTCCATGAATTTCATTTTTCGAGCCTAGGGACGAAATAGGAAATAATGAAAAGTTTAGGGGCAAAAATGTAATTTTTCCAAATAGTGATTTTTGAACTAAATTGAATAATTTGAGTATTAAATAAGTTAAATGTATTGTTATAAATCAAGAAAGACGGGAAATTGACCTTGATCGATAAAAAGAAAAGTGAGAAAAACTGAAATTATGAAAGAGTACATTTAGCAACAAAACAGTTTAGACAACAACAGCTGTGTGACTTTGAAAAGTCACCAAAAATGGTGGAAATTTAATTAGAGATTGAATAATATATGAAACTGAAGCTGAATGAGTCTATTTTCACATAAAAGAAACATAACAAGTAAAAGAGTTATATATTTTGAGATATTTGAAGTTTAGTTAGATAGAGTTAGAATGAGTTCGGAATCCCCTATTCTAAATTTGGAAAATTGTAAAAAATTGTACAAAAATAATTATGGGATAAAGTTTATATTTTTAGAATCTTCAGTGAATCTATTTTCAAGAAAAATAAACAAAAACAATATCCGAAATCTGTACAATGAGATAATTAATTTTTAGTGAAGAGAGGGCAGAACTATCAAGCAATGAAATAGGGGAAACTTTAAAGAATAAACTGTACTATTTGGCTAAACCAAAAATTCTAAAAATTTTATGGTAAGAATATATGTGAATATAGTTTCAGGAAAAATTAATGGATCTTAATTTGGAGCTCTGTAGCTCGATATATAGATAAATTAGTGACTTTGACTCAGATAGATAGCTTGAATTTACATACAGGAAAATAGTGATAGTATGGAAAATGTTCTTTAAATGTGTTATACACATTAAGGATGTGGAATGGAGAGGAGGAGGAGGAAAATTGGGAAAATATATGAATGATTTGTGTATAATTGGTCATATGCTTGATTATAATTGATAAACGATGAAATAGAAATGGTGCTTATATTTGTGCATTATTGGTCATAGTTTAAGCTCATGTGTGAAAATAAAGTTTCATAGTATGTATGTGTGGTATATTCGGTATATGATTTGACATGAAGTAATGTCATGAATGGTTTATGAATTAACACATGTTGATAAGCGTGATACATGAATAAATGTTGTCCTCATCTATGCTTATAATGCTTATGCTATATGTGTATTTGGCCAACATATTTGGTGTACATGCTTAGGCTTTGGCCAAGTAGTGGTTGGATTATGCCACGTTAAATTTATAAGTTATGCAGTGAAATGGTAAGTGCCTAATTGGAAATATGCTTGTGATCATAAAAAAAAAGGTGGTAAGGTTTAAATTATGTAATCTCTAGTGAAATGGTTTATCATGTGGTTAGTTCCAAAAAGAGTTATGTTTAAATACACTAGCTTGCGACTATGGTCGAATGATATGTTTATATCTTGTGTGATATGCATAGGAAACGAGTGTAGAAAGGTAATAAAATATTAAGTTTATATGGTTGAAATTTAATGATTACATGTTAATTTCATGAATTATATACTGTATGATGAGATATATTTGTTGATGAATTGAGAATAAAATAACAATGCGAAAACCGAATAAATGATCAAATTGAGTGGAACGTCGGATTTGAGTACTTCTGATCAGTGACAAGTGATAAGTGGTAGTTTAACTACACTTATCTTATCAGTGATAAGTGACAAGTGATAAGTAATAGCTTTAGCTACACTTATCTGATCAGTGATAAGTGATAAGTGGTAGCTTTAGCTGCACTATTAGTGATAAGTGACAAGTGATAAGTGGTAGCTTAGCTACACTTATCTGATCGGTGACAAGTGACAAGTGATAAGTGGTAGCTTTAGCTGCACTTATCTGATCAGTGACAAGTGACAAGTGATAAATGTGATCCGTGTAAGACCATGGCAGGGCTATGGCTTCGGAAAGTGCTAAGTGATCATACGCAAGACCATAGCTATACTATGGCAAAGTGGAAGTGAAGTACTCAATTTTCCGTAACCGTTCCCTACTTTGATTAAGGATGGTAAGTGACAAATGGGCCCAAAAGAATTATAGTAAATGGATAAGTGGTAGTGAATTTATATTAGGATGATGAGTTGAATTGATGTTGTTATTTAAGCTAAATTGATATTTTCATTGCAAAATTGAGAATTTCATAAATGTGTAAATGAATGGTACAATCGATAAACGTTGAGTTAAATAGTAAATACGTATTAAAATTGAACTTAATTATTTGAATTGTGAACATGAGAAATTTGTGAATTGAATGAAATGAAAATGAAGCATTGAATTATTAAGACTTATAAACTGCATGAATATGTATCGGGTCTTGTAGGTCCTATTTATTATGAATATAATATTTTGAGGATATATTATGAAGAATTTTAAAAGCATGTTAATAATTTGAAAGTTTTAAATTAGATGAAGTTTTATAACTCGGTTAAATACATTTACAAGTGTATGTGTTCTAGTAATGCCTCATACCCTATTCCGGTGTTGAATACGGGTAAGGGGTGTTACAATATCTTTGCCCATAGAACCATTCGGAATCAAAAAGGATACGCGGATAACTCAAAAAGCTCATATAATGCCAACGTCCCAGACGTAGTCTTACATGTAATCAAATAACGATGCCACTGTCCCAAAAAGGGTCTTACATGTAAATCACATATCGGAACCCTATGTCATGACATATGTATCCTAACTATTCCTATGGTTCGTATGGGGCTTTCGGATGTCGTAATTCAATCGAATCGAGCTCGTAAACAATTCTCCCATGTTTAAAACAATTTGGCATTACACATATATACATTAAAATTTAATTCGACACTTATAAAACATATACATTCAAATTTAACGACATTTAATTTACTTACAAACTTACCTCGGACGAAGACGAATAAATGAAATCGACTACTCGACCACTTTTGATTTCTCCCGATTTAATTTCGTTTTCTTTTTTCTTGATCTAAATAAATTCAAATATAGCTATTCAATAACACATTTTATTCAATTCAAACCATAAACACATAATTAGCGTAATTTACACTTTAGCCCCTAAAATTTATATTTTTCACAATTTAGTCTCTATTTCACAAAACACAAAATATTCAAAATTTAACAATTTCATAGCTTGGCCGAATATTCCCCTAGCTCATATAAGCCCACATATTTTATTTGTTTCACATTTTAGCCCCTTAATTTCCCATTTTCACAATTTAACCCAAAATACTCAAATTCATCAAAAATCCCAATACAAAATATATTTATCTAACATTAAGCTATCATATTTCACATTTTAACATCACAAAGCTTACAAAATCAACAATGACATAACTCAAATTCATCATAAAATTCTGAAATTTAAGCATGGGCTAGGTAATATACAAAGCAACGATATAAAAAACGTAAAAATTATCAAAAACCGAGCAAAGAACATACCTTAATCTAGTTATACAAGTGTCGAACTTAATGAAGCTTCAAACATTTCTTTTCTTTTGTTTTTCAGCAATAACAAGATGATAATGGCCATTTTCATGTTTGTTTTTATTTAATTCATAATAATACAACAATTACCATTTTATTTAATTCATAATAATACAACAATTACCATTCTAACCTTAGTCATATAACATTAAAATCCCACTAACTAATATCCATACTTGTCCATGCATTAATTCAATGGTCCAATTGCATCATAAAGACCTCATACTTAAAAAGCCATGTCAGTTCAAAACTTTAACAAATGACACACAAGTTTTGCATTTTCTGCAATTAAATCCTTTTTCACAAATCAGCACACAAACGATAAAATTAATTCACGGCAAATTTCGCACATATCAATTCACATATTATAAGCACGGAAAATAATAGTAAAATATTTTTTTGACTCGGATTTGTGGTCCCAAAACCACTATCCGACTAGGGTCTAAACTGGGTTGTTACACCTAGTGCATGTATTTAGCTTAAGAAGAAGTTTCCTAGCAGCAACCAAATGTGAACAACCTGGTACACATTAAAATACGGTTTAAATGCAATACTAAAACAAGGTTTAAACACAATTTAATTTGTGTGAACTTGGACAAAAATTAATGTGGTTAGAATTAAGACACATAATTAAAACACATATTAATAATGTTCAAACTAACACATAATTAAAGACACATATTAATGGTGTTCAAACTAAGACATAATTAAAGACACATATTAATGATGTTCAAACTAAGATATAATTAAAGACTCAAACTAAAATAACTAAAATGGATTGGAATCCTTATTTCAGCAACCGAATTAACACACTGAAATTAAAGCTTTATTTGCATCACATTGCATGGGACGCATGGAATGCATGCCCAAGCTTGATCGATTAATCCCATGACAGCTTCTGCCCAAACTTGATCAATTATGCCCATGATGGCTTCTTTGAACTTCTTAGCTCATGCACGAGTAATTGGCCCTATTGGTAGCTCGATTGGATCACAAGTTGTTTGCTTGACATTGAGGATTGGGTCCATTTCCATGCTCGCATCAATTCATCAATGGTAACTTTCAAAATTACTCATAGAATCAAAAACTAATAAAATAGATAGTTGGACCTAGTTGTAAAAATCTCAAAAACACAAAAATTTCAAGAAATAAACAAAAATTAAACTTACATGAAGAAAAATTATGAAAAAACAGCTATTAGAAACCCTCCTATGATGTTTTGGGACAGCAATTTGGGGAAGAAATGTCTAGATTATCCTACTTACTCCTTTGTTTTATTTTCATTAATTTTCCCCAAATCACCAATTTGCCCCTCACTCACTTGATTTTTTGTTTTTCTTTTCTACTTAAGCCGTTTCAGCCTTTTCAATTAGGCACATTTACACTTTAAGTCCTCCCATATTTATCTTTTAAGCTATTTAATCACTATTTCATCAATTAGTTAGTTTTGCACCTTTTTTAATTTAGTCTTTTTTACTAAATTAACTATCAAAACGTTAAAATTTTTTAACAAGAATTTAATACTAACTCAATGACACTCTGTAAATATTTATAAAAATATTTACGGCTTGGCTTATAAAATCGAGGTCTCAACACTTCGATTTAGAAACCAATTAATTTAATAAATATTTCTAAAGCAAAAATTACTAATTCACAAGCCTTCCAAAACTCATAATTTGTTCACAAACACTAAATAATAAAATTTTCAAACTCACTTGTCGGACTTAGTGGTCTCGAACCACTGTTTCTGACACCACTAAAAATTAGACCGTTACACAATATGGGCTTTAAAGCCAAATTCCAGAATTAATTGATTTGGCCTATACCCATACATATTAGGTTAGTAACTTTCTTATATTTTGATTTGTATGTCTTGCTAAGGAATTATCTTCCTCTAAAAAAGTGTCGGCACTACCAAGAGAAAAAGAAAAGAGTTTGATGTCGAGACTGAGAGCACAGAGTAAAAAAATACAAATTGTCTTCCTCTCAGCTTTTTACGCAGAAGACCTTTCTATAAACATTTTTGCATAAATTATGTCCTTTATTTATTTGGCTTGTTATTTTTTATTTTTTCTAATATGTTTTTTAATATATTATTACAGTCTTCAGGTTTTTCAATTAAATTATGGTCAACAAAAAGATCGAATCTTTTTTCAAGAAAAAAGTGTCAGATAGCAATAATGATCAGTTGATTCCGACCTTCTATTATTAGTGGAGAAAACTCAAATATTAGATCTTTCTAAGCTCCTGAACGAGATATTAGGTCTTCTCAATCCCAAGCTCTTGAACGCGATATTGGATTTTCCTAAGCTCTTGAACGAGATATCAGGTCTTCTCAATTCCAATATCCTGAACGAGATATCGAGTTTTCCCAAGCTCCTGAACGTGATATCATGTCTTCTCAAGTTCTTGAATGTCCTTGTAAGGTGTCAAAAGTTGAAACAAAAGAGTTTGATGCTTCTTCTTTAGAGTGTGATCCAGGGCTTCAAAAATCTATTTGAGATTACCCTCCAAATCAGTAGGACGTAGTCCATTGAGCTTAGATTAAGTTTGAGTCATATCAACCGATTCCTCCAAGTGAGACTCCAACATCTCCTTAGTATATTGATAAGAATGGACATCAGTTTCTCTCATCTTGGTACAGATTATTCTTGAATTGGCTCGAGCTTTCACTAAGTAAAAATGTCACATATTGCCTTCATTGTTTTCTCTTCAACAAGCCATTTGTGTGTCATAGAAATACTTTTCGAAAGCCAAGGATTTCAATCATGGAAAAAGGTTAATAAAGGATCTAAATGTCCTTTTATTACTCATGTGGGTAAGGATGCAAATTCTTTACATAAGAATGCAATGAAAAATTATCTCAATCTTCAGAATTCCTTGTAAAATCTTGAGAAGGTTAACGAGAACAAAATTATGAACAAGTTGTAAGAAATTGACTACAGCTCGAGGTGTCAATAGATATTATCAAGTGACTTGTATTTTAAGGTTGTGCCTTTAGGGGACGCGATGAAGTACGAGATTTAAGAAATCGAGGTAACTTTCTTGAACTAATAAAACTCTTGGCTTCGTATAATGAAGATGTGGAGGCAATTGTCTTAAAAAATGCCTCTCAAAATGCACAGTATGTCAGTCTGACTATTTAGAAGAACATCCTCTCTATTTTGCTTGGAATCAATGATGATCCC
The DNA here is from genome assembly GCA_008044935.1 of Gossypium turneri. Lineage (NCBI taxonomy): Eukaryota > Viridiplantae > Streptophyta > Magnoliopsida > Malvales > Malvaceae > Gossypium > Gossypium turneri. Next base: position 6,688,622 of record CP032572.1, on the reverse strand, counting down.
TGTCAAGCATTGCAGTATAAATTGTAGGATATACTAAATACTGCAACTGATGTCATCAACTAAAACGCTTCTCTAGAAATTCAAAGAACATGGGTGGGATCCTTTGTTTGAGAAAGTGAAGTTATTTTGTAAAGATCAAGATATAGAAATTCCCAATTTAAGTGCTCCGTACAATGCTGGTTGAGGTCGGTCTCGCATCTAGAGAAATAACCTCACAATTGAGCATCACTATCGATTTGATATATTCATTGCTAGTATGGATTCATTGCTTACAAAAATGAATTCTCGCTTTAATGATGAGATAGTAGAGTTACTTGTTCTTAGCTCCGCTTTGGACCACACAATAATTACAAAACTTTTTGTGTGGAAGATATATGTAAGCTTATGAATGATTTTTATCCAGACGATTTTACAGAGCAAGAAAAGCTACACATGAAGATTCTATTAGAGCATTTTCAACTTGATGCTCATCAAAGCATGGAATTGCAGAAAGCTTCTACAGTTGTCGAGTTGTGTCAATTGCTAGTTAAGACAAATAAGTCAAGTATCTATCTCTTCTTGATGGAATTATTCGTCTTGTGCTAACTCTTCCCATGTCTACTGCAACAATTGAACGAACATTTTCAACCTTGAAAATTGTGAATACAAGGCTTCGCAACAGAATAGAAGATGATTTTCTTTTAACTTACTTGGTGGCATACATTGAAAAAGAAATAGCTCAAGAATTTTCAACAGATTTTATCATTGCTGAGTTTGATCTTCAAGAATTTTCAACAGATTTTATAGTTGATGAGTTCGATCTTATGGAAAAGCAAAGGGTGCAATTTAGGATACCTAGTATTGAGAAATAGGACTAAGGCCATGTTTTTTTTAATTTAATTTTTGGAATTATAATGATATTTATGAAACTTGTAGTATAGTATTAGTTATTCTTTTTTGCATATTAGAAATAAATATTTAATTTTATATAGTGTGATTTTTTTCTTTCAATCTTTTTACAGTTAAATCATTCATAATTTGAAAAAAAAAACATAAATTAATTTGTCTAATAAGAAAAAAAAAGCATCCAAAAAAAATTGATACTATTTTACGTTTTAAAAAAAAAAGCCATTTAGATTTAGGCTTCCTTTGGATGTAGAAGCAGCCATGGTGAGATGGAATTTTGAAGGAATATTCTTTTTCCCTGTACTGTGATGACGTTTGGAGAAACAACGCTAAGGTGCAGCTGAAGAATTGAATCTCACTGCCAGCCTCATTTCCAATTGGAGGTAAAACCTCCAGCTTAAACACAGCCAGCAGACTAGTTTTCTTGCAGACAAAAATGCCCATATTTTCATTTATTATTTTACAATTTTATCCTTAAAAGTTAAAGTATTTTCTTTCCCAACCTTATTTGTTTTCAGATTTGGGAAAATCTTCACAGATGTTTTCTTTTTCATTGAGGTTAGGTTCCCTCAATTTTATGCCAGAAATTTACTTCTGCTTACTTCCTTACCAAGAGCAGAGATAAATCCTTTGAATATAAGGTAACAACTTTTTCTATCTTTGCTTCTATCGTTCATTGATTTTAATTCAGTGATTCCACCAGTTGTTTGAATTATTATTTTCTGTTTACATGATTATCATGCCTGGATTTGATTTAAAAGTTTTATTTTTTTATCCCAACTGAAGAGCTGGAGTTGTTCAATTATCTATTGTATTGATTGGGCTCTTGTGATTTGCTGTGTTCTACTTGATTTTATTTAATCGTTTTTAGCTTGAAAGCTAGGATCTTTGGCTGAATAAGACTTGAATTTGAGCATTGAGCTTGGTTTTTAGATATGAAACAAGATTGGGTTGCTTAGACAGGTTCTGTGAACTCTCAATCTCATCATTATCCATAGAACTAAACTTACCTTTTGACAGTAAGGGCTCTGTTTCCCATGCTGCTAGGCTGTGGCAACTCATTTTCTACCAAAGAACAAAAAAAACATCACTAATAAAGCAGTGAGAAAAATGGGGGAAATTGAGAGAGAAAGATGGAGAGTTAACCTATCTACTTAAAACCAACAAAGAGAAATAAATTATAGATGAAAGAAAAAATTGCATGACAAGGTTGAATTTAATGAAGTAATTGCTTAAAACATAAATAATATACTGTAAATAAGAATCCAAAAGGTAAAATCCCTTTCTCCTACCCTCATCTGCATCATCTGATGCATTGTTGTTAACAGCAACTGAGCTTTGGATTCCTGAAAACCAAAATAGGATGTAAATCAATCTTCCAAAACTAACATGAATAGCATCCAAAGTCTTGACTTGAGGTTTCAACTTAAAACATTTGCACTTTTACGCACATGCAATTGTCTTAATATCTTCAAGCTACTAGTCTCCAATAACAACTAAAAGCCTCGGTGTAACTATTTGCTGTAGAAAGTCAATGCAGAACTAACCAAACAATACAGGAGTCTGAATATTGGAAAGCAAACCAGAGCTCCAAGGAGTTGCAAAACTTGTAGTCATGCCAGATGAAGTAAAGCTAGTTGTTGTACTGGCTGAAGTAAACTTTGCAGTTGTAAGTAAGTACAAAAAGTATAGAAACAAACTGAAATGCTAACCTTGAGCCAAAAAAATGAGTCTAAAATTTTTCATACGCAAGCCTTAAGTGCTTAAGCAATGATAACATAATGGAAAGCATATACGAAAAAAACAAAAGGTACTGAGCCCTTATTGGCAAATTCGGGACATGTATGTATACATATGCAAGTGCATGTGTCTGTGTCTGTGTACGCATGCATGTTGCAGCAGCTAAACTCTGTTCCTTTTTCTAGTCAGTTATTCAACTTCTAAATGACATAAGAGCCAGCAATGCTTATTCCCATCAAACGAAAGCAAAAGAGATCAATACCCTATGATTTTTCAAGTCATTCTTTGTGTTTTCCCAATTGTTTTTTGGTCATTTCCCCCTAACTACTGACATGCAAAGCCAATTGCTTTTAAATTTTTGCTACCTTGCATGCAATAAGGACTCTGCAAACTTCATTAGCCAATACTAGCCTCTTGAACATCATCAACAAGCAATTAAAATTGAAAGGAAAAGGTAGATAAAATTAAGTACACAAGTAACAGAGAATAAAAGACTTTTAACTTAAATAGCAGATAAACACAAAAGCTATTTTGCATAACTTGTGATTAGAGTACCAATATTCCCTTAGTGTAATGATTTAAGACTTATTGTTAAAAGAGTTATACATTTCCAATGAAATTAATCACCACTGCTTTTATATAATAAGTGGAATATTACTGTAAAAAATAGACACTAAACAAATTTTCCCTGAAAGAAGAGAAGAACTAAAGACACTCAAATTGTAGACCATGACAGTAAAGATAATTTTTAGTGAGACCAATGATGAAAACTGGAGAAAATTACCTCAAAAATGCAAAAATGAAAGCTAAAAATAACCAAAATATCTCATAAAGTTTTCGATGAGCTATATAGTTTGGTAATTATTGTCTTTCTACATAGGTCCTCTCTTTCCTCCATCAATAGCATGTCAGCAGTTAGAAAATACTAAAAATTAAATAAACCCAGCTATGCTCAGCAAACAGAGTATGGGACGTGAGTTTAAACATTCCTTTAATTAAAATACACTATAGCAGCCAATTCTATGAAATTCCACACCAAATACTAAATATTCAGCAGTTAGAAAATACTAAAAATTATGCTTAATTCAGCAAATTTACAAATAAATATTTAACAACACACTTACAGATACATTAATAAATGCAGCTCATGAAATTAATCAAGAACTAAAACAGATTTTAAAGTGGCTTTAATTGAATAAAATTAATAGACAATACCACATGAAATCATCAAATAATCCTGAAAGTATAAATAAAATCGAAAGTCCCACTATCCAACCATGAACCAAGCACCTATGTTTAGCAAAGATAATAAGCAATCATAAAAAATTCATCCATAAATCCTCTAAAGGAGCACTCAAATCAGTTAAGCAGAGACGTGAGAAGACTTAGTGTAATGATTTAAGACTTATTGCTAAAGAGTTATACATTTCCAATGAAATTAATCACCACTGCTTTTATATAATAAGTGGAATATTACTGTAAAGAATAGACACTAAACAAATTTTCCCTGGAAGAAGAGAAGAACTAAAGACACTCAAATTGTAGACTATGACAGTAAAGATAATTTTTAGTGACACCAATGATGAAAACTGGAGAAAATTATCTCAAAAATGCAAAAATAAAAGCTAAAAATAACCAAAATATCTCATAAAGTTTTTTTCAAACTTATAAAAAAAATGCTAGTAAGTACAAAAAGTATAGAAACAATAGTAGCATGAAACCACAAAACAAAGTCCATTAAAGTCAGAGCTCAATAAATTGATCACTAAAGCCATAAACTTGCAATCAAATACAGTCACAAACTGCACATTCATGACCATGAATACTTTAAATGTCGATGAAAAAAATCAGAAGTTACCATGATGTTTAAAGCATGAGTTAGATAGTCTTGAACACCATCTTGCCAAAGCTCATCAAGGTGATTTTACAATACATACATAGCCTAATCCTAAGTTGTAAAACCATCTTAATAGTTTGCTGAACCAAGTAAAACAGAACTAAGGTTGTGGTTGGGAAGGAGGGCCCTGATGAGCTTATTTAGGATCTTTGAGAATTTTTTCTTTAGTGTTCATCTTATGGCTTTCATCCATTCGTGATGTATTATTCTTATTTTTTATGAAACTATATTATTATATCTAATTATATATTTATGGTCTATTGACATTTAAAATCAAAATAATAATAGATGGTAAAGACACGAAATTTTGTGGAGGGAGATAGTAGCTTAGCAACAAAAGCTGTTTGGGACGATGAGTTGACGTTGATTTTTTGTGAACTTTGCGTGAATGAAGTCAATGTTGGCAATAGACCGACAACTCATCTAAACTCAAAGGGATGGGAAATGTCATTGCTCTTTTTCAAGCAAAAACACAAAAAAATTATGGAAAACCTCAATTAAAAAATAAGTGGGATACATTAAAAAAGGAATGGAGGTTATGGAGGGAGTTGCCTAAGGAATCTACAGGTATTGGATGGTGTCCATTTAAAAAGACGGTCGATGCTACCGAAGAGTGGTGGGCTGAAAAAATACAGGCTAGTGTTAACTTTATCATTATTTTAATGCATAAAGTTTATTAAAATTAATAATTTACAGTTATAAAAATCTTAGTATAACATTTAACGTTTAACATATTATGTAGGAAAATCCTTATTTTAAAGGATTTAAGAAGAAAGGAATTGAACCACGATTGAATGAGTTAATGTGGCAAATGTTTGGTGGCATTGTAGCCACTGGAGAGAACGCATGGGCACCTTCGTCTGGTGTTCTTCCACGTGGGGTTCCTATGGGAGATGATGCACCTAATGAGGGATTTGGTGATTCAGATGAACATAGTAACGAGAATGAACGTATTCCCTCTGATGAGGTACCATCAAACCCTTCTCATGAAATCCTTAATCGAAGAAAGCAAACACTTGGGGCTGTACACGGTAAGGGAAAAAAATCAAGTTCAAGTAGAAAATCATCAAGAAATACATTAACTACTCAGATTGAGAAATTGTGTGAGAGTATGGCTAGTCCAAGGAAGTCAGTGAATGAAACTATTTTTCCTCACTCTCAATATACTATTTCAAATGCAATGGATGCTTTGCGTGCTTTGGGAGATGAAATTCCAAAAAAAGATGAACTGTACTATTTTGCCACCAAAATGTTCCAAATACCGGTGAAACGAGAAATGTTTTTGAACTTAGATCGAGATGATAGGGTTTGGTGGCTTCGACGTGAGTATGCTGAACAAAATCTAATTGCATCATTTTCATCCTTGGTAGCAACATCCTCATTTCCCTTCCAACCATACCATCAACCACCTCCACCATAAGCTCCTTAGAAATAGTATTGTAATATAACTATACTACTTTTTTATATGTAAAACTAATGTATGCTACTTTTTATGTTTGGTATTTTTATGTTATGCTTTTAATCAAGTTTCTGTGTTGTATAGAATGTCACGAGATTTTAAAGGATTTATTTTCATTTGATTACTTTTTCATGTTATGGATGAATTTAACAATATGTATAATAGTTTTGATATGAATTATGATACCCCTGAATTAAGTGAAGAAGCTCAACGAAGAATAGCCACAATTGTTACCCAAGTTGAGAACAACAATTATCATGAAGAGGAAGAATATGTGTTAAGCAGTGTATTGGTACACCATGAAACTTATTTCACTATGCAACTGCGTATGGATTCAAATTATACAGGTCAAATGTGGGTGGACGAAGTATTAAATGGGCACGATGATCGTTGCATGAATAGTTTTAGGATGCCAAAAGATATATTTCACAGCTTGTTGCATGATTTGCAAACAAATTATGGCTTAAAGAATGGGAAAGTATCGGCGATGGAGAAGTTAGCATTATCATTGTACATTCTTGGAAATAGAGAATCAAATTCAAATGCAACAGAGCGATTTCAACGATCTGGGGAAACTGTTAGTCGAATTTTTACTGATATGTTGCATATATTTGCTCGAATGGCAATAGACACGATTAAACCCACTGAAGGTCAATTCGAGGAAGTACCGAACCATATTCGACATGAAACAAGATATTGGCCTCACTTTAAGGTAAAATTTACACAATCTTTATATTTTTAAAATATAAATTATTTCTAACTTTTATCTCATTACTTGTATTTATTTTAAAGGATTGTATTGGGGCCATAGATGGAACACACATAAAAGCATGCATTTCGCCTTCTTGTCAAATACCTTATATCGGACGGAAAGGTGAACCAACTCAAAATATTATGGCAGTTTGTGACTTCAACATGTGCTTTATTTTTGCATATCCCGGTTGGGAAGGAACAGCACATGATAGTAGAATTTTTTTTGCAAGCACTTAGAAAACAAGAGTTGAAGTTTCCATACCCTCCACCAGGTTGAACTTTAATTTTTTAATTATTTTTTACATAAAAAAATATTAAAAATTTTAATTTATTTTTAAACTTGATATTATGTTTTACTTTTTTGTAGGAAAATATTATCTTGTTGATTCAGGATATCCTCAAATGGCAGGTTTTCTAGGTCCATATAGGGGGAACGATATCATTTACCTGATTTTCGTCGAGGTAATCATCAAGTATCTGGAAAAAAATAAATCTTTAATCATGCACATTCTTCGTTACGCTCTGTGATTGAACGAACATTTGGAGTGTGGAAAAAAAATGGCCAATATTAAGAGATATTCCAAGTTATTCATTCAATAAGCAAGTTTTAATAGTTATTGCAACAATGGTTTTGCATAATTACATTCGAAGACATGCTTGGTCAAATGATGAGGATTTTCGAGAATTTGAGAATATACCCGACATGCCAGTCTCTTCAATCCAGTTTGACAGAGGTGAATCGAGTTCTTCTAACAGAGAAAGTGACCTTGAAATTACGATGTTAAGGGAAACCATTGCAACTAGTTTAATGAATCCAGATTTGTAAAAATATTTTGTATCATAACCTAATTTCTAGTAATAATGAAACTTGTTATGTCTTATGTTACTATATTTTTTTTATTAAAAATCATCCGTTTAGATACTTTAAAATTTGATCCAAGTATAATGTTACTATTTGTGAAGATAATATTTACCATTGTTATAAAAAAATATTTAACTATAAAAAATTAAAAATAATTATCATTTTATCTGATAAATAATTTAAATTAATTATATAATTTATTAAAATATTGGAAGATACATTTTAATTTTTTATTAAATGAATTTATAAATTCACATATTTTAATAATTTTTAAAAAAGTAAAATAATTTAAAAAACTTCTATTATATCAATTCTAATCTGATGTCATTAATAGTCATTTTTTATTCTCACCTCACCGCTACAGCTGCGTTTGAATCTAAACACACACTCCACCATTGTTTCTTATCTCACCGCTACAGTATCCAATCTCACCGCTACAGTAACTAATCTCACCGCCACCGCTATTTTTAACCTCACTGGAAGTAAACACACCGCCCATCCAAACTAGCCCTTAGAGATTTCACCCTTTAAAGTAAAATCCTAGCTGTCCTTGTTTATATAATTCAATGTAATATAATGTCTATGAATTACTATCATTTATTGACTATTTAATTACAATATGTCAGAAAAATTGTGTCGTCAAAGTGGTTTAATAATTATTAGGAAATATTTTATTATTTAAATATTATAAAATATGAGAGTTAAAGAAAATTAAACAAAGATTGAATCATGGTATTTCAATATAAAAAAAAAATCACAATCAAACCTAATGTGATGTAAGCGGTTAGTAACAGTGACCAGCCGGCCAGCTCTTGTCGGTGATCGAAGGGGTCAAAGCGATTGATGGTGCAATTCGACTCCTCTACGTGTGGTATGTAGCCACGTCAGCGAACAGGACAGTGTCACGTGTTTATTGCAGTTGAGTGGGTCCCTCACAGTTCCACATCGTCATCATCGTCATCGTCAACAATCAAATTTTCAGTGCCAAATTTATTTATTAAAACTTTTTTTTGGCAATAAATGTGTTACTTTGGATGGAATATTCACCGGACCTCGTAAGATTTATTTATTAAATGGAATTTTAAAAAAATAACAACTTTACCTTTGTTAAATAATTTTTGTTTTGTTTATTTTTCTATTGAACAATTTTTAATTAAAAATAATAAAAATTATTTATTATTAAATTAAATTATAAACTACATTATTTACTAATATAGACAAATGTGTTTTTAATTAATATATGTAATTTATTTTTTGAAAGTAAACTCACAATAATAATTGCAATTACAAAGAATACATCTTGATAGCTATAATTAAAATTAATCATTAAAAAACGCATTTAAATTGGTGACTGGAATATATCCAGACTTGTACTAGAATAAATCTATACATGATCCACATATGGTGGGGTTTAAACTAGAATAAGTATAGACTAAGAACCCACACATGGTTTACACAAAGCTATAATAATATTTTTATTTAAAATTTGCTTAGTAAATAAATCTCAAGTGTGTTTACGGTATTTTCTTCAAACTTGAGGGGGCAAGTGGAATTTCTTAAAACCATAGGGGTAAGTGTATTTTACACTAAACTTGAAGGAGTTAAGTGTCCCTTACCCTAATTATTATTTTATTTAATAGTTTTTTATGTGATATTATCTAGATAAATTTTTTTCAAGTTAAACTATTATGCATTAGTGATAAAAGTTAAAGATAACTACATTCAATGGGGCATTTGGTTTCAGGAATGTAAGATTTTGTTTTGTAATAAGATTAGAGATTAGCAAAATTCGATCCGGTTCGAAAAAATCGATAAAAAAAATCAAATTTTGAATTAAATAGTTCGAATTATTTGAGTTAATCGAGTTATTCAGTTCAACTCGAATAAAAAAATTAAAATTTTTGGTTTAACTCGAATATGAATTATGCAATTCAAGTTATTCGAAAATTCGAATAAGAAGGTAAAACTATGTTATTTTGATAAATGTTTACCTTTTCTAAACTTAAAAGTCAAAACCATTAAGGTAAAAGGCAAAACCATGTCGCTTTGATAAATGTTTACCCATTAAGTTGAAAGGCAAAACCATTATATTGTTTATGTAGTTAAATACTATTGTACTTTTTCAAAAAAAAACATCTTGTACTTTGTCTACTAGTTAAATAATTGGTCCATATAAACGCAACATTGAGTATAAATAACAGGATTCGTCAACTCGACTCGACTTGACTCGAAATTTTTTGACTTGACTCGACTCAATTAAATACTCAACCCTAAATAGGATTATGGGGGTGAAATTTCCGGTACGCAATATTACCCTATTTGATTCATTTGATTGGAATGTAAGATTCAAATGTTTGTTGACATAGTATAAAATTACTTAGATGCATATTTTACTAAATTATACTTTTTATGAAATTTATTATTTCTAAAGTTTTATTCTTTTATTTTTTTAGACTTAATTTTCATAAAGGCTATGATAAATTATTATAATTCTTGCTTTTATTACGATTTAGATATTAATAAGGAAATATATAATGTTTAAATAAATTTATAATCATAATTATAATAATTTATGAAAAGTGATTGCATCACCATTCACAAACAACATTTATAATTATAATCATAATTGATATACTAATAACTAAATCATTAGAGTAAATATGATAATTATAAATTTAAAGTATGATATCTAACTATTTCGCAATTAAGAAAAAGATATATTTTTGTTTTTATTTGGACTTAAATTTTATGTGAAAAAATGACTAGATTGATCAAAATAGTAAACACAAAGGCTAATTGGTTCAAAATTTAAGATTACGCTCATAATCTAATTTTACCTAAGGAAATGGTATTAATGAGATTACACATTATATTATAACATTTAGCACTATTTGGAAATGTAAGATTATAGGATGGTTGGAATGTTGAGAATCTAACATAATCTTATTTTGAAATGTTACATTACGAGCCGTAATGTAAGATTTGATCAACCAAACGCACCCTGAATGACTAATTAGAATAAAATTCCTTTAATGATGAGAATTTAACTCTAATTATCTTGGGTTTTTAGTCTAGTGAATTACCTAAGAAATAATTTAAGGTAATTTACAAAAAAAAAAAAAAAGAAAAGAGAATATACCTCTCGATTTTTCTTTATTTTATTTTTTGGTACAACTATGATTTTAATTCAAACTATTTTTAGAGAATATGAGCACACGAGCACTAGGCCACAATATGGGGATTTTTCTTTAATTTAACATGAGTAAAATTGTTTTTCTTGAACAATAGTTAGAGACTCACCGGATATTAATTTTGGCATTAACATATATAATGTTGGTGAAAAAAATTATGTAATAAATATATTTATAAAAAATGATAAAAAAAATAAGATTTTAGTTCAAATGGTAGAGTTGAGAGATAAAACCACGTTGACTTATGTTTAAATCCCATGATATGTGTGTTTTGTTGGAAAAATGTAATTTTTTGGAAACCTTAAGGTATATTCTCGATTGGTAAAGGTGGAGAATTAAATCATAAAATTATGGTTTATATTCTACTTCATGAGACATTTACAACGGTATATCATATGCTCAAAATGGTTGAGTGATGGATGAGAATTGATGCTCAAAGTAAGCTACTTGTGAATGTTTGTTGAGGAAAAGAAAAGCTTCGATCCCACATTGGTTAAATACAAATGTGGGATATGTATATATATGAGAACGCACTTGAAGGAATATTGAAAGACTAAACTTGAAATTTTGCCTTGCGTGCAAATGGGTGTAGATCCAAACCCATTAGGATTGGAGTGCACCCGCATGACGTGGGCGGAGCGTAATGTTCAAGTTGTTTGGGCTCAAGAAGGGCTTGTGAATATTTTAAGCCCAACACGAAATTTATTTTTCTCAGCAAATATTATACAGAATCTGTTTTAAAATTACATATATCTTGATTGAATTTTATTCAAATTGATTTAAAAGGTTCCTTTAATACAGATTTGTATTTTTATTCACGGAAATTTCTAAAAATTCCTCCATATTGAATGTCTATAAAAACCTAAAGAATTCTTCAAAATTTTTTACACACTCACAACAAATTGTTTTTGCTCTCGAAAATTCTTCTCTTTTTCTCTCCATATTTTCATATGTTTCCGTGATAGAGGAATGGAAGGTTTTGTTCGTTGATCACTGTAGAGGTGCTGCTGTTTCGATCATCTTGTTGTTGTATCCTAGGAGATAGTCGACCAACGTTTCTCCAAGTACCATAGGAGTGGCCGAATCTATCTTAAGGAAACTGTATTAACATGCCTCAACATTTAGTAAAACTCGATTCTCTTATTCGATTTCTGGTTTTCATAATCTTGTTTATTTAATTAGTTTTGCGTATCTGATACTTTAAATATAAATATTTATTTAATTTGTTTTATTTAAATATGGTGTGTGTGTTTTCATAAATATAAATATTTTTTATATTACTTGTTTAGATCTTATATTTAATATAATTATTTATATTTATATTTGTTCGCTAACGTATTTTGTCCAACATGTTTTTTATAATAATATTTATTACTTTATAAAATGAATAAGTTTTTGATAATTTCGCGTTTGAATTGAATTGAGTCTTGGTAACATAGATATAGATTAGAAAGGATAATTAATATACTTAAATTTAAAGGCATAATTAAAAAAAAAAACCTCAACGTTTGAGGGCTTTTGGTTTTGTGCCCTTAACCTTTTTATTTTTTGATTGACACCCTCAACATTACGATTTTTTAAGGAATCAGCTCAATTTTAATGGTCAACTCACGTTGACCGTTAATCAAACTGCAGGTCAACATAATAGCCCATGTGGCATGCCACATAAGCGCACGATGTCATAGAAAATGTCATCTATTTAACAAAATTTTTTCTTTCATTTTCTCTCTTGCCAAACACATGGTTGCTTTCATTTTTTTCTCTTATTATCTCTCTTGCCAAACACCATTTTTCTTCTTCAAAACATATGGTTGGCTCATTTCATCTACAAGAATCTCCATTACCATGATTATAATCATGCTTTTATGCAATTTTTGTAAACCCGCACCACACTTTCAACTTAAAATCATTGTTTTTTTCCCCACTGTTGGTTGTCATTTTTTTTTCTTATTTTCTCTCTTGCAAAACACCATTTTGATGACAGTAAATGAATTAGAGAGAAAAAAAATGTTGATCTTCAATAGAAAAATGCAGACAAATACAAGTGATTTATACCATCAAGAGATGACATGGTTATGTATACATACCTTCCATAGGCCATCATTGAGATAATGCATGTTGTTTACCCCAATTCCCTTGTTGATTGCCTTTTTGCAAATGGAAATGAACACACAGTTATTGTAGTTTAACAACATTTAGCTAGGATAAAAATTCTAGTCAGTTTGGAAATAGAAAGTGTGTACGAGGACAGGAACTAAACCCCCCAAAAAGAAACAAAAATATTTTAACTAAGAGGCAAGCGACCAAACAATGAGCACAGCTAGCAAAGTGATGCCATATTCTCAGCAATGTTGCTCTCCTTTCAAGTAGGAGGAAGAAATACACTATGCTTTTCAAGTTGAAGTTCGGAAGTCCGTTTAATTGAAATGCATAGAAACACCATTTTGATGACAGTAAATGAATTAGAGAGAAAAAAAAAAAAAAAAAAAGCTTACACATGAATGTTGAATAGGGTTTAGCTTTGCTTGAACCCAAAATTAAAGAAGTAACCAGATGTTGTGTTTTAAAGAAGAAAAATGAACCAAAGTGAACAAAAAAGGTTAATATACTAAAATGAACCTAATTGTTAAGTTAACGGCGAGATTTCATTTACATAGAATATTTAAACATTTGTTATTTCACACTAAAAAATAAATCATGTTTTTAACACAGGTCATATAATAATTCTTATATTTAAAAACTTTCCCCCTATTTTGCCTAGCAATGGTGCCAATTTCTACATTGATTATCGCTTGCTTTTCTCTTCCTTCCACCAAGCCTCTTTGTTCTCCTTATTCACTCCACATGCCTTCTCTGTTTTCAGTTTGCAAATTTGTTTTGTGGATATGTTCACTATCTTAATAAGTTGCGATGGACAGATGATGGTATTTGTCATTACTGAACCTCCACTGGCCACTAGCGATTTCTCTTGAAAGTGGGTTGGTTGTAGATACTTGAATAGTGGTTCTTCGTCAGCTTCTTAATCTATATTTATTTTGACAGTATTTCAAAATAATAAATGATTTCACAAGTCAGTTTAAACCCGTGTTGTCTTAAGTATTATATATATTTTTTGTATTTCTTTTCCATTTTGTCATGTCTTGTACAAGTTTGTAGTCTTGCTTATGCATATCGTCTTACTTTTTCAAGTGATTTTAGGGATTGTTTTGTCGTCATCTTCTTTTGTTTGATAGATGCTCGATTCTTTTGTTGATTTTACCCATTGCTTCGAACCATTCGGGGCTGATTTCCTTATCGTGTTAAGTGCTTGCAATCACTCCATATATGTCATGCTTGAATTGTGAAAGAACCTTGTCAATGTACCATAATGTTCTATTGATGTTAAGGCTAAAACTTTTATTGTGTTGATGAAGCTTATCCTTCACTAGCAATGACGAGTATTTATTATTTTATTTTTTCCCCTGATTCTAAAATAAATTAATAAATTTTCTTTTAAAAAACAATTATTATATTTAATGCAATATATTAGAAACGATATACTAATAAATTTTAAAACAATTCCAAAATAAAAATTGTTATAACAAAATTATTTATTTATTAAATTTAATTGCTTCGAAGCGTAGCCCATCAAGTAGTGGGCCCAATTTGGGAAATGATTATGTTGTTGCGGGACCCATTCTTACCTTGAGAGAGAGAAAGAGAAAGTGATGGTGACAGACTTGACCCCCCTCTCGCCCTCTCCCACCTAATTTCTTTTTAGAATTTATTTAATATTTTTCATAAAAATAATTATCAGTGGAAATTAGAGGAATTCAAGTTTTATCATTTTTTTTTGCTTCTCTAATTTTTAAAGGATAAAAAATATTTATTCGATAATTAAAACTACTACACGAATTAAGTTTAATTGATGACTCGCTTTTATGAATGTCCACGTGTGCTAACTTCTTCAATCATTATCAATTTACCAATAAAATATTTGAGTGAGGTGGCAAAAAGTGAGAGCGAGTAACGGAAATTTTTCAACAGACAAAAGAGGATTTAAGGTAAAATTTTGGTGATGTAAAGTGTAAACAAAAATAAAATCCAAAAATAACTGTAAAAACGGATTTTTTTTCCGTTCTGTTTTTCCGTTTTGCAGGCGTCACTGTTTTCCCTTTCCCTTTGTGTTTTGCTATTTCCAGAGCAGAGTCGAGACCAGCTGAGCTGTAAAGTACTGTAAAGTCAAGGTTATTGTGCACTATTTTTATTTAAAAAAAATAATTAAATTCCTGTATTTTCTTGAATATCACTATTTTTAAAAGTTAAATTTCAAAATCCATCTATTAATTATAAATATTAAATTGAATAATTAATTCAAATTAAACAAATTAATTCACATATACAGTTTTCCCAACAACTTAGCTCCCAGCAATTTGTATTGTATTATTTTTGTTTCAAGTCAATATGGTTTGCTTTAAGTGTTATTTTAATGTATACACGTGGTAATTCATATGTATGAAACATTAATAAAATTAAAAAAATATAAATTTTTTATTAATTTTGAGGTAATTTGATAAAAAATACAAATTTAATTACCACATTAAATAAAAAACTAAAATAATTTTCTCTAAAATTGGTCTATTATGCCAAAAATTCGGACTAATAGTCACTAATGTTATTGTGAAATGTATTTAGAGAAATGGAATCTAATAAAAACTAATTTTTTTAATTTTTCCATCTAATCAACTACAATTTCCAAGTCTTGTTCACCAATTTTCATATTTTGTTTATTTACCTTGAGCTTTTACCTTCTAATAATTTTTTATTCAGTTTTTGTTTGATTTTATGTTGACCAATTTTTATATTTTGTTTATTTCCCTTGTGCTTCTTATTTTATAATATTTTTTTATTCAGTTTTTGTTTGATTTTATATAATAATTTATAATATTTAGTAATGACATAATTTAACATATACACATAGCACAAATATAAAATATTATATATCATGCAAAATATTATCATATTAGCTAAATTATACAATAAATTGAATATTTATTAAATTAAAAATTGATATAGCATCACAATCAAAAACTAAATTTAAAACTAAAGTTATCTTTAAATTTAAAATAAAATTTAAAATATATCATAGAAAATGACTTAAATATAATGATGTAAATAAAATAAGATATTAAAACAAAATTACTTAACTGTATAATCGAACCTGAAATGAAATTAACCCAAAATCTAAATTTTGATATTTGCTCCTCACAATAATATCATCTCTAATACTCGAATCTACGTTCTCCTCTTAAGAGTGCAATGTATTTTACATTTGTATTCAACACTAGTTGATAACTTTTTTTTTCTTTTTAATTGTTCACATAATACCTCTATTCTTTCATCTATACTAATATTTAAGATTTTTATCGAGTTGGTGACACCCTACAAATGAGTCCCAACTCAGTGGAAATTTTATTAAAGGCTCCTTATTTTAGCAAAGTAATAGATTCTTATTAGATTGACAAGTGTTCTATAGATATATAGTAAAATATTAAAAAACAAGTTGTAAAATTTTTAAAGCTGCTTGTGGAATAAGAAAAATACATTACCGGTGTGCCAAATACTATTTTTTTAAATGTTAAATTTAAATGTATAAATAACTAATAAAGGGAGAAAAATGAATGATTGTGGATAGAAAAAATGTGATCAATAATAAAAAGCTGAAGAAAAATAGAGAGCTATTTTTTTTTCAAATTAAATATTATATATATTACTCTTAATTTTATAATTAAAAAAATTTTTCTGAAAGAAATCACATAAAATCGAAAAAAAAAAAAGTATTTTGGTTAAATAAATTATACATCTGGGCCGAACAACATCTGATCTGCAATTTACCTATTTTCAAACCCAATCGAAAACATGCCTCCTAGAAAAAAGACAGTAGCACATTTAATTTTTCAACCCCACCATTATCAAACCTCTGCCCTTTAAAGCTTGGCCTTTTTGGATTTTAATAAAAAAAATTTTAAAAAAGGATTAATGGTCTAATTTAATGAATACAATTAATTTATAAAAATAGATTAATTAAAAATATTTTTAATAAAATAAAAAAATTAATATATTTTTTAAATTGAAATTGATATAAAGTAAAAAACACGGATGAGTGTAGTCGATATCAAACCGTACCTATAACTGGTAAAAAGTAAAAACCCGCAAAATGAGATATTACCGTAATGCCCCTTAACATTCTTCATATATAAAGGGTATATTCGTGATATAAAGATTAAACTGTAAGAGTATGTTAGATTTACTGATAGAGACATGAATGACGGCAACTGCGTTGTTCCCAATAAGGTCCCACTTAAAAGTAATAAATGAAATCATGACCGTTTAAATAAGATCAACGGGTTAGAGATCGTGAGGTTGTTCGTACAGGAAGTAATAACATAAACATCCACGAATAGGAAAATCCAAAACCCACCGGAAGTAAAGCGCGTGAAACGGAAATGCCAATTATTTGTGGGAGGACTTCATTCATCTTCTTTTCTTGGACCAATTATTTGAAGAATGGGGGGACGAGTTGAGTAGTTGAGTCAGGTGACTTTGAGTCGACAGATAAGGAATGAGACGGTAGGGTCTTTCAAATAATCTGAATTGTCGTTTTATGTTTACTCTCATGCACTTCAGCACAAAAGGGCTGAACGGCGAGTCCCGAAAACGCGCCGGGTAAAAGAGTGGGAGATACCGTAAGGGAAAATATTAAATAATTGTCAGTGCTCGTTTCTCTGATACACGGGTACCGAGATCAGTGTATAGTCCGTATTGCCACTGTGGATCTCTTTGTTGTATTGGCCTCTTAGATATATGTTTCTTAATTCCAATATGTAACCAAAAAAAAAAAAAACACACTGAAACAAGATAAATTTTTTAAAAAAATTTGCATTTATGTAATTTATATATTATATGATTTATCTTAATAATTTGGTTTTTTTTGGACAGCTAATATTATTGAGTTTAAAACCTGTTTTTTTTTTTACTAATCTTTTGGTGGGATTATGAACAAATTATGATATTTTGATTTGACTGACATTGGCAATAATTCTGTTCAAGATTGAAAGAAGACAAGAGAAAAGCAATTTAAAATTCTTGGAAAATCGTATATATTCGTTTCCGTAGTTTTGTCATTAAAAGTGTAATAAACATTTAAAATTATTTTATTATTTGAAGGTTACAAAAGTTGAAGTAAAATTAGATTAGGGAAAACTTGTAAGATTGGAACGAAGGCCTTCGTTAAAAAAGAGTGAATTCCTTACTGTTAAACCTAACCCTTGTTGATAAATATAAATATAAATATAATAATAATAATGTATGGAGTATGAAACTAATAAACATGACCCAAATCAAGATTAGTATTTTTTTTTATATGAAGAAACAGACATAAAAAGAGATAGTGAAAGAAAAAGAAGATTTATTTGAAGTAGGAGATTTAAGGGTTGCTCCACCCCCACCTCTTCTGTGAAGCACTTAATCACCAATCTAGAGAGACAAACATATTATTATAACCCATTATTTAAATTGGTTAGATTTAGAACTAAGATTTATTAACCAATATTTAATTTAATTACTAAGAGAAACAGAAGAGTAGAGGGTCACATGGCATGTGAGCCAACAACAGCAGTTTCCACTCCTCCCCACTTTGATCAATGCCCTTCTTACTGTCTTCACTTCCTCTTTTGACTCCATTTTTCTCTTTCTTTCAGTAACCCCATTGCCCTCAAAGCCATACAAACCCAACTTTTCTCTCTCTCTTCTCTAAAACCAGAGCTCAAAGCTCTCTCCTTTAATGGCAGGCTCATACCTTAAACACCTCTCTTTGTTTCTCTTGTTTTCATTGTTATAATAAAGAAGTTCAAAATTTCCACCCATCCCTACAAATATGAGACCTTTATTTGTCTTTCTCACCTTCACCCTCACCTTTCTTATCTGCTTTGAAGTTCTTGTGGTGTCTTCTTTAAACAACAAAGATTCTCAGTTACTGCTCAGCTTCAAAGCTAGCTTGCCTGACCAATCTGTGCTTCAAAGCTGGGTACCTAAACAAGACCCTTGTAGCTTCAATGGTGTAACATGCCACGACTCAAAGGTTTCCTCTATTGAACTCAGTGACACCTCCTTGAGCACCGATTTTCACTCTGTTGCTGCCTTCCTTTTAGCGTTGGAAAACTTGGAATCCCTTACTTTGTTGAAAGCCAACATCTCTGGCAACATTTCTTTCCCTTATGGATCCAAGTGTAGCTCCTTGTTAACCAGTTTGGATCTGTCTCAAAACACCTTGTCTGGTCCCCTTTCAACCCTTTCCACCTTGGGCTCTTGCCCAAATTTGAAGTCTCTCAATTTATCAACCAACAAACTCGAGTCTTCTGGTGAAGAACAAACCATGGGTTTGCAGCTAAGTTTGGAAGTTCTCGATCTTTCTTTCAACAAGCTGTCGGCTGGAAACTTGGTCCCTTGGATTCTTCACGGTGGTTGCAATGACTTGAAGCACTTGGCTTTGAAGGGAAACGTGATTACTGGTGACATAAACGTCTCCAACTGCAAAAAACTCAAGTTTTTGGACGTTTCTTGGAACAATTTCTCAATGGGGACGCCTTCATTTGGTGACTGTTTAAGTTTAGAACACCTCGATGTGTCTGCCAACAAGTTTTCCGGTGACATTGGTCGTGAAATCTCTTCATGTCTGAACTTAAACTTCTTGAATCTATCTAGCAACCAGTTTTCCGGTCGGATTCCAGGTTTACCAATATCCAAATTGGAACGTCTTTATTTAGCCGGTAATAAGTTTCAAGGACAGATTCCTCTGTATCTGACTGAAGCTTGTGCAACTCTTGTGGAGCTGGATCTTTCTTCAAACAATCTTTCTGGTATGATTCCTAGTGGCTTTGCTTCTTGTTCTTCTTTGGAATCTTTCGATGTATCCACCAACAACTTCACTGGTAAACTTCCCATTGAGATATTCCAGAATATGAGGTCCTTGAAGAAGCTTGGTTTAGCTTTTAATCACTTTTCAGGCCCTTTGCCTATGTCTTTGTCAAGTCTTTTGAAGCTGGAGGTTTTAGATCTCAGTTCAAACAATTTTTCAGGGCCAATTCCTGTTTCTTTGTGTGAAAATCCCACAAACAGGTTACAAGTTCTGTATTTGCAGAACAATTACTTGACTGGGTCGATTCCAGCTAGTCTCAGCAATTGTTCTCAGCTTGTTTCTCTCCATTTAAGCTTCAATTACCTTGAAGGTACCATCCCCACCAGCTTGGGTTCTCTCTCCAAGCTTAAGGATTTGAGGCTGTGGTTAAATCAGCTCCATGGTGAAATCCCTCAAGAGCTAAGTAACATTCAGACACTTGAGACCTTGATTCTTGACTTCAATGAGTTGACCGGGCCGATACCTTCCGGTCTAAGCAACTGCACCAAGTTGACCTGGATTTCTTTATCCAACAATCGGTTCACCGGTGAGATACCTGCTTGGCTTGGCAAACTTTCAAGCCTTGCAATTCTGAAGCTCAGTAATAACTCGTTTTATGGAAGAATCCCACCTGAGCTTGGTGATTGTCAAAGCTTGATATGGTTGGATCTTAATACCAATCAGTTGAATGGGACTATCCCTCCGGTGTTGTTCAAACAATCTGGTAAAATAGTTGTCAATTTTATTGCTGGGAAGAGGTATATGTACATCAAGAATGATGGAAGGAAAGAGTGCCACGGGGCCGGGATTTTGCTCGAGTTCGCCGGGATCAGGCAGGAACAGTTGAATAGAATTTCCAGCAGAAACCCTTGCAATTTTAACAGAGTCTATGGAGGTCACACGCAGCCTACATTCGACAATAATGGTTCCATGATATTTCTTGATCTTTCGTACAATTTTCTGTCTGGGTCTATTCCGAAGGAGATCGGCACGATGCCATATCTGTTTATCCTGAATTTGGGCCACAACAATATCTCTGGTAACATCCCACAAGAGATTGGGAACTTGAAGGGACTTGGCATTCTTGATCTTTCTTACAACAGATTGGAAGGGTCAATTCCACAATCCATGACTGGCATCACTCTGTTGAGTGAGATTAATCTGTCGAACAACCTTCTCTCCGGCATGATTCCGGAAACCGGTCAGCTGGAGACGTTTCCGGCTAGTGATTTCTTTAACAATGCAGGTCTCTGTGGGGTCCCTCTTCCTCCCTGTGGAGATCCAGCGGCTGCTTCGAGTTCCGAGCATCGGAAGTCTCATCGCAAGCAAGCTTCTCTTGCAGGGAGTGTGGCGATGGGACTGTTGTTCTCTCTTTTCTGCATCTTTGGTGTGATTGTAGCTATTGTGGAGACCAAGAAGAGAAGGAAAAAACAGGATTCTGCTCTTGATGTTTATATGGACAGTTATTCCCACTCCAGCACTGCGAATACCAGCTGGAAGCTAACTGGTGCACGAGAAGCATTGAGCATCAACTTGGCCACATTTGAAAAGCCCCTTCGGAAGCTTACCTTTGCTGATCTTCTTGAAGCCACTAATGGCTTCCATAATGACAGCCTTATTGGCTCCGGTGGTTTCGGTGATGTTTATAAGGCCCAACTGAAAGATGGGAGTGTTGTTGCTATCAAGAAACTAATACATATCAGTGGACAAGGTGACCGAGAATTCACAGCGGAAATGGAAACCATTGGGAAGATCAAGCACCGGAACCTCGTTCCACTCTTGGGTTACTGCAGGGTGGGTGAAGAACGGCTTCTAGTTTATGAGTACATGATGTATGGAAGCTTAGAGGATGTTCTACATGGCCAAAAGAAAGCTGGGATCAAGCTGAACTGGGCTGCAAGGAGGAAGATCGCCATTGGAGCTGCAAGAGGGCTGGCGTTTCTTCACCATAATTGCATTCCTCATATAATTCATAGGGACATGAAATCAAGCAATGTCCTACTTGATGAGAACTTGGAAGCCAGGGTCTCCGACTTCGGGATGGCTAGGCTTATGAATGCAGTGGATACGCATTTGAGTGTCAGCACGTTAGCGGGCACCCCTGGCTATGTTCCTCCTGAATACTACCAGAGCTTCCGATGTTCCACCAAGGGCGATGTTTACAGTTACGGTGTGGTTTTACTCGAGCTACTAACGGGGAAACGGCCTACGGATTCAGCCGATTTTGGCGATAACAATCTTGTTGGATGGGTGAAACAGCATGCTAAACTCAAAATAAGTGATGTCTTCGATCCAGAGTTGATGAAAGAAGACCCCATGCTCGAGATCGAGCTTTTACAACACTTAAAGGTAGCTTGTGCTTGCTTGGATGATCGACATTGGAGACGACCCACAATGCTTCAAGTGATGGCAATGTTCAAGGAGATACAAGCAGGGTCGGGGCTCGACTCGCAATCGACCATTGCCACCGATGACCGAGGTTTTAACTCGGTCGAAATGGTAGACATGACAATAAAAGAAGTCCCAGAAGGTAAGCAGTAGATGAAAACCAAAAAAATTTCAGAAGAGAACATTCTTTTGCAGGTGAAGAAGAAAGAAGCAGGTGGTGATGATGAATTCCCACAGAATTTTCCATCTTCTTTACTTAAAAGAAAAAAGGGCATACAAACTGCCCCTCCTTAGAATCTCTACCATTTCATGTATGTATGTTGTATCCCCCTCCCCAAAAATCTTGTTATACATTAAAACAAAGAAAATATTGGTTGTTTAACTTGTTATAAATTGTGTAAATATACAGTTCCAGTTATTATGCTTTCCTTTTCTTTTCTTCTTTAAACAGATTAAATCCTCAAAATGAGCCTTCCTCAGCCTTGCTGATTAATTCAACCCTTTCTATTTCTTTTATTTCTCAATTTTTAAAGGGAGGTGTAAGAGTTGAAATAATTCCACTTTTCCATTATAAATTATTTAATCATTTAAAAATTACATTTTTACTATCGTAAAATTATAATTTAATTTCGGTCTCCCTTAAAAGAAATTTTCTGACCTCGCCGCTGTCTAATTTTGATTTGTTAAATAATTAGTTAAATTGCATCGTATTTATTATAAATGATCTATACTAAATTTAACTAGGGGCGAAGCTAGAAAATTTTTTTGGATCCAGAATTAAGTTATATCTTTTTATGAGAGTTAAAGTACAATTTTACCATTTTAATACATTATATATTTACAATTTTGAAAGGACCAAGTCAATGTTATTATTTTGGGGGCCAAATTACAATTTTACTATTTACTAACTTAAATTTATATAAAATTTAAAAGGCTAAAAATTAAATTTCACATTTTAATTGACTCACAAACTACCCCGTTGTTGAATTTAACTAAAATCATTGTCAATACAGAAAGTAACGACCATGGGACAGACCGGAAAACTTTGGAGGTGGAAGAGAAGTCATCACGAAAGGCTACTTCAATTCAGCCGAGAGGGATGAGTGGAGAGGTAGGGTGGGGGGATTATGAATGGTGGCACGAGGGGGGGAGGGCGCCGGGAGGAGGGAGGGGTGATTTGGGTTAATAATTTTTTAATTATCATATGACATAAAAATGATGTGTATTAAAAATAAATGTTAAAAAAATAAAGTTATTAACTTAAAAGTCTCATCAACCAACAATTAAGTATTTAACTATTTTAAATGTAATTTATTAAAATTGAATGATCAAGAAAGTTATTAATAGTCGAGTGATTATTTATATAATTTTTTTCGATTATTGAAATTTTATTTTATTTATTTTTACTCTACCTTCAATAAATTATGTATCACCTTTAAATTCGGGCTTTTAAATCCAAAAATCAATTATATTTTCTTCAATTTATTACTATAAACGTTATTATAATATATCATAGAAAAGCTACAAATAGCTTATAAACCACTGAAAAAGAGTTTGGGAGTTTTATATTTCACTAGAATTATGCCTCAATTCGCTGGGTTTAAAATTTTTTAATTAAATAATTATTTATTTAATTTTTATTATTTTAATAATAACATTATCAATATAATTATAAAATTAAGAAAATTATTCAATGTAAAGTATAAAATGATAAAAGTATTAAGGAGGTTTTTGTATTAAACCTTAAATTACATTTTTACTTCCTTTATTGAAAAATAAGTAGACTAATCCATGTATATTAGATAAAAGAAATTAATCTTTTTATTAAAATCTCATTTAAGTGAAAATTTGATATTATATATATTTGAATTAAGTGGCATGGAATTGAATGACAAGTGAGATTAAAATATAAATTTTTTATTAACCATTTACCCATCACCCAAAATCCATTTTAATTTTTCTTAAATTGATACCCTCTCCTCCCAGCTGAAGAATGCCATTTTCTTTCAAAGTTTTCCTTAATTCCAGCACCCAAGTTGAAAGAACACCCAAGTTTTAATTTAGACTATGGGGTGTGTCTCATAAATTTAGTCGAATAGATGGTGACATCATGTCGAGAAGTTTCTTGACGTTACAAAACGGATGATGTCATGACGACACGAATGGAAACGTTGCAACGTAGTGACGTGTTCCCCACATAAATCAGGTTTCTTATTCCAGTTAAACTCTGATTACTCTAGGGGTATTTTAGTATAATTAGACCTCTAATCTTAACTTATTTAAAGAAATTATCTTATATCCCTATTTTGAAAGATAAATTAAGAGGTAATTAAAGATGTAGTACTACAAAGCTTTTTTTTTTTTTTTAAGGCGACAAGATGTAGTAGCAGATATGGTAAGAGTTTTCGTGATAATTATGGAGAGAATTTCGTACCCCTGTGTTAGAGAACTCTATGAGAAGTAGGGTTTTGTTTTCGAGTTTTGGGTTTGTACATTTAGTACATTTAGGTTTATTTCTCCATATTGTATTCTTGTTGTTGAAAAAAATGTAATTTTTGGAAACTTTGAGGCATATTCTCGATTGGTAAAGGTGGAGAGTTGAATAAAAAAATTATGGTTTTATATTCTACTCTATGAGACCTTTATAACGGTATATCATATGCTCAAAATGGTTGAGTGATGAATGAGAAATTGATACTCAAAGTAAGCTACTTGTGAATTATGTTGAGGAAAACAAAAAACATTTATCCCACATTGATTGGGAATCCAGTGTGGAACTTGTATATATATGTAAACCAACTTAGCAATTATTGAATGATTAAATTAATGCTCTCTTTACGTATTTTATTTTTCTCAACAGATATTATATAGAATTTGTTTTAAAAGGATAAATATCTCGATTTGATTTTATTCCAATAAGATTAATTTTTGATTTGATTTGATTTTATTCAAATTGATTTAAAGGCTATTTTAATGCAGATTTGTATCTTTATTCATGAAAATTTCTAAAATTCCTCTATATTGAATGCCTATAAAAGCCTAAAGAATACTGTAGAATTCTTCTGAGACACACAACGAATTTTTCACTTTAAAAAATTCTTTTCTTTTTCTCTCCAAATTTTCCAAACGTTTCGGTGATAGAAAAATGCACTGTCTGTTCATTGATCACAGCAAAAGTACTACTACAGCAATCATTTTGTTTGTATTCTGGGAGACAGACGACTAATGTTTCTCCAAGTACCGTAGGAGCAGCCAAATTTGTCTTAAGGAAACTGTGAAAGCAGGCCTCAACATATAGTAAAACTCGATTCCCTTATTTTCAAATCTAATGTTTTAAATAAATATAAATATTTATTTAATTTGTTTTATTTAGATATGGTGTTTTACATAAATATAAATATAAATATTTTTTATATTATTTGTTCAGATCTTGTATTTAATTTGCTAACGTGTTTTGTCTAACACTTGTTTGTTTACTCATTTAGGGAAAAATCAAAGCCTCATTTGCTTGTGATTTTTATTTTTTAGAGGAGTTTTCCATATAAAATCTGTGTTAAATCTCATTTACCTTTTCTATTTCGTTGTTTATACAAATACATCCCAACATAATCATTTACAAGGTAAGAACACATTTTTTTTTATTCCAAAAACGTGATTTTGCTTTAGCATCGTACTTCTTCTTTAAGTTAGTTGATGGTTTTGGGCAAATCATGGTAATAAAGAACACCAATTCACTTTATTTGTAGTGTTTGGGTTTACGAGTAAACCATTTTGTTTGGTGATTTAAAAATGGGGTAAGTTAGTATTTATTTTATATGTTAATTCTGTTCCTACCCATTTTGTTGATGCTAATTTATTTTAGCTTTTTGAAAGTGAGAATACGAGCAATCTTTCAAATTTTGAAGATCGTATCTCAACTATTATGTGTCATTGTCGGAGTAAAATCCCTAGACAAACTTCATGGAAATTACATGCTTTTTTTTTTGTTAATAACTTCATTGGATTTTTTAGTAAATTAGACATTAATTTTTGTGAAATGTATAGGTTGGTGGATGTTTTTTTTTCATTGGTATGACCTTTTTCTTGTAATTTAAGTAAGAGAAGTGATGATTGATGTATGAGATGGTTACAAAGCAATTGCTAGGGAGAAGGGAGAGTTGAGACAAATAGAGTGAACTCATCATATACTGAAGATTTAAATGATGAAATTGGAATGTTGAAAATTCAGCTTTCATGTTTTATTAACCAATGAAAAATAGCTAACAAGAACTTATGTAAAATTGTTCTAATGTTTAGTTAGCTAATTTTTTTTTTTTTTTTTGGTTTGGTTTGTTGACATGAAGAAAGGGATGGAAATGTCACTACACCAAATGAGGCTTTTAGCGGCATATTTTGTGGCGTTTAGACTACAAACGCCGCTAATAATCTCGCATTAGCGGCGCAAAAAATAAACCGCCGCTAAATATCAGGCATTAGCGGCGCATCCTAAAAACACCGTAAAAGAACATCATTAGCGGCGTTTATCATCACACGCCGCAAGATCTGAAGACCAAAATGCATCGTTTTGGTCTTGATGTATACTAGAATTAGTGGCGTTTATAGTAAACCACCGCTAAAGGAATTATTAGCGGCGCACTGGCTGAAGCGCCGCAAAAATCTTAACGAAAACGCATCGTTTTGTCTCGCTGTATATTAGCGTTAGTGGCGCTTTAACAAAACCCGCCGCTAAAGCAAGTATTAGCGGCGCTTACTAAAAGCGCCGCAATATATGTTAACCAAAACGCAGAGTTTGGCCTAGAGGTATGTTACAATTTATGGCGCTTATGGAAAAACGCCGCAAAATATCCTAACCAAAGTGCACAAAATTTGATCTTGGTGTATGTTACACTTAGTGGCGTTTAAGAGAAAACGCCGGTAAAGCATAATATTAGCGGCGTTTTGTGATAAGCGCCGCTAAATATCTTAACCAAAACGCAGAGTTTGGTCTTGAGGTATACTAGAATTAGTGGCGCAGAGGGAACACGCCGCTAAGGCATACTATTAGCGGCGCTTTCGTAGAAGCGCCGCAACATTTGGTAACCAAAACGCAACGTTTTTGTCTTGATGTATACAGTTATTAGTGGCGCATATTAAGAAACGCCGCTAAATCATACTATTAGCGGCGCTTTGACAAAAGCGCCACAAAATATGCTCACCAAAACTTTGAGTTTTTACATGAGGTATATTAGAATTAGTGGCGCTTATGGGAGATCGCCGCTAAAGTATATTATTAGCGGCGCTTCTTTATAAGCGCTGCAAAACATATTAACAAAAACGCAGCGTTTAAGTATTGATGTATACTGGAATTAGTGGCGTCCACGAGAAATCGCCGCTAAAGCATAGTATTAGCGGCGCTTTTTGATAAGTGCCGGAAAATATCTTAACCAAAACGCAGAGTTTTGGTCTTAACCATGCATTATATAATGTAGGTTATTATATATGTTTGGTCTATGGTTTATGGTTTAAAGGTTGGGGTTTAAGGTTTAAGGTTATGTGTTAAGGATTTATGATTTTAGGGTTTATGGTTTACAGTTTAGATTAACTAGTGTTTTCTAATTTATATATTAATTAATTTCTTATATAATTGTAAAAGAGATAATATTAATTTGGATCTTTAAAATTGTCTGAAGATTTGGTTATTCAAAATCGATATAAGCTATATCCAGAAGGATATCCCCATCTTATCCCATCTCGGTTCAGTATTTTTAGTGATCTATCCAGTATAATATATATATATATATATATATGATTATTAATTTAAGATTTTAGGTAGGTCATATTTAGGGCCGGGTTACTATTTTAAGGTTATTGTAATTGATCAGGAGTACTGTATATATATTATGTAAGAGCTGATCAGATTTAATGTTTAGGGGTTAGGAGCTGGGTTAGACGTTATGGGTTAGGAGTTAGGGATTTATGGTTTAGCTAGGGATTTAGGCGGGTCGGGTTAGGGTATTAGGTTTAGATCTTACATATGTAAAAGGAATAACAAAGCTTGGTGGACACTTGTATGAATTTAGGGTTACGATTATAGGGTTAGGGGTTAGAAGTTAACAGTTAGGGACTTAGGGTTTAGATCTTATTTAGTTTTTTTAATTTATATTTTAAATATGTTCTTACATTTTTGAACATAAATAAAAATTATATATTAACCAACCAAATCTGAAATAATTAATAAAACACCACATTAAAGCACGATAAAACAATAATTCTTAGAGAAATAGCAAAAAAAATCAATTGGCTGGAATAAAAATCAGATTAATTAATTGTATTTAAACTTACATATGTTAATGGGATAGCAATGCTTGGTGGACACTTGTATGGATTTAGAGTTTGGGATTTAAGGTTTAGGGATTTTGGGGTCAGATCAGGGTTTTGGGTTTAGAGTAATTAGTATTTTTAAAATATATTTTAAAAATTTAATCTAAACCAATTGATGTATTTAATTAATATTAGTTTAAATAGAATTAATAAATAAGTTAAAATTTTTGCTAAACGACGCGGCTTCTGTCCACGATTTTTAAATTAGCATTTTCTCTATATTAACTAAACGGCGCCGTTTATGTTAATTTTTCGTGGCGTTTGTGTTTGAAACGCCGGAAAAGTGACTTGATATATTGGCTAAACGTCGACGTCTAACTTAAGGAAATTAATTTTTAGTGGCGCTTTAGAGGAAAGCGCCAGAAATGTGCAATAAATCCGAGCAAAACGGCGCTGTTTCGGATTAGAACCTTCATTATTTGTGGCGCTTGTCAAGAAACGCCGCAAATACACAAGCTATAGCGGTGTTTTTTCAATAAACGCCGAGAAAGTGTCTTCAAATTTTTGCTAAACGGCGTCGTCTCTGTACACGCTTTTATACTTAGCATTTTCACTATATTAATTCAACAGCGCTGTTTCTGTTAATTTTTTGTGGCGTTTATTCAGAAAACGCCAGAATTGTGCATTACAGCTTAATAAAACGGCGCCATTTCTTTTTTAACTTTAAATTATAGTGGCGTTTTTTCAAAAACGCCGCAAATGTTTCTTAAACTTTCGGCAAAACATCATCGTTTCTGTACCGTGTTTTAACTTATAATTTTCTCTATATCTCAGTGGGCAGAAATACATTCCAGAAACAAATTTGGGGGAAAAACGAAAGGTGTAAAATCGATAGAGAAAAAACGAAGGAAGAAAGGGAGAGGAGAACTCTTTCTGTGGAAATGAAGCCTTCAGAGGATACTATCAGAAACGAAGGCTTCAGAGGATACTATCAAAGCTGCAGAATTTGTGTTTAAAAGGTAAGCTTTTTTTTTTGTGGAAACAGTGTATCTTGATTTAGGGTTTAGGTTCAGAGTAATTTGGGAATTTGAGGTTTAGAGTCCTAGTTCAGTCACGAAGCTTGTACCAATTTGGTTGGGAATTTGGGGAATTTGGGAATTTTTGCGTGTCTAGGGTTTGGGAAGAAGTTCCGGTCCTGTCGAGCTTTTTTATTTCTAGTTTGTTCTTCTACTTTTTTTCTTATACTGTTCTATGTTCATGTTTTGTTCCCCAGGAGTAACACTGCATTTGCCCAACTGTTAAAGAAAGGAGAACTGAAAATTGTGTATTTAGGTAAGTTTGCTGATTTGGTCATTTATCAACAGTTGAATGGCTTGGAATTTTTGGTGCATTTCTTACTGCTCGTATTTATAGTACTGCTTTTAATTCGTTATTTTTGGAATTTTTGGTGCATTCCTTACTGCTCGTATTTAGGTAAGTTTGCTGATTTGTTGAAATATGCAGTGTTACAATATTTTTCATTGTTTGAAAATTAGAAGCATTTTAGTAAAGAAAAACTATAATTAGAAATGTATATTCAATATTTGATGTAAAATTGTATTTTTAGAACTAAATTCAAAATTAGTTACTGTTAAAAGTACTCATACTTGAAAATAATTGTTTCCAAATATTTTATATGTCTTTGGTGCTGGATGTAAAAAAATTAATTGGTCTAATTTACAAAATCCATTTGGTGCTTATAAAATTTACAGTATTAAGCCTTCAGCTTTAAATTTGATTTTTAAAAAGTAAAATAAAATATATATTTGTTTAAAAAATTATTTTTGTTGTGTAGGTGTAATTCCACAATAAATTGGTAATCTACCACAGTTGAGATATCTTTATTTATCTGGTTATTCTCTAACAGGTATTATATTACATTTCTTCTCTATATATGCTCAGTTTCATGATTGTTATTTTTTTACTTTTATTCTCTTCCTTAAATTAAATTTATGTTCAATTTATACAAATACATTAAATATTTTATACTCCTGCAAATTTGATTTTGAATCATGGTATTGCATAATTTCCTTTTCGATGAGATCATTCATTGGAATTTTCAATTTACAGAATTGCACAGAAAGTTTCCTATTTATTTCCTCTTCACAATCACAGAGGAGAAATGGTTTCATGTTGAGTTTTGTGAATAAAGATTTTGTTACCAAAAGGTGTAAAATTTGGTAAAATTATTTATGTTTTTAAATCAAATCAGCCCATGCCCTGAGCTCACAACTTACATATTTAGGAGGAAAATGATTTCTATCTAAATTTTTTCTTTTGGTCCAAAATGTTTAGATTTGGGTTTTCATCCTTTTGAATACTTAGAAGTACTCAAATTTGAAAATAATTGTATCCAAATATATTATATGCCTTTGGTGCACAACGTAAAAAATTAATTGGTCTAAATTAATTGTATCCAAATGTATTCTCTGTCTTTGGTCCAAATGTTATTGCATAATTTTTGTTTTTGCTAAGGAGCTTTGCTTTCACAATGCGGACAGAGTAAAAGTGTCCTACGAAAAGCTACAGCGTGTTAGATTTTTTTGTAAAGTATAAAAATAGTGACTAATCTATTTGTTCTATTTTGAAATTACTAAACTTTTTGAAATTAAATACTTTAGCACGAAATGCGATTAATTGTTGTTAAATGCGAGATGAAAAGCTGACACGAGACTTTTTTATTGATCTAATACATATCTCTAATCTCCAACAATGATAACAAATTTAACCCTCTTAAATTTCTACAAAATTGGGACAACAATCTCTTACATTAAAAATTTTAAGGCATGCTTCAATTCTAACTGCATAGAGTATGACCTGTAGAACTTCAATATATGAAAATTCAATCTCGATTAAAAGGTACATATCTCTAATCTAATATTATTGTATTCAAAATTTCGCATATATTCGTATATTTTGAATGATAAATAAAGTTTGAATGATTTTTGTTTAATATTCCGATATAATTAATCGAAGATGTTCCTAACATAGTTATATGGTAGGAATTATATAATTTATTTACCTTAAATTTTATTAATTTTTAAAATTAATATCCACATTTTAGATTGTAGATAAGATGCATTGATAGTAATAAAGATAATATGGGAAAAATAATAATGATTGATAAGATAATTAAAAGACATATATATAGTTTATATGTAATTAAAAATGTCACATTACAGTATGTGATTATTAAAATAGCCAACAATTTTTTTAAACCCTGTTATAACATTTAGACTAAAAATCATAATTGAATAATAGTTTAGGTATCACAAATTAAATAACTTACATTAATTACATAACTTACAAAAATTAAATAACTTACATAACTTACATAACTTACATAAATTAAGTAACTTACATAACTTAAAAAAATTAAATAACTTACATAACTTACATAACTTACATAAATTAAATAACTTACATAACTTACATAAATTAAGTAAATTAAATAACTTACATAACTTATATAAATTAAATAACTTACATAACTTACATAAATTAAATATCTTACATAACTTACATAAATTAAGTAAATTAAATAACTTACATAACTTACATAAATTACATAACTTACATAAATTAAATAACTTACATAACTTAAATAAATTAAGTAAATTAAATAACTTACATAACTTACATAAATTAAATAACTTACATAACTTACATAAATTAAATATCTTACATAACTTACATAAATTAAGTAAATTAAATAACTTACATAACTTACATAACTTACATAAATTACATAACTTACATAAATTAAATAACTTACATAACTTACATAAATTAAGTAAATTAAATAACTTACATAACTTACATAACTTACATAAATTACATAACTTACATAAATTAAATAACTTACATAACTTACGTAAATTAAGTAACTTACATTATACATAACCTTCTTAACTTACATAATACATTACATACATAGCTTACATTACTTACATTATACATAACCTTCTTAACTTACATTATACACAACTCACATAATGATGTAGTACACAACTTACATAATACATTACTTACATAGCTTACATTACTTACATGGGCCATACATAATACATAATACAAAACTTACATAACTTACATAATACATAAAAATATATCATATCACAAATTTCTGAAATTCATTTATAGTTATAACTGGCGTTTTGACTAACCCGAGCAAATTATTGTCAACGTCAGACTTCAAGAATTAAGAAATGGACCGGTCTTGGATGAATTTGTCAAGGGTTAGCAACGGTTATCGAAATGGGGTGCAGAGTTTTCTAAATTTTGCATTTCAATATGCAAGCCAAGAGAACATGATTCTTTGCCCATGTAAGAAGTGTGTCAACATAAACTGGCATTATCGTGAGGTTGTATACGAGCATCTAATTGTTGATGGGTTTGTTAAGGGTTATAAGCAATGGCTTTTTCATGGAGAATGCCCGCCTAGTACTTCCTCTTCAAGGATGGATGTATCTTATCCTGGTACTGCTTACCATCAGTCTGATAGAGGGGATGACATGGAAGGTATGTTGCGGGATGCATTTAATATGCACAATCATGGTGTGCAATCGTTCCCAGGGGATTTTATGGCATCTGATGATTGTAATATTGGTGGAACTGCTTTTACCGAACTGGGAAGTAGTGTACCTCATAAAGAGCCAAATGGAGAAGCGGCGAAGTTCTACGCTCTACTTAATGACATGAACGAAGAACTGTATGAGGGATCAAAATTTTCAAAAATGGCCTTCTGTGTTCGTCTTTTTAGTTAAAATGTTTGGGAGGGTGGACCGAAAACTCGTTGACAATGCTATTAGAGTTTTTGAGAGAAATGTTTCCGTTTGCAAAAATCCCTCAGTCATGCAAAGATATGAAGAAAATGATAAAAGATTTAGGCCTTGGGTACAACAAAATCCATAGTTGCCCAAATGACTGCATGTTGTATTGGGGCGATCGGAAAAACCAACAGTGCTGTCATGTATGCGGCCAATCCCGTTGGATAAATAGAAACACAGAAGATGGGAACGACGATGAAAATGATGCACAGTCGAGGAAGAAGCCAGTCAAGATTTTGCGGTATTTTCCGTTGATACCAAGGCTTCAAAGGCTTTTCATGTCGTCGAAGACAGCGGAGTCAATGACGTGGCACCATGATGGATGAACCGATGATGGATTACTAAGGCATCCGGCAGATTCTTTAGCTTGGAAAGCATTTGACAATAAATTTCTAAGCTTTGCAAGCGATCCTAGGAGTGTGAGGCTTGGGCTAGCATCTGATGGATTTAATCCTTTCAAGATCATGAGCACTGTCTACAGTACTTGGCCAGTAGTGCTTGTTCCTTACAATCTGCCTCCGTGGATTTGCATGAAGCAATCTTCCCTTATCTTATCTATGATTATCCCTGGAGAGAAAGGGCCCGGGAATGATATCGACATTTTTTTACAGCCACTTATTGAAGAGTTAAAATAATTATGGGCTGGTGTCGAGACATATGATGTGCTGAGAAAGGAGAACTTTAATTTACGTACAGCTTTGATGTGGACCATTAATGACTTTCCCGCTTATGCCAATTTATCCGGTTGGAGTACAAAGGGTCGTTATGCGTGTCCTTGTTGTGCTGCACAAACATGCTCGCAATGGTTGTACAATGGGAAGAAGTTCTCTTACATGGGGCATCGTCGATGGTTACCGAAAAATCATAGATTTAGATTTTAGAGTTCTGTATTTGACGGCACTGAAGAGTTCAGAGAAGCTCCTTCCCAGACCAGTGGCTCTGAAATCTTGTTCATGTTGGAAGATATGAATTTCATTTATGGGAAGATGAACCAACCGCCAAACACGCAGAGAAACAGAAGATCAAATGATAAAGCTGATGAAAGCTCTGACGAAGAGGATGATCCTAATGAGGCGGACTTGTGGAAAAAAAGAAGTTTTTTTTGAGTTGCCTTATTGGGAGCATCACCTTTTACGACACAATCTTGATGTTATGCACATTGAGAAAAATGTCTGCGAGAACATTGTGGGTACAATTTTGAACGTCGACAGAAAATCAAAAGACAATCTTCAGAGTCGAATTGATTTAGTCCAAATGGGAATTCGGCCTGATCTTCATCCCAATCCACTTCCGAATGGGAAATATCGGTTGCCGCCTTCTATTTTCTCAATGTCCAAGACGGAGAAAGAACTGTTTTGCATGGTGTTGAAGGATATAAAGGTTCCGGATGCGTATGCATCAAATATATCTCGATGTGTTAGTGTTAAAGATTGAAGATTATATTCGCTAAAATCACATGACTATTACATCTTGATGCAAGATTTAATGCCAGTTGCTCTACGATGTTGTATGTCCAAAAAGGTGACGTCTTGTATCATTGAACTATCCAACATAATGAAAGCCATTTGTGGCAAAGTTTTGGATGTTCAAGAACTTCAGAAGGTACAGGATCGAGCCGCTTTGACTTTATGCAACATGGAGAAAATCTTCCCACCTTCCTTCTTCACCATTATGGTTCACTTGATAATTCATCTCCCGTACGAAGCAATTCTTGGCGGACCCGTTTTCTATCGATGGATGTATCCCATAGAAAGGTGTTAAAGAAGTATTTTTAAAATTTTCCTTCATTCACCTCTATGCCTTTAGTTACAACTTTTGATAATGTTGTATATTGTGTTTAGGTTCCTATCCAAATTAAAGACTTACTGCCGCAACAAGCGATATCCAGAAGGATCGATTGCTGAAGGCTACTTGGCAGAGGAATGTATGACCTTCTGCTCAAGATATTTGGAAGATGTCAAAACAAGGTTGAACAGACCAAATAGGAATGCTGGACTCACGGACTATAACTTAGCCGATACTTATTTGTTCCAAAGTTTTGGACAACCAATCGGCAAAGTTGAAATTGCAGAATTAGATCATTTATCGTGGGTACAAGCACATCGATATGTTCTGTTTCACCACGAATCATTGGAACCTTTACGGAAGTAAGTTCTACAAATTTTATAAAAATTTATCAAACTAAAAATTGTTTATCTTCTAACAAAGATCACATTTTTTTTAACATAGTGAGTACAAACAAATATTGAGATCTCGTTCGCGCTCCCGAAGAACACAACATCGAGATATCAATAAGTTGTTTACAGAATCTTTTTATGAATGGTTAAGCCAAACGGTATGCAGTTGGAGCTTTCGCTTACAAATTATAATGCTTTCTCATAACATTTTTAATTACTCAGTTTACTTTCCATTCAATAGGTTTGGAATGGGAATAGCGTAAACGACGAAGTTAAATGGCTCTCCCAAGGTCCAAATCGAGTGGTTAAAAGATATAGTGCGTTCCTCATCAACGGATTCAGATTTCATACAAAATATCGCGAGAGGTTGAGGAGAACGCAAAATTGTGGAATAGTTGTTAATTCTGCAATTACAAGTTATGCTAGCACTAGGGACAATAATCCTGTCGAGGGAAATGTGGAATATTTCGGACAGCTTACTGACATAATTGAGTTGGATTACTACGGCAAATGGAAAGTTGTCTTATTTCGAGGTGATTGGGTCGATGTTAATACAGCTCGTGGAATCAAGCAAGATCAATTTGGTTTTACAATGGTGAACTTTGACCGATTGATTCACACAGGACAACAACTGATAGATGAGCCGTATGTATTCTCAAGTCAAGTCAAACAAGTTTTTTACTCAAAAGATCCAACTGATGAGGGTTGGTACGTTATACTCCGTAACATCCCTAGAGACTTGTTTGACATGGGCAGTGGAAGTAGAGATAACATCGACGATAGATCAGAAACTTTGCCATTTCCAGAACAAAACTTAAACGATAATATCCCTAGTACTAGTGCACAATTTCAATGGGTTCGTCAGGATACGGATGAAGATATTTACGAATAATGTTGTAGTAAGATTTTACGATTGTTTAATTATATGTAACTTACATTAGTATTAAATCTTGGTCTTATTATATATTTCAACTATTTTATATGTGCTGTTATTGTTGTAATTAGTTATTAAGTTTAATTACATTTTATGTGTATTGCAGATAAAATGCCTAGAAGAAAAATTATAAGGGAAAGCATTGTTCAAAATGATCCAAACTCGACAGAAACAAATAGCACTGAACAACAGACAGCAATTGGATCTTTGAATGTTCCGATTACACACGAGGATCCTACGAAAATTCAAAGTAACTTACATTAATTACATGCGTGTTGACTTATAATTGATTTATTTTTCAAATTCTTATATTATAATATACCATTTGTAGCTGAAAATGGTGGGACGCGTAGAGGTCGAGGACATACGATACTTAGAGAGTTATACGAGTTAGATCCAGTCGAGCGTGTCAAGGTATGCAGAAATAGTTTTGGTCAGCCTGTTGGATCAGAAGCTCGACTTTTAGCAGGACACATGGGCATTTTAGCACGAAATGCGAATATGTTGCCTATCAACTACGAGTCATGGCGTCAAATGCTCGATAGCAACAAAAACCAAGCCCTCGATAATATTAAGGTAACAAAATGTTAATGTCATCTGTAATGCTTGGGAAATAGTTTCATTTATATTTACTTTATTAACTTGTGTTTTTTGTAGGCGAGGTTTGCTTTAGAGGTCTCGGATGCTTATGTAAAGAAGGCATTGGGAAAAAGATAGAGAGACAATAAAAGTACTTTGAAGAAAAATTATTATAAGACAAAAACAACCCTCGATGAGAAATTGCAAAATGTCCCGCCGGGTATGTTGAGGTACCAATGGGAAGATGCGGTTAGATTTTGGCATTCTCAGAAAGGCGAGGTACGACGTACTTCCAAACTATTGTAATTATTTTGGTTTATAGTATTTACTATTTACGTACTAAAAATTTTATAACGTAGTATCGTGAACGAGTTGGAAAAAGCAGCCGGCAGCAATAAAAATTCACTCACACAGCGGGGTCAAGAAGTTTTGCATGTGTAGCTGAGGTGGAGGTATTTTTAATTTTTTAATATTCTCAAATATGTATAATTTTCTATTAAATAATATTTTTACTACTATATTGTAGGAACGGTCGTCCGGTCAAAAAGTTAGACGCCTTCAACTTTTTGAAATTACACATAAGAAGAAAGATAGATCTGCTATGACTCCTGAAGCTAGTGAAATTATGGTACGTTTACTTAATACGATTTCACTTGTTTTAGTTATTTATAGTGTTTATTTTTTTGTAATGGTTTAATTCATTGCTTGTAATGCGACTATTGTTATATTGCATTTGTTTTTTTACTATATATTGTGTTCCTAACTATGTGATTTATTTATTAGGAAAAACTAAAGGAAAAAAAGACGGAGTACGAAGCGATTGCTTCTAGTGATAGTTCTGTTCATCTTGAAGACATTGATAACCGGATTATTACTGAAGTTTTGGGTCCTGAAAAGTATGGTCGGGTTCGATTTCAAGGATCTTTTATCAGCCCAACCCAATATTTTGGATCTAGCTCGCACCAATACATGGCTTCGGGGAGTCAATCTCAAGCTGAAGTTCAGAGGTTAAAAGACCAGATGGCTCAGATGCAAGCGACCACATTTGAGGTTCAAAGGAAATATGAAGAACTTCAGCAACAACTTAAAGCAGAGGCGGCAGCGAGGGAAGCAGAGGCTACAGCGAGAGAAGCAGAGGCCGCAACAAGAGAAGCAGTGATAGAAGCAGAGGTTCAAAAGAAATATGAAGAACTACAGCTGCGACTTCAAAAAGATGCGGCATCGAGAGAAGCAGAACAGAGTAAAAAGTACGACGAACTTCAACAGCAGCTTCAGATTATGATGAAGATGTTTCAGCAGTCGCAACTTCCGCCGTCATAGTGTATATTGCATAAATACTTTTAACGTTTTTGTAAAGAAAAGTATGAATTCACTTTTATTTATATCAATTAATATTATTTTTAGTCATTTAATTTGAAATATTATATAAATTTATTGTTTTTTGTTAGTTTAGATATGGCTGCTTTTGATTTGTTGTTGCAGGAGGGCTGAAAAAAACAGAAAATTTTATTTTAAAAAAATCCCAAAATTAGTGGCATTTTTTAAAAAAGCGCCGCTAAAAGTCATATCAAACAGTGGCGATTGTGAAATAAGCGCCGCTAAAGAACACTACTTTTAGCGGCGTTTTTAAACAAGCGCCGCTATAGAACATTACTTTTAGATGCGTTTTCTTCCAAAGCGCCGCTAAAGAACATGATCTTTAGCGGCGTTTTGTCCAGAAGCGCCGCTAAAGAACATGATCTTTAGCAGCGTTTTTTCCTAAGCGCCGCAAAAGAACATGATCTTTCGCGGTGTTTTTTCCTAAGCGCCGCTAAAGAACATGATCTTTCGCGGCGTTTTTTCCTAAGCGCCGCTAAAGAACATGATCTTTAGCGGCGTTTATTTCCTTAGCGCCGCTAAAGAACATGATCTTTAGCGGCGTTTTTTTCTGTAAACGCCGCAAAAGTTAGCGACGTTGTCGTTAGCGGCATTTTTTGTGGCGCTTCTTCAAGCGCCGGAAATGGATTTAGTGGCGTTAAGAAGCGCCGCTAAAGGCCTAAAAAAACGCCGCTAAAAACCTGTTCTGGTGTAGTGTGTGTATTTGAGTTAGCCATAGCTAAGTGGCAATAGTTCTTGAATTTTGTTTGAACAAAGTTGTAACATTTGGATGTGTTTAGTATTTTTATTTGAACCAAGTTAATATATTTTAATTTGCCAAATATAATTTAACATGTGTTTTACTTTACTTTAATGAGTTAAATATGATTGTAATGAAAGTTGATTGTTGTGATTAATATGTTAAATACATAGTTAACTTCAATAATTTAGCATGTGAATTTGTGATTATATGCAATATAAATGGTACAACCTCAATTTCGATAACTTGAATGAATTAAGAAAACGAAAATCTGAATTTTTAAACTAAAGACATGCTGGACAGATAATTTGCTCGTAGGAACAACGAAAAATAATAAGAAAATACTTAAAAGGGGGAGAGGAAGAGAGATTTTTTTGGTGCCTTCGAAGTATGTTGGTAGGTCTGATATTTGTAGGCTCTTGTGCAACGATAAATGGAGAAAATCAAGGTAAATCGTGGGAGTAAATCAAGCAAGATCAAAGCTGAAGTTAAATTTGATTTTTAATTTCAAACATCAAGTCAAATATGATTTTTAAAAGAGTAAATTATATAGGTAGTCACTCAATTATAAAAATTTTTCATTTTAGGTACCTAAAGTAATAAAAAAAAAAATTTGTAATTTAAGTACTTATGTTACATAGTTTGGTCATTTTAGTAACTCCCTTTAAAATCACAAAAGGCAAGCTAACGTGACAGTTAAAAAAATCAAAATAAAAACAAATTTAGCCCTTAATTTTTACATTAAATCGATTTAGTCATAATTTTAAAAAATTAACCTTTAAAATTTAGAAATATTCTTAATTTTATCCTAATTCTAAAAAAATTCCAAAAAATATAAAAAATACATAAATATTCTCAAAAAATATAATAATACATTTAAATTTCATTTAATATTAATATTACATAAAAAAAAAGCCCTCCCTACCCGTCTCTCTACCTCTCCCTCTCCATCACACCTTTTGTACTCCATTTCTCTCTTCATCTTTTGTCCCTTTCCTTTAGACCTCTTTGTAGCAGTAGAAAAAAAATAATTTCCATGTTGATTTTCTATTCTTTTTGTCTTGAAAAGGTAGTCTTTAGTTGGTGGAGTCATTAGATTCCTATGTGTTCAACAGGTGCAAGAAGAAGAAAGAAAGTGAACCACTGATTCTGAAATTAAACTAAAATTACAATCTTGAGTGTGTATTAGATTTTCATTGTTGGCGTTCTTACAATGATGCTTTGTTTAAAGCCTGAAGCTTTGGATGAAAACCATCATCCTCAAAGTCCTAATTGTAATACCATCGATGGGAACGAGAATGGTGATAATAATGGAGGTTTTGTTCTACAAATCAAGTGGGTCTTTAATTTTTTTTTTCCTTCTTTATTCAGTACTTATGTTTTAATTTTTTTTTATGGATTTGTAATGGTGAATGTAGTATGGTTGATGGTTATATTGGGAATGGAAAAGTGGTAAGGTTTGGAGCAGCTTGTTTTAAATGGGGATGACCCTTGTAACTCTTGTTCTGAGTTGGAGGTAATTAGCAAAAGCTAATTTTAAATTCCTTAATTTGCAACAAGAGCAAGAAAGAGAGAGAGGGAGAGGGGGGTGGGGACGGTGGTGGGGAGAGGTCCGATGGAGGAAGGGGAGAGGGTGAGGCACGGGAGTGGGAGAGTTTTATTTTATGTAATATTAATATTGTAACAGACTGTTTTCAATAGTGTCGGAAACAGTGATTTCAGAACTCCATTTTTAGATAATTGAGTCCATAAATATTATTAATTAATATTTATGAGTATAATATAGTGTTCTATTGACTTTCGTTTCAATAATTTTGTTGAACAATTAGTAATTAAGGTATAATGACTAAATTGTAAAAATTATAAAAAAAAATTGCTATTAATTTTTATTAGTTAAAGAGGTTTAAATAAAAATTTCTTAATGACAATTATCCATCTTTTTATTATAGTCCACGGTTGGTGTTTAATATTTAGTAAGTTATATGTTAAAATTAATGTAAATTTTATTATTATAATAAAACTTTAAACATTAAAATAAGAAAAGAAATGGTCATCTTCAACCATTTTTCTTTCCCCCTGTAACACACTTAACTTGTATCCGTCGCCGGAACAGGGTTACAGAGTATTACCGGGGTTTATAGATCAACTGATAGAAATTTCAAACGTTTCATAACATATCAATATTCATAATAAAACCAATCAAAATCATATATACTGTCCCTTATACAAGCCTTCAAGTCCCTAAATACGCATTAGAAACAAGTCGGGACTAAATCGGAAACTCAGAGAATTTTTGGAAAATATAGAAAAATTTCAAAGCTGTAGGGGTCACACAGCCGTGTGGTCAGGCTATGTGACTCACACGATAGAGAGACACACTCATGTCTTAGGCCGTGGAACTCTCTGACTTGGTCACACGGTCAAGTCACATGCCCGTGTGCTAGGCCGTGTACCCTTCGAAATAACCTCACATGCCCGTGTGCCAGGCCGTGTGCTAAGCCATGTAATAGCCTGACTTGTAACCCTTTAAAAACTACAGGGGACACACGACCGTGTCACCTGGACACACGGCTGAGACACACGCCCATGTCTTAGGCCGTGTGGATAAGAAAATGACCACTTCCAAGCCATTTCTTTTACCCTTTCAAACATAAACCTACAAGAAATTTGTACATGTATACAAGACCTTTAAACATACTCAAATTATGCAAAGAATGACTAATCTTCATACCAAATGTTCATACAACCAATATGCCAAAAGGCACCTCAATCATCAAGCATCAACTCATATATATATATACATGATCATAATTGTTCAAACCTTAACCATACATATCTAATTAATCTCAATACTATTTCCATACTATGTAAAAAATAATCTCACTATATTTGACCACATTTATACCATTTACCAACTGACTTGTTTCCATACCAATACATAACACAATTGACACATACTAACCTTACCATATTAGGCATACCATATTTCAATCATGCACATCTATTCAATACTTATCCAAAACATACCATTTCTTGGCCATATTGAGATCAATACAACATATACCAACTTTGGTAATTTCTAAACATGAATCAAATTGACCATATTAACCATAACCAACAAGATATCAATAGTACCTTAAGTACCTCAAATTCAAGGCAACATTTCATGCCACAATTATCAACCAAAATGACATATATATACACCAAACTCATCAATTAAACATTAGACATAATCCACCTATACATGCTACTATAAACATTAACCAAAATATCAAAATCTACCAATATAATTGCTGGATAGTGTGATAGATCTCCGACGAGCTTCCAACCTGATCGAGCTTTCGATAATCTATAAAGTAAGAGATAAACAACTAAGTAAGCTGTAACACCCCTAACCCGTATCCGACACCGGAACAGGTTTATGAAGATTATCGAACTTATAAAATCAAACAATCATACATTTCATATTCATTTCTCATTCAAATTAAAAACCATTCAAATTCATTCATATAGTCCCTAATACGAGCCCTTGAGTCCCCAAATAGACATTAAAAGTGGTTCGAGACTAAACCAAGTACTCAAGGAATTTTTAGAAAAACACTAAAATTTTTCAAAGTGCAAGGGACACACGCTCGTGTGGCCAGGCCATGTGTCTCACACAGCCAAGAGCCACACCCGTGTCTCAACTTGTGTGGGTATTCGAAACGGGGGCACACGGCCATGTCCCAACCCGTGCCCGACCCCGTGTAACTCACTGACTTGGGTCACACGGCCAACCCACACGCCCGTGTGTCAGGCCGTGTACCTTTCGAAATGGCCTCAAACACCCGTGTGAAAACTGAAGGGTATACTGACTTGAGACACACAGCCAAGCCATACGCCCGTGTGCTAGGCCGTGTGAAGCTACTAACTTGATTTCTAAAGAAGTATCAGGGGACACACGGTCATGTCACCTGGTCGTGTGCCACACACGGCTGAGACGCACGCCCGTGTCTCTGCCTGTGTGGACAAAAATAGGCCATTTTCCAAGCCATATTTTTCACCCAAAGTGGTACCAACCTAAGCTCAACAATGTACATACAACCATGGCATAAATAAACACTCAAAACCAACAAATATCAATTTTGTAACATGTAATATCCACACATACAACATGATATCTATAATCAAATCCATTGACCCCTTTAAAACATACCAATCACACTTCGAAAATATACCTAAATGGTCAAACTCATATATGAGACATTGTACCTAAATTCACCATGCATACCACATTCAATTTCAACCATTTAGTACCCAAAATACCAATTCACAAACAAGGCATTCACATAGCAACTATATGCCACATACCATATGGTCATTTATACATATTTACATAACCAAACATAAACCATTTTCAAGCCAAATTAAATGGCCAAAACAAAATAAGACATATAGACTACATTAGCCAAAACACCTATACATGCCATTTACCCAAAATATAAAGTTCAAAGTACCAAAATGAGTATTTGATAGTATGATGCAATCTCCGAAAACTTCCAAATCGAGCGAGCTTTCGAGGCATTATAAAACACGGAAAAATAAATAGAGTAAGCAATTAAGCTTAGTAAGTTCGTATAACTTGAAATATAACTTATCATTCATCCACAATTTATATAAGCAAAATTAAAACATAGATTAACTCCATTTGGCCCAAATCCTAACACATAATCCACAATCATGTTAGTCATGTATGAATATATCGAAAATGAATTATTTCTCATATTTCACAT
Source organism: Gossypium turneri (assembly GCA_008044935.1). Classification (NCBI taxonomy): domain Eukaryota; kingdom Viridiplantae; phylum Streptophyta; class Magnoliopsida; order Malvales; family Malvaceae; genus Gossypium; species Gossypium turneri. Next base: position 6,644,766 of record CP032572.1, on the reverse strand, counting down.
GAATACCTCTACTAGTTTGTATCAATCTCGTATAACTCCGCATCATCACTGTGCCCATTGAACCATTTGGAATACTATTGGATACTCACGTATCTCACACACTAAGTTCCAATACATGGTCAAAATCACCACTATCTCATATCTCATATCAATACTCACTTTCGAGCCATCACTCGGTCTGCTTACACAAGTTGTCAGTCAAGACATAGTTACATGGTGCTACTCACACAAGCTGTAAAGTAACCGCAACACATGCAGAAAACTCAGCCACCGATAGGACGTACGAGACCAGCACCCAAAAACACGGTAACCCCTAATGACATGTCATTTGTATCCTATCTATTCCTAAGGTTCAACCGGGATTCATACGTTACCGATACCTTGTCGAGAATTTTCGTGGACTCGTATCATCACAATTATAATAATAAAACATTTAAAACACATATAATTCAATGCTTATTAACATACGAACTTACCTCGAATTAATACGGAGAAAATCGACCGATCAATCCACTACTTTATCTTCCCTCGATCTAATTCTGAACGTGGCTGTTCTTGATCTATATAATCAAATTTAACTAATTTAATCTTTATTTTATCCGATTCAATCCAAAATTCATGTTATGGAAAATTACCATTTTGTTCCTATACTTTTAACTTCTTTACAATTTAGTCCCTAGGCTCTTAAAATGAAATTAATGAAATTTCACCACACCCAAGCTTAGCCAAAAATCATATATGCTCATATCAGCCCATACATTTCACAATTTCACACATTTAACCCATAACTTTTACACTTCTCAATTTAACCCCTAATCGACATTTTCATTAAGAATCACTTAACAAAAGTTGTTTAACTAACAACAAAGATTCATTTCCTTCCATTAAACTTCAAAACTCTAACATATTCATCAATGAAAATTCTCAAACTATTCAATAGTTTTGCAAATTAGTCCCCTAGTTAGCTAAGTTAAGCTACAACGATTTTAAAAATATAAAAATTAATAAAAACGAGACAAAGCATCACTTACATGCAAGGGAATAGCTTGGCTGAAATTTTCAAGCTTCCATGGCTATTTCTTTTTTGTAGAATCGGTTGTTGAAAGAAAAATGGAAAAGATGATAGCTTTTCTTTTGTTTATTTTGTCTTTAATTACCTAATTACCATTTTACCCTTACCTAACTTTAAATATTTCATAATTATCAAGCCATGCACATCCACTAACTCAATTAATGGTCTAATTACCACATAAGGACCTCCACTTTAAAGTTCTATAGTTATTTAATACCTTTAGCTAAAAGAACACAACTTTCACACTTTACGCGATTTAGTTCTTTTCATTAAATTGAACATGCAAACGGTAAAATTTCTTAACGAATTTTTTATACCATAATTCTATCATGTTGTAGATCACAAAATAATATTAAAATAATTTTTTCTACATCAGATTCGTGGTCCTAAAACCACTGTTCCAATTTCACTGAAAACGGGCTATTACAACTCTCCCCCATTAGGAATTTTTGTCCCCGAAAATCTTACCAAAAAATAGGTTAGGGTATTGTTTTCTCATGGTTTCCTTGGGTTCCCAAGCAGCCTCCTCAATCCCGTGACGATGCCAAAGAACCTTCACTAAGGCTATTCTTTTGTTTCTTAATTCTTTGATCTCTCGTGCCATAATTCTGATTGGTTCTTCGTTATACGACATGTTAGGCTGAATCTCAACTTCTGTCAGAGAAATTATATACGAAAGATCCAATCGGTACCGTCATAACATAGACACATGAAACACATTATGAATCTTTTCCAACTCTGACGGTAATTCAAGTCGATATGCCACTGGTCCTATTCTCTCGATAATTTCATATGGTCCGATAAATCGCAGACTCAACTTTTCTTTGCGACCAAATCGGAGAATTCTTCTCCAAGGTGATAATTTCAGAAACACTTTATCATCGACCTTAAATTCAATATCCTTACGTTACAAATCCACATAAGATTTCTATCGATCTGAAGCTGCTTTCAAACTGTCACGAATCACTTTCACTTTCCCTTTGATCTCTCAGATCAAATCAACTCCGTGTATCTTTTTCTCACTAAGCTCGGTCCAGTACAATGGAGTTCGGTATTTAAGACCATATAATGCTTCGTACGGTGCCATCTTAATGCTCGATTGAAAGCTATTATTATACGCGAACTCAACCAACAATAAATATTTTTCCCAACTACCTTCGAACTCTAAAATATAGCAACGAAGCATATATTCACGAATCTGAATCACTATCTCAGACTGACCATCAGTATGAGGATCAAATGCGATGCTAAAATGCAACCATATACCCAAAGCCTCTTGCAACTTTTTCCAAAATCGTGATGTAAATTGCGGATCTCTATCCGGAATGATGGGGACTAGCATCCATGTAACCTGACGATCTCGGAAATATACAACTCAACTAATCTGTCAAGTGAGAAGCCTGTAGCACCGGAATAAAATGTCCAGACTTCGTTAAACGATCAACAATAGTCCAGATAGCATATTTCTTTTTCAGAGATAAGGGTAATGCCGATACGAAATTCATTGTAACTCCATCCCACTTCCACTCCGGTATCATCACCGGCTATAAGAGTCTTGAAGGTATTTGATGTTCAGATTTGACCTATTAACAAATCAAGCATCTCGACACAAAATCAGAAATGTCATGTTTCATACCCGACCACCAATACATCTATCTCAAATCACTTATATCTTAGTACTCCCCGGGTGAACATATAAGCTACCACTGTGTGCTTCATGCAAATTTTTCTGTATAAGCTCGGTATTCTTTGGGACACAAACTCTACCTCTGAATAGCAAACAATCATCAAATCCGATTTGAAACTCTGAATCAGTAGTCGACTCACATTATACTCTTTTAGCTTGAAAGTCATTATAACATTTCTAAGCCTTGGAAATTTGTTGTAAAAGCATCAGTTTAGTTTTTAACTCAGCTAAAATCGAACCATCATCAGACAAGGTCAATCGCGTATTCATCACTCTCAGAGCAAACAAAGATTTTCTACTCAAAGCATTCACGACTACATTTGCTTTCCCAGGTGATAATCAATCACTAACTCATAATCTTTCAATAGTTCAAGCCATCTTCGTTGTCTTAAATTCAAATCTTTCTGAGACATCAAATACTTCAAGCTCTTGTGATCAGTAAATATGTGACATTTTTCACCGAACAAATGGTGTCGCCAAATTTTCAATGCAAACTACAACCGCAGCCAACTCTAAGTCACGTGTCAGATAATTCTTCTCGTGCATCTTTAATTGTCTGGAAGCATACGCTATCACTTTGCCTTCTTGCATTAAAACACATCTCAAACAGCTCAATGACGCATCACTGAAAATCATAAATTCTTTACTCGACTTAGGCTGAACCAAAACTGGCACTTCAGTTAACAGTGCTTTCAACTGATTAAAACTCTGTTGGTATTTATCAGACCACTCAAACTTCATGTCTTTTTGTTAATAATCGAGTCATCGGCGTAGCTATCATTGAGAACCCTTTTACAAATCGCCGATAATAGCCAGCTAAACCCAGCAAATTTTTGACTTCAGATATGTTTCTTGGTGGTTTGCAGTCAACAACCGTTGAAATCTTACTCGGATCAACTCTGATGCCCTCCGCCGAAACGATGTGTCCCAAAAATCCAATTTCTTGGAGCCAAAACTCGTATTTACTAAATTTAGCAAAAAATTATTTACTCTCAAATTTTGGAATACAATTCTCAAATGCTCGGCGTGTTCAGACTCATCTTGGGAATAGATCAGAATATCATCAATGTATACAACAACGAATCTGTCTAAATACAGTCTGAAAATTCTATTAATAAAATCCATAGAGACTACAAGAGCGTTAGTTAACCTAAACAGCATAACAAGAAATTCATAATGTCCGTACCTGGTTCTGAACACAGTTTTGGAATATCTGAATTTTTAATCTGTAACTGATAATAACCAGATCGCAACTTAATCTTTGAAAATACTGTTGATCCTTTCAACTGATCAAAAAAATCATCAATTCTCGGCAAAGGATACTTATTCTTAATCATAACCTTGTTAAGCTATCGATAATCGATACACAGTCTCATTGATCCATCTTTCTTCTTTACAAATAAAACTGGTGCACCCCAGGGCGAGAAACTCAGTCATGCAAAACCTCTATCTGTTAACTCTTGCAACTGAACCTTCAATTGTTTCAACTTTGTCGGAGCCATTCTGTACGGAGCTATCGATATTGGTGATGTTCCTGGTACTAACTTAATAGCAAACTCGACCTCTCTGATCGGTGGCAATCCGGGTAACTCTTCTAGATACACATTTGGATATTCACAAACCACTGGCACTGATTCAATCTTCAATTTAGACACTTTTGTATCAAGTACATACACAAGGTAAGCATTGCAACCCTTTCTCACACATTTCTATGCTAGCATAGTCGATATCAAAATAGGTAAACCACTCGAATCATCGGATTCAATACGAAGAGTCTCACCATTCTGACATTTTAAAACAATAAGCTTTTGTCTATAGTTTACAATAGCATTATGCAGAGTTAGCCAATCCATACTCAAAATCACATCGATTTCATCAAATGGTAAAAGCCTCAAGTCGGCCGAAAAATTATAACTCCGAGTCATCAAAGGACATTTCTTGCATACTTTATCAATTAAGACACTAAATTCAGTGGACTCAATAGGTAAACTCTTATTAGACACTAAATTTGTACATACATAAGAATGGGTTGAACTGGGATTAATCAAAGTAGTTACATCAGTGTTATAAAGAGAAAAAGTACCAGTAATAATATTTGGCGCCGATGTATCATCACAAGCGTGAATGTTGGCGCTCGTGCCTCAAATCTCACAGCAGAATCCTTCGTTACACCTCGGCTACCACTTATATTTCCAGTATTTCGGGGTGGTCTCCCTCTTGCAGCTATTTTGCTTGATCGAGCAGTCAGAAGTTTGTCTTTCTTGGGTAACCTCAAGACAATCATGGATAAAATACTCTTGCGAGCCACATCTAAAACAGGCTCTGTCATTCATCCAACATTCTGCAAAATGTTGTCTACCACACCGTTGACACTTAAGTTTGTTGGCCTTAACACTACCAATGCTTGCTACTGGAGTGGCTTGAGCTTTTGAACCTACGCGTTGTTTACCATGGTCTCTGTTGGAATACCCCACTGAAGTGGTCGAACAATTATGAAAATCCTTCGATTTTTTTGATGATGAATGATATTATTTACCCGTTGACCTCTTTCTCGAATCTTTAGCCTCAGAATCGGCTCTTCTCTTTTCTTTGCTAAGCTCCTTGGCCTTGTGAGCCCTATCAACTAAAACCACGAATTCTTTTAGTTTAAGAATTCCGACTAAAAGCCAAATGTCTTCATTCAACCCGTCTTCAAACTGTTTACACATAACAATCTCGGTTAGAATGCACTCACGGGCATACTTACTTAGTCTCACAAATTCTCTTTCATATTCAGATATGGTCATACGACCCTGTTTCAACTCTAAAAATTCTTTACGCTTTTGATCAAGAAACCATTGACTTATGTATTTCTTTTTGAATCCTGTCTGAAAAAAATTCCCATGCGACTCGGTCTCTCGGCACTACAGATATTAACGTGCTCCACCACTGATATACAGCATCTTTCGGAATAGACAACTCATCAAAAACTCAGATCATATTCTCTAGCCAAAACTCAGCTCTCTTAGGCTCATCATCAACTGTAGCTCTAAACTCTTCGGCCCCATATTTTCGAATTTTATCTACTGGCGGTTTGCTTATATGTATCGGCTCTAAGACTTGAGGAGCTACGGGGACTGGTTGGGGAAAAGGTGGAGGTGGAGGTTGCTGAGTAGCCGGATTCGTTTGGACAAACTCAGTAAACCATTCATTAATCATCTGGAAGAAGGCTTCCTTAGCCTCTCCTCCATGTCCCTGAGACACGGGTCTAGACCTAGACGATGCTGCCCCTTAAATAAAGGTTGGCATGTTCCTCTCAACATCATCGGAGTCTGCTCGATTGGAATCTATTACTATATGAAAAACATGATTTTAAACTGTCAGGAAATGTCACACTATCACATGTTATAAAATGACATGTATCGCTAGACTCACGTACGCTATGTTAGTCGTAGAATTTACTAAACCGTAGCTCTGATACCAATATATATAACATCCTTAACTCGTATCTGACACCGAAACAGGGTTACAGAGCATTACCAGACTTATAAAATCAAACAATTATACATTTCATATTCATTTCCCATTCAAATTAAAAACCATTCAAATTCATTCATATAATCCATAATACGAGCCATCGAGGCCCCAAATAGACATTAAAAGTGGTTCGAGACTAAACAGAGTACTCAAGGAATTTTCAAAATAACACTGAAATTTTCCAAAGTGTAAGGGACACACGCCCGTGTGGCCTGGGGATTCGAAATGGGAACACACGATCATGTCCTAGCTCGCGTCTGACCCAGTGTAACTCACTGAATTAGATCACACGGGCAACCCACACGCCTATGTGTCAGGCTGTGTACCTTCCGAAATAGCCTCACACACCCGTGTGTCAGGCCGTGTGTTAGACTGTGCGAAAATTGGAGGGTATACTGACTTGAGCCACACGGCCAAGCCACACGCCCGTTTGCTAGGCTGTGTGAAGCTACTAACTTGATTTCTAAAGAAGTATCAAGGGACACAAGGCCGTGTCACCTGGCCGTGTGTCACACATGGTTGAGACACATGTCCGTGTCTCTGCCCGTGTGAACAAAAATAGGTCATTTTCCAAGCCATATTTCTCACCCAAAGTGGTACCAACCTAAGCTCAACATTACACATACAACCATGGCATAAATAAGCATTCAAAACCAACCAATATCAATTTTATAACATGTAATATCCACACATACAACATGATATCTATAATCACATCCATTGACCCCTTTAAAACATATCAATCACACTTCCCAAATATACCTAAATGGTCAAACTCATATATGAGACATTGTGCCTACATTCACCATGCATACCATATCTCACTTTCAACCATTTGGTACCTAAAATACCAATTCACAAACAAGGCATTCACATAGCAACTATACACCACATACTATAGGGTCATTTATACATATTTACATAACCAAACATATACCGTTTTCAAGCCAAATTAAATGGCCAAAACACAACAAGACATATAAGCTACATTAGCCAAAACACCTATACATGCCATTTACCCAAAATATAAAGCTCAAAGTACCAAAAATAAGTATTTGATAATGTGACGTAATCTTCGACAACTTCTAAACCGAGCGAGCTTTCGAAGCACTATAAAACACAAAAAAAAATAGAGTAAGCAACTAAGCTTAGTAAGTTCGTATAACTAGAAAGACAACTTACAATTCATCCACAATTTATATAAGCAAACTTAAAACATAGATTAACTCCATTTGGCCCAAATCTTAAAATGTAATCCACAATCATGTTAGCCATGTATGAATATATCAAAAATGAATTATTTCTCGTATTTCACATGAATACCACTACTAGTTTGTATCAATCTCGTACAACTTCGTATCATCACTGTGCCTATTGAACCATTTGGAATACTATCGGATACTCGTGTATCTCGCAAGCTAAGTGCCAATACATGGTCAAAATCACCACTATCTCGTATCTAATATCGATGCTCACTCTCGAGCCATCACTCGTCTGCTCACACAAGCTATCAGTCAAGAGGCAGATACATGGTGCTACTCACACAAGCTTTAAAGTAACCGCAACACATGCCGAAAACTTAGTTATCGGTAGGACGTACGAGACTAGCACCCAAAAAACACGGTAACCCCTAATGACATGTCATTTGTATCCTATCTATTCCAAATGTTCAACCAGGATTCATACGTTGCCGATACCTTGTCGAGAATTTTCGTGGAGTTGTATCATCACGATTAGAATAATAAAGCATTTAAAACAAATATAATTCAATGCTTATTAACATACGAACTTACCTCGAATTAATACAGAGAAAATCGATCGATCAATTCATTACTTTATCTTCCCTCGACCTAATTCTGAACGTGGCTTTTTTTGATCTATATAATCAAATTTAACTAGTTTAATCTTTATTTTATCCAATTCAATCCAAAATTCATGTTATCAAAAATTACCATTTTGCCCCTATACTTTTAACTTCTTTACAATTTAGTCCTTAGGCTCTTAAAATGAAATTCATGAAATTTCACCACACCCAAGCCTAGCCGAAAATCATATATGCTCATATCAGCCCATACATTTCATAATTTCACACATTTAACCCATAAATTTCACATTTTTAATTTAACCCCTAATCGACATTTTCATTAAGAATCACTTAACAAAAGTTGTTTAACTAACAACAAAGATTCATTTTCTTACATTAAACTTCAAAACCCTACCATATTCATCAATGAAAAATATCAAACTATTCAATAGTTTTTCAAACCTAGTTAGCTAGGTTAAGCTACAATGATTCAAAAAACATAAAAATCAACAAAAACGAGACAAAGCATCACTTACATGCAAGGGAATAGCTTGGTTGAAATTTTCAAGCTTCCATGGCTATTTCTTGTTTGTAGAATCGATTGGTGAAAGAAAAATGGAAAAGATGATAGCTTTTCTTTTGTTTATTTTGTCTTTAATTACCTAATTACCATTTTAGCCTTACCTAAATTTAAATATTTCATAATTACCAAGACATGCACATGCACTAACTCAATTAATGGTCTAATTACCACATAAGGACCTCCACTTTAAATTTCTATAGCTATTTAATACCTTTATTTAATAGAACACAACTTTTGCAGTTTACGCGATTTAGTCCTTTTCATCAAATTGAGCATACAAACGGTAAAATTTCTTATCGAAATTTTTATACCATAATTCTATCACGCTGTAGATCACAAAATAATATTAAAATAAATTTTTTACATCAAATTTGTGGTCTCAAAACTACTGTTCCGATTTCACTAAAAACGGGTTGTTACATAAGCAATAAATGCTTAGTAAGCTCGTACAAACTTTAAACATAATATTCCAATTCAAAAATAAACTTTATATGATAAATAGAAAGCTATACCAATGCCTCAAGATTTTTGAACTACATAACCACTAACTCATAAATGAGTAAGTCTATCAACATTATATATCTGTTCATTCTTAACATAATAAGATTTTATAAAACGTTTTACACCATCATTAACATTTTCATAAAACTATGAATAACTTCCTTTACTTACTTTCCATTCCATTTACTAAACATAAACTTAGATAACAACATCAATTAACTAATTAATATATTTATTCATAACATAGGTAAGTTCAACCATAACATACGTAATTTCTCATACATAAATACATTATTCAACTCATCAATCCCTTTTTCATCATATCACATTTTAGTTATGAATTTACCATTTCATCATACCAAACATAAGCATATACATCAATCATAATCTCAAGCTTGACATAAACCTAATCACCATCATCAATACATAAGTTAGTGCATTTATGTATATAACTCATTTTCATGTTTCAAATCACTATCCCATTTTCAATTCTCATCTAATATCATCCAATATCAATTATAGTACCGTTTTACTTAATTACCCCTATTAACACGATTCAGACTCGGACGAATACGCGGATCCAACCAACACACCAGTTTGACACCCAGTGCCTTATCAGATAAACCCGAAGTAGTATCTGCGCCTATCGCTATTTAAATTGACACCCAGTGTCTCATCGGTTAAACTGAAGTAAATTGGCACCCAGTGCCTCATTGACTCAAAGTCAAAAAAATCCCTAAACTCTTCCTATCCTATGGCATGCCATCTATATCTGACTCAGCCCGGTACAGTTAATAGGGTTCCAATTCACTTCCAAATATAACCAATATCCAATTATCATATTTGCACATTATCACATTTACACACACACACACACACACACACACACACACACATATATATATATATATATATATATATATATATTCATTTCAATTCAAATAATCAACACATTCATAATTTATATATCAATTCAATCCATTTCAATCAACTATCAAAATGTCAAATACTCACCTCAAACACTTACCATATGCATTAAATTGAATTACGACAATTAACAATTTGGTTCGGATTATAGAAATACAAAATGCACAATTAAAATATAAACACATATTAATGACTAAGATCACAACTATCATATGTCAACCTTTTGAATTCGTACATATTAGCACATCATTTCAACATCATTTCGTGCTATACTCAAATTGCACATGCTAACATCTTTTATTTGATTAACAATTTCTCAATTCACACAATTGCTATATAAATAGCAATTCACATATCAAACCACAATTGTTTATACTTGGCATTAGCCATTCAATACTCAATTCATGAGTACATAACTCATGTATCTCATTTAGTCACAGCATATATCATTACCATTTATATTCAAGTCAATCTTCAATAAATAACAAATCTTTCAAATTCATTAAACAATTTACCTTACCGAGATTTTCCATACGAAGAACAACTTACGGATAGGAGTACATTGTTAGTCCAACCAAACACACTAGATGCTCATAAGAGCCAATCCCTCCAACACACCAAAGCTCATAAGAGCTAATCAAACCAACACACCAAATCACGACTGTACTTTATCCCGCATTCAATCTAATCCGAGTAATCAAATTCAATGTTATATCTCAAATTAAATTATCAAAAATAAAAAATAAATATACAAGTTCTACCATGTTAATCTACTCAAAAATTCATATTGATGTTAAATTTTAACCATATGAACTTACCTGGCTAAATTGCATAAATGTCAAGTACAAGGGCTTTTTGGTAATTTTCCATTCTCCTCGATTTTCCACTTGACCTTGATCTAAATTAATAATTTCATTCAATTTATTAAATCATACAATAAAGCTATTTATTTTATGATTTTTTTTACAATTTTACAAAATTTCCCTTAACATTTACTTTTATTCAATTTAGTCCATGAGCCTAAAACATGCAAATTAACCATTTTTAATGCAAACCCATGCTGGCCAAATATTCATGGAATTCATTACAGCCCATTTTTGCAATAATTTTACAAGCCATTATATTTTCACTATTTCAACAATTTAGTCCTTAATCGAAAAATTCATCAAAATTACTTAACAAAGTACTTCTAAATATCAACCAACATCTCAAATTCATCATTTAATAACTAAAATCATATAAATTCATCAATGGCAACATTCACAATCTTTAACAGTTTCAAAATCGAAGGTATGGGCTAGCTTGACCTAGTTGCAACGATATCAAAAACATAAAAATTATTAAAAACGGGGCTAAATTAAACTTATATGCAACATCAAAAGAATGGTCGAAACTTGAAGCTTCCATGGTTTCTTTCTTCTTTTTCATTCGTGAAGAAGAAGGCATCAAAATGAATATAAAACATTTTGATTTTATTTTAATTGAATTTAATTATCAAATTACCATTTTGCCCTTGGTTAAATAAATAAATAAAACACCAAAATCATGTCCATATTTGTCCATCACATAAATATATGGCATAATTACCATCAAAGGAAGGTTTAATTTCACAATTGGTCCTTCAATTTAATTAAATTCTAACTAAATAAACTTATTTACAATTTGATCCCAAATTAATTAGGACTAAAAGAATAGTTAATCCAAAAGCTAGTGGATTCAATCATAACACCACCACTTGGAAACTTTGATCATGGTTTAATTACCATTTAAATCCCTTTTTCTTTATTCAATTGACCATTTAATCACTCAAATCAAATAGTAATTAAATTTTACATCTTTTACAATTTAATCCTTTTTAATTAATTAACTATCAAAATGTTAAAATTTTTCAATGAAACTATAACACCACCTTAACTACACTCTATAAATATTTATAAAAATATTTATGGCTCAGTTTATAGAAATGAGGTCCCGATACCTCATTTTCTAGAACCACTTGACTTTAGGGTCTTACCACTTGAACTTAATTAATAATTCAAATAGCATAAATTATCATATCAAAAATATTTTTAAAACCATATTTGACTCGTAAATATTAAATAGTAATATTTATGAACTTACTCGTCAGATTTCGTGGCCTCGAAACCACAGTTTTCAACACCACTGAAAAACGAGATATTACACCGCTATTGTTTGTCCATAAGAAATAAAGAAAAGAAGACATTTTTGAAGCTTGAAGGTCGGACACTTGCATTTAAGTGTTTCTGAAGCCCATTTTTTTTTATAAATTTTATGTTTTTACGATTATTATAGCTTGATTTAGTTAATTCTGGGATTAATTTGTAAAACTGTTAAAGATTTTAAATGTTTTCATTGATAAATTTTGAAGTTTTTGGTGTCTAAATGATAGCTTTTAAGCTTAGAAATGAAGAATGGACTAATTTGTAAGTTTAAATGCAAGTTTTAAGTATAGGAACTAAAATGAAAATAATTCAAAATTAGCATGAAATTTCTATAATTATAGATATTAGATGGCTTTATAAGGATGTGATCAAAATCGTATTGTAAAATGGGACTTAAATGTGAAAGATATAATAGTTTTGGTTTTAGGGACTAAATTGAATAAAATGCAAAAATTTAGGAAATTTCTATAAAATGAAATTAAATTGTCATATGCATGAAATAAACTATTATAATACATTTTAAACTGATAAACTGAAATCAATTATCATATAGATTAAGATTTGAATCAACTAGTAGATAATCGAGAAAAATGGGGAATTGTTGAATAGTCCCTACACTTCAACTCGCTAACAATTTTTGTAGATAAGTTCATATGATATAGTTGCATATATAAATTTAATGTATGTGTTTGAATTATGAATTTATATACTTTGAATGTGTTTTGAATTGTATGCAAAATGGTAAAAAAAGGTGAGAGATAGACTGAATTGTAAAAAAAAAAAGAACTAATTTTTTAAATGTGCCCGAATGAACTTAAGATAGGATAGGATACAATTGAAATTTCAATAGAGTTAGTTTTGCATTGTACGAGATATGATATGTGATGATACTGATGTACGGAAAATTCACTATTTAAACCAGAATCCAACATTTGTTGTGAATTAGCGAGTTTTGTCTCCACGGAGACCACTGTTACTGATTGTCTCTACGGAGATTTTGGTGTGTTTTGGGAGGGGGGATGTATTATCTTATGACATATGATGCCTACGGGCTTAGCATTTCGATGCTCAGGTGTGTTTCAAAGTTATCGCCTGAACGAGCAATCTAGTGTGTTTTTGGTGGTTACTTGCGTATCTATATTTGTATCTGTTTATTATTATTCATCAGACTATACGGTTATTGTAAAACAGAAAATATCTGATTAATAATATATTTTAATTGCAAATGACTATATGTTTGAAATGACGTATGTATTCAATGTTTCCGATAGGATGACACTAAATGAAAATGTATTGCATGTATTGAAATATTGTAAAATTATAACTGGTGAGCTCACTTAACTAATGTGAAATGTGATGATAGGAAAGTTGTTATGTTAATTAGAAATTTAGGTGGGTTTATTGTTTTAATTCCTGTGAACTTACTAAGCATACACAATGTTTACTTTGTTGTGTTTTCTCTGCTTCTAGTTATCTTTTGCGGAACGAGGAGATTAGATCACTTCAGAGCTCACACTACCAAGCCTTCAATTCGGTAGTCTTTTATTTGTTCTGGACTCGATTATGTGGCGTGTATATAGGATTCGTATTGCATATGTGTTATTTTGAATGTTCATGAACTTGAGCCTTATGTGATGTTTGATTTTGGATGTTTACATGTTATGTGATGCTCCTCCTATTTTTGTTAAAGTTAAACATGTGGGTTCTTATTTTTGTCATAAGGTAGGGAATAAAAAGTTTAGAAATATTGTATGCCATTATTGTGGGAAAGATGGACATATTAGACCCCATTGTTATAGAATGATGTGAGGTTGGAAGAAGTTCAACTTAGCTACAAAACCTGTTAGAACAATGAATGGAATAAGAAAACCACGACATTGACAAATTTGGGTAAGAAATGATTGAACACATTTTAGTAATGAAGATCAGCATTTGATTGCTGCTCGTGTGAAACATGAGGTTTGCAATACCCCTCACTTGTCTTTGTCGTCGAAATTGGGTTATGAGATGCTACAATAATAAACAAAACATGAACATGTGAATTTAAATCAAAGATTCATATTAACATTCATTAAATCACATTCATTCAAATAAAACATATTTTGCATACATATTCAAGCTTACGAAAACTCTAAAATCAATTCGGAACCAAACAAGGACTAATTTGAAACTTTATACAAAATAGAGGCAAAAGTGTAAAATAGAGGTCACACGGTCGTGTAGCCAAGTTGTGTGATAAACCATAACCATGTAACATTGAGTCACACAACCATGTATCCAAGCCATGTAACATACTAAGGCCGTGTGGGTCAAAGTGTAAAAATCCAACAAAAGTTAAATGACCGTGTGACTGGGTCGTGTAACTAACTGTAACTGTATGACAACCTGACTTACCAAATCTACAATACTCACACATGCGTGTGGCCAACCCTTTTGACAATCGAAGACCATGTGATCTAAAAGCAACCTATAATCCAATGGCACACGACCGTGTCACCAACCCGTGTGTGACACACGGTTGTGTGGTAAACCGTGTGGCCCAAAATCATACCATTTATACAATTGAATCAAACCAACACATTAATGTACCTATAAAAGCATACATTAACACTTTGAAACTTTGCTTAATACACCTCCAAACCAATGCCAAAACATATTACAATACATCCTAATAGTGTCTAACCAATATGCCATTTTGGCATCACCACAATAAGGCATTACATTATCAAACATTCACCATGTCAAAAGCATATTACCTATGATATCATTCACATACCATCAAATTCCATTTTGCCTAAGTATATCAATTCACAAACCAAACTTGACCATTTAGGTCTCAAACATACTACTATCTTTAAGTCCAACTTGACCTAATAAGTCCAAACATTACAACTATCATTTGGCACATATGCCACACATTCAATCTAAGCATTATCATTCTCATAATATTTCATGATTCAAGATCAAGCAAACATTTACTACACATACATTCACCATTGATCATATAGGCATGTCATGGAAATCTTAAAGTTCAACCTTACATATCACACATTATGAACACTTTACAACATCAACCTTTAAGCTCAAGACATAATCCCAAAATAGCCTATATACATGCCACATAACTGAAGTAAAAATGATTTCAAAGTCTACTGAGATTGAAGCTTGATAGTGTGAACTCTAAAGTGAATCCGACAGCCTTGTTTCGCAAATTGTCAACTATAGAAAACATGAAATGAAACAGAGTAAGCTTTAAATAGCTTAGTAAGTTCACAGGAGTAATTTTACTTATAAACTTACCTTAAATCACATATATGCAATAAAATAAATAACATGATTCTATAACGTAACATAATAATTCACAAGAAAATAGGTGATTTCGTCAAACACAAACTCACTAAGTAATTCCACATCAATCATGTTATTCTAGCTATTTCAACCACATATCATCACCAAATATCAAAACATCATTATTCTATTTTATTCACAGATTGGATAGCCCGATGAACTATAGCAGAAGTACTCGGATACTGTGGTAAATATATCTCAGGGAGCACCATAGTGCTAAACAGGGGCACAAATGTGCATTCAGGGGCACCGAAGCGCAAATAATATAAGCGCGCAACTAACCCTATTGGCATGTCAATCTTATCCTGATCGTTTACTATGTTCAAACAGGCATTTATCTAGGATTCTAAACATTTACAAAATAGGAGCACTTCCATGTTTATCCAAAACACATTTCATAACCATGTCACATTCATTCAGTACCCACACGAATTATGTTTCACGAGTATACAAGACTTTCAATTATATCATTTCTCACCTTTAGTGTTAAATTGTAAACATTTCAAAATTTTAATCTAACAATGTATACAAATATATATATTCAGCACATTTCTATACCCTTTGAACTTACCTAGTAACCAGCTAGCAAGTTGTACCGTAGGGACTATTCTGCAATTTTCCTTTTCCATGTTTATCAATCAGTTGTTCCAATTCTTGGTCTAAATAACAATTAAGTTCAAAATATCAATTCCATATACCTTATAACACTCAATTTCATGCATACGATCTATTAATGTTATTTTACAACATTACCCTAAACTTTTACATTTTAATCAAATTAGTCCCTAAAATCAAAACCATTATAACTTTCACAATTAAACCCAAAAATTTCAATCTGATTACATACTCATCCTTAAACAACTCTCAAGCATTTAAATTTACAAAGATTTCATGCTATTATTGACACATTTTCGTTTTAGTCCCTAAACTCAAAACTAACAATAATCACTTTACGAATTAGTCCTATTTAACATTCAAGCTTACAAAGCTACCATAGAACATCAAAAGCTTCCATAAATCACTAATGGTGACTTTTAAAACTTTTAACAGTTTTACGAAATAGTCCATGGGCTAGCTAGATTAATCTACAACGATATCAAAAATATAAAAATTAAAAAAAAAACAGCTTGTTTAAGACTTGCATGCAAGAGAAATGAGCTTGGCCAATTCTAAACCCTTCAAAAATGGTGGTTTCAGTTGTAAGGAAGCAAAATGAAGAAGATGATCTTCATGTTTTATTGTTTTAACCTTTAATATTATTATGACTTAATTTAACATAAAATATTCAAGTAAAACAAGAACTAACCGTATAAAACATTCAAAAGGTGATAAATTGGCACTTTAGACCTTAAATAATTATTAAATAAGCATTTTAGTTACTGTGTTGTGCCGTACATCAAAAGCAAGTTTTTGGAATGTCTTTTGTTGATAGCTTTGTTGTGTTTTCTTGTGGTTATTTTGTGACACTCTTTTAGGTGTTCTTGGAAGAGTTTATTGATTGTATTGTAAAATATTTAGGTGAGTGACTTGTGACAGTTAGGGTTGGTATTAGGGTTGCAGTTATTTCTTTGTGTAAGGGTAGATTGGGATTAAGTCAATAGGTGATTCGAACAATTGTTGAATAAAATCATTCATTAGGCAAGGCTTTGCAGATATAGGACTATTGTGTCTGAACTCCGTTAACATAGATCGGTTGTGTCGATTCTCTTTTTTTCACTACTTGTTTTCGTTCTAACTCCAGTGGCAACGAATGTTAAACAAAGTTGATTTATCATATCGGCAAGCTAATTATTTGTCAATTGCCACATCAACTGCCACATCATCACTTAATGGCCAGTTAGGGACTTTGACAAAAAAAACTATATTTTAATGTCTCAATGAATTGCTAACTTTTGACTAAGGGCCCAATTGATTGCCAACTTTCTATTCAGGACTTAATTGATTGCAGTTTTCAATTAGGGCTTAATTCAATTTTTTTAACATTTAAGCCTAAATAAAATAAGCACACAAAGAATTATAATTTATTAATACATAGTAATTGTAATAGGCCAATTTCGCCTGGGCCCAATACCATACAAAAAAATAAAACCCCAAAAAAAATTAAACAGTCCATTTACAAATTAAAACCCAAGACCCTATCCCAATACAAGCCCAAATCAAAAACCCTAGGCAGAAAACCTAGCAGCCGTCGCCCCAACAGCAACCACGTGCGCCTCCATACGGCCACCTCTGTACCTTCACAGCTGGCCTTTTGTACCTGCAAAATAGACACATAAACACAAAAAAGGGCATTGTATTTGGCTATAAAAGCCACCAAAATCGAATGTAAATTTTTTACGGAGAAAATTAATAAAAAAATTAGTATATTTTCGAAGGTAGATCTCGTTTACTTTTTGATTTCTTATTTATTTATTTTTTCTTTTTCTTACTTATTTTTTTCTGAAGGAAACAGAAAATAAAAAAGGGAAAGGGATAAAAAAACGTACCTTTTGCACCGTCGTGGGGTCGAGGTCCGCCAATTCTGATGAAAATCGGTATTTTTTGGTCTTGGAATCGAAAAGCTCAAAAAAAAGGCCTTTACGATTTTTCGGCCACCACAGACGGCGGCGAAGTCGCCAGCGACTGGCGGCCGCCGCGATGGTCCGGCGACCTAAGCTGGCCAGATTCTGGAACCTGTGAGAAGGAGGATGAGAGAATTTCAAAAAAAAAAAATTAATGGGGTTAGAATTTTTTTTTTAAAATTTGGCATTTATAGGCTTAGTAATACGGCGCCGTTTAGGGCTGATTGCCATAGCCCTAAAACGGGGCCGTTTAGGCCTTAATCCCCATTCAACCCGCGCGTCAACCCGACCTAGGGGAAGGATTCGCATGTTTTGCTTCGACGGGTTATTTCTGCATTTAGCCCTTCCACATTTTTCAGTTGTTTTAATCCAGTCCTTTTTATATTTTCTAATTTATATTTCAAATTTTATTTCATTTTCAATGTAGTCCTTGCAAAACGGCACATTTTAAGAGTGCGGGAAAATTTCCCATACGGCTCTCTGTCCCTACACACGTTTCATTTTAGTCCTATTTCGATTTTACCTTTTAATTTATTACGAATTTTGCCTCAAATTTTATTAGGATTTCAATAATAGTCCTTTAATTAATTTATTTTTATTGTTTGTCTATTAATTTGTTTATTATTCTTTATTTTTCTTTAAGTTATTTTTATTTTTATATCCACTATTTTTCATATATACCAAAGCTTTAATATTGCTTTTACAAATTTACTTGTTTTATTTCCTCATTTTAAATAACTCTTAAATTTATCCTCGCGTACGTTAGTTTTATTTATTATCTTATTTTTATGATAATAATAATGATATTATTATTATTACCATAACCCTAATTTCACCCAATTTTTTATATCCTTAAAATATTTCATAAATTGTTTTCATTAAGTATTTATTTGTATATTTATTTATTAATTCCCTTTGTCCTTTTAAATTTAGTATTGGCTTGTTATTTCTTGATTGTTTTATTGTTGTTATTCATTGATATTATTTATTTTATTCTTTTTTATTGTTAATATTAGCATTAAAATGATGTATGTTATATTATCATTGTTGTTGTGTAATGGACCAAATTCAAGGTTATCGGAATAGTGGTTTCGTAACCACAAATCCGATTTAAAGAGAAATTTATTTTAATATTTTTGCATGAATATTGGTATGATAGGAAAATCGTATGAAAATATCGATAGAAAATTTTACCGATTTAGTGGTTAGTTAGAAAAAGAAATTATTAAAGAAATTGGGTAAAAATAAGGTATCGAGACCTCAATCTTGTAAAACCGAGTCAAAAATATTTTTATAAATATTTATGAAGTGTTAGTAATATGGTATTAAAATTTCTTTAGAAAATTTTAATGTTTGGGTAGTCAATTAAGTGAAAAAGACTAAATTGAAAAAGGTGTAAAAGTTACTAGAAGGATTAAATAGCTCAATTGTTAAATGAGGAGGGACATAAATTGCAAATAACCCCAAAAGGAGATATTTTGGGCTGCATAAGCTGAGAAAAATCAGGAGAATTGAAGAATTAAGGGTAAAATTAGAATATTGCAAAATTTGCTCTTTATTAAGTGAAAAGGACTAAAGTGGAATTATCTAGATTTCTCTTTATTTTTCTGCATTCTCATCAGCCAAAAACATCCTAAGGGTTTCTTCAAGCTGGTTTTTCATAATTTTTTGCACCAAGTGAGTTAATCCTTGCCTTTTTCTTGTACTTTTTGTGTTTCTAAGACTTTTACAACTAGGTCCTATTACTAAATTCATTAGTTTTTGATTTTATGAATGAATTTGAAAGTTGCTATGAATATGTGCTGGAAGTTTATGATGAAATAGGATGAAATTGAAACTTTAATCTGTTTATGAGATGATTTTATTAGGTAATTTCAATAGAAATTGATTTGTAGGACCTAATTGTGAAAAAGTTTAGAATTAAAGTCTAGTACTAAAATTCTGATTTCCAAAGCTTATAAAGTAGTTTAAAGTGATAGGATAAAGTGTTAATTGAGAAAAATCAGCTCAATTGAGAGGTTAATTGAGCAAGGATGAAATTATCATTTATTGAAAGTTTAGGGAAAAATGGTAATTAACATCACACACTAAAACAGTTTTGGACAGCAGCAGTAGTCTAATTTTGAAAAATCACCAAAAATTGTAGAGATAAAATTAGAGGATGAATAAAATATGAAATTAAATCTTATTGAGTCTAGTTTCTCATAGAAGAAACGGTTTAATCAATGGAATTGTAAATCATGAGATATAATAGATTTTATGAGACAAGATCAGAATGAATTTGGGTTCCCCTATCCTGACTTTGTAAAATCATTAAAAATTGTACAAAAATGATTATGAGTTATAATTTATATGGTTAGAA
This sequence comes from Gossypium turneri, assembly GCA_008044935.1. NCBI lineage: Eukaryota > Viridiplantae > Streptophyta > Magnoliopsida > Malvales > Malvaceae > Gossypium > Gossypium turneri. The sequence continues at coordinate 6,624,222 of CP032572.1, read as the reverse complement.
TCCTTAATGAGTCTATTTTCAAAAGAAACAAACAAAAACATCATCTGAATTCTGTACAATGAGATAATTAATTTTTAGTGAAGAGAGATTGGAACTGTCAAACAATGAAACAGGGGAAACTTTAAAGAATAAACTGTACTTTTTGGCTAAACCAAAAATTCTGTGAGTCTAGTTCTAGGGAAAATTAACGAATCTTAATTTGGAGTTCTATAACTCAAGATATAAATAATTTAGTGACTGTGACTCAGTGAGACAGCTTTGAATGCACTATAAATAATAATGGAATTATAGAGAATGTTACATATGAACATGAAATGTATTAGATTAATGATTAAATTTATTTATTTAGATCCAGAAATTTCAAATATGAAGCTAGATCGAGGAAAAGAAAAAGTTCAGGATTAGTAGATTTTATTTACGAACAAGTGTCGAGGTAAGTTCGTGTAACATGAATTATATTCATAAATGCTTGAAATGTTTGTTATTGATGTGAATATGATTTGGATGTTTATTGTATGATAATTGATGAAGTATTGATATTCCTGATGAAAAGAGGAAATAAATCCCAGTTGAATGAAAGGAAAAATTCGATGGATCTCTGAAAAGGAATTGACGGTAAAAAGGATCTAGCCCGGACGGGTGATCCTATCCTGATATAGCCCTCCCGAAGAATATGTGAAAATGGATTTAGCCGGACGGGTAATCCAAGTTAGGGTCTGAATTTAACCTGGACTGGTAATTCAGATCCAAGCTCATTAGAGTAATTGTCATTGCAGGGGATTTAGCCTGGACTGGTAATCCCGCTGTAAGGATGAGGTTCGCGGGAGTGTGCTCTCTGAAATGGAAATGTGCTCACATGAATATGAATTGATGGACCCGGATTTGTACACTTAGGTGTACCCCTGAAAATCCATCGAAATTCCGAGAAGTTCAACGGGATAAATATGGAAAAATAACAAGGGAATGGAAATCATGGTATTGATGAGCTCATCAATCATGATATATATTATTGATACATGGAAATTATTGAACTAATTTAAATGTCGAGTTTGTGCATGATAGGGGAATAATGTATTGACTGGATGTATGAATGTTTATTGCATTGTATTGAAAATATTAGGTAAGTATAATTCTTGTTACATGAGCTTACTAAGCACAAAGTGCTTACCCTGTTTCCTTTTCCCCTGTTTTGTAGTGTTAAGAGCTCAGAGGTCAGATTTGGTCGGAGACGCATCACACTATCAACCTCAAGATCTCGGTGTATAAAGAAACTTTATTTTGGAAATCAATGGCATGTATAAGCTAGTAAAATAGATGTTAATGTGAAATGAATGTATAGTTAGCCATTGGTATGGCTAACAAATTTTGGTTTTGGTATGTGATGAGATTATCTTATGAATACGATAAATCTATCTTGAAAATATATTGAAATGGATTGGTTGTGTCGGATTGGTCTCGGTTTAAAATTTGCAGGGAAGATTAGATATTTATAAAGGGGTTATATTGAGTTTTTTTTTTAAATATATTTATTCGGTAAAATCTGGTAATGCCTCATACTCTATTTCGGCGACGAATACGGGTAGGGGGTATTACATGTTGTATTTGCAACGATTTGTTTATTAGTGCAATCGCATTGAAGTCGTTCGTTAGCTTAATATTTTATTCGTATATCATTTTAAATATTACATTAATTTTCATCCAAATTCAAAAAAAAAAAGAAGATTTTAAAAAAAAAAGCAATATTTTGTATTTTCGAATTCGAAAGATCGTTCCCTAACTTACGGGGTCTCGATTTTCTAATAAATCCAAATATACGAACCATTTTCAAAAAATACATTTTTAAAATTATCTCGGGAATTAAAAAAGGATCGTGTTCCAACTTACGGGATATATATGATTTCTTCACTAAAACCGAGATAATCAAAATTTCTAAAAATAAAATTTTTGGTGAATATTCTCGTTTCGGGATTTAAGATTATATCCTAACTGATGGGGTATAATTCTTTTTCTCGATTGATGTAAAATACGTTTTTAATTTTTAAGTAATTTTCACAAAAAAGGGATCGTATTTTTTCTTTTTTGAATTTTCAATTTTTCGACATTAAGACATTAATTAATCAATTAGGTACCAATTTTGGGCATGACGAGTGTGCTAATCCTTCCTCGCATGTAATCGACTCCCGAACCCGTTTTTATCGAATTTCGTAGACCAAAATCATTGTTTTAGTAAAATCGAAACGTTTTATTAAAAAAATTAAAAGTGCAAGGTGATCCGATCACACCTCGAAAAAAATATCAATGATGACTCCCGTTTTTTCGTTTTCATTTTCAAAATAAAAGTCGAGCCTTTTTCAAAAAATGATTTCGACAGTAATCAAATAAATTTTAAATTATTTATGAAATGAGATTTAAACGAATATAAAAGAGATTTAAACCAACAATCCTCAATTTTATTTAAATTTACTATTTAGATTGATAACTGAATTGTTCATTCAAGACTCTATTTATAACTCTAGTTTAAAATTTTGTTTAAAATTACCAAAATATTATAAATTTTTTTTATATTAAGTTATAAAATTTTATGATATACTTAAATAAATAGTTATAAAATGATAATATACCAATTAGGATCGTAAATGAAGAGATACATTGAAATAGTCATTTTTGTGGTTGACATGAGATGTGGATGAGAATTTTGTGCATGAATTCAACAGAGTGATCATCATTTCATGGAGTATTTATATGACAATGAGCTGACTTTTATCCTAACAAATTTCGTCACTTTTCTTTTCTTTTTTGTTGTTGAAAATAAGGTAAATATGTAATTGATCCCTTTTAGCAAGAGGGCCACGGTGGCAGTTTATATTGATTTTGGTACCCATACAATTAAACCATAGCTTTGACCAATTGGATGTTAACACATCATCCTGATCTTCAATTTCACCATGTAGGAGTTTTAATTTCTATTATTTCAATTCTTAATACTAATTTCATTATGTTCCAAAGTATTGCTTTATTTTTCTACTTGTAAAATTTTACATGTTTATATTAAATTTGAGAATTTCATATATTCATGTTATTTTAATTATTTTTCTCATATGATCCTTTTAACTCTAAAACCATTTATTTAGAAATTGCATCACTACATCTATACTATATTAATTATCAAATAAATGAAACAATGGATTCGTATTAAATGGCTGTCTCTTATGAGCTGTCCGGTGACCATGCATCGATTTCAGCTGACAACAGTTTCTAAGCAAATTCTACTTAATTAATTAGTTTATAATAAATTACTGTTAATTAACATCTCAATTTGTTGATTGGTGCGGATATGTTCTTCTACGGAAATGGTACGTAGGACCACAAGTGTTATATCGTAATAATATTTTTTAATAAATTATAATAATAAAGTAAATGTGAGTAACAATCATAATAATAACTTCCATGCAAACACGTGGGCAACAGGGCAACCTTACCTGGCTTTGTCTTCTCCGTTTCCCTACAACGTCGCCTTCCGTAATCTTATGCCATCGCTTTCTGCCCCTACCTTTCTTTGACCTTTATACTCCAAATTCATTTCTCCACCGTCAGATCATCATTTCAGATTAATTAATTCGATGGTACAATTTTGATAGGTTTTGTATTTATAATTTTATTTGTAAATTAAAAGAAATGTGAAATAAAATAATTTTGGATTTCCAAACCAGGCTGTTTTAATAATTTTGAAGATAAATAGTTGGAATATTTATGATTTACATCTTCTAAGAGTATTTTATTTAGAGAGTTCTTAAACCTGAATCAGATGAAAGCATTTATGGATAGTGACATGAGGTGGTGCATTATTATTAATTTCTAAAAACTAGAAAAAAAAAAGTGTTTTCTAAAAATACTAAACAAAGAAAAGTAAAACTTAATATATATATATATATATATATATAATAGAACAAAATAAAAGATGTACTGTCTTATGTTTATTAATCAAGTGAAATAAACCCCACCTAACCTTACGATTCTCTTCTCCCAACTCATACCTTATCACATACTTCAAAAAAGTAAAATATTTTCCATGATAATAATATTTTAAAGAACTTAATAAATTGTGAAAAATTAAAAAAGAAAGCAACTTGTGAACAAATCCACAAATGGGGTTGACCAACACACGTGGGAATCTGACCGAAGATGTTCCGGGCAGCAGACAAGTTTGGGGCAACTGTAGGACACTCTCTGTCAGCAAAGTCAGTGGTTGGATCTGCCCACGTGCGTTTGTCCAGGTGGTGGTCCCCACTCTCCTTCTAACCTGACTGACGGCCCTGATTTCATCATTTGGGTTTTCCAGTTCTGCATTCACCAGGGTCTCCAAAGATTCTACTCATCTTCATTAGCTCATTTTCTGGGGTTAACTCATACATATCATCTCTACTTGATGCAAAAAAAAAGATTAAAAAGATCCTGGAAATAAGAGCTTTGAAGTTTGCACGTGCGGATGAGGAGCACGTTGTGGTAGTGGAAGGACTGCATTATAATAGGGACCAAGGATGAAGGACCCATCTTTCATGATTTCTTATATTAATCCCATTTGTTTAATCTTTTCAAAGTTGTTGCATGCGAGTTACGACCATTCTCTCTCTCTTTTATTTAATTTAATATAATGAATGAAATTTATTGGTTTTTTCTTTTCAAAAAAATAGTGTGATATATAAAATTGAAAGGAGATATTGGGAAGGCATCCTGTATGTTTGTTTCATCCCTCTGTCCCATAACTTTGTCTTATATTTCATGCTGCATGTAAAGGGCAGCCAGTTGAATCTCATAACTTATTAACTTTATGTTTGATGCATTATAATTTTATTATTTATTTGTATGCATATGGTCACCCCTATTTTTATTACATTTTTTAGATACAAATACAAAAACTAAATTAAAAATTGTTTTATTAAACAAAACTAATAATGCCAACAAGCTATTGATTCGGTGGGGTATAATTTGTACGGATATCAAATTTTAGATAAAATAATTTAAAAATATAATTAAATTTAATACGTACAACTATTAAAAATATTATACAAATTTGGAACTGTATAAGAAATTAAAACTAGAGACTATTTATAAATTTAAACTTAAATTTTAATTGGTATATAATTCTAATATTAATTATGTTATAATTAAGATGCTTAAAATTTTATTCAAATAATAACTCTATTTGTTATAATTATAATTATCACAATTTTTTTTATATTTTATGTTTAGAGTTCCTTTTAACTAATAACTTTATTTTTGTTATGAATATCTTATTAAGTGGATGTTCATCATGATCAAGATAAAGTTTTGATCTACTTTAAGTTCTAATAGTTATTAGAATTAGATCTCTACTTCTTTTATACTTCTTATGCCTATAAATAAAGACTCTGATAAAGCATTGTAATTATCCCCTTGATTAATAAAGTACATTCTCTAATATTGCTTTCATATTTTTTTGTTCTTTATTCTCTTCATCTTTCTTTATTTTATAACACATTATCAGCATGATTTTACTCAAAGTGATAGTTCCTTTTATCGATGATCAAATTTATCCTTCGTGATTTTTAATATTTTTACGGCAAGATGCAAAGTTTTTACAGGAAGTTTCTTTTATTTAATGTTTCATATCTGATTATTATTTTTCATTCTTCTTTCATTATACATTATCATTGTTTTGATTAACTTATTTTACTTTTTGTTTTTAAGGATGGTGAAATATTTGATACCATTATCAATATGTGTTAGAATTAAGTGACCCGAATCCTTATTTAAATAAAATACAGTGATAAAATAAAATTAAAATCCCTATAGAACTACACTTCTTTTATTTTATTTTAGAATAAAGTTTTTTAAACATTATTAAACTCCATCTATTTTATATTGATTAGATTAAGGTGTTTCAATCTTACTACACTCCTATTAGAATATGGTTTTACAAGCCTATAAAAAAACATAATTTACTCCTCTTGTAATTTATTCGAATTCGACATAGTGAATTTTCTTCTCCTCTGCCCGTGGTTTTTTCTCGAAAGGGTTTCCACGTAAAAATCTGTCTGTTATTTATTTTTATTTCTCTTTTCTTTGCGATATATTATCATTACCGACATTCTATTTTTACAAAATAGTATCAGAGCTTTCAGGTTGTTCATCTTAATCATGATATTGGTGTCTTTGAAGTATGAAATTCCACTGTTGGATCGCAACACCAGATTCACGTTGTGGCAGATAAAGATGTAGACAGTTCTTGCACAGATGGACTTAGAGGAAGCCCTGCTAGGGGTAGATAAGATGCCTTCGACATTGACGGAGGAAGAGAAGAAGCGCAAGGATCGAAAGACGTTAACACAGTTACATCTGCATTTGTCTAACTAAATTTTGTAGGATGTGATGAAGGAGAAGACCGCCGCTAGATTATGGAAGAGGTTGGAACAAATATGTATGTCGAAAACTCTAACTAGCAAGTTGTATATGAAGTAGCGTCTTTATACTCTTCGTTTGTAGGAAAGTGCGTCTGTGCACGAACACTTAACAATGTTTAAAGAAATTCTCTCAAACTTGGAGGCCATGGAGGTTCAGTATGATAAGGAAGATTTAGGGTTAATTCTACTTTGTTCGTTGCCCCCGTCTTATTCAACCTTTAGAGATACGATTTTATATAGCCATGAGTCTCTCACAGTTGATGAGGTTTATGATTCTTTAACCTCGTATGATAAGATGAAGCATCTTGTGGTTAAAATCGACTCTCAGGGAGAGGGTCTCATTGTTTGTGGGAGACAAGATCGGAATACTGATGATTATCGTGGAAGGACACAAGAACAAAATCTTCGCGATAAAGGGTAGATCGAAGTCTTCAAACAGAGGTAAAACTTGTGACTTCTACAAGAAGAAATGACACATTAAATCTGAGTGTTATAAGCTATAGAACAAGATCAAAAGGGAGGCTGCAAATCAAAATGGAAAATAACTAGAAAATTCTGGCAAAGCTGATGTCAACTAGAAGATATATAATTTGCATTTATAGGAAAAGATGTCAACTATCTTATATGAAGATAATGTAACATGTATAACTCAATTGAATGGTGGTTACATCAAAGGTGATAGAACGAAACATATTTCGCCAAAATTATTCTTCACCCATGATCTTGAGAAAAGAGGTGGTATAAATGTTAAACAAATTCGTTCTAGTGATAATTTAGCATTTCTTTTTACTAAGGCATTGCCAACTTCAACATTTGAAAGACTACCAACAAGATTGGAATGCGTCAACTCAAAGATGTAACATAATTTTGTCATTAGGGGAAGTTTAAAAAAAGTTTTAAAGATGTAACATAATTTTGTCATTAGGGGAAGTTTAAAAAAAGTTTTACTTTTTTCCTTTAACCAAGGTTTTGTCCCATTGGGTTTCCCTGGTAAAGGTTTTAAATGAGGCAGCTTGTAATATAAGATTGTGTACTCTTTATCCTTCATTAGGTTTTTATTCCATAGGATTTTTCCTAATAAGGTTTTAACGAGGCACATTATCTACCAATGGACATCCAATGGGTAGTGTTATGAATATCTTATTAAGTGGATGTCTATAACACCCCTAACCCAAATCTGTCGTCGAAACAGGGTTATAGAGCATTACTGAAATTTACAGAACGTATAATAAACATTTCATATAACTTATCAATCATATCAGAATCTATTCATAACCAATCATATAGTCCCTTTTATGAGCCCTTGACGCCCAAAATATGAATTAGAAACAAGTCGAGACTAAACTAGATACTTAGAGAATTTTTCACAAAATCTCAAAATTTTTCCAATGTGCAGAGGACACTCGCTCGTGTCCTAGGCTGTGTGGGCATTCGAAATAGGGCACATAGCCGTGTCTCAGCCCGTGCCCGTACCCGTGTAACTCTCTTACTTGCGTCACACGGCCAAGTTACACACCCGTGTGCTAGGCCGTGTGTAAGTACACGGGTCACACGGCCAAGCCACACGCCCGTGTCCCAGGCCGTGTGAAAAATATTAAGCATTCTATTTTAAATGTTAAAGATGCAGGGGACACACAACCAAAACACATGCTCATGTGCTAGGCCGTGTGTTACACACGGCTGAGACACACGCCCGTGTCTCTACCCGTGTGGTAAAAAATAGGCCCTTTCCAAGGCCACATTTCTTACCTAAATTGTCTTCCACCTACATCAATACTTTAACACATTCTCAAGCCATATCAAAGCAGTTAAATCAAACCAAATTCATGTCTTAAACTTGACATATTACACATACTACCAATGTGCTCTTAGGCACCCCAATAGACAATTTATTATTATATCATTCCAAAACTTATACTACCTAAATACCAAATACATATATGCATAATCAAATTCATACTTCAAACATGATAATACCATATATATCAAAACATGACCATTACAAGTCATTCCAATGGCTAATTATAACCAAAACATATGTATGCCAACATTGGCCAAGTTATCCTATACATGCCATTATAACCAAAGTTATTTTACTAAATATATCGAGATGAGCCGATGGATAGTGTGATAATATCTTCGCCAAGCTTCCAACCACTTCGAGCTTTCGAAATTATTATAAAATAGGAAAAATAATACAGGGTGAGCATATTATGCTTAGTAAGTTTGTATAACGGGAAATTTATCATTCATTTATATTTAAAGTAAGCATGTAAAATTCATCCAAAGAAAATTTGGCAATTTTCCCAAACACATATAATATCAAGCATCAAAGATGAGCTCATCATGTAAAAATTTTCATATACATATGCTTTCCACATCATATATCCATATAACATGTACATGTTCATAATTCATCTTGAATTCAAATTATTTCATGTCGAAACTTTGACCGTTGAATTTATTAGAAATATCGATGGATACACAGGTAGTACACTTGAAGTGTACAAACTGTAATTCGTCAATTCATATTCAGGAGTGCTCATTAAAGCATATAATCGGGAAGCCCTCTCTCGAGCTATATAACAAGAAGCTCATATGAGCCATATAACAGGAAGCTTATCTGGGCTGTATAACGGGAAGCTCATAAGAGCCATAATCGGGAAGCTCATGCGAGCCAATAATGGGTAACTCCGAAGAGCCATTAACGAGAAGCTTCGAATAGCCATATATCAAGAAGTTCAAACGAGCCATATTGGGAAGCTCCGGAGAGCCATTAATCAGAAAGCTCACAAAGAGCCTTTAATTGGGAAGTTCACGAAGAGCCATATAACGGGACGCTCATAAGAGCTGCGGTTTGCCCACAACACATGCAGGTTCACAACCGATCGGGATGCTCCGAAGAGCTATTAATGACAAGCTCGTAAAAAACATATAACAGGAAGCTCAAAATGGCTAATAATAGGATGCTCTTTCGAGCTATGGTGTGTCTGCAACATATGTAGGACCATAATCAATATGAGAAATCTTATATTCATCGAATTTTATTTATTCAAACGGGACTTAACATTTATCGGGCTTTGTCGAATATGCAATTAATTTCATATATATGGCATTTATACAATTCACATATACTACATTCAAATCAAACATATAAATACACACAATTTAGTTACACGAACTTACCTTGACAAGTGTTCGTTGATTTGTTGTCTACTAATCTGACACTTTCTCTTTTCCTCGATCTAATTCCGTATTTTGTCTATCCGGATCTATACGAGTAAATTTAACACAATTTAATACAATTCATATTCAATTCAATTCAATTCAAATCTTAGGCAAAATTACTATTTTTCCTCTATACTTTTAATTAATAACGATTTAGTCCCTAAGCTCGGAAAAATGAAATTCATGCAATTTAATCCTTATTTCAAGCCTAGAAAATTTTTACATGTAACATTTGCAGCCCATGGAATTCATAAAATTTAGAATTTTCCATGAATTTTACATCTTTATAATTTAGTCCCTAAATCACAATTTCATCAAAATTTACTTTACAAAAGTTGTTTATGTAACACCCCGACCCGTGTCCGTTGTCGAATTTGAGTTACGAGGCATTACCGATCAAAACCCAACTCAGAATTTTTTTTGTAGACTAAACAACTCAAGTTAGACAGCATATAAAATACTTATATATATTATACATATATAAGGCACCACTTAGCATATAAATTACAGCCTAAATCATACAACTTCATAAATTTTATTGCATCTAAAATCATATATCATACCAATCAAAATGAATCAAGTACAAAACCATATAAGTATAATTACAAACATCATATTATTCAAATTGTTAACAAAAGCATAAAGATTATATATAACTAGTATAGATGTGCCATTATTAATAACTAGAACGCAAGCATGAAAATGGATTATTTTCGTATGGTTACTTAAGTTCATGATTTTTAAACTAATCAAAATTACAAGCAACCTAAAACACATTTAATTTAATAACATTTAATCCATGTATCATACACATTCGAATATATATATAACATTTTCTTTTTATAGCCAAGACATTAAACCAAATCCATTTGTATCACATTGTATTATCTATCACAAGTTCCTACCATAGCCGAATACACATGGCCTACAATACCAATTTAAAATCAAACATGCATCATTTATCAAATTTCATATACTAACCATGTTTCAAAAATCCAACTATCTTTATCATTTACATAATCAAATCTTAATATCATAAATCAATCATATATCCAAACATTTATTTCATTTCAATTACTAACTATACTACATATTACAACATAGGTAATCTACCCTATCTGGACAGCTTTTATACAATAATTTGGACAGCATTTTCACACCAAAATTTGGACAACAATTTGGGCAGCATATATACAACAGTTTGAGCAGCATTTTTACACCAAAACTGGACAACATATATACAACAAATTGGGCAGCATTTAAGCATCAAAATTGGACAGCATATATGCAACAAATTGGGCAGCATTTAAGCATCAAAATTGGACAGCATATATGTAACAAATTGGGCAGCATTTAAGCATCAAAATATGTATATATATTTATATATACATTCGATAATTTGGTTCAACTCATAACCAAATCAATCCATCATCCAATGCATAACTATTATACATATACTAATCACTTAATCAAATTTAATGTGTTCAAACTACATATAAATCACGTTTATTTTCATATCACAATCTTATACCATAATCAAATATGCATAATTATAACTCCATTTCAATGACCATTAAGACCATATGCATAGACACCAAACTCGATCAAAAGAAGATAAGCAATTTTTGCATGGCTATTAATTACATTCACAAGTACTAGATCCAAAATCAACATTCCATCTATGCTATACATGCCATATACAAAAAAATTTACTTAATAAAATACCGAAGAAAACTGTCGATAGTGTGATAATTCTTGCTGACGATCCCCGAGCTCGTAACGCGACTCCAAAATCTAAAAACAAAGGTAAATAATAACACACACAGTGTAAGCTATTTAAGCTTAGTAAGCCATAAGCAAAAATTATAATTATTGACAATTACATATTAACATTTTATTATGAAGGCCGAATATGCATATATCAAATTTAAATTATCATTTACTACCAAATCACATTTGAACATCATATACCTATACCTTATGCCCGAACATAATCAATCATATACTCTTATATATATATTCACTTTCATTATTACTAATACATCAATAAGCTAAATCATATATATGTTCAAACAAGTTAGCACATAGTTCATAGTCAAAATAAGAACTTTAATCAATTCAAATAACCAACTTACCTTATTTCCATATAAACAAATAACTAACACATACCTGAACCTGTAATTTAATTTCATATTTAGTCTTTACTTCACATTGCCCGTTGAACCATTCGGAATTAAAAAGGATACGCGGATAGTCAGAAACTCGTACAATGCCAACGTCCCAGACGTGGTTTTACATGTAATCGCATATCAATGCCACTATCCCAGACAGGGTCTTACACGTAAACACAAGTCGATGCCAACGTCCTAGACGTGGTCTTACACGATAACACATATCGGAAATCCTATGTCATGACATATGTATCCTATCTATTCCTATGGTTCGTACGGGACTTTCGGACAACGTATCTCGATCGAATCGAACTCGAATATAGCTCCTTTGCTCAATATACATTCAGCCATACACAAATATATTCACAAAAATTCCATCCAACATGTAACATATATATATTATCAAAATTTAACAACATTTATATGCTTATAGACTTACCTCGGATATCGACGGACACAGTCAACTACTCGACTACTTTCGATTTCCCCCAATCCAATTCCGTTTTCTTCGTTTCTTGATCTAAACATATTAAAAATTAACTCTTTTATTCAATAAATTATTTAGCTTAGTCCAAAAAACACAAATGGGCAAATTACCAATTTGCCCCTAACATTTCACACTTTTTACAATTTAGTCCCTATTTTACAAAATACAAAATAAACAAACTTTCATTGCACAATAGCTTAGCTGAATATTCACTAAGCTCATGTAAGTCCATGCATGTCATATATTTTACATTTTAGTCCCTCAATTTACACTTTTCTTAATTTAGTCCTTAATACATTTTTTTATTAAAATTTACTAATTGAAACATGAAAATCTAACAACATATATTTGTTTCCATCATCTAACAACAAAAAATAAGCTCTCTTCAATGGCATATCACAAAATACACAACCAAATCAAAAATTCAAGCATGGGCTTTAAAGATAACTTAGCAACGATCTCAAAAACAAAAAAATTATCAAAAACCAAGCTAGAACTCATCTTGAATCAAGCTTAGAAATGGCCGAACCCTAGCTTTGTTTTCTTTCTTTTTCTTTTGTTCACATTCGGCTAAGGAAAAATAATAATAACAACCATGGCTTTGTTTTATTTTATTATCATATAATAACATTATTATTAGTTTACTATTTTAACCTTTGTAAAATAATAATTAAAACATATAATGCATGACTTTTTTTTTAGCCATCTTGTCGTCCACCATCTTTTAAATGGGCTTATTGCCCTTTAAGGACTTCAAGTTAAAAAGCCATTACCAAATAGGTGCTTTACAGTTTAACTAACAACTTTTACATTTTATGCAATCTAGTACTTTTATCAAATTAAACACACAAACGGCCAAATTAATTTACAAAATTTTCACACAATCGAATTCAAATATCATAGACACAGAAAATAATATTAAAATATTTTTTAGACTCGGATTTGTGGTCCCGAAATCACTATTCCGATTAGGGTCAAAATCGGGTTGTTACAGTTTATCTATCAACAACCTTTCATTTTCTACCATAAATTTCATAACTCATGCATATTCATCCATGGAAAAACCCTAGTACTTTGATAACTTTACAAATTAATTCTCGAGATAGCTAGATTAAGCTATTACAATCTCGAAAATATAAAAATCATTAAAAACGAGGCAAGATTACTTACCCAATTAGGCCAAGTAAGCTTGCTTGAGTTCTCTTCTCTAAGATAGGGTTTCCATTAAAAAAAATTGGGAAAGATGATGAAAAAGATGATATTTTCATTATTTAATTACTTATCGTCTTTTATTATTTTTACTTTCCAATTTAGTCCTTTTCTTTTCTTAAATTTCCATGGATGAATCATCAAACTTATCTACTAACTCTTCTTAATGGTCTATTTGCCATATAAGGACGTCAAATTTTGAATTCCATAGTTATTTGATACTTATAGCTACTAGAACTCAACTTTTGCATTTCATGCAATTTGGTCCTTTTATCAATTAAACATGTAATCGGTAAAATTTTCTTAACGAAATTTTTATACGATATTCCTATCATATGGTAGACCATAAAATAATTTTAAAATAATTTTTCTTATGGACTCGGATTTGTGGTCCCGAAACCACTGTTTCGATTTCACTGAAAACGAGCTGTTACAATGTCCATCATGATCAAGATAAAGTTTTGATGTACTTTAAATTCTAATAGTTATTAGAAGTAGATCGCTACTTCTTTTATACTTCTTATGCCTATAAATAGAGACTCTGATGAAGCATTGCAATAATCCCTTTGATTAATAAAGTACATTCTCTAATATTACTTTCATATTTTCTTTGTTCTTTATTCTCTCCATCTTTCTTTATTTTATAACAATTTTAAAATTTTTTACCTTTAAATTTTTAAATTAATAATTGTAAATTAAATTAAAATTATTTTTAAATGTTTAATTATCACAACTTCTATTAAATAAATGGTATTCTAGCCAGTTCATTTACATAGATTATAGACAAACTTTTGGTTTCCTTAAGAATGTGTTTGGTTGAGGAATTTGCAGGAGAGATTTCATTTGTATCAAGGTTTTCAAAATTCTAAAAATGAATTTTTTTTGTTTAGGTAAATATATTAGAGAATTTCAAAAATTTTGGATAATTTCAAGAGGAAATTTTAATAGCTTAAATTCCTTTGTCAGGTCCCACCTAAATAGATTTTTTTTTTTCAAAATTCCTCCTAATTTTATTTGATTTAATACACATGGTTCCACTATAAGATAAAAATTTAAACTGCAAAATTTATTTTTATTTAATTATAATATATTTTATTTGAAATTTTATTTTATTAAAATTATTTATAAATTATTTATTTAATTAATTATAATATATTGAATATTTTTATATTATTTATTTTTAATATAATTACTTTTATAATTATTTTTTTAATTTATAAAATTCCTTTAACTTAATCTTTTTCTAAATCAATTATTTATCCTAGCATTTTGAATTTATGAATTCTAAAATATTAGTATTTTAAAATATCAAAAATTTTGAAAAAACTTCATCCAAACACACTTTAAAAATATTCTTATGCAATTTCTAAAAAAGTTGAACTATTTTTTTTATAGGACAAGTACATTAATAGTATACTTTTTTAACTCTACAAGTAAAATTATAAATTTATTACGTGTTTTAAATTTTATAATATTTCATTTATTCTACTATTCTCTGTATATACTTCTCATCAACCTAATCTTTGCCTAACAATTTAAAAAATATTTTTCTTATTTTATATTAGGAGTAATTATAGATAAAGTAAAAGTACCTAAAACAAATATAATAGCGAGTGTTAATTGAAAAATTTTATTCTAAACGTGGGTCCAAAGATCGAGTCACCCAAAAGCTTGATTTTTTTATTTAAAATATTTATATATTTTAAATTTAAATTTGAATTAAAAAATTGGTTTAAGGGTCTAAAAAACCCTCAAATTTTAAAAAATTTATTTAAACCTTTTTTTTTTTTCTCTCAATTGGATATTTGAACTTTCAAAATGTATCAAAGAACTTAAAAAAAAAAAACAATTAAACCTCTACTTTTTTTCTCACTCAATTTGGTAACTTAAACTGTCAAAATGTATGAAAAAGACACTTTAACCGTTAACTTTAATTGCCCCTAATTTTTTCAGTTAAAGCCACCCTGTGTCACAATCACGGCATGACATGTGACAAAAAATTATAAAAATTATAAAAGTTATCAAAATTTTAATAAAAATATTTAAAATTTATTAGAAAATAAAAAATTATAAAAATAGTAAAAAATATTAAAATGGTAAATATTATAAAAATCAATGACCGTTAAAGTTAACAACCCCCATTTTTTTGTCGCAACACAATGTGACATGTGGTTAAAAATTATCGTACCAAAAGAAGCATTTTATAATTTTTATATTTTTGTATGAAATTTATATTTCTTTACATTTTTTATAATTTTCTTACGACTTTATATTATAAAATTTTCTATATTTCTGTATATTTTATAATATTTTTTTACAATTTTTATGATATTTACAACTTTTCCTAATTTTTTTAATTTCTAATATTTTTATTAAAATTTAATAATTTTTAAGTTGTGAAATGTGATGGCTTAAACTGAAAAAAACTAAGGGCAGTTAACTTTAACGGTCAACTGTTAAAGTTATCGGTCAAAGGGCTTTTTTGATGCATTTTGACGGTTCAAGTACCCAATTGAATGGAAAAAAAAAGTGACTAAATTGCTTTCTTTGAAAAATTTTGAGTCTCTTTTATATATTTTGAAATTTGAAGTATCCAATTGAGTTAAAAAAAAAACCTTAATTTTTTTTTTTTAAATTTGGGAGCCTTTTACACCTAAAAAATATTTTTATTAGTAAAACATGGTTTTGGGGTGCGTTGGAACGGAAGAAAACTGAAATATTAAACCTATTGATCAATTTTCTCTAATCAAATTTATTCAGTAAAACATGTAGGGGATAGGTTTGTGTTGTAGATACAAGAGATGATGACAATTTTATTAATTGATTAGTTAAGATTTATAATTTTTTTTAATTTCGTAATTTAATAATTTAGATTGCAAAATTTTCATCCTCGCCATAGTGTTTTTTTTTTTTTTTTAATTTATATGGTTTATTGTTTGGGATTTAGAAGATAAAAGTATGGATTAAAAAGAATTATTTACCCAAATCATAGCCCATTGGACTATTCTTGTTTAAAGTTTTAGAATCATTTGGAAATAATTGGTCTTTTCATAGGTCTTCAAATTCCAATGTAAAATTCAACCTTGCAACTTATCCAATGAACTATACTCATATTTTCAACAGTTTAATCGAAATTAGTTGTGATAAGAAGTTGGAAAAGAAAGACAAAAATTGCAAACAAACAAATAGAATGTGGAGTCAGAAAACGAGGGTGCTTGCTTATCTTTTCAGTTTACAGAAAGTAGATAATAATGTTATATATTTCTCATAATTATCACTAAAAGATACATGGAATATTTGTACTTTAGATTTATGATTGCATCATTGTTTTTGAGGATGATATACTTATCATCATATTCATATCACTAGTCTTTTTCTTTCATAATTTGCCCTGTAAGAAACTATGAACAACAGTGGCAAAAAACAAAAAAGCATTCATTACAGAGCAAGTTTCTTAGTGTAATTTCTTTTCTTATATATTTAAAACCAAGTGGGCTCTTAAAGCCCAAATTTTCAATCACTGGATTGATTGATTGATTGATGAAGTTGGATGAAATTTAAAAAATATTACGAACATATATGTACATTTTAACAAGGTGGCTTACTGTCAATTTTCTCTTTTAATTTTGTGCCCACTTTGGTTGGCTCAAGGTAGGTCCAATGCTAGATTTTCCTACAACTAGGTTTGGCATTGGACTTAACTTTTAATATAATGAAATTGATGTTGGATCAATTCATAAAACATTCTATATTTATTTATTTAGGATTGTGATGGGTGAAATTAAGTCCATTATAGCCTTTTTAATTACAAATTATATGTTAATATATGATTTAATGATTTTTCAACAAAATTTAACTAAACATTACATAACAAAGAGGTTGAGAGGATGTACATACAAACATTATCCTTTCAATTTTATTCAACAATAATTACTTCATTGATAGTATATCAATAGATAAGATCATTGCATTAATATCTGTATACTATCATAAACAAAAATTATTCTATCTCATTAAAAAAAAAGTTTAAAAACAAATATAAAGATAATGTATACAAAATATATATGAAATGTAATTGGTTTAGATGGGGGTGCTAGAAGAAATTGTTAAGGTGAGAGTGAGGGTGGTGAGAGTCCTCGGAATCGTGCGATGGAGAATGAGCGTGCCGCCCTTCGTAGGTGGTAATCACCATTCTCGGATCCTCCGCTAGTCGCTCCACTCGTTTCTTTACCCGGCAATTATCTTGCGTACACCGATAGTAGCTCCTGCACACGATTCCATTCAATTTTTTTTTTTTACATGTGATTGCAAATAATGTTGTTTATGGGTATGATGAGATTGCAAATAATGTTGTTTATGGGTATGATGAGAATGTGCATAGTGAAAATAATAGTGAAACGCATGCAGCAAATTGGGTAAGAATAGGAGGGCTTGAATGTGAAATAATGAATTTAACAGTGAAAAAGAAAGGGATTTCTAGTGAGCATGTGAAAGGTTGCATGAAGGTGGATATGAATGAAGTTAATCAAGCTATGATAAGTCCTTAGGTTTATTATGATTATTACCAATTTGAATGAGTAGGGCGTTCCCCTTTCACATAAGTCAGGATTTAGGGCCCTACTTCCACCATACTCATTATTTTGTTTAGAAATTAAATGACTTTGATACTACAAAGTAAAGTAATTATCAAATAAATACTCAAATTTTGGTTTTAAAAAATAAACCCCCTTGTCATTATTTTCGAACTTTATATTTAACACCAATCTTTGATTCCATTCCTAAAAAAACCCTACCCTTATCCTTTATTTAAAAAAATGTAATTTATATTTTATATTTTAGTTATTCTAGTATTCCCTAGCAATCCTTGATTATATGGTTTACTCTTTTCCAAAAGCAAAAAGAAATATATATAATATAGCCTACATATGCTAATCGGTAGCAAATTTAGAAGCATTGTTTCCTCTCCCTCATGTCTCATGGGTTTTTTTTTTTTTTTTTGTCTCTTATGGTGTGGTCTCTTCAACCCCATAATTTTAGAAAATCAAATGATACTCAAAACCCTAAAAGTGTACATATTTATATATAGGTGCATAATCATGTAGTACTCTTTTGTTATTCAGAGCTAAAATCATTGCCCTTAGAGTTTCTACTTTGTAAGCAAAGTGTCTAGCTAGGTGGTTCTCTTTTCTTACATAGTGACAAATCAAAAAGTGAAACGCTTACAGTTCATCCTAAACTCCTACATTGTTTACCTTAAAATACATATATACATGCATACCAGTTACCTTGGCACTTTAGCTTATTGTTATGGCATGGAAAAGTGAACCTCTCTATTTAATCAACTAGATTTGTTGTATATAATTTCATTATGGTAATGGTATTGCCAATTTTGTTATGTAGTGAAGATATTATTCTAGGCTATAGCTTCCCTTTCTTGTGATATGCATTATAAATTTACAAATTGTTTTATAATTTCCCCCTTTTTTATTGTGATTTTGTATCTTTTCGAAGATAATAATGACTTCTTTTAGGGTTCTATAAGAATTTCGGTATTGTAATTTTCATGATTAAAATCCCCTTCCCCCCGCTCATCAATTTCACATCTCATGCAACAACAGGAGTTTACTGTAAAGCCCTAGCAGTCATGATTAACCAAATGCATAATTACATGACAGAGGGAAATAAAATAAAAAAGAGGAAACATAGCATGTGTCTATGGGGTACTACTAAGGCCATAGCTAAAAACCTTGATGAAATTTAAATGTAAAAAAGTAAAAAAAAAAAAAAAAACAAAAAGGGAGATAACTTTGTTGAGTGTGAAATGTAATGAATATGAATATACCTGGGATGCTGGGTGTTTTTTACCACTTTCTGGCCGTACTTTCTCCATTTGTAACCATCATCCAGCACATCCACATCACTCATGGTCTTGAAGCAAAACCTAGGTTCCCTTACCTTTCTTCTTCCTTTTATCCTCTTCATTTTCATTGCTGAAACTCCTAGATGATCATCTCCACTACTTTTCTTGGTTCCCAGACACTCGTTTACCTCTCCCCATGCCCTAAAACCATTTCAGAAAACAATAAATAAGGAGTGTATTATTTACATGATTACACAATGATTTAAGAGGGTTAATATATTCACCATAGGTTTGGAGTGGAACTGTGCAAGGAAAGGAGTTGGGGTCCTGCAAAATCAGAAGCTGAGTCTTCTTCTCTATGCTTTGGATGAGAGAAGAGGGTTTCAGTTAGATTAGCAGGAGGAGGTGCAATATTGAAAGCTTTGAGGCAACCAAATGGAGGAGGATATGAAGTGAGGGTTTGAGGGAAAGTAAAGAAACCCATTTGAGGCATCTCTTTTTCCTCAAACAACTCCTGATTTAGCATGGCTTGCTGTGACATATTCTTGATGAGAAAGGAATTAAGTTAGGTTTTTGGTTTCCTTTACAGAAGTATAGGGAATTTTGGAAGATAGACTACAAGTAGAAATAGTCTTAGATTTTAACAACTCAAGGAGGGGTCTCTCAAACTTGAAACTTCTAGGATTGATGGACAATAAAAATTATATATACTAAGTTTTATAATTATTATGAAATGCTTTAATGTGACCCAAGCACGTTTTTCTTCTTTTTTATCCTTTTAGTTTCTTATTAAAAGAAAAAAAGAGCTATATTTATAAAAGATTTATATTAAAATTAAATAAAGTTTTAGTTGAAATAATTAAGTTAAAAAGCTTACAATTCATATGTTTAAGGTTCAAATCTTATGATTAAAATAAAAACATAATTATAATAACATTTATTATTTTGTAAATATAAAAATATTTTAATTTTTTCTTAATTAAGTTAGGTGTCACTAAAGGTAAATTACGAGAGTTTAGGGCAAACCGTATGTTTAGAGGGTTTAGTGCAAGACATGTTACTCTTTGACCTCATGCAATTACATTTACATGTCTCATTTTGTTAGTGGATTCTTCCTGTTTTAAGAATGTCAACAATACATGACAAATATTGCTTCATTCTTAGCTGCTTCCCCTTGCTTTAATTGCATGGAATATCCATGCACTCCATTTTCATCAAACTTTGCTACACCTACACAAAAACTTTATTTAAAAGAGAGAGAGAGAGAGAGAGAGAGTAAAATTCATTGCTAAAAAAACCAGTAATAAGTGAAAAAAATGAAATTATATATTCATTTGTATAATAATTAGTTTAATTGTCTAATTCCTTTTAGCAAAGATGAAAAGAAATTAGGAAAAAAATGACAAAGAGGGTGGCAATGATGATGAATCGTCTGCAAATCAGAGGTGAAGATATCATGAAATAGGCCCTATTTGACTTTTGCCCCCCCCCCCCCCCCCCCCCCCCCAAATAGAAAAGGTTGTCACCTTTTGCTATTTTCACTTTTTGTATATACTTCTCCTCCAAAACCAAAACCAAAACCAACCCCACCATTTCTCAAATTCCAAGCCCACCTCCATTATATTGTTATCATCATCTCTTCAATATTCAACATAATAATTACACTTCTTTTGCTAAATAATTAATTTTTAATTTCCCATTGCTATAGTTTTTAAAAATATTCCTTGTGGACCATATATACACCCACTGCTCTCATCATTTTGATTATTGTGTACAATTCTATTATTCATCAATTATGTTAATTTGGTACTTTTGATGGTAATTATATTTGTGATAAAATGATGGTTAAAAATCATTAAACATGTTATAGGATTATAAGGTTGTTTTTTTTTATTATTAATTGAAATTAAAATTATACATGAGCAAAAGGAGCTTATAATGATATGTATATAATTGTATCATGCAACTTATCCTAAAAAAAAAATTATATCATGAATCAAAAGACAACAATAATTAGATATATGATGTTTCATTTTTTTTATGCAAATTTGAAGAAGTTCAAATATGATTTCTTTTAAAATGAAGATATAATTATGATTCGCAACTTACTGCAAAATTTTGATAAATAAAAATATTGGATAAATTGTTTTTTTTTTATATATTTGCAGTTGAAGCTGGCGTGGAACAAACGTAGTCATGATGTCAAAACGGTACGTTTTAAGGGAATAATTATGAAGCATAATTTGCACTTTGCAATGACCCTTTTTGGGTTCCTTTTCAAAAGAGAAAATTTAAACCTAATGTTTAGATATTAGTGTTGTTTAGTTAGTTTATGAAATTATAACCCCCCTAAAATAAAGTTTATGAAATGGGCCCTAATTTGGGGGAGATAGGGACTTGGCAATCTCAATTCCCAAACTTCTTTTCATTTTGTCTATCTTTATAACTTATAACTCGTCATTCTTTTAGTTCCTTATTATTTTCACCGTATAGTTATAGAGTAAGGGGGATCAAATTTCGATTAAAATTGAATTAACCGACCGAACCGAACTAATTTGGTTAATCTATCGATTCACTGATCTAATTCAGTCGGAGGTCGGTTAATAGTTTTTTAAAAGTTCGGTTATCAGTTAATTTGATTCAAAATTGGGTAATTAACCAAACTTTTAAAAAATCAGTATTATTTATTACCAATTTGGTTAATTTTAATTTAGTTAATTCGGTTAAATGAACATTACCCATTTATTTTTTTTATATGTTTTATATTTGTTTTAACAAAAACAAAAACACAAAATATAAAAATTTAGTTAATTTAGTTAACCGATCGAATTAACCGAAATAGTTCGGTTTGATTAATTTGTTTTGAAAAAAATTGAGTTCGGTTAACGGTTAAAGATTTAAAAAGTTTGGTTAATCTAGTTAATACTAATTCGATTCAGTTAACCGATTGAACACCCATGTATGGAAGGCTTGGATTAAAGATAAAAAAAAAAAAAAGGTGGAGGTAAAAGATAGATTTTGGGTTTAAAATGTTTAAATTGAGTAATTAAATTTTTAGGAGCCAAAAATTTAATTTTCTATTTCGGCCAAAGCCTAAAAAGAAGGTATATTCAAAGTGTTAACTTTGAAGAGGGAATGTATCATTTAACCAAATAACAAGAGCTCCTACTTATCCCAATTTTGTCTTTCGTTTGGATTTAAAGTTATGCATCGAATATATATATTTTTAAGAAATTTTGGATTAGATTAAAAATTGGTTGAGATATTAAAATAGAAAGAGAATTGAATGTTGAAAGAAAAGAGCGAAGATATGGATAGGATGGGCGGGATTCCGGGTTATGATGAACCATCTCTAACACTAGAATTCCATGGAATGATTACACCACGCTCTCTACCTCAGCTAACTTTCAAATCATACAAACAGCACCCATTTTAATTTAAACACTATGCTAAAATATGAATATAAACCTGCATTACTTCATATAACTTCCCAAACCCTTAAATCGAAAATAAAATGTGTCTAAACACATTTCTACATTTTTATTATAATAATAATGACGTCAAATGATTTAAGAGTCAATCAACTAAATACAAGATAATTTATTTAAAAAAAAAACATTGCTTTGATAATTTAATTTCCATCGCAAGTAAATCAAAAGAAAAAGGAGCTACTAAACGACAAACTTAAAAGGAATTAAGCAAGATAATATGCAATAATAACTTACACTAACAAATATTGCATAAAAAATGGCCAAACAATTTAAGATTTTTGCTCACAAAACATTACTTCAATTTGTGTTATTAGTTTTTTTTTTTTTAGTTTGAGGATTTAATTCATATATTTTATTTTGGTTAATTTTAATTATTGTATTTTTTTAAATAGTTCATTTTAGTCCTCAAACTTTTTGAAAATTAAGATTTTAGGTTTGATTCAAAATGGTAGTGGTTAAACTCGTTTGATTAAATTCTATCAATCTTGAATCATGTGTAAAGTCGTAGATTTAGTCCATGTTCTCATAGCGAATCATTCTGAGTCCTCGTACATTTCAATTTTTGAAATTTTAATCTTGACACAAATAACAATAGTTAAATCTACTAACTAGCTTTTTTGTGAGTAATATGTAAAAGTAGAAAGCTCACATGGTATTACATAAAAGGTGCCCATGGGCCGGGTTAAGCCCAATCAAATTTTTAGGCCCATTTGCTATGCCCAGGCCTGGCCTGAAAAATGGGTCTAAAATTTTGTCCAATCTCAACTGAAATAAAAATGCTAAAACTCAATCCGCCCTATCCGTATTAATTTATATATTTTTTAAAAATATAATACATCAAAAATACTAAAAATATTAAAATAAATCTTTCCCAAAAAATTTAAAATAAATTTAAAAAATATATATAACACTAAAATAGATGCAACTCAAGCAAATGCCTCTAAAATAGTAACCAAAATTCTCTCACTTTTTGAGCGAGCCTTCAAACCGGACCATGGATAGATCTAGTGTTACACATGTGATGATAATATGTTTGTAATATACAATTTTAAAAATAACAAATTTTAAATTAATAAATTTAACGATTTTTGTTCATCAAAATTAAAATTTTAAAATTCAAAAAATATAAATAAAAATCATCACATTAAAATATAATAATTAAAACTATAACTTGCGTACTAGAGTTGCTCATGGGCCGGGCCGGGCTGGGCCCAAAAAAAATTTCAGCCCGCGTCCTAGGCCCGGGCTCGGCCCGGCCAAAAATATGAGCTTAAAATTTTGTCTAGGCCTAGCCCGGAAAAAATTCCTAAGCCCGAGTCTGGCCCGGCCCGACCTATTTTTTAATAAACACCAAAAATTTATTTTAAAAATAAAAAAATAATAAAAGTAATTTAAAAATATTTTTAAAATAAAAAATAAAAAATATATATTTATTATATATTCGGGCAGGGACGGGCCGGGCCCAAACCAAAAAAGTGGTGCCCGAGGCCCGGGCCGTTTTCTAAACGGGCCTCGTTTTTTTGCCCAAACCCATATTTCGAGTCTATAATTTTACCCGAACCCTCCCATATTTCGGACGGGCTGCCGGGCCGGGCGGCCCCATGAGCACCTCTATTGCGTACTACATAAACTAATAATAGAATTTAACTAAACATTTCATGCCTTTGCCATATACCCATGACTAAGGTGCCTCTTTCTGCGGGTCTGGGGAGTGGGTGTTTTTCTTTTTTAATTATTAAAAAGTTTAAATTTAAGAAAAGAAAAGAGAAAAAATGTTGGGTAAGTGGTAGTAGTGGAAATTGAACATTAGTACACAGTAACCATAATGATGAACATTGAACATGTAGCATACTGTCAACTTCCTGAATTTCACGTGACCCGGGTTTAAGCATTAGGCTTTAAAAATAGTAAACAATTTCTGCTGCAACTTTTTTAATATTTTTCATGTGAGATTTAGCTTACATATGAAATAATTAAAGAGTGATAAAATGTAACAAATATCAAAGGTTATGATGACTAACACATTCTATACACCTGTTTTTATATCTATTAGCTTCGTTAAAATTCACCAAGAGAGTATTCGAAATAAGAGTGTTCAAAACACTTAGCACGTTATAGAATTATCTGAGCAAAGTCATGAGCCGTTCCATTTCCATTTGCTAAAATCATTAGCCACTAGACCCAATTCATATTCGTCTTCTGCCGGATTATTACAAACTTCTACGATGACAGCACCGACCCTCTTCTCCTTTAGCCATGAAAGAGCTTCACGAACTGCTAATGCCATGGATATGTCCCAAACACGAAATAGGCTAAGTCTACAGAACCATATTTTTACAAATTACATAGACTAGCTCGCATTTGCCTTCTTATATCAATGGATAGTTAATACCAATAAAAATCATTTATCAGTTAATAGTTAACACTCACAGTTGCTTCTTTGGCACTAAAGATGTTAATTCTTAGGAATAATATAATTTTTAGCCATTTAAGTCTATTTTAGTATTTATATATGTCGAAACCATTTTTTTTGAAAAACAAAATTTTTAGGTTGTCGAGTTTAAAAAATAAAATTGGGAGTCGCCATCAATCTTTTATTGAGGTGTGATTGGATCACCTAAAACAAACGGCTTTGGTCTACGAGTTTTAGAAAAACGGATCCGGGAGTCGGTTACGTACGAGGAAGGATTAGTACCCTCATAACGCCCAAAATTGGTACCTAGTTAATTAATTAATGTCTTAATGTCGAAAATTTGAAAAATATAATCCTTATCAAAAACTCTTAAACATTACGTATTAAGACCCTTATCATTTCAGAGATAGAAAATATCACACCCAATGCGTTAGGGCACGACATTCTTATTTCCTCAAAAATGAATTAGGCAAGAATACTCATGTAATAAAAATTTTAAAAGAATATCCATTTATTCAATATTTAAGAAATCGCGGCCCAATACGTTAGGGCACAATTCCTACAAAATCCCAAACTCGGAATATTTCCTTTATTTTTTAGAAAAAATCTTCATTTCGAGAAATCAATGCATCACATCCAATACGTTAGGACACAACGTGTTGAATTCTCAATAATGAGTTCTTATTTTTTGATTAAAGAGAAATGCTCGAATGTTAGATTTAACGAAGAAAATCGGAACCTAATACGTTAGGGCTCAATTTCCTTGAAAATCCTAAATACCAGCATTATCTCCATTTTGAAAAAGCTTGATTTTAAAAATTGAGTAAAAAAAATGTAATGTTATGCTACATTAAATATATAATGCAATAATAAATATTACGATGGCATAGAAATATATGAAATTAATGTACATAAAACATGTAAAGTATCAAACTAAACAAATACCAAAAAGAAAACATGAATCAATATACAAACGAGGAAATAAACAAAAATATGTATACATGTACACATAAAAATATATAGGTTTAAAATAATTAAATAATATCTACATTATCGAAGTTAATTAATAAAATAAATATGTATATACATAAACATGATAAAAATATTAGTTACAAAAAAAAAGTATATACATAAAAAATATACATATATTAGGTTTTTAAAAAAAGTAATATAAGGAAAAAAATATTATTAATTGATAATAAAAAATAATGAGAATAAAAAAACTAAATTGAATTGCAGTTTAAAAAAAATGGGTAAAATCTGCAAATAATAAAAGTCAAAGGACTAAATTGAACGCACGAATTACATAAAGGGGCTGGAAGGGAAATTTTCCCTTCTCCTCTAAAACGGCGCCGTTCCAGTAGGACTAAATTGAAATGGAAAATAAATTAAAGAACAAATTTAAAAACACAAAAAAACCTAATTGAAAATACATTAAAAGGCGGAGGGGTCAAAAATGCAATTTGCCCCTCCGCATGAAAACACGCGGATCCCTGGGTCCCGGTTGGGTCGACGCGCGGATCCTCCCTTCAAAACGGCGCCGTTTTCAATCGGCTATTTAAGCTAAAATTATAAAAATAATTTCATTTTTATCCCTTCAAAAAAAAACACCAAAACTACTTCAAAGAAAAGCTCTCAACCCCCCGGGCACCGTCCTCCTGTCCGGTCATCGGCCAGTCACTGGCCACCGTGCCGACCGCCGATCTCCAGCGACGACACCGTCGTCTGCGGTGGCCGAAAATATAAAAATCTCCTTTTCGGCCCTTCTAACCTTTCCAAACGCAAATCGGGGCTCAAAATTTCCAAAATCCAGCAGAATATGCGGGGAAATAACGAAAACCTTTCGGTTTCCGGCCACCGATCCTCGGTGTGGCTCCCTCAACGCTTCGGCACCGCTTCAGAGTTAAAGAAAGGTGATTTCTTTCCTTTTTTATTTTATTTTATTTATATACAAAAAAAAATAAAAACACAGAAGATCAAAAGAAAACGAATTAAAAAAATAAATGTAAACCTTTGGACTGATTTTGCTCTGTATTGTATTCTTTGTTGTAAAAAAAATCGTGCTTTTTATTGATTTTGGATTCGGGCCCTCTACAATGTATGTTAATGGCTTTTTTATAGCCGAATGAAGATAAATCTAAAGAGGAAACAAATCTGTTTCTTGATTTGATTTACAAATCTTTTGATTTGCTTTCTATTTTTGTTTTTCCTTGATGCGCAGGTGAAGATCCACAGAGATTCGGAGCTTGGCTTTCGGCACTGATGAAACCCTAGGGTTTCTGGCTGTAATTTGGGCCACTGTAGTTTGGGCCACTATAGTTTAATCGGGTCTGGGTTTGGGCATATTTTGTTGTAATTGGGTAGTTTCATTTGGGCCCATTTATTATTTGTACCCGGGGTAAAAATCGGGTATTACAGCTGCCTCATTTTGCTTGTTGTCGTGTAACGGGAACGGAGCAAAGATTTTAAAAATACCCGATTTTGCCCAGACATGCTGAACCCTGGTACATCTTCAGAAGTATAGGAATTAGTGCCTCAATCTACTCCACTGCAACTTCAGGGAGATAAGACTTCTGGCTTCAGCTTGATCTGTTATTCTGCTCCACTACAACTTCAGGGAGATAAGATTTGCCAATTTCAGTCTGCCTCACTGCAACTTCAGGAGGATAAGACTTGCTTATTTAGTCTGCTCCACTGCAACTTCAGGGAGATAAGACTAGATGCGATCTGCTCTCTACAACTTTAGAGAGATAAGATCTAAGGTTTTAATCCGCTCCACTGCAACTTTAGGGAGATAGGATTATCGGCTTTAATCTGCTCCATTGCAACTTCAGGGAGATAAGACTTGCCAATTTCAGTCTGCCCCACTGCAACTTCAGGAGGATAAGACTTGCTTACTTAGTCTGCTCCACTGCAACTTCAGGAAGATAAGACTAGATGTGATCTGCTCTCTTCAACTTCAGAGAGATAAGATCTGAGGTTTTAATCCGCCCACTGCAACTTCAGCGAGATAGGATTACTGGCTTCAATGTACTCCACTATAACCACAGGAAGGTAAAATTCGCCATCTTCGATCTGCTCAACTACTGCTTAGGGAGATAAGATCTGAAATCTTCAATCTATTCCACTGTTGTCCAGGAAAGTAGAATTACGGGCTTCAATGTACTCCACTATAACCACAGGGAGGTAAAATCTGCTATCTTCGATCTGCTCCACTACTGCTTAGGGAGATAAGATCTGAAATCTTCAATCTATTCCACTGTTGTCCAGGGAAGTAGAATTATTAGCTTCAATGTACTCCACTATAACCACAAGGAGGTAAAATCCGCATCTTCGATCTGCTCCACTACTGCTTAGGGAGATAAGATCTGAAATCTTCAATCTATTCCACTGTTGCCCAGGGAAGTATAATTACTGGCTTCAATGTACTCCACTATAACCACAGAGAGGTAAAATCCGCCATCTTCGATCTGCTTCACTACTGCTTAGGGAGATAAGATCTGAAATCTTCAATCTATTCCACTGTTGCCTAGGGAAGTAGAATTACTGGCTTCAATGTACTCCACTATAACCACAGGGAGGTAAAATCCACCATCTTCGATCAGCTCCACTACTGCTTAGGGAGATAAGATCTGAAATCTTCAATCTATTCCATTATTGTCCAGGAAAGTAGAATTACTGGCTTCAATGTACTCCACTATAACCACAGGAAGGTAAAATCTGCCATCTTCGATCTGCTCCACTGTTAATGCAGAAAGGCAAGATCTGCTATCTTACTGATCTGTTCTCTGTGAAACATGACCTGTATAATGAACCTAATTATGCCTAATGATTAGGATGACATGATCAAAATACATCAAATGCTCCTAACTAGATATGTGTGAATAGTATTTGCATGAATGCAAAATTTTATTTTTCCGAAAATGATCCCTCTTAGGTTGTCATTACTCGAAGTTTATTAAGGCTTTGTGACTGACGTGCTACAACACCTTCTTGCTTGACTGGCTTTTCTGAAAAAACATTTAGCCAGGCTGCCCCCCAGTGTGAACTTCCAAGTTTAATCCATTGGGGCGCACAAAAATTCATACCATCGCTCTTCCACTGTAGCCCAAGAGTATATGGCTTTTCTTCAATCCTCTCCCATCACAATTCAAGGATACGGGATCTAAATCTTTCTAGTCTCTTACACCATTCCCAGGGTGTCGTACCAAAGGCTCATGCTCAAATGAAGGCTCTCTTCCCCGAGGTAACCTCTTTCTATTACCTGGTGATCATTACTTGCTTGCTGATTTAGGCTTTGTTATCAACACAACATCCAATGTTTTTGACAACAAAATCCAAAGAGAAAGTCCTAGTTTAGACTCTTCCTTTTCAGATTTCCAACCTTTAAGCCTGGTGCATTCTAAATAATAGTCCTGTTTCAGGCTCCTGTATTATTTAGAAACTTCTAGAGTAATATGCAAAACTTCATTCGTGAAAGTTTTATTAGTCCATTGATCATTATTCTAATGCAACATGCTTGCAAAAAGAACAAAACGATGGATGAAATAGAGATAGTTCTGAGCATAGCTCAAAATGAATAAATTATCAAAGATAGTAAAGAAGAATAACAAAGAGATTAATTGGGAATGCGTATCGAATGAAGTGTTCCAAATAATATGAATATTGGGTGCCCCAGATATCGCAGCTTGAACTTCTCTGTACAAACCTTTTTTGAAGATCCTTCTGAGTTTGACATGTGTTTAGGAGATCCACAATACTCTGCCAATGCCCCAAGATGTTGCCTACCTTTTCCTGATAATTCAGGCATAACAAGATCATCACATGCCTCAATCTGGTTAAAATTTGAGTTGCTCTAATCACCTCATGCCCCATTCTGATCAATATTTGAGCCGCCCTTTTTGGGTTTTCAACTCAAATCCCCTTTGGTCTCAAAGTGCCCTTTTTGGGTTTTCACTTTGGCCTCTCCATTTTTCTTTTCTTTTCTTTCACTTTCATTTTTTGTTTTTTTTTTTTTTGTTTTTTTGTTTTTTTGTTTTTTTGTTTTTTTTTTTGAATCTGAACTCATTGGATTAGACAAGTCCTCGTTATCTCTTTCGATCAGAACCAATGTAAGATCTTCTTTGTGATCAAATTTCTTTCATAGAGCCTTTTGTGGAAAAATTTTACTATGACAAAAACTTTGGATCTTCCTCTTCAATTAATATGAAATCCAATAACGGAGAAATGGCAACTTGACTTTGACGGGCTAAACCATGATGAGCCAAAGAAGAAGGTATTACCCCGGCAAAGAATTCTAAATGCATCATTCATGATGTTAATCTTGAACATACTGTAAATTTTTTTGATATCGCATTGTTATTCAGATTACAATGTCAGTGCATACCCAAGCATGACCATACGAAGACATCTTTGAACTCTTTGAAGTAACTCAACAAGGTCCTGCTTTATTTCTTCGGTTATGTACGTTATCTTAAGGTCACAATCTCCATTGTCTCCTCATGAGGTAAGATTTCATTCCAGTTCTACCATCCTCAACAAGTCTGAAAATAGGCTACAATCTATGTCATCTTTAAAGTCATGAGATCTCTCTAAACACAGATCTCACTCAAAAGGAACTTCTGAGTCCGTAGCAACATCACTCATGTCATTGATATCTGGGGACCCATGGTAGGTACCAAAGAATATACGAAAGAATATATGAATAATCACTTGTCCAATTGTGAATAGAAGAATAATATGGAAGAAGATCCAAAAGAATGAAAGTATAATTATTCGAAAAGAATATTTGCTAAAAAAAATGAATACAAAGATGTATTTTATTAGAATAATGACGTTCAGACATGAGCCTATTTCGCAAAGGAATTTTTATCATTTTTAGGCTAAAAATAACAAATTTGTTCTGAACATTACTCTAAATAAGCTCTAAAAACTACAGAGATTTCTTCCGCAGTTTAATTACTTAGAACACTTCTAAGTTGATAAGGGCGAATATCTTCAAAGACCCTTGTAAATTGTGTCTTCAAAAATGGCATTGATGTGAACGCCTCTCAACATTTCTTCATACATCTCATTCACCCCCATTATCAAATGTGATTGGGTAGTGGATTTTCTGCACTAGATGAATCGCCAAATTTGACAACGCCCATACTGATAAGCCTTTCAACCACTTTTTTAAAGGTAATGCAATTTTCTATAGAATGCCCCGTAATTCCTGCATGATAGTCACATTGTGCACTTGCATCATACCATTTGGGATACGGGGGCTGTGGAGGTTTCATATGTAAAGGAGAAACAACATGCACATTAAATAAGCTTTGATACAGCTCCTTGTATGACATTGGAATTGACGTGAACTGGAGCTTTTCAGTACCTGGCTTCACACCTAATTCTTGTCTTGATGAACCTTGTTGATTAGCAATCGATTTGCCGTACGTATTCACACTATTCACTTTATTTTCCTTTTTTTTTGAGGCTTGCCTTCTGTTATTTCCTCCAGCATCAATCTTTCCTCTTCTTATGGCGCTTTCAATTATTTCACCATTCATAACTATGTCAGGAAAGCTTTTAGTAGCACTTCCTAACATATGTGTAATAAATGGTGCCTTCAATGTGTTGACGAAAAGCATCGTCATCTCTCTTTCTAGAAGAGACGGCTGAACTTGTACGGTAATCTCCCTCCATCTCTGCGCGTATTGCCTAAAGCTTTCGCCTGGTTTCTTTTCCATATTCTGCAGAGTAATCCTATCAGGTACCATGTCAGTCACATGGATGTACTACGTTATGAACGCTTGTGCCAGATCTCTCCATGAATTAATTTGGGTACGGTTCAATCGATTGTACCACTTGGATGCTGCCCCTGCGAGGCTATCTTGGAAGCAATGAATCAAGAGTTGGTCATTATTGACATAACCGGTCATTTGTCTGCAGAACATGGTAATATGAGCTTCGGGGCTACTGGTTCCATTATATTTCTCAAACTCTGGTATTTTGAATTTGTAAGGGAGCATTAAATTTGGAACCAGACTCAATTCTTTAAAATCCATCCCATAATAGCCTTCTGCACATTCCATCGCTCGAAGTTTCTCTTCCAACCATTTGTACTTTTCCTCTAGCTGTGTTGGCAATTCATCATTCATTTTCTCCTTTCCAACCTTCTCATCGAAATCATGAATAGCAGGATTAACAAAGTTGGCTCCGGGGTTAGAGCCTGATCTTGCCTGGAGATTCATTAGTGTTGCAGCGTCACCCGGAGGATTAATGGTAACAGAGGACCTACACGGGTATACCTCAACTTGTTGGGGGTAAAGTCCGGAGGATAGACAGGTCCCTCATTGTCTTCTTCTTCAATATTGAGCACAGAGCCTTTTCCTTTATCAGTTCCTTTATTGAACCATTGAGTTAACTGAGCCATCATACCCCCTTGACATTCCATCATTTTGTCTATCATTTTTTGTTGTTCATTCATTTACTTTTGAAGTTGCTCATGTATTTCCTTTTGGGATTGTTCTAGTCTTTCCATCCTTTGATCCATATCCTTAGTTTTCGATCGAGTACCGTAGCGGTGTTTAGTAGGCTGGTTGGTTTCCAGATTAACTGAGGAATGATGTAAATTAATTAGAATCTTTTAATGTTTTTAAATGCATATAAAGTAATGCAATGCATGAATGCAAAAAGACGTCAATTTTGATTCAATTCCATATAAGAAAACCTTACTAGAAAGCAAATTTCTTTACATAAAGCGAATTACAAATAAGACTTTGCCCTAGTACCCAGAAATCTAATCTTCCTAAGTAACAAAGCTAATTCTTGCCCCCGATCCGATTCTAATTCATATTTCATACTCAGCATGTCAGCCTGTACTGCTAAAGTCTGTACATAATTAGCTACTTCTCGAATCTGGACCACAGCTTCCTCCAAAAGATGATCTCTGCTCCTAACTTGACTCTGAAAGTGGTAGAGCTGTTCATTATTTCGACTTTCGTTTACTTTCAAGTGCTTGATCTGGGTCTCACAATTTTGCAGCACTGCTTCTAGCTCTTCGATTCTTTCCTTCATTTCTTCAATCTTGCTCAGGCTTGCTTTCAACTCTATCGTAGAGTTTCGACTTCGATACTGACGAAGAGATCTTTCCAACATGATCACCCTATCCTTTAACTCGCCCTTTTCCTTTTGACTTTCTGACAAACTCTTTTCTAAAGCCTCGTTTCGCCTTTGCATCTCTTGGAATTTCTGCTTCCATCTATCGGCTTTGTCCTTTTCTTCTTGGATTTCTGTTCGCCATTGTTCTGAAGTCTTTCCGAGCCCAGCAATTCTTATTGACAAACGCAACCTCTTATAATCCGTCTTCAGACTGCCCAGCTCCTCATCAGCTTTATTTTTCTCTTTCTTTAACTTCTCATTTTCAAGCTTCTGAACGTCTATGTCCAATCTCAAGTTTGTCTTTTCTGCCTCCATTTGCTCTATCTTTTTCTCTAAATCCGTATTCTTCCTCTCAAAATCTTATCTAATAATTTCCAACTCACAAGGGATGACTCGCAAATGCTCTTCTATTGACTGGCTATCCTCCTGATTTAACTTAGGTATGTTATCATTAATCCTTCTAGCCAACTATCCATGATACTCAGGAGTTGTCATCGGCCCCACAGCTAACCTCTTCATTCGGCGAGTCTGTTTCCACGCACTAGACATTTCTTAAATCTTTTTCCTATAACCATCTTCCTTGTATGAAAATTCACAATCAGCTATCCCTTGGGTCGCATGTATAAACTGCCTTGACCTATATTGCCTTAGCACCAATAATGGGGCATATCCAACAGCTTCCCAAATACCCAATAAAGGAACCCAATCAAAATTACCACACCTATACAGGATCTCATCTGGAAGTAACCAAGGAGCTCTCCACTCAACGTCTTTCTCTTGAAGATTTTGAAGAATTACCATCCATTTTTCCTCCGAAATGTCATCTCTCCTCGATGTAGCAACTATCTCTTTTAGTGGTGAATAATTTTCAGAGAAGACCCGATACGAAACTTTATCCACCTTCCAAAAGTGACTGTGAAACCATATGAGTAGAAGCTGTGCACATTCGATAAATCTACCTTCACCCGTCTTTCGGCATGCACTCAATGACCTGAAAGTTTCTGCCAAAATTGTCAGAATCGGTGTAACCTTCTTATCAAGCCGATCAAATAAATCAGTGACTGCTTCGTCCACATGCCCCAAGGCTTTAGGGAAGACAACCAAGCCGTATATACTTAAAGTAAAGACATCCAACCTCTTTCTTACGTCGTGTGAGAATTGTGTGTGAGAATTGCAAGCTCCTCCAAGGAATGCACTTGCTGTCCCCCTTTTGCTTAACTCGTGCAGCGGCCCACTGCTCACTCATCCCTGTTATACCTATCAACTTCTTTGAAAAGGTTGGCACATTTACCGCTCTCGAGTAAACTCTATCCAATTGAAACTTTGAACATCGGAGTAGAGCCACATATTCTTCTATCGTAAGTACCAAATCAACATTCCCAAACGTGAAACAACTGTAAGCAGGATTCCAAAATTGGGCGAGGGCTCGAAACAAATGTTTGTCTACCTTCACATCAAGCAAATAAGGCAAGTCCCCATAATTGTCGTAAAATAACTGCCTAACCTCATTATTCCACTGATCCCAAATTTCTTTCAACTCCTGCAAATTGTTTTGAGCTACACTGATGTGAGTAAAATCCCATAATTCCGATACATACCCATTGGCCAGGCTATCACCCTTTTCTTGCTGCATTGTTTTAGACCAAGTTCGGACAGCCGCATTGTCCTCCACTTTATCAAGAAACCCTTTTTTCATGTCAAGTTTTCTATCTAGCAACCGAATCTGAACTGACGCCTTTTATGATGAAATGAAATGCCATGTCTTGCAAACAAAATAAAAACACAAGAGTCGGTATCAAATATAAGCATATAATCAAGGAAGAGTAAAACGTCTATTAGGACATCTACTAGGGTTTAGTGTAGTTCTACCTAAGGCAAGTTCCTAAGGCTCATTATATGCGGTTTGGCTCTAAAGTAAAGGTACCCGAACCAGCTGATTCCTTGATCTTCACCCATTATAGGCTCATATAGATCAAGTTCAGTTCAGGGGGGCACATTTTCTCTATGACTATACGGAGATGAAAATCTCACGAAGGCATAGGTACCGATGTATCCCGAAAGCGATCCACTATCCTATACGGAGGTGAAAACCTTACGAAGGAATAGCTTCTCACTCCCACTTAGAGGGTAAAAATTATCCAGTACATGTAATGTATAATGCAAAATAATTTAAAGTACCTAAATCAATTAAGCTAAAATGCAAGAGGATTTTTAAAATGAATTTTTTTCGACTATAAGACAAAAAATTAATCAACTTTATGGCTCGACTCTCTTATTTTGTTTAAAAAAGTCCCCAGTGGAGTCGCCAAGCTGTCGAAACCTTTTTTTTTTTAAAACAAAATTTTTAGGTTGTCGAGTTTAAAAAATAAAATTGGGAGTCGCCACCAATCTTTTATTGAGGTGTGATTGGATCACCTAAAAAAAATGGCTTTGGTCTACGAGTTCTAGAAAAACAGATCCGGGAGTCGGTTACGTACGAGGAAGGATTAGCACCCTCGTAACGCCCAAAATTGGTACCTAGTTAATTAATTAATGTCTTAATGTTGAAAATTTGAAAAATATAATCCTTATCAAAAACTCTTAAACATTACGTATTAAGACTCTTATCATTTCAGAGAAAGAAAATATCACACCCAATGCGCTAGGACACGACATTCTTATTTCCTCAAAAATGAATTAGGCAAGAATACTCATGTAATAAAAATTTTAAAAGAATATCCATTTATTCAAGATTTAAGAAATCGCAGCCCAATACGTTTGGGCACAATTCCTCCAAAATCCCAAACTCGGAATATTTCCTTTATTTGTTAGAAAAAATCTTCATTTCGAGAAATCAATGTGTCACATCCAATACGTTAGGACACAACATGTTGAATTCCCAATAATGAGTTCTTATTTTTTGATTAAAGAGAAATGCTCGAATGTTAGATTTAACGAAGAAAATCGGAACCCAATACGTTAGGGCTCAATTTCCTTGAAAATCCTAAATACCAGCATTATCTCCATTTTGAAAAAGTTTGATTTAAAAATTGAGTAAAAAAATGTAATGTTATGCTACATTAAATATACAATGCAATAATAAATATTACGATGGCATAGAAATATATGAAATTAATGTACATAAAACATGTAAAGTATCAAACTAAACAAATACCAAAAAGAAAACATGAATCAATATACAAACGAGGGAAATAAACAAAAATATGTATACATGTACACATAAAAATATATAGGTTTAAAATAATTAAATAATATCTACATTATCGAAGTTAATTAATAAAATAAATATATATATACATAAACATGAGAAAAATATTAGTTGCAAAAAAAAAGTATATACATAAAAAAATACATATATTAGGTTTTTTAAAAAAGTAATATAAGGAAAAAATATTATTAATTGATAATAAAAAATAATGAGAATAAAAAAACTAAATTGAATTGCAGTTTAAAAAAATGGGTAAAATTCGCAAATAATAAAAGTCAAAGGACTAAATTGAACGCACGAATTACATAAAGGGGCTGGAAGGGAAATTTTCCCTTCTCCTCTAAAACGGCGTCGTTCAAGTAGGATTAAATTGAAATGGAAAATAAATTAAAGAACAAATTTAAAAACACAAAAAAACCTAATTGAAAATACATTAAAAGGTGGAGGGGTCAAAAATGCAATTTGCCCCTCCGCATGAAAACACGCGGATCCCTGGGCCCCGGTTGGGTCGACGCGTTGATCCTCCCTTCAAAACGGCGCCGTTTTCAATCAGCTATTTAAGCCAAAATTATAAAAATAATTTCATTTTTATCCCTTAAAAAAAAACCAAAACTCCTTCAAAGAAAAGCTCTCAATCCCCCGGGCACCGTCCTCCTGCCCGCTCATCGGCCGGTCACCGGTCACCGCGCCGGCCGCCGATCTCTGGCACCGGCACCGTCGTCTGCGGTGGCCGAAAATATGAAAATCTCCTTTTCGGCCCTTCTAACCTTTCCAAACGCAAATCGGGGCACAAAATTTCCAAAATCCAGCGGAATATGCGGGGAAATCACGAAAACCTTTCGGTTTCCGGCCACCGATCCTCGACAGGCTCCCTCAACGCTTTGGCGCCGCTTCAGAGTTAAAGAAAGGTGATTTCGTACCTTTTTTATTTTATTTATATACAAAAAAATAAAATAAATAAAATAAAAATACAGAAGATCAAAAGAAAACGAATTAAAAAAAATAAATGTAAACCTTTGGACTGATTTTGCTCTGTATTGTATTCTTTGTTGTTAAAAAAAATCATGCTTTTTATTGATTTCGGATTCGGGCCCTCTACAATGTATGTTAATGGCTTTTTTATAGCCGAATGAAGATATATCTAAAGAGGAAACAAATTTGTTTCTTGATTTGCTTTACAAATCTTTTGATTTGCTTTCTATTTTTGTTTTTTCCTTGATGCGCAGGTGAAGATCCACGGAGATTTGGAGCTTGGCTCGCGGCGCTGATGAAACCCTAGGGTTTCTGGCTGTAATTTGGGCCACTGTAGTTTGGGCCACTGTAGTTTAATCAGGTCTGGGTTTGGGCATATTTTGTTGTAATTGGGTAGTTTCATTTGGGCCCGTTTATTATTTGTACCCGGGGCAAAAATCGGGTATTACAATATATATTTTTTATTCATTTTTACACTTGAACTTATCAATTAAATTCAAGGCTGGATTGATTAGTTGGGCCAATTGAACTAAAAACCAACTGATATATTAGTTCGAGCAAAGTGGTTGGACCAATTTAATAAATTGTTTATAAATTTTTAATTAATTAATTAATTGATTGATTATTATTTATCTAGCAATTATACCACGTCATTATTTGAAAAATTTTATATTTTTTTAATTTTCAAGTGAGGATTAAGAACCAAAATGAATCTAACTTAAGTTTAAGTATCAAAATAGATAAAAAAAAACACACCAAAATAAATTTAATTGTCAAGTGCAAAAAATTATATTATCCCAGAGGGAACGCCATACAAGCATACTTTGCTGAAATCTTGGTTTTTTTTTTTTTTTCTCAGAAACATTTTATTAAATTAACAAAATAATTAAAGGAAAAGATTACATTCATTTCAAAATCTAAATATTTCAAAGAAAAGTAGGAGATATATTTATTCAAACAAGACAAAAATCCAATAAAAAACAAACATAGGATTAGGAATTTATTGTACCATATTAGCTTATAAAATTAAAGGATTAAAAAATGAGAGGAAAACGTGGTAGAAAAGTGTGTAATTTAGCAGAGGAGTGGAGAACTGCAGGCCCCTAAACCCTAAAAACAGTCGAAATTGGAGGAAAAGGATCCCACATCGCCACAATACATAAAATAGCATCCCAACCCACTTCCATAAATTAAAGAGCTAATGGAAGTATAAAAGTAACGGAGCCGTGCGGTGAGCACAAAGCGAACTATTCTTTCGCCTTTTACTAAAGAATACCGTGTGCTCGCCGCTCTTGCCGGCATACGCCTATTTTTGGAGGGTGGTTCTATGTGGAACGGCCCTATCAATTATTAGTGAAATACTTTAAAAGCTAGTTTTAGGTATCAAGAAGAAAAAATCAAAATATCACATTTTAACTTCGATACTCACCTATTCCCTGTAGGAATTTATGAACATTAGGCCATCCTTAAACTGAGCTCCAGCTCTGATCTTTTCCATCAAGCATTGAATGTAAACTTGAACCTTCTGGAATTCCTAATGGAGGATCTTGGCATGCACAGTTATCAACCGTATATAATTCCCATTCCTTAATTCCACATTTCTCCAAAGCTGAAGATAATCTGTTGCTCTGTGTCTGTTTAGGGTATGTCCCATCCGGACTAACCAGCACTGCTCCAGTGTACGATTGTCCGGCCACTCGTGCTGCCCCATGGTAATGGAACAGACCCCAACTAAAATCTTCTGATACATCTACGATTGTCCAATACTCGTTCGAAACAACCCCGTTATCCAAGACACTGAAGTAAAATGTCCCTGGAACGTTTGCTCTCTTGACTCGATATTTACGACGCCTCCAAACCAATTCTCCTTCTAGAGTTTTAACCTGAAAAACTGGCTCGTACCAAAACGATCCCTTCGCCTTTCCCCTGTAAAATAGCTGGTACTGACATGGGAACTGATCATAGGCTGGGTTCTGCCCTGCTACGACTCGCCAACTCCAATCCAAACTCCCCAACCAACCAACAAATAAATCTTCGGCGGTTTCATGGCACAAGTCCTTCCCTCGAAACTTAAGCATAGGCTGCACGTACGGCTTTTCGGGGATCTTCGCATCTAAATCAAGACAATTGTTTTTCTGAAGAACACACAGAGAAAATGCTTCTAGTTTCGGACTTTCAAATGAAGCAATACACCGATAATTACACACCTGATCTACAGGGCTGCATTTGTTCAAGCATTGAAGTGCTTTCCTACAATTCGGATCCATAAGACAATCCAATATCTGAGGTCCACAATTCTTCACCATACAGTTCAGGGTTGAAAAGCCCTTTGATCTCAAGTTCTTCAAGATCGGGACTGGCTGAATATAAGCATTGATAATAACCAACAAACAGAACCTTATATCGTCAGAATTACACCGGTCCCATGCCTCCGATACGGTTTGCACAACTTCCTTTGTTTCATCTGTTTTCTTCAGTTGAGAAATTCCCACCACTTTGTCAAAGATACTTCCTTTCATTTCACTGTGGACATAAGAGCCTCCTAATTTGTTAACCAAACCCGG
Source organism: Gossypium turneri (assembly GCA_008044935.1). Lineage (NCBI taxonomy): Eukaryota > Viridiplantae > Streptophyta > Magnoliopsida > Malvales > Malvaceae > Gossypium > Gossypium turneri. Next base: position 6,584,037 of record CP032572.1, on the reverse strand, counting down.
ATCGGATTCAAAGCAGATTACGTTAGGGATGTTTCCGCTATTTGTCCCAATCCATTTCACCGAGTCTTGATTAGTAACAGCTACAACTAGCAAAATATCTGCACAAGCCAATTCCTTTTGCAGATCCACGGCTGTTTGATCATTAGATTGATGGAAATTGTCAGTGAAAACAACCATTTCATATCCTTCTTCCACCCATTTCAGTTGATGGAAATTGTCAGTGAAAACAACCATTTCATATCCTTCTTCCACCCATTTCAATCTTTTTGCCTGATCAGTAGCATAAACAATCAAGAAACCATATATAATTCCCAAAATAGCACCATCAAAATTCCACACTTGCTCAATAAAAAGTCCATTAATGTAAATGCAACACTACAAAATAAACTGATAGCTTTTTAGGTTCAATTGCAAGTTTTGCTACACTAAATTAATTTAATATCAATGTTAGCAAAATTGTAAAATCATATACTCTCTTTTTCTTAATTTTTTGTCAAAATTTTAAATCTATATGAAAAAAATTTCCCAAATATCTTTCGAAATCTTAAACTAAAAGTAAAATGAGAACGAAAAACAAAATGAATTTTAAGAAAATATCAAGTAAAAAATAGTAACACTTACGGTGTGCATCATAACCTCCTCCCAGGGGGTGCATTTTAATGGGCTGACGCTTCCTTGGCCGACCACTGCCACAATCCTTACCGGCGGGTCTTTTTGCTCCGTCACCGCATTTTTTTCCTTCTCCGTCTTTAGAACCACAGTAACAGTTGGTCTAGAGCTGGAAGTCGGATGAAGTGGAAAACGAGAGGCTCTGAATCGATGGTTTGGCGGAGGTAACGCGGTGCGGATGGAGGTGAAGCAGCGTTTGAGCGGAGCACCGGTTTTGGATTTGGATAGAGGTGGAGGCGGAGGTTCCAGAACCAAGCTCATGACTTTACGGGTTTGAAAGGTAAGAGTGGGAGGGAGAGTTAGTTGCAACGCTAAACTAAGTAGGATTGAAAATGGTGGTTGGTTGGTAGAGGAGTGTAGAACCCGCCCGCCTTTTCCAACTTGCTAGAACCGGCGTTTCAATACGTGGCGAGTTTCTGTTGAAGGATATGTTACTCAACAAAATGATCCCTCTAAAACAACAATTTAATTCTGTCAGAGTAATTAAAAACAATTAATAAAAATGATAATATCTTTAATCAATTTTACATAATTAGTATAATAATAAATTTAGCTCTCATAATTTACACATTCTATCAATTTAATCATAATTTAATAAATTTAACTAACAATATTTTTGCAAATATGTAAATGTTTGAGATTAAATTTGTTGAATTTTTTAAAACTAAGCCCAAATTAAAAAATATATATGTAAACATTGAGGGATAAATTTGTTATTATATCAAAATTATGCACAATTAACGAAAGAGGGATTAATTTACAGTTTCAAAATTGAAAGAGAGTAGAGAAGTGTTTTACCCAGGAAATATTAATTCAGAAAAGTTAAATTCTGCTATTAGTCCCTGCACTATACTTAGATTGTAAATTTAGTATTTATGTCCTAATTTCATCAAAGTTTGAAATTTAAGTGTTGACACCATTTTTTGATGAAAACGGGGTCGACTTAGATTTTAAAAAAATAAAAACGAAAATAGGAGTCGCCACCAATCCTTTTTTATGAGGTGTGATCGGGTCACCTCGTAAAACGGTTATTTTTAATAAATGATTTAGATTTTATTAAAACAATGATTTTGGTCCACGAAATTAAGAAAAACAGGTTCGGGAGTCGATTACGCACGAGGAAGGGTTAGGACCCTCGATACGCCCAAAATTGGTACCTAGTCGATTACTCAATGTCTTAGTGTCGAAAATTAAAAACTCGAAAAGAATTTAAAAATACAATCCCTCTTTATTGTGTTGATTTTAAAATGCTTTAATTAAAACAAAAATGGAAAATGCCTCCTTAGCTCGAAGTAACAAGATGTCACACCCAGTTAGTTAGGACCCGACACCTCATATTTTGGGAGTAAGTTTGCATTTCACTTTTTTATTTAAACCTCATTTATTTTAATTTTAAATGGATATTCGGTTACTTGGAATCAACGAGAAAAAATCGAAGCCCAGTAAGTTAGGGCACGATTTCTCGAATTTTCTAAATATAGAATATTACTTTTATTTTTTGAAATTTTGTGTTTAGAAATTTAAAAGGATATTTTGCTATTTAGATTTAACGAAAAAATTGGGACCCAGTAAGTTAGGGTACAATTTTTCGAATTTTTAAAATGCGAAACATTGCCTTATCTTGAAATTGGTTACGAATTTGAGTGAAATAATAGTGAAATGAAAAACATTTAATTCATTATGCTTTTAATAGAACCATTTGACACACAAAAGGAATCATACGTGGCTATACAACATGCATTTAAATAACCATGGCATAATGTGCATAAAAATACAAATATTTGATATCCAAAAGTTTTAATGTCATGCATGGATAATAGTTATATAAGCAACAATATAAAGATAACAATAATATAATAACAAATAAATGTAATACAAAGGAATCTAAATTTGAAAAGTATTTTGATAATAACAAATAAATAAAATTGCAATGATAATAAAAATAAAATAAACAAGCCAAATTTTTTAAAAAATAAAAATCATGAATAAGTAAATAAAAATAAAACTAATGTAATTTTGACCAAAACTTGAAAATAAATAAATAAATAAATAACCTTAAAGGAAATATTGAATAAATGATTTTTGTTAAAAAGAATATAAAATAAAAAAATAAAAGAGATTCGGTTAAATAGGCCGAGGATCGAATTGCATTCAGACTCAAATTTTGGGGTCAAAATCGCAAAACATAAGAAAGAGTTGCAAGGGACTAGACTTCTTCCAAGATCTGCTTGGCCTCCACAGCGTCTACACATCTTAACAGCACCTGATCCTTTCCTTTCTTGTACAGGATCTCTCCATCTAAGACGTAGTCACTAGCCAATCTCCTCAATGTTCTCTTGTCATTCTCAGTTGCTTGGTTTGGGTATTCGTGATTTTTCACGTATCGCAATATGTCCTGATACCAAGGGTTGTCGTCTTTTTCTTCTTTCTCGTCAATGTTACAATAGTGGGCTGGAGCATCATAAATGCTCATTTGGATAGGCTTCACATCCTCTTGTTTATTTACTTTGATCATGGAAGCCAATGTAGCCAAAGCGTCGGCCATCTGATTCTCGTCTCGTGGGAGATAACAAAAATTGATGTTGTCAAACTCCTCAATCAATTCTAGGACTAGCTTTCGATAACTAATCAACTTGGGGTCTCTTGTTTCCCATTCGCCTTTGAGCTGATAAATTACCAATGCCAAATCCTCATATACCTCAAGTACCCTGATCTTACGTTCAATAGCTGCACGGATTCCCATGATACACGCTTCGTATTCCACCATGTTATTTGTGCAGTCAAAATCTAATTTGCTACTGAACGGATAATGATCACCGTCAGGAGATACTAAGACTGCCCCAATCCCATTACCCACAGCATTTGAGGCTCCATCAAAGTTTAATTTCCAAGCATTACCTTCTTGTGTGTTTGTTTCAGCAGTAGCCACATACATAAGATCCTCATTTGGGAAATCGAAGTTCAAAAGCTCAAAATCTTCCAAGGCTCTACTAGCTAAAAAATCTGCTATTGCGCTTCCTTTTACGGCCTTTTGATTCACATAAACTATGTCAAATTCAGACAGTAGAATTTGCCACCAGGCCATCCTTCCGTTTAGAGCAGTTGACTCTATCATGTATTTCAGAGGGTCCAACTTTGAGATTAACCAAGTCGTATGGTATAACATGTATTGCCTCAATCTCCGAGTAGTCCAGACCAAGGCGCAGCATAATTTTTCAATTGGCGAGTATCTCGTTTCACATTCAGTGAACTTCTTGCTGAGATAGTAGATTACTTTTTCTTTTCGTCCTGACTCATTATGTTGGCCGAGCACACACCCCATAAAATTTTTAAATACTGTCAAGTATAATATTAGTGGCTTGTCCGGGCAAGGTGGCATCAGCATTGGGGCATTGGACAGGTAATGTTTAACTTTTTCGAAAGTTTTCTGGCACTCCTCATCCCATACACCTGGATTGTGTTTCTTAAGAAGATAGAATATGTCACATTTCTCAGTTAACTGTGAAATGAACCGAGCGATGTAATTTAGTCTTCTTAGAAAACCTCGAACTTCTTTTTGAGTACTCGGTGGAGGTAATTCTTGTATGGCCTTAACTTTGTCTGGGTCAATTTCAATTCCCTTTTCGCTGACTAAGAATCCTAGCAATTTTCCTGATCTAGCCCCGAAAGTACACTTGGTTGGGTTAAGTTTTAGCTGGAACTTCCTTAACCTTAGAAACAGTTTTCTCAGAACTTGCACGTGTTCCCCTTCTGTTCTGGACTTTGCGATCATGTCATCGACATAGACTTCTATCTCTTTATGCATCATATCATGGAATAATGTTACCATGGCTCTCTGATACGTTGCTCCCACATTTTTAATCCAAAAGGCATCACTTTGTAGCAAAACGTCCCCCACATCATTACGAATGTGGACTTCTCCATGTCTTCAGAATGCATCTTAATTTGGTTGTACCCAGAGAAACCATCCATGAAAGAGAACAATGAGTATCTGGTCGTGTTGTCCACTAAGGTATCGATATGGGGCAATGGGAAATTATCTTTGAGATTGGCCTTGTTTAAATCCCGGTAGTCTACACACATTCGCACCATCCCATCTTTCTTAGGAACAGGGACTATATTGGCTACCCATTCTGAATATTTGACCACCTGTAAGAAACCAGCATCAAACTGCTTTTTAACTTCTTATTTTATTTTTAGCAAGACATCAGGCCTCATCCTTCGGAGCTTTTGTTGAACTGGTTTACATTCTTCCTTTATAGGCAGTCGGTGTACCACGATATCAGTACTTAACCCGGGCATATCTTGATAGGACCATGCGAAGACATCTTTAAACTCTTGAAGCAACTCAATGAGGTCTCGCCTTGTTTCCTCAGTAATGCCAGCGCCAATTTTTACCTTCCTTCCCTCTTCTAAGCTCACAACTTCTACTGATTCCTTATAGGGTAGGATTTGTCTTTCTTCTTCCTCCACCATTCTTAACAAATTCAGAGATAAAACGCTGTCTTAGTCATCTTCAAAATCCTGAGGATCATCTATACTCATGTCTTATTCAAATAGGGACTCTGAGTTAGTAACAGCGTCACTCATCTCGTTGATATCTGAAGACATTTTATTGGGACAGAGGGAGGCCCAAATAAAAAGAATCTAAGAATACTTGTATGTATAGTATGATTATAAAGGGAATGAAAAGAATGAAAGAATATTTGCTCAATGTGACACTGAATGATAAGTTTTCATTGAAATGAGATTGTGGACATGTGCCTTTTATAAAAGATTCTTATTACCCTCAGGCTAAGGGCAACAAGTGTTCTGAATATTACTCTGAATTAGTTCTAAATGTTACAGAGATCTCTTCTGTAGTCCAGTTGTTCAGAACACTTTCAGGTTCGTAAGGGTGAATGACCGATAAATTTCTTTCCACTATTTCCTCTTTAGATATGGCATTGATGTCCAACCTTCTAGTCCTTCCTTCCGTAACTTTATTCTTTCCTTCAGGGTAGACAATTCCCCCTGAAGCAAATGTCTTAAATATATGGGGAAAGGTCATTGGTTCCCATTTGGTTTCCATCCTGCTCAAACGTGCTCTTCTTTTCTCTCGCTTTTTCTTCAATTCCTTCTTCCTTTCCCTTGCTTCAGACCTATACCCCAAACCACAACGGTCCTGTTTGTTAACAAGGTCAGTACTTCGACCCATCCCTGGAGGTATTTTCCAAGTCCTCTTCCAGGCAACGCTCCCTTTCCCATTGTTAGCTGCAAACTCATTGTCGTAGCTTTAGATATTTTAGGTGCTGGAATTTTGCTCCCATCGATGACAAATGTTACGTTTACGAATTCCAATGATCGGAATGAACATTCTATCGTTTCACTATTGGCCTCTATATATGGCGTGTCATTGGTAACTGATGCAATGATGTCTTCTTCTGCACCTATAGTTACTAATCAACTCTCTATTACCAATTTCAACTTTTGGTGAAGTGACGATGGTACAGCCCCTACAGAATGGATCCAAGGCCTCCCCAATAGGCAATTGTAAGATGGTTTGATATCCATTACCAAAAAATCCACCTCGTATGTATTTGGACCAATCGAGAGAGGTATCTCGATTCTTCCCATTACTTTCCTCTCAGTACCATCAAATGCTCTCACTATATTTTGGCATGATTTCATGTGAGAACTGTCCACAGGCAGCCTGTTTAACGTGGACAGGGGTAAAACATTCAGTGCTGATCCATTGTCAATGAGTACCCCCGGTAGTATGTGCCCCTTGCAACGGGTAGTGATGTGTAGGGCCTTGGTAAATCCCATACCACCTGGCGGGATCTCATTATCGTTGAAGAAGATGAAGTTGTCGGCACTTATATTGTTAACCAGGTAATCCAACTTGTTCACTGAGATATCGTTAGCAACATAAGTCTCATTTAGCACTTTTATCAACGCATTACGATGTCTCTAAACTTAGAAGTAGCTCGAGCACTGAGATGTGAGCCGGTTGCTTATGCAGTTATTCCACTACGCTGTACTCGCTATGCTTCAAGAATTTTAAGAATTCTCTAGCCTCATTTTCAGTCACTGGTTTGTTAACATGCGATTCAATTTTGGCCGTCTTCGTTTTATCTTATTCAACCGTCAAGGCTTTTCCTTTTATAGGCTCCCATTTTGTTTTTGCCGGGTCGTAGCGTTTTTCACTGTGTGTATAGAAACCTACATCATTACCCTCCTCTGAAGCATTTATCGGGTTCTCCTCTCCCAGGATCGTCACATTACAGTCATAATTCTAAGGAACCTTTTTGCTATCCTTGTAAGAAAAGGCTACAGGTTTTTGGATTATGACCCTTGGCGCCAGTTGTATTTCAGATCCTGTATTTCTTGGCCTTGAAATAATCACCACCGGGTGATTTTGGGCTTTTCCTGTAGGTCCTTCCTCCGAGGCATAAACTTCTCATTCTTCTAGTCCTTTGATCTCTTCATAAAATTCTAGCTCTTTATTGTTCACCAAATTTTGTACCATGGCCCTGAATTCAGTGCAGTTTTGAATGTCATGGCCCTCTTTGGCATGGAACTCGCAATATTTCTTTATTCCTTCGGGCCTTTCCTTTGATTCTTGCTTGATTAGACCTCCAATTATCATTTGTCTCCAAACCCATTTCAGTGGGGTATTTACCTCCGCAATGTCATCTTTGATTCTCCTTCCTCCATTCTCAATTATTACATTTACCCCTTTGTTAGAAAGAATGGGTAACAGATTCCCTGCCACGTTTGGTCCTGATGGGTTGTCCAACTTTACGATCCCCATCTTAATGAATCTTTCCACCGCTTTCTTAAACGCAGTGCAGTTCTCAATCGAGTGCCCTGGTATCCCGCATGGTATTCATTTTGGGCATTCATGTCATACCATTTAGGATATGGAGGTTACATAGGCTCTAGATAATGTGGAGACACTATGTGTGCATCGAATAGCTTCTGATACAGTTCCTTGTACGTTATTGGAATGGGCGTGAATTGAAATCTCTCTGTATTGGGCCTTGTGTTGGGCTCTTGCCTTAAGGGGCCCTGGTGACTAGTGGCTGCTGTTCTTGGAGGGCCAATAGTAATCGGTTTTGACTAACTCTTGCTATATGTGCTTACGTTGTTTACCTCGCTTTCTTTTTTTCTCAGGGTTGGTCTTTTAGAGCTTTCCCCCGCGTCTATTTTACCGCTTCTTATTGTATTTTCGATCATTTCACCGGACATTACCATATCCGAGAAGCTCTTAGTAGCACTCCCCAACATGTGGTTGATGAATGGGGCTTTCAAAGTGTTGATAAACAGCATGGTGACCTCTTTTTCCAAAAAGGGTGGTTGGACTTGTGTTGCCACCTCCCTCCATCGTTGGGCGTATTGCTTGAAACTCTCGCTAGGCTTTTTTTCCATATGCTGTAACGTAATTCGATCGGGTGTTATGTCCGTCACATGACTATATTGCTTCATAAAAGCTTGCGCCAAGTCTCTCCATGAACTAACCTTAGTACGACTTAGCTGGTTGTACCATTTAGCTGCAGACCCGATCAAACTGTCCTGAAAGCAGTGGATTAACAGTTGATCATTGTTGACGTATCCTGTCATTCTTCGACAGAACATAGTTATATGAGCTTCAGGACAACTAGTCTGGTTGTACCTTTCGAAATCCTGCATCTTGAACTTAGGCGAGAGCACTAAATCAGGAACCAAACTCAAATCTTTGGCGTCGACTCCACATTGGTAGTTGGTGTTCTCCATGGCTCTAAATTTTTCCTCTAGCCATCTACACCGTTCTTCTAGTTGTTTTGGCAGGTCCGTTTTCGCTTTCTCCATCTCTGCTATGTCATCGAGATCAGGGACCACAGGGTTGGTAGGGTTGTCCCCGGGGTTAGAACCCGAGCCCACTGGAAAATACATTGGTACCGAGGTGCCAACCCGATATTGAGGTCCAAGTGCTCTTTGTGGGCACATGTCTAGTTGTGCCTGGGTACTTGTCGGGGTAAAACCTGAAGGATAAACATGATCCTCCTGATCAACTCCCAGATTAATTACAGGGCTCTTTCCTTTATCAGCCAATAATTGTGCCAGTTAGCTCATAATTCTTTGGGATTCCAGCGCGTCTTTTTGGATTTTATCCAATTATTCTTGCATCTTATCTTGCATTTCTTTTTGCATTTGTTCCAGCCTTTCTAACCTCTGATCCATTGCTTTTGTTTGACGTCGAGTACCGTAGTGATATTTGGTTGGTGGATTTTTGTTGGTTTCCAGGGTAACTGTGACAATTTTGATTAATTAGGGCCTTTTTAATGAAACTTAATGCATGTAATAAAATGTAATGTAAATACATGAATGCAAAGGGAGGCATTGATTCTAATTCAATTTCATTAGAAGAACTCGATTTAGAAAACAAATTTCTTTACATAAAATGGACTACATATACGGCTTTGCCCTTATACTCAAAGCCTTAACACTCTTAAGGAGCTGAGCCAACTCTTGACATCGGCTTGATTCTGATTCATAACTTAAACTCAAAATATCAGCCTGAACTGCTAAGGTTTACAGATGATCGGCTACTTCTCGTACTTGAGTAACAGCTTCACCCATAATGTAATCTCTATCTCTAATCTGAATTTGGCCATGATGGAGCTGTTCTTGGTACTGTTCATTACGCTTTTCAAGAAGTTCCACTCGTAATTCAGAATTTTGCAATTCGTCTTCGAGCTCTCCTATCTTTCCCTTTAGTTCTTCGATCTTACTTAAACTTGCTCTCAACTAGGCCAGAGAGTTGCGACTATGGTTCAGGTGAAGTGACTTTTCCAACTCTGTTACTCGGGCTTTTAACTATAACAAACTTCTTTCCAAAGTGTTCTCTCGAGCTCGGGCATCTTGAAATTTCTTCTCCCATTGATCAGCCTTGGTCCTTTCTTCTTTGATCTCCTGCCGCCATTGCTCCGATGTTTTTCCCAGACCCGCAGTTCTTATCGACAAACGTAACTTCTTATAATCCGTTTTTAGACTATCCAAATCTTTTTCAGCCTTGTTCTTCCCTTTCTTTAACTTTTCGGCTTCTAACTTGTGGATATCGACATCTAACCCCAAACGTATCTTTTTCTCTTCTAGTTGCTCAATTTTCTTTCCCAGCTCCGAACTTCTCATTTGAAAGTCTCGTTTAATGATCTCTAGTTCCGACGGAACCACTTATAGATCCTCCTCTATTGGTCGAACATCTTCTTGGCTTGATGCGGGGATGTTATCATTGATCCTTCTTCCCCACCACAAACTATACTCAGGAGTTGTCATTGGGTTTACAACAAATATCTTCATTCTGTGGATTTAGTTCCAAGCATTTGATATTTCACAACCTTCTTCTTGTAATTATCTTCTTTGAATGAAAATTCACACTGAGCCAACCCTTGTGTCGCCGGTATGAACTGTCTAGATCTGTACTGCCTCAAGACTAGTAAAGGGGCATATCCAACGGCTCCCTAAATTTCGAGCAAAGGAACCCAATCGAACTCTCTATATCGATACAAAATCTCATTAGGGATCATCCATGGGGCTCTCCACTCGACATCCTCGTCTTGAAGATTCTGGAGAATCACAAACCATTTCTCCTCCGTGATATCATTTCGTCTCGGTATAACCACTAGTTTCTTTAATAGGGAGTAGTTTTCTGAGAAAACCCGATAGGAGACCTTTTCCACTTTCCAAAAGTGACTATGGAACCATACCAATAACAGTTACGCGCATCCGATGAACCTTCCTTCACCTGCTCTTCGAACGTATTTAGAGATCTAAAGGTTTTAGCCAAAATTGCTGGGACTGGTGTGACCCTCTTGTCAAGCCTGTCAAACAAATCTGAAACTGCTTCGTCCATATGCCCTAACGCCTTGGGGAAAATGACCAAACCATAAATGCTCAAAGCAAAAATATCGACCCTTTTTCTCACATCCGGATGTGCCAAGATCATATCTCACAGATTTTTCCAAGGCATGCACTTGTTGTCTCTCTTTTGCTTAATCCGGGGTGCAACCCATTGCTCGCTCATTCCTGTAATACTCATTAATTTCTTCAAGAATGTCGGAACATATGCTGCTCTCGAATAGGCCCTATCGACTTGGATCCTCGGACATCGTAGCAAGGTCGTATATTCTTCTATCGTAGGTACCAAATCTACCTTCCCAAACGTGAAACAACTGTAGGTGGGATTTTAATACTTCACGAGGGCTCGGAACAAGTGTTTGTCTACCTTTACGTCGAGTAGATAAGGTAAATCACCATAGTTACTGTAAAAGAGCTGTCTGATCTCATCACCCTACTGATCCCAAATTTCCTTTAATTTTTGTAAGTTGTTTTGAGTTACGCTGATTCGAGTGAAGTCCCATAACTCTGACACGTATCCTTCCATGAGGCTATCACCCTTTTCTTGCTGAATTTTTTCAGACCAAACTCGGACAGCCGCATTATCTTCCACTTTACCAAGAAACTCCTTTTCCATGTTGAGCTCTCTATTTAAATACTGAACGCAAATCAACACCTCTTTTATGATGAGAATGCTATGCAATCACAATCAAGGTAAAAGCGAAGCAAGTCAGTATAACAATAAACTAAAATTCAAAGTATACAAGAAATAATAATTAAAGCTACTATTCAGGAAACTACCAGGGTTCGAGGTGGTTCTACTTAGGGTAGGCTCCTAGGGCTCATTATATGCAGTTTGGTTCTAAAGTCGAGGTACCCGAACCAGTAGATTCCTCAATCCTCACCCATTATAGGCTCATACGGACCGAGTTCAGTTCAGGGGAATACATTTCCCTATGGCTGCACGGAGATGAAAATCTCACGAAGACATAGGTACGGATGTATCCCGAAAGCGATCCACTATCCTGCACGGAGGAGAAAACCTCACGAAGGACTAGTTTCTCACTCCCACTTAAAAGGTGCGACCCAAGGTCGTACAATGCAATGCAGCAATATACCAAGCTTAAACTACCACAGCAATCAAATCACAATGAAAAAAACTGAAATAAAGACGAACGAAATGCAATGAAAGGATCGTAAATTTAAACTAAATCTTTAATTTTCGACAAAAATACAAAAAGTAATCAACTCGTGGCTTAACTCTCGTGTTTGTCCCCAGCGGAGTCGCCAAGCTGTTGACACCATTTTTTGATGAAAACGGGGTCGACTTGGATTTTAAAAAAATAAAAACGAAAATGGGAGTCGCCACCAATCCTTTTTTATGAGGTGTGATAGGGTCACCTCGTAAAACGATTATTTTTAATAAATGATTTAGATTTTATTAAAACAACGATTTTGGTTCACGAAATTCAGAAAAACAGGTTCGGGAGTCGATTACGCACGAGTAAGGGTTAGCACCCTCGATACGCCCAAAATTGGTACCTAGTCGATTACTCAATGTCTTAGTGTCGAAAATTAAAAACTCGAAAAGAATTTAAAAATACAATCCCTCTTTATTGTGTTGATTTTAAAATGCTTTAATTCAAACAAAAATGGAAAATGCCTCCTTAGCTCGAAGTAACAAGATGTCACACCCAGTAAGTTAGGACCCGACACCTCACATTTTGGGAGTAAGTTTGCATTTCACTTTTTTATTTAAACCTCATTTATTTTAATTTTAAAAGGATATTCGGTTACTTAGAATCAACGAGAAAATATCGAAGCCCAGTAAGTTAGGGCACGATTTCTCGAATTTTCTAAATATAGAATATTACCTTTATTTTTTTTGAAATTTTGTGTTTAGAAATTTAAAAAGATATTTTGCTATTTAGGTTTAACGAAAAATTGGGACCCAGTAAGTTAGGGTACAATTTTTCGAATTTTTAAAATGCGAAACATTGCCTTATCTTGAAATTGGTTACGAATTTGAGTGAAATAATAGTGAAATGAAAAACATTTAATTCATTATGCTTTTAATAGAACCATTTGACACACAAAAGGAATCATACGTGGCTATACAACATGCATTTAAATAACCATGGCATAATGTGCATAAAAATACAAATATTTGATATCCAAAAGTTTTAATGTCAACATGCATGGATAATAGTTATATAAGCAACAATATAAAGATAACAATAATATAATAACAAATAAATGTAATACAAAGGAATCTAAATTTGAAAAGTATTTTGATAATAACAAATAAATAAAATTGCAATGATAATAAAAATAAAATAAACAAGCCAAATTTTTTAAAAAATAAAAATAATGAATAAGTAAATAAAAATAAAACTAATGTAATTTTGACCAAAACTTGAAAATAAATAAATAAATAAATAACCTTAAAGGAAATATTGAATAAATGATTTTTGTTAAAAAGAATATAAAATAAAAAAATAAAAGAGATTCGGTTAAATAGGCCGAGGATCGAATTGTATTTAGACTCAAATTTTGGGGTCAAAATCGCAAAACATAAGAAAGAGTTGCAAGGGACTAGACTTGAAATGCGCTCAAAGCGCGAGGGATCTGCAGAGCAATATTCCCCTAGTCCAGAAACGCAGCGTTTTAACCAAGGGATTACACATGGCCCAAGGACCGAATTGAAACAGAGGCAAAATTTGAAGCCCAATTTCAGAATAAATGAAAAAGGATCAGATTGCACCATGCTGCAAAGTTGGAGGGACTGCATGCGCAAATGTCCCCTCGCATCAGAAAACGCGCGGATCCCATGTAGGCGGGTCGGGTCTTCGGGTCTTAAGGCTAAACGACGTCGTTTTAGAGCTATGCCCTAAACGACGCCGTTTAGGGGGGTATAAAACTCCAATTTTTTAGAAAAAAAATTCATTCTCTTCCACTCTTCAAAAAAAAAAAAAAAAACTCTCTCAATACTCTCCCTCCTCTCTTTTCCTCCGGCCTCAAAGGCCACCGTTCGACCGCCATGGCTCTGCCGCTAAACCGACGGTCGAAGAATCACGACAAAGGGGCTTTTAGAGCCTAGCCTTCGGGCGATTTGAAAAGTCGGGTCCTTGAACCCCCATGAGCGCCGAGACTGAGGCTCATAGCCCCCCCTTTCGGATCCGGGCCAACGAAGGAGAACCAATCACCGACGGCGCGGTCGCGAGGTATCTCCGGTGAGCCCCCTTTTCTTTATTTTTTTCTTTTGATTTTTTATTATAGTTATTTAAAATAGATTTGCAAAAGGCAAAAAAAAAAAAAAAAGATAAAACAAATAAATAAGAGAAAACGAAGAAGAAATAGCAAGGATTCAACCTTTCAAAATTTCTATTCAGCTTTTTTGATTTCTGATGTGGGTAAAAAAATTACAGTGTGAATGTTTCGGCTTTTATAGCCAAGCTACAACCGTTCATATCTATTGTTTTTGTTTTTTTCCTTTGTTTTCTTCTCTCTGCTGCATGTTTATTGCTCTTTGCAGGTGACAGAGGTGTCAGAGCATGCAGAGGAGAGGCGGCTAGGAGTGGCGATAGCCAGGCATGGCAGAGGAGGCGAAACGGCGCTAGGGTAGCAGCATGTGGTGCCCTAGGGTATGTTGCTGAAATTTTGCTGAAAAATGTTTTAGATTTTGGACTATTTGGGCCCTAGGGTTTTGACTTGTTTGGGTTTAAACTGGGTTTATTATTTTTTTGTAATTGGACTGCTGGGCCTGGGCAGATTTTGGGCTTTACATTAAGTGAACTAGAAAGTTGTGTACTTAAGTGAGTAACAAGGACCTTTCACAATTCTGAATCAGATTGGATTGTGTGCATTTCAGCATCACCCACTTTACAGAAAGCATTGCCCGGCGGCCGCATCATCGCAAACGTCAATTCTCAATTCCAATTGTGTATTATAAAAAGAAAATCATAGCAGCCTCTTAAATATTCTAATCCCATAACTTGTCCATTGGTAAGGTTCATAATAATAAATTTTGTTGCACAATCAAATTCTCTATTATTTATTTATATATATATATTATCTCTAAAATTAATATAATTTTATATGATTAATATTTTAATTAAGAATGAAGAAATAATAGAGGATACACGCGATTATCACTAAAACTTGGCTACAAACTTGTGAATCGTCGTATCCTCGTACTTTTCACAAATCCCAGGGGATGAATGAAATGCATAATCCAACCTTCAAAACCTTTCGTATATATATATATATATATATGTACAGACTATTTTAACTTAAAAAGCATTTTCAATTGAGCGGGGCGTCACCGCAAACGTCACATTTTCAACTCCAATTATTACTTCTTCGCTTTTGGTGTGTATAAGAACCCATATCAGCCTCTGCAAATATCCTCATCCCATTAACTGTCAAGTTATAACTAGAATACCGACTCATCATCTGTCCTTCAATGGCGGACCAACAACAACCATCCCCCCAAGTCCTCTTAGTAACATTCGCTTCTCAAGGCCACATTAACCCTTCCCTTCAATTTGCCAATAAACTCATCAACAATGGCGTCCACGTCACGTTGATGTCGGCTTCTTCCATGATTCACCAATTCAACAAAGCTTCACCTGTCCATGGCTTGTCCTACGCCTATTACTCCGACGGCTATGACCATGCCTTTCAACTTTCCGGTGACACGAATCATTACCTGTCCGAGACAAAGCGTCACGGTACTCAATCCTTGAGAGAGTTTCTTGCTGATCAAGGCATTAGGTTCACTTCCATTGTTTACTGTACTCTTCTCCCTTGGGTGGCAACGGTGGCTCGTGAGTTTCACATCCCAGCCACCCTCCTCTGGTTCCAACCTGCTTCTCTTTTGAACATCTGTTACCATTACTTCAAGGGATACGATGAGATCATTACCAAAAACATCGATGACCCCATGTTCACAGTTCAAATGCCGGGGCTGCCACCGCTTTCTCGCCATGATTTACCTTCCTTTTTCATCCCGTCCAATCCACAAGCTATGCCACTCTTAACCATGAAAGAACATGTAGAAGTTCTTGACCAAGAGACCAGCCCCAGAGTTTTAGTTAACACGTTCGATCTATTAGAAACTGAAGCCATAAAAGCGGCTGACAAGTGGTACAGTATGGTCGGAATCGGACCACTAATGCCAAACCTTGCTGAAACATCCATGGGAGGTGATCTTTTCAAGGTCACAAAAGAGCATAGAGAAATGGAATGGCTCAACACAAAGCCTGAAACATCAGTCATTTATGTCGCATTTGGGAGCCTTTCCACATTGGCTAAACCACAAATGGAGCTACTCGCGAAGGGGTTGCTTGAAACTGGGCGTCCATTTTTGTGGGTGATAAGGGAAAGTACTGATGAACAAGAAAAGGATCCATTGAGTAGGTTACATGAACTGAAAAAGCTAGGGATGATAGTGCCATGGTGCTCACAAGTGCAAGTTCTTTCCCACCCATCGATCGGATGCTTTTTAACACACAGTGGGTGGAACTCGACGTTCGAAAGCTTGGTTTCAGGGGTACCCATGGTGACATTTCCTCAATGGGTGGACCAAGGAACCAATTCCAAGCTCGTCCAAGATGTATGGAAAACAGGTGTACGTCTAAGACAGAATGAAGATGGAATGGTTGAAGGTGGTGAGATAAAAAGATGCTTGGAAATGGTGATGGGAGGTGAAGAAATTAAAAAGAATGCCAAGAAATGGAAGGATTTGGCTAAAGAAGCTGTGGAGGAAGGAGGGACTTCATATAACAACATTAAAGCTTTCGTGGAAGAGCTTACAAATAAATAAATAATTATAAAATTTTAATTTATTTCCAGACATGATCTAATATTGTTAAAAACGAAATATCATTTTATAAATTTTGTTGGTGTATTAAATACATATTTTTATTTAGTAATATTGTTTAAAATGATAGGAGAAGCTTATTTGATGTTTAGGTTTTTTTTAATTAATTTTAAGTATATTATTAAAATTTTTATATTAATACTGAAATCTTCACCTTTTCTTAAAGCATTGCCACTTCAAAAAACATCAAACTTTAATCATTGCAAACCTAATTGGATTTCTTAAAGTCCTAACACCATCTTTACTTTGTTGGGATTATTTAAAGCAACAATATCTACAATTTACTTCAAACATATCCAAATAATATTGTTTATACTAATCCTATGAGATGAAAATTAATATAATATAATATAATATTTTTAAATTATTATTTTTATTAAATTTTAATTAAATTTTATCTAATCACATCATCTGTACCAAGTTCCAAAAAAAAAAAAAAAAACCTAATTCTAACTAGAATATTTGCGCAAGCCTAATTTGTATCGAATTTAGATATAGTATTTTGTCCAAACTTGAATTATATTAATTTACAATTATTTGTGCTTGGACCCGCTTACCCAACTTATAAAATCAAAATAATGGTATGAACAACTACTCAAACCAGCAAACCAACAATTTATGGTCCCATTGGCTTTCTTTTGGATTGATAGTGTATTTATTTTTAGTGAGGTTAAAAATAGTAGTAGTGGTGAAATTGATTATTATAGTGATGAGATTAAAAAAATAGTATATGGGTAGTGATTAGGTGAGAATATAAAAGAACTATTAAACATATTAAATTAGAAATAATTTATAATAAAAAATACCACTAATAACACTTTATTAAATTTTGTATATAATAAAAAATAAATTATTTAGCATTTACAAAATTAATAAATAATTAAAAGTTATTACAATCATATTTATATCTAATAATAATTTTATCAATAAATAATTAAAAGGTGTCGAAACCGTTTTTATCTTTTTTGAAAAAACAAAAATGTTGTTGTCGACTTTTTTTAAAAAACAAAAATTGGGAGTCGCCACCAATCTTTTATTAAGGTGTGATTGGATCACCTAAAAACGGCTTTGGTCTACGAGTTTAAAAAAACGGGTTCGGGAGTCAGTTACGTACGAGGAAGGATTAGCACCCTCGTAACGCCCAAAATTGGTACCAAATTGATTAATTAATTTCTTGAAGTCGAGAGTTTAAAAAATGCGATTCTTAATTCAATTAAATTATTTATTAAGACCTTCTCATTTTGAAAAGAAAAATATCACACCCAATGCGTTAGGGCACAACATTTTATTCTCTTCACAATAAGTTAGTCAAAAACTCGTGTAATAAAATTTAAGAAAATATCTAATTGTTTAAAATTTATGAAGAAATCGCGGCCCAATACGTTAGGGCACAATTTCTTAAAATCCCAAACATTCAATATTTCCTTTAATTTTTAAAAAAAAAATCTTTATCTCGAGAAATCAACATGTCACATCCAACACGTTAGGACACAACATATTGAATTCCCAATGATAAGTTTTATTTTGTTTGATTTAAATAGCAATCCTCGATTATTAGATTTTACAAAAAATCGGAACCCAATACGTTAGGGCTCAAATTTCTTGAAGAATCCTAAATACGAGTATTATCCCTATTTTGAAAAGTTCTATTTTAAAATCAAGTAAAAAGATAATGTAATACTATCAAGTGTAAATGACAATAATAAATACGACAATGGCATAACAATAATATAAATAAATCAATAAGCGAAATTAACATACATAATAAAAATAATCACATGCAAAATATCAAACAAATAAAAACATTCTTTTTAACATATAAACGAAAACATGAATTAATAATCAAATGAAGAAAATAAACAAAATATAAAGAATAAAAGGCACATAATATATACATTGAAATTTAAAGACATACACATAATTTTCATATGAAATTTTGGGCTATGAAACTTATACGTATATAATACATGATGCATTTATGAAACTAAAGGAAAAAATTTGGATTATAAAGTATGTGAAAAAAAATACATACGTTTGTATTTTAAAAATAAATATATTCGTATATACATATAAATACAATAAAAAATTGGTTAAAAATATTAATATGTATACATAAAAAATAAATATATACATATAGATTATAAAAAAAATTTATTACATACAAATAAAAACATTATATTAAAAAATAAATATGCGTATGTATATATAAATATGTACAAAAAATAAAAAATACATATATACATATATTTTAAAAAAATAAATAAATACGAAAAATAAAAAATAAAAAAATAAAAAAATTAATTAATAAAAAATAAAGAAAATAAAAAAGGACCAATTTGAACTGTAATTAAAAAATCTGAGGCAAATATGCAAATAATTGAAGTCTGGAGGACGAAATTGAACGCGCGAATTACATAGAGGGGCTGAAAGGGAAATTTTCCCTTCTCCTCAAAACGACGCCGTTCACATTATGACGAAATTGAAAACAGTAATAAATTAAAGGGTAAATCAAGAAAATACAAAAACTTAATTGTAAAAACATTAAAAGGCGGAGGGGCTAAAAGTGAAATTTACCCCTCCGCTCAAAAACACGCGGATCCTAGGCCGGGTCGGAATCGGGTCAACCCAGGTTCAAAACGAAGTCGTTTTGAAGAGGCTATTTAAGCCAAATTATCCCTCAAAAAATCATTTTAAAACCCTTTTTAAAAAAAAAACAAAAAGAAACTCTGAAAAGCTCTCCCCTCCCCTGATATCCGGCCTCCCGTTCGGTCATCGGCCGGTCATCGGCCACCACGCCAGCCGCCGATCTCTGGCGCCGGCACCGCCGTCTGCGGTGGCCGGAAAAGGAGAAAATCTCCTATTCTATTCCTTTGAAGCCCCTAAACCCAGATCTGGACCCGAAACCCACAAAGCACTGCTGTAAGAGCCTCCAATCTCCGACAAAACCTTTCGGTTTCTGACTGTTCATGGCGGTTCTGGGTACCATTCAGGTCGTTTCTTTCCTTTTCTTTCTATTTATTTTCGTAGCATATAGATAACAACATATAATAAAATAACTGTAGATTAACAAAGATAAAGAAATAACTATCAACCTTGGAACCATTTTTTACTCTTTCGGATATTGAACTAACTGTGTTTTGCTACAAAAATAATTGTGTTTTCTTATTGATTTCCAATCCCCGTTACGGTGTTACAATGGCTATTTTATAGCCGAATGAAATAAATCTAAAGAAGAAACAAATCTGTTTCTTTATTTGATTTACAAATCTTTGATTCGCTTTCCATTTTTGTTTTCCCTTGATGCGCAGGTGAAGATCCATGGAGATTCGGCCTACGTGGGAGATTGGAGTTGCGGCGGCTGAAACTTAGAAACCCTAGGGTTTCCATCTGTTTTGGGCCATTGTAATTTGGGCCACTGCTTTGTTTTGGTTTGGGCTTGTGGCCCGTTTGGAATCGGACTGTTTTCATTTATTTGTTTACCTGGTACGGGCCGGGTACAAATTGGGTATTACAAAAGGTTTTGAAATCCAAATATTTATTATTTTATTTAATATTCCAAAACTAATCATATAGTTGTTGAATTTATTTTTACTTTATATTTTATTTGTATAGTTCTATATTCTATAGTCTATTTATATTTATCTATTTGTATTTTCTTACTTTTATATTATAAATTCTATTTGATAATTTTATTTTTTAGCCATTATCTAGCTAGCTTATTTTACTTATTAATAAAAGGATAGAAAAGAGTCTGGTTGTATTTAGCTTTCTTTACTCAAAAATGGGTAAATGAGTTTTTGTACATAAGATCAAAGAGTGAATTGGTCATTCTGTTAAAAGTTCCATCTATTTTTACTATTAAAAATAGTCCGTGTATGTCATGAGATACATATAGCACGCTACATGTCATTGTTTAGTTAATCTATTAGCTATGTCAGCTTTTAACTCTAGAATTGAATGAAATTTTAACAGAAAAGATTAATTTACTCTTTGATATAATGTACAAAGACTATTTTGTCATTTTTAAGTAAAAAAAAAAGAAAAAGAAAAATACAATCTAACAATTAATATACGGGGCTCAATGATATTTTACCAAAAATAACAAAATAATAAAAAAAGAGCAAAGTAAAGACTAGGGCTGACAACCGAAATGGAAAATATGGGGTTCCTTTTTGTGCTTCTTTACATCATGCTCAAGGCTTTAGGATGATAGGAATTATATAATGGGTTGGGTATTAAGTTTTAAAAAACACCGTCCACAACTTTGTTTGAATAAAGAATGGGCTCCCATGTTTAGATGGATAATTTAACCTTTAAATACATTTATTGGAAAATCAAATCAATATGAAGAATCGAACTGAAAAAAGCACAAGTATGGTAGCTACCTAGTAAGACTTCTTGTAGGGGATTGAAATTAAATTATAATTTTTACAATTATAAAAATATAATTTTATCATTTTAATAGTTTATATTTTTATAATTTTTAAAAGATTAAATTAAACTTTTATCATCTTAGGGGGCCAAAATGTAATTTTACATTTACTAATTTACATTTTTAAAATTTTAAAGGGTATAAATTTAGGGGAACACCCCCTACCAACCCCCTAGCTATGCCCTTGGTGGAAAGATTAAGTGTAGAGGTGCTCATGGGTCAGGTTGGACCTAAGCATAATATTAACATGCTTTATGTTTGTCCAATCCCTATCCGACCCAAAATCTGGGCCTAAAATTTTGCACAAACTCACTCATATTTGCAAGAGATTAATCCAAGCTTATTTTAGGCATGCTCATATTATTTTTAAAGATTTTTAAAAAATATTTATTTTATTTTAATATTTAATAGTTTTATATATTTTTTATTTATTAAAATTTTTTACATAATCATCTTAATATTATTTTAATGCTTACATTAGAGAAGTATTATATATTTAGTACATGTTTATTTTTTTAATGTGTTCTAAATTACATGATATATAAAAATAACATAATATAAAATATTATAAACTTCAAATGGGCTGGACTTAGGCCTTGAATTTTTAAGCCCAAGCTCGACTCATATTTTAAACGAATTTAATTTTTTTGCTCAATCTCATTTTTTGGACTTAATATATTTGTCCAAACCTACCTAAATTTCAAGCAGATCTTCAGACCTGAAAAGGTGACCTGACCTATAAACAAGTCTAATTAGATCACTGTACATTTTGTTAGATAGAAAGTTTTGTTTTCTATTGGAAAATTATAGCTCAACTATTCAAACTGTACTTTATAGTAACTAGTTTATGTTGTTTCTAAGCCAAGTAAACAAACAAAATAAAAAACATAGTAATATAATTTACCTCAGTTGTTTTTAGCCAATTCAATAAAATTCTAGGTATTTTAGGCTAACCATATCCTTTAATTAGTTCTTAAAAAAGAAAACACGAAAAAAATTGGAAGGATGAAATATTGAAGGGATAAAAATTTAGAACGGTAGAAAACATATTTTTCGTTTCATTGGTATGTTTAGTAAAAAAATAAAAAAATGAAAAGAAAAGAAAATTATTTCCATCTACTATTTGGTAGGGTTGAAAAATGAAAGGAAAAAAAAATTAAAATACATAATTTTAAACTAACACACACCTCTCTCTCATTTTCTCTCCTCTCATCTTTCCAATTTGGAAATATTAGTTTTTATACATTAGGATGGAAAATTATCATTTTTCCTATTTTTTTTCCTCTCAGTTTTTCTTCCCAACCAAATACACTCAAATTTATTTTCATTCTACTTTTCCACTCCCTTCTCTCATTTTTTCACTTTCCCATCCAACCAAACACACTCTAAAACCTGAAAAAGCTATTGGTTGTGACCTTATTCTAATTTATGAACTCATTTGCAACAAAGCAAAAACAAAAAATACACCCTAATATATATATATACCAGGCAATGCTTATATGAAAGTAATATGTTTGTTATATTTTTGTTGGATAATTGAGTGGAGACGATAGAATCAGAGACTTATATGAAAATAAATAGTAGACTTCAAGGCGCGGATGGCACTTTCCAAAGAGAACTATTTGCCCCCACACAAAGTTGCTAGAGGGTTAAGACAAAGGTCTTCCCTAGATACAACGAAGTTCTGAATTTCCTTTGATTAGCAAAATCAAGGAATTTCCTAACTCTTACTCTAGTTTCTAAAAATAGGATTGATTGTAATTGTGTAATTTGTGAGCACCATAATGTCTCTATTTATATGCACTCAATTAGTACAATTTTGAAGAGTCGCAACCCTTCATATTGGACATATTTCTTGGGAGAAACATGTCTCATGGAAATGTATCCATTGGATGATAAATCATCACTTTTAATTTGAATAATGCTTATGAATAATTAAATTTGTAATATGATAAATCATCACTTTTAATTTGAATAGTGCTCATGAAGAATTAATTTGCAATCTATAATTTCCAACAATCCCCCACTAGATTGCTAATTCCAGAAAATAAGTACACAACGATTATGCATAAAGAAAGGTGTCCGCAGATTGAACTTTCTTTTAGTGTAAACTCTCAAAGTATCAACAAAGTGAATGGTGGCTAGTCACTTAAACCATCACTCTTAAAATCAATACCGGAAAACTTTCACAAATAACCTTAAAGTATTAGAGTAAGAGTTTAATTTGCTTTAGCACCATTATGGCCATGTGTTCATCCCGTTTCATGAACATGTACGAGAGAAAACCAGAAAGAAAATCTCGTTGAAGCGGCACCACTTCATATCCATATAGGTGGATTTCATGACAATTAATGTCCATCCATTAAGAGTAAAACTCATCCTCCTAAAATATAAACACTAAATCCTGATCCTTAGTGTACGTTGTCACTCGATAACTTGTTATTACCCTTTAAACCTTGAAACTAACTTTTGGCTAGAAGGAGGTAGAGTTTCCATTATCAATGACGTGATTAGAATGGTTTTAATCCCATCTTAGTGGTGGTAATCTTAACTTGTTATTGCGGTGTTGTATTTCTCTTCAAGAGCTTTCCATATTTCCACTGGGGATTGCATCGACATGTAAAGATCATACAATCGATCAGACAATGTGCTGAAGATGTGTCCTCGACATGTGAAATTGTCTTCTTCGTGCTTCTTCTTGAGTTCAATCACTTTCGCAATTTCCTCGGAGTTTGCATTAGGAGCGGGATCCTCCACGGGTTGTAGGTTTGGATCCATAACGTATGCCACATTTAAGACGGTATGAAGGAACAACATCTTGTCCTTCCAATGATTAAGGTTTGAACTTTCAAATCGATCAAGTTTCACAAACTGTTAGTTCATCACTTTGAATGCGGCAGTAGCCTCCGTCGCCATCTCCAATTTAGTTCTCTTTGATTGTTGGATAATTGAGTGGAGACGATAGAATTGGAGACATATATGAAAATGAACAGAAGACTTCAAGGCGCGGATGACGCTTTCCAAAGAAAACTATTTGCCCCCACACAAAGTTGCTAAAGGGTTAAGACAAAGGTCCTCTCGAGATACAACGAAATTTTTAATTTCCCTTGATTAGCAAAATCGAGGAATTCCCAAATTCTTACTTTAATTTCTGAAAATAGGAATGATTGTAATTGTGTAGTTTGTAAGCACCATAATGCCTCTATTTATATGCACTCAATGAATACAATTTTGAAGAGCCACAACCCTTCATATTGGACATACTTCTTGAAAAAACATGTCCCATGAAAATATATCTATTGGATCTAAATCATCATAAATAATTAATTTGCAATCTATAATTTCCAACCATTTTTCATTAGGAAAATATTTTATCTATATGTAAAAAGGAAGGTTGAAAGACCTTTCTTTGATGCACATGGGGTTGGATGCTCTCGTTTTCCTTTTTCATTTCACATTTTAGAAAAAAAAATGGTTTACTTTTAATCATTCTACTATTCTTATATATATAAATCTTTTGTGATCAAATATCTATATATACATATTTTACGTTAAGGTATTTATTTATAATCATTATTTTTAAATTTTGATCAATTTAAAAATATTTAAAAAATCTAATTATTAACATTTTAATATTTTTTAATTAAACAGACTAATGTAGTATTTTGAAAATGAATTCATTTAAAAAAAAGTTTTAATAAATTCAAATTTAATAAAAGAATTAACATATTAATAATTGAATTTATATATTTAAAACTAAAAAATAAAAATACTAAATTCCTTAGTATAAAAGGATAGAAATGAGTTGACATAATTAGAAAGTTTGAGTGGGAAAAGAGAGATGAAAATGACAGTGTTTCCTTGAATTTTGGGTAGTAGACAAAAAAGTCCTTATAACTCACATTTGATGACCATGGAATTCTCATTTCTCATATGTAGATCCCAGATAATTTGGTACACTTTCAAACTTGTCTCTGTGCATGCATCTGGGCCTGCAATTTTATGCTCTTTAAATTAAAACCCTGCAATTCATTTATTCAGTCTTTTTCTTTCCCTGGGAAATGTATTTATTTATTTTGTCGATGATTCCACAAATAAAATGTTATTAGATGCGTTCACGAACAGTTCATCGAACGTTCTGTTCATTTACACCCCTATACAAGACCTGAACCTTAATTATACCCTGAGTTTAGTATAGGGCCGAAATCTATTTCATAAGGTTTAGTCTTATTTCACAATTTTTTTTTAAAAAAATCGAATTGGATAATCAATTTTTTTTTAACATAACTACTAGTTAAAATATTAAAATTTTAAATATGAAAATCCACATGATAATCCTTTTGTATTTCATGCTCTTTGTTTTTAAAATTTTATGAGCATTTTTATATTTTTTTAATTTTTAATTTTTTTGAATATTTTTATAATTTTTTTATGAGCATTCGTTGACGTGAACCATCATGCAGGTTGCTTAACCAACATCGTTAAAGAAATTAACATTTTTAGTCAAGATTTCCGTTAAAAAAAACATTTTGACTATTTTCAAAAGAATAAAGGCCAAATTGACAAAAAAAAAAATATAAATATTGATGATTAAATTTATCATTATACCATTTTAAAATACTTCCATAGGCCTCATAAGCATCGGTGGCCAGCCATTACTTCCTTTTACAAAGATGAAAGATGGTTGCAGAGCATGCAATACATACAATGCAACCCCAGATTCAAACCCAAAATTTCAGAAGCAACAAATTAACAATCTACTTAAGATAGGACTATAGGAGAACATTTATATATACAAAGAGTGTCACTGCTATAATAGGAAAGTGAGTATACAACAATAGATGCCTAAAACTTATCATTCATTAAGGCTCAAACAAATTAATAAATCTATTTAACACCTTCGTTTATAATAATTATCCATGAAAAAAAATAGGGATAAAACTATTATGGAGTTTCTTGTGCTATATAAGTTGGATTTTATTTTATCTTTTTTATTATTATTTAAAAAATAGAGTAATTTGATCTTTTCTGTTAAAAAGGTCATCCATTTTTACGATTAACAATTAGCGTGGTTGACAGAATAATCAAACTGTGACACGTGGCATGTCATGTGTACCTTATATTGACATATTAGGCAGGGGCGGAGTTAGAGGGTTGGCAGGGACCCGACTCTCCCTTAAAATGGAAAATTTTCTATTTAGGCCCCTTTATAATTTATAAAATTTTAAACTAATAATGGAAATATTGTACTTTGACCCTCAAAAATGATAAAATTTTGATTTAATCCTTTACAAATTATAAAGATATAGGTTATTAAAATGGTAAATTTATATTTTTACTATCATAAAAATATATAATTTAATTCCGCCCCCTTAAAAGAACTTCTGACTTCGCCCTTGGTATTACGGCTTATTTTTAACAGCAAAATGAATAGAACATTTAACAAAAAAAAAAACTAATTAATTCTTAAATTTAACATACAAAAACTAATTTATTCATTTTATGAATAGCAAAACCAAAATGCAGAAGGATAAATCATACTTTTACCGAAAATCAAGCTGGCAACGTTTATAAAGTTTGAACCTTCAACATGGGGAAAGGGTCGAATGGTGGAGTTCCTTGGGAATTTGGGAAGGTACAAAAATGTCCTTATCACTCCTATAAAATCCCATTTCTCATCTATTGATTGATTTCCAGATAAAATTGTTGGGAAGCCTGTTATGGTAAAAGCTGTCCCACTTACTGTAACAAAGGACTTATAAAATTTGAAGTCTCTGTGCATGCATCTGGGACTGCAAATTATTGTGCTTCTTTTAACAGGGTAAAGCTACGTGACTCGAACTATCATGCCATCATATGAGATTTTGAGAAATGTATTTATTTGGTCTGTTGGTTTGATTTAGTATAAATTTGACTTCACATATAAAATCTGATTACATGTATTTAGAGCTTGTCTCTTTTTAGTATATTAAAACAAAGAAAACGAGGAGTCAGAGGGAGTAAAAATTAGAATAATTTATATGTGGATGAATTCCAATTTATTTTTGATATATTTTTTTAAATTATGCTATAATTTAATATTTTCATTATTTTATTTTATATTTTGTTTTGAGTTTGGATGATTTTAAAAGGTGACTTTTTAAATATGTCACGTTATATTTTATTTAAAATGCATGACTAATATAATATATGAAAAAAAAATCAAATCAACTCTCATTACTATTTTCTTGCAAAAGTAAAACTCTTATGACTATTTTTAACTCCAAAATTAATAAATTTAATAATTTTTTTATAAATTTCTAAAACCTTAAACTTTTAGACTAAAAAAACACTAAAACCTAGACCCTTGACACCCTAAATCTATATCTAACATTTTCCCTAAAATCATAAATTTTAAAATTCTAAATTTTAGCCCACCATACCAAAAAAAACATAAACCTTGCATTACTATTATTATTTGTTAATTTTATTTAATTTCTTTGACACTAATCTTATTTAATTAATCAACACTAATTAGGATTACAATATTATTAAAGTGAATTGATCTAGTGTTAGAAAGTGTATGATATTAATTATAAATTCTTTTAAAAAATATAAAGTGACGCATTTTTATTGTATGCCTAAAAATTCTAATATAATATAATTTTTTTTTTATTTTTCATGTATTAGGTGAAAGGATTGGAGAAAAGTGAGCTTCAAGACTAATTTTGCCAAATTTTTGTAAATTCTTATTCTTATTATTCTTCGTCTATAAACATCCAAATTTTGATTTTTAATACCCCATAAATAGTTCAAACTCTATAAGAGCAATACTCAATTTTTGCTCCAATTGTTTGTAGAGGAACCCTACCTTCTCGGATCCATTCAACACGTGCGATTTCTTTTTCGTCAATACGCCCTGCAATTTGTATTTGAATTCCTTTTGTATCCGCTTGCTCAGTTAATTCAATAGCCTTTTTCATTACCTTTCGAAATGAAACTAGATTCTTTAATTGTCCGGCTATTGGACTTATAGTTGATAATGCTTTAGTATTTCAATTATATCTTGAGCTATGGTACTCTAATTTGGGCCTATAAGAGACCATTTCGAAGGGAATCAAATGATCTATCTCGACTCAAAATATTAGGAAGAACCAAAAAATTGTTAGGATGCAAATTTACCAAAAACCTAAAAAAAAAAAAACTCTTTTAAATTATTAAGGCAACTTTTACCTTTTCTCTTTTATGTGAACTTTGTCCTATATAATATAAAAGAAGAACAGAAGTATATATAAAACCATTGAGTTCTAAATTAATTGTTTATGTTCTAAAATACTTTCCCTTTTAGTTTTATTTATTGTGGATCTCATTTTTAGAATTAAGTTTTAATAATAAAAATATTAATTAATAAATACAATAAAATAAATATTTTTTTAATTTACATTTGATTTTTTTAAACAATCAAATATATTATTTTACCTTATTTTATCTTAGACAAAAATAATGGTATAATCTTTGGTAAAAATATAATTTGTTGTACCTAGAGGTGCTCATGGACCGGACAGGGTTGATTTTAGGTCCAACAAAAAATTTAGGCCCATTTTCTAGGTTTGACCCGAATAAAAATGTTAAAACACGAGTCCGGCCAGCCCGTATTACTTTTTCTATATTATTTTTATATAATTTTTAAATATATATATAATACATCAAAAATACTAAAAATATTAAAATAAATATTTCCCAACAAATTAAAAATAAATTTTAAAAAATATGTATACTTAAATAGCACTAAGATAGATGCAACTTAACAAGCAAATGCCTCTAAAATAATAACAAAATTAACAATAAAACAAGTATTATACAATATCCAGACAACAACAACAAAATAGTAGTAACATAATAATGAAATGGTAGCAAACAACAAGAAAATAACATTAAAACAACAAAAAAATAGTAATTTTCTTTTTGTCATTTTGTGAATTTGGGCTGGGCCAAAAATGCCTTACCAAGGCCTGACCCGTTTTTTAAACGGGCATTATTATTTTTTACCCAAACCCTCGCACTTTGCAAATAGGCCATGAGCAGGTCTAAACTGTGCCTCTATTCCATTTTTAATATTAATTTTTTTGCATTTAATTTAATTAAATAAACCAACTTTACATATTTAATTATTTAATATGTATTCACTTTTAATTCCTTATCACATCCACTTTAATTAAATTGAATCAATCAATCCATCAAATTTATGAATCAATGAAATAAATATATTTTTTTAAAACTATAAACTCTTTACCTATTTCGTGTTATAATATTATTTTTGAATTTTTTATTAACATAAATGTATTTGTTTAAAATTTTAAATTATTTTAATATCATATGTCCAAACAAGCTAATGAGACATTTATATTGTTATATACATTTTAAAAGATTTTTAAATAAAACGCTTCAATTTAAAAATATTATAATATATTTTAATTAATATAACATAGGTAAAATAATTAGTGTCTTCATAAAACCCACAATATTCACCATTACTACTAACCAAAACAAAACAAATAAATAACTAGAGACCAACATATTTAGCACTTCTAATCTTTATCTAAAAATAGACATATGCACTAATTTTAGGTGAACACCACTCAAAAAATGTAATATGAACACAAAATAATGAATATTGAAAAATATGTTCACATACAGATAACTGAATTGTGTAAACAATGCATACAAGTCAAGATCAGATCAGCAGCTGCACCCCATATTCCATATATAAATGTCAATTCAATTCTTCACTCAAACTGGAAAACATGCAAATTCAGAAATGAAAATTCAACCCAGACTTTTTTAAGTCTTTGGAGGTACCTAATCCTGTCACCATAAATTAACAACATGGTGGGAGGGAATTCTAATTAACCCTTATACTTTTGAGTAAAAGAGGAAAAAAGACAAAAACCATGCACTTTACATTACGGAAAACAGTGGAGTCAGAGATTCTATGTCGTGTAAAATTAAATTTATTTTGTATTTTTAAGTATATTTTTATACTATTAATATTTTAATGATTTAATATAATTATACTTTGCATGTACGTAAATTTTCAAACCGATCTGGTATCTCTATCATATTGGTCGAAAATATTGTATATATTAATATTTATTAAACAATTGAAAGTTTTTTTTTTACATAAAACAAATAGTTAAAAGTTTTAGATTCATGTCAAATTTGACATGCATGATCTATATGAATAGAATATAAAATTTGACAGTTGAATCGTTAAAATATTAATTATACAAAAATATACGAAAAGATATAAAACTACTTTGGAATTTTAATTATTTTAATCCTTATAATTTTGAATTTTAAAATTGGAATCCTCACCAAATGTAGTTGTCAAATTCATTAAGTTAATTTTTATTATTTTCAAAATTTGATTGAGCACACAAGTTACCACGTGCAATATTGTCAAAATTAATGAATTTAGCTGTCGTCGTTTACATCAAAACTAAGATTTCAGAATTCAAGAATTATAGAGACTAAGAATAATCTTTTTAGAAAACATCGATTAAATCTACAACTTTACGTATAATACAAGATAAAACTAGAAATTAATCAACCGAATTTAACTATTATTATTTAGATCGAGACTGAAATCTCAAAATTTGATACAAAGACTAAATTTTATAAATTAAAATATATAAATTAAATCCATAACTTATACCACTGTTAAAAATTTTACCAATTCAAACCGATAATTAACTGTTTGAGGATCATAAAGTTTAACAAGAAAGGAAATTTTGGCAAATTGCCGACACAGATGTGATTGCAACAGTTGCATGTTTTTTCCATTGACTATTTGTAAAGATCTTTCCACTTTAAGAGATACTAAGTCGTTTGTGACCTTCTCTCTAAGTGATTGCATATGGCTGCAATTTCTTTAATTTATTATTATTGGAGGGTAAAGTGTAATTTTATCATTATTAATATAAGTTTTTATAAATTATAAAGGATTAAAAGAAATATTTTTTCATTTTAAGGAAGTCGGGGTGCTGCCAGCTATCCCTCTCAATAATGTCATTCCCAAGATTTAAATTTAATCTTCTTTAAAATGCAATTCATTTTACTATTATACCTAACTATAGTTGATTATTTATTTTATTTTTTAATTTATATTCAGGAAACAATTTAGTGATAAGTCAAGCTTTTATCTTCATTTTAAGTCACAGTTGCACCTTAGATTAGCCACCAGCAGCATACATGAAGAACCTACCATGAACCCCATGGATGTTGCTGATATTGCTTTCATAATAAGTGGCTGAACCTATACATATTTAAGGAGGGATAGGTGGGTGAGCAAACACTAATTCCAGGAAAGTGCTTTCTTGGAGTTCGAGGGCCTGTCCAACAATTAATGATTGGAACCTCACTAAAATTGAATATATAATTTTATAGGTTACTTTGGTCCAATTACTGACTTTTCTATCATCAGTTCCTTTCCGATGAAATTCCAAGCAATTCTTCCAGATCTGGTAATGCAAGTTTAGCTTTTAAGCTTTTTTCTATTGAAAGTGGCTTTTCTGGAGTAAAGGATTGATTAGGATAAGATTGAGAATAGAGGTGTAATCCAGCTTGATTACCTGATCTTGAATATTTACAATAATTATATATTTCCTTTTGAGTTCAACCCAACGTCAATTTTTATGTTCGATTAAGCTCATTTATTAATTTTCATACTTAAATTAGAAATCGAGTTTAATTAAACTCTTTCAGTATAAAAAAAATACATCAAAATGAAAAGCATAAACAGGTTGTGCGGGCTAATTACAGTATAGTATAGTAGATATATTATTTTCTTGCATTTGAATGGGACAAAGATGAAATATTAAAGGGGAGTTGCTAGGCAACTACGTATATTAGTTATCATCAAAAAGATTGGTTTGACCAAAGCAAAAGCCAAATTAATGTTAATCTCATCCGTTCTGGAAGGTCAAAATCACTGAGAAGCAAATTAGTGGTAAAAATCTTTTAAAATTTTTCCAGCCAAATACTGTCAGTGCTGTCAAATGAAGCTTCCTTGTATCCTTCTTCGACAGCCCCAATTTCTCCATGGATTGGCAGAAGTAGAAGGTCAAGATCTTATCTTGAAGTCATTTCCTTGCACTTTCACACATACCCCTTTACACCCAAACAAACAAGTTCAAAAAGCCAAAACATGGTAATTAAAAATAAATCAATTGAAAATGTTGTTTGTTCCTATTAATTAATCATATTTCATTGGATTTTCCTTGTTACTGCCTCTTCATGTCATGGCTTGGTGTGACCCCTCATGCTGGATTGACCTTAGAATCTGATTTTTGACTATAAATTGACGTATTCAAGGTGGTGTGGTACCGTGTGGTGTCAATTATTAATCAAATCTGATATCCAATTTATAAAGTGGAAAAAAGTCTAATTCTGCTTTACTCCATCTAATTTTAATTTCAACAATTTAATTTATACCACTTCTATTAATAATAAAAAAAATTATGATTGTGTGGAAGTTATGTAGCCAAAATCAAAATTATTGACTTTTACTCTGCTATTACAATTCTTGATTTAGAACTAGAAACCCTTAATGTTTATTTGGCTTTTTATATGTATAATTTAACGGAATTCCTTTAATTATTAAATCAAATGAGTAGGAGAGATTAAATTCCTAGAATTAAAAATAGATGAATTAGTCATAAAGTGTGACATGAAATTGCTCATCTTGTCCCTTAACCATGTGATCGGGGGTTCGATCCCTACTCATAGTGGTGGAGCACATTTCGTGACCAATTGTTTACTTATTCAGAGAGCATTGACACAAGGGGATTAGTCATTACTGTTGGTGATGGATACATTAGTTTTGACCAAAAAAAAAAAAAGTAGATGGACTCATTTTTAAATGTGCAAAAATTGTAGGGACATTTTTTTTGTTATTGTTAAATGAAATTAAAGTTTTTTTAAAAGAGAAATTAAAGTAAAAATAGATGATAGTTAGAATTTATGACCAAACATATAAAAGTAATTATCATTCACAATTTTTATAATATGTAATTGTCATCATAAATCTTTTAAAGTTATATTTATTTATCATTCATTAAAAAAAAAAACCAAAATAAAAGGACTCGTCTAGTGGTATGGCCAAATACAAGATGACAGAATTCATGTATCAATGTTGATGGAATATTATTTATTTAAAAACGTGGTGAAATGGGAACCCTGATAAATGTTCAACGATCATCCATTTGATTATTGATATATAACACAACAGTTTGACCCAAAAGTAATCAGCAATCCTTTTAGCTCCCCCAAATGACTAATAAATAGATAAAAGATATATGCGATGTCACATTTTGGTAATAAATTACTAATTAATTGATTATGTCAACTTTTAAAATATTAATGGATTTTAATTTCATATAAAACTATCTTCAATTTTCATCACTTCACAACACCTAATAAATTATTTTTTAAATTCAAACAGTTTACTTGGTCTTCACTCATTCACGCTTTTCTTTTCTTTTTTTATTTTTTATGAATGATGTGAGTAAAAATAACTAAATCGTTTTGGTTATAAGGTTTAAAAATAATGATATTTCTTACGTGGGTTTTTATTAATTTTATGTAATAATATTTGAAAAATGAAGATGCCTTTATAATAATTTTTTTAATTATTTCTCAACTTTATATTTTTAAATAATAGAACAAATAGGTAATCATTAATCATTTTTGTTTTAATTTGCAGTATGCCTCTATTTATGCCCCATTTACAATTTTTTAACACTTGTCCATTTTTTTTCGTTATGAATTAAGTGTATTTTTTTTTCTTTTGTTTACTAATGAGTTCAGTCTAAAATTTACTTTTGTAATTGAATTTTGAGGTTAAGCCTAAATTAATGATTAACTTTGTAAAAAATTCCATTGGTTGCTAATAAGTTAAATTTAATTATGAATTCCATTATTTTACTTAAATTAATTTTTTATTTTAATTTTTTTATAATTTGGTGATTGTATTTTTTGAAAATTGAATGGTTGTTGATAAATACATAAAATTGAAATGTTATTTTTTGCTAATTTATTGTATATAAATTATTAAATTATTTATTTTTATTAATTTGTGTCGAAACCATTTTTATTTTGAAAAACGGGGTCGACTTTTAAAACGAAAGTGGAGTCGCCAAGCTGTCGAAACTATTTTTATTTTGAAAAATGGGCTCGACTTTTAAAACGAAAATGGAGTCGCCACCAATCTTTTTTCGAGGTGTGACTGGGTCACCTTGAGATTAATCATTTTAATAAAACATTTTGATTTATTAAAATAATGATTTGGTTTACAAAATTCGAGAAAACGGGCTCGGGAGTTGGTTACGCACGAGGAAGGATTAGCACCCTCGTAACGCCCAAAAATTGGTACCTAATTGATTAATTAACGTCCTAATGCCGAAAATTTGAAAAGATTTTAAAATACGATCCTCTTTAAAAACCTGAATAAATCGAATTTGATGTTAACATCGAATTTGATGTTAGATACAAGTATTCATTTTTTGTTGTCTTGAATTATTATGGATTGCATTGCTTCTGTGTCTATACAAATAGTATGGAATGGAAGCCCATCAAAAGTGTTCGTCCCGATAAGAGGAATACATCAAGGTTGTCATTTCTCCCCTTATTTGTTTGTTCTTTGCATAGAGAGATTGGGCCAACTTATTCGTAAAGGGGTTCAGGATAATGCTTGAAGGCCTATTTCTATTGTTAAGAATGGTTTGGCTATATTGCATCTATTTTTTGCTGACGACTTGTTCTTGTTTACGGAAGCGAATGTAGAACATGCACAAATGATTAGAGATGTTCTAAATGTATTTGGGGCTACTTGGGGACACAAAGTAAATGCTAGTAAGACAGAGGTGTATTTTTCTAAAAATATTAACCCTTGTGATGCAACCGAAATTTGTAGTATTCTTGGTTTTGTGAAAACGAAAGATCCGAGGACTTACTTAGGGATGCTATTGTTTCATCAAAAGGTGACATCAAGTACTTTCAAGTTTGTTGTGGATAAAATTTGGAAGAAGCTAGATAGTTGGGATGCTAAAATGCTTTCTATGGCAAGAAGGATGACTCTTGCGCAGCTTGTCCTCCTTTTGATTCTTAATTTCTTTATGTAAACCGTTAAAATCTCTATTAGTATTTGTGCAAAAATAAAGAAGGTTACACGAAGGTTTATTTGGGGTAAGTATATAGGGAGGTATAAGCTATCTTTAGTTAAATGATCGGATTGTTGTCAATCACTCACTAATGGTGGACTTGGTCATCGAAGTCTTAGGGAATAGAATGATTGCTTCCTACTTAAGCTGGGGTTCAATCTACTCACAAATAAGCAAGCTTTGTGGGTAAAGCTTTTTCGTGCCACATACAAAGTTAAGGTTGTATGTTCTATGGATATTTCAAGGGGGTCGTGCTACTTTGTTTGGAGGTCTCTTTCTAAGGTTTGGCCACTTTTACGTCAAAGTCTTGCTTGGTCATTTGGTGATGGTAGCCTTATTAAGGTTTAGACTGACAATTAGATTCCAAAAATTGGCCAAATGGTCTGATATCGGGAAGTTTACTGTTAAATTTGCATATAACTCTCTGATGCAAAATCTTTTAAATCAAGTGGATAACAAATTGAAACTGGCTTGGTTTTTTGCTGGCCCTCAACGTGTTAGACAATTCTTTTGGTTGGTGCTTAAGGAATGCTTGCTAACTAATGTCAAATGATACAAACGAGATATGGTTGGTAACCTTTCTTGTATCTTTTGTGATAATGTTGAAGAATCTATCATTCATGTGTTGCGAGATTGTGGTAAGGCACGTGTATTGTGCAAGCAGATCATTCTTGTGAGGGTTTTAATGTATTTTTTGCCCCGTTGTTGGAATAGATCTCGATGAATTTAAGGAATGATTTTGCTTTAGGTTTTGTGGAAGTTGAGTGGCAATCTTTATTCAGTATTATTTGCTGGAATTTTTGGAAACAGAGAAACTTGTGGATATTCTAAGGAGAAGCTTTCGATTTATTTCACATTATTTAATCTTCGTGGTGTTGGGTGAAATCTATTAAGCATAGTTTTGTATCTTCTGCTAGTAACATCACGAGAAAGAGACAATGTCGAGAATGGAAACCTCCACCTTTGGGGTATATTAAGTTAAACACAGACGGGGGAAAATCCCTGAATTCGGGGTTAACTCCGACTGCAGTAGTGGTAAGAGATGATGTTGATAAATGGTTTGGGGGAGTTGGGAGAAACATTGGCAGACGCAATGTCGAGCTAGCTGAACTTTGGGTGATTTATGATGGCCTCACTCTGGCTTAGGATACTAAATAGGATAGAGTTATTGTTGAAATGAATTGTGCTCAAGCTATTGAGGCAATTTTGGATAAGACTCGTGGACAATCAAATAGTGACTTGGTTATAAGAATTCAGGAGCTTTGTAGGAGAGATTGGCGGGTGGTTATACAGAATGTTTCAAGAGAAGCCAATGTAGCAACACATACTTTGGTTGGAATAATGAGAAATCTCTCTTATAGGCCTAAAATGTTCAAGGATATTCTGACAAAAATCATTGAGCAAATTCGGATGGATGGTCAGCTTGTCTGTAATGACACTAATTAATCTTTGTAATTGATATCTATATTTTTCTGCTAAGAAAAAAAATGCATACATTAATTCAAAAATATAAATACATTCTCTCTTACGTTAATCAGTAGTTGAGGATTCAATCTTCGCCCTAGATATGGAGTAGTTTTAAAACTCGTGGCTAGCATCTACCCCTTTAGTGGACATACTAAATGTGAATGGTTAATTATTGGACTCACTTCAATAGATACATAAAATAAAATAAAAACAGGAATGCATTTATAATATATTTTTTGTTTTTTTAATGTTTTTCTGTATTGATTTTCATTACCACTTTAATTAGGAATTTTATAAGAGAAGTTGTTAAAGTGTTTGATAAGCTAATTAAGCAATTATTCATTGGAGATAAATGTTATTCTTGATCAAAGATTTAATTAATCCAGTCAATAAGCGCCACGTAAAATGTAGATAAAAATTTATGGTGTAATCATCTTACACACGATAGTGTCTCTCCCAAAACAATGGTTTCCGCCTACCAAAAGCAATGGTTCCCTCACAGAACAGGTGGTCCCATATTCCAATGCAATAAAGTAAGGCCTTACGTCACCTACATGACGTCACTAGGCCGTTCCCAACACGTGGCACCACTGAAGAATCTTCGCTGCATAGCTCCAGGAAATATCCATGAAGCATCTGCTCATAAAATTTAAAATTAGAAGGAAAAAAATAATAAAGGGATAAATTTTGTTATTTTAGATATTAAAAAAATAAAAAAAAAAAGTATAAAATGGATTGCAGCTATGCATAACAAGCTTCCTTCCCTACAAAACTCTATCAAAGACCAAAAGTCTAGATTTTCCTTAAAAATGGACTTTTCTCATCAAAACCCTAACTCTAACCCTAATTACACTTTCTTCCCTGAAAACGTCAATCCCATGCCCGATTTTGAGGTCTCCGATTATCTCGATCTTGACGGCAGTATCTTCGACGACGATACATCTTCGCAGAGTATGGTGTCGTCGGAGAAAGGCATGGCTGCAGCTACTGAACTTAGTGGTGCAACATCAAAAAATAGTAACAGGCAAGTGATATTATATATGTCTTTAACTTCCCTCAATGGAAATTTTTCTTCTTCTTTTTTTTTACTTAATAGGTTGAATTTCTTTTTGCAGAAAATGCAAAAATGGAGTGGGGAAAAACAAATCGGAACTGGGGGTACGAGTTGCGTTTAGAATGAAATCAGAGATGGAGGTGACCGATGATGGATACAAATGGAGGAAATATGGGAAAAAATCCATCAAGAACAACCCCAATCCAAGGTAATTATTATTATTATTTTAATCTTTTTGGGTTGATGTTGTTATATTGCATGAAAAACTGGTTTCACTGATATTGGAGCCACTCATGGTTTTCAATATTGAGCCGCGGGACCCCATAACTTTGTATACATATCCATGGTGTTTTATATTATATATACATATATATACTTCCAACTTGATAAATTAACTTCATTTTCTTCCTCGTGATGATATAGAAATAATTATATTCAACCATGAAAAACAAAAAACCCAATGTCTCAAAACAATGAATTTGGATTTTTTTTTTTTTAAATCATAAAACTGAAGCAGCATGTGGGCTTATGATATATATATATTATTCTACTAGTTTATATTTTTCAATCATTGCAGCAATAGGGTTAATAATTAGTATACCATTTCATTGCCTTTCTCATTTGTTTTTCTTGATATTTCCCTCAATAAGCATATAGTTTTGCACTCAAAGGGATGAACCAATACCCATCACATCCTATACGGAATAGGATAGTAGTGAGCTATAATCCAAAAAGTGGGGCAAAAGTGGGAAAAATATTGCCCCATCAGCCTAATTATATATTTCGCCAATAGCCTTCATAGTTGAAGTAGAATGCAAGTGCAAGAGGCACCACCGATCAATCCACGTACAAACACTGTGGGCTGCTGCGTTATCATCATCACGTGCTCACACCCAGAGTAGTAGCAGCTACTGTATTATCTATCTTTATTCTTTAGCCGCAATTATATTTGCATTTTTTAATTTAGGAACATGTTTATATATGGACAAAGAGAAAGACAGAAAGGAGTTGGGTTTAGGCATTTTATTAATTAATTAACTTTGCATGGCTTAATTATATCCTTAGGTTATTTTGAACATAGTTTTTATTGGGGTATAGTGGCTGGCTAAGGCAGCCATGGACAACCATGGAAGCTGTGAAAAGACTACTCGACAGCTTTTATCGAAATTTAAATGCTTAATCTGGACCACATAAAAGCAAAATAATTGCTTAGCTACAATCAAAATTTCCCCCACTTCAATTTCTTTGTTATCTGATTTTGCTTCTCATTTTATATATATTATGTTTGTTCATATATATATATATATATATATATATATATATATATATATATATATATAAATATATATTATAAATAGAATGGTAATAAATTTTATATTAAAATTTCAATTAACATAAATATATCATACCTCAATATAAGTATATAATATCTTATTAGAGTAGAAGATAATATATATATTTATCATTGGATTATTAATTTAGATGTTCTTGTAATCGTGTTTTTGAATTCAACTTCAAAATTTTTAAGTTAATGGCTTAATTAAAAAATGTTTAAGTCAAGATGTCAACACTTCCATTGTTTATAGATGCAATTATTTATTAAGTTATTCAACTTGTGGTTCACATGAATTCTTTATATGAGCAGATAACTAATAAACAATTACTACTACCCAAATATATAATAAATTAATCTATATAAACATTTATACTATTGCGATGTTGGATTTGTTTTAAAATTTTCAAAAGTTTAGGAAAATTCTAATATAGAAATTGCTAATGTTTTTAAAACTAGATCGGTAGTTGAATCGGTCAAGTTATCGGTTTGCCAGTCCAATCGATTCGATTAAAAAGTTATTAAAAATTCAAAAAATTTAAAAAAATTCTAGTTCAACTAGTTCAATCGTCGGTTCTATTGGTTTTTAGCGGGCTCAATCAACTTTTAGCCGGTTTGTATTAGTTCCTGATCTAACCTATTCAAAAGCATCTTTCGAACAAGTACCCCTACCAATTTTCAATTCAACCAACCAATTCAATTTGATTTTTTTTTTTAATTATTTAGGCAATGGAGTTGAAAAGTTTTGTGTTTAAAAATTGAAAACTTATTTAATCTATTGTGAGTGAAAATTTTAGAAATAGAGTTGAAATGGTGACATTTATCTCATATGAGGTGTAGTAAAAAAAATAAAAGTATTAAGAAATTAGGATATAAGAACTTTTCACTCATAATGTATTAAACACTAGTTTTAAAAAATTGCAATACCTATCAATCCATTTAAAATAATGAGTATAGATTCTTATTCTCCTTTTATTTTTATTCAGGTCAGGATATATAGATATATATTAGATACTTTTAAAAGAATTATTATATATGTGTCAAAAGATAAATGGGTAAACTATATTAATATTTATTTAGTTAAGGTTCTTTTTTATTACTTAACTATGAAAAGTTACAAAATGATTACTCAATTATTAAATTTTGTCTTTTTTGTCACTAAACTTTCTTGGATTTTTTGGGTATTTTCATTTTTACATTAGTTAGCTGGTGTAAAAAAAAAAGATAAAATTAAATGGTTGAGTAATCATGTTTTAACTTTTTATAATTAAGTGACAAAAAGAAAAAAAAACGTAGATTACTTAAAAATAAAAGGATACAAAAATGACCACTAATTTATATAGATGCTGATGATCATTAGCATGGAGGCATATACTTTTTTGGCACTTGGCTTCATATAAAAACTTCAATTAGACACTAAAAGCATAGAAATTATATTCTTGAGATTCTATTTTGAAAGTTTGAAGTCCGATTTTTAAGTATAGACAATAAGGGTAGAACTTATGGGAAGGTATATATATATGTATGTATGTGTATGTTTTGGATTGTTTTAATGGTTGATAATGAATGACATGGTGCCAACTATAAATTTGGTTAATGCAGGAACTATTATAAATGTTCAAGTGTAGGATGCAATGTGAAGAAGAGGATAGAAAGGGACGTAAAGGACCAAAGTTATGTGGTAACTACATATGAAGGAGTTCACAATCATGAGACCCCATCCATGGTTTACTACAACCAAATGTCCATTATGGCTCCTAATGCTTGGACCTTTCAAGCTTCTCCTCCTTCTTCTTCTTCTACATGAAAAGAAAACTTATATACATACATACATACATATATATATATATTATCCTTAGAATTATATATCTGCTTCTTTGCCTTATGGTGTTGCCTAAAATGGTGAGCTATTACTTTTTAGTTGACACTAATTTTCCCACTATGCATTTTCCGGGCTGACTTAGTTAAAATACAGTCGGGCCAAAGCTAGTGGATTGACTATCCATCGTCTTTGTTGTCGTCGTTGTAATTTCCATCTCTGTTAATTATCAGAACTCAGAACTACTTTCTTTTTCTTTTTTTTAAATGGTATATATTAATAATAAAAGAAATTATTAGTACTTTCTTTTTTCTTCAAAAGGATGATAGGTTGACATGAATAAGTTTGGACCTCTAAAAGTTGCACTTTAAGGCTTTGGTACCCCATCTAGCCTAGGAAGGTTTCTAAGTTGATTCAAGTGTCAATATCATCTAACTGTTCACTCATCATTTTTTTCAATAGCAACCTTATGCTTGTTTAGTTGAGATTGTTATTTTTACTCATACTTCAATCCTCTTACATTTTTGTTATATCTTAATTGTTCAAATTTAACAATAAGTCAATTTATGATATAAATAAACTCTTTAGAAGAACCCCACAAGTGAATCCATTCATTAACAGTCACATTAGATTGTTATTATAACTTCCCATTCCCATTCAAGGTGACGTAAAGCAAATCATAGCACCACCCTACTTTAACCTATACCATCATACCACTTAACCATTTGATTTTGACTGCCAGTAACAATTTGTGACGTTACACTTAAAGATACAATATTAAGATTATACAAGGCTTGGACTAACCATGTAGTAGGGATCTATCTCCCTTCTAAGAATCGTCTCCTTCAACCTTTCTCCCTTTCTTCTCCTATCTTCTTACTTTTTCCCACCACTTTATTCGATTACTCTTTACCTTCTACTAAACAAGGTCAACCGTACATCTCCACAACCTCTCTGCCTAACCCAGTTATACCATCAACAGTTTTCGAAGAGTATATGCTAATTCTCTGCAGATGGAAAACAAAATTAATATAATACATGCTTGAGTCTATGCTTTTTTCTTAGACAAGTTCTCCAAGCTTAAGTTGATAGTAAATTTAGCAATTTTGAACTAGCCACAACACATCCCAACCATGAAAAATGTTATCGCTTATATACAAACATATCAAAACTTATATAATATAAATTATTAATATGTCAACAAAAATCATATAACAGAAATAAACTTACCCCAAAAAAAGAAAAAGAGAAAACACCCACATCTAAATAGGTTGGGATATATAGTTTACAGTTCCTCATGAGAATCGTCTGGTTTAGAAGAAGCACTCTCTTTCACCTTCTCATCAGTTTTGTGGACAGCTTCTGCAGCAGTTTTTGCAGTTTCTTCAGCTATTGCTTCACTTGTTTCAATGCTGTCCTTCACTGCTTCTTTCACCTTCTCTCCTGTTCCATCACTAGCCTTACCTGGGTCTTTCCCTCCTGTGCCTCTAAAACTAACATCCACCATAACATGTTAATCCACATTACAAAAAAATAAAAAATAAAAAAAAAAGAAAAAGGGTTAATATTTGATACCATGTGTTAATATAAAAGTACGTAATAAGAAAAACAGGAAAGTGGTAATATTATTACTCTAGACTTGGAGGAGTGAACTGCAACTGGAACTCATGGATGATGGTTTTGACCTTTTCCCATGAACTTTGATGGGATTTCTTCAACAAAGAAAAGGTGTTTGAGACCAACTGGAACAATGATGGTTTCTCTTCGTTGTACTGGTTTCCTTCACAAACAACTGGTCGGATTTGATGAGATAGGATGATTAACCAAAGGAGAAACAATGTGTAGCGTCTTGTTCTTGATTTGTTCATTCTTAAAATTTGTAAACTAGAATTAAAAAAGGGGAAAAAAAAAAAGGGCAAAAGGATGCGGTATTTGCAGCTGTGTATAGCCAAGGGGTGGTTTCGAGTTTGGACACGTTCTATTGAAACGTGTTGGTATCATCTTGGTTTGAGGCATCCGTTTCTGAGCATTTCAAGGGGGAAAAGGAAAGGAATCATCATAAATCATAATGGAAAATTGAGTACCAAACTTGTAATAAAAATTTTGATATATAGAATAAAACAAAAGCAGTAATAAATTATCCTTGCAAAATTATAAGAGTTTAGTCAACCCTACTTTTTTTAGTTTTGTGTCGATACACAAGAAAGGAGATGGGAAATTTATAAAGTGAAATTAAATAATTTTTAAGTATTTATTAATTTGCTCATTAATTTATGCATTGAATTGCACCAAATAAATATTAGAAAATTTAAGTACCTCCAATAATCTAAATAACTCCTCACTTGTTAAAGTAGCTATTTATTTCTAAGAAATGTACTCAATACTCAATAAGGCCTTAAAATTGTTACTTTTAGCAATTAGGATCAAATTAATTTTAGTTTTATATTTAATTTTAAAACATGAAACGAAATGTAGAATATAATAAAATACAGCTTAACTAATAATGAGTGGAACTTGGATATCCAAAACATACATATCGATTTTTAAGTCCAGCTTCTCTTTAAAGCAGAGCATAGTAACAATCCTGTGTCACATTTACCATAATTTTTTTGATAATAATACTGCACAAACCCCCATGGATTTCTTTTTCTTTTTCCCCTTTCAAGCATCAAGAA
This sequence comes from Gossypium turneri, assembly GCA_008044935.1. Classification (NCBI taxonomy): domain Eukaryota; kingdom Viridiplantae; phylum Streptophyta; class Magnoliopsida; order Malvales; family Malvaceae; genus Gossypium; species Gossypium turneri. The sequence continues at coordinate 6,540,645 of CP032572.1, read as the reverse complement.
TTTAAGAGTTTTTAACATTAGATTTAGGCATGAATGTGGATCACATCCTTTACTTGCCACCTTAATGAATGAACTTCGCTTCTAAATAAGGATTACAAAGAGCTTCAATTTTCAGGACTCTATTTCTATCAAAGATTATATACAGATGGTGCTGGTGGTCACTCAATTCCTACTCTCAACTAACAGGTCATTCTTTAATCAGTGTGTGGTATATAGATTTAATACTTCATTTCCATCTCTTGGAATTCTTCAGCCCTTTTGACTTTTGTTTAGCCGCTTGAAAAGCCTGCATCTTTTGTTTCTTTCGAGCTTCCTTCTCCGCCTGTTGAAACAACGCAAGGCATGATACATAAAAGTACACCATGTGACAATAATCTCCCGTTTTTTTTAAAAAAAAGCTTGGAATCTCAAGTGTATTGATAATTGCTTACCTTTGACATCTTTGATTTGGCTTTCAGTTTGGGAGCTTTCTCTTCAAGATCCGCCTCACGCTCAAGCTCCTTTACCCTTGCCTCGAGGTTCTTCTCCAGATAATACTGTTCATTTGAAATTGGTACTCACAGTTAATAAAGACGGATTATAAAGATGGGAAGAGTTCATTGAAGAAAACCATACATTGTAGTCGCCTGCATAGTCCTGCAAATGGCCATCTTTTACTTCCACTACTCTGTTGACTATCTGCCGAATGAAGTATCGGTCATGCGAAACAGTAATGACAGTGCCACTGTATTCCCTAATTGCCTCCTGATTTAATCGAAAGATTGCAAAATAAATGAGTGATAAAAAGCTAAATGCTACAATATTGAAAAAAGAATAATAAATGAAGTGAATATAGAAAGATAAGGAAAAAACAAACCTCTAGCATCTCTTTTGAGGGTATATCCAGATGATTAGTTGGTTCATCCAAAATCAGTAGGGTCGATGGTTTTACCATGAATTTGCAGAAAGCAAGACGTGCCTGAATGCAACAGGAAAAGACAACATTCAAATTCATGCCTTGAAAACAAAAAAAGTATAGATAACGCACATTATCATTACCATCATGGGACGTCAAATAGAACCGTATTAGGTTAGTCTTGTATCAAAATTCATCAGCATGCATAATGTTAAACATTTTAATACAATACACCATCGGATAATCAACCTTCTTCAATTGAAGTACCCTAAAATTTGTCAAATTGAATAGGACTATCAACCAAAATAGATTCAGAGCAAAAAATATGGTTTGTTTGACAATAGCAAAAAGTGTACGACATATAAACTTCTATGTAGAGTAATTACCTTCTCACCACCACTCAAAAGGGAAACCTTCCTGTCAAGCATATCGGCTTTGAAGTTGCAACGACCAAGGAGTCCCTTAATATCATCAATTCTCCAGTCCTCTGCAACCTCTTCCACCGTCTGAAGCACCGTTTTATCCAAATCAAGAGCCTCGGCCTGAAAAAATATTGATTAGAGTAAGTGCTTCGTACTTTCTTAAGCTCAAAATGGGATCCCAGGAACTAGGTGAAAATAAAAACATGTTCTCAAAGGCCAAATACCTGATTCTGCTCAAAATAATTTGGTAGAACATTATGCTCCCCAAGGATCACTTCACCGCCTCTTGGTTTCTCTAAACGCATTATCAGTTTCAGTAAAGTACTCTTTCCACAACCATTTGGACCAATAATGGCAATTTTCTCTCCTCTTTCAATTGCAAGATTTGCCCTGTTAAATAGCAGCTGACATACAAACCCAAACTTTTGTCATAAATGAGAAAGATTAAAACAATCTCCACCATCCTCTTCACACAAACAAACATCTCAACTCACCTCATCCTCGTAACCGAATTCCAGATTCTTAATAGTAACAACAGATCTACCACTTCTTCCACGCTCAGGGAACCTGATCTTCATTTGTTTCCGTTGAAATGGCTTCTCTATTTGACCCTCTTCCTGAAGCCTCTCCAGCTTCTGTTATCACACGCAAGAGGGAGAAATTAAGTAACCAGAAAAACATTTAGAGTCTAAAGAACTGATCTCATTACACAAGCGCAAAGTATAATGAACCAGGAACAATCTAAGTAGCAAACACCATCAAACTGAAAGAAAGAAATAAAAGATGAAAATTTCAGGCAGCAGCAACCTTAGTCTCTAAAAAAAGTGTCAACGGCCATATTGAGAACTAATTTTAGGTAGACAGAGTGGCTAACTTGAGACAAATGGACTTTTGAAAGACAAGCAAAGAGAACCAAATAGCATGCCTGAATTTATAGGTAATACTATTTATGCGAATTAACTCTCTGGCCAACATGTTAAGAAAAATACATAGGTTTCATCCTAACATATTTCACACCGTGTGATCCAAATCGTGCACCATTTTTGATCCAGAATAGAAAACTAATTGGTCTAATAAAAGTGTCTATAAACTTAGTGAACAACCTTAGGAAAATGATATAAAATTACCAACTGAATGTCAACAAAATTTCCTAATGACTAATAATTAACCTAGAATTCTGGATGAATACCCTTAAAATAAGGAAAAAAAGAAACTACCCCCAATGACCACCTTTCAATAGACATTGTGTTCTACGCTCAGGATTCCAAAATTCAAGGTATCATACTTCTGTATGAAATTAATTGTACACGGTAAAACCATCAATTGTATAGAGTAAGATCTGATGAAAACTCACGCATTCACTTGAAAGATTACTGTCAGTCCAGAAGGTTCACAATCTGGCAGTAATTTCATTTCATCATTAATAGATGCATGTTTATGAGATAATGTCATGATGGAGCAAAACTGAACATCTTCACTCAACAATGACCAAAGTGGACAGCTTGCATTCCTCAACTATGAAATGAAATATATTTCAGGAATGACTCCCTCATACATACCTTTTCGGCAGAAGAAGCTCGACCAGAATTTGCCCCAGCACCTAATCGGCTTATCAAGTCTCTTGTCTGCTCAATCTCCTTCTGCTGCTTCTCCCACGCAGCATACTGAGTTTCAATCCATGCTGCCTTCGCTTCAACATACTGAGAATAATTACCCTCAAACGTCCTGGAAACACCCATATCGGTCTCCACAATCTTCGTACACAACTGATCTAGAAAAGCTCTATCATGAGATATAATGACCATTGGCACATCTTGCTTTTTTAGATATCCTTCAAGCCACTCAATTGTATCAAGGTCAAGGTGATTTGTAGGCTCATCCAAAAGCAATAAATCAGGCTCCTGCAAATTTACATCCATATAAAAAAAAACAGCTAGAAACACCAATATACTCTACTACATATCATACACATGAGCCACAAGTTAATACCCTCTACATCAAAATATATCTAACAAGCTAACTATTTTCCTTAATCAATTCAATGTTTAAACTTATAATGAACAGGTACCAAGTCATTTGAGCTGCTAATAGTACGTCCATTGGATAACCTAGGCAACTATCATGATATCAAATAAACAACTTTACCTGCAGCAAAATCTTTCCAAGTGACATCCTCATCTGCCACCCGCTACTAAAACTGGCAACCAACCTATCTGAATCCTCAGGGGAAAACCCTAGCTCTGGCATTAACTTGCTAACCTTAGCATCAACCTCATCCAAATCCACAGCCTGAGCTCTCCTTTGCAACAAATCAAACTCGTCCAAAAGCCTTCCCATCAACTCCAAATCCTCTGTAGATCCTTCTATCGCCTTTTGAACCCTCTCTAACCTCTCAGAAATCTCCATTTCCTCTTTAAAGGCACTCATAAACTCCTCCCTCACCGTCCTACTCATTGAAACTTGGAATTCTTGGTTCAAAAACGCAACTTTCATATTGGGATTGGCTTTTATAACGTTCCCCGAATCGGGTTCTTCTTGCCCCGTTATAATTCTCATTTGGGTGGTTTTCCCTGCCCCGTTTACTCCAACCAATCCAACTTTCTCGCCTTTTTTCACTTCCCAATTCACGTTTTTCAAAACCGTAACTCCTTTATAGCTTTTGCTAATATTTTCGAGCTTTACACCGGAGGCAATACCAGAAGCGCCGGTGTTGGATTGTTTGTTGCCACGCTTTCGATCAAACTCTTCGACTGTGTTGGTTGAAAACAATGACTTAATGTCGTTTTGAGGTTCTTTAACGGAGGTTTCAAGACTGAGAGTGGAAACTTGGGCATTTACTTTAGTGGGTCTAAATTTAAGGGTTTTGGGAGAAGCGACCGATGAGGAATTCGGGGTTAAAGAGGGTCGTAGAGAGGTGAAGAATGTTGAACGAAGGTCTAAGCGATGGAATTTCGTGGATAGGTCCATGTTTGGTTGGTGGGAAAATGAAGGAAAAGGAAAGGGAAAGAAGGATAATATCAAATGAAGGGAAATGGGAAGCTCCACAGTGAAAATTTGTGGAAGAAAAGCCCACAAATTAGAGGCGGAACAATGGAATTCTTTTAGAGACGTTTAATCGAAAATGAAAACAAACAAATCATTATTTAATTGAAACTTTCTTCAATAAATATTTTCCCTTTTATTCATAAAAACAAATCATCATACTCATTCCAGATGTTAAAAGATGATAGAATTATTTTGAGGACAAATAAATTTGAGGGGGTGAAAGAAATTGTAATTGTTTTGGTCAGAATCAGATGAGATAATGATGGCCGTTGATCTGAAGGAGGAGATTTTTGTGGTCATGGTTAGCCAAAAAGGAGGAAATGAAAGAGACAGCGGCTCCCAGTTATTGGCACGTGTCCAATCACGATCATAAAGCGAATCCTCTTCGATTTTATCCTTGAAACTTGTTTTTTTTGACGTAAATATTATATAAAAATGAATATTCATTTCCTATCCCAATTTGTTTTCCCTTTAAAATACAGTAAATTCTTAAAAAATAGAGAGGCATTTTCATCCATAGAATAATAATCTACGCTCTCTTTTCATCATAGAGATTAAAATTGGGAAATAAGTAGGGATTAAGTTGAGAAAACTTATCAAATTTAGGGACCAGATGTCTTCAATTATATGTTTAATTATAAGTTATGGTTATGCAGCCCATTGGTCACAAATTTTATTTAGGCCCAATAAGGGTTACTAGTAAAAAAATTTAAGGTGTTTTGTTTTATTTTTTTACGTTATGCGTTTTGGGCCTTTTTGGCAAACAAAGAAGTTTAAAACAATATGGAAAAGGTTAGTGATATGGTGTTAGAACTTAAATCTGGTAAATCACGTAGTCTTAGGTGAATTTTTTTTTTTTACTTTAAATTGTTTAAGTCAGCCTTACTCTCGAAAATGAAAATTCAGAAAGGAAATTCTCTAAAGCACCAAAATAAATAGAAAGTTACTCAAAAAAGGCAAAGGAACTCGAATCGAACAAAAAAGTCACAAGAAAGCAATGCACATAAGGTGTTTGAGTAAATAAACCCTAAACCGAATCTGCACCTGTGTTTTCGGATAGACAAATTATTGTCGTTCTCGACTTTCAACCAAACGATCTTCTCTACTATACTCGTACCACAACCTACTTCGAATATGGGCTCGAACGATTCGAATAAAAACACAGAACTAGAATTCATTTTATTTGTTTAAGTGTGAAAACAAAACCTCTTATCAAATAGAAATGACAGAAATTATTATTCTGAAAAATAGATTTAATTGTTGAGAATAAATTCTCTTTATTTCTGGGTAGAGTAACAATATCTTAAAGTCTTATAAATAAACCTATCAATGTCATCTACTTATAGGGAGAGGACATAGAACCCTTATTGAATTGCAGAATTTTATTTCAACTGGAAAAACGAACTACTGGTCTATCTAGGAGTATAGGGGGCAACATCCCTAGTTCATAAAACTAGGGTTTGCTATCACATCCTTTGTCATGAAGGGATTTTAGGCCTCTCCCATATTGGGTCCAATTACAAGTATTTTCTGAGTTTTTAACTCAATACTTTATCATTCAATCCAACCCAATATTTATTTTTCTATTTCCTAAAATAAACATCTTAATATTTTTTCAATTAAATAATCTTCTCAACTCAATTCTAATTATGTTAAAACCATGACGATTTTACCGTAAAAGAATCTATGAGAGAATATATATATATATATATATATATATATATATATATATATAATATTTCTACATTCAACGGTTCACTATGACCAAATGATTTATTTCAATTTTTGAAATTCATTTAATTCGAAAAAAGAAATTCATTTCCAGATCTTTTTCATTTTCATTTTGGAGAAAACCACATTCATTTTTAAATGATTCCATTTCTCCATTTTCATTTTGGAGAAAACTATAATCATTTCCAAATGATTTCATTTCTTTATTTTTATTTTCATTTTGGAGAAAACCATAATCATTTTCAAATATTTCTCATTTCTCCATTTTCACAATTTTTATTCATTTTTGTTCATTTGATTCAACATGACATTCATTTCTAGTTTCAACGAGCCAGCTGAGGGACTAATTGGACATATGTGATTGGGGCTCAAATGATTTAGAATTAAGTTTCAACTTTTCACTTATTAATTATAAACTCATTTAGTTACGAAGTCATTTCACTATAGTATTGTTGCATGAACCATGGGTTTTATTTTAATTATTTTTTAAAAAAGATTTAAACTAATTATTGTTGTAGCACGAACCATGACTATTTTCAATAATCCACACAATAAACCAAAAATGTTATTTTCAATGAAAGCTATGCCATTTTCTAAAATACTTGTATTTTATGATTATCATACGCTTTATATCAATCATGAAATCGGAAGTTAACATCCTTTGTGGAAATACAAATGCAATGATGGTTTGTTTCTCAATCAACAACGTGAAATGAACGCTATGTGGGATGTTGAAATATTGATTTTAAACCAATTCAAGGTTTTGATTTTATCAATAGTGAAGTCAACTAATGTTAATTTCCTATCTCTGAATACTTAAATTCTAAAATTTAGTATAACACTCTCAATTGAATCTTAACTCGATTGGTATGAGTATTGTTGTTAATGCATGACGACATGAATTCGAGTGTGCTGAAATACATTATCTTCCTATTTATGAGCTGGGGAGGGGCTATGCGTAGTTTTCATGAATATGTTCTATTTAAGTTGATTTTAATTTAGAAACATAAAATAAAATTTTAAGATTTGAAAGGAGTCTAAATTAATTTTAACACTATCAATGGATAAAAAATTTCATACTTATCTAATTGATTTTGATGTTTTGAAATTTAAAATTTCAATATAAAAAAAAATTTAAAACTTCCAGCAATGGGGTAAACAAATACAAATTAACAAATTTTAAAGCATTATTTTAGTTTTTACCGCTTTTTTTACTTTAATCCTTAATGTCTTTTACCTCAATCAATATTTTAAAAAAATATATTTTTTGGGTGATCAAAATGAAAGCAACCTAGAAGTTGAGTGACTAAAGTTAACATGTGAACATGATATGGTGCGTTTAAGTTAACTATAATTAGAGATTTAATATTGAACGATTGAAATAAAAACGCCCTAAAAATTAAGTGATAAAATTATAAAAAATTCATTTTGGATGATTAAATAGAAAGTGCCCTAAATCGCACTAAATAAAAGAAATTAATTACATAGTCTACAGTGTAACGTAATTTTAGTAAAAGTTTGCGAAAGCACACTTGGGTTGGGCGTGTAGTTTACTACATTAGTGCATGGCTTGAGTTTAATCATTTCCCCTGAAAATTGAAATGATATAGCATACCATGAGATGCGTTTGCTATTCCTATTAGTAGAATATTTCGTAAAATCTCATTCACTCATTCTTTTTACACCATTATTTTTCCCATTACAATATGTACAATGGTAATGTTAGGTCGTTGCCTCATTTTTAATCAATCATGACCATATATCTTAATTCGATTAATATCGATATTGTTACCAATATAGGAGGATATCGGTTTAAGTGAGTAGAAGCCATTTCTTATGCTAATGTCATGAAATCAGCAGTTAGCAAAATTCCCTTGGGGAATGACGTGTACTAGGTTTGGGTTATTTGCCGTTTTGGTCCCTCTATTTACAAACCCAATGGCCCAAATTCATCTACTAACCTAACCCTAAAAGCCCAGACACTCGAAGCCCAATAGCCCAAATCCTAAATTAAACAGAACAAAAAAGAAAACCTTAAAAGTCCCTAAGCCTCCAACCGCCACCCTCGCCACATCAGCAGGCGTGCCACCTAAGGCCTGACACCACCTCCTCATCTTTGCCACCACCACCTGCAAAAGACAGAGAAATGGAAGCAGAGAAGCAGAAAAAGGAAAAATACAAACATAATATGCTGCAATTCAGCTATTAAAAGCCAAAGAACCATTTGTAATTTTTTTACGAAGAAATTCAACAGAGAATACAAAGATAAAAACAAATTACAAAGGTCGTGTTTTTTTATCTTCTATTTTGATTTTTATTCTATTTTTTTAAATAGCATAAAAAATAAAAACAAAGTAAAAAAACTTACCTCATCGCTTCGTTTCCCACCACCGTCGCAGCTCTCTGCCGATTCAAAGGGTCTCCAAACCCATTAGGGTTCGTCGACAACCTCGACGGAGACCGAAGAATTTTTTTTAAAAAAAAAAACAACAAAGTTAAAAGAAAAACTAAGATTCAATTTTTTTCTAAACCCTTAAGGGTTCGTCGATGGCCTTGTCGTAGATCAGGGAGAAGAAAAGGGTTTCTCGACTGTTAGTGGAATTCGACCGGGTTTTTGGGGATTTGAATCCTAGATCTAAAATCTATGCGAAAAAAGGCTCGGAATGGGTGATTTTGGTGATCTCCGGCCTGCGGAGGCGGCGGTCTCCATCACCGATGACCGGTGGCCGCAGCGGAGACTTGCCGACCCTGTGACCGAAGGAAAGGGGGCTCGAGAAAAAAAAGAAAGCAAATGAGTTTTTTTTAGGCTATTAAAATGATTGTTTTTAGATTTTTTAACTTAAATAGGGACTGTGATACAACGCCGTTTTGGCTTGACCCCAAAAGCCTCGAAACGTCGTCGTTTTGGGGTTGACCTGAAGATTCGACCCAAACAGCCTCAAGTTCCGCATGTTTTCGAAGTGATGGTCTAATTCCATTTTGGTCCTTCTGCTTTTTTTGCTTTTTTTAATTTCGTCATGTTCCTTTCTTTTTATTTATTTTTTTGAATTTTACCCCATAATTTTAATTTCCTTGCAAGCCAGTCCTTTGACCCACTATTGAGCCAAGGAAATGATGTGAGGTTGGGATAATTTCCCTTTGAGGCCCTACACTTTTCCATTTTATTTTAATTCAATCCTTTATATTCTATTTTTTATATGATTTATGCTTTAAATTTTGTTACATATTCAATTCAGTCCCCAGACTATCGACCCTTGGGGAATGACGTGTACTGGGTTTGGGTTATTTGCGCTTTTGGTCCCTGTATTTTATTTTTTTATTTAACCCTTTTATTTACTGTTTTTATTTATTTATACCTGAAGTTTGGTCATAGTTTCAGTTTGGTCCCCTATTCATTTAATTAAGTCTCTGTACTTGCTTTTTTTTATTTTCACCCTTTAACCTACATAATTTATATTTTTACCCTCGAACTTCCCGATTATTTTATTTTAGTCCTTTATTTTTAATTATTGATACTATTAATACTATTAGGTAATTATCGTTGCTAATTAATATTATTTTTGTTAAAATTTGCTCAAAAATCAATATTTTATGAATTTAATTATATTATTATCATACATTTTTGTATTATCCCACTATTAGTATCATTATTATATAGTATTATTAATTGAATTTTTTTCATTTTTTCATTATTATTGAATTCACTATATTATTGTCATTTTATTTTATTATTTATGTTATTATTTTGTTACATGTCATAATTTTGTCATCATCACATATTGTAAATATTGCTACATACATTCATCTGTTTTTCTGTGCAAACGCATAAAAAATAATTTAAGACCGAGGCAATATTCTTTATTTTGAGAATCCGAGGAGTGGAGCCCCTAACTTACGGAGTATGACTTTCTCCTTGAGCCGAAGTAATCGAATATCCTATTTAAAATGAAAACACATAGGATTTAAGTAATAATCAAATGGCGATCATTCTTGTTTTCGAGAACTTGAGACATTGTGCCCTAACTTACTGGACACGATCTTTTCTTTTCGACTAACTCGAAATAAAGCCTTTTCCATAAAATTTAATTTAGTTAGCGATATGTTAATCAAATAACATCATGCAAAGAGGGATTGTATTTTAAATTCTCTTTGATTTTTTAATTTTCGATGCTAAGACATCAAGTAATAAACTAAGTACCAATTTTGGGTGTTATGAGGGTGCTAATCCTTCCTCATACATAACTGACTCCCGAACCCACTTCCTGGATTTTGTAGATCGAAAATTATCGTTTTAGTAAATTTAACCTTTTTTAAAAATGGTTAGGTTTCATGATCCGATCACACCTAATAAAAAGGATTGGTGGCGACTCCATTTTCGTTTTTAAAAATAAAAAGTCGATTTCCAAAAAGGTTTTGATAGTTGAACATCCCCCAGATCAAATTACATTAATGGCAACTAAGATCAATGCCTATTTATAAGATGAGAGTCTTAAGGGATCTAAACTTTATACATCTTTATCCCTTAGGATTTACATTAATTACTCTGATAACTCTAGTTTTACTAGAGCATTTTATTGAGCCACCAAGGCTTCAAGCTTCAAATAGATAAGCTTATTCACATGTTCCATTTAATCAATTGATCTCCATGAAAAGCTTTGTGTACAATGATCATAAATTTTGATCCGTGATCTATGACACTTGCCTAACTAATTACAGAATTGAGTTAACAAGTTTGTCCCAATAGTAGACCCCACGACAGTGGTTTTAAAAATTTATGTATTTTCTTTGGTGTTGCATTTTTTTTTTCAAATTTACAGTATTTTTATAAAATATGTATTTATATTAATTTTATAACAGTATATGTATTTTTTATTTTTATTTTACATTGTAAACAAAATAGATTAGTATGTTATTTTGTAGAAAATAAGTCGAACAAGATATAGGGATTTTATTTTCATTAGAAGTTTTTGTTTTAAAATGCGAACATCAAAATATCATTTCCATTAAATTACAATGTATATATTATATTATTTTAAAAATTCTAATCATCTTCGTATTGCATGTATATATCATTCTTGGATTGTTTAAAGCCGCAAACCCAATATTCCTACCAAGTAATTTCAATACAACTGTGTGTTCCATTTCTTTGAACAAGATTTGTTGAATCCTCAATAGCAGGTATTCCATTAACAATGGATCTGTGAATGTTTCCTTCCAAAAATTCCAGATCTTCATTAGCACCAGCACCAGAATGATCCAACCCCAACTTATCAGACGCTCCAGGTTTATTCCCCAGAAGTTTATCCTTCCAAATAAAATTGGATTCGGACCAGATTCAACCACCATTGCCCTCTTTAAAATGAACTTTCTTTGTATTACGATCTACATCTGTCCAACAACCATCACCATCCTCGATTTCCAGATGAGAAATGTTATCACCAGAGTTCAGAGAGATTTCCATTTAAGATTAATTGTTCAATTGCTTAAAAATAGAGGTTAAAAAGATAATAAAAAAAAGTGACCACCATTAAAGATTTTATAAATTTAATGATCCTTTATTGAAATATGAGAAGCAAGCTTTTATGAACTGAGAATACGAGTGAGATTTTAATTCACCATAATTTAGTGCAAAAATCAGACAAAAGACAAGAAAAGGGGATTAAAAAATGTTGTCAGTTTACAGCTAGAATTAGAATTTTGTCATAAAAAAACAAGGTCAAGAAAGCCAATAATGGAAGTTGTGTTAAAAAGAAAATATCCAATAAATTATAGCCATATAATTTTCATCCAACTTATACAAAATTTTTATTGGGAAAAATATAAATTATACATCAATTTAATTCAGTATATCACGAGATACAAAATTTTAATTTGACACAATCGTCTAAATTATTTTATATAAATAAATATTAATTCTAAAACTTATTAATTTTGACTTAACATATTTTATATTAATTTATTTGTTTTTCTGCCTACTTATTCTCCGTCCTTCTGTTGAAAATTCTGTGTCAAGTAATATAATTTTCTTCTACTAAGAATTGAAGATAATTTAATATAGCCGCCCAAGAAAGTTATTTAATGAAATCCAACTACACCCACCGAAAGAAACAATGCTACCTAGGGATTTATCCAATAATTAATATTCTTTTACATTTTATTATTTATTTTTTTTTTGTCAGATTTTGTTATTAGTCCCTATGTTATGCATAAATCATACTCTAATATGGTTATATACCGCCTTTATGTTTTTCGAAATTCTAAAATCTCAATTTTGTATCACATTTATTTCTACATACTACTGTCACCAAACTATATTATTTTACTTTTTCTTATAGAAATGTAAATCAAGAATTAAGTTTGTGAGTATTACAATTTGATTTGTTCTAGTTTCTTTCAACCCACTTTCCTTCCAATGCAATTTATCTTAAAGTTTAGTATGTTGGAAATTACAAAATGAAAAATATTCACCCTAAAATATACCATTGCCCATTATTTTATAACTTCTTTCAATACAAGTAAGCTCCCTCTTCAAAATCAACCCTACTCTAAAATTTTAAATAACCTTAACCAACCTTTTTCTTCTTTTATGAAACAACCAATTAAACCAAAACTTACCAACAATTGTAACTCTTTCTCCTTATTCAAAGCTATTTTAATCATTTGATCCGCTTGTACTCAATTTTTAATCTTCTTCAAGAGATAGTGAATGCGCCTGATTATCATCGATTTAGAGGGCGTTGATTCTGGAACTTGGATACCTTCAATAACATCCAAATTGTCTGTTTATATAAACACTTCATTTTCTTACTTTTTCTTGCATCAGCGACAGATTATTCAAAATACCCCATAATTTAATCAAAATATTGTAAAAAAAATAAAGAAAAATTTGAAATATAGTGTAGGGTTGAATTGCGATTTGGTTTTGATGTATTTAGTAATGAATCAAAATTCATTTTTTATTTAATTTTTAACTTTTCCAATACAAAAAGAAATAAATTTATATTTAAATTAATTTAAAATTTTATAGCTCTGCGTATAACAAACATGTCTAATACGTGTCAACCAGAGAAGTACATGAAATTTAAATGTAAAAAGATTATGTAGGACACAAATTTGGCATTCAATTATAATGAGCTGATAAACGACACCGTTTAAAAGCCCAAAAAACCGCGTCTCGGATGAACTTTGGAATCTGCCCTCGTTGAGACAGCTAGCATATAAAAGCAGCAATCTTAACCAAATTAAGGGGCAAAAAGCTTAAAAATCCACGTAAGCAAAGCGTGTCCGAACGAGTGGCATTCCATGTAATTTAAGCGAAAAGGCAAGACCATTATCGAGAATTAAAACGTATAAAAATAATAAGTTAATATACATATAAAAAAAGGAAAGCTGGGGAGGGGAGTGATTGATTTTATTAGGTGCTGATTGATTAGTGTTTCTATCAAAGACCCCCCCCCCCCCCCCTTCCGATCGGTGCTGTCGTTTGCTGTATTTATATATTTTTTGCTTCAACTCATTCAATCACCACAATTTCTCTTATTTCTTTCTTTTTATAAATACCCTTTTATTTTTACTTGCTTTTTCTATTTCTCCTTTGACTGGTTCATATTAGCCGTTGATAGTTTAGTGATTAATATATAGAACTCTTTAAAGCTTTGGAAAGATCCTTTTTTTCACTTGGTATCAAGCATGGAAGATCGCAAGGAGGTTAGTTCTTTGTTTTTCTTATGTTATTGATAAGAAAAAAGAAGGATTCTTTTTTTGGCTATGTAGTTATGATTTATGTGGTCTTAGTTTTTTTCCTTCTTAGTTTTGGAGTTTCTTTGCAGCCAAACAAATATTTGGTGTTCAATATTTCCAAGTTCACTCATGGATTGAAAAAAAGAAATTTAATTTTACGTTTTCCAAGTGTATGAAGTAGTAAAATTCAATTTTTTAAATATGGGTTTTGATTTTTGGTATGTCTCAAAAGCTGAAATTCCCTTCTACAGGGAAAAAAAAAATCTATAATCTTAGAGTTGAAAAATAAAAAAAAAGAATACAGGGGAACACTATAAACAGGTTTCTGGTTATGTTACCCAGATTCACCGAGCGAGTGTCAAGTTTTTTTAAGTTCTGAAGGACAATGACAAGTCTAAATAATGTAAATGGTTGGTCTTATAAAGGAACATGAAAGAGTCTTGAATAACATAGATTGTTGGTGTTAATTGTTAGGAATATTTTAGTACATGCAGTGCTAGCTAGGTTGTGAATTTGGAATGTCTTTGTATTGAACTTGCAAAGTCACATGATGTCTTTTTGGCATTATTAAGTATTGCCAAAGGACAAATTTTATAATTTGCTCAACAGTTGGCCATGAATACAGAGCATTGATAGCTTTGGCAATATTTGGGGTTAATTAAAGCATTGATATATTTTGGCTTACGGATGTTAAAATTGATGTAGAAAAATGCACCATGGCTATCAGTACCCCAATTTGGTGATTGGGATCAAAAGGGACAGGTGCCAGATTACTCTCTTGACTTCTCAAAGATCAGGGAAATGAGGAAGCAAAACAAGAGGGAAGTTTCAAGAGCCAGTCTTGGTAATGAAGAAGAGTTCATTAACCCAACTGCAAACACTGTTAGCACTACTCCTAGTGATGATCATCACCACAATTACCCTCAGAACCATCACTCTCCATCTGTAAGATTCTCCCTTCCACTATCTTCCCAAATCCTTTATTTAATTAGAAAATGTACTATAAATATACAATTTTCTATTATTGGTTGGTAGCTATAAATAGTGATAGCGCCGTAACCATGTCGAATCTATATGAACTTTGTTGGCATCCATGTGATATAGGCTGGTGGGGAAGTTGTGCTTAGCTGTATCATTTAATCTTTTTCCTTTGATGTTTGCTCGCCCCGGGGCTTGCACAATTAACCTTTAAGCATATGTAACTCGGCCCTTGGGGAAAACCCCGATGAGCATTCCACTTTTCATTGTAGAAATACTTTTCTATATCTTTTATCTCTTTGGTCAATGAATTATACTTTTTTCACTTTGACAAATGTCATTAGTTAGCCATATTATACTTGGTCACACATTTGTTGATTGCTTTTTTTTGAATTTCTTGACAGACAAGGCGGAGTTTCTTTAGCTACTTCAATTGCTGCGTCAAGGCTTAAGGGTTAGGGTTTAAGGGCTCGCATGAAAGATGATTTTAAAAGCCACCCGAGTTACATCGATGTATTTATAGAGCACCCTTTCTCTCTCTCTTTCCATTGTGTTCTTTGTTTTTTTTTGGTTTCTCATCTTTATTTCTTCATCATCTCTTTGGTTTTTAAGATTAGGAAAGATAATATATGCTTTAATTTAAATGTGGTGATCATTTTATGCATCTGATCTTCCTCTTTCCTTGGTTCTCATGATGTATAATTTGAATGGAAAGGTGATGGAGAAATAAAAGGGGGGGGGGGGGGGATTATTGATTAGGCTAATATCCCGGGGATGTGACATGAAAGAAAATGGGGGGTTGAGAAATGTGTGGCTAAAACTACTATCGAGTGTGATGTTGGGGACCAATTTGATCTTTTTGGTGATAGGATGGGCTGATTTTAATCAATTGGAAATAAGTTATTGTGTGTAACATTTATTACCTATGGAACTTTAATTTGCTTTTCTCCATTTCCCTCAACTGGTTACTTCATGCATTGGAAACTTAAAAAAGCTGGTTCACTCAATCTGGTAAACATTTAATTGAATGTCATTCAATAAATTTGACTATGAATGGGTATGGAGGAGATTTAATAATGGCTTTAATAACGAAACTTTGATTCTCATATTGACTTTTAAAATTTTGTTACTGTCATTTAAACGTGTAATGCATGTGAAACTTGTTTCCATTTAAATCAAATTGGAAGTTCTAAACACCCGCAACAATTACATCCAACAAAAACTCAATAATATCTTCAATTTCACCTTCAGGAAGGAAACTCAAAATCCTTCCATACCATCTCTTCATTTTAATCTTTTTATTTATTTAGTCTTTTAATTGTAGATTCGCATTTGAGGTGCTCATAGGTTGGTTTAGGTTTAAGCATGATATTAACATATTTTATGTTTGCTCAAGTCTGGTTTGACCAGAAATATGAGCTTAAAATTTTGTCCAAACTTGTCAATATTTGTAAAAGACTAACTCAAGCTTATTTTAGGCCCGCCTATATTATTTCTTAAAACATTTAAAAAATACTTATATTATATTATTTTAATATTTAATAATTTTTTATTTATTGAAAATTTTTATATAGTAATTTTAATATTATTTTAATGTTTACATTAGAGTAGTATTATATAATTATTATAAGTTTATTTTTTAATGTGTTCTAAATTACATAATATATAAAAATATTATAATATAAAGTATTATAAACTTAAAACGGGTTGGGCAAACTGGACTTGGGCCTTGAATATTCAAGTCCGAGTCCAATCTAGGGGTGAGCAAAATTCGATTCAATTCGAAAAAATCGAAAAAATTTCGAATTTCGAATTATTCGAATCGAGTTAATCGAATCAATTCGAATTTTTTTTCGAATTTGAGTTCGAATCGAGTTAAATTTTCGAATTCGAATAACTCGAATAATTCGAATAATTCAAATATAAACTATATTTTTTATTTTTAAAATACACCACATATATTTTTTATTTTTAAAAAACACTACATTTAAAAATTAAAAGTTAAAACAAAATCACTTCCATTCTTCCAAAATCCCTAACTAAGCCCGTGCCCTCCCTCCTCCCTTTCTTCCCCAATTCGAAAATCTTCACCTCCGGTCCACCCTCCTCCACCGATCCACCTCCGGTCCTCCACGGCTGACGGCTCCACCCAATTCCAAAATCAGAGGTATGATAACTTTTATTTCTCTCTTATTCTCTGAGAATTTTAAAAGAAAAGAATTCCCGATCTTTTTCAGTGAAGAAGATAATGCAGTCTTTTTGACTAATATTTCTTTTCAAATTCTCTTCTCTACTTCTTTTTTTCCCTAATTGAAGATAATCTAATATTGATTTGTAATTGTATTATTGTTTTCCAGCCAAGAGAAGGAAGAATCTCGGGTTTCAGATTTTAAAGTATGTTGAAATTAGAGTTACATGTTAAATTTTCTATTTTCTTATTATTATTTGCTTAGTTGATTACTACGTGAAGGTTTTGTTTGGTTCAACTGTTGAACGTGCTGGAGACAGTATTTTCATGTATATTTTTGACCTTTAATTAAGACAGATTAATCTTTTCAGATTCTTTTTTCTTTTTAAATTGCATCGTTTCTTTGGTTATCATCCTTTGACCTTTACCATCTCGATATGTTGTGGGTGCTTGAAAGACGATTATACCCTCGGCTTTCCATGTATTTTCCAGGCTATCCATCTTTCCCATTCACTGTTTTTCTCTTCCTCCTTTCTTTGCGGAATTATTATGTTCATGAAAATTTTGTATTATTTGAAACTGGATTAAACCTTTTTTTTTCTTGGAGAAAAATTAAAATCCTCTGTTCAGTTGTAAATACTTTTGAAAGCAGCCTATTTGTAAATTATACGTTTATGTTATATTCCCTGAGCTTGCTAGTATAGGATTTAACTCATAAGATGAGCACCTGAGGTAACTAACAATTTCAAGTTTCAATTGTGCAATTAAAATCCATATTCTAAACTTTTCAACACAGTTTGGTGAAAGTTGAATAAGTTAATATCAATGAAGCCCCAAATATTTATGTCAGACTGCACTTGTTTTGATTTCTATAAAGTTGTTTATGATAAGCTGAATAGAATTAGATCAAACATGCTAAGCATCAGGAAGTAGAAATCTGTAAATCTTAACTGTTTGTAGAGAGCATCAAGCCAATTCAAGGAACACGAATGTGACTTTCATTGATTTCTTGGTGTTCTTTTGAGCATTGAAGAAGGCAGTATTCGTTGCGCCTGTACAACCATTTGTCTGCTTTGTGAGAGTAATATGGAAGTAGAATAATTTGTGATGATATCTGCATACTTTAAAGCATTTGTTCAGAAATTTTAATATTAAATCAAGTGGTTGGATCTAATTAAATATCAGTATTGATTTGCGTGTATGATTTTTTACTAAGCCATTCTTATTGCTGTCTAGAAAATTTGCTTCATGTTTCTCCTTGATTGCAGTTGACAGAGAGAGGTGAACCAACTTCTATAAAAGGTTTCACCTTTGGTGCTTTGACCATGGGAAACAACGATGAAGGCAAGTCTTCTAAGTCTGACAAATCATCTTCACCAGTGCCAATGGTAAGCAAAGAGATTATGGTAAGTCTTCTAAGTCTGACCTTTTGTTATGTTCTTTTGGTGTAGGTTTCTATTGTATTTTGGACTTTTGCTTATGTTTTGTTTTTTTATTTTAATGTTGTTTATTTCGACTCATGCTATTAACTTGGACTTTTACTTATGTTTTTTATTATAATATTTTTGTATTATTTTTGTTGTTTATTTGGAATCATGTTGTTTATTTGGGTTGATTTTGTGTTACTTTTATTTATTCACTTATTTACTTCAATTTTTTGTTGTATGATTATGTTTAAAAACTTTAAAGAAAATTATTTTTTGAAAAATTACATAAAAATAAACAACAATAATTTTATTTTATTTTTAAACTTAACTGGAACAAATAATTCGATTCGATTTCTATCTCACTCGATTCGATTCGATAAAACTTCAAATAAAGTTAGGATGATAAAATGAGATTCGAAAACTCGATTAACTCGAAAATTTTCGATTCGATTCGATTCGATCGAATGCTCACCCCTAGTCCAATCCATATTTTAAACAGGTCTAATTTTTTTGTCCAAATTCATTTTCCGAGCTTAATATTTTTACTCAAACCCTCCTAAATTTCGGACGAACCTTCGGACCTAAATAAATAACCCAAACCCATGTATAATTCACATATTATTCCACAACAGAGTACATAAAAAGATCAATTTGTGCCACAATATAAAAATAGCCCTCAAATTGATTTTACTATTAAAACCTTTACTAATTCTAAAAACAAAAATAAAATTTGTACCATATTAATGCAATTTGTAATAGCCTAATTCAACACCTCTTGACCACAGCTTCAAGAAAGGAATTCAATTTTCCTAAGTCATAAAAGTAAACTATCACATTTATAGAACAAATCAATCATCCATAAATTTAATAATTAATGAAATACTTAATTAATTTTTATTATTTAATCATCACATGCTACATAACATGATGTAATATTTATAACATGCTACGTATATTTAATTATGTATATTTAAGAAAACAAATAAATTGTCGATTGACATGAGTATTATTGCTAATACAGGAGGACGTGAGTTTGAGTGTGTTGAAACGCATTATCCTTTTATATATGAGTTAAGGAGGGGCTATAGGTAGTTCTAGGAATTGTATAAAAAAGAGTATATATAATATGATCAGAACTTATAATGAGATTATTCAAAAAATAAAAACATAGTTGTTTGTATATGTAAAGCTTAATGTCAAATGTGGTAACTAAACTTTCAAAAAATCGATTTTGGTACTTGAACTTTAACGTCGTTTATCAATGTAGTGCTTGTGAATAACGTTGTTAATTCTCTAACATGTCAAGACACATAATCCAATTAAAATGTGACACGTGGCACTTAAAATTTTTTTCTATTTTTTTTCTTTTGTAATTCAACCAAGGATTTGGGAACAAATACACCTTTATGTTTTCTAATTAAGAAAAGAAAAAAATTAATATTTTTTTAACTTTAAAAAGAAAAGAATACAAAAAATTCATTTATTTACATGTAAAAAATTTTACAAAAAATATTTTTCTATGTTTGTTTCACAGAAAATAGTCAACTAAAAATGATTTATAAGTCAATGTAAAAATCTTAAGTCTCTCTCTCTTCCATTAAACTTCACTTTTCTTCTTCTAAGCTTTGTTCTTTTATCCCAAATAAAATTAAACCACGACTTTCCCTTTTTTCAAGCTTCCATCGTCAGAAACCCTCAAAAACTTTTCCATCGTTTTAGAGTTTGCTGTCGCCAGTCCTCCATCGCCGTCGCTCGTCCAGTGATCTTCTCCGATCACCCATGTTTCTTTTTTTTCTCTTTTTCTTTATTTACTTTTACTATAAAGCTTCTTCTTTTATTTTTTTCTAAAAATGTTCATTATTTCATCTTCTCCTTTGACAAAAAATCTTTTCTTCTCTTTATATCTCTACTTTCATGATCCTCGATGTTGCTTACTCCAGCACCAACAGTGGTCCAATCGGCCACTTCTACTGCAAGCATAAACGATGCTTTCACTAACGATCCACAAGCAAATGGGTGAGGTCTTGAAAGTCAGAAAATGTTAATAGTCAGAAAATATAAGATATATTTTATAAAAATATGTATTAGTACTCTATTTTAGTACAGTTATGATTCGAATTTAAGTTATTAACGAAGAAGGTGAGCACTCAACTAAGTCACAACTTAAAAAGTTTAATTATATATTTATATTAATAGAAGGTACCGTAAATCTTGATCGATATCATAAGGTTTAATTTACGCTTAAACCTTCGAGTAAATTATGTTTTAAATTGTGGCCTAATGTTGTATGGTAACCTTCTTTTATTATATGATATTTTCAAAGTTTGAATTTTAATGAAATATATTAATATCACGTTTGTTATATTTGAGTACATATAGTTTAAATACCTTATATCAGTGACATAATAATAATCACCATAAAAATGATCATAATAATTATTCTCTCAGATAAAAAAACAGCAAGCTACCTGCATTCAAATTAGGAACATATATTTAATTTTGAACATCTCATCCTCTTACCCATATTTAATATGCATACTAGACATAGATATTAAATATAATTACTATGAAAAAAAACACATACACTGGGATAACATAAATTTCAATTATTTTTCTTCCTTACATGATTATATCAACCAAATCCAAAAGGCAATCTTTTTGCTGCAGAAAACCCAACCATAAATGTTTGCTGCTGGTACGGAAAATAGAAAGAAATAGTTCAAATTTGCCACCAGCAAACAGCAACGACCACTTCAACATGTTGATTACCTTCATTTAATGCTATAAATAAACAAAAAAAGTTTAATGATTTTAACATCATTGTTATGGAAAAAATTGGGGGGGGGGGGGGGGGGTTGGAAATGGAGGATTAAAGAAGGATCCAAGGTTCATAATATACAGCAGATGGGGCGCTGGGCATGGGTGCCTTAGCCAACCATCAAAACCGTGTGGACCAAAATCATCACCCCTCATAATTCAAGTACTGCCTTTTCTTAGGACTAGTTTAGTAATGTTTCTGAAAAGTGTTGTGGAATAGTAATTTTTAAAAAGTTTGGTTTAAAATTTGAATGTTTAATATTGCTGTCAAAAAGTACTTTTGAGAAATAAAATATTCATTTTAGACATATTATTATTATTAAGTAATAAATATACATTTAAATAATATTTAAATTAGTTAATTTTATTATATTTGAGTAAGAATATAAAAAATTATTATAACTTGTTGTTAATATTTTAATATATAAAATATAAATTTTAAATATTTTTAAACAATAAATATTAATTATTTATAAAATTTAATTAGAATATATAAACTATATTTTAAATATTTAAATATAACCATTAAATATTTGTAATTAATATTTAAAAAAATATTTTTTATTTTAAATTAATGATTTTAACACATTTGTAATTAAGCACAAAAAAAAGGGGAAAGTACTACGATATTGGAGGGGTGAAAAAGTAATTAAGCACTAAAAGTACTTTTAGAAGAGAAAAAGCTAAAAATTTTAACTTCTTCTTTTTAGAAGTGCTTTCTAAAAAATCAAAAATTTCAGTCAAAAGTAGCTTGTTTAGCATAGCTTTTCTTCCAAAAGTACTTTTGGAGTCAGAAGCACTTTTTTTAAGCACTACTAAACAAGCCCTTAGTAAGTGTGATATTGCTAGTACTTGCATTTGCAGTACCATGAACAATTTTAAACAAGGGTAAACTACATTATTTTTTTATTTTTTTTTGACCAAAGGTAAACTACATTATTAGTCACTAAATTTTAGGTAGGTTTTGGTTTTAGTCATTTAATTATAAAAAGTTATAATTTGGTCATTGAATTATTCAAAAATTTTCGTTTAAGTCACTAGACTGTTAAAATCGATGTTATATGGCTTTCTCTACTCGCACTGCCTGTATAAATTGAAAGCTTTCTTTTCCATTCTCTTTTACAGTTTAGTTTTTTTTTTTTTTTATGAAACAACTTTAGACATCATGAATTTAGGAACCAAAATTTAAACAAATTTTTTCTACAATCTCCGACATTGGCTGTTAGATTGACTTGGATCTGAGATATGTTCTTCTACTCGTCGATGGGTACTAATCTACCGTACTGGTCGTCGTTGGTTGGAGCTCACTAGCGGAGCTTAAAAGAAGAAAAAACTTAACAGCCCAGTGACTTAAGTAAAAACTTTTGAATAGTTCAATGACTTAAAATAAAAACTTTTGAATAGTTTAGTGACTTAAATGAAAACTTTCGAATAGTTTAGTAACCAGATTGTAATTTTTCTTAGTTAAGTGATAAAAACGAAAACTTACCCATAATTTAGTAACTAATGATGTAGTTTACCCTTTACTTGAATATCCTTGGTTATCTTAATGCATTTAATTCAGTCCCTCTTTGGCTGCTTGAAAATTATGTTCCGCAATGCAAAAGAAATTTTTTTGCATGATTTGTTTCTATTTTATGTTGGGATTAGAGATAAATTATGTGTTAAAGTTCAAACGAAGATGACAGTGAAATGCTCAATGTCAAAGAATCAGAACACAATTAATTCACGGCTTGTATGATTTAAAACTGTAAATTACAAATAAGCTAGTTGCATTGACAAACGACCCCTCAAATTCTGTGGAGCTCTACAAAAACAAGTCTCAAATTCTAAAGTAATTAAAGCAATGGCCCTACAACAAAGCTCTTAGATCCTCTGGTTGCTGAGTTTGACTGTCCTTTAGCTTAAACCATGACAAAAGACAGCAGTATCTAGCTATCTAGATACTAGTTGAGACCAGTTATGGGCAAGCGTTCATTCAATTGGGTTTTGCAAGTAGTGTATATCCCTTGTATTGGGGTTGGACTATGAATTTTGAGCCATACCTTGTTTCCTTAGAGATGTAAAAAAGGATAAAGGAAGTGAGGCTGACCTAGTTACACCCATGCATGCTAGTGATGATTTGGGATTAGATATCTGGGTGTGGGCTATCTCTTTGCCTTTGCTATGCTTTGCTTGCTGCTACTCTTTTATCTCTTCTTCCCCCTACTGGATAACATCATAACGCTGCTTCATGATTCTTGTGGGGACTTAGCCAGATTGGCTAACTGCCATTAAAAGACCCCACCACCCCACATGCACTCCCCCCCCCGCCCCCCTCCTATCTGCCTTTTAACTCACCCATCTCTTTTCTAGCTGTTCTTTTATTTATAACCCCCATGGCTCGGGAGAGACTAAACATTTCCTTTCTTGGTTACTTGCCAAAACCCCCACTCTCATAAGACTCTCTAGCTTTCGAGGACAGACATGGAAGTGGCTGTTGAGCCTGAAGATGATCTGTTTTTTGCAGACTTGAGCAAGCAAATCTCTTTGCTAATCATGGATGATGAAGACCCAGTTTCAACATGTCCTTCAGTTTCCTTCCAGGTTTTTATAACCATCTACATATGTTTCTTTTTCATGGATTTTCTGGTATTATTAACTTCACAGCTTCATGGATTGAAATTTTTGTCCTGTCAAAACTTTTTGCAGACATTTTCTGCAGCAAATTATCCAATAACACAATCTCCATATCTCCAAGAACAAATCTGCAGAAGAGAAAGCAAAGGCACTGGAGTTTTTATCCCAAAGGCATCACATCCTAGAAGGAAGCATAGGCAAGGCAGATATAGTTCATTCAACAGGAAGTCTAGCAGGTACCATGATAACACTACAAAAATGGCTTCTCAGCCATCTTATGATAATTCTTTTTACCCAAGGAAAGGCTAAGGATTCACATCTTCATCAAGTGTATGACTTAATAAAAGGAAAATCACTACTAATCCCCTTGTCAACAGCTGCTCAAGGCAAGGCAAGGCAAGGCAAGGCAGGTTTAAGGATCTTGTAATTACATATATATATATGTACATGTATATATATATAGATTCAACATGAATTATGTATAAGTGCAAGAAAAATAATTGATTCTGCTCCTAATAAGTGAGTCTTGAAGAGGTTCACCAAAGGGTCTGCCTCCCAAAATCATGGATATGTATGGTGATTTTTATGTAAGTGTGATATAGGGGAAAAGTTTGTATTTGTTTCTCAATGTAATTGATTATATATATTAATTTATTGATGTTAGAGTTTTTTTTTAATAATATTTTTTTCCTTTATTGCCTATTCCTTCATCCATCTAACTATCCAAGCAACTATACTGGACCAAAGCATTGCATTTGAAAAATTGACCTGCGAGTTATCAATGGAAATTCAATAAAACGACCGGCCGGATCAATCAAAATATGGTCTTATTCATTATGGGACTGTTCAAGGCCTTATCAGCAAAGCTGTATGATCGATGAAATGGGCTTTCAAATTTTTTTTCTTCAATTATTACGTCCTTAATCATTTTGTTCTTAATTATCTAATTTAGCAGCTATGCTGAACCTGTTTGGAAAAGCAGACTCTTCCCAATAGTGTATAGGCACATTGCATTGAACTCTTTATGACTTGTACTAACGATGAGTGTATAGGTAAATTGCACTTTTAATAAAATCTTCAAGATAATATTGTTAAGAAAGACAATCATAAATCTCGTAAAAATTAATTTTATGAAACATGAAATGAATCTGAAAAATAGTTTAATTTTATAATTTCATTAAAAAATATTTAACTGTTTCGTCTGATGTAGAAAGAATCCGATGATCAATTTATTAAAATATCAATCACATACAACTTATAAAACTAAAAAAAAAAAAAAAAGACTAGATGGCTAATCTTTCTACTTGCTAATCATCATGAGGTCATTGCCACTGAAAGTTAAAGGGTCCCTTGTGTCACAACTGGCCTTGAAAAGAACATGAGAAAATTTAAACTTCAAGGCTAATTTAATGATATACTATTTGCTGTGATTTTGTTTAAATAAAAGAGAGGTTATTAATTTTTAATAATTTGGCAAATGTTTTGAAATCTAGTACACATCCATTACAAGTTGTATAAGACAGATAAAAGAACCCCCCTCCCCCAAACATTCTAAATGAATTATTGAAGGCAAATAATGGATTTTAAAGTGTGGGTTCCCACACATTAGTTTCCTGTAGATCTCCAACACCCAACTGGGAATTGCAAGAGCCATTGCTTAAAATGAAAAGACCAGTGGGGGCACATGTAGGCCACCCACAGTTTGAAAATAGTCGAAAATGATGCCAACCATTTCAACTGTATCTATAGGCTGTAACTTGAATATTTCCAGCTCTAAAAATTCTTTCAAGCTAGTATTTGATGCCTTTGTGAACTTTTTAGCCCATGCCATGAGATATTTTTATGTGGGTCTCCTCGGATCAATCAGGAAGTTGAAAAAGTCTACTCTACTGTATTTTTCTCACCAGCAGTAGTTGTCTTTTTAAGATACAAATTTATTTAAGGTAATCAATATTCTATTGGTGAATATATTATTTTTTATTTTAATATTGGATTAATGGTTTTTGAAATGGCTTGTTTTAAGGGTAATTTGGGCTGCACACGGCCTGAGACATGGGTTGTCACACGTCCATGTGCCACACACGGCCACCCCACACGGTCGTGTGTCACATTATTTTCAGGTGCACGATTCACATGGTCTGGCACACGGCCTGTGACACGGCCGTGTGACTCAAGTCAGTGAGTTACACGGGTAGAGACACGACCGTGTGTCCCATGTTTCGAATGCCCACACGGCCTGGCCACATGGCCGTGTGACCTCTGTTTTCAAACTTTTGAACTTTTTCCTAAACTTTCTGATTTGTTCCGAGTTAGTCCCTAGTTGTTCCTAAACTATTTTTAGGACCATATAGGCTCGATTTAAGACCCGTAAAGGTTTTTTTTTGCTATAATAGAATTATGTTATCAAATATTAACTTGAAATTTGCATATTGTTAATGTTTTGATGTTGAATGTTCGGAATTGTATAGTAATGCTCGGTCACCCTAATTCGACAACGAAGATGGGTTAAGGGTGTTACAAAAAGAGTACGAATTATCCAAAAAAAACAACAGCGAAACTTACTTGAACTAATTTAGTTAGGTTGATTTTTAAAATTTAGGTCTTTAACATAAACAATCTTTTCCTTATGCAAATCTTCTTATGAAAACAATCTGCTCGAAATTCCAGTATGGAAGTTCTCCAACAGAATAGTGGCTCATTTTATAGCAAATACTACCCCTAGATATCAAACATAACTTCAAAATATTGGAAAAGATTAGACATGACAATTCTGAGTACTTTTTAGAAAACACGTCTCCTAAGAGTTTTTTTAAAAAAATTTGAAATGTGATGTCTGAATTTTATTCGGGATTCTTTGACCCAAGAATCTTTGATTTAGGGTTAGGGCTATGGTTCTGGGAATTTTTCATAGGTTAGGGTTAAAAATAAGAGAAAAGAAAATGCCCCCTGTAGGATGTTCTCTGAAAACGCGCCTTGTAGGATGCGTTTTCAGCTAACTTGTTTGCCATACAGGCTGAGAGCGCGTCCTACAAGGTACGGTGCGCTTTCAGAGAACATTCTGCCGCCTTAGCTAAAAACGCGTTTTATAGGGCACTTTCTTTCCCTCTCTTTTTCAACATTAACCCTAACTCGTGAAAAATTCTCAAAACACAAGAATCCCAAGATAATTTTCAGATTGGGCTCCCACATTGTTTTTTTTTTCAAATTTCCCCCCGATTGCCTATATAAAGGGGGTTTTGCTCCTCGCTACTCCATCAACTCTCTCGGCTACTGTTCTGTATAAAATAAAAAAAATTCTCTCCTAATTGTTTTTCTTTTGGTTGAGTGTTGAAATTTTTGGACGAAAATATTTATTTGTGTTTGTATTTGAGGGAGACATTGTGATAGTTTTAAGGTGGCTATGCTTTATAAACCCCATACATAAGTTTGAGACTATAATCATAGGAAAAAACTAAGGGGTTTTTCAATATAATCAGCTTATTCTTTTTCTCTATCTCTACCAAGTAGTATCCTCAACCTCCTTATCCGAAACTTGTGAAGGACTTGGGGGAAAGAGAACTTTCAGGGAGAGGAGTGGCTGTGACGGTGGAGAAAAGATAAAAGTCCTTTTGGGCCGATAGAAGTTATTGTGATTAAATAACTCATTAATAATTACAACCACTACCGCCTCGACTCGAGTTTTATCTTCTCTCCACCACCACAGTCACTCCTCCCTGAAAGTCCTCTTGAATCCAACTTTGTCACAGGTTTCAGACAATTAGGTTAATGATATTGTTTTTGGTAAAGATGGAGAAAAAGAATAAATTGATTATACTGGAAAGTTCATTTGTTTTTCCTAATGATTATGGTGTCAAACTTATGTATGGGGTTTATAAAACATCCTCTTCCAGTATCATGAAACTTCAACTCGTGACCGTATAAGCACAGTAAACTTGGAGCCTAAGTTGCAATGCAATGGGCTTCTAAGGTGATATTTCCATCCTGACACGACAGCTGAAATGTGTGGGTCTCCGAGTGCTATCTTATCACTGTGAGCTCAAATATACCTGAAAACTATCACAATGTCTACCTTAAACACAAACACAAATAATTTTTTATTCCCAAATTTCCAACATCAAACACACACAAAAAAAAACAACAACAATTTAGGAGAGAGAAATAAGAAACGCGTCCACTTGTTTTCAAATCGGCCTATTTCCCTAAACATCACAAAAATTGGCCTAAAACCCAATTTTTTTTTCAAAACTTACATATACTTCAAATTTACCCGCAATAAAGCCTCATTTGGCTCTAGTTGTAAATTTTGAATTGAATAAATGCTAAAATATAAAATTAGCTCCAAATAGCACTTTTTCCACTTAAGTGCCTAAAGATCTTTTGATCAAAAGTGGTACATAAATTATAATTCTATTGTAGTAATCACCATAGGTGTTACCTCCATTAAAAATCCATTAGCTAATAATATCATGACATGTGGTACCTTTTTTAAAAGTTAAATTAAATTAATAAGTTAATTATATATTTATAATTAAATTAGAAAAATAAAGAATTTTTTTTTTTCTGTTTATTCTCTTCTTCTTCTTCTTCTTCAACCATCAATCCCAATAGGCTATTTATGTGACCCAATCAAAGGCCAAATGATCTTGCAACCTAACCTTGAGCTTACTTGTCATTTGTTGGAGAAGAAGTGGTTGAAGTGGTGGTGTATTGAATGTACATTTTGGATTTCTAATCCAAGAAACTTGTCATGAAATTTTCTTAACTCCAGTCTCGCATATGGGATTAAAGGTTTTGTGTATGAGATTTTCTCATTAGATTGGAAATAGAAAGTGTTGTATTTGAACAAATTCCCAATTTGCATTTTCTTCTTTTTGAAAAGTTGAGGTTTTGAATTTACAAATCAAAGAAAAAGAGTGCAAAAAATTGTTTTTGGGGAAACTAATATATGGGTTTTGTATCGGGATAAGAAAAGAATATAAATCGAAGTTTAAAAGCGAGAAAGGAGCCACCAAAATTTGGATTTTATTGTTAGAAATTGAGTTTAGATGAGTTTTTTTGACAGAGTTCTTAAATTTTGTCATTAAAAGTATTGAGGCGAACAATGTTTTAAGAACAAGACCGATGATCGAATTGACTAAACTATCGGTTCTCAGTTCAACCATTACAAAATAAAAATTAAAAAAAAAAAAAGAAAGAGAAGAAAAAGAAAGCATCTATAATATAAGCATAAACAATAATTTTGTAAACTAAATTAAGTTCAAATGGTTTTTTAATAGGTTCAACTGATTTTGCACTAGTTCAATTCTCCTATGACTTTTATGGTATCGGTTGAATTGATTAGACCACCTACTTATTGTTCAATCGATTAATTTAATCTAGTTCTGACAACCATGAGTAAAGAACAAAAGAAAGAAAACAAATGAAAATTTCTAAAAGAAAAATTAACCTTTTTTTAAATTTAAAAGACAGTTGAGGTGGGGAATGTTTTTTTAACATACCAAATGTTTGAGGTGATTACAATAATGCAATCATAATTAAGTACTTCAACGAAACAATGTTGTAATTACAAGACCAAATTTTTATTTAAGCCTTGAATAAACGACTTTCCACGGTAAAATTGGACACCTTCAGTTAGGTTAAAATGTCTAAATAATTAGTGTATTATAGTGAAAAGTGTAATTTAATTTAGTATGTGAAGGGGTTTTTTTCTAGAAAGAAAAGATTGCAAAAAGTTGTTAAAAGTATTGCTAGTAACTGTGAAAATTCTTCCCAATTTTCTTTCAAGTACGAGTATAATATAATCCTAGTAAAATTATAAATATGTTCCCCACACCAACAAATAGTTGGAAGAAGTGGAAGCAGATTTCTTTCATACATAGATATTTAAATTAAGTTTAAATTTTGAAATCGACATTGTTGAAAAGACTCAAATGAATGGGGATATTTTTGTAATTATACCAAACTAAATATATGCTCGAGTAATTAAATTGGAATATTGAAATCGACATTTTTGGAAGAACTTTACCTGAATACTCAAATGAATGAGGACACTTTTATGATTATACCAAAATAAATATGTGTTTGAGTAACTACAAAATATAATCAAACAAATATGAAACACAAACATATTAAAAATCAAAATACTTCCTATAATCATTATTTACTCCACATGTAATATAAAATTAAATTTTCAAATATTACACAATTGAATTGATGAAAGCACAAATCTTACAATTAAAAAAGTTTTAAATAAATTTGAACATTTAGGCTTTATATTATATTTCTTTCACTAAATTAAATACATATTCTCATTAATTAATCTTTGATAAAGTCGTATAGTTAGTGACAGATTGAATCTAATACTAAAACCCCACCAATGATTCCTATTGATTCATGATTGATTACTTTGTTCAATAAAAAAGTTGGCAAACCACTTTTTAGGGACATTACACCCATTTGGGATCAAATAAGAAAAAAGGAGCTCCAAGCCCATGCCCAAAGCTATTCAACCATTAGGTCTACTTCAAATAAGCCCAAAGTCAAATTTCCTTGGGTTATATCAACAAAAATGTAGACATTTTTTTTTAAAAATTTCACTAATACAATAGGATACAATGACAAATATATGTCTATCAATTACATCATAGATAAAGAACCGAAAAAGATCCAACTAATTCGAACACCACAATTACAAAAGATGAGATTCGAACTCAAACTTTCAAAGTCTAAAACCTCGTTGTTTATCAACAATGCCTTGTACTCACAGGCACTCATAACACAAGTTTTACCAAACAATTTTCTTTTCTCTACCGTCTTTTCATGCATATTCATTGTCTCATATGTATACAAAATCTAAGTATAGCCATTTAATCAATGAAACAGTGGTTATATTATTTATTTCACACTTAAATCACACAAATTTAAATTTTCATACTGTAAATTTGAATAAATTAAAAATTTGAGACACACAAATGCCGGTTGAAATTTTTTCATAAATAAAATTTGCACTTTCAAGTATTGAAGATGGGTCCTCTACTTCACTCTCATCCGTACACATGTTTATATAATTAGAGAAATGATGAAAAGATTTACAACACGTTTGATTGGAGGAATGGAATTGAGGTATAATCAATAATTTAATTGTTTGGTTAAATGGAATGAAATAAAGCTATAATAGTTTTTTTTATGTTTGGTTGAATGGAATAGATATTGTAATGACATAAGGGAAAAAGCTGAAATGAGCAGAGTATTCTTAACTGAATTTTTTTAAGTAGATGATTATTGTTATTAAATTTTATAAAAATAAACATAATTTTTTAAATAAAATCAACTTAACATTATCAACATTAAGTAATATGTAGTTATATCTTATTCAACACTTTTTTTTTGTGAAAATTTTGTATTAATTAAAAAACTAGTAAGGTTATCGAATACATTTTAAAAAAAATTAAATATTAAAAAGATTCATTTTTAATAAAATAAAAATTTTCAACAGTTTATCAAGCTCATTCCTAATTTTTTAGAAGTGAAAAATACATTCTTAAAGTTTTATAACACTTTGTAAGTGTAACAATAAATTTATAAATGTTTCAAATAAAATGTTGCTTACAAAATTATGTTATAGCTCGTAAAGTTGAGAAGAATGTAGAGGGGTTTTGAGAACAAAGAAAGAAGAAAAGAGAGGAATTAAAGAGAAGAATTTCGTTTGTGTATTTTTCTTGGCTTCTTCTAATTCCTTACAACATAATAAAGGAAATGAAAAACGGATAAAAACAAACTAGCTGGTTACAAAATAATATAAGTTGCTGACTAGGCCTAACCAAAACGCCCCGTTTAACTTACCCAACACACCCTGTTTTACAGGTTATCACTACGCACCGTTCCCTTAAACTAAACGTTGTTGTTTCATAAGTTCAAAATTTTATCCCATTACAAATACCCTCCCCTCGAATGGATCATTGACCTCAAGGATGAAACTGAGGAAAATTGCTCATGAGTTGTTCAAGGGTCTCTAATGTAGCGTCCCCTAGAAATGAACCAGTCCACTCAACCAAACATCTCAATCACAGCCCTGTTGCCACATTTGACTATTCAACGTTCAAGGATACAAGCTGGTTCTTTGGACCAGGCATCGTGTTCATCAACTACTGGTAAGGCTTCTTGCATAAAGGCTGATCCTACATGTTTCTTAAGTTGGGAACATGGAATGTGGGATGGACCTTGGACCCTGGTGGAAGTTGCAAACGATAAGCCACTTTCCCCACTTGAGCTAGTACCTTGAAAGGACCAAAGTACTTTGGGGATAACTTTTGCTTCAAGATTCTTCTAATAGTATGTTGCCTATATGGTTGCAACTTCAGGTAAACCCAATCACCTTCCTGGAAATGCCTCTCACTTATATGTTTGTTAGATTGCTATCTCATTTGATCTTGTGCTCGATTTAAATGAAACTGGAACAATTTTCTAATGGTTTCCCTCTTCTGCAAGCTTCTGCCAATTGATGGCACAAGACAGGTGCTTGCCAAGTAAGGCATGTGATGTGGAGAAGATTGGCCATAAAGGGCCTTATAAGGAGTGGTGTGAATGGGTGAGTGATAAGTAGAGTTGTACCACCACTCAGCCATAGAGAGCCACAACAACCAGTCTCCTAGTCTCTCCCTAGTCATGATCTTAGGTACCCTTTGAGCCACTTGTTGAGGATCTCAGTCTGTCCATCAGATTCTGGGTTATAGGCAGTGGATAGATTGAGTCTGGTTCCCACCCTTCTAAACAAATCCTGCCAAAAGTTGCTGATAAAAATCTTATCTCAATCGAAGATGATAGAATCTGGCATTCCATGGAGCTTGAAGAGATGGTTCAAGAACTTTTGTGCCACTACAGCAGCTGTAAAAGGGTGTTTAAGTGGCAAGAAATGGCCGAACTTGGTGAGACGATCTACCACTACCAAAATGACAAACTTTCCTTTAGATTTTGGAAGCCTTTTTAGGAAATCCATACTAATAGAGGACCAAGCTCTATCTAGTACAGGTAAAGGTTGTAGCAGCCTTAGTTAGGCTACATTTTCAGACTTACATCTCTGGCAAATTGGACACTCCTTGATCCATATTTTGATATCTCGAGTCATTCCCTTCCAGTAGAGTAGGGAAGCCATTCTTTTTCAAGAAGCTTGACAGTAGCCTCCTATAGGGTTAGCATGAAAATGCTGGAATAAAGCCTGCTTAAGAGTGTCATCTTATCCCACAACAATCTTACTCTTCCTTCTTAAGAATCTTCCATCCCATGTGTACTTAGGGTGTTGATCATGCTGATGCTGAACTTCTTCAACAACTTGTGCAATCTGCTATTAGATCGATATAATGCCTGCACTTTTTCCAACGATTTAGAAACCACAGTTGTAACACCCCTAACCCATGTCCGTCGCCAGATTAGGGTTGCGAGGCATTACCGATCAAAATACAACTCAGAACAGACATTCATTTCAATTCAAGTACCAAATAATATAATCAATTCAATTATATTCATCTAGTGTAATTTTAAACCAAACTAATGTGCTTCGATTCTATAATTCATACTCTACCCAAATTAATATTCAAACACTATAACCAATGAATCATGGCAATCGAATACTTAACTTATAACCAAGTATAAATTTTTTTTCATATACCAATCATATATTAAGACATCCATTCATATAAATCTATTTCATTAACTGCTTTCCAAAAACGCTATTTATAATTATGCACTTCTTCACATTTTACTAAGTCAAGCCAAACCACATGATTTATTAAACGTTAATATATATATATATGACATTAACAACTTCACATAATGGTCAAGTATAAAATTTGGTTTTACCATATTATGCACATTTTACCAAAATAATATCTACCAATTTTATATATAAAAGAGCCGAATCAAATCATATCATAATTACAATACCCCTTGACTAATAAATATCTAAAATACCTATCTATCATTTACCAAATTCATAAATCACATATATGACACATTTTAAACTTAAGCATTTAACTTAACAACTTAACCATTAATTACCAAAATCATGAACAAAACATATCATAGGCATGGATAAGTATATTTTTCCTATTATTAACCAAATATAAATACACACCCTTTACCATTTCCAAAATACATATGCACAATCGATCTTTTAACCATATATTCAGTCATAAAATTTATCCTCCGATAATCCAACCAATTTCACAATTCGAATCAAAGCTAATTGTACCATTTATAACCGTACCTAAATGACCATCAAATAAATTACAATATATGTTCATATTTTTACTATCACAACCTGTACTTTAACAATTAATATGCAAGCTATCACACATACATAACTTAACTTATGTGAGCATATGTATTATGTCAAAAACACATCATTTACCACTTTCAAACCTTTACACAAGACAAATTATACATCCAAAATGAGCTACTTTCATGGCCGATTATACATCATCATTAACATTTCTTATTGCCGAATCATATAACCAACATCACAAACATATTTAACATGAAACATACCTCCAAATTAAGCTTATAACATGACCGAATA
Organism: Gossypium turneri; assembly: GCA_008044935.1. Classification (NCBI taxonomy): domain Eukaryota; kingdom Viridiplantae; phylum Streptophyta; class Magnoliopsida; order Malvales; family Malvaceae; genus Gossypium; species Gossypium turneri. The sequence continues at coordinate 6,506,210 of CP032572.1, read as the reverse complement.
TATATACCAACATTAGTATCATGATCAAGCCATTTTCGCATGGCTATATACATATATACAAAATTCAAAACCAAACATATAAAAACTAGCCTATACATGCCACATAACCAAAAACTCAAAGCTTATATTTACCGAAGCGATAACCGGATAGTGTGATGAGGTCTCCTATGACTTCCAACCCGAGCAAGTCTCTGAAACTCTATAAACATAGAAAGAAAACACACAGAGTAAGCTTAGAAAGCTTAGTAAGCCATAAGCAAATAAATCATCTCAGTGATATTTATAATTCAATTTAACTAGGCCAAATTTAGCAAATCTCAACCACATATACATTCATCATACTCGTAAATTCTTATGACCACATTAAGTAACTTTACTTATCTTATTTATCAATGAACATATAAACCATGCTTTCAAATTCGAATAGCAATCGTTAGCTTAATCATATAAATTAAATTTGCACATATTAATTACATAACCAACCAGAACAAGTCATGCTTTACTTGCCATTTCACATACATGCTAACCATGCATCATAACACCACTATCTTTATATCAATTATCTAATCCAAATTTCAAACCAAATTAGTATACCTCAACACCATGTTTCATGTTTCATAATTCCCATGTTCGAACATATGACCACAATGTCATATAACGAGCATATGTAACACAACGTTCAGTTGTATACATTCATTTCATTCATTGTCATATATTTCACATATCGTCATTTTAAACATTCTCACCTTTGAATTTTTGAATAACATATACACTTCGTATGTACCTGAATAGGATATACTTTCACATAGCCATCCATTTCTCGATATTGCCTGTTGAACCATTCGGAATCAATAAGGATACTTGGATAGCTCGGAAAGCTCATACAACGCCATATCCTAGATATGGTCTTACATGTTATCACATATCGATGCCACTGTCCCAGACAGGGTCTTACACAAAATCATATACGATGCCGATGTCCCAGACATAGTCTTACACGTAAATCACAAATCGATGCCAACGTCCCAGACGTGGACTTACACGATAACACATCTCAGAATCCTATTTCATGACATATGTATCCTATACTATTCCTATAGTTTGTACGGGGCTTTCGGACATCATAATTCAATTAATTCCAGCTCGAAACACGTCATTCCATGCTCAATTCAATTTGGTAATATGTATGTAACTACAATTCAATTCGGTAATATATAAAACATATACATTTGAATTCGAGAACATTTATTTACTTATGAACTTACCTCGTACGGACACGAACGGACCGAAACGACTATTCAATAACTTTCGACTTCCCCCGATCCAATTTTGATTTCTTCCTTTCTTGATCTAAATTAATACAAAATTTACTTATTTAATCACTAATTCACTCAAATTAACACAATTTACACATTAGGGCAATTTTACACTTTTGCCCCTATACTTTCACATTTTTGCAATTTAATCCTTATCACATAAAATCACAATTTCATGAAATTAAACAAACCCAAGCTAGCCAAATTTTATTATTGCCATAACATCCCACATTTTTCATTTATTCACACTTTTACCACACGATTAATTATTTTTCTCAATTTAGTCCAAAATTGACATTTTTACTCAAAATCACTTTACCAAACATGTAAAACTATCATCAAAATTTCATATTTCATCATCAGACATCAATTAACACCTGTATTCAATAATGGCAACTATCAAAATCATTAACAGTTTTGAAATCGAAGGTACGGGCTAGCTAGATTACGAAGCAACGATCTCAAAAACATAAAAATCATCAAAAATCGAGCAATGAACTTACCTTGATCAAAGATACAAGTGCCGAATGCATGAGAGCTCAAAAATGGTGTTTTCTTTCTTTAGAAATTCGGCATTCACCAAAACGATGGACTAAAGTCATGTTTTGGCTTATTTAATTAACCATTGTTTATTTAATTACCAAAATGTCCATTAATAAAACATAAATAAAACACTTAATGGTTGTCCATCTTTGTCCACTCAATTATTCAATGGTCATATCACAACATAAGGACCTCACCTTTAATTAACTAAAGCAAATAAGCACTTTAACTTATAGCATGCTACTTTTCAATTTTACGCGATTAAGTCCTTTTTATTGAATTAACCACTCAAACGGTAAAATTTCTTTACGAAATTTTCACACGAACATTCTATCATACTGTAAACATTAATAAAATAGTAAAATAATTATTTTGACCTCAAATTGTGGTCCCAAAACCACTGTTCTGACTAACCCTAAAATTAGGCTTTTACAACTCTTTCCCCTTAGGGATTTTCGTCCTCGAAAATCATATCAAAGAATAGATTTGAAATTTGCTTTCTCATAGCCTTCTCAATTTCTCACATAATCTCGGATTTCAATTTTTTAATCTCGCGAGGTAAGATTCTGATATGTTCTTCGCTATACGTCATATCAAACTGAAACTGTTTATATCTGTATTGAATCACTTTCATTTTCTGCTCAACTTCTCTAATGAATTCAATCACGTGAATCCTTTTTCTTACAAAGCTCGATCCTGAAACTACGGATTTTTAACTGAATCATACGATACCTCATACAGTGTTATTTTTATATTCACATGATAGCTTATCAAACAACAACAATAATCTTTCTTAGTTGCTTTCAAACTCTAAAACACAGTGACAAATAAATATTTCAAGAATTTGAATTGCGTTCTTTGATTTCAATACAACCTCGTACTCAAAGCTTACTGTAATTTCTCTCAGAATTACCATATGAGTTTTAGATCTTAATCTAAAACAATGATGATTGGCACCATAGGTAGACTTACCATCTCAGAAACGGATAACTCAGCTGTTTTATCAAAAGAGAAAATCCGTACGTATAGAGAGATTTCTTTAGGTAGTTAATAATATTTCAGATAATTCTATCTTTTTCAATGATAAGGATAATCCCAATACAAATTTCATCAAAATTATATTTCATTACTACTCAGATATCAACTCATGCTGAAGCAGTCCCGAAGAAACTTAATAATTAACTTTAACTTGTTGATAACTCAGGCGTTTGAATGTAAAGTCAGAAATATCATGTTTTATACTCATTCATTAATACCATTTTCTCAGACTATCCTACATCTTGTTACTCTCGTATGAACCAACTAACTGACACTGTGAGCCACCTGTAACAATGGTTATACAATCTCAGAGCTTTTTGGTATTGATACTCTATCTCGAAGCAACAAACAATCATCGATTCCACATCTGAAGTTTTGAATCAGAAATCAATTTATTTTGAACCCATTTTTGACTCATAATTTGTTAACACATTTTTAAATTCCACGAATTCACTTAGTAAACATTAATTTAACTTCTAATCTAGCTAACACATATTCATCATCTGATAAGATCAATCACGTATTCATCGCTCGTAAATCACACAAAATTTTCTTATTCAGATCATCCGAAACTATGATCACTTCTCTCAGATAATAATCACTTACAAACTCAAAAGATTTCGACGATTCAAGCTATCTCTGCTGTGCCACGTTCAGGCCATCCTTACTGTCCCCAAATTTTAGATTTTTTTTTCACTAACATTAAACATTTTAAACTCTTATAGTCATCAAATATGTTACATAACTCTTTTCATGCAGCTTTAACTGTATGAAATCACAAAATATCTCTGTACACTCTTTTGGTTATTACAACAGTACTACCTGTTAATTGCCATACATGTCCTTCCAATATTGGCTTGTTTCGAGAGAGAGCATTAGCAGCAGCATTCGAAGATCCTTTCCTATAAATAACTTTATAATTGTATCCTAGCATTTTTGCAACCCACCTCTACTGAAAAGGGGTTATGGCTTACAGATCTGGCAAGAACCTCAAACGTTGGTGATTGATCCTTATTTTAAAGTGCCTTCCCACTAGATATGCATGTTATTTTCTCATAGCTAACAAGACAACAAGCATTTGCTTCTCATGATTGGATAATTCTTAGTGTTTGACCCCTAGGCCTTTGCTAAAAAAAGCTATTGGTTGTCCCCTTTGCTGCAAGACAGCTCCTACCCCAAAGCTAGAAGCATCAATATCAACATAAAATTCCAGATTAAAGTTTGGTAACACCAACAATAGTGCTGAAAAAAGGGCTTCCTTATCACCTTTTGGTATACCCTCAGCCACAAAATATTGCTCGAGCTTTTACCACCAGCCCTTGAAATCTGACCCATTGAAACGAGGGCAATCTAGCTTGTAAAGCCTATATTGGAGTGTTCCTGATTGAAAATGGGGGGAGCTGGTATGACTCGGCATTAGGGAGGTTAAGGGACCTCACTAGGTTCCTTGGGGAAAAACCAAGAGGGGGTCCTCCCAAAACACCCTTACCCTTAGCTTGGGCAGTGCATTGCTGGTAGCAATTGGGTGACTGATATATTGCTCGAGTAAACTTTGGATATGCCCTTTAAATTCCTCCTTAAAAGCTTGCAATCTTGCCCCCAATTTGGTGTCTAAGAGAGATATTTCCCCTTGCATCTTCGTAAGCTCCTGCAACAAAATAGTAACTTCCTTTTGCAAGCGTGTGGTGCCCCCTTCCCCAGCCATAAAGGTCGTGCTAGCTTTGATACCTTTGTTATAGCTTGAAAAGTTGAGAAGAATGTAAAGGGGTTTTGAGAATAGAGAAAGAAGAGAAGAGAGAAATTAGAGAGAAGAATTTCTTGTGTGTATTTTTCTTGGCTTCTTCTACTTCCTTACAACATAATAAAGGAAATGAAAAACAGATGAAAACAAACTAATTGGTTACAAAATAAGATAACCGTTGTTGACTAGGCCTAACCAAAATGCCCTGTTTAACTTACCCAACACGCACCATTTTACAGGCTATCACTATGCATCGTTCCCTTAAACTAAATGTCGTCGTTTCATAAGTTCAGAATTTTGTCCCCTAACAAATTATTGCAAAATTCTTAAACTTTTTTTTAAAGAAAATTTACAATTGTTGGAGGTGTGGGATTCGATTAAAAACTACAAATATCTTGAGTTGCCTTTTATATGGGACATAGGAAAAAAGAAGGAAGCACCACAATTTATTGTAAAGAAGGTCATAGGAAAAGTCTATAATTGAAAAAAGAAACTCCTATAATAGTAGGACATGAAACATAAAGTAGTAGTGAAGCTAGAAAATTTATAATGAGAGAGAAAATAGAATTGAAAATTTGTATAGGTTAAAATAAAAAATTTATTATTTATTTATTAAAATTTATCAAAATTTAAAGATATAAAGAAGTAATCATACCAAATCAAGGAAGCGAAAGCCCTTGTGATAGAGGGTTGCGCGCGGACCAAAATCGAGTCGTCAAGTCACGGGAAACTCCTACGAAAACCCTAAACAATCAGATCTAAAATGAAACAGAAAATTAAAAGATTAGAATTTTGAATTTCCAGATCTGAAATTAAAATCCCCAAATCAGCAAAGAATCAAATTGAGAATAGAAATAAGTGTTAATAAGGGTTCTTGAAACCCTAAAGGAGGTTGTGATTCTGCCCAATTGAACACCAAGATAGTTTTCCCCAAATTTCGGCAATCTAACTTCACCCAAAAAGAGTATGGAGGAATCGGCAAGAACCCTAGAAATTGAGGATTTTTGGCTGATTCTTGAGATAGAAAAAAGGCTGAAAACACAATAAGAATAACAAATAAATTAGATAAAGATTCTGTTCAAGCAGTAATAAAGAAAAAATTGACAGCAAGAAATTAAAAGATAAGTCCTAAGAAGCCTTGAAATCCCGAAAGATTTCACAACTCCCTTCAAACGGCTCTAATCTCCCCTCCAAAGAATATCAATGGCAAGAAGAAGGTTGAAGATGGCTCCCACAATCAAAAGATTGTTAAAACAACTTCTAAAGAAAACTCAAGAGAGAATTCTTGGAGGAAAAAAACTCAAAGAGAATTCTGCACTTAAACAAATCTGAAATTTTTAATACAATTGACAAGTTGTTTACAAGGTGGCCAGCCATGCCTTTAAATAGGCCTTATAACTAGTCCTAATCTAATTAGAAAACTAAAATAAAAAAAACTCCTAATTATTTTAATATGGAAATTCGGCCAAGGGTCTTTATTTGGGACTCTTGGACTGAATATTTACATAAAAATTAAACTAAGTAAAAATAAATAAATAAATAAAAATAAAAATAAAACTTTACAACTTGGGCCACTTTGACAATTTGGCCTGATTTTCAACTAAGTATGGGTAGATTTCTTGATTGGGCTGGGAATTTGCTTATTGGGCCTCGCCTTCAAGAATTTGGGCTTTTGTGACTCGTATCATTCCCCCTTCCTCAAAAAGATTCGTCCTCGAATCTGAAAAATCAAATGGACTCAACTTTCCTCGATCGAACGGGACTAATGGCAATTGAGTCCACTTTATAAGCAGAATAATAATGGTCGATTTACCTTTTCTATTTAATTCAAATCTTCGCTCATCGGGGGTATAGTGTAGTCGAAGCTCTTCGGGCTCATGTAGTGTGATTTTATCTTTGCCTATGTTGATCGTATGAAAGCGTCTTTCATTTGAGAGGTATTGAAGTTGAAAGTTATCTTTCGGTCTTTCGGGAACCTGAAAAGTAGCAACACAAGAAAAATTCATATCTTGGTTAGTGGAAACATTCCTCACTACCATTTCCTCGTCTTTTTCTTTTGTTTCTTTTTCTAACTCATTTTCTCTTCTTTCTTCAACTTTTTTTTCATTTTTCTTGTCTGTTTCACATTCCTTTTCACTCTCAATCTCTTTTTGCTCTTTTTCATTCTCTTTTTCTTTTTCCTCACTTATTTTAACAACAAAATTTTTCAGTTTGATTTGGTCCTCATGGACTTGTTCCGGAGTGAGCGGCAATAAGGTGATTTTCCTTCCTTGATGCTTGAAAGAATACTTATTTGTACGACCATCGTGAGTGACCTTTCGATCCAGTTGCCATGGTTCTCCTAGCAACAAATGGCAGGCTTGAATAGGCACTACGTTGCACACAACTTCGTCTTGATACTTACCGATACAAAAGGCGATGCGCACTTGTTGAGTGACCTTAAATTGGCCTTCGTTGCTAAGCCCTTGTAGTTGATAAGGTTGTGGATGCTTGGTAGTGGTTAAGCAAAGCTTTTCCACCATCGACGTGCTGGCTACGTTCGAGCAACTTTTACCATCAATAATAACTCTACAAAGCTTACCTTGTACATGGCAGCGAGTATGAAAGAGATGTTCTCGTTGCTGCTCGCTCTTTGGTTTTGCCAAAAATGGTTGTCCACGATCATGAAAATCATCATCCATTCTAGGGACACGTCGAGGGCCGCGCCTATGATGAGGGGGCTGGTTATCCCTATCTTCCTTAATTGGATCTCGATACTGAGGTTCTTGATTCAATCGTACCTAATTCAAAGTAGCATTCAATGCTTGAAGTGTAGCATTTATTTGCGTGATTGCAGCAGCATGTCCGTCTAACTGTTGTTGGACTTTCATAAATGTATCATCATTATTATCACCTTTAGACATTTTCTAAAAACCTGCAAAAAATAAACACTCAACACTCAAACATAAAAGTTACCAAACCTCACCGTTAATCACTCAAAAAAGAAAATTTAAATTCTCAATAAGGTAGAATTCAGTCTTGTGAGTCCTTTAGGAGAGTTTATATCAACCAATTAGAGAGTGGATGAACCGAACTACCAAAGAATCCTAATTTGCACTATGATGCCAAAAACTGACGAGACACCAATTGATTCGTGTTGCACCGAGGAAGAATTGTGCACACGTTTAAATCCTACTAACACAAGAAACAAGAAGGTGTTAGATAGCGTAAAGGAAGAATAAAGGCAAACAAATGAAAACCTACAGCTAAGAATCAATAAAAATTGCTGAAAACAAAAAACCTGAAAAACTGCGGAGTAACTTGACAACTTCGTTCGAGTTGTTCCCGATCTCCAAAAATCACAAAATTAAATCTGGAATGTCCTTAGATATTGAATTTTTGATCTGGAAAATTTGGCCACAAAATTCAACCCGCTGAATATTTTTTAAATTTTTTTATTGAATTTCGTATTTTTTGATTTTTTGACTTTTTCGACTGATTTTTTTACGGGAAATATTTTTTAATATTCAATCATAGTGCTACAAATATGTATGTAAAATTTCAGATCAATTGGACAACGTTTACCCACTCAAATGAATTTTTTTCGAAAAATTTTTCTGGGTAAAACTGCTGTTTGTTGTTTAAAAAATAGAGATCAGTTTAGGAATCAACCAAGAACACCCAAAACGTCCAAAATCTGATACCAAATGATAGAGGATTGCATGCGGACCAAGATCGAGTCGTCAAGTCACGGGAAACTCCTACGAAAACCCTAAACAATCAGATCTGAAACGAAACAGAAAATTAAAAGATTAGAATTTTGAATTTCCAGATCTGAAATTAAAATCCCCAAATCAGCAAAGAATCAAATTGTGAATAGAAATAAGTGTTAATAAGGGTTCTTGAAACCCTAAAGGAGGTTGTGATTCTGCCCAATTGAACACCAAGATAGTTTTCCCCAAATTTCGGCAATCTAACTTCACCCAAAAAGAGTATGGAGGAATCGGCAAGAACCTTAGAAATTGGGGATTTTTGGCTGATTCTTGAGATAGAAAAAAGGCTGAAAACACAATAAGAATAACAAATAAATTAGATAAAGATTCGGTTCAAGCAGTAATAAAGAAAAAATTGACAGCAAGAAATTAAAAGATAAGTCCTAAGAAGCCTTGAAATCCCGAAAGATTTCACAACTCCCTTCAAACGGCTCTAATCTCCCCTCCAAAGAACATCAATGGCAAGAAGAAGGTTGAAGATGGCTCCCACAATCAAAAGATTGTTAAAACAACTTCTAAAGAAAACTCAAGAGAGAATTATTGGAGAAAAAAAACTCAAAGAGAATTCTGCACTTAAACAAATCTGAAATTTTTAATATAATTGACAAGTTGTTTACAAGGTGGCCAGCCATGCCTTTAAATAGGCCTTATAACTAGTCCTAATCTAATTAGAAAACTAAAATAAAAAAAACTCCTAATTATTTTAATATGGAAATTCGGCCAAGGGTCTTTATTTGGGACTCTTGGACTGAATATTTACATAAAAATTAAACTAAGTAAAAATAAATAAATAAATAAAAATAAAAATAAAACTTTACAACTTGGGCCACTTTGACAATTTGACCTGATTTTCAACTAAGTATGGGTAGATTTCTTGATTGGGCTGGGAATTTGCTTATTGGGCCTCGCCTTCAAGAATTTGGGCTTTTGTGACTCGTATCACCTTACCAGTCCTCTTGTGCAACGTATGTTATGAATTGTAAAATTACTTTAACATTTTGTAATGAACTTTTTTTTAATGAAATGCTTGGATAAAAATAACATATGATATTGTATTCTCATATATTATATTAAAAAGGTTTAATGTTCAATCTGACCCTTAAATTATACATGTTTTCTCATTTTGATATTTGACTTTTTTTATCTCATTTTAGTATCTATATTATTATTCTGTTACTCGATTCGGTTCAATTTTTGTAATGGCATTAAAAAATCGATTGACATGTGATATCACTTAAAATGTGCCACGTGGCATATCCAACCAATCAGAAGTGCCACATGGCATTCAAGTTTATTAAAATAAAAAACTTAAATTTAAATTAAAAATGGAAAAGAATTTAAAAATTAATCATTAAAAATAATATCTTTGACTTTCTTTGAATTTTGAATAATTTCAAATTTTCATAAAATTTTTAAATATATATTTTGCAATTTTTTAAAAATTTATTTAAAACTTTTTTAAAATTTATATATTTGGCTTTTTTTTTTAATTTCAAATTTTAAGTTCAAGTTTTCGGTTTTTCAATTTTTATACTTCATAATTTTTAGTTAAACCTTTTCTTCTTGTTTTTCTTTTTTTAAATTTTTATTCATTTTTGGAAAATATTAAAACTTTTACAAAATTTGTAGAATATATATATATTTGAAATCTTTAATTTTTTTGCCTTTTTTATAAATATAAATACTTTTCAAATTTATATATTTTATAATTTTATAAAATTTTACTTATTTAAAAAATAATTTTTTGAATTATTTATATTTTATATATGATATTAGTTTTCTTTACATATTAATTAAATTACATTTATTATTTTTAATTTATTTTATTAACTTTGTAACATTTCATTAATAACATTGTTATGAAATTAAAACATAATAATATATTAGTAATTTTAAAAACATGATAATTGATATTAGATTGAATTTTAATAAATAATATCTTGAAAATATTTTTAAAATATAAATATTATGATAGTAGGTTTTCTGAAATTCTATTTTTATATATAATTTCTAACTTAATTTTTATTATTAATTATTGAATGTAGATTGTTAATTAAATTTAAATAATGTGACCACTAAATAATTTATTGTAACATTATATCTATTTTCATTTTAATAGTGTATTTCATTTTAAAATTTTTACAATTTAAATTTTGCAGTGATTTATTATGTAAAATTATAAGTTGAATTATTGAATATAATCAAATTGAAAAGATTATAAGAAAGAAAAGAGAGTTTATGTTGCAATTTTTCCCTACACAAATACGTACTTTTTTTCTTACCACATTACAAATTTTTATGTTGTGAAGATATTAAAAGCGTAAGAATATTGTAATCTAATATATATAATTTTTTTTATTTTTTTAATCAATATAATATACATAATATTAAAAAAAATAAAAAAGATTGATGTGATAAGTTTTAATCTTTATTTTCTTAACGTGGTGGAGAAATTTAGGTAAAGTTAGCATTAAGCTAATTAAAAATAAGAATTATAATTAGTTAATTTTTATAATATAAATATTGGCAGCTTTATAGAAGTTTCCAAGCATAGGTAGGGCTGTATTGTAATGTGAGGTATGTCATTACTGTGCTGGAAAAATGAGGTTATTAGGGAAATATACCGGTTTTTAAAAATAAATAGAAATTTTGGTCTTCTTTTAAATTTAAGGAAATAACCATTTATTTCAAAATATTTTAATCATTGGATCGCCACAGCCATTGATTTTCTAATTGAACCATTTAAAATTTTTTTTATCTCAACCGCTAAATTTGATTCCCAACAATCTTATGTCTCTACACTTTCAATTTTTTTCGTTCAATACTATCCATCTATTTTCTCAACTCTTTTATTCTTAATTTTCTACCTTAATCTCTCGAATTTCTCTCAATTTTCTATCCTTACCATTTGTACTACCAGACATGGTATTAACATTTACTCACTTCTTATTAATTGAGAAAAATACTTCCTATCTTTAAGTATTATCTCTTCATTCTTGATCTTAGGATCAGCCAAAGACTTTGGGGAAATTCATTTTCTTCATACTTCATAGAATAAAATACACCCTAAGTGTTGTTCAAGAAAAAAAAACACTTTATTTAAAAGAAAATATTGAAAGTCGAATAACATGAAAATATAACTTTTTCATAAAAAAAAAAAAACAATAAATCAAATGTTCTAGAACTGAATAACATGGACTTATATTTTTTTTCCTAAAAAAGAAAATCAAATGCTTAAATAGAAAATAATAACTCAAATGTTATTTTCATACCCAACTTTTCCATTGTCATTCTCAAAAAAATCTTCCACATCCAAATGGGTAAGATTAATAAGATTATTGAAGTCATCACCATTGTAAGCAGATTTTGTTTCAATATTATACTCGAGATCATCATCTTTGTGCACAAAATTAGCCTCTACATCATCATTTTGATATATCAAATTTGTTCTAACATTCTTTCCCTTCTTTTTGAGAGAGGCTTGATATAGCTTTACAATATGTTCACGTGTATGACAAGTATGCGACTAATGTCTTTTCATTCCACATCGATAGTACAATTTTTTTTTGTACTTTTTGAAGGATTAATTAGATCACTTTTCTCATTCTTTTCAATGTTATTCTTATTTTGATGGTCAATACTACCATCATGATAACAATAACTATTACATGTTTTACCACATCCATGATTACGGTTACGACCGCGACTGCGACCACGACCATAATTTATTTCACTTTTAGAAATACTATGTACTACCATATTCACTTCAAGGGATGAAGTAAAACTAATGGGATGACTTTCATGGTTTTTCATCAACGACTCGTTATTTGTCTCAGCCACCAAAAGACATAAGATTAATTTATAGTATTTCTTAAAATCCTTTTCATGACACTGCTGCTGTAGGAGTACATTAGAAGCATGAAAGGTTGAGAAAGTTTTCTCTAATAAGTCTGCATTAGTAATTTTTTTCTCCACACAATTTTAATTGAGAGTTTATTTTGAATAATGTAGAGTTGTACTCATTTACTGGTTTGAAGTCTTAAAATCTAAAGTGTATCCAATCATAACGAGCATTAAGAACGATTACCTTTTTTTTATGGTTGTATCTTTCTTTCATGTTATTCTACAATTTAAGTGGGTCTATGGTCAAACAATCTGCTTTCAACCCTTCATGAAGATAAGATGGAGGAAAATCATAGATTTGACTTTGTCTTAGTTAAATTCCTGATTGCCTTGCACAATCGTATTTCTAAAACCTTTAGCATGTAGATTGATTTGAGCATCAAGTATCCATTATAATAATATTTCCGAGTTATATCAAGAGTTACCAATTAGAATTTTATAATGTTTGACATAATTATCACTAAAACAAAATAAACTAAAATTAAAACAATCTTTATAATATAAAATTTTGGCTTTCTTTTTTTCTGCTGTGCTAAGATTCAACAATCTCAGGAAAAGAGAATAATACTTGATTGATTTTTTCACAAACTAGTTACATGTATTTAATATAAAGATGAGAAGTCCTTGATAACTAACGTTACTAACAACTTTATAACTAATCATAACTAACAGTAACTAATAACTAAAACTATATTTACTCCTAATATACCTCGTACTTATCTACTTTTTTGCTAATCAAAACTCCTCCTAAGTCATGTTAACAACACAAAGCTGATTTCGAAACCTGGTGAAGACTACTACTGACAGCGATTTTGTTAGTATATCCGCAGTCTGGTTGGAACTAGGAACATGGCCGACTTGAAGCACCCCAACTGCTACCTTTTCTCTGACAAAGAACACATCCAACTCCACATGCTTGAATTTGGAGTGCATAACAGGATTTTCTGCTACTGTAATCGCAGCTGAGCTGTCACACCATATCAAACCCTTGGTTGAAATTGGAATGCACAACTCAGTTAACAAGGACCGAATCCAAACCATTTCTACAGCTATATGAGCAACACTCCTCTATTCTGCCTTTGATGTAGATCTAGAGACCACTTGTTGTTTCTTTGAGCTCCAAGAAATTGGATTCCCTCCAAGAAATACACAAAACCCAGAGGTTGACCTGCGATTATCAACATCTGACCCCCAACTAGCGTCTGAATATCCTTCAAGTAGAAATTTAGAGGCTGGAGTGAATTTTAGGCCATAGCTCAGTGTCCCTTGTAAATACCTTAATATTCTTTTGACAGCTTTGAAGTGTAAATCCAACGGCTTATGCATGAACTGACACACCTTGTTCACTGAGTAAGCAATGTCGGGTCTGGTGATCACCACGTACTGTAAGGCACTAACAATGCTTCTGTAGTGATGTTCATCCTCAACATGACTCCCTTCAGCAGTGGACAGATGACAATTAGTGACCATTGGTGTTGGCAGGCCATTCGATCTATCCATGGAGACTTTGTGAAGTAAATCGCGAATGTACTTTGTTTGAGATAGAAACTGTAACAACCCGGTTTTGACCTTAATCAGAGTAGTGGTTTTGGGACTACAAATCCAAGTCAGAAAAATATTTTAATATTATTTTTAGTGTCTATTATATGTTAAGTTATAGGTGTAAAAAATTTGTGTGGAAATTTAATCGTTTGAAGGTTCAATTCGATAAAAAGGGTTTAATTGCATAAAATGAAAATTTAGGGGTTAAATCTAAAAGTACGTAATTGTTGTTGTCTTTTAAAAATGGGGGTCTTAAATGACAATTAGACCATTTAAATGATAGTGGGTGGCTATGGACAACTATATCCTTATGTTATATGAAATATAAATTATTTATTAAAGGTTAATAAGGTAAATAAATACAATACTAATATGTGTTAATTAAAAACAAAGTAAAATTCAATTGTTATCATCCTTGTTTAGCCGAAACTAGAGAAAAGAAAGAAGAGAAAAACACAAGCATAGGTTCGGCCATACTCAAGCTTGATTTAAGGTTCGTTTTAGCTCGATTTTTGATAATTTTTACGTTTTTGAGATCGTTGCTTTAAATACTTCAAAACCCATGTCTTAATTTTATGAATTGTTGATGATTTTGAAATGTGCCATTGATGAATGCTTGAACTTTGTGATAGTTGATGATGAAAAATGAAAGATATGTGATAGATTAACATGTTTTGTCTTTGAATTTTTAGTGAATTTGAGTAATTAGAGCTAAATTGTGAAAATAAATTTTTGAGGGACTAATATGTGAAATAAATGAAATGTGTGGACTTGTATGAAGACAAGTAACATTCGGCCCTAGCTTAGTGTGGGCAAATTTTGTGTATTTTGTGTTTTGTGCAAAAAGGACTAAATTACAAAAAGTGTAAAATGTCAGGGGAAAAATGGTAATTTTCCCATTTATGTATTTTTGGATTTAATTGAATGTTTTGATGAATAAAAAGGTTAAATTTGAATATGTTTAGATCAAGAAACAAAGAAAACGAAATTGGATCGGGGAAAACGAAAGTAGTCGAATAGTCGATCGTGTCCGCTGATATCCAAGGTAAGTTTATTAGCTATTTAATTTTATTAAATCAGTTTATATGTATGAATATCAAATGTATTTATGTTGAATTAAAATTAAAAGTATATAAATCGAATGAAAAGTATGAAAATTATGTATATATATATTAGGTTCGAATGAGTATGAATAAACAAATATTTATATACATCAATGTCCTTGTAAATAATTTAGGTATGGAACTATACTTATGTATATATGTCAATAAAGTTTGAATTTAGTTAATGTTGTTTGTTTCATTTGTTTACATGATATTCAAGAAATATATATAAAGATATATATATATATATATATATATATATATATATATATATGTATCAAATATTTGTATAAGTTGGATTGAATAAGCATATATATATATATGAATAAATAATTATATTGAGTATAAGTATGAAATTATATTTATATATATATGTGTTAATTTCGGATATGTATGTGTATAATGTATAAAGGTACAAATTCTTGTTTCGAAAATAAGTATAGAAATATATATATATATATATATATATATATATATTTGTTAGATTCGAATAAGTATACATGTGTAAATATATAAGATTTTGCTTTGAAATTAAGTAAGAATTTATTTATGTATATTATAAATGCAAATATGTTTATATATATCTGTATAGGTATAATCTCTTGTATCGAAGTTAGGTTTGGAGTTATATATGTACATATGAAGTCGAATATGTATGTATATATGTATAAGATTTGCATTGAATTGAAAGTATGAAATTGTTATCCTATTTTATATTAATATGTTTGAATGTTAAATGTATATTGTTCAAGTATAAAATAAGTTGAATATTATGATAGTAATATTAGAAATCTATAGTATAAATATATATATACATGTATTCTGTTGAATCATTGAATTAGTAATTTGGAATTGACGATCGAGCTTATTATATATTCATGTGTATCAAAGAATATGAGTTATGAATTTTAAGCAGAATCTTTATGCAAGAATTTTGTATACATATATAGCTCGAAAATGAATTATATCTTATGTGATCTGAATCAGGTTATAAACCTAGCAGGCTAAGTGCCGGTGATATGAATCAGGTTATAAACCTAGCAGGCTAAGTGCCGGTGATCTGAATCAGGCTATGAGCCTAGCAGGCTAAGTGCCGGTGAATCTGTTAAATAATTAAGTGATTATATGCATTGGATAATATATATATATATATATATATATTTATATATATATATATATATATATGATTTTGGTTATATGTAATGGATGAGTATATGAACAATTGTTTATATGTATTTGATGAACATATAAACGTTTGGATTTTTGTGTTTAGTGAGTAAGCACATATATTGGTTGTTATGAAATTGTTGGATATATATATATATGTATGCATTTGGCATATGTGGATTATAACTATAGATGTGCATTTGGCACATGTAGTTGATAAGTATAAATATATGCTTTTGACATATGTATTTGAAAGATCATATATATGCATTCGATGAAGTGCAAACGATAAGTATACTAGCAATCAGTATATGCAATTAATGATTATGTTTGTAACTTGATTATATGCATATAATGTATATACATATGTTCGTTTATATGTATTAGTTAAATATACATTCTTTTCGATATAAACAAAATGACTTAAGATAGCAATGTGTGGAAAGTAATGATATTTGATATTTGTGATCTTAATAAATTTACTTAAGGAATTATATGATTATTTTATATGTATTTTAGATATGCTATAAACTTACTAAGCTATAAAAGCTTACTTTGATTGTTTTCGTCCATTTGTCTCATAGATAAAAACCAAGCTGCAGACTCGGGGATCGTCAGCAAAGATCATCACTCTATCTACTGTCTCGGTATTGAAATGTTTAAATTATAACTTATGGCATGTATAGGCTAGATAATATTTTGGAAGTCGTACTTTAATGTACTGTATATATATAATTAATAGCTATACGAAAATAGCTTATTTTTCTTATGGTTTAACTGAACTGAAATGTTTTGTTTTGTTTTAAAAGGTTAAAGTAGAATTTATAATTATACTTACTTAAAATTTGACTAAGCTTAACATAAATGTTAAATTCTTGAATTCCACTGAACGTCTGTATTGAGTTGTGTTTTGTCTGGTAACGCCTCGTAACCCTAATTTGTCGACAGATATGGGTTAGGAGTGTTACAGAAACATTCCTTCTGACGTGTACTGAACCTCAATGCCAAGAAAATAACTCAACTCTCCTAGGTCTTTTAAAGAAAACTGAGCATTGAGCTGAGTAACAAATTGATCAATAGCCTGAAAGTCATTCCCAGTGATGATAATGTCATCAACATAAACTAAAACATAAAGTAATTGAGCACCTAGCCGAAGAATAAAGAGAGAGTTATCAACTTTGGAGATTTCAAATTTTGTGGCGACCAAAAACTCTCTCAGCTTCTGAAACCAAGCTCGAGGGGCTTGTTTAAGACCATATAAAGCCTTTTTCAATTTACAAACAAGAGGCTCACAATTTAATCCACGTTGTTTAAATTCTGGTGACTGTAGCATATAGATGTCCTCACTCAAATCCCCATTCAAAAACGCGTTGTTGATGTCAACTTGCCTAAGTGGCCAATTTAGAGACACTGCCAACGTAAGAACCACTCTAATAGTGGTTGGCTTAACTACAAGATTGAAGGTTTCCTAAAAATCGACACCAGCTTCTTGCAGATAACCTTTAACAACCAGCCTACCCTTGTATCGGGCAATAGAGCCATCTACATGCCTCTTGATTCTGAAGATCCATTTACAACCAACAGCACGACGACCTTTTGGTAAGAAAACAAGGTCTCAAGTATGTTTTGCAATCAAAGCATTGTATTCAGCTTGTGAATTATTGTCCAAGCAGTATTCTGAAAGGCTTCAGTGATGGTTGTAGCCTCAATCTCATCCAAGACAGAAGCAAAAACCTTGGGTCTAAAAATGCCACTTTTGGAGTGAGTCTGCATAGGATGACTATTCATATACACTGGAGGTGATGGAGCTGCTGCAATACCCTCAATTCGATCAACAATAGTAGGTTCCTCAGCTACTGTTGGAAAACTAGCAAAAATACTAGAAGAAGACTGAGTGGGTTGTGACTGTTCAGGAGAAGACACCATACTAGAGTTTCTGTTTGACCTGGGAGTTGCTTGTGCTGTCGTGTGCCCACAAGAATCACTAGTCACAACCAGAGGAAGCACAGAATGTTGATGAAGACCTCGCATATATTCAATTGGAGACTCATTGTAGAAACCATCATTAAAGGGAAACTTTGTTTCATTAAATCAAACATGTCGAGACAGAAATATTCGACCATCCGCAGAAAGACACCTATAGCCTTTGGTGTTAAAAAGACTTCCTAGAAATACACATCTTTGAGATCGAAAATACAACTTGCACTGTTAGAAGGGCTTTAGATCAGGAAAGCAAGCACATCCAAATACCCGCAGCAAGCCATAGTCAAGGTTTGAGCTTGTAAAGCACTTCATAGGGACTAAAGTGACACAATACTAGAGTAGGTAGCCTGCTAGTCAAGTAGAAAGCATGCACAAAGGGAAAAAACCAAAATTTTAAAGGCATACTGGACAGTGCTAGAGAGATAAGACCATATTAACTAGTTGCCTATGTTTTCTTTCAGCAACACCATTCTACTCAGAGGTGTAGGGACAAGTGACCCTGTGCTGCACACCAAGTCGAGATAACTCTTTAGACAGGACACGATATTCGCCCCCATCAGTTTGTAGCATCTTAATAGAACGGCCAAATTAGACTTTAACCATCTGATGAAAATTCAAAAAACACTGAGCCACTTCAGACTTGGTTTTGAGAAAATAAACCCAAGTGCTTCTGCTATACATGTCGACAAACGAGACATAGTAAGAGAAACCATTTGAAGGCAAATGAGTAGGGCCCTATACATCAGATACCACAAGTTCGAAAGGGAAAGAATACACTGTATGTGAAGTGGAAAAAGGGAGCTTGTGAGCTTTGCCTAGCTGACAAGCTGTACAAACTTGCTGTAAATTATTCTGTTTGAAAGAAATATTACAAGCCTTTAACACATGAGCCAGAATGGTATTACAAGGATGGCCAAGCCTGTTGTGCCATAAGGAAGACGAGGAAAGCTGAGCATTGTTCAATAAACTTGAGCTAGGCTTCGAGGAAAAGTTAGCAGCAGTAGGAGTAGACTGAGAGAACTAAAATCTATACAAACCTTCATGCATATGGCCCTCTAGCAGTGTCATTCCTATCCGAATGTCCTTCACAAAACACAAAATCGGGTGAAACTCAATATCTTTAGGAAACTGACCCACAGATATCAAATTCTTGCATACTGCAGGAACATGCAAAACATTCTGAAGACGTAGGAGTCTGGCCCCAGCTAAGAGAGTGGACGAGCCTACATTAGTAATAGAAATAGACTCACCATTTCCCATAGTGACATGGTTTGTACTTGCGTAGGGAGAATCAGTCGAGAGGTTAGACACTTCAGGAGTGATGTGATTTGTTACGCTAGAGTCAGGATACCAGATGGAATCGGGCTGTGAAGATGTGGAAGCTCGAAGAGGCAAATGACTGGAAGAATTTTGAAGAAACGAGCCACAGTAATGAGATATTGCTTGACAAGTAGGAACCGAGGAAGGACAGCCAGAGCCATGTAACTGATGACAATTTACTTGTACTGAGGTTAGACTTACAACACCAGAAAAATTCTCATCAAACCTGTGATAACTGGTCTGAACCATGTGGCCCACCTTACTACATAACTGACACTGTGGCCTAGTACGAGACCAGCCCCTTCCATTTCCACGAGACCTGCCTTGAGACCAACCCCGACCTTGTCCTCTATAGACTTGCTTAGAATCCTGAGAGTAGCGAGTAGACTCAACAGATTGTTTCAAGCCAACCTCATTGTCTTGCTGTCTAGACGCTAAATTCGCTTGGCAGGGAACTTCTGTTAACAACTCCAGTTGTCTTGCTTCACAATCGAGTAACATCTCAGTCAACAAATTAAGAGATAAAGGAGTGGCAGAAGCAAACACCCGAATAGATTCGAACTCGATTGAAAGACCAGCCAAGATGACACTCACTTGTTCTTGCTCAGAGACAAAACTACCAGCAGCAGTCAAATTATCACTAAGTTGTTTTACATTGGACACATACTCTTTAACAGAAAGATTTGCTTTCTTGAGTGAGTACAAAGCATGGCGCATGCTCGAGACCTTAATGGTCAATTTTGCACTAAATCTTCTTTCAATGGTAGCCGATATATCAAAACTTATTTTGGCAGTTGTAAGATGAACTAAAATATCATCTATAACAGTGGACAACAGCCAAGAATCTAGAAACTTAACTTGCTTCCTATGGACAAGAAAAGCGGGATTTTTAAGTTGCTGACCTTCAGAACCAACAACAAGAGGATGAGGAGAGGGAATGGTACCTAACACAAACCTTTCAAGACCATAGCCTTCAAGAATCAACAAAAGCTGATGCTTCCATAAAAGAAAATTGTGCAAAGCAAGTTTGATGGTATCATGTTTAGAGAAGTAGTGAACTGCTGGTGCACAAAAGGTGCCATTTCCTTGCGAATACTCAGCCGCCCTAGTGTTGGAGGAGTGACGTGGTGTGTCAACTGCTAGTACACTATCTGGAATCGCATTAGTAGCCATGAAAAAAAAACTTTTACACTAAGAAAACCTTGGCTCTTGATACCATGCTAAGATTCAACAATCTCAGGAAAAGAGAATAATACTTGATTGATTTCTTCACAAACTAGTTACATGTATTTAATACAAAGATGAGAAGTCCTTGATAACTACCGTTACTAACAGCTTTATAACTAATCATAACTAACAGTAACTAATAACTGAAACTGTATTTACTCCTAATATGCCGCAGTAAAGGGTTTTATAAAAGAAATTTAAGAAAAAGGTTTAGATTCTCGTAGGGCGAATGAATGATTAAGGTAGAAAAGCAAGAATATTATAAGGGGGAGCAAGCTCAAGGCTTCGCTAAGGTAGAAAATTCTGGAATTTTGAATAGTTGGCTCAAGAATCTTTCAGTTGAAAGAGAAAAAAGTAACAACAATCGTGAACAGAGAAACAATTATTCTCGTAACGTGTTATAAAAATAAAGAGAAAGAACAAAAAGAAAGTGTAAAAGAAATATAGGATTTTATTAATCAAAATAGGGAATTATTATGATACTTATCTAAAATTTATATTCATAGATATAACGAGTATAAATGAAATGAAACTCTACGTTTAATGAACATGAGAGTCCTATAATATAGCAAACTTATTTTGATATTGATGGCATCCACTTGATAACACATTGTGAAATTTTAAGACATACATACGTCAAAAAATAGACCCTCCACGTATTTGTTTGTTTGTTTTTTTTTTTTAGAAGCTTTGATTTTAAACATTATATATAACATTCATTTAACAAAAGTTTTCTATAGAATCATTTATCAAGTTGATAAAAAAGAGTAAAATTATTTTTATTCAGACATTATATATCAAGGTTTGAGTCCTTAATCATCTATTTACTTCTCCAAATTTACAATAATAAAAAATAATATATTAATTAAAATTATTGGTAATTAAAAAAATTACTACTACCATATTCTATTCAAATGAAAATTAGGTCAGAACAAGTGCTAGTTCAACATTTTATTGATGCTAGTACATGTACGTATTCAACACTTCATTTTGATACAAAGGAGAGAGATCCTAAAACTAATGAAGATACAACGGTTGTTTAGATTGGAGCACTGATATGTTAGTTCTAAAATCTTGAGTTAATAGAGTTAAATTTTAATTATTTTTTAAGATAACTATATCATCTTTTAATTATCAATTAGTGTCGAGCTCAAATTTATAATAATAAAAAATATTATGTTAATTAAAATTATTGATAATTACATTTTGTTTTTGTTTGGACCACTGATATGTTAGTTACAAAATCTTGAGTTAATAGAGCCAATTATATTATCTTTTAATTATTAACTAGTGTCCAGCTTTATGTTTAGGATTAGTCTATAATAGTAACAGTTTATGTGCAAAGTATGGGGCAAAATTTTACATTACAAAGACGATAAAAATATAATTTTTTGATTAATCATGAAGTGTGGTGTGGTGATTTACCTCATTCCTAAATTATAAGATTAAGAGTTCGATTTTTATCGAATGAAGCATATTTCATAACTAATCATTTATCTTTTTGAAGAGCACTTGCGACGAGCATATTAATCACTAAAATAATAATGAACATTTTGATTTCGAAAAAAAAAAAAAGACAACTTATATGCAAAGAAATTAATCACTACCGACAATGTAAACTTGAGTTTCACTAAAAAAAATACCAACTTGTGGTTTTAGCATTGCATTGCAGTTAATAACCGGGAGCGCATTCAATATAATGTATTTGAGCCATATCATTCTCCACTGATGCATGTTAAAGGCTGCTGCATATATTGTAAAGCTTAGGCATTAAATTCAAACCGTCACAGCTCTCAATGCGTTATATTACTCGAACGCTTGAACGGCCTTAAGCGTTATTTCCCTTTCAGTTCATTGGGTCGCCGTTTTCAACCTCAGGGGGGGGACGGGTCTCTCATTTAATGCTCTCCTTTCCCTCGGGTCTCACAGTCTCAGTCATTGCTTTCTACTAAAGTCTACAGTATAGTATTCCCACCGTTAAACATGTATCAGAAATGGTCATAACGTCCCTTCCTCAACCCCCTCCACACAATTCGTTCTCAGATTTCCAACCCTTCTCTCTCTCATGCAACAGAGCTCTTCGTTTTCCTCTCTCCACGTGAAACTCTCCCCCTTCCTTCCTCTCCTTTCGTTATGTCACATCAATTTTTTTAACGCTTTCTACATAATAATATTATATTAACATCTTTAAATAATCACCAAACATATTTCTATATTATATATAGTATCCACCCCTTTCTTTCTTTTTCTACACTGCATAAGGTAAAGCATCTTACTTCCTTTTTTTTTTAGTCTTTGTTCTTTAATGGAGTTGGGTTCGGTTTCAAAAGACACAAGCTGGTGGGTTTATACTCTTCCAGCTTTCTTTGGATCCAAAAATTTGTTCGATGGGTATGTTTTGTTTTCCCTCTTTATGGCATTTCTTTCCATTGCCCTTTTTTCTTGGGCATTTGCTGTTGGTGGGATTGCATGGAAAAATGGAAGGAACCGAAAAGGTACCCTTCCTATTCCTGGTCCTAGGGGTTTCCCTGTTTTTGGTAGCCTCTTTACTTTGAGTCGTGGTTTGGCTCACCGTTCGCTTGCCGCCATGGCTTGGTCCAGGGCCAATACTCAGCTCATGGCTTTTAGCCTAGGTTCCACCCCAGTGGTCGTAGCTTCTGATCCCCACACGGCTCGAGAAATCTTAACTTCCCCTCACTTTGCAGACCGACCCATTAAGCAGTCCGCTAAAAGCCTCATGTTCAGTCGAGCCATAGGGTTCGCTCCCAACGGAACCCATTGGAGGCTTTTGAGAAGGATAGCTTCCTCCCACCTTTTTGCACCCAAGCGCATTTTAGCACACGAACCCGGTCGCCAGCTTGACTGTACTGTCATGCTGCGCAACATTGCTAACGAACAGAAGCTCCATGGCTCTGTTTGCTTAAGAAAACACCTCCAGTTTGCTGCTTTGAACAATATTATGGGGAGTGTTTTTGGCAGAAGATATGACCAGAGAAAAGACAGTGAAGAACTGGAAGAGCTTAGGGATATGGTAAGAGAAGGGTTTGAACTACTTGGGGCTTTTAATTGGTCTGATTATTTGCCATGGCTGAGTTACTTTTATGATCCCTTTCGTATCAATCAACGTTGCTTGCAACTGGTTCCCCGAGTTAGGAAACTCGTCAAAGGCATCATTGAACAACACCGACAACTCAGTGAGTCCAAAATGCTGTCTGATAATGCTGATTTTGTAGATGTTTTGCTCTCTCTTGACGGTGAAGAAAAACTCCAAGAAGATGACATGGTTGCTGTTTTATGGGTTAGTAAATAGTAACAACATAGTAGTATTTTAATTTTTATGTGATCATTATTATTTGCATGTTCAAATACTGAGTTAAGTCGGAGAATTTTGGTTAGGAAATGATATTCAGAGGAACTGATACGACTGCTTTGTTAACGGAGTGGGTCATGGCTGAGTTGGTATTGCACCCGGAAGTACAAGCCAAGCTGCAACTTGAAATTGACAGTGCTACGAGGAACAAAACCCTCACCGACGCTGACGTGGCGAAATTACCTTACCTTCAGGCGGTGGTCAAAGAAACCCTACGGATCCATCCCCCAGGACCACTGCTTTCTTGGGCTAGGCTGTCCACGTCGGACGTCCAGCTCAGCAACGGGATGTTGGTTCCCGCCAACACAACCGCCATGGTGAACATGTGGGCCATAACCCATGACCCCAAAGTGTGGAAAGACCCGGTCGAGTTCAAGCCGGAGAGGTTCCTGGAAGCTGAGGTGGACGTAAGAGGCGGTGACTTGAGGCTCGCACCCTTTGGGGCTGGGCGCAGGGTTTGCCCTGGGAAGAACCTTGGGCTAGTGACGGTCCAACTGTGGGTAGCCAAGCTGATGCAAGGTTTCAAGTGGGTTCAAGATTCGGTGGCTCACCCGGTCGATTTGAGTGAGGTCCTGAAGCTGTCATGTGAGATGAAGTTCCCATTGCATGCTATTGCTGTGGAAAGAGAGGATACCCTTTTGCCTTAGCCTAGGGTTTTAGTTTTCTAGGGTTTAACTGTTATCATCGTTCTTGGTTTTATTTAGTGTGTTTTTTTTTTTTTTTGAGATTTTCTATGTGAAACTGTATATTTAGTATAGTGGGTAAACGAATTTCCTGCAGGTATTTGATATTTAGGCTTTGGGATTGGAATGAGTTTTCGTGGGCTCCTAAATTATAATTTGATGTTTTGCTTGCATTCTCTATTTATTATTTATTCAAGGTTGTGTCTTACTGGGTACATATTAACAACAGCAAAGTTTTTGGGTGTCTACATCACTGGTTTTTTATGAAAAGAATATGGTATGAATTAATGATTAAGTGATAGAAATGAATTTATGTTCTTGAGGAGTTCTCTAAATAAGTATTCTATATAGTCCGACTAAAAATAAAAGAAATTAAGTTCATATATCAAGTTAAAAATTCTCTTCCTGCTGATATACAACTTTACAAGTTGTATTCACTCGCAAATGGTGACCCCAAAAATAAAGAATGGTTAGGTAACAGTCCGCGATTCCAATATCCGACAAATATAATCAAACAAGTACAAAATTATTCAAATTTAGGGTTTAATAACTAAAGATTATATTGTATTGTATTAGGATAGAATTTTGTAGAAAAGTTAGATTAAACTTGTTTAAATGATAGGCTAAGAAAATAGATTTGTTGATACAAATATTCAACAAGGGAGGAGATAAGACAGAGAATATGATAGTGTTAAGGAGGCCAATTCACCTAAACAGACCAAGCTTTGACAAAGTAAGGATGTAAGGTAAATTACTGAGGATGTTGCTTAGGGTTGTTGATAGGGAAAAAGATCTCTTCTTTATTGTTCCTTGTACCGTATATATACAGGGGAAGGGTCTCTTCCCCAATAGTGTCATGTCACTAACAAACCCGGAACATGGTGATCGTGTGGTCGATCAAGTGACAAGGTTGCTCTACGTAAGTTGTCGTCAAGCGAGGTACTACCCTACAAGGTTGTTTTGCTTTAGTGGTCCCCTAGTAGTTCCACTAAAAGCAAGTGGCTTGGTGAAAGGTGAGATGCACAGATGGCTGGTCACTAACTTAGTGATCAGACGAGTGATGTGAGGTGGAGCGCCATTTGAAGGTTCTTCTCAGGTAATTTCTTGTGGTGTCATGTGTCTAAGTTAGGTAGGGGTATAACATGATTTATTACTAATTTTTATGAGATATAATTATTTTGACTATGATTATAATTAAAGATCAATTTAATTAAGAAATGATTAAAAGTTCATTGTTTTTATAAATTAACAAATTTTAAGATGATATTCTTGTATTTTTAATTTTTAAAATATTTTTTTATAAAATATCATTTTGGTGAGATTTGAACTTTAAAATATTATGAACTATTTGGATGAAGAATTTTAAAATTTTTTAGATTTTTAAAATGCTAGTATTTTAGAATTCATCGATTCAAAATGCTACCAATTGTCATTGCTTTGTTTGGATAAATAATTTATTTAGGAAAATTAGGAAATTTGAATTTTACAAATTTAAAAAGAATTATAAAATTAATATAAAAATATATTTGTAAAATTTTATAAATAGTTTTAATAAAATAAATTTTAAAAAGTATATATAGCAATTAAAAAAATTATTGTTGCAGGTTAAGTTATTTTTGTTATAGTGGGATAATGTGTACCAAATCAAATAATTAAGAGGAATTTTGAAAAACGATATATTTAGATGAAATTTAAAAAATGAAATTGAGTTATTAAAATTGATGAGTTGCAAGAGAGAATGCAAATAACGCCGGAGAGCCTCCGAAATGAGCCATTCCCAGGGGACTTAACCGCCTCTGGTGCACGCACATTTCATGCAGTGGCTTAAAATATTAAAATATGAAGTTCATAAAATAGTAATATTTTATTTTTATTTTAATTTTAAACGCATTGCGGTCTGTATTTCTTCCAATTACGTTTTATCTCACATTTCACGTTTTCTCATAACATTTCTATGAATACACAGCATTGAATGCGTGGTTGCATAAACCGGATCCTCTCAATGGAATTCTCATCCTATACAACATATACTTTTTAACACTAGTGAATTTCTTATGATTGCCGGGAAAATTATTTTATAATGTTTGATATACATTTAGAGGTATTGGTTAAAATTCTAATAATATTATATTATCATGTTTAGTTCATTAGGAATATAATGATGATTTATGAATTTATCTTTATTAAATAAAAGATAATATTCATGTATTTATTCTTTTTAAAAATTTCAATTAATACACTAAAAAGAAAAGAGAAAAACAATAAAACAATAAATATATTATGTAAATAATATACCATATAGATGATTAAATATGCATATAAAAATTAAAATCAAGGAAAAAAATTGCTTGCGAAGAATAAGTTGAAATAATAGATAAAATCAAATAGTAGGAAGGAGGGAGACAATATTAGTGTTTTTTTTAAATAGACAAATGCCCTAAACCAATATAAAATAGGGTTCATTTTGTCTTATTACCTTTTTAACTTTCCAACCTATGTGAGAAATAACGTACAACTTTCCCACCTTATTATGGGAATTACATTACCATGTTTATGGAAGAGTAACACTTAAGGGAAAGTTAGATTTCAAAAAAAGTAAATATTATTTGACATACCAAACGTTGAAATCACTTTCCAACTGATTAAATTCCTAGGAAAATAACTATTTTCTATCATACCAAACACTACCTTGGATTCGAGCTTCCGGAGGAGCAAGTGGTAAGCATTTATTTAGACATATCCCTTTGGACGTAGTGTGTATGGTAGGGGGCATGTCCCCACCAGGTGTGTGTGAGTACTAACCCTCTAATTGTATAGTACCAAAAAAATGTTATTGCAAATATAAAAATAATTAGTTAATTGCACTAGATATCTCTCAAACTATGATCTTCATTTTAAATTGATTCTCAAACTTCAAAATGTGCTAATTACATCCTCAAACTATTGATGTTATATCAATCAAGTCCTACTATTAAAATCATTAAATAGCATGCCAAATCTTATGTGGTATAATTTAAAATGAAAATATTAAAGAAAAGAGTTAGTGAAAATAAAGCTTTTGCAAAAAAAAACTTTGAAACCAAGATTTTTACAACTTTTATTTTTACAATTTTTTTCTTAACTTTTTTTTCATTTTAAACTATACCACATAAGACTTGACATGTCATTTAATGGTTAAATTAATGATTTTAATAATGGAAGGACCTTATTGATATAACCTCAATAGTTTGAGGCTACAATTAGAATGCTTTAAAGTTTACGGGCCACTTTAGAATGAAGGTTATAGTTTGAGGATGAATGGTAAAATTAACTAAAAAATATTTTTAAGTTGATGTCACAAGTCAGTAAATACCAACTCAATTTGAAAACCACTAAAAACCCATTATTTTTTTTATAAAATATATTATTATGAGGGTTATTTTTATCTTTTAATATATTCTATATAAAATTAATAAAAATGATAAATTATGAGATTTAAATCTAAGACATCGTAATTTTAAACATTTAATTTTACCATTTTAATTAAAACTTATAATGAATATACTTTTTACATTTTTTTCACCCACGTTGTGGTCGTATTATAATCTAATATATTTTAAAGATATAAATACATGATTTTTCATATTCATAAATAACTATCGAAATTTCAAATTCATCATTATATAAAACATATATTAAACTCATTAATTCCTTTTTGAGAGGATTGAAATTACAAGTACACTGCAAGTATCAATGTATGTCCGATCAACTACAATGTAGAATTAACTCAATACAAAATATAATTAACGAAGAATCGAAAACAACCTAATCGAATAAAAAAACCAAAAATACCCACACATGAAACACGTGCAAGGTAAGTATAAATGCTATTCAACTTTTTAAATCAATATTTTCTTTGAAATTGCAAACAATGAAATCTCAATTTAAAATATAATAAACAATCGATTGAGTCTTAACTCGATTAGCATTGATATTGTTGTTAGTGCAAGAGGACGTGAATTCGAGTGCGTTAAAACACATTATCTTCCTATTTAAGGGTTGAGAATGGGCTATGGATAGTTTTAAGCATTATATAAAAAAAACATAAATATGATAAAAACCTGAAATGAGATTAATGCTAAAAAAATATAATAAATACTAGAAAAGCTTTGATATTCTACTTGATCAAAGAATGAAATTCAAAAAAACCCAAACCACGTTTAAGAAAAAACAGAAAATAAACCTTGAAATTTTGTCTTAAAATACAAATAGGACATGAATATTAATCTGGATTAATTTTTTTATAAAATTCTTAGAATTACTCATAAACTTTCTCAACCCTTAAATAAGAGGACAACATGCATAAGTAATACTAAAAAACTTGTATAAGACAAGACAAAAACTTTCAAAATGGAAGACTTATTAAACAATAGAAAACAAGACGTACATATAAAACTTAAGACAACACGAATCTAAACCGACTTATAAAATAATTTATTATTCTGAAATACTCTCAGAGCAAAAATAGATTAAGAAGCCGACGAAGAGCCACCATTCGAGTATCTACGACAATCCACTTTCCAAGAGAAACTGTTAGTGACCGGTGAAGATTCAATGACGTCAGGCACCGTCATTTGTCTATCACAAATTATAAAGATAGTGAATATACCTACAAACCAAATTTACAAATTGAAAAAAAAAAGAAAGCAGATAGAATAAAAGAAGAGAAAAAGTAAGAAAAAAAGGATTAATAGGAGGAAGGAAAAAGCGAATAGTAATCGGCCCGAAAACTGATACCTCAAAGCAACTGCAAGAAAAGTTTTTAGATTATCGTTAGATTTACATTTTTTAATAATTAAAAATATAGAGAAGACTTAAACGTAAAATACTTTTGAACTATATTTTGGTTAACTAAGCAAAAAATAAAATATTTATATACAAAATTTGCATGTGATAGTACTCTTCTTGCGTAGTCATATTAGGTTGTCAAACTAAATTAATTTTAGTACACTACACTCACAGTCACTCTAAAATAAAGACTCTATTTTGGTCTATTTCAAATTTTTTTATAAAGAAACCTCTAAACTTTAGCAAAAAGATCAACCAAAAAGCCTCTAAACACTTAATGGATTAATTGTTATACCAGTAATTTATTAAAAAAATGAAAATTTTAACGGTGATAATTAATTCGCATAATTATTTTATTTAAAGTAATCAAATTAAGATTTTTTTTTTTTAACAAACAATAAGCAGCTTCAAAATAATATTTCACATATGAAGTTTTGAAGTGAGGGAGAGCCAACGAAGGAGGGGAGGAGAGTGTCAGTGGGGGGCTCGCAGTCCAACCAAAAACAATGACCTCATTCATACTCAGTGAGTCTGGCAGCAGTTGTCAAAGGAGACGACAGGAGTTAGCGGATAAAAAAGTAAGGAAAAGCACAGGGGTGTCGGGTGGGTGGGGTTTAAAGGCAGCTAAGCTAACCTAAAAGTCAGAGCTGAGAGTTGGATATTTTCAGGGTTCACACCTTCACATTCACTTTCAAAGATTCGTCAACCATTTACCGTACCATTTCATCTTTTGCTTCTTTGGCCTGCTTCCCCGCACTCACTGTACCCACATTATGTATCACGCGTTATTTACGTTATTCTAAAGTTTTGCGTAGCTATCTTAATCATATTACCAAGATATGATTACTTAATGATATGCTTTGTTACACCCAACTGTTGGGACCGAGCGGTGAGCTCACAAACAGTAAGAATAAATTTTTTAGTAGAACTTTTTGTAGAAACTTTTCGAGTTAGTTGAGCAGATCCTATTCATTAATCGTTACATTAGGCTTTTATTATCATATCCTATATGATGTACATCATAGATTTATATCATTAAACCATATTTTCCTATCTTTGGCCACTATCAAACGACTCTCCGCTCTCTACTAAACAAAGTGAGCTTTGTATCTCCACCACCTTCTTTGCCTCATGCAAATCCACCGACAATGCACTTATTATCCACTCTCCTCTCTTTATAGTCTTAATCCCTGGAAAGTTGTTATTACAAAGAGTAAAACATGCTCTGTATTTTTTATAAATTTAAAATTTAATCTTTTAATTTATGTTTTTAATAGTTTGGTTGCTCTATTTTTTAAGGTTCATTTGTTAATTTTAAATGCATTATTTATTTATTTTTGTATCTTGAGTAGGGTAGATAGATATTAAATTGATCCACGAGTCAATATATAGACTATTTCCTTTAAATAAATGATTAAAAATTAATATTTTTTTTCTAAATGAATTAAGTGTGAATCCTAAATTGATATTAAATAGGCATAATGATTAATTTAGCCTTTAACATTCATAACTTTTATCAATTTGGCCCTTATTTTTTTTAAGCTAAACTTAGCCCTCAAAAAGAGTTGACTTGTTGTTTTTTAACGAAATTACTAACTAAAGCATTAAATTTTTAAACATTGTATCCTGCATGGCAATTCACTACTTTTTTGAATTTTTATGAACTATTTATATATTTTTTAATTTTTCATTTATAATTTTTAAATATTCTATAATTTTAAATTATTTATTAACTTGACATATAAGACAAATATTGTTATTTTAACATGAAGTACACGTAAACTACCACGTAGGTTGTCACACCAACATCGTTAAAAGTATTAATGTTTTAGTCAACATTTTTGTTAAAAAAATAATTGAACTCTTTTTGAAAGGTTGAGGACCAAAATTAGCTCCAAAAAAAAGAGAGAAAAGAATAAGGGCCAATTTGACCAAATATGTAAATGCTGAGAGCTAAATTTATCATTATGCCTATTAAATACGCAAGTTAACTTACCAACCAAGTATACTTTTATGTTATGTTTGGTTGGAGTATTATTTTTCCACATCTTTTAGTCATTCATTAGCTATATACTAATCATAATTGAGCTCACATGACTTGTTTGTGGCAAAGAAAAGTAAATTTTTTTTGCTTATTTTAAAAAGGTCTTATTTTTTTTACAATAGTTTTTACTCATCTTTCTAATTACATGTTTAAATTTGTACAAATTATTCTTTATTTTATATTTACCTGTTATAAGACAGTTGTGTTAAATAAGTTTTTTTTCTCATGTTATTACACCGACAAGCAT
Source organism: Gossypium turneri (assembly GCA_008044935.1). Taxonomy (NCBI): domain Eukaryota; kingdom Viridiplantae; phylum Streptophyta; class Magnoliopsida; order Malvales; family Malvaceae; genus Gossypium; species Gossypium turneri. The sequence continues at coordinate 6,474,404 of CP032572.1, read as the reverse complement.
AAAATATATTATTACGAATCAGCTTATGGAGAATTATAAACAATTATTTGCCTACACTAAGTAACCTAAAGGCCCGTAGGCTGAGGTTTAATGCTCTATGTCCAATATGCGGTGAAGAAGACAAATCAGTCAACCATATCTTCCGAGACTGTAATCTTGTGAAACAAGTTCTCCAACAGATGAAAGTGATATCCGTGCCCATACATGAAAATCAAGACTGGAAACACTGGTTAGCTGAGACTTTTAACATCAATAACACGTATCAATGTACATGTCTAGCAGTTCCATTCTGGGCAATATGGCATAATATAGGAACAATTTTTTCCATGAAGGTATTTGGCAGAGGATATGTGCAATATATTACAGAACTAAGAATACTAGACGAAGCATTGGAAAGCAAGCACAATAAAAAGGAAGCCCACTAGGAACTCCCAACAGAGGAACAAGGCAAAGTAAATTTTGAGACCGCGTTTCAACAACAAAACAACAAAGCAATCTCTGGAATAATTATCAGAAACAACATGGAACTCGTTGTAATTACCCGATAGTCAGGGGTGTCGGAAAGTGCATTCCCATGACTCCATTCTCGTAAATTGGACTCGTAAATATTTATTAAAAATATTTATGAAGTTAGTTGTATAGTTAATTAGGTTTTGGTTAAGTGAAATTGCATGAATTAAAAGTTATTAAGTATAAGGACTAAATCGCGTATAGGGTAAAAGTTGAAATATAAATTGAAATAAACTAAAGGGGCTAAAATAGTAATTAAACCATTTAGTAAATGGTTGTGTATAAGTGGCCGAATGTGGCTAAGTAAAAATGCATGTATATATTATATATGTATTAACATTAATGTATATATATTTATTATAATAACAATAATTAAAATTAAAGTTATAATAAAAGAAATAATAAAAGTGAGTGGAAACATGAAAAATTAAGAAAGAAAAAGAAAGAAAAAAGAAAAGAAAAGAAAGGGTGGAAGGAGAGAACGCATGGCCTAAGGGCTTCAAGCTTTCAAATTTCAATTAGTTAGTCAATTTAGTCCCCTTTTCTTGTAATTTTTATATTTTTGAAATCTCGGTACTTAGGGCTACCCGACCCATATTGCAATTTTTAGTATTGTTCAAGATTTTAGATGTTGACATTGTTGAATAGTTTAATTATCAGGGATTAAATAAATAGATTTTTAAGTTAGAAATGAAAAAGAGCTAAATTATGGAATTAATTATTGATTTTGAACAATAGGGACTAAATTGTAAAAAATTTGAAATTATGGGGTTGAATTGGAAAAGAGGAAGGTAAATGTGGTCTAGAGTGAAATTAGTACAAAAATATGAAGTTAAATGTGATTATTAAAATTAGTCTCGATTTAGGGACTAAATTAAAGAATAAGCAAAATATAGTGTGAAAATTGAAATTTAATGTGAAATTGAAATGTGTAATATTAATGTGATTTAATTGTTTTATCCCGTAGCTAACACCGTAGCGAAATCCTCGAGTAAAAAGAGGAAGGATAAAATCGACGTCGAATAGCTCGAAAATCACGGTTTGTGTTTCTATAATCCGAATTAAATAGTAGATTATTGCATATATAATTGTTTGCATATGGTAAGCAATTAAGGTGAGTACTTTGGTACTTGGGAATTGAATTAAATTCATAATTCAAATGAAATGGATTGATTTTGTATATTATGAAATATATTGATTATGAATATATGTGTATTGAGAAAGATGTGATGATTATCAAATTGAATACATGCTTATATGTGATGATATATATTCATGAAACTGATACATTGGTTGTAATAAAAAGTGAAATGAATCCCTATTAACTATATCGGGCTGACTCGAATATAGATGGCACGCCATAGGATAGGAAGAGTTCAGAGATTACTTCGACCTCGAGTCGATGAGGCACTGGGTGCCAATTTGCTTCGGTTTAACCGATGAGACACTAGGTGTCAATTTATATAGCACTGGGCGCAGTTATTACTTCGGATTTATCGGATGAAGCACTGAGTGTCAAACTGGTGTGTTGGTTGGATCCGTGTATCCGTTCGAGTCCGTGTCATTTTAATAAAGGGAAGTAAAATAATAATTTATGAGATGAGAAAATATTCAAATGGAAAATATGAGAGATGATTATGAGATAAGAAATGAAATATGAAATAATGAATCGAGATGTGAAACTTGAATGAATTCAAGTATTGATCAAAGGTATGAATCATTATATAGCATAAGATGATGTATTCAAATGTTAAATGAAATGCCATTGATATATATACTTATTTATTTGAACATGTGAAAATCTTAGTAGAGGTGAATAAGGAATGAGCAAAAATTATACAAGTGAATTGAAACACATGAACATAGCTTCTTGTTTTATTTTGCATTTTAAATATTTATATCAAGTTTGTGTTATTTGGATTATAGAAATACCACTGAGTTTTACTCAGCGTGCGGTTTTGTTTTCTGTGCGCAGGCTAGGTACTATTCAAATTATTGTCAACTCAGCATCAAATTACAAATCCCGAGCTCAAGTGTGTTGATATTTCATTTTGTAATGGCATGTACCTAGGGAGTCTTTTGTTGATATCGTTTATAAGATGTTGTTAAATTAGTTGCTAGTGAAATGATGGTTAAATGTGTATATGGTTGAGGTTGAGGCTATGTTGGTATACTAGCCTAGTTTATATTTTGGTATATGATAGTTTAAAGTTGGTAGCTTAGCATAATGCTTGGTATGTGCTTAGCTTCATACTTGGTAACTTTAGAAGTTTGGAAGTTAGTTCAAATATGGCAAGTGTGATATGAATGAAAGACCTGAATGTTTGATGTGTTGTTGATATATTTGAACATATCAAATGTGGTACCAATGAGGGTACATTGGTTAGGCATATTAGGTGATAAATCTGGTGTATTTTGGCATGTTTAATATTGTTTTGAATAGGTTAAACGATTAGCAATTGAGTTGCTTAGTGTCCAAGTAAATAGGAAATGGTAAACTTGTGATTTAAGGCATATTTTAGGTCCACACGGCTAGCACACGAATGTGCAAGGCCATTTCGAAAGGGTACACGGTCTGGCACACAGGCGTGTGGCTTGGCCGTGTGACCCAAGTTAGTGAGTTACACGGGAATAGACACAGGCTGGGACATGGCCGTGTGTCCCTACTTTGAATGCCCACACAGCAGTGTGACCCTTGCAGTTAAAATTTTTGTAATTATTTTCTAAACTTCTAGAATTGCTTCAAATTAGTCCCTACCTATTTTTGAACTATTTTTAGGGTCCCGTAGACTCGTAATAGGGGCTGTAAGAGTAACTTTTACTGTGAATTGGGATGGATTAGCAAACCTAAATTAAATGCATTCCCCTAACATCGTCGAAGATAAATTAAAAAAGATAATCGTAGATAGAGTATGGACTAATACTCTGATGCTAATAATTGGAATAACCTTATATGTATCTGAATTCTAACATTCTAGAACGGATAAATAGTGATAAGAGTGTAGACAGTGGAATACCAAGTTTAGAAATGCATAGCACAATTTATTATTCGAATGTATAAGAATCTTGCATGAAAGTATCAGATTGTCGTGACCTACCCCTGCATATTATAATGTTATTAGTGAGTTTATATGTTGATTACGATTGATTTAATTATTTGATTAGTTAGTAATACTCGTGACCCTAATCTGACTACAGGGAGGGGTTAGGGGTGTTACACTCGTAATGGGTTCATGTGTTTACTCGGTCAAAAACGTCTGAGATCTGACAACTGCAGAAGCATGTGCATGTCCCCAAGGGGTTGTCTTTGCAGAAGAAATGGGATTTGACAAAGTAATAGTCGAAGTGGATTCAATGATTGTTATTAAGAAACTACAAAGTCCAGAAAATGATAGATCACTTATCGTAGTCATCATAAACGAAATAAAAGAAAAAACCAGAAGACTTAGGAGCATTAAGTTTCGTTACATATTTCTTAGAGCAAACGAAGCGGCACACGCGGTGGCTTCATGGGGGGAGAGGATGTGACTCCCCAACCTTTTGGATGGAAGAAACTCCGTTGAAGGTTGAACCTATCATTCTGAAGGACTAAATGGGAAGAAGTTAGAGGAGGCGGAGACGATGTTTTGATAGGCTGAGTCCGGAGAAGAAAGAGGATTTGTTAAAGGATCTCCAAGGAACTCAAAGATTAAAGGAACTAGGGGAAGAAAATGACCCACACACACTGTTTGAGGAATACCAGTTCCCTCGCAAAAGGACATTTGACGTTGCAATAACAAAGAAGAAAGGTAAAGGAAATCTAAGAATTTAGGGTTTCATTTTATTTTAGTTTCCTTAGGATAATGACTGTTTGTTTCTTCTACAAAGTTTAAGCGCCTGTTTTCAAGCCTTAGGAAATTGAACTATCGAGGCACTGCCCACGGGAAGCAATGGTTTAGTGGACAGATGATAAGATTAGGAGGCACAATGATTTTTTAAGAATTTGTAATTTTTTAACTTTCTCTAATTAATGCATAAGTCGAATTTGTGTAAAAAAAGGAGTAAAATAAAATAACCAAGCAACATTTTTTTTTTCTTAAATTGACTCATTTCGAAAAAGTATTTGAATATTTACTATGCCTACTCATGTATTACCTTTTTATACTATATTATAAATTGGTCTCTAATTTTTTAAGTATTCTAATTATATCTTTAAAATATTAATGTTATATCAATTAGGTCCTTTCGTCACTAAAATCTTTAATTTAACTATTAAATGACACGTTAGATCTTATGTTATATAGTTAAAATGAAAATTTTAAGCAAAAATGAATATTGTAAAAATAAATGTTTTAAAAATCTTAGTTTTGAGGGTTTTTAAAGCTTTTACTAAAGCTTTATTTTTCAGTTGTATTTTATTTTTAGTTTTTACTTTTAAATGCTATGCAATAATATTATATTTTTCTTTAAATTTTTATTTTAGAATTTAGTTACATAAGATTTTACGTGTCATTTAATAGTTTTAATAATGAACAAACCTAATTAATATAACATTGATAATTCGATGATGTAATTAGAATGTTTTGAAATTTAGGAACCAATTTAAAATGAAAGCTATAATTTGAGGACGCCTAATGTAATTAACTCTAATAATTATTAATAGTTAAAATTAATTTTTAAAAATTCTTTTTTACTACACATGATAAATGTAAAAATATAGGTTTTTTCCGAAATTGACCCAAAATAATTAATTAATTATGAAAATGACCCAAGTGTAAAATCTTGTACGAAAATGACTCGTTTCCTACAGTGCACATCAGTGCCGCCATTCCTATTGATGGCACCATACTGTGATCATTGAGCAATCATCATCTTTTAAAAAAAAAACAATTTTTTGGGTGCCACGAAATAAATTGATGGCATTGGACTGAAGTGTGATTATATAAAATGTTTAGGGACATGATGAAGTCATTACCCTTTTTAGACTGGCTGAAAAAAGGGGTGCGACGTGAGAGTATGGGGCACCAAACTAAATGCTTTCAAATTTTTGGTCTATTTGCATGTTAGATCTGTCCTCTTTTAAAATTAAATTTAAATAACCTTTAAAAATTATAAGAATAACAAAAATAAACCCTTCTCATTTAAAAAAAAAAAACATAAAAAGCTATATAAAATTCTTATTTAAATTACCTAAATATATCCCTCAAAAAATTTCCTCAAGTTTATCTAAATTCAAATATGTTAGGGGAATGAATTGAAAATATTTAAATTTAGATAAACTTGAGGAAATTTTTGGAGGGATATATTTGGGTAATTTAAATAAGAATTTTATATAATTTTTTAAGTTTATTTAAAAAAATAAAAAATGAGAAGGGTTTATTTTATTATTCTTATATTTTTCCAAGAGCTATTTAAATTTAATTTAAAAAGGGGATAGACCTAACATACCTTAGGTGACATCCCTTTCAACAAATCTAAAGGGTAATTGCTTCATTAGATCCCTGAACATTTTATATAATCATATTTCAGTCGATGCTGTCAATTTATTTGACAACACCACTAAAAATTGTTTTATTCTTACATGCAATCCTTGGTGAATGATGGGGTGCTGGTGTTACCGGTATATCTAGCGGCACCGACAAATACTGTAAAAATCAAGTTATTTACGTAAATAACTTTCAAATTTGATCATTTTCATAATTAATCAAAAAAATTTAAAAGTCTAAGAAAATGTGTTGATAGTAAAAATATTAAGAATTGACTTATGATACATAAAAATTATATACAAGTTGGCTTTTGTGTGTTTCTATTAGTTCATTTATCATAATTCTTACTATCATAAGTTGAAATGTCAATATTCTTACTATCAACATATAATTATAACATTATTGAATATGTGTTTCTATTAGAATTTATTATACCCACTAAAAAAAATATTTGATACATAAAATTATATATAATGAAAAACATATCAAAATAATTGGTTGATGTTTCTAAAAAATAAAATACATTTAACAAAATAATATATACTGAAAATTTATTTTCATCATATAATTTCATATTTATTAATTTTCTATATAAATAAAAAATTTATTAATTAAAACATAATTTAAAAGTAAAAGAACATCTTAAAAATAAAAACAAAGAATACTTGGATAAATGAATAAACAAAATAAAAAATATTTAGATAAATAATAATGTATAATTCTCTTTTTATTTTCCTCCAACCTAAAAGGTGTTCATTCTAAAAGGGTAAATATGTATTTTGCTACTTGAATTTGGCTTCAAGACTCAAATTGATACATAAAGTTTTTTTGTCCAATTAGGTACCTAAGCTTGACTTTAAGGTTCAAATTGATACCTGAACTTTTTTTAGTCCAATTAAATACCTGAACTTGGTTTCATAGTTCCAATAAGTCATTTACTATGAGTACTAATTTGTACTAAAATACCAAGTTCAGATACCTAATTGGAATTAATAAGTCAAGTTCAAATACCTAATTGGACCAAAATAAACATTAGGTACCAAAACCTTAAAGCCAAGTTCAATTACCTACACTATGTTTCGATTGTATTAAAATTAAGGAAAAGAAAGGAAAGGAAAATAACATCATTTCCCTTGTTTGGACAGTTTCTTTTATTTGAGCAAGGGAAAGTAAAGTGAGTCGAATTTCCCTTGTTTTTTTCTTGAGCTACTTAGTTTTTAATTACCCCAATTTGAGAGTAAAACTAGAGAAAAGAAAGTGAGATTGTTTTTAAGATGCAGATTTACATTTTTATTTTATTAAATTTTTACACGAGTTATTTAACAAAAGGGCATAATTGGAAAAAAATCATTCTAAACAATCATTTCTTTTAACTTTCCATATTTTATTAAAATATTCTTTTACTTTCCCTTACTAATTTTATTTATCTAAACAAAATAAACATACATAATATCCTTTCTTTTATTTTCCTTTACCTTCTTTTTTTTTCTTTATAAATATTTATCTAAGAATAGACTTAAGTATCAATTTAAACTTTAAACCAAAATTCAAGTATCAAAATGTTTATTTACTCTTTTTAAAATTATAGAAGATACTAGGGGCGAATCTAAGAGGGCTTGCAGTGCCCCGCTCCCTTAAAAAGGATAAAATTTTAAAATTAAAAATTAAAAAAGATAAAATTACACTTTGACTCCTTTAAAAAGGATAAAATTTTGATTTAATCCTTTAAAAACTACATTTTTACTATTACAAAAATCACAATTTAATTTCGTTCCCCTAAAAGAATTTTCTGGCTTCACCATCGAAAGATACATAAATTTACATTATTATTATTTTTTTTTTACATATTATAAGCAGGAGATAGAATGCCTAGGATTTAAACCCTAATTTTTGAGATGCTAACAAGAATTAAAACCACTACACTCTTATGATGTTGGCTTTATGTATTGTGAAGGTAAATCTCTTTACTTAAAAAAAAAAAAAAAACCAAAAACACTTAAATCCTAACTTTTAAACTCTTTCCATAATCCAATCCCACATTTATTTACGTGTTAATTTTCTTTATATTGTATTGAATGTACAGAAAGGCCAACAAAAGCACGTGAAAATGGCAATGATTTACTGCCACTACTTACTGAGATGTTTTACAAAATAATAATAATTTAGGATAGGCTTTTAGCTTTTTACCCATTTATTAAGTTACAAGAAATGAGTATGCTTTTAGCTTTCCTCCATATATTTTGGTATACCCTCATAATTATTGGTATAGTTTCAAAATCAGAATTCAGTAAAAAATATAATTTTATGTTAAAATTTTGTGAGGGATAAATTAAATTTAATGATAATTTTAAAAAAAAATGAAATTTAAATAATTTAACAAATTTCCTAATATGAATCAAAATTGATAAATATAATGTTTTTGGTAATACGTCATGTTAATTTTTGGTATTTCCTTACTTTTTTTTTTTGGTAGACCATCACTTTTTTTTGGTATCTTCTCGTGTTTTTTTGGTTTGTCTTCATATTTATTGGCATCGTTTCAAATTTGGAATTTAATAAGAGATATAAATTTATGTTAAAATTTTGTGAGGGACAAATTAAATCTAATGATAATTTTAAAAAATAACATTTAAATAAATTAGCGAATTTCCTAATACGAAGCAAAATTGGCACATCTCATTTTTTTTTTTATATTCCCTCATATTTTTTGGTATCTCCTCATGTTTATTGGTTTGTCCTCATTTTTTTTTTGGTATATTCACTTTTTTTTTTTTTTATATCCTTGTACTTTCGGGTAAATTATCACATTTTTTTTATATTCCCTCATTTTTTTAGTAAATCCTCACATTTTTTGGTATCTTCTCAAAAATTTTTTTTTGTATTTTCTCAATTTTTTTGATACTTGCTAAAAATATATAATTTTCAATCATTTAAGATTTATCATTACCAAAAAAAATTAAGATTTTTCAATTGTAATTTATGTTGGTAAAATTTGGTAATTTTTATATTTATATGTTCAAATTTGTAAGGGAGACCTAACGTAATTTCAACATCCATGTGATACTTAATGGTTTTGAGTGTAGGAATGTTGTAGTTGATACTTGATATTTATACATTCATAAAATGGAAATTTTGGACTAGTGTATATCAAACAAATTTCTCAACATCTAGATGATATTTTTTGCCATCTAGATGGCTAATTGGATATTATGAACAATGGGGAAATCAAACAACTTCATCGCCATCTTGATGGTATTTTTTACCATCTAGACGGCTTTTTATATTTTAGAAATCATATTTTCATGCAAATAAAAATAAGATTATACATAAATATAAATTGATCATATTAACATAATGTTTAAAAGAAAAATAAACATCAACTATAAATATTCAAATATGGTTTAAGTTAAATCTTATTGAACACATAGAACTCACGTATGATTAGAACCAACATTGTCATCCTCCTCATGCTTAGATACATCATGTGTGATGGAAACTCTCCGTTTGGTCCAAATGGAAAAAGTTTGAGAACTGGATAAGTTGCAAGACCGTAGCCCCAATTTTTGACCAGAAATCATGGAGTATCTTCTCATTCGCAATGTAGTGTGCATCAGATATCTCAATTCTTGTTATCAAATTTTGCATTGCTTCCATAAGAGATGCCAAATTTATGTTGTTTGAGCTACTTGACGGTATTGAAGAAGACGAAGGAGCTTGTTTTGACGACGATGGTGTAATGTCAATTCTCATGCAAATTATCAATGCGCTCAACTCTTTGCTGTAACAGAATCATTTGAATATGTTTCAATGCTTGTGTCATGTTAGGTTTTAGATTTATTTCTTGTAGTTGTTTGAAAGTCAATTTTGAAGTTCCCAACCTACACACTCAATTGAAGTCTTTGAATATAAAAGAAAACCAAGAGAAGTCAATAGAAATACAAATTTATGCACAATATATTTGTTCTCCGTGACATGTGAAGCATAAAACCTACAGTTGTATATTGAACTGAAATCATCAATTGCTTGTTTCTGAGGACAGTGTTCTCTGCTGATTCTGGAAAATGAAAATAATGCATGACTCAAACAAAGCACATTAGCACATTGAAAATAATAGTTACTGGACTACTATATAACATGCATTACTTTTCATAATAACGTTCCAAGCTATGCATTGACGATCCTTTGAACGCCTTCCAAAACGAACTACTCCCGAAAAGAGACAAGGAATTGAAAGATTGCCCGCTATCAAAAAAGGGCGGCGACATCGAGAGGAGTAAGATCGTCCCACGGTGAAGAAGAGGAACGACCAAAATGCACCAATAGGAACCTACGGCACTGACGAGGCAATGAACTTCGTTAGTCGTCGGAAAGCGATAGACACGGCTACGATGTCCAGTGGGATCGGTTAGAACCGCGGTGAAGAAGAGGAAAGCATGGAATGGCATAAAATGTTGCATTAAATGGAACCTACGGCATTGACAATGCTGGGGGCATTGATCGGCGTCGGAGAGCGGCAAACATGGCGGTGGCGTCGACCGGAATGGGTTGGAAGGAAGGCCGACAAAAATGGGTCGGGAGGCGGAACGAAGAATGGCGGCTTGGGGAAGAAAAAATTTTTTTTAACCTACAATTGTTTCTCTTTTACCTTTAGTGAATTTCTTTGAGTACCTATAACCGATGATTCCCGATTTTGCTTTTAAATTTGGCTTATCCCTTTTTCAACAATTACGATTAATTTTTATTCAATTTATAAACTCATGTTTTTTGAATCTTATGATAAGCTTTTTTTAACTCTTTTGTAAGAGCTTTCGGTAGAATTTTCCCGACTTTACGTAACCCACTGTGGAAAGACATATGGTTGAAGGATGAAGCGGGGAGAAGCCATGAATACGAACATAGGTGGCTTTTTGCAGGCGTTACCGGTTGTTTGCGCCAACTCATTGGTAAGTAATTAGTGGATGCCATTAATTACCTGGAGTATTCAAAGCTTCATACCCTTCACCAATTGTCCAATTGTCAGCTCGCTTATCCAATAATCATCTGCTCAATTATACATATGTGGACACAAAAACAAAAAACAATAAGTCTACAGACTAAAATAAATAAATAAATGAATGACCACTCATCAGCCACCAGCCCACCACACCAATTGACAATCGATGGAGATATGCAGTGCCTGCCATTTGTTTTTAGGTTAAAAAATGTGACAGTAATTTAATTTAATTTAGTTTTGTATTTTTATTTTTAAGAATTTTGTTTTTTATTTTTAAAATTTTAAAATTTATATTTAAGTGACCTTGTTTCTTCAGTCCAATTTGGGAAATCCCTTATATATGATGCAAAATGGATCTTGTTTTAGTGTTGATAAGAAAATTTTCTATGAAAAATACGAATCGGAGTTTGAAGAAGGAGAAGGAGTACTTGACTTACATCACATAGATGAAGATTTATTCAATTACATAATTTGGGCTCCTGGGATATGGCGTCCTTGGGGCTTTCTATTTGATTGCATCAAAAGACCCAATGAATTGGGATTTCCCTATTGGGCCCGGGCTATTTCGACGGTTAAAATTATTTTATTAAATACAGGTTCATTACAACATCATTTTTTTGTTATAAAACTAATAAATAATTTTTTTAAAATTTTAAAATGTCACACTAATAAATTTAACAAAAATTAACAGTTTAACAAATTTGAAAAGTAAAGGGGCTAAACTCCTAGAAATAAAAGTACAAAAATTAAATTTTAAATTTCAGAAGGATATAGGGACCATAACACATTTTAACCATGTTTTTAACATTTATTGCTCAAACTAAACCTTTTCAATTTTCATAGCTCGAGCTACTTGTCGATTGAAGACTTGCCCGAAATTTGGGAAAAATATTAGGCTCGAAAAATGAGTTTGGGTAAAAAATTAGGCTTGCTTAAAAATGGATTGGGCTCAGGCTTAAACATTCAAGGCCCAAGCTTGGCTCGATTGGCCCTTTTTTATAAGTTTATAATGTTTTATATTGTGTTGTTTTTATATGTTATATAATTTATAACACAAAAAAATGAAATCCATAGTAATATATAATAATATTATAATGTAAAGATTTAAAAAATATTAAGATGATTGACTATATGTAAAATGTTAATAAATAAAACATATAACATTATTAAATATTAAAATAATATAATATAAATATATATTTTTTTAATATTAAAATAATGTTATGGGCAGGCCTAAAATGAGTTTGAGTTAGCTATTTACAAATATTGGCAAGCTTAGGCAAAATTTTAAATCCATATTTCAGATTGTGCTAAGCTTGGGCAACCAAAAAAATATGTTAATATCATGCTTAGGGTTGACCCGAACCTTACCTAACTCGACTCATGATCACCTCTAACTTAAACTAGTAAAATTTTTCACAACTTAATTATTGTTGCACTTAAAAAGATAATCATCCGTGGAGAAAAAAGAAGAGGAGTTGAGCAGTAAGCGAGCACTGAAAAATGTGTGCTGTCAAGAGGAGGATCCACTGGATGTAAGGGACCATGGATTGATGGAGGGTGGTGGTCTACCATTATTTAAGTTAGTGCTTATGAATGGAATGTTGGCTGTAGAGAATGAAAAGGTATGAGAGTGATGAGTTTGATCTGAATGAGGGTGATGTTATTATGTCTATTGTTGATGGGATGCCAAACATTCATTTTTCTGAGAGAGTGCATACTTTGGTCCAGAGAAATATGTCAAAATTGGTGATAATTAAAATGTTAGGAAGAAAAATCAGGTTTAATACGTTGTGTAGTAACCTTCATGTGATTTAGAGACCAACTTGTACATTTCAGTTGATGGATCTCGATAATGACTACTATATAATGAAGTTTCAAACCAAGGCAGACTATGAGAAAGCTCTAACAGAGGGGTCGTGGATGATCTATGGTCAATACTTGACAATGCAACCTTGGGCCCCGTTGTTTAGTACGCAGGAAGAGTATCCTATGTAGGTGGTTGTATGGATACGACTACCATGTTTCCCTGGTGCGTGGTATAAGAGATGTTTACCAGAGGCAGTAGGAAACTTAATTGGACAAGTAGTGAGAGTGGATGATAACATTGAAAATGGTTATTAAGGAAGGTTTGCATGACTAAAGGTTAGTGTCGATCTTCACCGACCGTTGATATCGAAACTAAGAATAGAGGGTAAAGTACAAAGGGTTGAGTATGAAAGCCTACTTAATATTTGTTATGAATGTGGTCAGTTTGGTTGTGTTAAAGAAGGATGCCCGAAAATCATAACAGAGAGAGGATCGGACTCTAATAGAGGAGTTGAAGAGGGGCAGATGAAACCACCAACGTTGAAGTCACCATCGACGGTGAAACTTGACAGAAAAGCTGAAAAGAAGGCCTTTGGGGCGTGGACGACAGTATCTAGGAATTATAGGCGGCAATCAAGGAGGAAATTTGTAACAGCTCGGTTTTAGCTAAATCAGAATAGTGGTTTTAGAACCATAAACCTAAGGTCGTAAAATTATTTTAATATTATTTTTGGTATTTATAACATGTTATTTGATATGTGTGAAAATTTGTGATTTAATTTTACCGTTTGAGTGGTTAATTCAGTAAAAAGGACTAAATCGCGTAAAGCGTAAAAGTTGAATTCTATTAGCAAAAAGGGTTCAATAGCTATAGAATATCAAAAGAAAAGTCCTTAAATTAAAATTAGCCTACAAATAGCATGAGTGGACGGTAGTGGGCTTGAATTAGTGAACTTTTAATGTTAAAATAAAGGTTATTATAGTAAATTGGTAAATAATGTTATAATAATTAAAATAAAAGTAAAAGCCATCATCTTCCTTAATGCACCACCAAAAATTTGAGAAGAAAGCAGCAATGGGAGTTCATTAGGTTTGGCCAAACTTTGATTGCTCATCTAGGTACGGTTTTAACTCTGTTTTTTATGATTTCTATATTTTTGAGATCGTTGCAGCGAGTACTAGCTAGCCCATGCCTTAATTTTTGAAGTTGTCAATGTTTTTGTAAAGTGCCATTGATGAATTTTTAAGCTTTTAAATATTTGATGATGAAAAATGGATATTTGTTGATAGATTATCATATTTTGTTAAGTGATTTTTGACAAAAATGTCAAATAGGGATTTATTTGTGAAAATGTGAAAATGTGTCATTAAATGTGTGAATAAATGATAAATATGGGCTGACATGTGCAGTAGGAAAATTCGGCTAGCTTAGGAAGGTATTAAATTCATGAATTTTGTGTATTTGTGAAATACGGACTAAATTGTAAAAATGTGAAACTTTGGGGGCAAAAGTGTAAATGTGCCCAAATGTGTGTTTTGGATTAAATTGAATAAATTAGTGATTGAATAAGCTGAATTTGATATTATATAGATCAAGAAAAATAGAATTCGAACCTAGATCGGGGAAAACTAAAGTTATCGACTAAACGACTCGATTCACCGTTTTAGCATCCCAGGTAAGTTCATACATGATAAACATTGTTACAATTATGCTTTTAATGCTTTGATATTGCATAAATTGTATACTGTGAGAATACAGTCATGTTTAACGATAAATCGACTATGTTTAGCACTTAGTGTGCGATTCGAGATAACTTCGGCTATTTATGGCACTTAGTGTGCGATTAGGAATAGCTTCGACTACATACGACACTTAGTGTGTGAGACCAAGATAGCTTTGGGTATGTAAGGCACTTAGTGTGCGAGATTATAATAACTTCGGCTATGCGATGGCATTTAGTGTGCGAAAAATTAAGTATTCGATAGTATTATGAGAAGGTATGAGTTCATTATGAATTTGTACAGGTATGTACATGTAAGTATGAAGATTAAATAGAAAAGGTTAAGACTTTGCATATAAGTATATGAATAAGCTTATGGAAGGTTTGATATTATCATGAATTATACATTAATTTGTTCAAATTGATGATTTGTGTTTTATGAATTGTTGAGAATATTTAGTACGAACTTACTAAGTTTTGTAGCTTACTTTGTTTGTTTTTCTTATGTTTTATAGTGAATTCAAGGCTAGCTCGGATTCGGGAATCGTCAGAGACTACGTCACACTATCTAACCTTTTACTTGGTACTTTTGAGTTGTGTTTTTATGGTATATGGAATGTATAGGCTAGTGCCAATAGGATATATTTTAAGATATGAAATTAGCCATGTGAGTTGGCTTGTAAATAATGTATAGGCTAGTCTCGATAAAGTTTATTTTGATCTATATATATGTAGCCATGCGAAAATGGCTTAATAATGATGCAAATGTTTGAGTATATTCGGCCATGGTATATAAATGTATGGTGTTTGGTTTATATCTTTAGGTTAAGCAATGATTTTGTTAATGAATGTGTTTTTACTATAATATATGAGTTTCCGTAAGCTAAGTTATGTATAAGAGATTGTTTTGCATATTGGTTGTTTAGGTACGGTTGGTGATGGCAAAAGATGATTATGTTTTATAGAAGTTTAGCCAGTCACTTGAGCAAGTAAAATGTGTATGGCTAAAAATGTTTGTTTAGTTATGAAATGGTACCTAGTTGAGATTTTGTTTTGATATTGGTATAACATATAAAGGTTAAATTGGACGATTGAATAAATGATTAATTGATTGGTTGAGTATATGAAAATTAGACATGCTATTTATCATGCAAATCAGGTGTACATTGATTTGTTATTTGTGTACAAAAATGTTTAATGTGGCTATTGTGAAATGCACTTAAGCTGGTAATGGTTACAATTGTATTTGGTTATTCAGTGATGCTTGTTTATATTTTATATATGTATGCCTAGTAAGTCGTATGGGATAGCTTGACTTATATTAAGGTGCGGTTGGGTATAATTTACGGAATGGTATGTTCATTAAATAGTTAATGGAATATGATTGTTACAGTTGGATATATTACATAGAATTGGCTTTGGTTTTAGGGCGATATACGCAAGATATGATACCATTAAAAGTAATTTTGACTATGTAGTAATGTTAACTAATGTTTTATAGGTAAATAAATTTTAGGATGTGTATTATAATTTGTTTTGATAAATATGCGAATGTGCAAAGGTTTTTAAATTGAAGTATTTGATAATTTTCCAATGAGATAGATGTAAACAATTGGGTGTTGCGTTATATATATATATCTACTCGGTATATGCAAACACCATGTAATAAGCTTATTTATAATTTGATTATTCGAATGTTTTGATTGTTGATCATATGATTGACTATTGGATTTATAAAGCATATGTAATATGTTTAAATGAATGTTAGTTGTCTTGAAATTTGAATAATTAAATGGTTATGACTAGGTTAAATTTCAGAGCATGAATTGTAATAAAGAATTGTGTTAGACTGTGTTATGCTCAGTAATGCCTCGTAACCCTTTTCAGCGACGGATTTGGGTTAGAGGTGTTACAAAATTAGTAGAGGATAAGAAGCGTACACCAACAATCCTAGGATCAAGATTTGATGTGATTGCTAATTCTATTTATGATGAGGAGGAATCACCGAAACTATCAATGATAAGAATTATAGAGGGATGAAATGAGAATAGTGAGGTGGATGGAATAAGGAACCATAAAAGTGACTTGGTGAGTGTGTTTAAGCCAATAAGAAAAGTAACCCAATTAGCAAAGATAATGTGGTGATGGCAAAGTTGGACTTAAATAAAAATTAGGCTTCTAAAGGGGTGGTGATAAGGGATGGCAGCAAGAGGCGTGATAAGGGCACGTGAATTCTACAATCGGTAGTTTTACAGTTGGCTTCTGTAAAGGGAAAAGAAATGCTAGATAAATCCAAACAGTTGATTGTGATTTTGGTGGAGCCTGGGCTGATGCGGATGGAAGTATGATTGTCAAGGTCAAAGGGCTTAATTGGGAAGTGTTTAATGCTAAACGAGTCTTCAACCTTGATACCATCGGACCTAGTTGACATGAAAATAGGTGTCTTAGAGGAAAGTGTGATTCCGGTGAATGAGGTTGTGACTACAATGGCGTCTACCATTGTTATGGCAGTAGATGAGCAGATTGGGAAAGGCAGATGGTTTTGTTATGGGAGGGCCCATGTAGCTGCGTATATAGAGGTGAGTGGTTTGCTACTGGGTTTTTTTTCCAATTTTTTATTTTGAATAAAGCCTTTTTTTTGTGTAGAATTGCCAATGATATACACATCCGAGGTTTTATCGTTTTCTAGTGGAATACATATGGGCATATAATTTGGATTTGGTCGTGCTTTTGGAAATCCAAGTGAGTGGGTGAGAGGCGAATTTGATAATTGAAAAAATGATGTTTAATTTCTTCCATCGGATTGAGGCTCAGGTATATTCTGGTGGTATTTGGTTGCTGTGGAATAAGCTGTATGTGGTGGATGTTGTGCTAAACCATTCTCAGTTCTTACATGTGGAAATTATGAGCTCGAGTATATCAAATTTATTTTTCCTGACTATAGTGTATGGTAGTCCGTGTAAAAGATTAATGCATAGATTGTGGGGACAATTATGCATGTTGGATAGTAATATGGTAAAACAATGGATTTTTGTGAGTGATTGGATCGTACTTCTTTTGGATGATGAATATGAAGGTCCTAAGAGGCATGTAAGTCATAGTTGTGGTAGTTGTCAAAAATTTATGTTCGATTTTGCTTTGAAGGAGATTGGGTTCATTGGTCCAAGGTTTACTTGGAAACGTGGAGTTAAGTTGGAGAGGCTGGATAGGATGGTATGTAATATGGAATGGAGTAACAAATTTTTGAGTGCTTGGGTCAAACATTTACACTGACTGAAGTTAGATGACAGACCACTGTTGATTGAACTTGAGGAGAATGACCAGTATAAGAAGCCAAAACATTTTCGATTCTTTAAAGGTTGGCTAATGAATGGATTTTTTAAACACATGGTGAAGAGTTCATGGAAAGATAGTGACCCTTTCGAAGATAATATTGAACGATTTTCTTTGGAGGCTAAGGTATGGAAGAGGGAAGTATTTGGGAACATTTTGAAAAGAAAACAAAGGTTGATTAGTCAACTTAAAGGGGTTCAAAGGGCAATGGAAAGTAAAGCTACAAAGAATCTTCAGAAGTTAGAAGCAAAACTCAGCACAAAAGTAGAGAAAATTATCGATTTGGAGGAATTATTATGAAAACAAATATCGAGGAGTGATTAGGTTAAGGATGGAGATCGAAACACCAAATATTTTCATAATCGTGTAATTTCGAGGAAAAAGTGGATCACAATTAGGGGTTTGAAGTTAAATAATGGAGAATAATGTTTTGATGAGGATAGGTTAAAAGATGAATTCGTTCGATTCTTTCAGGAGTTATATTCAAATGATGATTATTATAGGGATTAGATGCCAAACTCTGGTTTCTTTGAAGAATTGCCCATGGCTGTCAAAGAAGCTTTGAGCTCCAAAGTTGCTAAAAAGGAGATTAAGGTGACACTGACTCGATGGCTCTTTTAAAAGAGCCTACTAAAGATGGCTTTCATGACAAATTTTATCAAAGTTAGTAGGATATTGTTGGAGAATCAGTGTTTCAAATGGTGGTTAAAGCTTTTGAAGGTAGGTTAGTGAATTTGGGGATCACTTACACTGTGTTGGTTTTTACTTCCGAAGGTGGAGAGACCTAAATCATAGAGCCAGTTTAGACTAATAAGTTCATCATGCCTTTACTGGTGGCACCAAATCAGGTGAGCTTTGTGACGAGTTGTTCTATTATGGATAATGTTATGGTGACGTAAGAGGTGGTTCAGTCAATGTGAACAAATAGGAGGAGACTAAACTGGATGGCAATTAAAATGGATCTTGAAAAAGCATACGATCGGATTAGATGGTATTTTCTTGAGGAAACTTTGAGGTAGATGTAATTCCCAACCCATTTAATCTCTATGATTATGAATTGCATTACGGGCTCAACCATGCAAATTTCATGGAATTGGGAATATACGAGTGAGTACAGACCTTTAAGAGGGGTTTGACTGGGTGATCCTCTATCATCGTATCTGTTTGTACTCTAAATGGAAAGATTAGGTCATTGCATTAGACATGCTATTGAGGAAGGAAAATGGAAGTCGATACAGTTATCTAATGATGGTTTCAGTATTTTACATCTATTTTTTTGCAAACAATCTAGTTCTGTTCTATAAGGCAAATGTACAATATGCCATCATGGTGAATAAAATCCTTTAGAAATTTGGGAGATGTTCAGGGCATAGAGTCAATAGATCTAAATCCCAATTTTTCTTTTCAGATGCAGTGGGAAATGACTTAGTAGACTAAATCACAGGTACAATTGGGGTAATACGGGTTGAAGATTTAGACAGATATCTTGGTGTCTTGGTGTTGCATAAACGTGTCACTAATGCCACGTACTCGTTCATAATTGAAAAGGTTTGAAAAAGGTTCAGTGGGTGGAATGCCAAGCTACTTTCTTTTGCTGGACGGGTAACACTTGCTAAATTGGTGTTATTTACAATTCCAAACTACTTTTTGCAAACAACACTTTCTAAAAAGGCTATGCTTGGAGATTAAGAAGATTATAAAGAGATTTGTTTGGGGTGCTTCGAGTAATGATTGTAAGATTTTTTTGGTGGGCTAAGACAAATGTTGCATGCCAGTTGATAGAGGGGGACCTTGGGTTTCGACATATTCATAGCCAAAATAAAGCTTTGATACTCAAGTTAGGTATTAACTTCGTTAACAATATCGAGGCTTTTTGGGTGAAAGTGTTACTGTAACAACTCGTTTTTTAGTAGTGTCAAAAATAGTGGTTTTGGGACCACAATTTCGTCCAGGGGATCAGTAAATATTATTTCTTTAATATTTGCAATGTTATTAGAGTGTCATATTAAAATTTGGTTTGGTAATTTTAACGTTTGGATAATTAATTAAAGAAAGAAGACTAAATCGTAAAAGCTACAAAAGTTAATCGTTATTAGTTTATATGTGCTTAAAGGTTATAAAAACTTGATTGGAGGGTTTTATGATGCAATTTGGTCATGTTGGATTATTTTGTCCGGTTACTATGCATTCTAGGTGTAAACTTTTGTAATAAAATAATGTTTAATAATTTACTCATGAATTAAAACTTAAACCAAAAGACAATTATTTTATTTTTCACTTTCTTCAACCTTCTTCACCAAAAATCCATAGCTAGAAGAACACCAAGGTTCGGCCAAGCCATTTCTTCTTGCATGGTATGAAATTTAAGTCCATTTTTAGCGGCTTTTATGTTTTTGAGGTCGTTGTAGCTTAATCTAGAGATTAATTTGTAGAACTGTTAAAGGTTTTAAAATGTGCCATGGTTTATTTCAATTTTCTTGAAGTTAAATGATCGGTTTATAAGCTTGGTTGTTAAATAGAACTATTTTGTACAGTGAATTTGGTTAGTTTTAAGTTTAGGGACTAAAATGATAAAATAATAAATTTAACATTAAATTATTTTTAAATTTCAATAATTATAGGCTATAAATGTATAGGATAGAATTAGACTAGCATGGGTTTAGTTTGATAAATGTGTAAGTTTTGGTTTTAGGGACTAAATTGAATACGAGGTAAAAGTTCAAGGTAAAAATGTAAAATGTCATTAAAGGATAAAATACATGAATTTAGATATTTTAAGGTACTGATTTGGTTAATTGAGCTAAATTGTTATTATATATATATATATATATATCAAGAAACGGATCAATCGGTCGATAATCGCAAGAAATGAAAAGTTGTCAAGTAGTCCTCGTTGTAGTGCTGGTAGCTGCTTCGTTTAGGTAATTTTGTATTAGAGTTATTATGCTTATTATTGGTTTGAATCCAAATTTCATATGTGTATAATTAGCATGGTTAATTGAGGTAAGCCTTGAAAGTGGAAATAAGGGACTGAATTGTAAAGTATGGAAATTGTACATGTTTGAATTGAACTATGTTATCCTATGGAATGTATGTAATCAAGTCAATCATGGTATAATGTTATAAACATGAAAAGCTTGTGTGAGCTTAGTGAATAATTATGATACAAATGACACGTCATTAGGGTGTTTCAGGTACAATGTACTGATGGTTACAGTTATCAAATACTTTGTACTGGTGTTACAATTTTTAGGCACTTTGTGCCGATGATATATTATCAGATATTATGTACCGGTGGTGGATACCATACCGATGGCTAGAATCTAGCATTTGTTATAGATTCTCGTCAGCTTGTGTGAGCAGCATCGTGTATTGGTTAATGTCCCGATTGTCAGCTTGCGTGAGGATTATTTCCCGTGTATCCAAAGTTAATTTGTTATAATTCTCTGGGAAAAACAATTAATGAAATGTATAGAAATGAAATCTTATGGCATGAAAGGTTATGTACTTATTGATTGTGATTTGGTATGTGAGTTATGTTAGCTTGAAATCTTAATGATGTTATATGTTCATACCTAACCATTTGGTATGGTAGGAAAATGTGAAACTTGGCAAGGAATTCTACCTATATGTAAATTTTGAATCGTATACTTTAAATGACAGGTATGTGATATTTAATTATATGAACTTACTAAGCTTTAAGTAAGCTTACCTCGTTTCATTTTCTTCTTTGTAGATTGTCGGATTTAATCTATTGATTGGATCATCTTTGTAGATCACACTATCCGCCAACTCTTTTGGTAATTATTTATTTATTTTGGCTTGGTTATAAGTGGCATGTAAATAGGGTTTGACAATATATGTTTATGAGCACTTTGGTTATGTTTTGTGCCATGTAGGATATGAATCATGTATTTGGATGTAAGATATAATGGTTACTTATTTGTTTTAGTGGCTTGTGTTGGTATAAGCCTTTCTGGTATCTTTCATGTTATCTTGGTTAGGAGTGTTGTTTATGTATTTGGTTAATTGGTGAATTTGGTTTGGTAAATGTAGTCATGAGAAAATGAAGTATATTTGATGATTGAATAGACATGAAATCTTAGGTTGTTTATGCTTGAATAATTAATGTTTAATGTTTGAATTGTGGTGACAATGATGGCATATTCGTTAGACACTTAGGTTGAATGCTATATGGTGAATTTAGGCAGGTATTTGATGTATTTTGAATAGGTTAAATGGTTGGTATGGCATGAATTGTGACCTAAGTGAATAGTGGTGTGATTGCTTGGTTTAGAAGGCATGTTTAGGTACGCACGGTTTGTGACACAGTCTGCCACGCGGTCGTGTGCCATACATGGGTGCAGGGTACGACCAGGTTGTTTGTTGAATTTAGGTGCAAGTTGGTTTACACGGCATCAGTTTGTTACACGGCCTGGCGACACGGCCGTGTGACCTAGGATTACATGGCATCAGTCTGTTACACAGTTAGGCAACACGACCATGTCATTTGACTTCACTCGACATCAGCCTGTCACTTTTTACCTATCTTTTCCTAAAAGTTTTAGATTAGTCTTGATTTGTTCCTGAGTTATTTTAAGAGCTTCGTAAGCTCGATTAAGGTTTGTTTTTGATTGAATATCATTGAATAATTGTATTTATATTACTTTATGGATTGGTTGATTATTTATGTTGAATTATTGAATGATAATGATGTTTAATAGTTGTAATACCTTATAGCTTGAGTCAGGTGACCAGACCAGGTTTGGAGTGTAACAGTTACATTCTAAATATAAGGTGGTTGACCGCATTCCAAATAATGCATCATCAAAACAATGTAGTTATACTTGGAGATCAATGATATGCATTTGGAAGGATCTACAAGAAAATGTCTTGGAAGGTTGTTACTGGTCGGGATGTGAAGTTTTGGATGGATACTTGATTTAAGGACTTAGGATCACTGATTGATTATTGCACTTCGCCAATATGAACCTTTATGGAAGCTATACTTTTTGCAATGGTGACCCCAGAAGGAGATTGTAATTGGCAGTGTCTCATAGGTGAGTTACCACATCAGATAATTCACTTGCTTGTTGAATCAAGTCCAAATTTGGAAGATTAAGGCAGGGATATATGTTTTTGGAAACCAGCTAATTCTGTTACGTATACAGTGACAAGAGGTTATAAGTATTTTAGTCAAGTTTCTTGGTTGGAGGTGAATAAGAAATGGAGAATGATTTGGAGAATCAAGGCGCCACAAGGGATAAGACAAATCATGTGGCTTTTCATGCATGGTAGACTGCTAACCAATGAAGAAAGATGAAAAAAAGGGAATAACGGATGATGAGTCGTGCTACACCACCATATGTTGGAAAGTTTGACCATGTTTTAAGAGCATGCTCATCGGCGCATGCTATTTGGAAAAAGGTTAGTTCGTGATAATTTTTTTAATGATTTCTTTACACTCGATTTTGAGAATTGGTTGATGTTTAATATTACGAATGCAGCAAACCTACTGGTTAAGAGGATAAGATGGGAAATTATGTTTGTGAATGTTGTATGGAGATTGTTGAAAGATAGAAACTTGACTATTTTTACTGATCAACATCTAAGTACGGATGATGTAGTTATGGCCAGTTGGTATTGAACTCAGGTGTCAATGAATTTTGTCATTAACACGCAGCAATATGATTCTAAGCATTGGGAAAGCCTTCAAAATGGATGGTTTAAACTAAATACGTATGGTGGAGTTGATGTTAATTCTAGGAATGGAACAGCAGAAGGATTTAGTGAGAGGATCGGAAGGAGAGTGGGTAGTTGTTTATGGGCAAAATATAGGTGTGAGTTCAGTCTTAGATGCTGAGCTTCAAGCGATTGTTGATGGTCTAAAAACGGTTGGGAATAAAGGGGTGCGGCTGTTGCTAATTGAGTGTGATTGGAAAATAGTGTGGATTTAATACTTGGGTTGTAGAGGGTTGGGTTATCGAAACTGAGCCTGGAAATTCGGATTTGGAAGGTAGAAATAAGACAAGTTCCAAGAATGAGGAATATGGTTGTTGATGCGATGACTAAATGGGTTCGATGTTGCGTGATTGAATTCATGTTTTTGACTACCCGCCCCAAGTGGTTCTAGTTGTTATGGCGCGAGACAAAGGGCAAAGAAGCTGAAGTCGACGATCTGGTTAAGCATTGAGTCTCAACTTCCTATATTCTAAAAACAAAAAAAATACAAAATTTGTACAGAAATTGGGTAAAAGACTACAAATTTTTTTAAAGTCATTGATTAGTTGTAGGCTTTGGAAAAATATGTTTATATCTTACCTATTATTGATCATATTCGCGTGATTAAGAAGAAAAATCACAGAATTTGACCTTTCTATTTGGTATTAGGGTTTAGGATTAACCTGATATAGTGACGGAATTTACTTTATGACTCATTTGTTTTTTGGTTTGTTTAAGCATGAAAATGATGTAAACCCCTCAAATGGAAAAATGAAGATCAAAAATAAAAATAATTGGTAAGAGAAAACAACTACACTCATATTTGATTTTATTTAAATCAAAATGTTTAACAATCAATATAGTCAATCCAATCTAATCTTAAACTGAGAAGATAAACAACCATCATTAATTTTGAGCATAATCAATCATTTATTTCTAGACTTTAATTTAGATTTAAATGTATCGATGAAAATGAAGAATCATCGGATGAAACAATAGTAAATTTTTTTGGATGCAATCATTGTAGTAATTCAACTTGTAAAGCCCCAACTTCGCACATATATATATATATATGGTACTTTACATGTCCCAACAAGATGGTCGGCCTCCATTGTACTTTACATTTTGGGGAAATTTATTGAAAAAAAATGGTCCAAATGGTCTGAGAAAATATATAAAATATATAGACGACCCTAGTTTTAACCCCTAGAATCGTGTTCTTTGTTTCTATTTATTTTATGCAAAAATCCAATACGCCCCACGTTTTCCAATTTTTATTTTATTTTTTCAGGCAATTATGCTGTGGGCAAAAACGTCGGTGGACGACAGCCATAGACCAATTAAAAGCATGCGTGCATGCATGAACCCATTTGACTCTAATCCGTTTGACGACCGACTGTCCATTAGTCCACCATTCTAGTTATCAAATATTTGTGTTAATGCAAGTTAAATTACAACTTACGTAATTATTAAAAGAACAAAAAAAACAGAAATTTGTAGTTTTAAACCTTTTGCGAATCTTAGAGAATAGTTCACAGTTAATTAATTGTATAAGTCGTTATTTAAATTTAACTCACTTAATAAGTTGCAATTTCATTTTTATACTAAGATCATTCACTAACGCAACCCCCCTCCTATACATTTAAATAAGATTACTCTTTTCACTAAGACTTGGAGAAAGACTTTTCCCATCAAAAGCTTAGACAATACTGATTAAGTAGTATATACACAAGTAATTTGAATTGATAAAAGCTCCCTACACAAATTGGAATATACTCTCTTAAATCTCTTATCAAAGTCGAATTACTAATCTTTAAATAGGCATTGTAGTCATTCGTAAATGAACTAGTACGAACATAAATAATCTTTGAAGTTTCTTCCCAATTAAAACTCTTTAATATGGTATGTGATAAAAAGAGATCTTCATCAATTAAATTTCTTCTAATCTTAAATATGTATAAACAAAGTAAATGAATCATACTAGAACTCTTCAAAATATCATTGCTTGACCAAATATTTTCATCAATTTAATACCATAAAAATTGCCAATTCCTCAAAAGATGCACAGAAATAGTTAAAACAATCTAATTAAAACATGCCGATAGGCAAGTTGCATTGCATCTAGTTGCGAAGGGAGTTGCAATATATATATATATGATGAATTGTCAGTGCATGAGTCTCATGCACCATCAATGAACCATAATTTATCACATTATTAATGAATAAAATAAGAAAATATGGGAAGATAAATAAATATCTTAAATTAATTTAAACATAACTAAAAATATAATTTTTCATAATTAATTAGTTGACGGATTATAATTCATTAATGATACATGATATTCATGCACTTAGGGTAAAATAAAAATTTGATATTAGAGGGCAAAAATAAAATTTTAAGAATTTTAGAGGTTAAATTAAAAAAATTATTTAAAAAAACTGAAATTGAATAAAATTGTTACTATTGCACTTAACCAAGAGAGCTAAAACTCCCTAACTGTGCCCCTACATGCACTAGGAGGACATGAAATCTATAGCATTATAACATAAAAATTGCAGGGATACAGGTAATATATGCATAGAGAGGAGATCCACTCCATTCCTAAATTAAGAAAGTAAATCTAATAGGTTGTAGGTTCAATGTAAGGTTGGATAAACAGACATAAGATTTTCGATCCATTTTGTCGTGTACAATGCATGCATTTACACTTATGTTTATATTGAGATGTGTGCTTACATTGTTTGCGAATTTTTATTTAATTATTTGTAAGTATATTATTTATGTTATTATATAGAGAGATATTAACAAGTACATTGCACCATGGAACCGGACTATAATTCTTTTTCTCTTCTTTTTTTTTTTTTTTTAAATAATGCAACCTAAAACAGTTCAATGTTACGTGAGATTAGATCTAGGCATCTAATAATAGGATAATGGGTTCTACTCAAAATGAGATATTTGTCATGTATACATTTAACCTAGAAAAAACAAAAAGCTCATTATATTTTAGAGGATCAAAAAGAATTTGGGACAAATGTAGGCCTCAAGAATTTAAATTTGGGCTAAGCTTAAACAGAAGTGAAAGAGTATGGGCTAAGGCCCCCATATAGATCCATCTGTGATGGACCTAAGCTAAAATGTAGAAAAGCTTAAAGCCATCGGACCAACGCAAACCATGTAATTTATTAGGTCAAATTCTGTTATTAGTCCTTATACTATATGCAAGTTGTGGATTCACTCCATGCACTATAATTTAGTCAATTTTAATCTCTATACTTCTCGAATTTTAAAATTTCAGTCTTGATACAAACAGTAGCAATTAAATACATTTGGTTAAATTCTATTAGTCATGTACTATGCGTAAAGTTGTATAGATTTAGTCCATGTTCTTCAATTTTAGCATTCTTAGTCTCTATCCTTTTCAAAATTTGAAATTTTAGTCTTGATGTAAATGATAGCCATTAAGTCTATTTTTTAAATTTTTTTTGTAAGTAATATGTGAAAATTGAAAGCTAAAATTTAATGAATTTAAAAGCTACCATTTGATCAAGGCTTAAATTGCAAAATTTGAAAAGTAAAAAAATTAAAGTTGACCAAATTAAAGTACAGGGACTAAGTCCGTAACTTACGCATAGTATAAAGACAAAGGCTCCCTTTGGATGGGTGGTGCAATTAGCTTGGTGAGATTAAAAATACCGGAGGCAATGAGATTGAGTACTGTAGAGATAAGATTAAATCATCAATGGATAAGTGTTTGGATTCAAATGCAGTTGCAGAAGTAAGGTGAAAATTGAAAATGACAATTAAGGATATTAGGCTAAAAATTATATATAATAAAAAAGTAGTACCCAAAAATTTTAGTTTTTGAGAAAGGATAAGTATTTTAAAGGTGAATTAAGTATTTGGAGAGAAAGTATGAATGATGAAATTTAGTATGAATTAAATTGCAAAATTTTGAAAGTTGAAAGACTAAAAGTGCAAATTTACCATTTTTGAAAAGGGGAAAAGTTTGAAGAAATATATTTTTTTTATGAATGTGATATGGATATGTATTGAAATGAGGAGTTGGAAAATCAAGATAGGGGCTAAATTGAATAAAGTGGAAAGTGTAGAGACTAAATTGTAATTTTCCCATTGTATTGAGGATGGACCTAAATGTAATTTTTTCATTTTGAATTCTTATTTAGGTACATAATGAGGGGATTAAAATCCCATAGTTGATGAGGTGGAAAGTTTGGTGGAAATTTATGGATATTAAGGTTGAAAAGTGTTGAAATTTGATTGAAATTTGAAATAAAAAGAAAATTTTAGAATTTTATATACTCTTTGGGGAGTGAAACGGAAGCAAGCATCATCTAAATAAAACAAATAAATAAAAGGGAAAAAAAGGGAGGAAAAAAAAGAAGAAAGAAAGGAAATTTTTTCCATGCATTTTTCTTGAGTTTTTCTTTAAAACCATAGCCTAAATTATAAAGATATAGGCTATTAAAATGGTGAAATTTTACCTTTGCTATCATAAAAGTATTCAACTTTATTTCGGCCCCCTTCAAAAAATTTTCTGGCTCCGCCCCTGTTTCTAAGTCCAAAATAATATACCAAAAGAATCATAAAACTTTGAGAGTTGACGTGATCCTCGTGAAGAAGTGCTTCTCATATTTTCAATATGCTTTCTTTCACCTACGCGTTTTGATAAACGTGTTCAGCTATGTGAATAGCTTAGTAAATACTAAACTGAATTCAATCTTACCATTATATATATACAATTTAATTAAATTTTAATAACATGTATTGACACAGTTTCATTCACTAATATACTTAAACTTTTAATTCATTTCCAAATTATGAAATCATTTAAATTAACTTTATAACTTATAACTTTTACTTTAACACCTACTGTTACACCCCTAACCCGTACCCGACGCCAAAACAGGGTTACGTAGCATTACCAGACTTATAACTCAATCAGGCAAACATTACATGTATATTTATCATTCAAATCAAAAACCATTCATAAACAATCATATGGTCCCTAATATGAGCCATTGAGGCCCCAAAATAAATATTAAAAATGGTTCGGGAATAAACCGAGTACTCAAGAAATTTTTAGGAAAACATTAAAAATTTTCAAAATGCAGGGGACACACACCCGTGTGGCCAGGGCATTATCTCACATGGCCAAGAGACACGCCTGTGGCTCAAGCCGTGTGGGCATTCAAAATGGGGACACATGGTCGTGTCCCAACCTGTGTCCGGACTTGTGTAACTCACTGGCTTGGGTCACACGGCCAAACCACATGCCGGTGTGCCAGGCCGTGTGAAAACTGGAGGCTATACTGACTTGTGTCACACAACCAATGTAACATCCCTAACCCATATCCATCACCGGAATAAGGTTATAGAGCATTACCAGAGTTTACGGAACAAATATGATTAATTCATGACATTTACAATTTATATCTGAAACCAATGATATTCAATCATATTGTCCCTTAAATGGACCCTCGAGGTCCAATTTATGTGTTAAAAACAAATCAAGACTAAATCGGAAACTCAGAGATTTATTCACGAAATTTTAAAAAATTTTCTAGGTACAGGGGACACACGCCCGTGTCTTAGGTTGTGTGGGCGTTCGATGTGAGGCACACAACCGTGTTCCAGCCCGTGTCCTTACCCGTGTAACTCTCTAACTTGGGTCACACGGCCAAGCCACACACTCTTGTGCAAGGCCATGTGCTAAAACCTGGCCTTCTGTTTCGAAATTTCAAGGTGCAGGGGACACAAGGCCAGACCACATGCCCATGTGCCAGGCCGTGTGTCACACACGGCTGAGACACACACCCATGTCTATGCCTATGTGGAAGAAAATAAGCCATTTTATGGCCTCTTTTCTCACTCATTCTTGTCTTCAACGTATACACCTCAAATTTTATACTTATAGGTCATAACAAGATCTTCAAACAACCAATTTCTAACTTTAATATGGTCATATTATCATATATATATTCTAACATTTTAAACTAGAACATAAATCAATTCATACATGTAACTACCTATATCAACATGTTTTACCAAATTCATTCAATACTATGTCTAGGAATTATTCATCCATTAACCACAACAACACTTGTACCAAACATGACAAAACCATGCATAAATAAGTTAAATTGAAACATAAACAAAAAGGTAATTATTGACATTTACACAACCATTTCAATCCCTATACATGCCATATAAACCATAGTATGTATAGCAAAATCTACCAGAGCAAGTTGGATAGTGTGGCCCGATGTGTTGATTCGATCATCTGATTTTACATTAATCTACAAAGACATTAATCAAATAAGTAAGCTTAATGAAGCTTAGTAAGTTCGTTGGCTTTTAAATATAAATCTTATTGAACATACTATTATAACTCATTTAAGTAAATCATTCAATATACTATTCCTGCCAAACACACCTTCAATCGATGAATTCACTTATTTCAGATCGATATCAAAAAAACTTTAAATCTTCAGACATTAATTCCATATATCACTTACCAACCTTCTCAAATCAGAAAACGTCTTATGGATATGAGTACATCGTATACAGAAGCCCGAAGGCTGCACAGAAGCACATAAGTGCTAACAGTAACCCGTAAGGGTTGAACAGAAGCTCTTAAGAGCTGAACGGAAACCCATAAGGGTTAAACTGAAGCTCAAAAGAGCTAAACGGAAACCCAATAGGGTTAAACTGAAACTCATATGAGTTAACTGAAACTCATGAGAGATAAACGAAAAGTAAACACGAGAGTTCGCAATAAATGTTGAACCTCGGCTTACTTGGGTAATTTGCCGTCAATTCCTCTTTGCACTGAACGACTGTACTTAATCCCGCGTTCCATTCGTTTCGAACATTCAATTCAATTTCATAACTTTAACAATAATTTTATTTTCAACCAATGATATGAATAAATACAAATTACTATTCATTAAATTTAAAAAATTAAATTAAATTTTACCCATATGAACTTACCTGGGTTAAATTGTGGAATTTGTAGTAGTTCAGGGACTATTTTGCTAATTTTCTTTTTTCACGATGATATTCAGGCTCTTAATCTAAAATATAAAATTATTTATTCATTAGCATATATTTTAGTTTCAATTTATTTCACAATTAATACCTTTCAATTTTTGAAATTACACATTTACCCTAACTTTTACAATTTTTACAGTTTAGTCCCTCACCAATTAGTCTATCAAATAAGCTAATTTTTCTCGATTGACAATTTATCTAATTATTCTAAGCCACTATAAAGCCTTTGATCAACAAAATTTTAGTATCAAACCCTAATATTTAATCTTTTCACAATTTGGTCCTAAAATCAATTTCAATTGAAATCACTTGATAAAATCATCATATAAAAAAATTAGAACTCCAAATTCATGTTAATTCATCACAAACATCCAACACTTATCAATGGTAACTTTCAAAATTACCCATAAAATAAAAAACTAATGAAATAGATAGTTGGACCTAATTATAAAAGTCTCAAAAACATAAAATTTTCAAGAAAAGAGCAAGAATTGAACTTACAAGAAGTAAAATAAATAAAATCAGCTTAAAAAATCTCCTGTGGTATTTTTGGCTGATAAATTTAAGAAGAATAGCCTAGAAAACTTTAGAATTCAACTTATGTAAGCTAATTTCATAAAATTTACAATTTTGCCCTTATTTCACCTAATTTTATTTTATTTTTCTTATTCCGCCCAAGCTATTCCAAACATGTCTATTGACCCTTTTAATGCTCCATTATTTACCACTTGGCTATTTAAATCACTAATTATTTAATTAACAAGTTTTGCACCTTTTTCAATCTAGTCCTTTTTCAATCTTTAATTAACGAAAATTTAATACTAACTCACTGACACTCCGTAAA
Organism: Gossypium turneri; assembly: GCA_008044935.1. Classification (NCBI taxonomy): domain Eukaryota; kingdom Viridiplantae; phylum Streptophyta; class Magnoliopsida; order Malvales; family Malvaceae; genus Gossypium; species Gossypium turneri. Next base: position 6,442,933 of record CP032572.1, on the reverse strand, counting down.
TATTTATAAAAATATTTACGGCTCGATTTATGAAATCAAGGTCTTGATACCTCATTTTCAAAACCACTTAACTTAACACTTTCTTTTAAAATACAAATCACTATTTCAAAAATCTTCCTAAAATCACATTTAACTCATAAATACTAAATAATAAAATTTTCGAACTCACTCATCGAACTCTCCCCTCTTTAGGAAATTTCATCCTCGAAATTTGTTATTTGAGAATAAGTTCGGATACTGTGATCTCATTAATTTTTCTGTTTCCCAAGTAACCTCTTCTGAATCATGACGGGGCTATAATTCTTTAACTAACGGTACTTGTTTATTCCGTAATTCTTTAACCTCCTGAGCCAAAATCCTTACTGGTTCTTCCGAATACGTCATATCCAGTTGTAGCTCAATTTCACTATAAGGAATCATGTGTGAAGGATCTAATCTATACCGTCTCAACATCAATACATGGAACACATTATGAATCTTCTCAAATTCTGGAGGTAGAGCTAATTTATAAGCTGTAGGGCCGATTCTTTCAATAATTTCATACGGTCTAATAAATCTTGCACTCAATTTCTTTTTTCTACCAAACTGTAATACTTTCTTCCACGGTGAAACTTTTAGGGATACTCGATCACCCACAACGAATTCTATCTCTTTTTTTCAAATCTGCATATGATTTCTGATTGTCAGAAATAGCTTTCAAACTATCTTGGATGATTTGAACTTTTTCTTCAGTTTCTCGGATCAAGTTGACTCCTACTAACTTGGATTCACTCAATTCAGACCAATACAATGGAGTCTTACATTTTCTTCCATAAAGAGCTTCAAAGGGTGCCATTTTTATACTAGATTGATAACTGTTGTTATACGCAAATTCATCCAAAGGTAAATACTTTTCCCAACTACCTCCAAACTTGAGTATACAACATCTCAACATATCTTCCAAAATCTGAATCACTCGTTCTGATTGCCCGTCAGTCTGAGGATGAACCGTTGTGCTGAAATTTAACTTAGTGCCCAGAGCTTCTTGTAGCATACTCCAAAATCTCAAAGTAAGCCTCGGATCCCGATCTGAAATAATGGATGTGGGAACCCCATGTAACCTTACAATCTCATATATATACAATTCAGCCAACTTCTCAAGCGAAAAATCTATTATCACCGGAATAAAATGTGCCGACTTAGTCAATCTATCAACAATCACCCAGATTGAATCTTTCTTTCTCGGAGTCACAAGTAATCCGAATACAAAATCTATCGTGACATGCTCCCATTTCCACTTAGGAATCATGATAGATTATAACAAACCCGTTGGTACCTGATGTTTTACTTTCACTTGTTGACAAATCAAACACTTAACTACAAACTCACAAAATTCTTGTTTCATACCCGGCCACCAATATATCCATTTTAAATCACAATACATCTTCGTTCTATCCGGATGAATGGAGTACATACTGCTGTGAGCTTCAGAAAGAATATCATTTTTCAAATCTGAATTATTCGGAACACAAATTCTATTACAATATCGCAACATACCATTATCATCAATGCTATACTCTGAACTCAGATTGTCCCAAACCATCTGTCGTTTCAGCACCAATTTCGGATCCTCATTTTGCAATTCTCGAATCTGTTGAAGGAACACAGGTTTTACTTTCAACTTTGCTAATACAAAACCATCCTGATGAAGAGACAAATGAGCATTCGTTGCTCGAAGTGCAAACAAAGACGACTTTCGGCTAAGTGCATCCACAACTACATTAGCCTTTCCCGGATGGTAGTCGATAACCAAAACATAATCTTTAAGTAACTCTAGCCATCTTCTTTGTCTCAAATTCAGCTCTTTCTAAGTCATCAAATATTTCAAACTTTTGTGATCTGTAAACACATAACATTTCTCACCGTATAAATAATGTCTCTAAATCTTCAAAGCAAATACAATTGTAGCCAACTCGAGATCATGTGTAGGGTAACTCTTCTCATGCGGTTTCAACTGTCAAGAAGTATAGGCCACTACTTTTCCTGACTGCATTAAAACACAACCCAATTCATTTAGAGACGCATCACTATATACAATATACAATACACCTGATTCTGTCTAAGTCAAAACTAGAGCCTCTGTTAACATCTTCTTCAACTGATCAAAGCTCTGCTGACACTCATCAGACCACACAAATTCAACATTTTTCTACAATAATCGGGTCAAAGGTGAAGCAATCATCAAAAAGTTCTTGACAAAACGTCGATAATAACCTGCTAAACCTAGAAAACTTCGCACTTCTGTTATATTCTTTGAGTTTTCAAATTCACCACTGCAGATACTTTACTCGGATCTACTCGAATCCCTTTAGCTGATACGATGTGACTTAGAAATCCAACCTCGTGAAGCCAGAATTACATTTGCTAAACTTTGCATACAGTTGTTTCTCTCTCAAATTCTGTAGCACAATTATCAAGTTTTGTGCATGTTCGAACTCTGTCTTTGAATAGATTAGTATATCATTGATAAGCACAACCATAAATCTATCCAAATAGGGTTGAAAAAATAGATTCATTAAATCCATGAAAGCAGCAGGAGCATTAGTCAAACCAAATAGCATTACTAAAAACTCATAATGACCATACCGAGTTCTGAAAGCAATTTTCGGGACATTACACTCTTTAACCTTCAACTGATAATACCCAGATCTAAGGTCTATCTTCAAAAATACTGCAGTACCTTTCAGTTGATCAAACAAGTCGTCGATATGAGGCAAAGGATATTTATTTTTAATTGTAACCTTATTCAACTATCTGTAATCTATACAGAGTCTCAAAGAACCATCCTTCTTTTTTACAAATAATACTGGTGCACCCTAAGGAGACATACTCGGCCTGATGAACCCTTTGTCTAATAACTCTTGCAATTATGTCTTTAATTCCTTTAACTCAGCTGATGCCATACGGTATGGTGTTACTAGTATCGGATCTGTTCTCGGAATTACATTAATTACAAACTCAACTTCACAATCAGGTGGTAAACCCGACAATTCCTTAGGAAACACATCAACAAACTCATTAACAATTGGTAACTATTCTAACTTCGATTCAGAATCCTGGGTATCAAGAATGTAGGCTAAAAATGCCTCATTACCTTTACGCAACAATCTATGAGCAGAAAAAGATGAGATAACTCTAATAGTATCATTTAGATTCTCTAACTCAACCGAAATTACCTCCCCTATCTGACCTTTCAGATCAATACATTTCTCTCAACAATTTACTACAGCATCATACTTCGTTAACCAATCTACTCCCAGAATAACATCAAATTCCTGAAAATGTAGCAACATCAAATCAGCAGGAAATTTATAGCCTTTTACTTTCAGTGGACAATTTCGACACACTAGGTTAACTATCACACTTTAGCCTAATGGATTAGTGCCTTGAATATCATAATCAGTAGACTGAACAAGCAATTTGTTTTCTGTTACTAATGTGGTGCAAACATAAGAATGCGTTGACCTAGGTTCAATCAATGCATATACAGTAAAATCAAAAAGATAGAATGTACCAGCAATCACGTCTGGAGCTATAGCTTCTTCCCTCGCTCGGATGGCATAGGTATGTGCAGGTGCGTTAGCTTCTGACCGGACAACAGAATCTTTCATACCTGAACGAGTTGTTCCAGTAGCACTGTTTTGTCCTGAACGTCTACTTCGTTGAGAAGTGCCCAATTGTTTCTCTTGTTGCTCTTCCTCCTCTCTTTGCAATTGAGTGCAGTTTCAAATAAAATGGTCAGTGGCTCCGCACATGTAACAAGCCCCCGCTTTGCCTCTACATTCACTAGGATGATATTTTCCACAATATTTACATTTGAGCCTAGAAGTATTTTGTACACTGCCCACGCTAGCAGCAGGTTTAATAGATACCCCGAAATCAAGTTTAGTCGCCCTATTCTTATTTGATCGTTCCGGCATTAGGATGGCCCGACTGAAATCATCTCTAGAATTTTTTGCAAGTAAAGCTAAAAATGACTTGGAGGAACTTCTTTTGTAGGATTCTTTATTCCTTCTATCCCGTTGCATTTTTCTATTGTACACCTCTTCCATTTTCTAAGCGCGGTCTGACAAAACAACAAATTCTCGTATTTCTGTGCTTCCAATCATCACTCTGATTTCATCATTTAACCTTTCTTCAAACTGAATGCACATTTCTTCTTCGGTTGGTACAATTTCTCAGGTATATTTACTGAGGTATACAAATTCCCTATTGTATTCGGCTACTGACCAGTTTCCTTATCGGAATTCAAGAAATTCCCTCTTCTTTTTAGCCAAGTATCTCTTGCCGACATATTTCTTTTTAAATTCACTCTGAAAGAATTCCCAAGTGATTTTCTCTTTCGACACCACTGCCACAATAGTCGACCACCATAGTCGACCACCAATTATAAGCTTCCTCTTTCAGTAGTGACACAGCACATCTCAGATAATCTTCGAGAGAACAAGCTATTTCCTCAAAAACTCTTATCGTGTTCTGAAGCCAATATTCAGCTTTCACAGGATCATCATCTTACCTTCCCTGAAATTCTTCAGCCCCAAAATTTCTAAGTTTTTCGATCAGAGTTCGTTTACTAAATTCAGTCATCGGAGGAGGTGGAAGTGCAACCGGAGGCTCTACAGATCGTACAATAGGGGGAGGAGGTTGTTGAGCCCAGTTTCTTTCTTGTATAAACTCACTAAACTATTGGTTCATAAACCTAAAGAACATATTTTTAAGCTTTTGTTCTTGAGCCGGAGGAATTGGGACATTACTTGTAACACCCTCAACCCGTATCCCTCGCCGGAATCAGGTTACGGGGGATTACCAGAGATTACAGATCATTACTAGACATTTCGGTACAAATACAAACATTATAAGATTATTTAACATTCACATCACAATTTAATCTTATCATCCCTTATTTAATACCCACTTAAATAACAACTTAAACATATTATTCCTTAATCACAATATAACATGCATATATTTTAACATAAAGTAACCAATGTCATCATTAATTTTGTTACAATTATTTTGTAAAATGACATACCTAAGATCCTAGGTACATGCCATTACCAAAAGAAATGTTCACCACCACAATTAGTTTAGAATCGGCTTTGGATGCTGATTCAACGATCTGACTTTAACTTAACTTGCGCACGGAAACAACCGTACGCTGAGTATGGGTATACTCGGTGGTATTACCAGAATTCAAATTTATAACATTAATCGATAAATTATATACATTTAATTTATGTCTATAATATTTCATTAATTATCTCATACTTTAAATCAACTTGATAATTAATAACAATAAGCAATATTTCAAATCTTGTATTTAATTGTATTCATACCTTATTTCACTATCTCAATTCCATTGGATTTTTCACATCTCATTTCAATAGTTGATTTCAATTCATATACAATTCATTCAATTTATCATGTATTCAATATCAATTCTATTGCAATTTGTACTCACCAATATCATATAACAAAATTTACTCTTAATTACATCATAAGCCTTAGGTTCATATCTTCAAATCTCATATCTCGATTTTTAATTCACATATCAATTTACAATTTCACTTTCTCATTTCTTTCCACAGCTCAATCAATCACACTTATTCAAATTTTCTCATTTCAATTATTTACCCCTATTAACAAGACTCGGACCTTGGCGAATACACGGATCCAACCAAACACACCAGAATGGCACCTAGTGCCTCATCGGATAGTTCGAAGCAATAAAGTGACACCCAGTGTCTCATCGACAGAGCCGAAGAAAATTGGTACCCAGTACCTCATCGAAACTATCTGAAGAAATATAGTGACACCCAGTGTCTCATCGACTCGAGGTCGAAGTATCCCTGAACTCTTCTAATCTTATGGCATGCCAACTATATCCGACTCAGCCCTACTAGTTAATAGGGTTTCCGAATCACATTTCAATTCAATCACTTTCTCATACTTTGAATTCAAATCATTCCAATTTAATCACAATTTAATTCAGTACATTTTTCACTTTCCAATCAGTATACTATCAAATGCTCATACATATTCCTACTTCATTTTAATTTCATTCAATTCACAATTTCTCATGTTCACAATCCAAATCAATCTTTTAATCCAATAAGCATTTCAATACCAAATTAATTCTTTTAATTCAAATCGTATCACTAGTAATTTCCATTCAATTCACATACAATTAAATATCATTTAATTCAATATCGATATTCACCTTATTTTTATTTACTAAACATATTATTCAAAATTCACAATTACTATTAATAAATTCAATACCAATACGCATTTTTCATTTAATTCAATCATGATACTTACCTCAATTTGCTTATCATGTATATTAATTTAAATTTTAACAATTAATAATTAAATTCGAATTATGGTAATACTAACCGAAATTTTCTCGAATCACTTCTTGTCCACCTTCTCCTTTTCTTTCTCGGACAATGACTCTTACACGACATTAGCTACGTAATTAAACAATTAAAAATCATTAATACACAATTTCATCAAAATATTTCCATTTATACCTAAACTTTACCTAAATTCTAATTTAATCCCTTATCAATACTAATTTTATTTTCCCAATCTAACTCCATATTCTCTCTTAATTCTTACTATAAACTCATTTTAACTCTTCAATTTCACCATAAATCCCTAATTTCAAAATTCTCTCAATTTAGTCCCTACTATTCAAAACTTATGTTTTATTTTAAAAATCAACCCTTTACTAACTTCTAACTTGAAATTCAATCAATTTAACCCCTAATTCATCAATTAATTCAACATAAATCATGTCGAAAAATCTACCATCTTTCAAAATTTCAGCACATACTTAATAGTATTTTGTTCTAGAACTCCAAAAACTCAAAAATTATAAAAAAAGTGACTTAATTTAACTTACCAATTAAACTTCAAGCTTGAAATCTCTAATTTTCCCTTTATCCTTCTTTCCATTTTCTTTCCATCCTATTTTCGTTTGCTCTCTGTTTCTTTCCATTCTGTTTCCTTTTGTTTGTTCTTTTATTATATAATAAAAAAATAATATAATATTATTTACTTAAATAATAAGTAAATATGTAATAATTACTAATATATGTATTTTATTTTTCCACATGTCACCATATGCACCATACATTTGTCAATTTTTTTGTTTATTTAAAATATAAAAATATAATATAATTAATATACTTTATAATTAAATAATATATTTATATCTATTTAAAACATAAAAAAAATCTAAGTTTTTTATCATGCATATGCCGACTCAACTTTAGAAAAAGACATAATTTCCTATTTGGTCCTTTTAACTTTTCTTTAATCTACAATTAAACTTTTATCTCTATTTCAATTTAATCCCTTTCATAATTAACCTCAATTTAGACAAATTCACTTAATTAAAACCTAATTAACTACACAACTAACTTCGTAAATATTTATAATAAACATTTATGAGTCCGATTTATCAGAACGAAGACCCGGGAATACATTTTTTTTCAATTCGGTCCTTTTTAATCAATTAACCATTGAAATATTAAAATTTCTTAACGAAACTTTAATACTACCCTAATGACACTCCGTAAATATTTATAAAAATATTTACGGCTTAGTTTATAATATCGAGGTCTCGATACCTCGTTTTTTACCCAAATTACCTAATAATTTCTTTTAAATCACAAAATTCACTAATTCACAAATATTTCTAAAATCACGCTTAACTTCTAATTATTAATTAATAAATTTTCTAAATTTTTCATCAGATTTAGTGATCTCAAATGACCGTTCTGACACTACTAAAAATTGACTTGTTACATTACTACTTATCCCATGCTCAGATGTCTGCACTCTACTATTGGCCTCATCATGTTCAGCATGTTTAGATCTATCTGACATCTTTACAATCTATAAGAAAAACAAGGGTTTGATTGGATTATACACATCACACTATCATCGATTTATATGACATGTATTTTTAGACATTTTACACACTATGCTCATTCCGAGAATCGGCTAAACCAAAGCTCTGATACCAATAAATGTAACACCCTTAACCCATATCTGTCGCTGGAACAGTGTTACAGAGCATTACCAGAGTTTACAGAACAAATACAGTTAATTCATGACATTTGCTATTTAAATCTAAAACCAATCATATTAAATTATATTGTCCATTAAATGGACCATCAAGGTCCAATTTATGTGTTAGAAACAAATCGGGACTGAATCAAAAACTCAGAGAATTTTTCACGAAATTTCAAAAATTTTCCAACGTACAAGGGACACAGGCCCGTGTGACCAGCCGTGTGAGCAAGACACGCTCGTGTCTTAGGCCGTGTGGGCGTTCAATGTGAGGCACACAACCGTGTTCCAGCCCGTGCCCTTACCCGTGTAACTCTCTGACTTGGGTCACACGGCCAAGTCACACGCCTGTGTGCTAAGCCATGTGTATGGTGTAGGGGTCACACGACCAAGTCATAGGCCTGTGTGCTAGGCCGTGTGCAAAATCCTGGGCATTCTGTTACGAAATTTCAAGATACAGGGGACACAGGGCTAGACCACACACCGATTTGCCAGGCCGTGTGTCATACACGGCTGAGACACACGCTCGTGTCTCTGCCCACGTGGAAGAAAATAGGCCATTTTATGGCCTCTTTTCTCACCCATTCTTGTCTTCAACCTATACACATAAAATTTTATAAGTTGACTTGAAACATAAATAAGTTGACTTGAAACATAAATAAAAAGGTAATTATTGACATTTACACAACCATTTCAATCCCTATACATGCCATATAAACCATAGTATGTATAGCAAAATGTACCAAACCAAGTTGGATAGTGTGGCCCAATGTGTTGATCCGATCCTCTGATTTTACGTTAATCTACAAAGACATTAATCAAACAAGTAAGCTTAATGAAACTTAGTAAGTTCGTCGGCTTTTAAATATAAATCTTACCGAACATAATATTACAATTCATTTAAGTAAATCATTCAATATACTATTCCTGCCAAACACACCTTCAATCGATGAATTCACTTATTTCAAATCAATATCAAAATAACTTTAAATCTTCAGACATTAATTCCATATATCACTTACCAACATTCTCAAATCAGAGAACGTCTTACGGATATGAGTACATCGTATACAGAAGCCCGAAGGCTGCACAGAAGCACATAAGTGCTAACAGAAACCCGTAAGGGTTGAATAGAAACTCGTAAGAGCTGAACGGAAACCCATAAGGGTTAAACTGAAGCTCAAAAGAGCTAAATGAAAACCCAATAGGGTTAAATTGAAACTCATATGAGTTAACTGAAGCTCATGAGAGCTAAATGGAAAGTAAACACGAGAGTTCACAATAAATGCTGCACCTCGGTTTACTTAGGTAATTTTCCGTCAATTCCTCCTTTGCACTGAACGACTGTACTTAATCTCGCATTCCATTCGTTTCGAACATTCAATTCAATTTCATAACTTTAACAATAATTTTATTTTCAACCAATGATATCAATAAATAAAAATTAGTATTCATTATATTCAAAAAATTAAATTAAATTTTACCCATACGAACTTACCTGGGTTAAATTGTGGAATTTGTAGTAGTGCAGGGACTATCCTGCTAATTTTCCCTTTTCACGATTATTTTCGGGCTCTTGATCTAAAATTTAAATTTATTTCTTCATTAGCATATATTTCAGTTTCAATTCAGTTCACAATTAATACCTTTCAATTTTAAAATTACACATTTACCCCAACTTTTATAGTTTTTACAGTTTAGTCCCTCACCATTTAGTCTATCAAATAAGCTAATTTTTCTCAATTGAAAATTTATCTAATTATTCTAAGCCACCATAAAGTCATTGATCAATAGAATTTTAGTATCAAACCCTAATATTTAATCTTTTCACAATTTGGTCCTAAAATCAATTTCAATTGAAATCACTTGATAAAATCATCATATAAAAAAAATTAAAACTCCAAATCCTTGTTAATTCATCACAAACATCCCGCACTCATCAATGGTAACTTTCAAAATTACCCATAAAATCAAAAACTAATGAAATTAAAAATCTCAAAAACATACAATTTTCAAGAAAAGAGCAAGAATTGAACTTACATGAAGTAAAAGAAATAAAACCAGCTTAAAAACTTCTCCTATGGCATTTTTGGCTGATAAATTGAAGAAGAATAGCCTAGAAAACTTTAGAATTCAACTTTTTTAAGTTAATTTCATAAAATTTACAAATTTGCCCTTATTTCACCTAATTTTATTATTTTTTTTCTGCTTATGCCGCCCAAGCTATTCCAAACATGTCTATTTACCCTTTTGGGGCTCCATTATTTACCACTTGGCTATTTAAATCACTATTTCTTTATTTAACAAGTTTTGCACCATTTTCAATCTAGTCCTTTTTATTTAATTAACTATCAAAACGTTAAAATTTTCTAACGAAACTTTAATACTAACTCAATGACACTCCGTAAATATTTTTATAAATATTTACGGCTCGGTTTATGAAATTGAGTTCTCAATACCTCGTTTTCAAAACCATTTAACTCAACACTTTCTTCTAAAATACAAATCACTATTTCAAAAATCTTCCTAAAATCACATTTAACTCATAAATACTAAATGATAAAATTTTTGAACTCATTCATTAGATTTTGCAGTCTCGAACCACTATTTTCGACACCACAGAAAATTGGGCTATTACAGCCAAGCCACATGCCCGTGTGCTAGGCCGTGTGAAGCTACTGATTTTATTTCTATAAAAATATCAGGGGACACACATCCGATTCACCTAGTTGTGTGTCACACACGGCTAAGACACATGCCCGTGTCTCTGTCCGTGTGGACAACAATAGGTCATTTTTCAAGCCATATTTCTCTCCCAAATTGGTACCAACTTAAACACAACAATTTGCATATAAGCATGGAATATTTAGACATTCAAAACCCACCAATATCAAGTTTATAACATGTAATATCCACACATTCAACATGATGTCCCTAAGCATCTCAATTGACCACTTTAAAACATGTCAATTATCCCTCCAAAATCTACCTAAATAGTCAAACACATATATGCATCATTGTGCCTAAAACTTAACATGCATGCCACTTATCAATCTCAACCATTTGATACCTAAAATACCAATTCACAAACAAGGCATTCAAATGGTAACCATACACCACATACAATAAGACTATTTACATATTTACATAACAAAATATACCAAATTCAAGCCAAATCAAATGACTAAATACATGACCAAAACATATAGGCTACTGTTAGCCGAAATGACCTATACATGCCATTTAACCAAAATATGTAGTCAAAAGTACCTAAATAGGGTTTGATAGTGTGATGAGATCTCTGACAACTTCCAATCCGAACGAGCTTCCGAAACACTATAAAACACAAAAAAATAAACAAAGTAAGCAATTAAGCTTAGTAAGTTCGTATAATTAAAAATTCAACTTACCATTCAACCCTAATTTAGGTAAGTAAAATTAAGACATAAAACAACTCCATTTGGCCCAAAAGCCTAACACATAATCCACAATCATATTAGCCATGAATTGATATGTCAAATGTATATCACTTCCCGTATTTCACAAAGATAACTGTACTAGTTCGTATCGAACTCATATAATCCTCGTAACCATACTATGCCCGTTGAACCACTTGGAATAATATCAGATACGCGGGTATCTTGCACACTAAGTGCCAATACGTGGTCAAAACCACCATTATCTCATATCAATGCTCACTCTCGAGCCATAACTGGGTCTGCTCACACAAGCTATCAGTCAAGACATAGCTACACGGTGCTGCACACACAAGCTGTAAAGTAACTGCAAGACATACTGGAAACTCAGCCACTGTTAGGACGTACGAGACCAGCTCCCAAAACACGGTAACCCTTAATGACAGGTCATTTGTATCCTATCTATTCCTAAGGTTCAATCGGGATCCATCAGTCGCGAAAACTTCGTCAAATATTTTCGTAGAGTTGTATCATTAAGAATGAAATAATAAATCATTTAAAACATATATAATTTAATGCTTATTAAGCATACGAACTTACCTCGAATTCGTACAGAGAATAACAATCGATTACTTCAACACTTTATCTTTTCCCCGATTTAATTTCGTAAGCTACTTTTCTTGATCTATATAATCAAATTTAACTAATTTAATTCTCACTCTATTAAAATCAATCCAAAAATCCTGTTATGGCTAAATTACTATTTTGCCCATATACTTTTGACTCCTTTAGAATTTAGTCCCTAGGCTCGTAAAATGAAATTAATGCAATTTCACCCTAACCAAGCCTAGACAAATTTAATATATGTTCATAGCAGCTCATACATTTCACAATTTCACACATTTAACACAATTTTTGCATTTCTCAATTTAACCCCTAATTAACTATTTCAATAAAAAGTACTTAACAAAAGTTGTTTAACTTCCAATAAGGATTCATTTTCTTCCATTAAACTTTAAAACCCTATCATATTCATCAATGTAAAATCTCAAGCTATTCAATAGTTTTGCAAATTAGTCCCTTATCTAGCTAGGTTAAGCTACAACGATCCCGAAAACATAAAAACCATAAAAAATGGGACAAGATTTCACTTACATGCAAGGGAGAGCTTGAACAAAATTTTTATCTTCTCCAATGGGGGTATTTGGCCAACACAAAGGGAATGGGAGAAAGATGATAGTTATTTCTTGTATTAATTTAACCTTTATTTACCTAATTACCAAATTACCCTTACCTAACTTTAAAATTTTCATAATTACCAAGCCATGCACATCCACTATCACCTTTAATGGTCTAATTACCATATAAGGACCTCCACTTTAAATTTTTATAGCTATTTAATACTTTTAGCTATTAGCACACAACTTTTGCACTTTACGCGATTTAGTCCTTTTTCACAAATTGAACACATAAAAGATAAAGTTTCTTAACAAAATTTTTATACTATAATACTATCATGCTGTAGATCACAAAAAAAATATTAAAATAAAATTTTCTATATCAAATTTGTGGTCCAAAAACCACTGTTCCGATTTCACTGAAAACGGGTTGTTACAACTCTCCCTCTTAAGGAATTTTCGTCCCCGAAAATCTTACTAGAAAACAGGTTAGGGTATTATTTTCTCATAGTTTCCTCAAGTTCCCAACTAGCCTCCTCAATCCCGTGACGTTGCCAAAGAACCTTAACTAAGGTTATATTTTTTTATTAGTTCTTTAATCTCTCGTGCCAAAATTTTGATCGGTTCCTCGTTATACAACATGTCGGGCTAAATCTCAACCTCTGTCGGAGAAATTATATGCGAAGGGTCTGATCGATACTGTCGTAACCTAGATACATGAAACACATTATGAATCTCTTATAACTCCGACGGTAATTCAAGTTGATATGCCACTAGCCCTATTCTCTCGATAATCTTGTACGGTCTGATAAATAGTGGACACAGCTTTCCTTTACGACCAGATCAGAAAATCCTTTTTCAAGGCGATACTTTCAGAAACACTCTATCGCTAATATAAAATTCAATTTCCTTACGTTTCAAATCTGTATACAATTTCTGTCGATCTGAAGCTGCTTTAAAACTATCATTAATCACTTTCACTTTCTCTTTGGTCTCTCTGATCAAATCAACCCCGTGAATCTTTTTCTCACTATGCTCGGTCTAGTACAACAGAGTTTGAAATTTATGACCATATAAAGCTTCATATGGTGCCATCTTTATGCTCGACTGAAAACTATTGTTATACGCGAATTCAACCAGCGGTAAATGTAATGAAGCATACCTTCAAGAATCTGAATCACTCTCTCAGACTGACCATCAGTTTGAGGGTGAAAGGCAGTGCTAAAATACAACCGCGTACCCAAAGCTTCTTGTAACTTTTTCCAAAATTGTGATGTAAACCGCAGATCTCTATCCAAAATAATGGAGACTGGCACTCCATGTAATATGACGATCTTGAAAATATACAACTCAGGTAACCTATTAAGTGAGAAGTCTATACGCACTGGAATAAAACGTACGGACTTTGTAACTCTATCCTATTTCTTTTTCGGATAGCATCTTTCTTTTTCGGATAACATCTTTCTTTTTCGGATACGAAATCCATCGTAACTCTATCCCATTTCCACTCTGGTATCATCACTGGCTGTAACAGTCATGAAGGTACTTAATGTTCGGCTTTGACCTGTTTACAAATCAAACACCTGGACACAAAGTCAGAAATGTCACGTTTTATACCCTACCACCAGTACATCTGTCTCAAATCATTATACATCTTATTACTCCCCGTACGAACAGACAAGCTACCATAGTGAGCTTCGTGCAAAATTTTTTGTATAAGCTCTAGATTCTTCAGTACACAAACTCTACCTTGGAACAATAAACAGTCACCGAGTCCGACCTAAAATTCAGAATCAGAAGTCGACTCACAATGTACTCGTTTAGCTTGCAATTCATTATCACATTTCTGAGCTTCACAGATTTGCTGTAAAAATATCAATTTAGCTTTTAACTCAGCTAAGACCGAACCATCATCAGACAAGGTCAATCGAGTATTCATTGCTCACAAAGCAAATAAATATTTTTACTCAAAGCATCCGCAACTACATTTGCTTTTCCCGTATGGTAATCAATGATTAACTCATAATCTTTTAACAGTTTGAGCCATCTACGCCGTCTCAAATTTAGATCTTTCTTTGATTTTAGATACTTCAAACTCTTGTGATCAGTAAATATATGGCATTTTACACAATAGCAGCCAGTTCCAAGTCGTGTGTCGGATATTCTTCTCGTGCGTCTTTAAATGTCTGGAAGCATAAGCTATCACTTTGCCTTTTTGCATTAAAACACATCCCAAACCATTCAATGACGCATCATTGAAAATCACAAATTCTTTACTCGACTCAGGCTGAACCAAAACTGGTGCTTCGGTTAACACTGCTTTCAACTGATTAAAACTCTGTTGGCATTTCTCAGACCACTCAAACTTTACATCTTTCTGCAATAATCAAGTCATCAATGTAGCTATCATTGAGAACCCTTTTACAAATCAACGATAATAGCCAGCTAATCCCAGAAAACTTCTAACTTCAGATATGTTTCTTGGTGGTTTCCAATCAACAACTACTGAAATCTTACTCGGATCAAGTCTGATGCCTTCTGCCAATACAATGTGTCCTAAAAATCCAACTTCTCGGAGCCAAAACTCGCACTTGCTAAATTTAACAAATAGTCATTTATCTCGCAGAGCCTGTAACACAATTCTCAAATGCTCGCATGCTCAGACTCGTCTCAGGAATATATCAGGATATCATCAATGAACACAACAACAAATCTATCCAAATATGGTCTAAAGATTTGATTCATCTAATCTATGAATACTGCAAGAGCGTTAGTTAACCCAAATGGCATAACAAGAATTTTATAGTGCCCGTACCTGGTCCTAAACGCAGTTTTTGGCACATCCAAATCTTTAACCCGCAATTGAGAATAACCATAACGTAAATCAATCTTTGAAAATACCGTTTCACCTTTCAGTTGATCAAACAAATCACCGATTCGCGGTAATGGATACTTATCCTTGATTGTAACTTTGTTGAGTTGTCAATAATCGATACACAATCTCATTGAACCATCTTTCTTCTTAACGAACAAAACCAATGCACCCCAGGGTGAGAAACTCAGTCGTGCAAAACCTCTATCTGTTAACTCTTGCAACTGAACTTTCAACTCTTTCAACTCAGTAGGAGCCATTCTGTACAGAACTATCGATATCAGTGATGTTTCCTGTAATGACCCAAAATTCACAGGCACCGAAAAAATGAGTTATAGGGCCTCCATCTTAGTAAACCAAGTTCGTAAATAATTATTAGGAGTAATCATGAGTCTAGTTGAGTGTTTAATTAGGTTCAAATTGGGTGAATTTAGCTTAGTTAATAGATATTAGGAAAAAGGACCGAATTGAATCAGGTGTAAAAGTTTAATTATAGATTAAAAGAAGATAAGGGGGACTAAATAGGCAATTAAGCCTATTCTAATGAATGAGATGGCAAAACATAAAAATCTTTAATTTTTATGATTGTTTAATCATAAAATATATTATTATTGTTTTTATTTTATTATATTATTAATTAAATTGATTATATTATTATATTATATTATGAAATAAATTAAGAAAAAACAAGTGTAAGGTAAAAATAAAATACAAGTGTATTAATTTAAATGAGTACATTTGTATTATTTATATATATTTAGTAAAAATATATTTTATTATTTATTATTAATTAGTAAAAGATTTTTATATGATAAATAAATTGAAATTATGACAAGTGGATAGTGATGATAAAATACAAATGTAAAACATATATGTGTACATTTTTAATATTTATAATTGTTATTAAATAGATATTTATTATTATAATAATTATTATTGTTATTATTTAATTGATATTATATTATTAGATTAATGAACAAATTAATAAGTTGACAAATATATGGTGATAGTAAAGTACAGGTGTAATAAATCATATGCATACAATTGTAAAATACATATTTATTTACTTAATATTTAAGAAATAATAATTATTATTAAGTTAATATAATAATATAATAAACTAAAGTAAAATGAAAACATAAAAAGAAACAAAAAGAAATAGAAAGAAACGGAATAGAAACGCAACAGGGAGAAAAAGAAAGAAAAGAAAAAGGGAAAGAAAGAAAGGAGAAATAGGGTTTTTAAAGCTTGGAGTTTAATTTGGTAAGTCAATTTAGTCCCTTTTCTTATAATTTTGATGTTTTTGGAGTCCTAGAGTTGAATATTATTGAATTTAAGTTGAAATTTTGAAAATTAGTATATTTTTTAGTAGGGTTCATGTTGAATAAATGATTGAATTAGGGGTTTATTTGATAGAATTATTGATTAGAATTGATGAACGGATTAAATTGTAAACTAGGCTATAAGTTTTGTGTTGTAGGGACTAAATTGAAAGAAATTAAAAATTATGAAATTATGATGAAATTTTAATAGTTAAATTTAAGTTTATATGGAATTTGGATAGAAATAAGATATAAATTGTAATGGGAAAATAGATGAATTTAGTTAGGACTAAAATTGGAATTTAAGTGAAAGTTAAATAGAAATTTAGTATTTAATGTAAATTAGTAATATATTAATGATTGTAGATTATTTTAATTTTCGTAGCTAACAAAGAACCCGAGACATCGGCACCGAAAGGAAAGGAAAAATTTATCGAGGAGTAATCGCGAAATTCGAGTTTGTGTTACTATAATTCAAGTTATTCATTATTAAATATTAATTTTAAATTTATTTAATTTATGGTAAGTAAATATTGAGGTAAGTAACTTTATTGAATTGAATTTAGAAAATTGAATTGAATGAGAAATATGTGTTAGTATTGAATTGAATTTTGATTAGTAAATGAAAAAGTGAATTTGATATTGAAAGTAAATTTTGAAATGAAAGTGAGTTTGAATGGAGAATTGGAAACCCTATTAACTAGTCGGGCTGAGTTGGATATAGTTGGCATGCCATAGGATTGGAAGAGCTCAAGGATACTTCAACCTCGAGTCGATGAGACATTGGGTGTCACTATTTTAATTCGGATAGATTCCATGAGATACTGGTATCACTTTACTTTGGCTAGGCCGATGAGACACTGGGTGTCAACTTTGCTTCGAACTATCCGATGAGGCACTGGGTGCCAATCTGGTGTGTTTGGTTAGATCCATGTATCCGCCAAAGTCTGAGTCTGTTAATAAGGGTAATTAATTGAAAATTAAATCAAATGAAATGAATCAGTTGAGCCATTGAAAAGAAACGTGATTGTGGAATATAATTTGAAAATGTGAATAGAAAGTATGAACTGAATGTTCATGAGATAAATAATGGTTCAATGTGATAGTGTATGATATTAACTATTGAAAGCCAAATTGAATTGTAGATATTGAGAAAAGAAAGTTAAATAAGAATTAGTTTGGTAAATTTTAAAGTTAAATGATTTAATTTACTTGGTTATTACATTATAATTTGAATTGTAGTAATACCACTGAGTATGAAATACTCAGCGTACAGTTGTTTTCATGCGCATGTTAGTAGAAATTAAGGTTCCGGCTCAACATCCAGAGCGATCCCGACTCTAGTACAAAATTTGGTGATGTAATCTTTCTTTTGGTAAAGTGGCATGTACTTAGGTGTTAGATTGGTTACTTGAAAGTGTCTTATGCTTTTGGTTGAAAATGATACTAAAATGATATTTTGATACTTAGTGTAATGAAATGGAAATATAATTATCATAACATATTTGGTATATTTGATAACAAGTTGAAATAGAAAGAATGAAGTTTATTAATTTAAACAATATATGCGAATATTTATTTAGTAAATTACTAAGTTGATGTTTAAGATATGTTTAGGTATTTTTGAATACGAAATTGTATGGATTATGATATTGGTTTTGAATTGGTTGCAGGTTGAAATTGCAGGGAAGGTTAAATATTTATAAATGAGTTATATTGAGTTTTTATTTTATTTTATTTTTTAAAAAATGAAGTCAATTAGTAATAAAAAAAATATTTATATGAAATTATGATTATATTATAATATGTTTGTTATTTGTTTAAGAATTTTTTTGTAGATTGTCTGGTATGTTCGGTAATGCCTCGTAACCCTGTTCTGGCTAGAGGTGCTCATAGGCCGGGCCGGGCCAGGTTCGAGCCAGGCCTAAAAAAAATTTTGGCCCGACCCGAAATATGGGCTTAAAATTTTGTCCAGGCCTGGCCCGGGAAAAAATTCATAATCCCGAGCTCGGCCCGGCCCATTTTTTTAATAAACACCAAAAATTTATTTTAAAAATATTTTAAAATAAAAAAATAAAAAATAAATATATTTATTATATTCGGGCTGGGCCCGGGCCAAAAAAGTGGTGCCCGAGGCCCGGCTCATTTTCTAAACGGGCCTCATCTTTTTTGCTCAAGCTCATATTTCGGGCCTATATTTTTACTCGAACCCTCCCATATTTCGGATGGGCCGTCGGGCCGGGCCGGGCCACCCGGCCCATGAGAACCTCTAGTTTCAGCGATAATTGAGGGTTAGGGGGTGTTACATTTTTGGTACTAACTCAATAGAAATCTCAACCTCTCTGATCGGTGGCAACCCAGGTAACTCTTCTGAAAACACATCTGAATATTCACAAACCACTTGCACTGATTCAATCTTCGATTCAAACACTTTAGTATCCAGCACATATGCAAGGTAAGCATTGCAACCCTTTCTCACATATTTCTGCGCTAGCATAGCCGATATCACAAGAGGCAACCCACTCGAATTATCTGAATCAATACGAAGAGTCTCACCCTTCTGACATTTTAACACAATAATCTTTCGTCTACAGTTTACAACAGCATCATGCAGAGTCAGCCAATCCATACTGAAAATCACATCGAATTCATCAAACAGTAAAAGCATCAAATCGGCCAAAAAACTGTAACCCCGAGTCATCAAAGAACAATTCTTGCAAACTTTATCAATTAAAACATACTGACCTAAGGGGTTCGATACCTTAATCACGAATTTAGTGGACTCAATAGGTAAACTCTTACTAGACACTAAATTCGTACATACATAAGAATGGGTTGATCCGGGATCAATCAAAGTAGTTACATCAGTGTTATAGAGAGAAAAAGTACTGGTGATAATGTCTGGCGCCGATACATCTTCGCCAGCGCGAATAGCATAAGCTCTGGCTGGTTCCCGTGCCTCGGATCTCACAGCAGAATCCTTTGTTACACCTCTACTACCATTCATATTTCCAGTATTTCAGGGTGGTCTCCCTCCTACAGCTCTATTGCTCGGTTGAGTAGTCGAAATTTTATCTTTCTCAAGTAACTCAGGATAATCCCGAATGAAATGCTCCTGCGAGCCACATCCGAAACAGGCTCTATCATTCATCCAACATTCTCCAAAATGTCGTCTACCACACCGTTTACACTCAGGTCTATTGGCCTTAACACTACCAACGCTCACTACTGAAGTGGCTTGAGCTTTTGGACTTGCGTGTTGCTTTCCACGATCTCTATTAGAATACCTCACTGAAGCGGTCGAGCGATTATGGAAATCTTTCGATTTCTTTGACGATGAATGATATGATTTACTTATTGACCTCTTTCTTGAATCTCTAGCCTGAGAATCGACTCTTCTCTTTTCTTTACTAAGCTACCCGGCTTTGTGTGCTCTATCAACTAACACAACAAATTCTTTCAGTTCAAGTATTCTGACTAAAAGCTTAATGTCTTCATTCAACCCGTCTTAAAACCTTTTACACATAACCACTTCAGTTGAAATGCACTCTCAAGCATACTTGCTTAATCTAACAAACTCTCTTTCATACTTGGCTATGGTCATATGACCCTGTTTCACCTCTAGAAATTCCTTGCGCTTTTGATCAAGAAATCGTTGACTTATATACTTCTTTCTGAACTCTGTCTAAAAGAATTCCCATGTGACTCGGTCTCAAGGTACTAAAGAAATTAACATGCTCCACCACTGGTATGCGGCATCTTTCAAAAGGGATACAGCACATTTAACACATTCTATTGGCGTACAAGATAATTCATCAAAGACTTTGATCGTATTCTTTAGCCAAAACTCGGCTCTCTCAGGGTCATCATCAACTATAGCCCTAAACTCTTCGACTCTATATTTTTGAATTTTATCTACAGGCGGTTTGCTCATGTGTATAGGTTCCAACACTTGAGGACCTACGGGAATTGGTTGGGGAAAAGGTAGGGGTGGAGGTTGCTGAGCAGCCGGATTAGTTCAGAAAAACTCAGTGAACCACTCGTTCATTATTTAGAAGAAGGCTTCCTTAGCCTCTCCTACACCACCTTCAGATACGAGTCTTGATCAAGACGACAGTGCTCTGCAAACGAAGGCTGGCACGTTACTTTTTACATCACTGGAGTCTGCTCGATTGGAATCTATTACTATATGAAAACATGATCTAAACTGTTAGGAGACATCACACTATCACAGGTTATAAAATGGCATGTATAGCTAGACTTGCAAACGCTACGTTAGTCCTAGAATTGACTAAATCGTAGCTCTGATACCAATAAATATAACACTCCTAACCCGTACCCGATGTCAAAATAGGATTATGGAGCATTAACGGACTTATAACTCAATCAGGCAAACATTACATGTACATTTCTCATTCAAATTAAAACCATTCATAAACAATCATATGGTCCCTAATACGAGCTCTCAATGCCCCAAAATAAACATTAAAAATGGTTCAAGACTAAACCAAGTACTCAATAAATTTTTAGAAAAACATTAAAAATTTTCAAAGTGCAGGGGACACACGCCCATGTGGCCAAGCCGTGTGGGCATTCAAAATAGGGACACACGATTGTGTTCTAGCCCGTGTTCGTACTCGTGTAACTCACTAACTTGGGGCACACGGCCAAACCACATCCCCGTGTGCCAAGCCGTGTGTTAGGCCATGTGAAAACTGAAAGATATACTGACTTTTGTCACACGGCCAAGCCACACGCTCGTGTGCTAGGCCATGTGAAGCTATTGACTTGACTTCTATAGAAATATCAGGGGACACACGGCCATGTCACCTTGCCATGTGTCACACGCTTGTGTGGACAACAATAGGCCATTTTTCAAGCCATATTTCTCACCCAAATTGGTACAAACTTAAACACAACAATTTGCATATAACAATGGCATATTTAGACATTCAAAACCCATCGATATCAAGCTTATAACATTTAATATCCACATGTTCAACATGATGTTCCTAAGCATCTCAATTAACCACTTTAAAACATGCCAATTATGCCTCCAAAATCTACCTAAATAATCAAACACATATATGCATCATTGTGCCTAAAACTTAACAAACGTGCCACTTATCAATCTCAACCATTTGGTACCCAAAATACCAATTCACAAACAAGGCATTCACATGGTAACTATACACTACATACAATAAGGCTATTTACATATTTACATAACAAAATATACTAAATTCAAGCCAAATCAAATGGCTAAATAGATGACCAAAACATATAGGCTACCATTAGCCAAAATAACTTATACATGCCATTTAGCCAAAATAACTTATACATGCCATTTAACCAAAATATGTAGTCAAAAGTACCAAAATAGTGTTTGATAGTGTAATGAGATCTCTGACAACTTCCAATCCGAACGAGCTTCTGAAACACTATAAAACACGAAAAAATAAATAGAGTAAGCAATTAAACTTAGTAAGTTTATATAATTAAAAATTCAACTTACCATTCAACCACCATTTAGGTAAGTAAAATTAAGACATAAAACAACTCCATTTTACCCAAAAGCCTAACACATAATCCACAATCATGTTAACCATTAATTCATATGTCAAATGTATATCACTTCCCGTATTTCACAAAGATACGTGTACTAGTTTGTATCGAACTCATATAATCCTCGTAACCACACTGTGCCCATTGAACCACTTGGAATAATATCAGATACGTAGGTATCTCGCACACTAAGTGTCAATACGTGGTTAAAACCACCACTATCTCATATCAGTGCTCACACTCGAGCCATAACTAGGTCTGTTCACACAAGCTATCAGTCAAGATGTAGCTACACGGTACTGCTCACGCAAGCTATAAAGTAACAGCAACACATGTTGGACACTCAGCCACCGGTAAGGCGTACGAGACCAGCACCCAAAACACGATAACCCCTAATGGCATGCCATTTGTATCCTATCTATTCCTAATGTTCAACCGAGATCCAAAAGTTGCCGAAACTTCATCAAATATTTCCATAGAGTTGTATCATTAAGAATGAAATAATAAAGCTTTTAAAACATATATAATTTAATGCTTATTAAACATACGAACTTACCTCGAATTCGTACGGAGAATAACAATCGATTACTCCAACACTTTATCTTCTCCCCGATTTAATTCTGTAAGTTGCTTTTCTTGATCTATATAATCAAATTTAACTAATTTAATTCTCATTCTATTAAAATCAATCCAAAAATTATGTTATGGCTAAATTACTATTTTGCCCCTATACTTTTGACTCCTTTACAATTTAGTCCTTTGGCTCGTAAAATGAAATTAATGCAATTTCACCCCTAACCAAGCCTAGCCGAATTTAATATATGTTCATAAAAGCTCATACATTTCACAATTTCACATATTTAACACAATTTTTGCATTTCTCAATTTAACCCCTAATTAACTATTTCAATAAAAAAACACTTAACAAAAGTTGTTTAACTTCCAACAAGGATTCATTTTCTTCCATTAAACTCCAAAACCCTATCATATTTGTCAATGCCATTAAACTCCAAAACCTTATCATATTTGTTAATGGAAAATCTCAAGCTATTCAATAGTTTTGCAAATTAGTCCCCTATCTAGCTAGGTTAAGCTATAACGATCCCGAAAACATAAAAAAACATAAAAAAAAGGGGACAAGATTTCACTTACGTGCAAGGGAGAGCTTGAACAAAATTTTTCTCTTCTCCAATGGGGGTATTCGAACAACACAAAGGGAATGGGAGAAAGATGATAGCTATTTCTTTTATTAATTTAACCTTTATTTACCTAATTACCAAATTACCCTTACCTAACTTTAAAATTTTCATAATTACCAAGCCATGCACTTCCACTATCACCATTAATGGTCTAGTTACCATATAACAACCTCCACTTTAAAGTTCTATAGCTATTTAATACCTTTAGCTATTAGCACACAACTTTCGCACTTACGTGATTTAGTCCTTTTTCACAAATTGAACACATAAACGATAAAATTTCTTAACAAAATTTTTATATTATAATAATGTTGTAGATCACAAAATAATATTAAAATGAATTTTTCTACATCAGATTTGTGGTCCTGAAACCACTGCTCTGATTTCACTGAAAACAGGTTGTTACACCTACAGTCACTAATCAACTTTCACATTCACATATCAAATTTTTTTTCTCATATCACAAACACTTAATTCACATAGTTTATTTAACACTTAATTCATATGTTCACTTTTATCTTTATTTTCAAATATTATTACACATACACTTTTACTTTCACATAGCACTTTTACAATCCTTAGTGAGTCTCAGTGGATTTCAATAATTTTGATACATTGCACAGATCCAAGGCAAACACGAACTCCCGACCTATAACGGAACTACGATAACTAGAACTCAAAAAAACATATGAGAACTCCTGTAAACACATCACATAACCCAATACTCCTATCCTAATCCCCTCTGAATCCTAGTATCACCAGATCGACTCCTATCTGAACCCTTTGTAACACCCCTAACCCGTATCCATCGTCAGATTAGGGTTACGAAGTATTAACGATCAACCAAAAACCATGCAACTTTATATCATTTAAGAACCTAAATATATCATTAACCATTCAATCACATACATTTTGTCCTTAAATCGAGCCATCAATGCCCTAAAAATAGCTTGGGAGAAATTCAGGACTAATTTGAAACAAATCAGGAAGTTTAGGAAAAACATACAAAAATTGAAAATAGGGGTCACACAGCCATGTGGAACCTCCCAGGCCATTTAAATTTCAAATAAGGGACACATGGCCGTGTCCCAGCCTGTGTCCTTACTTGTGTAACTCTCTAACTAAGGTCACATGATCATGTCACACGCCCGTGTTCCAAGCCATATGTTAGGCCATGTAACTTACTGACTTGCATACAAAAGAACTCTCAGATGACACACGACCATGTCGCCAGGCCATGTGCCTCACACGACTGAGTCACACACCCATGTGAACCCAAAATTCACCTAGAATCAAATCATTTCAATACCATATCATGCTTAACTTCTCAAACCATTCATGCACATATTAAAATGGCCTAAACATCACCTAAACACACATCAAAATGCCATTTCAAGATCCTATTTCAACCAACCAATATGTCATTCAAAGGCACCACAATATACCAAAACATAACATGCCAAAACAAGTCAACTTTATCGTATTTCAATCATCATAACCTAGTTCAACGTCTTACCAAAACATACCACATATTGACCATTTCCAAACCAACATTTGATACCCAAAATACCATATACTTCAATCATCAAAAAGTGACCAAAAGAACTTACCTAAACAAGCATTATAATTCCTTCAACCATACTTAAACATCAAGGCACAAACATACCAAATTACCATTTACATGTTCAGCAAAAAACCATTACACAACATCTTATACATGTCATTATAAACCTTAGCCAAAATGTTCAAAAACTACCGAATTGTTTGCTGGATAGTGTGATAGATCTCTGACGAGCTTCTGATAATCTATAAAACAAAGGGAAACAACTACGTAAGTAATGAATGCTTAGTAAGCTCGTATAAACTAAAACATAACTTACCATTTCATTTGCATAATATAAAGCATAAGTATAAATCAATCAAAACCATAAGCTTGGCATAAGCCTATACAACATCATCAAAATCACAAGTTAGTACTTTTGTACATGGTTCAAATGAATTCATCTATAAACAAGTAGATTTGCACATATAAACTCATCATTTAGTTCATAATTCCCTTTTCATAAGTTCATGATACATTTCATTTGAACACTTACCATATTGTTCCTTTTCATACCTGTTGAACCATTTAGGATTACATCCGATACACGAGAAAGCTCACACAAAATGTGCCTTTACATATAACTGTAACATTTCCTTTACATCATTGCTCACACGAGCTGTGAAGTGAGCCTGCTCACACGAGCTGTGAAATGAGCCTGCTCACACGAGCTGTGGGTTGGAATGTAAGCTACATGATGCTGCTCACACGAGCTATGGAGTATTCCCAAAAAATCCAGGACCTCAGCCATCGATTGGACATTCAAGACCAATACCCGAACATGAAATCCCTAATGATATGTCATTCGTATCTTAAGAATTCCTAAGGTTCAAGCGGGACTCGATATCCGTCAATTCGTCACAACATTGATAAGTTTATAATTCAATTCATTATCTCTCAACAACATAACAAATATTCAAATTTAACCAACATTAAAAATGGTTACAGTTCATACGAACTTACCTCGACAATTAGGGGCGTAGGAATAAAGTCCAACTAATCCAAAGCTTTTGCTTTACCTCGATATAGGTCCAAACGTGGTTTATCTTGATCCATAGTTCAATCAATAAAGTACCCTTAATATTCAATTTAATCCATAGTTCACATTTATGCAAAATTACCAATTTACCCCTAACATTTTAACTTTTTACAATTTAGTCCTTAAGTTCATATCTTGCAATTTAACCATTTTAACTTAAATCCATGTTAACCATAGATATAAGAGACCTTGAAATAACCCATATTTACTATCATTTCACAAAAAATCCTAGAATTTACACCTTTAACAATTCAATCCCTAACTATAAAATTGATCAAAAATCAATTAACAAAACTTGTTTATTTTTCAACAAATATTCATAATGTATCATTTAACATAAAAGCCTATTAAAAAACATCAATGGCATAACCCTCAACCTTTAACAATTTTGCAGATTAACCCTCAGGCTAGCTAGATAATGCTAAAACAATCTAAAAAACATAAAAATCATTAAAAACAGGGCTCGAGATCACTTACATGCACACACCTAAGCTAACCAAACCTTCAACCCTTAGAAATGGCTATTGTTCCTTCAAATTTCGGTGGAGAAGATGAATAATGAAGATGAAGCAAATTTTGTTTTGTTTAATTTAGGTTTTCTTTGTTCAATTACCATTTTAACCTTTAAAAACTATCATAATTACAATAAAACCTTTCCATATACATCCACTACCTCATTTAAATGGTTTATTTACCATTCAAGTCCATTAAATTTCATTTTCAAAGTCATTTAATAGAACTCTACTTTTTTACTTTTTTATGATTTAGTCCTTTTCACTTAATTATCTATTTAAACATCAAAATTTCTTAACGAAATTTTAATACGACCTTAATAATATCCCGTATACCTATAATAAATAATAAGATAATAATTTACTTGCAAGAATTGTGGTCTCAAAATCACTATTTTCGACAACATTGAAAATGGGCTATTACACTCTTAGTTCCCCACAAGTCCAAAGTCTTTTCATTATCATATATAATTCCTCTAAGTTCATTAAGGCATTTATGCTCATATCACTTTCATATAACATATGTCATAGCCTAAATTTTCAGTGGTGTCAGAATGGTGATTCGAGATCACTAAATCTGACAAATGAGTATAAAATATTATTAATTTAGTGAGTATAATTTAAATGTGAAGTTAGGAAAATTTTTGAAATAGTGAATAGTATACTAGGAATAAATATTAAAATAATTAGAATCGAAAATGAGGTATCGAAACCTCAAACTCACAAACTGAGCCACAAATATTTTTAGAAACATTTATAGTGTGTCATTGAGTTGGTAATAAATTTTCGTTAGAAAATTCTAACGTTTGGGTGGCCAATTAATTAAAAAGGACTAAACTAAAAATAAGGTAAAATTTGTTACAAAGTGATTAAATAGCTTAAGTGATAAATAAGGAGGGACTTAAGGCACAAATATGCCAATATGGAATAGTTGAGATGGCATAAGAGAAGAAAAATCTGAAAAAGTGATGTAATAAGGGCAAAATTGGAAATTTTGTAAAAATTAACAAATAAAAATCTTAATTAAAATATTTTCTAGGCAATTCTTCATATTTCTCAGCAAAAAACACCATTTAAGGGTCCCTCAAATCTGGTTTTTCATATATTTGAATCATGTAAGTTTAATTCTTGATTATTTCTTCTAATTTTTGTGATTTTGATACTTTTACAATTAGGTCCAACTAATTATTTCATTAGTTTTTCATTTCATGGCTGATATTGAGAGTTACCATTGATGAGTGCTGAACTTTTATGATGAATTAACATGGAATTAAAGCTTTAATTTTATTATATGATGATTTTATTAAGTAATTTTGATAGAAATTGACTTTAGGGACCTAATTATGAAAAAGTTTGGAATTAGGGTTTGGAGTTGTGATTTTAAATATTACATAGCCTAAGATAGTTGGACAAGGTGTTAATTGAGAAAAAATTATATCAATTGAGGGGTTAATTGAGTAGGGACCAAATTGTAAAAATTATAAAGTTTGGGGTAAAAGTGTAATTTCAAAAATTAAAGGGTATAAATTGTGAAATAAATTATAATTGAATTAAATGCTGATGAATGAATAAATTTGTATTTTAGATCAAGAACCCAAAGATAAACGAGGAAAGGAGAAATTACAGATTAGTCACTAAACTTCTGCAACTTTTCCAAAGTAGTCAGGTAAGTTCATATGGTTAAATTTTAATGATTATTTGATAATTCTAGGAATAATAGAATTTGTTAATTCATATGTTTGCTATTGAATTGTGAAAATTGTAAAATAAAAGAATATATATATATGTATGAAAATTGAATTATAAGTTCAAATTGAGTAAAACGTAGGGTTGAGTACTTCTGATCAGTGACAAGTGATAAGTGGTAGCTTTGCTACACTTATCTGCTCAGTGACAAGTGACAAGTGATAAGTGGTAGCTTAGCTACACTTATCTAATCAGTGACAAGTGACAAGTGATTAAGTGGTAGCCTAGCTACACTTATCTGATCAGTGACAAGTGATAAGTGATAAGTGGTAGCTTAGCTACACTTATCTGATCAGTGACAAGAGATAAGTGATAAGTGATTCCGTGTAAGACCATAGCTGGGCTATGGCATCGGTATGTGTTATGTGATTACGTGTAAGACCATAGTTGGACTATGGCATCGAGGAAATGAAGTACTCAATTCCGTAAGACATTCACTAATTTGATAAAGTTGTTAAGTGTTACATAGGCTCATATTCAAGTGATAGATTTATCGTAGTTGTTGAAATTGAGCTCAATTAAATGATTTCACCAATTGGATATTGTGTATGGCAGGAAGTGTTAGTGAATAATAAGATGTGAATTATTATGATTAGTTCGGTAAGATTTATCTTAAATGCCTATGAACTTACTAAGCTTTCTATAAGCTTACTTGTGTGTGTTTATTGTCTTTTGTAGATTGACGTATATATACGTTCGGAGGATCGGATCTACATCAAGAATCACACTATCCAGATTTACTCCTGTAGATTTTGTTAAACAACTTTTTGATTTATATGGCATGTATAGGGAATTGAAGTAAAAAGTAATAGTATGAATGATTAAGTATGCAAAGTAAATCTGAATGTGATGGTTGTGTTAGACATTGAAATATACATGTTTTTAGCTTGAAATGGTTGATTGGTTGAACTTTATTAGTATTTAAATGAATTAGTTGAAATACTGAAATTGGTTGTGATTTAAAATTTGCAGGGAAGGTTAAATAATTATAAAGGGGTTTTATTGATATATTTTTTTAATTGCAATGGAACAGTTTTTGGACAGCAGCATTGATGTAACTTTGAAAAATCACCAAAAATGGTGGAAATTGAATTAGAAGCTAAGTAAGATATTAAATTAAATCTGAATGAGTCTATTTTCACATGAAAGAAAAAGAGTAAGAAAAATAGTTATATATTTTTAGACATTTTAATTTTAGTGAGACAGGGTAAGAATGGTTTTGAAGTCCCCTATTCTGACTTTAGAAAATCATTAAAAATTGTACAGAAAGAATTATGGGTTATAATTTATATTTCTAGATTTCTTAATGAGTCTATTTTCAATAGAAACAAGTAGAAGCACCATATGAAGTCTGTACAATGAGATAATTGATTTTTAGTGAATAGAGGTTAGAACCATTAGACAGTGAAATAGGGGAGACTTTAAAGAATAAACTGTACAAATTGGCTAAACCAAAAATTCTGAAAATTTTATGGTAAGAAGATATATGAGTCTAGTTTCACGAAAAATTTACAGATCTAAATTTTGAGTTTTGTAACTCAAGTTATAATTAAATTAGTAACTGTTGCGTAGGTGGATAGTTTTATTGTGAATTATGAAATAAATTGTTTTGATTTGATTAAGTATTCGGAAAATTTTTAATGTTCTCGGTTTGGACCCGAACCATTTCTATTGCATGATTTAGGGTCTCGAGATTCCTTTTTAGGGACATATTGAATGAACGTGAGTGAATTAATTTTTTTAAAGCAAAATTTTTATACTCCAAACTAGTAAGTTAAGTCAAGTAGTGCCTTGTGCTCGACTCCGGCAACGGTTTTGGGTAAGGGGTGTTACAACATACTTAATATATCACACATATACCACTCTGTATCATATTACTTATTCTCTTTGAATCACATAAACACATTCACTATATTTTTATTTCACATATTCACTTTATTCACATTTCATAAAAATACAAACATAACATATATTCACAACACCTAGCACTTTATATTTCAATTCACTATCATTAAGCACTTTACTTTCTTATAACACTTCACTTAAATATTTTATGCACACATATAACTTTTGAAAATTTTACAATTTAGTCCTTAAATTTATGAAAATCTAATAATTATTATTATATCACTTTACACTTCATTACTATCACATAATACTTCATTTAAGTCTTTAATCATAATATTGGTTCCACAGAACACTTTTTATATACTTTACAATTTAGTCCTCTCTATAGTAATTTCACTATACAACATCTATTCACTTATCAATTTATGATAAATAAATAAATTTTAACTCTTTATAATTTAATCCTTAGTTTCATGAAGTTCACTAATCACTAAATTATCACTTTATCATTTCTTACATTACCAACATACCTTTATTTATATATTCACTAATATATTCAATATTCATAATCATATCTTTTTTCTTTCTTTTTTTTTTTTCATATTAAAATTTTAAATACTCAAACATTCAAAATAAAATAAACAAGCTTGAATTTAGTTGAGTACTTACTTTCTTTTTTCCACTTGAACTCAACCTTTTTCTTCACTTTTCTATATTTTCTTTTATTTTCGTTGATTTCAATGTTACAAAATGATTTCACATCACTTTAAAATATGAAATTAGACTATAATTTTAAAGAAAAACTCAAGAAAAATGAATGAGAAATTTTTTCTTCCTTTTCTCTCTCGTTTTTTCTTCGTTTTCTTTCTTTCTTCTCTTTTTCTTATTCTGTCGTCCCTCTTGCTGAAAATATAAGAATTCTCTAAATCTTTCTTTCATTTTCTAATTTTTATTATATAACTTTTTAACTACCAATCATGTAATAACATATTTCCACCTTTAATCATTACCTTTTCCTTAAACTTTGCGTGTATGATACTTTGGGATTGTAATATCATCATTATGATTCTAGATATTAATTAAAATCATAAAATTATAATTTGGTCCCTCTCCCATAAAACGGAGAAATTGCATTTTAGTCACTAACTCAATTTTCCATATATGTGAATGCATATCCATGCCACATCCTAAAAGTCATATTTATTAAAATTTTCGTCCCTTATAAAAATGGTAAATTTACACTTTTAGCTCTCCAACTTTTAAAAATATTCAATTTAGTCTTTACTAAATTTCATTATTCATACTTTCTTCCAAATCCTTAATTTACCTTGAAAATATTTGTCTTTTCTTAAAAACCAAAATTTTAGGTATTACAAATGATATTCTTACAATTCAAAAGTTTCACCAAACTTATGCTTAGATATATTATAGATATATGAATCTATGATTAAAAAAATTCATTTTAATCTAAAGGCTGGAATTATTTTGATTCTCCTAATTCTCATTATAAAAAAATTCATTTTAGTTGTTAACTGCTTTTATATGTTTTAACTTTGTTTTTTTTCTTTTTTGTCAAAACCAGTGTATCCACTGCTAGTAAAAATGATTAATTCCCTCGTCGTGAGTACTTTTCGAAGAGGTAAACGGTTGACCATGAAATGTGCTCTATTTTTATGGGTGAGGATAGAACCCCCAACCTCACAGTTAAGGGATGAGGTGATTTTAATAAAAATATAAGTACATTTATGGTATTAACATTTAATCATTTAACCTCCATATCACATATAACTAATCTTCGTGACGGTTGGATATATCACCTTGAATTTATCATTAAAAACAAATATAAAGTATACTAGATTATGGCATACTCACAATGTGGGTAAAAATAGAAGTATGTAATAAATATATTTATAAAAAATTGATATAAATAACAAATGAAGCTTCAATTGAATGAAAACTTTAAACTTTTGAATTTAAATTATATTATTTGTATTTATATTTCTATTTTTTATATAAAAGATATAACATGAAATAATATATGTTACTTTATAAATAAGGATATTTTTTATTATTCAATTAAGTTAATGTTTGATTGAATTATGACACAAAACTCAGATTAATATTGGTAAAAATATATAATAAAGAAATTTTGATATAACTAAATTGAACTACTTTGTTAGAAATGCCATTTTCCATTTGATTGTCAAATCAAAATTTTAATTTTATATAAAATAATATTTGGAATACTTTTATTATTTATACTAATTATAATATATTTGATTCAGTTTAGTGATACAAATTAAGTGAGAATAATTCAATTCATGAAATTACAAATAAAAACAAATAAAATTATAATATTTAAAATGAAATAGAGATACTTGTATATGTTAATTTTTCATTTTTCTTTAAAATAACCAACCATCTTTTTAAGTAAAAAATTTTTAATTTATTTTTGGTAAATTACATCATTAATCACTAAATTATGAGTAAATTTTTATTTTGGTCATTTAATTAAAAAGTTACAATTTGGTCACTAATGTTTTCGAAATTATTTTTTTGGTCACCCGATTCTTGAGTGACACTATTTTAGTTGGTATAGTAATAATTTTAGTCCTCAATTTTTATACTTTCTATTAATTTGACCTTGGTTATATATAAAATGATAAAAAAATGAAATTCCTTTTAAAATTTTAAAAAATTCTAAAAATTAAAAATAAAATAAAAGTAGATAAAATTTTCAAAAATAGATAAAGTGAGAGAAAATGAGGGAAAATTATTTCTAGACCCTCCAAAATTTCTCTCCGTTTTGTCTGTATAGAAATATTCAATATCCATTCTTTAAAAAACATAGAAAATAACGAAAACATTAAGCAAAATTATTCATTCTTTGTTTTTTTTTTTTTATCTCTTATGTTTCTTGACATAGTTTTTTCGTTATAAGAAAAAAATATAATTTATTTTTAAATTTGGGTTTTGAAAAATAATTTAAATGAATTGAAATTTTGAATTGAATAAAAAAAAGAATTTTTTTGATATTTTTTGTATTTTTTGGAAAATAAATAGCATGAAAGTCGATTGCACACGTCTCTGTAATATCATTTCTAGATGTTCTTCAAAGGAATGTGATTAAATGCTAAAGTTACATATTTTATGTAATTAAATTGGTTAATTTATGAGAATGCACCACTAATTTTACCATATTTATTGAATTTTGTGTAGGGATGCAATTTGAGGCTAAATAGAAGAAAAAGGAAACAATTGGGCTAGATTGAAGAAAGAAGCAAAGAGGGAGGGCCAAAGCAGAATTTTTCCAAAAATAATTAGCTGAAATTGTTGACTTAGTGGGAGATTATTTTGGGATATTTTTTTATATGATGGACTATTTTTCCTTGATTTTCTATACTAGCTGGCTCTTAATTTAGCAAAGCCACTAGTATAAATAGTAGCTTATTTTGTTCATTTTAATCATCAATTGAAATATCAAGCTTTTATCTTTCAATACATTCTCTCCTTTCTATTCACGAATTTATTTATTGTCTTTAGTTTCCTTCACTTTCAATTCCTAAGTTTCCAGCTTGTTACCACTTACCATTTACAACTTCTTTTTCAAACTTTCTTTTCATTTCCAGTAGCGACCTTACTTTAATACACCACCAAAATTTCAGCCCCATACTTAATTACGCCACCCATCCTTTCCACCCATTTTACCTTATTTAATTTATCCAATACCAACATGCCCCAAACCTTAGCCAACTAAACCCATTTTCAGCTTTAGGTCGGAATTTGCCTCGTCAAAACCCGTGAGTTACGAACTCGAGCAATTTAACTCCTAAATTCCAGTACTTATTATTTCTCCGGATTAAGAGTATGATTTTGTCAACTCACAAAGTCAGATCAACACTAAGTCAAAAAAGACGTCGTTTGATTTAGTGTGGTTAGACGTACAGTTGGAATTCCGAAAGGAACGTTTCTAATCGATTTTCTGTGAACACATTTGCGTGCCAAGTGGAGATTGCTGTTTGGTTCCGTCAAGGGAAGTAGTAACCGGATTTAAATGTCCCACGCGGTTGAGGGCATTGGTTCGAGCTAGGCTATTCTAGAACGCAAAGCTGCAGGAGTTCTAAATCACGAACGTTTCATGGTTGTTCGATCAGTAAGGGTTAGTTATTGGACGTTCCATAACTAATTTACACAAGGAAGAGTTGGTGTCTGAGGCGTCCTTGGTAGCTATAACTAGCTTATTGGAAAAGAGGAGTTCATCTAATTTCGAGGATCGGTTCAAAGACGAGAAAAATCCGTGCCTAAAGCTGAGCTTATTTTAATTAATTTTTCTTCAGATTTTACTTAACTGTTTTTATTATTTTGTCTTCAACTTTTATTTTTTATGCACTTTATTTATTTATTTCAGGTTCCAGGTTTTCGATTTTATCCTCCCCCCTAAATTCTTGGGCACGACAACTGCCCTGACATAAATCTGGTCAAGAGAGCAACAATTTGCAGTAAACCCAGTCTCTGAGGGTTCAACCCTACTCCCTATACTGCTTAAATTGCAAATTAGGCGTAGATTTATATTGGTGGATTCGACACCCATCAGTTTGGCGCCATTGTCAGGGACTGGCAACACTTACAATTGTTCTCGAGGAGCCCAGAATTTGAATAACAGGTCGTCGAGTTAACGACGTTAAACAAAGCGCTGTTGGGAGGCAACCCAAATTTTCTTTTCCTTTATGCAAATAAAATTTTTGGTAAAATGGAAAATGAAAATGCATGTTAAGGGTTAGTTCTGTCTAAGGAAAGACTTGGTACTTAAGATTGTCCATTGTGACTCACCTCTCTTTCCTGGGAACTTACTTGGTGCATTTATCACGACTGTTTTACCAAATCTCGTAATCTTAGCTTTTAATAATTTATTTCTCGAGTTTATAGCTTAGCTAATAAATTTGAAAAAAAAACATTTTAATTTTCCTATTATTATTATTTATTTTTACTATTTTATTTTATTTTCATTTTTATTTTTACAGGAAACATTCCAAGACAAAATTAAATTTCACATGTCAACCCACAAAATTCTTTTTATTTCAGCCAAGGCCCACTCTACCTATGAGACCACCCTCCACGATGTTGAAATACATGGGGAGTTTCTTTTTCTCTCTTTCTCCTACTTATCTTTACTTTTATTCTTTAAATTACATTGGGACAATGTAAAATAAGTAAGGGGAGGGAAATATAAATTGGTTCTAATTTGCTTAACTGTCATCGCTATTTTTGCATGTTTTCGGTAAAAGGTAAAATTTTTCTTTTGATAAGTTGGGATAGTACACTTATGGTTTGACCTATTTAGCTATTTAGTTCTTTACACATACAACTTTTCAAGAACCTAGACTTAGTGGGTAAGAAATTTTTGAATTATGAGTTTGCTTGACTGCTTTTATCTTTCAAAAAAAAGGGAAGAAAAAGTAATAATAATACTCCTCTGATACGAATGTTAAGAGTGAAAATAGGGGCTGTACACCGGACCGAGTAATCGGAATGTGGTGCTTGGGTTGTCATTACATCTCGCGTAAAAAGGTTTGTGTGACTGTCTAATTTCTTTGCACTCACTCTGCTAACAAGTTATCATGAGTAGGGCGAAATAACCCACTTAGAGACATCCGAATCGAGTAACCAGAACATGGTGCTTGGGTTGTCATCATGTCTCGCGTCAAAAAATTCAAAAATGTCCTAAGTACAAAAATAAATAAATAATAATAAAATGAAAGGTAAGCCTATCAAGCTCTAATAAATTCTGAAATATATTTACTTACTTCTTAGGCTAGGTTATTTGAGATGTTAATATGCTAGGATTAAATTGTTGAATTGTGCAAACCATGAGGGTCAAGTCCTATTTTGGAGGAAATTTTTCCTTTTGCAGATACATGCATAATGCTCGAGGACTAGCATAAGCTAAGTAGGGGGAATTTGATTAAATGCTAAAGTTACATATTTTATGTAATTAAATTGGTTAATTTATGAGAATGCACCACTAATTTTGCCATATTTTTTGAATTTTGTGCAGGGATGCAATTTGAGGCTAAATAGAAGAAAAATGAAACAATTGGGCTAGATTGAAGAAAGAAGCAAAGAGGGAGGGCCAAAGTAGAATTTTTCCAAGAATAATTAGCTGAAATTGTTGACTTAGTGGGAGATTATTTTGGGATATTTTTTTTATATGATGGAATATTTTTCCTTGATTTTCTATACTAGTTGGCTCTTAATTTAGCAAAGCCACTAGTATAAATAGTAGCTTATTTTGTTCATTTTAATCATCAATTGAAATATCAAGCTTTTATCTTTTAATACATTCTCTCCTTTCTATTCACGAATTTATTTATTGTCTTTAGTTTCCTTCACTTTCAATTCCTAAGTTTCCAGCTTGTTACCACTTACCATTTACAACTTCTTTTTCAAACTTTCTTTTCATTTCCAGTAGCCACCTTACTTTAATACACCACCAAAATTTCAACCCCATACTTAATTACGCCACCCATCCTTTCCACCCATTTTACCTTATTTAATTTATCCAATACCAACATGCCCCAAACCTTAGCCAACTAAACCCATTTTAAGCTTTAGGTCGGAATTTACCTCGTCAAAACCCGTGAGTTACGAACCCGAGCAATTTAACTCCTAAATTACAGTACTTATTATTTCTCCGGATTAAGAGTATGATTTTGTCAACACACAAAGTCAGATCAACACTAAGTCAAAAAAGATGTCGTTTGATTTAGTGTGGTTAGACGTACAGTTGGAATTTCGAAAGGAACGTTTCTAATCGGTTTTCTATGAGCACATTGGCGTGCCAAGTGGAGATTGCTGTTTGGTTCCTTCAAGGGAAGTAGTAACCGGATTTAAATGTCCCACGCGGTTGAGGGCATTGGTTCGAGCTAGGCTCTTCTAGAACGCAAAGCTGCCGGAGTTCTAAATCACGAACGTTTCGTGGTTGTTCGATCGGTAAGGGTTAGTTATTGGACGTTCCATAACTAATTTACACAAGGAAGAGTTGGTGTCCGAGGCGTCCTTGGTAGCTATAACTAGCTTATTGGAAAAGAGGAGTTCATCTAATTTCGAGGATCGGTTCAAAGACGAGAAAAATCCGTGCCTAAAGCTGAGCTTATTTTAATTAATTTTTCTTCAGATTTTACTTAACTGTTTTTATTATTTTGTCTTCAACTTTTATTTTTTACGCACTTTATTTATTTATTTCAGGTTCCAGGTTTTCGATTTTATCCTCCCCCCTAAATTCTTGGGCACGACAACTGCCCCGACATAAATCTGGTCAAGAGAGCAACAATTTGCAGTAAACCCAATTTCTGAGGGATCGACCCTACTCCCTATACTGCTTAAATTGCAAATTAGGCGTAGGTTTATATTGGTGGATTCGACACCCATCAGTATGGAACTCAACTAGAATATATTACTAATTTGATTTTGAGAAACATTGAGAAAGCTTGTAATGATCTAACCTTTTTTTTGTTTTGTTTTGTTTTTAATTTGTTATTGAATTCTATAGAATGATAATGTTCTTTATTTCCCATACATATTAGTTCTTCAACAAAAAATATTTCAGATTTTATTTTTTTAGAATTTTTATATAGTATTTTCTATTTTTAATTAATTTTGATTTTTTATCATTTTTATATAGAATTAGGGTTAAATTGAAAGAGAATATAAAAGTTGAGGACTAAAATTGTTATTATACCAACTAATAAAGTGTTACTTAAAGGTTGAGTGAAAACATTAGTAACCAAAATGAAAATTTACCCATAGTAATGGTGTAATTTATCCTTTATTTTCTATAACAAACCAAAATTCATTCATTATTTAAATTTCACTATTTTTACTATTTTTTTAAATTAATCTACAAAAATTGTATGTAATGAAATGGCATATTACACTTTTAAGGGAAAACTCAAATTTAACCTTTGAAAACGAAATTGTTTGGAGGGATAGCAACGAAAAAAACATGAATAACTATTTTTCCGTAAATAGCTACCACTTTATTTTTTAAATTTCATTTTTTTGGTAGAATCAATGTATCATTCGTGTTTGTTTTACAATTCATGAAAGATTAATCTTTTAGGGGTTTATAGTTGTCCCTCTTAACAATGTCGTATTTTGTGGTGTGTCATAATCTAATTGTTATTATTATGGTTAACTAGTAGGTGGTTAGAAGAAATGTCAGTGGATTTTTTTCCTCCAAGTATTTAGATTGAGTTTGAATCATTGGATCATCATTATTTTGAAAAGGTTTTTATCTAAATATCATTCTGACTCAAACAAAATTAGTTCTAGACCATAAAACAGATCTCAATACCCATAGTTATATAAAAATAGGTAAAAATATGTAATTAGTACTTTTCTAAAATTTAAAATTTAGTCTATATATATACTTTTAAAATTAAAAATCCAATCCTACAACTTAGTCAATTGAAAAGTCCTAGTCCAATCATCATGCTCATTGATATTTTATGTCAAAAATTTTCAACTTAACATGTTTATTTCTATCAATTATATGTCATAAGAAGAAGACAAACAAAAAGAATGTGCCAAGTATTAGAAAAATTTTAACCAAAAATACTAATATATTTATTTTCTGTCATTCATATGTCTTATGAACTTGATCTCAAATTTGGTCAAACTACGTGATAATGATAATAACATATTTTAACCTAAAAATATTTTATGGCCTTTGATAAAAATGTTGAAACGAATATGAAAAAAAAAAGAAAAAAAAAAAAGGGCCATTAAGCTTAGCCAACGTGGTGCAAAAATAACGTTTCCTTGCGCTAAAACCCAGCGAATCTTATCCACTCTTTGTAAGTCACTGCAGCATTTTTTTCTTTTCTGTTTTTTCATTTCTGGAAAAAGGAAGAATATAGAAAAGACAACAACAAAGACAATGTTGAATGTGAATAGCATGGCTTCTCTATCAAACTCAAAGCTTCCATTTCAATATTTCCATTATTATAATAAGCATTCCAGCAAGTGTTTTAAGGTATTAACACCCAGGAAATCAGAGCTGCAACTGCAAATTATAAGGGCTTCTTCTTCAGCTGCTGCTCCTGATGTTGATCTCAACACCCTTGAAGCTGCCATTTCCAAGGTTTATTATTCTTTTCTTTTCTTTTTCAATTTCCTTGCCCTGGCTTGAAACTATTTGAAACTGGGTGTTTAACTTCGGGTTTAGTTTTTTTTTTTTTCTTTTTAAATGAATTAACCTGCATGTCATGATCATTTGATGGTTGATGAACTATTTGAGATTGCATATCTTTTACAAATCATATCCATATATATATATATATATATATTCACCATGGAAGAAGATGCCCACTAAGCATCTATAGATTGGTTAAAGCGTTCAACTTATAATTGAAATGAATTCGTAGGTTTAATTCCTACTAGATGCACATCAATGGGACCATTCAATAAGTCTATTGGAATTGACTCTATATCAATGGAATTTATATATATATGAGATTGGAATTATATACAGTGGTTTTCTCTTTTTGCAAATTAGGATATGTGTATGTTTGAACTTGTAAATCCTTTATAAGGTAGTTTGATATGTATGTATATGTTTTGGTTCAGAAAGACAGTGAAGCAGTGAAAGAAGCACTTAATCAGCTGAGTGAACTTGGATGGGCAAAGAAATGGAGTTCACAGCCGTATGTGTCACGTCGTACGGTCAGTCTCCGATATCAAGTCTGAAGTTATGGGAAAAAGTGATCACTCAAATGTTAGCCTGCATACTCATATGCATACCTGTACATGTATACCATACATCTTATCTGTTCATTGCTAATATTTAACCGAGCAAATTAAAGGGGCTTGACTTTGAGATTGTTTGCATCAGACATCTCTTAGGGAGCTGACCAGCCTTGGTATTAAAAATGCAGAAAACCTAGCAATTCCAAGTGTTCGAAATGATGTAAGTATCACAATGCTCATCTTCTAGTTGCGATAATATCATTCTACTCACCTTCCTCATATTTTAGAGTCAATAGGCTGAGAAGCTCTCACAATGCAGCCTTCACCTAATCGAGTTTTATTTTTGAACTTGGAACTCAATTTGAGATAAAAACAAATTAAGTTCATTTTCTTAGTAAAAACTGAATCTGATTCCAAAACTAAATGTCAACTTGATTATTTGAGTTTGAGAGATTTTTGAATATTAAGTAAAAATGATTTTAAAAGAAAAGCTGCAAGCTACCCAAATCAAGTATTAAGATGCTCGAACTTTTGGAGCAGGAGCTTTTCAAATTGAACCCGAAAGACGTGTGAATACACAATGTCTCATTTACACCTTAGTCTAACCGGAATTTCATCACATAAAGCAATCTTCACATGGTTAAAACATTAATTTCAAATTGCAGTTCATGTATTTGATATGTTTCAGTTGTAACAGGCAGCATTTCTTTTCACAGTTGTTGGAACAACAGGGTTTTTGGGAGTTCTTGCTGGCCAGCTTCCTGGGGTAATTTTAGCTATATATATATGTTCTCTGTTATCTTTGTTTTTCATTTTCTTTTCTTTTGCCCATATTTTTTTAAATAATGCTTTTAAAATATGACCCCCATTATTATGCCTTGAACACATAATTCTTACACTTAAAAAAAGTGCACTTATGCATGGAATAGCCTTACACTTTTTATCCCAAAAACTTAAACTAGTAAGAAATAATTCAATTATTATATTTAAGTTTTGAATAGCATTATTTACTTATATTTGTAATGGCATTGTTTTCTTTGATGGAGCTGTAAGATTCCAAGGTGGTAATATGTATGAAAAAAAAAAAGAGAGAAAAGTAGAAAAGTTCTTGCTTTTAACTGGTTTTCTGGTTCACACTTTGCCTACAGGATTGGGGTTTCTTTACACCATATTTAATTGGGAGCATTTCTTTGGTAGTTTTGGCAGTGGGGAGCATTTCACCAGGGTAATTAAGTCTAATGCAATTTTTCCTATCCCATGGTTCCAACAATTTTGGTTTACAAGTGACGGTCATTCATTTGCTCCTACAGACTTCTTCAAGCTGCCATTGGAGGCTTTTCATCATTTTTCCCTGATTACCAAGAAAGGATTGCGAGACATGAAGCAGCTCATTTTTTAAGTAATCCCTAATCACGTATAGTATCTAGTCACATGTGCCTGTGCATGAATATATTCATTCATAATCTTTTCTCTTTTTATGTAGTTGGTTATCTGTTGGGCCTTCCTATCCTGGGGTTTTCACTGGATATTGGTAAAGAACATGTCAATCTCATTGATGAAAAGCTGGAAAAGCTTATATATAGTGGACAGCTTGATGCTAAAGAGCTTGACAGGTACTAATCTTAACAATCTGAAAGCTTCCATATAATATATTATATGGTGCATGAAGCAGTAAAAGTACCATGGAAGCCCTTGTATTAAGAGTTAGATTGCATTTTACCTCCTTTACTCAAAAAATGAGAAAATTTGTCATGTATGTTAAATCAAAGAGCAAATGGGTCCTTCTGTTAAAACTTTCATATATTTCTATTGTTAAAAATTAGTCCTCGTACATCAACATGGGGTACATATAGCACGCCATGTGTAACTTTTTGGTTATTTAGTCAACCATGTCAGTTTTTATCAGTAGAAATGGAGGGAAAATTTTAACAGAAAGGATCAGTTTGCTCTTTAATCTAACATACAGAGATTTATTTGCCCATTTTTTGAGTAAAAGAGGCAAAATGTAATCTGACTTTAATAGAGGGGTTTCCATAGTACTTTTACCTGCATGGGGCCTCAATAATATCATTTGCCCTTCCTGGTTATTAGTTATTATGTTAATGATAAGCATACAAAAACATGGTATCATGTGCTTGGGCCACTTCTCACAAGCAACTAATGGAGGCGATATCAACAACTATAAAAGCTTGAAATTAAAAGGAAAGTCACTCAACTGCAATGTGTATCTCAGGTTGGCAGTGGTTGCCATGGCTGGACTTGCAGGCGAGGGTTTGAAATATGACAAAGTGGTGGGTCAATCAGCTGATCTTTTCACACTCCAGGTTTTAAAACAACCCTTTTAGCCAAAGTTGAACTAGATTTCATTAGTTGCTTACCTATTTAGCAACTAACTCTTGTCTGTATTCTCTGCAGAGATTCATAAACAGGAGCCAACCAAAACTAAGCAATGATCAGCAGCAAAATCTAACTAGATGGGCAGTAAGTTACTTAAAGTTTCCTTTCAGCTTCTTATTACCATTAAAGGATAAATGAAAGCTAATGTTAAAGGTGAAACTAACACAGGTTCTGTTTGCTGGATCCCTGTTGAAAAACAACAAGGTGATTCATGAAGCCTTG
This sequence comes from Gossypium turneri, assembly GCA_008044935.1. NCBI lineage: Eukaryota > Viridiplantae > Streptophyta > Magnoliopsida > Malvales > Malvaceae > Gossypium > Gossypium turneri. Next base: position 6,400,149 of record CP032572.1, on the reverse strand, counting down.
ATATCAGCAATGTCAAAGAAGGCAACTGTATTGGAATGCATCCAAGCAATTGAGAACGCTGCATAGGTTTTACCTTGCTGCTCCATTTTATATGCCCAAATTCGGGAAAGAATTCACTCCTTGAAATTTTCTTCTGATTTTCTTTTTATTATTATTAATTTCATTTTCAATACCATTAGTCTTGATATTCAATTTATATACCCAAAATGATTGTAAAAGGAAAACAATCAAGTTCAAGTTCAATTCTGTTTACTATGCTCTCTACATCATGAGTTAAAGTAAAAAGGCAATTTAATCCATGGGAGTAATTTAATCTTTTGTACATTTGAAACAAGAAAAAGTGTATTTCTTAATAGAAGAAATTGGTTTTGCTGCTTTAATTTTATTTACAGGTCTATATTGCCAAATTTCATGAACTCAAATCAACATTGAAATGGATTTTCCATTAATACAATATCAATTTTACTTAATATCTAATGTATAGGATTAAACTATTCAGTTTCATAGTACATAGACTAAACAGCTCTTTTATCTATGATAAAGGGATTGGTTAAATAATTCAACCAACATGATTCTACTCATCACAGCTTGCTAGTGGGTAGATGCTGAAAACTTACCAAAGTAGACAGATAGCGCTCTCAATGAAGCTAGAGACTGATTTCATTACTCTTGAGTAGCAAACATGGCAATAGGCATGCATATATTTAGAAAGTAAGAAATTAACGAGAAAGAAATGAAAGGGTATCAAGCTTTTTATTAGTTTATAAATAAAATTCAACTCTAAAAACCTCAGTTATCAGCAAAAGAACTTATTCAAAGCTAGAGAGATTGTTTTTAGACACATAATGGTGGGGGTGGCACTAAAATCATGTGTAATGACTGAGGGAAAGAAAGATATGAAGCTTTCCTGAACTACATTCGACCGTACATGGAAAGCATCTCTCTTAACCTTAACGCTTCTTTTTCCAAGCTATCAAAACTCGTGGAATTAGGTATCCTCCAACTCCAGTTTCCATGCTGCACATAGTAGTTACCAAACAAAAAGTTACGGTGAGATGTGTGAAAACCCTAGTTTGAATATGAGACGCTTAAATTACACAAATCACTTTTTCTTTTTTCCCATAATAAAGAGAAAAAGGAAAAATAATTAAGTTCTAATCAAGTTAAAATAGCAATGAATATTCTGAAATATGGTATCAGAACTTAGACCACAATTAATGCTCTATTCCTTAATCAACAGGTTTCTAGATGCATGAACCTGAACCACCTCATGCTACAGACCATTGTCATATGCACGCATTTGAAGAAATTATGTTTACCCGTGTTGCAGGAATGTTCATCCTGGCAGAACTGTCCAACCCAAGAACATCCTGCATGGTTATGATAGTAGTTTGAGCTATTGAAGAAACTGCAGCTTGGATCAGTGCCCATGAGATCTCATCTTCTTCAGTGATACGAAGATACTTGAATACCTGGGATGAATTTATTATGTAAGACAAATACAAGATGATAAATCCGGTCAGAAGATTTAGCGTAACAAAGAAAACTCACATTGGACCTCTCTTGTTCCATCAAATTGCTCCACCAACCTTGGATCTATGAGACAATCAAAAGAACTATTAGCATGCAATATCTAAGCATTTGGTAAAATAAAAATGTCAAACCAAACCACAATATGCCTTTAGCTCGAATTTATGACTAGCGACATCAAATTCCAGACCTCATTGCTCTCTTTCATTCTTCATTCCTACTCTTCTTCCTCCATATTATATATTCAGAGCCAGACAATTTTCTAGATTGGGATGTTTGCTCCAGATATTAGTATTTGGGACAAGGGTGATTAACTTACTGACATTGTTGTTCGTATTTTTTTTTTCAATATTTTTTTTCTGAAAATTGAAAGAGAGAGGTACCGGCATATCTTTTTGAGTTTTTCCTTCACTGGTTTTGTCTCGATGGTTATTGTGAGTTCCATCATTCCATATCCAAAAAATTGTGCTTGTTTTGTTTAAAATTGCATTTGATTAATGAAGTTTGTTCAGATAGAATAAAGTTCCCAAAAGCACCTATCCTTCCTAGCATGTAGCATTCCAACTTTCAAGCAACAACGAAACCAAAAATAAGAGATCAATGAAGAATCTTGAAGGAGATTTACCGTGTCATTGTCATGTGTTCCAGTGTACACAACTTGATTGTGCTCGTGATTGTGAGGTAAATGAGGGTTGCTAGAGTCACTACCAAAACCTAAACCAAGAGAAAATGGGACAAAACTACAATATCACAGAATGCCAAATTAAAGGCCATCAGTCAAAAATGATAGTTCAAAAAGATGATATCACAGCTGATTAGTAGCAATATATTACCAAACTGGAGAACAGCCATTCCAGGTGCTCCAATATATTTCCTGAGCTGAACTACATCCTCAGTTATAACTCCCTGCCACATGACACCCAACGAGATGAGAGTTTGCAAAGAAGAAAATGAACTAAGGAGTCAAACAAAACATTCTTCTGGACCCCCAAAAATCCTCAGCATCCCTGCTAAATAAATTATTTATTTAAGAAAACAAGCAGCACAAGGACACCAACGATTTGTTTAGTGGTGCATGCAATGTAGGAATTAAAAGAAAACAAGTTTAGTTTTATAATTAATTACTTGATCTATAATTTTCATTATGACTATGATTTATCTAGATTGCCATCCTTTTTCACTCATTATATTTTTTATGTAACACCTAAGCATACAGACAGAAAAACAATTAAGCATGAAATAGCAATGACGCATCAAACAACTAGAATTACAAGCAGCAAAATCTGCAACTTGTGTCCTATTCAAAATCAACTAAATTATCAAACCAGCGCTCAGTGTACACTGAACTAGCTCGTGCATTAGCTCACATGATCTTCGTCCCGTTTGTGGGGGAGAACACGTCATAGAAGGGGTTTCAGCAGATATAAGCAAGAACATTGAACTATAAAGACAAGTTATATTTTACTCAATATCTACAAAGTAGCTGAAATGCCCCCAGAAGAACTTTGATCATAGGCAGGTTAAGCTTATTGAAAAATCAAGTATCTATACTTACTTTCCCTTGAAGAAGAGATGAGCAAATAAAGCTACAGAAAGAAAAATGATAAAATAAGTTCTTCATATTCTATCAAGCAGAACGCACCAGATCTTCAGCTATGATATTAATCTTTCCAACTGCTTTGGAGATGGCGTCGAACAAAGATTTTTGAGGACCAACCTACTATCATGGAAATAACATCAGTAGTGGAAAATGGGACAGTTAAAGAAAATTTTAACATGGTCAGATTAGAAACCTGACCTTCCATCGTCCAACCATTGCAACTTTCGCTTCTGCATAGATTAATTGTGTCAATAACATGGTTCCAGTGTTTCACATTTCTAGCAAGCGCCAAAAGCTCAGTATAGTTTACAACATCTCACCAGAAGGGACAGCCCAAAAGCCAGCAAATCCTCTAAAGTGATCTATCCTGAATTCATCATATAGATTCTGTGCACGTCTAATGCGACTTATCCACCATAAAAATCCATCTTTCTCCATGGCTTTCCAATCATATAGAGGACTGAAATAAAGCATACATTAATTAAAGATGATTAGTGCAGCGTGAAACTAGCATAAAAAATTTAAACTGCAAAGATACCCTACAAGAAAATAAGAGCAGAATATCTGGATAAGCAAAACATCATATATAGGTTTACAGGCTATGACTAAAATAATGTGAGTTTAGCCAACTGTCAAAAAGTATTAAATAAAAGGACCCTAAGTCCCTATCCTTGTTAGAAGATTGAAAAGACATCCATGGCAAAAAAAAAAAAAAAACAGGGGAGGAAATGTGGAAAAAGAAGATACAAAACAATCGTCAAGTTCAAAACTGCATACAATTGGATTTATGATGCATCTCCAAAATGAATGAACATGAAACAATACCTTGCTTTTACTAGCACAGATAACATTATTTATGAAAATTAGATTGTTTATATAACATGCATGTAAACTTGTTTCTGGTCAGTACAAACCTCCCCCAGAGCTGACCAGTATCACTGAAGGCATCAGGAGGAACACCACTGACTAGCATAGGATAACCATGCCTATTCTGCCAAAGAGAACAGGAAACAACAACAATTGAATGATTCAGAGCATAGTTAAACTATTACCAAGTTCTCATTCATGAATAAACTCCTCACCAGCAAAAAATGTTTCTTATTTGCCCAAACATCAGCACTGTGATAACCTACATAAATAGGCATGTCTCCCATTATGCTGACTCCCTTTGTCTGCGCATAGTCGCGAATTTTCTTCCACTGCCTTTGGAACAGGAATTGTTTAGCAATGAACAAGTCTATCTGCCAAGTGAAAGCAACAGCAGGTAGCAATATTAGCATCTAAATTAGGTAGATAATGTATGATACCACGGAGCCAATATTTTTAACAAGAGAGGTTCAGATCATACGAAATCCTTCCTTTCCTCGTATATTTTTTCTAAGGCTGAAAGATGGCGATTTTTCAAAGGTTCAGGCCAATCATACCAACTGAATGCTTTTAAACTGTCATTAATAGCAGCAAAATAAGCTGCATCTTCAAGCCAGCCTAAAAAAATTAAAATAAAAAACATGAAGAAAGGCCTCCAATGGCACACAAATTAAATTCAAAGTAATGCAAAGGAAAAATTCTCCTGAGCATCACTTAATTAATTAGGATAAAGTAAAACTTCTTATAAGGCCACACATGCACACAAGTGAAATTTCTCTGAAAATTATTTACTGCTGTAGACAACTCCCTATGAGATTTCTTTAACTGTCAAGCTACATAAATAAATGAATGGCTCTATACATGTAGAGATGCAGTCATATTATTTGCCAGAAATATTTCAGTATACACTGCATCATCAACGAAGCTTGCAGTTGATTTTGTATATTATATACAGAGATAGACACACAAAGGGGCACGGAAGGATCAGGACACCAAAGTAGAACTTTCATAAAAAGAATGGCAAGGATTTTGCAAAGCAAATTCAGAGAAATTTGAGTGAAAGAAGGTATTGAATTTAATTTGTTAGCTAACTTCAAATGATACCAGCAACAGATTTGTATAAAATTCATCTGGTTACAGTAATTTCATACCAGTAATGGAGAGAACATAGGAAAACAATTTGATTTTTATTTTAAAAAAAACCATAAGCAGCTGCACCAAATGAATGGCTAGTACATGATTTAAGAATGAGAAAGTAAATATGCTAAAAACTTGTAAGTCCAAAACCTTTGCCAACCCTTAATGATCTTTAAAACAGAGTCAAACCCTTTCAATCGCAGCAAAAAACAATGTTCTTTTTCCACCAAAAACCTTTCTTTCTCAAACTCCACATATTCATCAAATTCATTTAGTAATGCAGATTGAAGCTCGGTGGATATTTAAACTAGAAGTACACAGGAAAGTGATAGTAGTTAGTGCAATTATATGGAAAATAAATAGCTCACACGATATGGTAGGATCTCTACGGAAAGCCTCAAGCTGAGTTTTAAGTTCTCCATCAGTCGAAAGTAGCCTTTCTGCAGCCTAAGAAATAATGCTGTGAGTTGAACTGGGCACCACTAACCAAATAAAGAAGTGATGTTCAGTAGATGCCTCACCTTAGTTATAAGTGGATCCTTTAGCTTAGCGACGATAGAATAGTTCACACGGTCACAATCACTGAACAAATGATATAGTAGGATTGTAAGTGTCAACATTATCGTCATACTACAATTTTAGCTGAATATAATGGAATATATAACACTCCCCACATTGGTTGTAGAAGCTCTTTCTTTGTTAGCAAACCATCTTTAACAAGCTCTTCAAGCGAAATCAAGAAAGTATTACCGCAATTTGCATCCTGAATGGTAATCATCAAGGAAAATTATACAATGCCATATAGCAACTAAGAGTGTATATATTTATATATATATATAAGAGAGGGATTTACTTACCTTGTGTAAAACTCAAGTAGTTTCATAACTTTAGTCAACGGTTGTATTGTTAAAATATTAATAGTACAAAAAATTATGAAAATGTTTAAAATTGCTTAGTTTTACCCTGAATCTCTCCCACATACATTCAACAAGTAATTAAAAGAAAACCTACTAAATTGACCAAAAACTTTCAGGATTTTTCGTTCTTAAATCCGCAGAATCGATTAATATTACTTATTGAAACAGGAAAACAAATAATTTAAGAATATATTACTAAAGAAACACCTGTCCTGCATATGGTGATCCCTCATCATCAGGAGGAACAAGGGGAAGCACCTACATTCACAATCAATTATTTTCCAAAATTAGGATTAGGATACTAAATATCGTTATCATTACAAGATGCAATGCGTTAAACCAACTACATTAACTGAAACAATATATACCTGCCAAACGGAGCAGCCAGCTAAATGAAGCCAGTCAATGAAGCGAAAAGCCTCTTCACCAAAATCACCAATACCATAAGCTCCCTTAAACGAGGTCGGGTGGAGCAAAATGCCAGCTCTTCGGCGCTGGTCTGGATCGGGTTTGGGAAGCCAATCACCATAATCAAGCGGTAAATCTTCACCGACTTCCATAGCAGTCAAAGTGGAAGAGGAGGCAACATTAGCATGAAAGTGAAGATTGAAGGATTTGGAGGTGTTAATTTTGGGTTTGAAGAATAAAGGTAAGGATTTGGGAGAGGAAAGGAAAGAGGGAGAAGAGAACAAGAGAGGGATAGGAATCGCCATGAAAATTTGCAAACATTGGTGAATTGGGGAAAGGGATAAATGAGAGAGGAATCATACAGTGATTTTTTTAAAACCAACGATCTATATTTAGCCAGAAAAGCAAAATAATTGTAACAATTATTAGTGGGAAGCAGCAGCCAGATGGGGGTGGCACTTGGTAGATTCAGCAAGGTTTAGGCCAAAATCAAAGCTAAAAGCATGGGATGCACGTGAAGCTGTCACGCCGAGCGCCATAAGTGCACGAAAACACACATCTTGTAAAAACTAAAATTATCACATGATAAATAGGGGTGAGCAAAATTCGATTCGATTCGAAAAATTTAAAAAAAATTTCGAATTTTGAATTATTCGAATCGAGTTAATCGAGTTAATCGAATCAATTTGAATTTTTTTTCGAATTTTGAGTTCGAATCGAATTGAATTTTTGAATTCGAATAATTCGAATAATTCGAATAAAAACTATATTTTTTATTTTTAAATTACAATACATATATTTTTTATTTTTAAAAGTTAAAAGTTACAGTGCATTAGTAAACCACTTCCAAAATCCCTAACTAAGCCCGTGCGTGCCCTCCCTCCCTCCCCCCTTTTTATCCCAATTCGAAGACCTCCACCGGACCACCACCACGAATCCACCTCCACCTCCAGTCCTCCACAGCTGAGCTCTGCGCATCTTCATTCTTTTTAAAGCAACTGATTTGAGCCGTACAGGTAAGGTAACATTCAAACTTCCCTCTTTCAAGTTTCAACAGTATTAATTCCAGGCTCATACATGATTTTCTATTAAAAAATTATAAAGAAAAACCAAGAAAAAAGATCAACAACAAACCCACATGGTTCCTAAGCACAACCGGGGTCACTTGATCATCAGGAGACTGGGCATAGGATATAGAGATCAGTTCAGACCTATATTTTTCAGCTCCATCAGTCTTTGTTACTGCAGCACCATTTGTAGCGTCTATATTTTTAGATGCATGTTCTGCATTCAGATCAGTATCAGGTACAAAACTAGATATTGCGATAAGTAACTCGCGAGCTAGCTCCTTGCCAGTAGGTGTTTTACCCATATAATGTCAGTTTTTTCCTGCAATACAAAACCCAAAGTTAAATCTGGCTTTCTTTTCAAAGGATATAGAAACTCCACAAGTATACAAACAGAATAGCATATAATAGAGATGAAGAATCATCCACCATTCAATTGGTTCCGTAATTTGAAGCATAATGCTGGCCATTTAGTTATATTTAGAAAAGATACATTTCATATTTTGACCCAATTTATATATAAACTAATACATGATTTTCTATTAAAAAATAAATGATTTTTTTTACAACTTTTTTTAATTTGTTGGCTGTTGCTGTACCTTAACTCCTTCAATGCGATAAAGTTGTTTTTTATGCTATCTTATCCTACCATGCTTTTGTATTGTATTATTATTTATTATGCTCTTAAAAAAACTTTAAGTTTGATTTATTAAGTTTGATTTTAAACCAATTTTTGGTCATGGTTACTGATTGCAACAAATGTTTACTTGTAGATGAGTGATCCAAAGCGAGATGGTTCAACTCAAAGTTCACAAAATTCTTCCCCAAGTAGAGATGATCAAACAACAACCAAGGAAAATGTTCGAAAAAAGATTATTCCAAGGGCAGCTTGTTGGAACCATTTCACCAAATTTGTGACTGAAGATGGGGAGAAGAGAGCAAGGTGCAATGCATGTGATGTTACTTACACAATGGAATCAAGTTCGGGTTCTACAACGAATTTGAATAACCATTTGAAAGCATGCCTGAAAAGACCTCGAGGTAATACTTCTAATCCGAAGCAATCAGAATTAACATTTGTGAAGGTTAGCCAAGAAACAACAGATTTATCAACTTGGGTGTTTGATAAAGATGCTGTTAGAAAAGCATTGGTTCGTATGATAATTATGGATGAACTACCTTTTAAAATTGTACAGGGAGAGGGTTTCAAATACTTTCTTTCTATAGCATGCCCACGGTTTAGTCTTCCATCTCGTTAGACAATTAGAAGGGATTGTCTTGATTTATTTAACTCCATGAAGACTGTGATGAAGAATTGTTTTGAAAAAGATATAAGTAGAGTTTGTTTGACGACAGACACTTGGACTTCATTGCAAAGGATATCTTATATGGTTTTAACAGCACATTGGGTGGATGATGAGTGGAGGTTGCAAAAAAGGATTATAAATTTTTGCCCAATATCCGCTCATAGAGGTGAAAGCATAGGTCAAGCCATTGAAAAATGTCTTCGAGATTGGGGGATTGAGAGGGTCTTCACTATTACAGTTGATAATGCATCCGCCAATAGTGTTGCCATAGAATATTTGAGAAAGAAATTGAATCATCGAAATACTTCTGTTGCAAATGGAAAATTTATTCATATGAGATGTGTTGCACACATTCTTAATCTCATTGTGCAATACGGTATTAAGGATGCTTCTGTGTCTGTGGATCGAGTTAGAGGTGCTGTGAGGTATATAAGAGCATCACCATCGAGGTTGGCAAAATTCAACCAACGGGTAAAAGAAGAAATGATAGATAGTAAGGCTCAATTGTGTTTAGATGTGCCTACTAGATGGAACTCAACATATATGATGTTAAAGGTGGCCGAAAAATATGAGCGTGCATTTGAATCATATGTACGTGATGACCATAATTTTTTTCTTGACCTTACTGCTGGAGATGGAGTTCCTACATTTGATGATTGGGAAATTGTTCGAAGAATTATAAAAGTATTAGAGCCTTTTTATCATCTTATATTGAAGGTGTCCGGATCTTTGCATGTTACCTCTCATTCACTTTTTGAAGTATTGACGGATGTGCATTGTCTTTTTGATGGGTGGCAAGAGTGTGGAGATCTAGACATAATTTCTATGACTTGCAAAATGAGAGAGAAATATAATAAGTATTGGGGTGAAGGAAACAAGATCAACATGCTAGTTTACTTAGCAGTCATCTTTGATCCACGATGTAAAATGAGTTTTTTGGACTTTGGGGTCAACTTGCTTTTTCCTAATGTTGCTAATGACATTATGAAAATGATTGATAAAGATTTGCGTTGCTTGTTCAATGAGTATTCTTCTAATGCCGGAAGAATTTGAATTGTTTGAAGGTAGATCTAGTTTTTCGACAAATCATTGCAATTCAATGGAAATAGATCAGTCAGAAATGAAAACGGGCTTGGCCAAACAAAAATACCTTAAGAAGAAGAAACAAGTTGGATTAGAAAGCAAATCTGAGTTGGATAGATATTTGGGTGAGGATGAAGAAGTAAATGATTCAAGTTCATTTGATTTACTATTGTGGTGGAAAATGAACACTCCTAGATACCCTATTCTTGCACAAATGGCTCGAGATATTCTTGCTATTCCTATCTCAACAGTTGCCTCGGAAAGTGCATTTAGCACGGGTGGACGTGTTCTCGATAGTTTTAGAAGTTCTCTAACTCCTGTCATGGTCGAAGCTTTGGTTTGCACACAAGATTGGCTTCGGAAATCCTATGGTGTCATCAATCTTGAAGATTATTTTGATGAACTTCAAACAATGGAAGATGGTAATATATAAATTTTAATTTATAAAATAAGCTTTTGTATTCTTTATATTAGTAAGCATTCCCATAATTTAACTAACACTTTTGTTTTTAAATTTGCTAGACTTATCCAAAATACCCGAAGATCAAGAAGGTAACATACTTAGCATTAGTTTATAAAGTTAAATGTTTATTTAATTTATTTTTGCAAATTTTTATTATTATTTAACTAACTCATTCAATACTTTTACTAGATGTTTCAAGATTATCAACGGTGTTTGAAGCATAAGAAAAAGCTTAAACGTTTATATAATAGTTCTTGAACTGATGTGTTATTGTTATTAGTTTGGTTTGGTTTGGTTTGTTATTGGTTAATTGGACTTTTGTTGTGTTCTTTTGGTGTAGGTTTCTATTGTATTTTGGACTTTTGCTTATGTTTTTATTATAATGTTGTTGTTTATTTCGACTCATGCTATTTACTTGGACTTTTACTTATGTTTATATTATAATCTTTTTGTATTATTTTTGTTGTTTATTTGGAATCATATTGTTTATTTGGGTTGATGATGTTGTGTTGCTTTTATTTATTCACTTATTTACTTCAATTTTTTTGTTGTATGATCATGTTTAAAAACTTTACATAAAATTATTTTTTGGAAAATTACATAAAAATAAACAACACTATTTTTTTAATTTTTTTTAACTTTAACTCGAACAAATATATTCGATTCGATTCGATTCGAATTCTATCTCATTCGATTCGATTCGATAAAACTTCAAATAAAGTTAGGATGATAAAATTCGATTCGAAAATTCGATTAATTCGAAAATTTTCGATTCGATTCGATTCGATTCGATCGAATGCTCACCCCTAATGATAAATGACATTCAAATTGTCTGATTTTAGGTTGAACATTTCCCTATACGCCCATCTCCTCTCTCTCTCAAAGCTGATTAAAGAAATATCATTTTTTTATGCCCAATGAATCTTGGGATTGGGATTGGGATTGGGATTGGGATTGGAAAATCAGAGTTCACTTCTAAATCTTTTATTATAATTGGTCAAAATTTTCTATTAGTCCCTACACTATGTGCACATTCTCTAATTTGGTCAAATTTAGTTCCTATATTTTCTAAATTAATCATTTTTAGTCCATGTACTTTTTAAAGTTTGAAATTTCAATCCTGACATAAACGATAGTAGCTAAATCCATTAAGTCAAATTTTGCTATTGGTTCCGAAAGCTGTAGATTAATCTTTGTTCTCCAATTTGATCATTTTTAGTTCCTATGCTTTTGAAATTTTGAATTTTTAGTCTTAACTCAAACGACAACCATTAAAACCATTAAATAAAGGTTTTTTGTGAACATTACATGAAAATCACAAATTGGCATGGCATTGCATATGTGATAATTTGTTTGTCACTTCAAACTTTAGAAATAGCAAAATTTAACTTAATGAATTTAACAATTATTGTATGGTCAAGAATGAAGTTTTAAGATTCGAAAAGTAAGGGACTAAATCCACAGCCTAGGCATAGCATAGGGACTAATAGCATAATCTGAACATTATAATTTATAACAATCAAATCTAATGCTACACAACATTTTATTAAGGGTTAAACGCAAAATTGGCCCTCAAAGTATACCATTTTTTTCACTTAGATACTTAAAATTGTTTTATCAAAAGTCATACCTAAACTATCAATTTCATCTCATTTTATCCCACAACACAATACAAACCGATAAGAATGTTGCACATAATCATAGACTTTTCGAATTAAATGAGACAAAATTTGTAGTATAAGTACAACTTTTAATAAAAGGAAAGGTGTAGGTATATTTTCTATAAATAAAAAAACGTGTAGATTAAATTTTGTTTGAGCATCATATTGATAACATAAAGATATTGTTATATTCGAATATTGTTGAAGAATGAGGCATCCTCAAAGTTTTGTCCCCTGCTATAAAGAAAGCTAAGAGGTGTTTACCATAGTGCAAGTGACATATACACACTTATTAAGGATATAAAATGAACCTTCAACAATCTTATTTCATATAAATTTTACTCTTTCAACTCATTAGATCATATCATTGTCATCAAATTAAATATCAGATAACAAAAATGTTTAATAACCTTTCCCTCAATCAAGAGATGCAATTCTTATATGGAGCTTTCTCACCTAAATTAACCACATCGACTAAAGGGAAAGAGGAGGAAGGAATTCACCGAAAGAGACCCCTCACCCAAACAATGAGAATAGATCCCTTCCTAGACAATGATAAACAAAGACTTGTCCAAATATCAATAAGAAAGCGACTTCAAGAAATAACTCGCCTAAAGAATAAGCCTCATCAAACAATACATGATCTTCATATATTAAATCTAAGTTGTTCCCCTGATTGACACCAATCTCCCTCATGTATAACACATAGACAAGTGCCAAGTCACATTGACTCCACCTAAGGACTCCTCAACATGACAACAAACCTCTCAATCACATCTTAGTGCGAGTGTTAAAGGCTCACTACCGTCCAGCTGGTTGCTTCACGTAACAAGACATGTGTACTAAGAAAACTCGACTTGGAGGAATAAAAGCCCTCTCCAACAATTAGACCCAATCAAGACTAATCCTCTATATTAAAACCCGACAAATCAAGCTCATAGCCTTCTAACTAGAGGTGTTCATTAATTGAGTTGGGCCTAGGCCCATTTCCAAAAAAAAAGTTCAAGTTTGAGCTAGAGCTCAATTCGCCTAAATGGCTCATTTTGTTATTTAAAAAATATTTTTTTATTTAAATTTAATTATAAAAACACATAATCATTTTTTATGCATTTTTACTTTTAAACAGTCAAATGGGTCTGTCCGACTCAATCAGAGGTTGATAAATACTAAATTATCTTGTCCAAAACTGGTAAAGTATTTAGCTCATGAACACATCTAATCCTTACCCGAATGCTTGAAACCATCGATATCAGCTCTTAGCAACATTGTACAAACTGTCGTCTTTCACCTTACCCCTAATACCGTGTCAACAAATTTTGTTGAGTTTAAGTAGTTAAAAAGTTCAAGCACAAATTGGAATTTACAATTGAAAATTTTGGACTTTGATTTGAGAAAATAAAGTGCCCAAACTCGCTTGCTAAGATGTATATGAATTTTGATTTTGTACAATTTTATACATGAAATTTTGATTTATTCTAATCCTCATTAACTATTAATATAATTATTGGTATTACATCATTTTATGTTTATATCTTGTATACAAAAATAATTATATTTATCCAATATAAAAATGATTAGAAAGATCCTTTTCAAATTTGAATTTGTTCATTTGGAATTTGGATTCTTTTAACTTCATTCTTATTTGCTTATTTATTATTTTCCCTCTTTTATTTCTTTTATTTATTCTTTTTCGGATGTAGATGATGATATCTATACAAATAAATATATATCATATAATTCATATATATATTGTACAATGAAGAATACATCATGATCTTCTACATCCTAGTTCTTCCCGTTCTGTCATCTGGCTTATGTTTTTTATGTAGCATTTAGACCGAATGACTCTATGAGATTACGCCAATACTTCTACATATTACGGGTAACGTAAAAGACATCTCTGTTTTTCACTGATGTATTTATTTCTTCAAATGTGTATGATTAAATCAAAATTAAAGTTTACATTTAAACTACAATCAAAGTTTCATGCGTATAATTGCACCAAATTAAAATTCATGTATTAAATTACACATTGAATCAAAGTTTATGTATAATTTTAAAATTTATTCCTTTAATATATAAGAAAACTTAGTTTTCATATTCATTTTAAACATGATTATCTAGATATTGAATTTTTCAATAATAATTAAAAATATAAAGTTTTATGTTTTAAAATAAAATTTCAATTTCACCACAGCGCTCATGCTGTGTTTGAAGTATTTTGGATGAATGAGAACCATTTTAGTAAGTGCGGCTGATGGAATTGCATTTGGATCCAACTTGTCCGGCCTGTGGTGGACGAGGCAGAAATGATTTGGATGAATGAGAACCTTTTTAGTAATTGCGGCTGATGGAATCGCATTTGGATCCAACTTGTCCGGCCTGTGGTGGACGAGGCAGAAATGATATTGCACGTTTTATGTGACTGTGAGTTTACAAAGGCTATTTGGTTTCGAGTCTTACCTGCTCATTGTGTGGCCAGCTTTTTTGCATTGGGATGCATTGATTGGATAGTTGGCAACATTCGAAATTGTCTTAACATTGTAACGCCTGGATTGGAATTGAGCTTATTCTGTGGTATCTTGGTTTGGCGGCTGTGGCATGCCGGTAACAAATTGATTTTTACTGAAGAGTGTGCCACCTGAGGAAATTATTTCTTATTGTCGTGGTCTGTCTACACATGTTTTGAATGCAGACCAATATACGTATGTTTGTGCTGACAGTTTGGGTTTAACTGCTCACTAGCAAGCACCGGATATTGGATGGGTTAAGCTTAACTACGACAGGGCTGTACACCCAATTTCGAATGGAGCTTCTGTTGAGGTCTTATATGGGATGACCATGGTAACGAGCTCACAGGATTCAGCGGGTATCTGGGGATGAGCTCGGAGCTGCAACCAGAACTACATGCTATTAGAGAGGGGCTGTTGGTTGCCTGGTTTACTGGTACTCGAAAAGTCATTGTTGAGACTGATTGTGCCCATGCTGTCACATGTATCAATTCTTCTCTGAAAGCTTCAAGTGCGTTGGGGGTGATTAATAACATAAGGGAGCTGTGCGATCAACAGTGGAAAGTACAATTTAGACAGGTGCAACGGGTTACGGGAGGCAAACTGTGCCACTGATAATACGGCAAAATTGGTTGTTGCGAGCTGGTATGTTGATGTTGTTCGGTTTGATTTGCCGCCACGATCGATTATTTTTGTTGTTAGAGATGATCCAATTTCATCTTCATTAATGTAGGCTTGCGTTGTGTTTCTAATTTTTCTTAGGGTATAACCCTATTTTTATTACAAAAAAATAAAAAAAAAACTCAATTAGATAAGCGAATTATTTGAGAAATTATTAAAAGATTTAATTTACAATTTAGCTCCTAATGTTACGTATTTTACCATTTTGGTGCCTAAGTTTTTTTTTTCCCAATTTGATACTTAGACGATTATTTTGACTTAATTCACCCAAAATATTCCCTCAATATTAACGAATAAAAATGTAGCATATGGAAGATGATGCCGTCCACTCTAGTAGTTTTAGGGGTAAACCTGGGTAAAATGATAGTTCAAGTACTAAAGTAGATTTAAAAAAAAAGTTTAGATATCAATATAATAAAACATATATAATTAGGAGTTAAATCATAAATAAAGTCTTTAATAAAATATTCGAACTAGATTCATTCAATAGTTTAAGCTACTTAACGAAATATATGGATCACTTCTCAAATAAATGTATAAGTAAATTCTGCTATTAGCTTCTCGACTATGTGTCATGGATTTAATCTCTAAACTTTAATTTAATTCATTTTAATCCTCATATTTTTTAAAATTTTAAATTTTAGTCTTGACCCAAATGAATTTAATTGCAATTATAGCCTCTTGTAATAGTTTAGTTAATTAAGCTTTTTGACTCTTTGATTAATGAAAAAAAATACATTTTCGTCTCTCCACAAAATTAGTAATTCAGTTTAAATTCTTTTAACAATTTTTTAAACTTTAACTCCTTAAAATGTTCAAATTTTATCTAAGCCCCTAAACAAACTTCTAGCTTTGTCCTGCTTGTATGGATGGAAGTTTTAATATGTTTTGATCCCACTAAATATTCAAACAGATCTATCTTATGTCGGCAACATTCGTAATACTTTATATTATTGAAAACTAAAGTCAGACAGTTAGCTCCATGAATATATCAGATGAAATTGTTGTCATAAAGAAATGTGCACAATAAGTTCCACCTCGATGATGTTGCTATGAGTGACAGAAGGATCAATAGGAGAGTTTTTCATATGCAATTAGAGAGAGTTATCAGATGATTATATAAGCATACTGAGTTTATTACTATATAGAAGTCGTAATTTTTCTACAAGTTAACATCTATAATCTCACATGAGATAGGCAGACACTATCAACTCCATCCCCCCTTCGTATACATATATGCCTTCTGATTCAATAAAATTTGCTGCAACAAAACCTAATCACTCCATCTGTAACTTTCCTTGTCATGTAGTTCCACTTATTATCATTTCTCTCAAAGGGAGATCATCCTATCTATATATAAACATCAACATAACTTACCATTCCCTACTTTCAAATATCATCAGACCAGTCACTAGTACCATCAGTTTCATAGAACAATCCATCCACGATTTGGTCGATCACCGAATCAATAAACGAGTTGCAACCGACGGTGAAGATCCGACCCACTTTGTTCCGAGCACTCGATAACCAAGCAAAAGCCGCAGCACAAGTCATTGCGCCTAAGCACGCACCCACTGCTTCAGCAATCCCTTGCAAATCCATCTTCCTAAATATGGAGGTTCCCGTCACGAACTCTGTTGTCACTGTCGCTGCAAACACAATCTACAAAAAGAAAAAGAAAGTAAATCCCCATCAGATTCATGTTCCAAATTTAGTTAAAAGAAAACAGGGGCCAACAGTGAACGAAGCTGTTTAAAGTTTAATTACCATGGCGAGACGGCCGGAGATGATCTCGAAATCTTGACTTTTCTTGGTGCTTTCAATATACTCCGATAAAGTCTCGAAAAAGGGTGAAACGTCATCGTTTTCTTCCCTTCTGGTCTTCATCACCCCGACTCGATCCGAACCGTACGACCTTAACGTACATAACCTCGGCTGCAACACTATCTTTCCATTCTCGGGTTCACCCACTTTCACCCTCTGAACCTGAACCTGACCACCCTGTTCCCTCCTAGTGTTCGCTCCAGGTTTAGTGGACAGTAGTTCACAGCGAATTACACGCGCCACCGTGGCCATAACAGAATGGGAAAGAAGGGAAACGGTGTTTTGTGTTATGGTGTGGGGGAGGTTTGGTTTTGATGATTCCTAGAATGTTGGCGGATGATATGAGGAGCGAATGATTTGGAAGCTTCGTGGTGGTTTATGAATCCACGTCGAATGTCATTTTATCTGACGTTTTAATGGGCCTGGTGGTGAGTAACGTAACGGAAGGAGAGGATTTTGGTTCGGTAACGTGGCTTTCACAGAGATGGAATTATAACATTGTTGGTAGGTTTTATTGCCTTCAACGACCCATCGTTTTATCATAAAAGTGATGTCTTTACTTTTCCAGCCTGCTCCACGATCATTGCTTTACCTTTCTTTGCCCTTTTCTATTGCTTCACTGCTCATACTGCAAAATTTTAGGTCCAGCTTCTACGTTGGAGTTGGGTCCAACTTAAACAATATACTTAAAATTTTATTAAGTCCGATTCAGAAAAAATATATATATATTAAATTCGAACTCAACTCATTCATATTAAAATTTTTATATTAATTTTTATATAAAAATAAATTTAAAAAATATAATACATCAGATACACTAAAAATATTAAAATAAATATTTTTCAATAAATTAAAAATACATTAAAAAAATTTTTATAGTTAAATAACACTAATATAATTGCAGCTTAGTAAGCAAATGCCTCTAAATTAGTAGCAAAATAAATAATAAAATAAGAGTTATATAATATCTAAAGAATAACAACAAAATAATAGTAATATAATAGCAAAATGGTAGCAAAACAACAATGAAAAAAATGTAGGCAAATTTAGGCCGGGCCTGAGCCAAAAAACCTTATTCGAGACTTGAGCCGTTTAGAAAACGGGTTTTATTTTTTTGTTCAAGCCCATTTTTTAAGTCTATATTTTTATTCAAACGCTCTTACTTTTCGAATAAATCTTCAGATTTAGACGAATGATCCAACCCATGATCGGGTATAATAGTACACAAGTTATAATTATATTCATTAAAAATATTAAATATAATTCAATAACTGAGCACATAGTAGAAGATATTTTTTATTTATGTTTTGTCTTTCAATAGCCTATAGCCTTAGAGCCCTAGATTAAGTGAGAAAAAAACAAAAGAAAATACTTAACAAATAATGAAAAGGTATAACACCTTTAATTATTGAGAGGGAGTGATGTAGTCAAAAAAAAAAAAAAAACTAATTTGAAAATATCCAGCTAACTGGAGGTGGAGGATATATCACATAACCCTTTGGTGTCTGCCTCATTTACCTCTTAATTATCAGCTTTATGATGTCACATGTTTTAGGTTTGATTAATTTTTTTTTTCATCAAATTATTGCGTAAATTTTTGAAGAGTAAAATGTTTAGGTATTTTTAAAATTTTAGTTTTTTTTATTTTTATATTTAAAAATTTAATATTATTATTGATACTATTAATATTTTTTTATTAAATTTGTTGATAAAACAAACATTATAATTTTTCTTAAAAATACTCACTCGGTAACCATATGATAAAAAAATAACATTATAATAGACTTGATTTTAACAGTATAAATAATTCTTAAAAGTTCACATCAATGTTTTAATTAAAATAGAATATTTAGGCTAATCAACGACATTATAAAAGCTAAGGTATTAAATTATGTCAAAAATTAAAATATAAAGATAAAATGTCAAAACTGAATAATTTTTAAAATTTATACCAATTTCCTAAAAAAATAATATTTTAATCAAAATAAAGTATTTAAGCTAATTAATGACATTACAAAATTTAAGATTTTAAATTAAGTAAAAAATTAATGTATAAAAATTAAGACTCAAAGCTGAATAATTAACTAAAAAAACTCACTTGATGCCTCAAACATCTCAAAATCTCAACTTAACCATTAAACCAATGACTCATAAAATCTTAAAAAAAAAAAAAAAAAAAAACATTTCTTTTTTATTTGGTAGTATAGATATAGTGATGGACTCCGCCCACTTGAGGAATCAGGCCCTAATGTAAGCCAACTCCCCATGTAGGCCCTTAATCTCAGTATTCCCCGCAGCAGTATCATCACGCTCAAATCCTCCTCTGTGACGACTGTTAATTAAATTCTTCCATGCCCCCGGTTGTGCTTTTCTTTTTCTTTTTCTTTTTCATTGAAATACGTTGTCAGCGAAAGCTCATCCATCGTATCTTTTCCACATTCGAGGGCGAATTTTGTTACCACATTCGTTTGTATAATTATCTCAATTAAGTCTTTAAGGAGGTAGTTGAGGCTCCATCTTGATACAGCTGATATCCCATGCCCACCAGATGTTCCATAAAATGTGTAAATAAGTCAGGTAAGATAACTTTCCAGTAAAGAAGAGAGAGAGAGAAAGACAATAGCAAATGAAACTTCCTTACGTGACATCCGCAACATTTCCCTATATTGTCGGTCACACTTTTTCCTCTGTAACAAACTAACTGCATTTACCAACAATAAGCCTAAATAAAGAAGTAAAATTATTAAAAAGACTCACTAGAATCTGGACTTGCTAGCTACAGGCTTAAATACTAACCCAACAAAATTAAACTAAATATTCAGTAAAAATTTGGCTCATTGATTTTCCCATCCAGCAATACTTGCCTGCAGAAGTGAATCCTTGTCCTCAAGGATTAAAATTTGGATACTTCTGCTGCAACTTATATAAGAACTCCCAAGTAGCATTTTCAGGGAAAGTGTTTGTCCATTGCACCAACACTTCAGTCACACTGCCCGGTTACCACATTTGGTCATTATTCAAACTAAGATTTTCTCTGGTTCCTTAGCTAAGCTCCCATCTGCAGCTAAAATAGAAAGTTGCGGTTGAGTAAGAGTCGCTCCAATATGTTTCTTTAGTTGAGAAACATGAAATGTAAGGTGGACTCTCGACCCTTCTAGTAATTGCAGTGTATGGGCCAAAATATTTTGGCGAAAGCTTCGTACAAGGTCTATCAACCGTTGTTTGTTGACTATAAGCGCCGAGACAATTATACGACCAGTGCCACATGCAGTGTACATTGCATTTAGCATTGTGCAAGTTACATAACTTGTCTTATTTAGTATTGATAATCTTAAACAAAATATTTGTTGATATTTTTGAACAAGTGGTAGCTCTTTTTGAAGCAACACATCTTAAATATGGAATGAATCGGATCCCCTGAAATAAGGAGATTGGATCATATCTAAAGACATTGTTTTTGTTATCTCCACAGTATTTTGGATTTTGTTAACTCTGCTTTAATTGCTATTTTAGTAGGGTGATTGATTGTAACCGATCTAGTATGTTAACAAGTCGAAATTAATATATATGCTTGAGACTTGTATAGGTTATGCATTATGAGTTCTAATAATTATTTATTAATTAAAGAACTTGTTGTCGTGAGTGCATTAAAGTGTGAACAAGCGTATTACTTAGTTTACAATCAAAATTTTTAGGAAAAAAACATAGAGAAGAGTAACCTAAATCTTTAAGTGCAAATGTGAAATTGACAAACTAATGTTTATTAAAACTTGAATCACTTTATATAAGAGATTGAAAGATAGTGGATTTTCGATGGATTTTTATTAATAGTCGAAAGAAAAGGGAATGGTGTCAAAAACTACCATTTG
This sequence comes from Gossypium turneri, assembly GCA_008044935.1. Taxonomy (NCBI): domain Eukaryota; kingdom Viridiplantae; phylum Streptophyta; class Magnoliopsida; order Malvales; family Malvaceae; genus Gossypium; species Gossypium turneri. Next base: position 6,379,225 of record CP032572.1, on the reverse strand, counting down.
AGGAAGTATTCAAACCCGGAGGTTTGTTAAAAAAAAATGTTCCCTTATCCTCTTGAATTTGATGAAAAATGAACCAAAATCAGAATAAACCTATGTAGGACTTACTAAACATGACAAAATTTGTCATTTTCGGTCCTTCATTTTTAGAATTTTAAAATTTTAATTTTCATCAACTAATAATTAATAAATTCATTAAGTTTTGTTATTTTCAAAATTTAATGTGTCAAATATGTTATCGTATATGTAATACTATGTTAGTTTGTTATCTTCACATATTACTAAAAAACTAGTCAATAGAATAAATAATTTTGTTTACATTAAAAACTAAAATTCTGAAATTAAAAAAAATATAACGACTAAATATTATCCAGGTAGAGAACATGGACTAAATCTCTAGCTTTACGCGTAAATATAGGACTAATAGTAGAACTTAACCAAACAAATTTAATTGCTACCATTTGGTCAGCACTAAAATTTACAAATTTGAAAAGTATAGGGACTAAAATTGACCAATTCAAAAAAATATAAGAATTAAAGTTAATCAAATTAAAGTATGTGTTTATATCTATAACTTATGCAAAATAGAAGATGTAATAGTAGAATTTGACCAAAATATTACTTATCTAAAACACAACCCAACCGGTAAGACGTTTGAAATTTGTTTAATATGAAAAAAAATATGTATTAATTATAAAATATTTTATAAGTTTTGTGTAATATTTTTATTTTACTCGATATATAGATATATTATCCATCTGTTTTACAATATTCTTTGCTTTCAACCTTACTTGACCAGTTGAATATTAAAATGTTAAAACTCCAAAACCTAGAATCAAGTTGACATGTGAATGCAAATAGCAATACATCAAGTTGTATTGACTACTCAAAATAATTAAGGTTAAACTATGCTATTAGTCCTTGTATTTTATGAAAGCTATAGATTTAGTCCTTTTCAAATTTTAAAACTTCAGTCCTCACCAAACAATAAATGTTAAGTCATTAAGTTAAGTTCTATTATTTTCAAATTTTGTTACAGCAAACATGTTATTTTAAATTAATTAAATTAAAATATGGAAATTAAATCCATTATTTTTACAAAATAAAAGACTAATAATAAAATTTAACTAATAATTAAATATTGTCTAAACGTCTTGGTCCCTTGCCTACCCTTTTTCTTATATATACACATATATATTAAATATTTTACTAAGATGGGACCGACACTTAATTGTAAAATTATCAAAATAATCTTTAATATACAAATAAAATTATATTTTTATAATTCTTTTATCATTTTCATATATTAAATCAATAAGAATTTAATTATAATAACATTTAAATACAAAACATGATACAAAATCTTAATCATTATAATCAAATCATAAACTAATTTTTAATTTTTACAATTTTTTTAACCAAAAAGGGCACGTTGTTTGCACGTGAGTCAAGGAGGCACGTTACTGCACAGTACTCTCACCTTGTTAGCGCGTGGCATAGTCTCGGTGCCTTTTACTGTTCCGTTAGCCTTTTTTAGTCATTACGCTTTTCTTTGTTCTTCTGCGGTCGCTTACTCCAAGGACGGTGTCGTGCATGGTTGACATGTAACACCATTGAGGTAGGCGCCACGCGTCTCCAAGGATCGTGATTTAAACACGCTTCTTGTCTCTACGATATTATACTTAAACCACCGGAAGGGTTAATATCCAAAAGTCATAAAAGTTTTAATCGTTAATTAAATTAAAAAAATTTCAAAATATTTTAACTGATTGAAAAAAGGGCTAATTTACCAAAAAAAGCCTTTTTTTTCAAAATTTACCGAAATGGGCCGCTTTTTTAATTATTTACCGGAATGGGCCATTTTCCGTGAAATCGCGTCCACGTCAGCGCGATGTCAGGGTATGTGCCAGACATCGCGTCCACGTCAGCGCGACCTGCTGACGTGGAAGGAAATCGCATCCTTGAGGAAGCGATTTCCTTCCACGTCAGCAGGTCACGCTGACGTGGACGCGATGTCGCCGCGAGCGTGAACAGTGCCCAACGGTCAAAAATTTGACCGTTGCCCCCCCACAAACGGTCATAATTTTTTTTACTATATAAACCCCCTACCTCTTTTTTTTCACAAACAAATCCAATCTCATACCCTTCAAAAATTCTCTCAATTTCCTTCAAAAATTCTCTCAAATTCCTTCCAAAATTCTCTCAAACTCTCAAATTCCTTCCAAAATCCTCTCAATTTCCTTCAAAAAATCTCCAAATACATATTAAAGTTCTTTTTCCATTCAATTTCATTTTTTTTAAGAAAATTTTAAATATTTTTATTTTTTAAAATAATTTTAAAATTATTAATATTTTCAACAATGGCCGGATCATTGATTCGTCTTGATAGGAATCACATATCGGTGGAGCAAATGAACATGGTAAGTATTAAATTTAAATTTTAAATTTTATTTAAGATATTTTTATTTATGTATTTTTAGATAATTATTAATTTATTTATTATTATAAAAGGCTAAAGATCGGGTATTGGAATGCAATATTCGAAATATGCATGGTCCTCCATCACCGTTAGTAGAGAACTACCTGCGGGAAGCGGGATTTTGGCACGTGGCTACAGTAGGCCGGGGATGCAAGTTGGAGCCGAAACTGATCAGTGCGTTGATCAAGAGGTGGAGACCCGAGACGCACACATTTCATCTTCCATGTGGAGAGTGCACTATCACTCTAGAAGATGTCCATCTGCATTTGGGATTGCCGGTGGACGGGCACCCAATGACCAGGTCAGCCCAATCTAGCAATTGGGAGGCGGTGTGCTATGAGCTTTTGGGCGCTGTTCCGGATAAAATGGATGGAGGTAAGGTGGAGATGGGCTGGTTACGTGCCACCTTTCCCGATCTGAATGAAAATTCAACCGAAATTGAAAGAATCCGATATGCTCGATCATACATTCTTCAAATAATTTGAGGCTATCTGATGGTCGACATGTCACGGAACCGTGTACATCTAAGGTGGCTGCTAAAACTCGTTGATTTTAGAGCAGCCGGTGAATTTAGTTGGGGGTCTACCGTCTTGGCAACATTATATCGGGAGATGTGCGGGGCGACCAAACCGAGGAGAGCAAAAATCGGAGGTTGCCTGTCACTACTGCAATCATGGGCACGGTTTCGATTTCCATTTCTACGTCCTCGAGTGAACCACCCATATACATTCCCACTCGTAACGAGGTAAATTTTATATTACATTTTGAAATTGTTATGTAGATTTTGTAAGAATAAAAGTATGCTAAAAATTTATTTAATTAGGTGGAACCATCCGGCGAGTTATCGTGGATTACCGTCTGAACTTGAAGATATACGGCTTCTATTGGACCAACGGTTGGAAGCAGAAGTAAGTATTATTGCAAATAGATATTTCCATACATTCGCTAGTGGATTGATATTTAGTATTTACTATTTAGTATTATGTATATAAGTAATATTTCTATCATGTTCATGTAGTTTCAATGGACACCATATGAGGATCCGGCAATCCGGGCAGTAATCTCGGAAGAGTTTCTGCAAAATTCGAACGCTTGGCACGTGAAAGTGGTGTTGATCAACTATGCAACTGTGGAGCCCTACCAGATAGACAGAGTCCTACGACAGTTTGGATGTAGACAACCGATCCCTGCGGACCCTGAGGTGTTTGACGAGCACCACAAAATCGACCTTCAGATATTAGGTACGGATTGGCCTAGATACTGGTCAGAGTACACAAAAATGTGGACAAATCGGAATGAATATCTACCTACTCGGGAACAAATCATCGTTCCCGAGTTAGCGTGCGTTCCAGAATACATGCCATGGTTTAGGATCCATGGGAAGCCGTATTTACTTACGCCAGAGGAGAGGCAGCGGCAAATACGTGTCGGAAGGGAAAGGCGCGGGCCTCTAAATCCAAGGGGACAAGACTACGAGGGCAGCCCATCAACGAGGCCCAGACATTTACCCGGCTCATCATCAGCGGCCATGCAATCACCGTCCCCAACGAGAGCACTGACGCAGTCACCTGACACAGCAATTCAACAGATGATACCCACGCAATCGCCTTTCCCTATGATGCCAGGTATGTTTCCTGGCCCTTATATGTACGCTAACCCGTACATGTATCCTTTTCTGAATCCTATGGCAGGTTGGAGCCAAATGCCCAGATCAGCTCCATTTCCTGTAATGCCGAGTGGACCACCGATAACTAGGCCAGCGGTGCAGGAGGGGTCGCAAGGGGGGCCGTCGGGGAGCTCTCCTTTTTACCAATCGCCAGCAACGCATGGCTTTCAAACTCCGTCGCCGTTCATGATGCAAACACCTCCACATACACTATTCTTTGAAGGTGGATCATCGTCCCAAGTCCGACAAGCAGATGCCAAACCGGAAGAACAACAATCACCACCGGAGGAAGAACAACCGCCACCGAAAGCTAAAGGAAGGAGGAATCCAGCGCGCAACCGCCGACGGCCGCCATGTGGAACCAAATCCCCCGGTCATAGACATTGATTACTGTATTAAAATTTATCATTTGATGTAATGAAATAGAAGTTTATGACGATGTAATACACATAGAAATTTTTCCGAGTTATTTTGACATTATTTGATTAAAAACCCTAACCCTAACCTAATTTAGAGTAAAAATCCTAACCTAATTTAATTTAATTAAAAACCCTAACCTAATTTAGTTAAAAACCCTAACCTAATTTAATTTAATTAAAAATCCCTAACCTAATTTAGTTAAAAACCCTAACCTAATTTAATTTAATTAAAAAGCCTAACCTAATTTAATTAAAAACCCTAACCTAATTTAATTTAATTAAAAAACCCTAACCTAATTTAATTAAAATCCCTAACCTAACCTAATTTAATTAAAAACCCTAACCTAATTTAGTTAAAAACCCTAACCTAATTTAATTTAATTAAAAACCCTAACCTCTAACCTAATTTAATTTAATTAAAAACCCTAACCTAATTTAGTTAAAATTAAAAACCCTAACCTAATTTAATTAAAAATCCCTAACCTAATTTAATTTAATTGAAATCCCTAACCCTAACCTAATTTAATTAAAATCCCTAACCTAACCTAATTTAATTAAAAACCCTAACCTAATTGAGTTAAAAACCCTAACCTAATTTAATTTAATTAAAAACCCTAACCTAATTTAGTTAAAATTAAATACCCTAACCTAATTTAATTAAAAATCCCTAACCTATTTTAATTTAATTAAAAATCCCTAACCTAATTTAATTTAATTGAAATCCCTAACCCTAACCTAATTTAATTAAAATCCCTAACCTAACCTAATTTAATTAAAAACCCTAACCCTAACCTATTTTAATTGAAATCCCTAACCCTAACCTAATTTGATAATCTTACTAACCATTAACACACTTTTTTCGGCTTAATAATTTTACATAATTTGATAAGTTTACTAACCATTAACAAAAGTTTTGGGCATAATAATTTTACATAATTTGATAAGTTTACTAACCATTAACAAAAGTTTTGGGCATAATAATTTTACCTAGTTTTACATAATGTTGGATTTCGTAAAATGTTTTGACTGGTACTAACATTTAAGAAATTGTAGTAATTTGATAATTTTACTAACAATTAATACAATTATCAATTAATAATTGAATAAAAGGTAATTTTTTCTATAATTACATTCAACTATTGCGATTAGGGCATGATCGACTTGTATGGCCTGGGTTCCTACACCATCCGCACAACTTCTGTTGACTGGCTGTTTTTCGGATATCCATATTGTTCCGTATTCTAGTGGAGCAAGGTCGACCTTTCGGCTTGCGATGCAATTCTCTATCCGGTAACAGCTTAAAAGGAGCAAGAGATACGGGCAGCCACTTACGTTCATCTGGGACCGGTGGGAAAACGTGTCTCTATACGTTGTACATGTTTTCTAATTTGTACACTTCGTCCACATAACTCAGCGGATCCAGACGGAGTTTCTGACAGGCTGCAATAACATGAGCGCATGGATAACGAAGTGCATCGAACTTTCCACAGTCACAAGTCCTGTTTCGCAAGTGTACACGATATTGCCCGCCAACAACACCTTGGTGCGGTATGTCGAACTCCATCACGCGAAACCATAAATTGTCTCGATCGTGACACACAGCGTGCATGATGTTTGCCCTCGCCTTCGCCTTGTTAATTTCTTGAACTACCTTACTGCACCATACATGCCCACCCTGTATCTGGCCTGCATAAGTTGCTGCTCGCTTTGGAAATAGCGCCGCCAAACGAAAATATGTCTCTCGCACAACCGCTGTTATCGGTAGATGGCGCGTTCCTTTAAGAACAAAATTTATGCATTCTGCCAGGTTCGACGTCATATGGCCATATCGTAGGCCTCCGTCGTATGCTTGTGCCCACTGTTCGAAACGTATGTTGCACAAGTAGTCCGCCCCTTCTCCGTTTTGGGATCGCAAGATTGCCAACATCTCGTGAAAACGATCTTTTTTCATTTTATACCCTACCAATATAAGAACATAGCGAATATTTTATACCACTTCTACCAATAAAACTAATTCAAATTGACAAATGAAATAATACAGTTATAGAGTAAATACCCATGTTGGTCACTTGTCGTCGTTCCGTCTTAGATGGATATTGCCTGTAGTAGTTCGAAGCAACGTGTCTCAGGCAATATCTATTGTGTGTACGCTGCCACAAGCTTCCCTCTTGATCAAATGCAGCTAGTATACCGGCACCCCGATCTAAAATATCACAGATATCAGGTTGAGGGCACACATGGCTCCTTAACCTAGAGAGAAAGAAATTCCAGTCATCAGACGACTCCCCTGGTGTTATTGCATATGCAATTGGAAGAATTCTCCCACCGCCGTCCTGTGCCACTACAACCAATAGCCGATGAGTGTACCTACCGAACATGAAGGTATCGTCAATTTGTACCAACATCTTGCAGTATAGAAATGCGTCTCAGCATTGCTTAAAGGTCCAACATAGGCGTTTGAACACTTGGCATCCATGTAGCAATCGGCCGTTGTAGTACGCATGTTCCGTTTCAAGGTCTGTGATGGCACCTGGGACGTATCTCTCTAGCACCTGACACCATTGCCATATTTCATTATATGAGGCGTCCCACCCACTATGCATCTTCTCCAATGCCTTTTGCTTAGCTATCCAAGCCTTGCGGTAAGAGGGCGTGTACCCCATTTGGCTACGGATATTGGTAATTTTCACCGGTACTGAAGTCCTAAGATCTGCTTTTATCGTGGGCAGTATCAAGCTAGCCAACATAACTGAATCCATTTTCGGATGATCTTCTGAAACACCTACAGAGGGAGGGAGTATATTAAATAATGCAACATTAGAAAATAAAAATATTATTCAGACACATTCAATACTGTACCTGCAGCACATGTATGTGGACCTTTGTACTTTTTGATCTCCCACAACCCTGTCCTCTTCCTTAACGAGGCGACAATTTTCCATGAACATGTGCCGTTTTGCACCGCACACTTCGCCTAAAACTTATTTGATTTTGATTTAACGACAACGCCGTTTTTGATGCTATGCTGTTTCAAAGCACCAATAAAACTTTCCTTATTGGTAAACTGATTACCAACTTTAAGTTCACCGAGATCTACCCCCGAACTTGTACTATTGCGCAACCGGTGTGGTAGATCTGGAAACTCTAACGCATCATCTGCTGACAGATCGACATTATGCATGTGGGCTGGAGGTGAGTATGCTCTGAATCGTGGATCTTCATCTTCATCTGCACTCCTATCACCATCTTCACCTTCTGTTGGAATAGGCTCCGGTTCAGAAAATAATCCCACCTCTGCACCATCCGGCCCGGGCTCTCGAGGTGGATCCACATCGGAGTCATCTTTTAACTCATAATCATCTGCAGCGTACGACGTCCCCTCACCGGTTGATGTCGTAGGTAGTACGTCATCCCTTCTTCGGGCATTTGATAACGTCCCCAATTGGATGTAGATTGCCATCTACTAGAACTTGATGCAGTTCCCCAGCTCGTATTTCCAGCGTCAAACGTCGAGCCACCGACGTACATGTCCCATCCACCGACAGAGTATCTTGGGAGGGATGTGCATTCGACACTGCTACCGAACATGGGCTGTTCCGTATTTGTAACACGCTAACCGAGTGTCAGCCAGGGGTCGTGTATACATCTCGAACATCAGACGGAAGTACATCAGTTGGCGACGTAAATTGTACATATAACTTAATATAAGTTGCTCCGCTAGCAAGATGAGTCTGCACCATTGCCTCCAAGCTACGAGCACCTTTTATGTCAAACGAGTCATATGTCACCGGATCAACAGAAGAACAAAATCGATACGTCATTGACAGAACTTTCATTGGCATCGTTCCGAAGATTTTACGCCTAATTCTTTTACGGAGTTCTGTCAAATCTATGTTTTGGCTAAATGACAGCCGCACCGTATTCTCCGACAAAAAAATAACACCATTCTCGGTGTGGCAAACCTCACCATCGTAGTAAATAACAGCACTAATACGTTCACTCATTTTGAAACTCTAACTTTCTTAGCCTCTCTAAAATGTTTCTGCTATGACTTATGCATTCTAAGAACATTTTCTGCCTAATTTATAGCCTCAGCCCAAACTTGCTACTGTAGCAAAATCGCATCCACGAGGGCGCGATTTGACACTATTTACTCAGAAACGTCAAAAAAATTTATTTCCTACATGACCAACTGTAGCGAAATCGCATCCACGAGGGCGCGATTTCACAATTTCTTCTCATATAACATCCTGGTATCAGCGATTTTATACTATTTGCTCAGAAAACGTCAAAAAAAATTATTTCTTACATGACCAACTATAGCGAAATCGCGTCCACGAGGGCACGATTTCACAATTTCTTCTCAAATAGCATCCTGGTAGAAGTGATTTTATACTATTTGACCAGAAACGTCAACTCGAAATAATTTTTTCTGGGACCCCTATCCCCTAAAAAGCTTGCACCCTAAACCCTGAAAGCCAAAAAACCCAAACGTAAAATCAACGTCAAAATCGTGTCCCCGGGAACGCGCTACGTGGCAGTACATCGCGTCCACGTCAGCGCGACCTGCTGACATGGAAAGAAATCGCGTGTCCTGACACGTGACATCGCGCTTACGTGGTCGCGATTTCGCGGAAAATGGCCCATTCCGGTAAATAATTAAAAAGTCGGCCAATTTCGGTAAATTTTGAAAAAAATCGGCTTTTTTTGATAAAATAGCCTAAAAAAAGTTCCATTAATAGAAATTTTTACATGTTTTTTTTAAATAAGTTTAAAATATGAAAAAAATATCATTACAATATTATTTTTTTCTTTTAATTCAAAAAAAAAGTAAAAACAATAAATAACACAATAATAACACCAATTTAAAATCATCATAATAAACACTACATCAAAAATAAAAAAAAAAAAAAGAAAAAGAAAAATTGAGACTTGAGTGATAAAAAAAATTTTGAAAATGAAAAAAAAACAACAAAAGAATCAAGAAGAATAGAAGATGATTTGATGTCAAATAACGGCCGCCCAAACTTGAGTTTGACATGGAAACAAAAAAAAAAAAAAAGGCTTTTTTCTTCAACTTTTTTCTTATTTATTTATACTTCAATTTAAAAATATATAAATCTATTATGATTTTAAGCTCAGGGTATAAAGCCAATTGATTTAAATCTAATATTTAATTTTTATATTTTGACCTTATATAATATATTAGACCTATCTAATATATCAGGTCTATAATATTTTGTTATTAATAATTTTGAACTTAATTAATCATTAATTAAAATTTTAAAAACATTTAATTAATAAAAAATTAATTCGATTAAAATTGAATTATATACTGACTCGTGAATTTTGATCATTCGAAATCATTTGTTTGCTTAAAAACAATTTCCTTTTTTACTTTTACTGTGATTTTTTCCTTAGAAAAATTCACATTGCTATCAAAATAATATTTTCAGGCTACTAAAAATAAATAGTGCTACAATTGGGTTTAGTACTAATAAAGGCTCATTCTCAAAATTATTTATGAAAATGGATTGTTTTCAAAAATAAGAATAATGGGTATGGACCGAAAATTCAAAAACCTACTGATATGGACGTGTTTTCAGGAGATAACACAGAAAACGCTTCCACATCAACGCTTTTTTTCTTGTGTCAGGCAAAAGCACGTTGATATGGATGCGCTTTACAAAAAACACCGACGAGGATGCACTTTTACCCATGTTTTCCCACATTAATGGTCAGAAAAAAAAAAGAGTATAAAACCCCGACCCATTTTTTCACACCAAATTTTATTATTCTTCCAAATTTCTCTCTAAATTTCTCAAAAAAAAAAAAAACTCTCAAATCTCTCTAAAATTTTTATTTTTGTATGAATTATTATTATTTATAATTTCTAAGAAATTTCTTTCTAAACCCTAAACCACAAACAATTAAAAACCTAATACCCTAATTTAAATTTTCCTAAATCTTAATCAAACCCTAAACCTAGACCCTAATTAGCAAATAACCCACTAGGGATTACACATCCAACAACGCGTCCATGTCAGCACGATTTTCCTGACACAAGAAAGAAAACACTGATGTGGAAGCATTTTTCTGTATTATCCTCTGAAAACACATCCACGTCAACGTGTTTTTTAATTTTCAATCCATCCCATTATCATTTTTAAAAGCGGTTCATTTCCGTAAATAATTTCGAAAAGAGGCATTTATCGGTACTAAACCCGCTACAATTACCAGAAACAACAATAAGTAGCACATATATTAAGCTCATCTCCTTTTTATCTTAATTTATTTTGCCGCAATTTTCGATTGTAGAAGTTTAAAGAAGGAAAATTAAAGAAAAGGCGACAACATTTTTTTATTTTTCTGATCAGGATTCAGCCCTACTGGAAATGTGTATTCGGTTAGGTATATCAAAGAATTAATCATTTTAGTCAACTAGATTAATGATAAGATTTTATTTTTTTAAAAATAATTATTTTATTAAATAAAATGATGTTCTTATTTATTATATTTAAACCTCATTATAAATTAAAATTTAAACAAAATTTTAGTTAATGAAAAAAAATTTTGAGATATTAATTTCCAGCTATGTAAATGGATTTTGTGTAAATATTATTTGGTTAAATTTAAATACTTGATATTTAATCTGTTTATAACTATAGTTATTTGTAATTATAACTCTATAGGGATGTGATCAATTCGATTCGATTATAGTTTTTTTATTTGTTTTATGAACTATCTATTATAATTTGATTTGGTTCTCGATTTTTTATTTTAAAATTTTGAATTTATTTTGATAAAATAAAATTTTATTTTATGAATTTTGATATTATTTAGTAAAGTAAAAAAAGTATAAATATTTTTAAAAAATTTTAAGTAAATGATTTGTGTGATTTTTTTAAAAAAAATTGATATAGAAACTTTGAGTTATTTTAAGAATATAATAAAAAATTAAAATGAATTATAAAATAAATAAAAAAATAGAATTCCATTTAGTTAGGATAAGCATAATTTTTAACTTGTATTTTATAAATAATTTAAACACTTGATTTTCGGTTTCTGGATTTTCTTGCTCAGCCTAAAGGTTACCAGTAGGCGCGTGGACTTTTGCACCAGAAATATACATAAATATGTGTTTTAGGATACTTACACCAGAGATATTTTTTATTTATTTTATTTTCCAAATTGGAAAAAAAATTAGAAACCTTTGGGCAACGTAATAAATAAATATCCTCTGTTTCTCAGATTGGAATACTTCTTCCTTTTCTTCACCTCTCCCCCTCTCTTCCTTTTCTTCCCTCAATTTTTTTTTTTTTTTGTATTTTATTCGACCACAACAAAAAATGTATGATTTTGGTGATGAAGTAACGATTGAAAGCTGCAGAATCCCTTGGCTGATATGGATCCAAATAATCGTCCTTCTACTTCTCATGCTTCTTCTTTATGGCTTCACTCTTTTCGCTTTCGATCTCCCCGAAACCTCTTCTTCTTCTTTTTCATCTTCCCCTGACTCCCAGTTGGGCAAGCTACCTGGTTTCAAGCAAACTACAACCTTTTCTTCCCAGGTATCCACTTCTTCCTTTGTTCTTCATGCAGCCCCCCTTCTTCGTTTTTATTCAATTGGGTCTTACACATGGCTTATTTTGAGTTAATATTTTCTTCGCCAAGAAGAAAGAAACGTTAGACATTAAGAAATTTTTTTTTTTTGAAGAAATGAAAAATGGGTAGCAGGGAGCTACCTGATGGTTGAAATTGACGCATAAACTGGAATTTCTTGCTATTTTCTTCAATTGTTTTGGATGAACTTTTATTATTTCCATTTCTAACTTTTTTTATATTATAGACATATAGAAATGTATTATATAGTGGATTTTGGGAAAACAATGTGAAGATTATTGGGGCCCTTTTTATTATTATTATTTGATAGTATATGGGGACCCTTTCTGGTTAGGTAAAACAATGAAAAAAAAAAACAAAAGTAAACCATTTCTAAGAAGCAATGTCTGTTCTTAGTATGATTAGAATTCCAAACGCAAACTTGAAATGCTGTCATTCATTTTGTGTGTGAATCTTGAGACTTAACCTCCAAGTTTTGTTTACATAAAGCACATTGAGGTTCTTGTTCCCGTTACTTGAAGTTCTGCTTTCGCTCTTTGGGGAATGATAATAATTGAAGCATGATTATAGTAACAGTTGTGGTTAAGGGATAATGTTTTTTCAGGTCAGAGAAAGGCAGAGCATAAGGGAAGAGATAGGCATAGCAAAAGCAACAAGTAGGAGGATGGTAAGAGGAGAAGAGATGGAGGGAAGTTCAAGAAAGGAACCAAATCAGCAGGAATTGGACCTTCATCCCTGTCACTATTTCAGGCTTGCTAAACTAGCATTTCTCAAGTGTTTGGGTCTTGATTCTGATCATAACAATAATACTTCAATTACTGAACAAAGAAACCAAAGATAAGTGCATACTTCTTGTTATTTATTAAAGTTGGTGGTGTACAGGGAAAATTTGTCTTCTTTTCTTGGGCGAAGAGGTAAAATTGGGGGGGGGGGGGGGGGGATGGAATATTTGCTTTGGTTATTTTAAGTTTTTATTTTCTTTTTTCTTTCTGAAAAAGGAAGTATTTAGTTTTGATAGTTAATATGCTTTATTAATTAAAATTCAAGTCCGTAAAGGGAATTTTAGAGATAATTGTAATAGACATCTCAAATTATGATATTTATTTTAAATTGGTTCTTAAATTTTTAAATATTTTAATTATATTCGTAAACTATTAATGTTATATCAACTAATTAAATGACATTTCACATCTTATGCAATTAAAATTAAAGTGAAATTAAAAAAAAAAACAAAATGTTGCAATAAAAGTAACAATAAAAAATAAATTAAAATTGAAAAAAGAAAGAAAAAGTGAACAATACAAAATTAAAATATCTATTTTTCGTAGAATTTTCATTTTAAATTATATCACGTAAGATTTTGCGTGTCATTTAATAGTCAAATTAATAATTTTAATAACGAAGGGACTTAATTGATATAATCTCAATAATTTAAAATTATTTGAAATTTAAGAACTAATTTAGAAAGGTTATAGTTTAAAGATATTCAGTACAATTAACTCAAAATTTTATTTTGACTCCAACAATAAGAATTGTTCCATGTGTGATATTGTGATTACATTTATGGACCCTTCTCACAACATCATTCATAGTCCTTTTTCAATTACTTAATGACATTTTAGTAATTTTTCTATGTCCTTGATACATAATTTTAGTATTTTTTTTAACCTTGAAACCTAAACCCGAACTCCGGACCTTGGGGTTTAAGGTAAAAAAATTATTTAATAGCATTTCAGTAATCCTTTTCATGTCATTAATATATAATTTTGGTAATTTTTATGGGTTTGAGGTTCAAAGTAAAAAAATTACCAAAATTTTATATAAATGACATGAAAGAAAAATTGTTGAAATAATAAATAATTAAAAAGTGACTATAAATAATGTGATAAGAAAAGTCCATAAAATAATTTCTCCGTTACTTTAATTTCAAGTAAACATCATGTTTTAAATTGAAATGTGTTTATTAATGCTAACTTTTTTTAATTAAAAATTAAAATAATTTGGAAAATTAAGATTAAGCTAAAATCAGTAATTATATATTTAAAATATTTTATTTTTAACGAGTAAGTGTGTTTTTTTTCCCTAAAGAAGATAATACTTCATTTAGAATCCAATAAAAAATAGGGTAAACTATTACACTAGTCATTTTTGTTTGTTTCAAGTTACATTTTAGTCATTTATGTTTGAAATGTTATGTTTTAGTCATTAAACTGTTAATTGTCGTTAATGGTGTAACGGTAAGATGACATGGCATGTTAAATCATCATTTCAAACGAAAATTCTAAGTTAAATTATACAATTGGTCCCTATATTTTTTCGTTTTTAGCAATTTAATTTTTTTCTTTTATTTTCTTTTAGCTTTCTTTTTTCCTTTTTTTCTTTTTCATTCTCTTTTGCTTCTCCCTCTGTTTTCCTCCCTTTTCCCTCTAAGACGATCCTCGCCATCGATGCTCCATCTCTTCCTTATCCAACAAGGACTCCTAACCTGTCAGTTTTCGTCCTTGCCTCTTACTGACGCTTCAAACATCGACCCCAACAATAAAAAGGGTTCTTTTTCCAGCACTTTCGTAAAATGGGTCTCTGGAATCGTTGTTGGTTCGAGCATAGGTGCAATCTATTGGTGGTACTCAACTTCAACTTCGGATTGGGGTTCTGATTTTTTCAAGAAACCCTTTTTGTCTTTCTCCAAATGGTCAATGAAAAGTGATGAATCTACCACCGATGGTTCGAAAACCATGTTTCATAAAGTAACCCTCCCTGATTATAACTCTAAGTTCATCTTGGGAGGTTATCGCTCTTCTTTCAAGTTTCTCTCAATCCTTTTTTTGCTTTTAATTAGTAGTAAAATGAAAAAAAATGATGGTACATTTTCATTTTCCATTATAGAGGTGTATAGAAGGAAAGTTTTCTTTAATTATGAGAAGCGATTAAGATTGCGGAGTCCCCCAGAAAAGGTAAATGGTTGAATACTTTGTTGATTATATTTGGTTTACTTGCTTTTAGATTGTAAAGATAACTGACTTTTGCATTGAGTTAGTAATTTGTATTTGGTTTTTGTAAGGTATCTTATGGATATTGTTGTTATTTACTCTTTGTTGGGTCTTCATGTCTCTTCATGCTTGTAGGTTTTTGAGTATTTTGCTTATTTTCAAATCTCGAAAGGGGAATTGTTCATAAGACCAGTTGATCTAATGCAAGTTGTGGTTCCTGTTTTTCCTTCATCTGAATCCCACCTTGTTAGATATGGTTATTTGACAAAGGAAAGGAAAGCTAAAAACAACATAAAAGAAAAAAAAATTAAATTACTCAAAACGAAAAAATTGGGGACCAATTATATAATTTAGCCTAAATTTTTGTTTGAAATGATGATTTAACGTGTCATGTCAGCTTACTATTACACCATTAACTGCAAGTAATGACTAAAAGGTTACAACATGATAACATAAGCGACTAAAACGTAACATTTCAAACATAAGTGACTAAAATGTAATTTGAGGTAAACAAAAGTGACTATTTTGATAGTTTACCCTAAGAAATATAAATCAAGAAAATCATATGAATGCTTGATTGATAGTCAAACCATATGAAAGAAAGGAACTGTGTTCGTTTGAATCAAGTCTTCACTACCAAATAAGTGAAGTAAGGAGGACTTGCATCGGGGCTCAGGCAGACATAAGCACACTGGAATATAGGCAAACCATCGAAGCAAAAAGAACCCTTTGATGAGTTTCTTTCCAAGCTTTTGCTTCACCGATGATAGAAATGTTTCTACTGATTTAAATTAATATTTATTTTCACAATATTCATTTTAGAAATAAAAAGTTAAACAACTCAGGTTAAATTTAAATGATTAGAGTTAATTGCATTAGATATCTCCAGACTATCACCCTCGTTATAAATTAGTCCTTAAACTTCAAAGCATTCTAATTATATCTCTAAACAATTGATGTTATATCAATTAAGTCTTTCCATTATTAAAACCATTAATTTAACTGTTAAATGAAACATCAAATTTTATGCAGTATAATTTAAAATGAAAATTTTAAAGAAAAGTAAAACATAGGCACATAACTTTCAATAGTAAAAAGTAAAAATAAAGTAAATCGAAAAAGGAGAAAGTGAATGGTAACGCTTTTGTAGAAACTTTGGAAACATAAAAATCAAAATTTTTACAACATCTATTTCGACAATATTCATTTCTTTTTTTTAAATTTCATTTTAAATTATGCACTGAAATACGATGCCTAATTTAACGGTTGAATTTACGATTTTAGTACTGAATAACCTTATGGATATAACAGTTATACTTTGGGGATGTAATTAGAATGATTTAAAGTTTGTGGGCTAATTTATAATGAGGGTCATTATTTGGGGATGTATGATGTAATTAACTTAAAGTATTATTTAGAAATTAATGTTTTATTTATTTTCCCCCAAAAATATATAAAAATTATAAAATTATTTTAAAATATATAACCTGTAATTCAATATTTATAAATTATCTAACAATCTCTTGGTCAAATTGAAGTTATTATATGAAAAATATTTAGCAATTTAATATATAAAATTTAAATCAATATGCTAAAGGCTTATGATAGGATAAACTAGAGTTTATTTCTCCGAGTAATGGAACATAACAATTAATTGACTAGTGTATTAGCACAATCTCGTATCAAGTCCTTATCAATGGTAGCCTGCCAACACAATTCAAATCTCACTAAAGGCTACGACAAGGTGACTCGTTATCTCCATATCTCTCTGTTGTGCCAAAATGTTTTGCCACTAATGCTACTACAAGCATAACAAAATACCGAGATAGAAGGAATTCATATTAGTCGGTATGCACCACCGGTGTCTCATTTGTTGTTTATTGATGACTCGTACTTTTTCTTTAATGCATACTTAAGCTATTGTAAAAGAATAAAAAAAGCTATTGAGCACTTATTGTCAAATTTTTGGACTGACAATAAACCATACCAATTTTGAGTTGTACTTAAGTAAATCTAGAGGTGCCAAAAAAAGATGTTGGGACATTTTAGGAGTTCACATTGTGGAAAAACCAAGCAAATATTTGGGAGCTAACCTAAGCCTTATGAACAAGAAAAACAGTTTTTCCAACCGATCTTGAATCGCATGTATTATAAATTAGCAAGATGGAAAACTAAACTGCTCTTTCCAAGAGGTTAGTTGGCATTTATCAAATCTACATTGGCATCTCTACCTCTTTATACCTTATCTTGTGTATAGTCCCCAAAATTAATACTGAACTCTATTGACAGAATAGTACGTTCTTTTTGGTGGGATCATGATCCCCACAAACAAGGATTACACCTATGTTAATGGGATGATGTCTGCAGCCTAATGAATTTTAGAGGTCTAGGCATCTGTTGCTCCTAAATGATAAATTATGCTTTTTTAGCCAACCAAGAATGGAAAATACTTTCTAATCCACAAGGCCTTATGCAGATTGCTTTATTGGCAAAATATTGCATGAAACAAAATTTTTTACAAATACAAACAAAGCGAACAAATACCTAGACCTGAAAAAGCCTTCTGGGTAGTCATGACCTTTGCTATCAATGATTTAATATTCAAATCTAGGATGGCAACAATGTTTCAATGGTCAATCATGGACTCATCTTAAAGCAATCTCCCAGTTAAAGCTTATTAGGTTTACCTATTAGTCATTTACGATCTGCAAGTCTCGTAATATGGAACTACAATATAATTCGATTTCAATTGCACAAATCTTGGGCCTTTGAACTTTCCTCTTAGCCATTTTCCCTAATGAAAATAGAGGATTATTAAGTATGGAAACACAACTACTCCTAGAATTTCAATGTCAAGAAAGTTTATAGGTTCTTACAACAACAACATCTCGCGACACAACCAAGAACATATGTGCCTATCAATTGGCAAGTGTTGTGGAAGCTTAAATTACTAGTTTTTTTTTGGAAACTCTGCAACAACTACCTACTAGTTAGATCAAACCTACATTACAAAATCACTAGGATTGAAATCATATGTCCGTTTTGTTGTGCTGAATCAAAAATACTAGATCATCTATTTTGTACATACCGATTTACCCATTTAGCTTGGTTTGATTCAAGCTTAGGAGTTCGAGTTGATTGTATTAAAAACCCACACATAACTAAATAGGTAGCACAATGGTTGAATGACTCAGTGCCAACCACATGGGCATGATTTATTCTTTACTAGAAATATAAAAGAAGAATGATAATTCCATACATTTCTATCTTGAGATTACAGTTTTTATGTATATATATACAATGAATTTTCAACAGAAGGGATAACTACTCATAACTAATCACCAGAATTTGGTTGAGCTTAACAACTTTTCTCAACTTACAGCAGTTACTTCCTTTGATATTCTCTCTGCATTTCCTCGTTGAAAATCTTCAAATGCAACCACATTCAACCTGTCACAAAACTCAGCAAAAGCTCCTATGGTTAATTGTAACACCCTTTACCTGGTTTGGTTGTTGAACCTGAGTTATAGGATGCTACAACAATTAACAAGCATATCACGTACAATTTTGACTTTAAACATTCAAATAAGAAATAAAATATTCTATTATCTGAGCATAAAATGATTTATAAAATAAGTCGAGTTTCAAACTAGCTTACAAAAGCTCTTAAACCAACTTAGAATCAAATAGAGACTTAATTGATAACTTAACAAAAAGTAGGGAAATTTTAGCAAAAAAGGGTCACAGATTCATGTGCCTAGGCCGTGTGAAGAACTGAAACCATGTGGAAGGGAGTCGCATGGTTGTGTCGCCAAGTCGTGTAACTAACTAAAGTCGTGTGGACCTAGATGCAATAATTTAAGCTTAAAGTCACACAACCGTGTACTTGGACCGTGTAACAAATTGAAACTATGTACAAAATTTAATGACCATATAAACAGTACCACACGGGTGTTGCATGTGAAATGGTATGCAAATTATGCAAGTATACACATTGAAACAAGTAATAAAATGATAAGTGAGATCGTCTCCACAAGAATCGGATTAGGTATAAAAGTGGTCAAGTTATTATAACGAATTATGATTAATGTTATGACACCAAGTTAAGTAGGTAGTGGTAAATTAAACTAGTAATGTGCAAAATGTAAGTTGACTAATACTGAAAAATGCTAAGGCAAAGCAAGAGTAAAAATGCAATGGCAATTACGAGAATAATTACGTAATTAATCTGCGAGTGAATAAATAAATAACTAAGAATGCTATGGCAAAGATAATACGGCAAATGATTAAGGGTCTACGTTGTTGATTTGGAAGGTTAGGATTACTAAGAATATGCCCTTACTTTCAGTAATACCTCAGCAAAATCGTACTCAATCTACTGCTCAGAAGAGACCTAAAGTGACCTGCTTCTTTTGAGAGCTAGATCTCAAGTTATCTGGCTTGTCTATAGGCCTTATCACGGTACCTTACACTACTTTGTCTTCATTCTATACAAAAGCTGCTTTATGTTTAGAGTCTGCTGCAAGTATTCAGTCGAATACCCGCTTATATCATTCAATTCCAGTCCAACTAATCTAACCTTTTTAGAATTAGATTTAGTTTATGGGCATACTGCACACTCATCTATGTCTAGAGAATGTACGCAACAATTGGGAAATAAAATAATTGAATGAAACAATAGATTAAATCAAATATATGCTTCAACCATTAAAGAAAATAAAAGTTTTATCATGTAATCGCAACCCTATGACATTTAGCTCATGGGTTGGCAATTAAAATTCAAGTTCAAAATAACACCCAACATCATTTCGATCAAATCAATTCACGGGAGAACATTTTAAGAAATAATGGAAGAACTTAAAAAGATGGTTGTCGCCAAGTCAATCCACAATCCAGCATCACATTATCCTATTTTGGTTGAGAGGGACTACCTTCGATTTCCTCCTTTCATCTCTACTCAGCCACTACCCTTTATTGTTGTCTCTAGATCTCTACACCCTTTAGGGTTTCCTCTTTTGGCTTTTTATAAGCTTTTTCCCTAGGGTAAATTCAACAGCCACAGATATTTTCTCATATTTTTTAAGCAGATTTTTCTAGTACAAGTAGAGTTAGGCTAAAACTGTTATGCTTTGAGTGTTGACTCGGTCTTCCTGGAATTGCCACGGCATCTGTGTTAGCAAATTGTCCAACCTTTTACCACAACAAACCTTCATTCCTTTATTTCTTTCTCCGCATCTTGCACCTGCCAATTATTATCAAACAAATCCTTCTCGTAAACAAGTAAAAGTAACATATAATAACTTTTAAGCACAATCCAATCTTCTTAATATAATGCAATGAAAATTACGAATGGAATGTCCTAAAAATGTAACTAAATTTACTTAAGTACAGATAATTGATCCAGTCTAAAAGCATGAATTATAACTCTTTTCAAGAGTTATCACACCCCAAAACCTGAGTTATTGATTGTCCTTAAGCAAGATATGCATGAATGCATGAACGTAAGAATTGTCATAAGAACGTAATCACCTTTGTATTATTAGACCATTAAGAGAGCCTTTTGTACTTTAGTTCTCAGCAATCTTCTATGTCTAAAAATTTGATCAAGTTTCATAAGCTTATTTAGCAAAGGCAGTGCAAAAAATATTGCTCTAAAAGAAAAAAAAATCCTAAGTATTCATGTAATTTTCACTATAGCAAGTATCTCCTAATTTAACTAACTCAGTTTTCATCTTTTCTTTTCTTTTTTCCTTTTTCATCTGGCCTTATACATACTCAATTACATAAATATCCATTTATTATGCCTAGTTTTTTTTACTAGGGGATTCAGCTCGGCACATGATTCTTTGACTCGACAATTACAATAGAGCATACACTATATTGTCGAATACTTAATCATGTCACGATTTGAATACTTACTCATGAAGCTTAGGCTTGTGACTAAAAAGATGGATGGAGCAAACAACTACCTCCTTAGCTACTTAGCCTATTACTACAATGGAGTGCCCCTAATTTTCTTTTCTTTATTACATACACTTACTTGAACTCACCTTTCTAGTCAACAACACGATAGAGCAAACAAAGTGGTGCTGACTTACTTGGCAATTCTAAGCATTGGAGTATTTGATAGCATTTTTTTCCTTGAATTTTCTTAAACATTGCCACTTTATTCATGATTGAGTATTGCCATTGTACTAAATTTAGTTTCAAGACATGGCAAAATGAATGACAAATGAACAGAAAAATACTAAAACAACATGTTCAACTAAATATCTAATGCAGTCTAGATGCACAATACACCCCCAAACCTAAGGGATGCATTATCCTCAATGCATGTATAGATATGAATCATGAATGCAAGAACATATATATGTACACAATGAGATGTAATAAAGGGAGAAAAGCTTCCCGAGCTTGGTACTGAATGGTGGTACTTTAATTACAGTGAATGGTCTTTCGTGCACTCATATTATAACGCATCGGCCTTTTAAGTAAATTAAGTGGTACATCCTCCTATTCATTATCAAATCTGGTGAGTTCATCAATAATCTGATCGATCTCACGATCATGTTTATTCATCGGTTAAGTAGAAGGAGGTGGAATAGCTGCAGTGCTGTCCATTGGTGGTACAACTGAGGGATTTGCTTCCTTTTCGTCCTCATGGTCAGTTTCAATGTTGACAAACTTTGTTTTTTTTGGTTCTTCCTCTGGTGCTTTGGGTGCATTCTCTTTATTGGCAGGATTCATCTTAATGGGCTCTGCGTCACCAACCCATTCCCCTCCTGCAGTTTATTAAACAAATGAAATGAAATAACTAAGAGAAATTTAAATTGACAAAATGAAATAAAAATAAAAAGAATTTTCAAGATGTTGAAGTTAAACATCTCAAAGATCAATAGACTATTTGTCTCGCTCTACATGAGCACCCAGTAGTGCTTCAAGTATTGTCTATTAACTTTAAATATATCCTCCGTTTTCATGTCCTTGACATCAACAGCTTCATGCGAATATACATGAGCTACCAAAGATTTTTCATCAAAATTGAAAGGTCTATTTTGCTCTAGCAAAGTGCATAAGGGTCTCCGCTCAAATGAATCTTCATCACAATTAGAATTGCTGTGGCAAAATCTCATAAACTTTTCCTCCACTGCTGCTCCTATCAAGTCAATGGCATGACATTCTTCATTCTCATCAGCACACTTCAGCGCCTTAAATACATCAAAAGTAACTTGATGATCATTTACCCTCATGGTTAACTTGTCTTTCTATACATAAATTAAAATCCTTCCAATAGTAAGAAAAGGTTTCCAAGAATAATTGACACATCTTGGTCAGCTTCACATTCTAAAATAAGGAAATTCGTAGGAAAGATAAATTTGTCTACTCTTACTAGCACATCTTTAATTTTACCTTTTAGATGCACATAGAATCCGTCAGCCAGTTGCAACGTAATCGTAATAGGTCTTGCTTTTCCAATTCCCAGCTTCTTGAAAATAGATAGATGCATTAGATTTATACTTGCTCCTAAATCACATAACGTCTTACCAACATAATGATTTCCAATTAAACATGGAATAGTGAAACTCCTTGTGTCCTTCAACTTTGGAGGTAATTTATTCATCAATATTGTTGTGCACCCTTCAGTAAGAGCAATAATTTTAAATTCTCCCTATCTGTGCTTCTTTGACAATATATCTTTCATAATTTCACATAATTGGACATCTGCTCCAAAGCTTCTACTAACGATATGTTGATATAGAGTTGCTTCAAGACCTCTAAATATCTTTTGAACTGAATATCCTAATTAGAATTTTGTAATCACTGAGAAAAATGTGTAGGTGGTCGTCCTTTAGGTTGCTGATATTATTTTGTCGTGGCATTTTCGTTGACAACATGATCTGATTTTGCCACAGCATTTTGCTGCTTACCTTTTTTAGGTTCAATATGTTTTTCAGATGACTCTGGGATCTTTACATGGTTATTATTCGAATTATCCTCTCCTGCCATGGCATCTTAAGCAACGTCATCAAGCTGAGTTCTGCTTCTAAGAGTGATGGCCTTGTACTGTTCCTTCTCTTGTGATCTTAAATTCTCGGTATCACTTGGAAAAACTCTTTGTGGCCTCGAATTCAAAGCATTTGCTATCTACCTCACTTGATTCTCAAAAGCTCAGGGGGAAACAACTTGAATCTGAATTACAACATCATTCTTGGCCATATATTCCTTCAGGAAGGCTTTAATAGATGATGATGATGAATTCGATGATTGACCTTGTTGGACATTTTGCCTTGGCATAGGTTAAGTATAACCAGGCGGTGCACTGCTGGCATTCTATCTCACAACATTGTTTAGATTCCCTCCACCTTGATTATTCAACTAAAATTCTAATGCTACTGCCACCCTAGACTGTAAGTATTGGAATAAGGGTTATTATCCTGGTTAAAATTACCCATGTAGTACATAGATGCTAGTTTTGCTGGGCATTTGTCAAAAACATGGTCTTTACAACAAAAAACACTCGATAGTTCAACTGATTTCATCTCTTAAACTGCAGTAGGCCTTTTCATTATTTTGATCATATTAGCTAAAGAAGATACTTGAGCTGTCAACGAAGTGATTGTATCAAGCTCCATAGTACCAATAGCTCTCTTGCCTGTCCCAACTCTTGTGGTCGGATATTGATAATCATTGTTGGCAATCTTTTCCAAAATCTTATATGCTTTATTATAGGATTTATCCAACAACGTACCATTGGCGGAAGCATATATCCTCGTATGTGCATTCAGCCCATTATAGAATATCTTCATTTGAGTCTAATGTTAAAATCCATGCATCGAACATTTTTGAAGTAATTCTTTAAATCGTTCCCAAGCTTCATATAGCGTTTCATCCTCTAATTATTGAAAGTATGTGATGTCATTTCTAAGCTTGACATTCATATTTAGTGGATTACACCGTAGCAAAAAACTCTGTCAAAGATCATTCTATGATACCACTGTTCCTGACGGCAAAACATTTAGCTATGCTCTCGTACGATCTCTTAACGAATATGGAAAAATTTTAAGTCGCAGAGCATTTTCGGGAACACCTTGTTGTCTAAATGAGTCACAGACATCTAGAAAAAGTCTTAAATATAGTTTTGGATCTTCAGTGGGTAATCCACCAAACTGCCTACTCTTTCCAACATCTGAAACATTACCAGTTTCAGCTCAAACTATTGAACCTGTATTTGTGGTGAGACTATCCTTGGATTCAGGTCATCCAAAATTGGCACAACATGCTCTTGAATTGGTCTACCTGGGTTATTTATCACACCACGAACATGAGGATTAGTGCCCTGACCATTCAAATTATCATTCATACCTGGTATCACCTTACGAACAGGAGGATTAGCATATTGACCATTCAGATTATCATTGAGACCGGGATTATTCCCGTTCCTAGCCATTTTTCGTAGTTTTTTCTGCTTTCTTCGTAAAATTCTTTCGATCTCTAGGTCAAAAGGATACTCTTTGTTAGCAAGAATGCCTCTTCTCATGCACTGATAGCAAACCTGTAGAAATTAAATTGAACTAAGTTAAATAAAACTAATGGAATTAAGTAAAATAACAAAACCAAATTTCACCAAATTGTCGATCCCTGGCAACGGTGCCAAAAACTTGTTGTGTGTGAAATGGTATGCAAATTGTGCAAGTATACATGTCAAATCAAGTAATAAAATGATAAGTGAGATCGTCTCCACAAGAATCGAATTAGGTATAAAAGTGGTCAAGTTATTATAACGAATTATGATTAATGTTATGACACCAAGTTAAGTATGCAGTGGTAAATTAAAGTAGTAATGTGCAAAATGTATATTGACTAATACTGAAAAATGCTAAGGCAAAGCAAGAGTAAAAATGTAATGGAAATTACGAGAATAATTACGTAAATAATCTGCGAGTGAATAAATAAATAACTAAGAATCTGCCCTTACTTTCAGTAATGCCTCAGTAAAATCGTACTCAATCTACTGCGCAGAAAAGACCTAAAGTGACCTACTTCTTTCGAGAGTTAGATCTCAAGTTACTTAGCATGTGTCTATAGGCCTTATCATGGTACCCTGCACTGCTTTGTCTTCATTCTATACAAACATTGCTCTATGTCTAGAGTTTGCTGCAAGTATTCGGTCGAATACCCGCTTGTATCTTTATATTCTAGTCCAACTAATCTAACCTTTTTAGAATCAGATTTAGTTTATGGGCATATTGCACACTCATCTATGTTTAGAGAATGTAAACAACAATTGAGAAATGAAAATAATTGAATGAAACAGTAGATTAAATCAAATATATGCTATAACCATTAACGAAAAAAAAATTTCATCATTTAATCCCAACCCTCTCATGGGTTGACAATTAAAATTCAAGTTCAAAATAACACCCAACATCGTTTCGATCAAATCAATTCATGGGAGAACAAAACAAGAAATAATGGATAAACTTAGAAAGATGGTTGTCGCCAAGTCAATCCACAATCTAGCAGCACAGTATCATGTGGTGGCTGAGAAGGACTGCCTTTGGTTTTCTCCATTCGTCTCTACTCAGTTGCTACCCTCTATTATTGCCTCTAGATCTCCACACCCTTTATGGTTTCCTCCTTTGGCTTTTTATAAGTTTTTTCCTTATGGTAAATCCAACCACCCCTGATATCTTATCCTATTTTTAGGTAGATTTTTCTGGTACAAGTAGTGTTGGGCTAAAACTGTTATGCGTTGAGTGTTTAGTCGGTCTTCCTAGAATTACCACGGCATTTGTGTTGGCAAACTATTCAACCTTTTGCCACGACAAACCTTTTTCCTTTATGCACATCCTGGAATTGACTCGGTCTTTCTCCGCATCTGCACCTGTAAATTACTACCAAACAAATCCTTCCTGCAAACAAGTAAAAGTAACATATAATAACTTTTAAGCACAATCCAATCTTCTTAATATAATGCAACGAAAATTACGAATGGAATGTCCTTAAAATGCAACTAAACTTACTTAGGTATAGACAATTGACCTAGTCTAAAGGCATAAATTGTAACTATAACACCCCAAACCCGAATCTGTTGCCAGAACAGGGTTACGGAGCATTACCGGATATTACAAATCAAACAGATATAAATTTCATATCATAAAAATATTCATATCAAAACCAATTCAAAACATACATATTGTCCCTTATACGAGCCCTCGAGGCCCTAAATACGTGTTAGAAACAAGTCGGGACTAAATTAGAAACTCAAAAAAATTTTCGGAAACATTTAAAATTTTTAACACTGTAGGGGTCATATGGCCATGTGGCCAGGCCATGTGACTCACACGGTCAAGTGACACCCCGGTGTGGACATTCACAATAGGGACACACGGCTGTGTCCTAGCCTGTGTAACTCACTGGCTTGTGCCACACGGCCAAGCCACACGTTCGTGTGCCAGACCGTGTGAACATACTGACTTGTACCCTTAATAAGCTACGGGGGACACACGGCTGAGACACATGCTTGTGTCTCTGCCCGTATGGACGAAAATATGCCATTTTCCAAGCCATATTTCTCACCCAACTTGGCACCAACCTAAACTCAATATTATGCACATCAACAAGCCATAACAAGGCATCTAAAGCAAGCCAAAATCAAGTCTTAAACATATAATGTTTCACATACAACCAATATGCCCTTAAGCACCTCAAATGAAAATATTCAAACACGTATTTTCATATATATAACTTAACCAAATAAACTATCAATTTACCAAGCTAATTTGCATCATTTCAAACCAAATCATTTATCTACCAAAATATACCATTTGGTGCCAAAAATGCATTTCAAATACTAACATATTTAGACATATATATACCTTACATATCAGGGTACCAATTCATCACCAATTCTTCACATCACAAACACATGTACAAAATGCACATTTAGCTAACATTTTATCTTTCACCATACAACTATAAACCAACCACACATCAACCATATAAGACAAATATGCAAAACTAAAATGTGCCAAAACACAAGACAAACAAGTGGCTAATCTCAACAAAATACATATAGGCCAACTTTAGCCAAAACAACCTATACATGCCATTATAACCGAAAATAACTAACCAAAAGTACTGATTGAGTTGATGGATAGTGTGATATTGCTCTAACAAGCTTCCAACCCAAACTAGCTTCCGAATCACTATAAAACACGAAAAATAACACAGAGTAAGCATTTAAGCTTAGTAAGTTCGTATAACACAAAATTTAACTTACCATTTAACCACAATTTAGGTAAGTAAACATAGCATATCCCAACCAATTTGACCAAAAGCCTAAACACATGTTCACCAACATATTAGCCATGTAATTCCCATATAAAATCCAATGCACATGGATAAATTCAACAAGTAATCACATTTCATATACAAGTATTATTCATTTCATATATCAATGTATCATGTAACATCACTTACATGTATTTCATGTAAATACCTGTAATAGATCATATCGAACTCATATAATCTCGTAATAAAACTGTGTCCGTTGAACCATTTAAAATATCGTTGGATATGTGGGTAGTACACACGAGGTGTACTAAACTGTAATCCGTCAATTTATGTACATGTATGCTCATACGAACTCTGAATAGATATGCTTTTATGAGCTATAAACGGTAAGCTCCTCCGAGCTGAATAACGGTAAGCTTATGCTAGCTGAGTATCAGTAAGCTCATACGAGCTAAAATTGGTAACTCTAATGACATGTCATTTGTATCTTATGAATTTCTAAGGTTCAAACGGGGCTCGGTAGTCATCGTACGTCGTCGGATATGCAATCGATATTCATTCATGGCAATTATTCAATCCATAAACATATAATTCAATTTAAAACATATAAATGTGCAATTTAATTACACGAACTTACCTCGACGAGTGTATGTAGATAAGGAGGCGATTAATCTATGATTTTTCCTTTGCCCCGATCTAACTCCGTACAAGGTCTAACTTGATCTATACAGATAAATTTAACTCAATTTAATATTTTTCACATTCAATTTAGTCCAACATGTAATTTTGACAAAATTACCATTTGTCCTTTATACTCTTAATTCTTTGCAATTTAGTCCCTAGGCTCGAAAAATGAATTTCATGCCATTTTTCCCTTACACAAGCCTAGCCGATTTCTATATATACTAATAGTAGCCCATATTTTTCAAAAATTCACAAATTTACGACATAATATTTTTCTATTTTTCAACATAGTCCCTTTGACAAATTCACTAAAAATTCCTTTACAAAAGTTGTTTATCTAATAACAACCATTTATTTTCTATCATCAAACTTCAAAACTCACATGTATTCATCAATGGTAAAACCCTAATAGTTTAACAATTTCACAAATTAGTCCCTGGACTAGCTAGATTAAGCTACAACGATCCTGAAAACATAGAAATCATAAAAAAGGGGACAAAAATCACTTACCAACTGAACATACAAGCTTGGACGAATGTTAGGGATGAAAAATGGCTTCTTTTTGCTTAAAAATCGGTTGTGAAAGATGATACTAAACGATATTTTAATTTGTTTTTAATTATTATAATCTTAATTACTTAATTACCTATTTAACATTTTAAAACATTAATAATTACAAAATTGCCAAGCCATTATCATCCACTAACATACTAATGGCCTAATTACCACCTAAGGACCTCCACTTTTAAGTTCCATAGCTATTTAATACCTTTAGCTATTAGAACTCAACTTTTCCACTTTACGCGATTTAGTCCTTTTTAACAAATTGAACATGTAAACGGTAAAATTTCTTAACGAAATTTTTATATGGTATTTCTATCATGCTACAAGCAATAAAATAATAATAAAATAATTTTTTTGACCTCAGATTTGTGGTCCCGAAACTACTATTCTGATTTCACTAAAAACAGGTTGTTACAGTAACTCCTTTCAAGAGTTATCAATGGGCGTGTGGCCAACCCATGTAACTTTTTGTAACTATGTGGTGTACATGTTAATTAAATTCTAAGGAGCACACGACCGTGTCACTAGCCCGTGTGTGACACACGACCGTGTGTCAAACTGCGTAGAGCGTAAATAAGTCTTTAAATGCATAATTCAAACCAACCATTAAGGGACCTATAATGCTCATATAAATAATGTAATACCTCTTCAAAACATCTACATTTCATACTATAAACACAACTTATAACATCACCCTAAATGCCTAACCAGTATGCCACAATTGGTACCGCAATACAACAACTCACAACCAAACCATTCAGTATCAAACATACCATAATATCCATACTTAAACTTTCATCACATAATCATCATTTCTAAGTGCCAAAATTCATCAAGCAAGGTTTACCATATTAACTAAAGCATGTATACCATTTCATGCCACAACCAACCAAAACAACATTAAGGCTTAGAAACATTACATATATATCACATTAAAATGATCCAAAACATAAATT
The DNA here is from genome assembly GCA_008044935.1 of Gossypium turneri. NCBI lineage: Eukaryota > Viridiplantae > Streptophyta > Magnoliopsida > Malvales > Malvaceae > Gossypium > Gossypium turneri. Next base: position 6,349,550 of record CP032572.1, on the reverse strand, counting down.
TTCAACTTCAAATTATATAACCATTTATACTTATTTACATGCCACTTATTATCGGGCCAAAATGTTTAAAAGTCTACCAAAGGGATTTGTGGATAGTGTGAACTCTGAAAATGATCCAATAGACAACACGATTTTCAACAATCTACAAGGAAGAAAACGAAACAAAGGTAAGCTTACTCAAAGTTTAGTAAGTTCGTATGAAAATAAACACAACATACTTGACATTTCATATCTTAACAACTGAAATAACATATAAACATAGTATTCCTTGTCACCTTACACAATTAATGCCATAACCAAATTGGTTAGTACATTATCATATAATGATCATCACATACATATGAGTAACATAGTAACCATAATAACTGTAACACCCCTAACCCATATCCGTCGTGGGAATAGGGTTTTGAAGCATTACCGAAGTTTATCGATCAAACAGGCAGAAGTCTCAAACATTTCATATCATCAAAACAAGTCATCAAAGCACCATTTTAATCTAAATTATAACCATACCAAATCCAAATCAATTTGCCTAGTTCATGAACACTTAAACGTAGAATTAAATTCCCATGCACCGATCTATATTTAGTTGAATTAAATAACTATTATTTAGACACCCTAGGTACGTGCCGACACAAAGAGTAATCATCACCATGTTTGAGTTCGGGAGCGTTGTAGGATGCTGAATTGGCTATCAAAATTGAAGTACCTAATCTGCGCACGAAAAACAAAACCGTACGCTGAGTAAAACTCAGTGGTATTTCTATAATCCAAATATTTAAAGACAAGATAATATAATATACATATTTTAATTATAAGCACATTTGAATTTTTAAGACCACATTTATTCATACAATGGCAATAGTCATTCAATATTCAATTCATAAATACATCATTTCATACCATTCTCAAATCTCATCACTTGCTATATAATAGCTTTTCATAATTTAATATATATATCATTTAAAAAATAATATTATTCAATCCATATCCAATTCATGAATACGTAATTCATGTGTCTCATTTTCATGTTTCAATTCACTATCCCATTTTCATTCACATACAATATCATCCAATATCAATCATAGTGCTATTTTATTTAATACCCCTATTAACACGACTCGGACTCGGACGGATACACGGATCCAACCAACGCACCAGTTTGGCACCCAGTGCCTCATCGGATAAATCTGAAGTAATAATTGCGCCCAGCGCTATATAAATTTGACACCCAGTGTCTCATTGGTTACACCGAAGTAAATTGGCACTCAGTGCCTCATCGACTCGAAGTCGAAGAAATTCCTGAACTCTTCCAATCCTATGGCATGCAATCTATATCCGACTCAGCCCGATACAGTTAATAGGGTTTAATTTCACTTTCCAAATACAACCAATATTCAATTATCATATTTGCACATATATATTCATTTCAATTCAAATAATCAATATATTCATAATATATATCAATTCAGTCCATTCAATCAACTTTTAATTCAATTCAATGTCAAAGTGCCAAATACTCACCTCAATACTTACCATATGCATCAAATAAAAAAATACAACAATTAATAACTAATTTCGAATTATAAAAATACAAACTAGGAATTCTGAGCTATTCCACGTCAACTTTATCTTTCTTCTTTTTAGTTGAGGATTCCAGTACAACATTAGCTATGAAATTAAGACAATTAAAATTCATCAATACAACACAATTCAATTTCATATTGAATATTTCAATTTTTATTCAATATTTGCCTAAATTTTAATTTAGTCCCTAAACCGAGACTAATTTTTATTCTTCACAATTAATTCTATATTTTCATACAATTTCCACTTTAAACTAAATTTAACTCCCTATTTTCACTTAAATCCCTAAATTTTGAATTTTTCACAATTTAGTCCCTGTTACTCAAAATTTACAATTCATTCTACAATTTAATCCTTTTTCATTTCTAACTTAAAAATCTATTAATTTAATCCCTAATACTAAAATTATTCAACATTAAAAACATTTAAAAACTCAATAATTGCTAAAATTTTGACATGGGTTGGGTAGTACTTAACACCGGGATTCCAAAAACATAAAAATTACAAGAAAATGGGACTAAATTGACTAACCAATTGAACTTGGAATTTTGAAACCCCTAAGCCGTGGATTCTTCTTTCTTTCTCTTTTTTCTTTTTCTTTTTCTTTCTGTTTCGTTTTGCTTTTGTCTTTCTTTTTTTTCTTTTATTACTATAATATATATTTACTTAAATATTAAGTAAAACATATTATAATATATATTTTTTAACTTTAATTTATTAATAATATATATAATAATTTTACACCTTATGTCACCTCATTAAAGAAAAATGGCATAATTGCTTCTTTAGTCCCTCTAATTATTCTTTAATCTATAAGTCAACTTTCACCCTATATGCAATTTAGTCCTTATACCTAATTACTCTTACTTCATGCAAATTCATTTAATCAAAACCTAATTAACTACACAACTAACTTCGTAAATATTTATTAAAAATATTTACGAGTCTGATTTACGAAAAAGGAGTCCTGAAAATGCACTTTTCGACACACCTGACTATCGGGTTGTTACAATAACCATAATCAATTCATTATTAACATCTCCATTCAAACACCCTTTCATTTCAATTCAATTTCATAACTTAGTTTCGCTTGGAGAAATATAGTAAATTAACTTCGGATACTCAGGATAACTTTGCTCACACGAGCTGTAAATAGGAACATTAACCTTTACTCGATGCTGCTCGCACTAGTTGTGGAGACTTTGCAACATATGTTGGATCTCAGCCATCGATAAGGTATCCAACACCGATACACAGTATGTAACAGCCCGATTTTGGGGCTAGATGGAACAGTGGTTTCGGGACCACAAATTCGACAAGGAAAAATTTATTTTAAAATTATGACATGGGTTGCATTATGATAGGAAGGTTGCATGAAAATACTGATATGGTAAAATAAGAAAATATGGTGATAAAAAGGGTAATTGAGTTATGTCAACATTGGAAAGTATATTTATGACATATTAATCCAAGAAAGGATTAAACTGCAAAAGTGAGAAAAGTTTTGTTGCCCAAGAGTAAATACTCAAAACTTGAGGGGTTAAAGTGTAAATATGAAAAAGTTGAAGGACCAATAGTGTAAATATTTTAAGGGTGGAATAATCTAGAAACTAAGAAAAATGGATGGATTAGGACCAAATTGAAAAAGGTGAAGAAGTTTGAGGGACTAAATCACAATTTTACCAAATTAAGTGATGACTTAAGGATGGAATTTTAAAAGATCATAAAGGGCAAAATGGTAAATTAGAAGAGAGAGAAATCTAGAAGATAATGATGATGTTGGAGATATTTTAGATTAATAAATAATTAAATATTAGTTTATTAATATTTTAATTTGATTTTTTAATGATATTATTTTATTATTATTAATTAATTTAGTATATATATATATATATGTGGAAAGAAGGATGAAAAGTATCCATCCATTCCCACCATTTTTGCATGCATTAATGTGAGAAGAAGAGGGGAAGAAAGAAAGCTTTGCTTTCTTTACAATTTGGTCCTTTCACCAAAAATCCACCATTTTCACTTAGAAATCAAAAGAATTTCCATATCCATCAAGAGAGAAAGATAACAATGAGACTATGGGGAGCTAGAATATCAAGTTAGATTCAAGAAATAGAAGCTGGAGGAGGGAGAAAATCAAGTTAAAGATTGAAATCAATGGCATAAGGTAAGAACATCAAGATTTTTATATACTTTTGAGTTTGATATTATTGAAAAAGTAGGAAATTAATGTTAAGGTAAAGTTTCATTATATAAGGTTCTATATTCTTGTTATGTTAGTAAAGGGAAATAAGAGAAAGTGATGGAAAATATTGAAGAGAAAGGAAAGGAAAGTGTTATAAATTTAGTTATCAACATTTTACACTAAAATAGTTTTGAAACAGCAGCAGTAGTCTGACTTTGAAAATCTACCAAAAATTGTATAAATTGAATTAGAGGATGAAAAAAATATGAAATTAAATCTTATTGAGTCTAGTTTCTCATAAAAGAAACGGTGTAAGCAATGGAATTGTAAATTATGAGATATAATAGGTTTTGTGAGATAAGGTTAGAATGATTTTGGGTTCCCCTGTACTGACTTTGGAAAATCATAAAAAATTGGATAAAAATAATTAGAGGCTTAAATTTATATGTTTAAATAATGACTGAGTCTATTTTTAATATAAATAAACAGAAACATCATCTGAATCCCGTACGATGAGATAATTAATTTTTAGTGAAGAAGGGTCGAAACTATCAGACAGCAGAACAGGGATGAGTTTAAAGAATAAACTGTACTTATTGGCTGAACTAAAAATTCTTAAAATTTTATGGTAATAATATATGTGAGTCTAGTTTCAGAGAAAATTAACGGATCTCAATTTAGAGTTCTGTAGCTCAGGATATAAATAATTTAGTGACATGACTCAAGTGGACAGCTTTGAATGAATATAAATAAATGTAAAATTATAGATCATGTTACATATAAGCATGTTATATATATTAAGGATGTGGAATGGAGAGGAGGAGGAGGAGGAAAATATATGATTATTCAACTAGTATGAGTTTTTATTAAAAATGACCAATTTATATGTTTCAGGGACTAAGTTGAACACAAGTGAAAATTTAAGGGTAAATTTGTAAAAATGTCAAAAAGTGACCAAATTGTATAAAATGAATTGTTTTATTATTTAAAGTAGTAAATTGAATAAAATTTTAATTTAGATCAAGATTGGGTGGAAATTCGAGAAAAATAGAAAATTTCTAAAATGTTCCTAAATTTTGGTATTTCTGCAATTTAGCCTGGTAAGTTCGTATGAACTATATTTTGTTTAATTTCAATTGAAGTGAATGCTATTTGGTAATGAATATTATATATATATGTGTTTTATATTGGAACTGAATTATTATTGGTAATATGTATAGTTATTAGATGTTTTGAAATGATTATCGGAAGCTTGTTGGAGATATATCACATTATCCATTGGTTCTATCGGTAATTTTGGATGATTTGATTCTGGTTATTATGGTGTGTATAAGTTAATTTGGTTAACGTTAGCTCATTAATGTTTTGATTTTGATTGGTTATAAATATGAACGTTAGATAAAAATGAAATGTCTGAAGATTAATTAGTAAACTCCGGTAATGCCTCGTACCCTATTCCGGTGTCGAATATGGGTAAGGGGTGTTACACAGTACCTGATAACATAGTCATCTGTACAAGCCAAATTTTTAAGTATGATTTTTGACAAGTGAATGTGAAACTGCTTTACAAACTTATATGTTTTCTTTCTAACAATCAAGTAAGTACGAACTGGGTCTCGCACCTTCATGACGAGCCCAACTCGTAATATGGTTTCCAGGCTAAGTTTTTGTTTTAACTCTATATTTTAAACATATTATGATGTTCCTGTATATTTATTGAGTTATCATTGAACTCATCTACTCCGCTCTTACTTTACAGGTAAGTAGATCACAGAAGGCAGTGGTGAGGTGATTGGCCCAAACGAGGCTAGTCAATATGGGTACCAACGAACCCTAGGAAAAAGGCAATGTGGTTAACTGTTTGGGATTATAATCGTTATAATAGATGACTTCGTTGTTTTATAACTCAATTTTTCCTTAAGTTTATTTTTACTTCCAATTCCGCGAATCTCGTAGTTAAATATTTGTTTGTTTGATTATATTGACTTCCTTCCAGTATGAATAAAGACCTAAAGTTTCATTAACCTTTCTTTCGTGCGTGATCTATTGTGTTCCTTGAATTTTGTCTAAGTGTGACTTAACTCTTGATGGGAACCCATTTTTTATGTGAGGTATCCATGCCTTTGACTCCTTCGTGTTTGCGACCTCGAAATTACATGCGGACCCTTATTAGTGAAAATCTTACTTGTTTGCGAGCCGAGTTGAAGTATGCGACACCTGGTTGTATGGTCTTTCTTGATGCGAACCCATGTATGTTAATTATGTGAACCCATATTGCATATTATTCTGTGAACTTATGTTATTATGGAACCCATGTTGTATGTTATCATGCAAACCCTTGATATTAGGTTCTAAATACTTGTGTATTTTTATTCGAATATGCAAACCCTAAAAATCTTTATGCTAACCCTAAAGTGTTTGTTGTTTATTGACATGCGAACCCTTCCCCTTTACGTAAACTTTATGTGCTCGCATGTTTTATATTCCATGCATGTTATTATTACATTTCGTTGCATTATGATAACTTAGCATATTTTATGCTGCAAAACCGTGATGTGTTGGAGGTTAGGTTGGAATTTAATGGAGAGTCACTCCGGTAGCTAATATGGCACGCCGGATTTGAGTCGAACCAATTCGATTGGGTCTGAAGTGTTACAATTTTGCTTATGTACCAATATATATATTTATGTATATATTAAATTTGAATATTAATTTTTTTGGCAAAAGAATAAATAAGAAAATTTCGACTTAATGAACCAGGCCGGCCGGACGGAGAAAACACATAATTAAATAAAATATATTTTTTAAAAAAAATCGGATTGTAACTCAACAAATACTCGAATATGTGTTTGGATAAAAGGAGTGAAAAGAGGCAAAAGTAAAAGCCAAGGACATCGGAAGAAAATTCAAGTTGCAGACGTAAATCGGGAATCCATGTTGAATAGACTGAAATTGCAGCCACCTGATTTCAGCGCCACTTTCATCAATGGCGCGTCCCCATCTAATACCATCCCAAACCGTCGTGTCCGTAATCTCCGCCTTACGCTCCTCCGCTACGGTTATCCTTCCGTCCGATCGGAGTATGGTTCAGCTTCGCCTCCGCCGCCTTCATCATTATCTGAGCCGTCGGTTTCTACTCATTATGTCTCCTCCGTCGGATCTCCCTCTCTCCAGCTCTCTCAATGGACCCTTACCAATCGCCACATCCTCGTGCTTAACGTTGTCGCCTGCGCTGTTAGTTCTCCTTAATTGTATCTATTTTTAGTTCCCTTAATTTTGTTGCTTATTGTTTGAAACTTGTAATTAGTTAATAAAGTTGTAGCTAAGGTTACTGCAGCTTGCAATCATCATTGGACAATATTATTCATTTGAAGAGAAAAAGAAATACTCATGAATTAGCTGGTCATATATGAAGTAATTCAGCACTCGTACATTTGGCTTATTGAGATTCCCTGCTCAAAGAACTGATTTCGAGCCCCTTACCAATTTTTCATAGTGATCCCTAGATATAAAATGGGACTATAGTTGATGCCCTTGAACTCATGATTATTGAATTTAATTTGAGGAACCATAGATAGAGAATTCATGTTTGGTTTGTTATTCTTAGAAGGTATTTATAGTTCTTGGCTAAAGCTCAAGTTCTTTATTGCTCCAGCACTTAATTCTATGAACAATTGACAAGTTTTTCATCTTTTCAAACTTGCTTGGAGATCTCTTGGGTTTGGAAGATATGGTTTGCATGTAACTGCTATCACATTGAAATCCTCTGCCATTCATGTAGGGTTGTTAGTAATGTTGTATACCCAAAGAAAGAATCAGGTGCCATTGACCTGGACTTTTGATTTTCCGTGAAATATCCGTGTTAGATACTTATATCTGACACGTAGTTTGGACATTTGTTTGAGGGTATGATCCTTGAAATATATAAGAAAAGAACTTTGACAAAGTTGAGCATATATGCATAGGATACTTGCCCATATCTGTCGTTCATATGAGTCCAAGTAATATAAGCTTATAACAAAAGTCACCTGGTTGGCATTTCAAATCGATTCCACTTGTGTAAACATTTATTGATCCTATAATCCATGGAACGAATATACAAGGTACAGTTTCTGGTTTTGAAGATTTATTAGTTCAAATGTTTTTGTGGAGTGCTTTTTCTCACTCTATTAAGCAAAGCATCAAACTGAAGCAAGTTGTGTTTTGAAGTGACAACATGTTATAATTCCAACAATCAAACAATCAGCAAATTGTGTTTTGAAGTTACAGTATGTCATAATTCTGACAAATCTACAAATCTTTTCTAGGTGGCAGTTTCGGCAACTTGGCTTTTTCTCTCAGCAATCCCCGCGCTTCTGGTTGGTTACCTTGAACAGCATCGGGTTCAGTGATATTAGCATTTCAATGATTAATGTTACAAGTTCTAAAGGATATTATTTGTCCTTGTCTGTTCTGTATGATTTTTTCTGAAAGGCTTTCAAGAGAGCAGCCGAGTCACTAGAGAAGCTGATGGATGTCACCAGGGAAGAGCTTCCTGATACGATGGCTGCTGTACGATTATCAGGCATGGAGATCAGTGACTTGACAATGGAGCTTAGTGATTTGGGGTTAGTATTTTATTTGATCTTTTAAGGACTCCTGCATCTCTTCTCTCTTCTGTTTCTATTTTGCCCTTATACATTTCTATCTTGAAGTCACAGTAACTAATAGTTTATTTGTGTTACAGACAGGAGATTACTCAAGGTGTTAGAAGCTCAACAAGAGCTGTTCGCTTAGCTGAGGAGAGATTGCGTGGGTTAAAAGACATTGCTTCATCAGGTTATCCTTACATTTGCTGTTGTTTTAGTTACTTGCTACAAGTTCTCAAATGGATACCAATGAATTTTACTTTATTTTTACTTGATTAGCTTCGGTGCAGGTGGTAGCCAGTCAGAAAACTGAAGTATCAGGGCCAGTATTGGCTCGAACTGCAAGAAACATAAGGGAGGGAATTGTAAAGGGTCGAGCCATATTTCAAATATTTTTCACGCTTACCCGATTTTCAAAGATGGCTCTTAACTATTTTGGGAGTCGAGGTAAGCAGTAGAACCATGGAGGCAAGCTTTGTGTTAGGGAAGTTAGGAAACATGTCATGTCTAAATCTTGTCGTCTACTGTTACGTTTGTTTGTTTCCGAGTGTGCTGATTTAATCGTGTTACTGCTGGTTTGCTAGTAGGCTTTTTGGCACTAATGTTACTTTAATGATGTTAGTTTCAGGATTTAAAAAACTCTGAATCATTGAGTGTCGAGTATAGAAACCTTATGTTTGATTGAACATAGAGATATTTCAATCATATACAGGGAGGGCTCCATAATAAATGGGGATAAGGGAGAACATGGTTAATTGAAAGTAGAAGACAATCACCCCATAACAAAGTGAAAAAGGGAACAAATCAGTAGGTCACCAAACGCTTCTTCTACCTTTATTAGAGCCCCACTGAATAATGCTATCACGGTCAAATGCTGTTTGATTTGTTCTTCTTGTCCATTTGCTTATAACTCCATTCTGGTTGCTCTAGTTTTACTTCGTCTATTTTAACTGATGTTATCAGGGTAATATTTCGGTGGGGAAATCTTACTTTCTATAATCACATATTCATGTATGATATTAGCAGGGGCGTAGTTAGAGGTCCAAATGGAAAATTACCCTTTTAGTCCCTTTAGAAATTGTAAAATTTTAAGTTAATTAAAAGTTAAAATTGCATTTCAGCCTGTCCTAAAATTTAAATTTCAGTTATGGTCTCTCCAAAAATAAAAAGTTTATAGTTTAATTCTTTGAAAATTTGTAAAATTTGACGTTAATACAATCACAAATTTACATTTTTAGCTCTTTAAAAAAATTATAATTCAAATTCTAGTCTTCCAAAAAAAAAAATCTGGCTTCACCTTTGACCAACAGTGTCAAGATTGAGCATATAAGGAGTAATCTCAATATCATTTCTTTTTTAGCTAATACAACATTTCTATCAAAATGCTACTTTTATACCAATTTTGCCCTTCAATTTCTTAAATTATTTTTCTCTTAATAAATAACAAACATGTTTTTACAAAAAAAAGGTTTAGTTCTCAAAATTCGTGTCAAAGCATCAGTATTATATTAATCATGTCCTTTTGTTAGTATAACTATTAATTTGAGTGTTAAATGCTTGCTCAAATATGGTATGGAATGACCAATTTGTAAACATGTGTGTACCTACTATATGTGTCGAAACCATTTCTTTTTTGGAAAAAAAACAAAAATTAGTTGTCGACTTTAAAAAATAAAAATTGGGATTTGCCACCAATATTTTATTGAGGTGTGATTGGATTACCTAAAAAATAGCTTTGGTCTACGAGTTTTAGAAAAATGGATCCAGGAGTCGGTTACGTACGAGGAAGGATTAGCACCCTCGTAACGCCCAAAATTGGTACCTAGTTAATTAATTAGTGTCTTAATGTCGAAAATTTAAAAATATAATCCTTAATAAAAACTTAAAAACGTTACTTATTAAGACTTTTATCATTTCAGAGAAAGAAAATGTCACACCTAATGCGTTAGGGCACGACATTCTAATTTCTCAAAAATGAATTAGTCCAAAATACTCGTGTAATAAAATTTAAAAGAATATTCATTTGTTTAAGATTTATAAAGAAATCGCGGCCCAATACGTTAGGGAACAAATTCTCAAAATCCTAAACTTGAAATATTTCATTTGTTATTATTTTTTTAAAAAAAAAATCTTTGTTTTGAGAAATCAATACGTCACATCCAATACGTTAGGATACAACATATTAAATTCCCGACAACAAGATTTTCATTTTATTTTTTGATTAATGAGCAATTCTCGATTGTTAGATTTAACGAAAAAAATTGGAACGCAATACGTTAGGGCTCAATTTCCTTGAAAATCCTAAATACGAGTATTATCTCAATTTTGAAAATTTTAAAATTGAGTAAAAAAAATGATGTAATGCTACATTAAGTGTAAAATACAATAATAAATACAACAATGGCATAGAAATAAACGAAATTAATGTACATAAAAAACAACGACATGTAAAGTATCAAATGAACAAAATATAAATGGAAACATAAATCAACAAGCAAATGAAGGAAATAAACAAAAAAAATATAAAGAGAAAAAAAGGTACAAAATATATACATGTATATATATAAAAAAAAAATTATATACATATATATAGATTATAAAAAAGATAATTACATATATATATATATATATATATATATATATAGACAAATAATAATATTTACATATATTGAAATTAATTAATTTAGAAAAATATATATAAAAAAATTATGAAGAATAATATAAGAAAATATACGTATATACATATTTATCAAAGTAAAAAAAAATATAAAAGTATATATATGCATATAAAAGTTAGGAAATAAAAAATGTATATGTATATAAAATTTAAATGTATATATATGTATATAAAAGTTATGCAAATAGAATAATAATAAAATATATATATAATATGTGCATGTGTTTATAAAAGTTTTTTTGAACAAATGTATGTATATATATTATTGTAAAAAAATATGCGTATGTATATATATAGTAATAATAATAATAACAATAATAATAATAATAATAACTTAATAACAAGAAAATTAAATTTAATAAATAATAAATAATAAATAATAAAAGGACTAAATCGAGCTTTGACATAAATTCTGGGCCTAAATCCGCAAATAAATGAAGTCGAAAGGACCCTATTGAACACGCCAAAGAAAATAAAAACGCAAGAGAAAGAGAAATTTGAATGAATACTCTTAAGAATTATTATTACTCCCGACTTCCGTTTTTTTTTCCTAAAATGAAGGGAGAGGCCTCTATTTATAGTTGAGCCTCCCCAAATCCAACGGTACAGATTAATTACATCAACGGCTAAGATTAAAAGGTATCTACAAATTAAATCTCTAAGATTACAAAATCATGTCTTCTAAGATTGCATATCATATCTAAGATTACATATCATATCTAAGATTGCATATCATATCTAAGATTACATATCATATCTAATGTAATACCCCCTACCCGTGTCCGTTGCCGGAATAGGATACGAGGCATTACCAGATTTTACTGAATTTTTTTTTTCAATATAACCCCTTTATAAATATTGAATCTTCCCTGCAAATTTTAAACCGAGACTAATTCGACACAACCAATCCATTTCAATATATTTTCAAGATAGATTTATAATATTCATAAGATAATCTCATCACATACCAAAACCAAAGTTTGTTAGCCATACCAATGGCTAACCATACATTCATTTCATATTAACATCTACTTTACTAGCTTATACATGCCATTGATTTCCAAAATAAAGTTTCTTTATATACCGAGATCTTGAGGTTGATAGTGTGATGCGTCTCCGACCAAATCCGACCTTTGAGCTCTTAACACTACAAAACAGGGGAAAAGAAAACAGGGTAAGCACTTTGTGCTTAGTAAGCTCATGTAACAAGAATATACTTACCTAATATTTTCAATACAATGCAATAAACATTCATACATCCATTCAATACATTAGTCCCCTATCATGCACAAACTCAACATTCAAATTAGTCCAATGATTTCCATGTATCAATAATATATATCATAATTGATGAGCTCATCAATTTCATATTTTTCATTCCCTTGTTATTTTTCCATATTTATCCCGTTGAATTTCTCAGAATTTCGATGGATTTTCAAAGGTACACTTTAGTGTACAAATCCGGGTCCGTCAATTCATATTCATGTGGGCACATTTCCATTTCAGAGAGCACACTCCCGCGAACCTCATCCTTACAGCGGGATTACCAGTCCAGGCTAAATCCCCTGTAATATAAACTCATAGAGTATTGTCGGGATTACCAGTCCAGGCTAAATCCCCTGCAACGACAATTACTCTAATGAGCTTGGATCTGAATTACCAGTCCAGGCTAAATTCAGACCCTAATTCGGATTACCCGTCTGGGCTAAATCCATTTTCCACATATTTTTCGGGAGGGCTATATCAGGATAGGATCACCCGTCCGGGCTAGATCCTTTTTACCGTCAATTTCTTTTCAGAGATCCATCGAATTTTCCTTCCATTCAACCGGGATTTATTTTCTCTTTTCATCAAGAATATCAATACTTCATCAATTATCATACAATAAACATCCAACTCATTTTCACATCAATAACAAACATTTCAAGCATTTAAAAATATAATTCAAGTTACACGAACTTACCTCGACACTTGTTCGTAACCAAAAATCTACTAATCCCAAACTTTTTCTTTTCCTCGATCTTGCTTCGTATTTGAATTTTCCGGATCTAAATAAATAAATTTAATCATTAATCTAATACATTTCATGTTCATATGTAACATTCTCTATAATTCCATTATAATTTATAATGCATTCAAAGCTGTCTCACTGAGTCACAGTCACTAAAATATTTATATCTTGAGCTACGGAACTCCAAATTAAGATCCGTTAATTTTCCCTGAAACTAGACTCACATATCTTCTTACCATAAAATTTTCAGAATTTTTGTTTTGGCCAAAAAGTACAGTTTATTCTTTAAAGTTTCCCCTGTTTTACTGTTTGACAGTTTCGACCCTTCTTCACTAAAAATTAATTATCTCATTGTACAGAATTCGAATGATATTTCAGTTTGTTTCTTCTGAAAATAGACTCATTAAGGATTCTAACCATATAAATTATAACTCATAATAATTTTTTTACAATTTTTAATGATTTTCCAAAGTCAGAACAGGGGAACCCGAATTCATTCTGACCTTGTCTTGCAAAATCTATTATATCTCATGATTTACAATTCCATTGATTAAACCGTTTCTTCTATGAGAAACTAGACTCAGTAAGTTTTAATTTTTTATTCATCCCCTAATTAGATCTCTACAATTTTTGGTGATTTTTCAAAGTTAGAGTACTGCTGCTGTCCAAAACTGTTTTAGTGTATAATGTTAATTACCATTTTTCCCTAAACTTTCAATAAATGATAATTTCATCCCTGCTCAATTAACCTCTCAATTGAGCTGATTTTTCTCAATTAACACTTTATCCTATCACTTTAAACTACTTTATAAGCTTTGGAAATCAGAATTTTAGTACTAGACTTTAATTCCAAACTTTTTCACAATTAGGTCCTATAAATCAATTTCTATTGAAATTACCTAATAAAATCATCTCATAAATAGATTAAAGCTTCAATTTCATCCTATTTCATCATAAAATTCCAGCAAATATTCATAGCAACTTTCAACTTCATCCATAAAATCAAAAACTAATGAATTTAGTAATAGGACCTAGTTGTAAAAGTCTTAGAAACACAAAAATTACAAGAAAAAGGCAAGGATTAACTCACTTGGTGCAAAAATTATGAAAAACCAGCTTGAAGAAACCCTTAGGACGTTTTTGGCTGATGAGAATGCAGAAAAATAAAGAGGAAACTAGATAATTCCACTTTAGTTCTATCTGTTAAAGTAAATTTTGCAATATTCCAATTTTACCCTTAATTCTTCAATTCTCCTGATTTTTCTCAGCGTATGCCGCCCAAAATATCTCCTTTTGGGGTTATTTTCAATTTATGTCCCTCTTCATTTAACAATTGAGCTATTTAACCCTTCTAGTAACTTTTACACCTTTTTCAATTTAGTCCTTTTCACTTAATTGACTACCCAAACATTAAAATTTTCTAATGAAATTTTAATACCACATTACTAACACTTCATAAATATTTATAAAAATATTTTTGACTCGGTTTTACGAGATTGAGGTCTCGATACCTTATTTTTACCCAATTTCTTCAATAATTTCTTTTTCTAACTAATCACTAAATCGGTAAAATTTTTCTATCGATATTTTCATACTATTTTCCTATCATACCAATATTCATGCAAAAATATTAAAATAAATTTCTCTTTAAATCAAATTTGTGGTTAAGAAACCACTGTTCCGATAACCTTGAATTTGGGCCATTACAACTCTCCCCCCTTAAGGATTTTTGTCCTCGAAAATCTTACCAGTAAAGAGGTTCGGGTATTGTTTCCTCATTGCCTCCTCCGGTTCCCATGTCGCTTCCTCAATCCCGTGCTTTTGCCATAATACTTTCACCAAATTTATCTTTTTATTTCTAAGCTCTTTTGTTTCCCGTGCCAATATCTTGACTGGTTCTTCATTGTAAGTCATATCCGGTTGAAACTCCACTTCTGTCGGAGAAATAACATGTGAAGGATCTGATCGATACCGTCTTAGCATAGACACATGAAAAACATTATGAATTCTATCGAGTTCCGGTGGTAATGCCAATCGATAAGCGACCGGTCCAATTCTTTCTATGATTTCATATGGCCCGATAAATCTTGGACTCAATTTACCCTTTCGACCAAATCGGAGAACTTTCTTCCAAGGAGACACTTTTAAGAATACCTTATCACCCACCTGAAATTCAATCTCTTTTCGTTTAAGATCAGCATATGACTTCTGACGATCGGAAGCTGCTTTTAGACTATCTCGAATCACCTTGACTTTTTCTTCTGTTTCCCGGATCAAATCAACCCCATGAATCTTCTTTTCACTGAGCTCTGTCCAATATAACGGTGTTCTACATTTTCTACCATACAAAGCTTCATACGGAGCCATTTTAATACTAGACTGATAGCTGTTATTGTAAGCAAATTCAATCAAAGGTAGATACCTCTCCCAATTACCTTCAAACTCTAATATACAACATCGGAGCATATCTTCCAATACCTGAATTACACGCTCAGATTGACCATCTGTCTGAGGATGAAATGCAGTGCTGAAATACAACTGAGTACCCAAGGCTTCTTGCAATTTGTCCCAGAAACGAGATGTAAATCGGGGATCTCTATCTGATATAATGGAGATTGGCACTCCATGTAGCCTGACAATCTCAGATATATACAGTTCAGCCAATTTATCTAGAGAATAATCCATACGTACCGGAATAAAATGTGCTGATTTTGTTAATCGATCAACGATCACCCAAATGGCATCTTTCTTCTTCGGAGACAATGGTAATCCTAACACAAAATCCATAGTAATTCTTTCCCACTTCCATTCCGGTATAGTAATTGGCTGGAGCAACCCTGAAGGTACCTGACGTTCAGCTTTGACCTGTTGACATATCAGACATCTTGATACAAACTCAAAAATATCACGTTTCATACCTGGCCACCAGTACATCTTCTTCAAATCATTATACATTTTATTACCTCCCGGATGTACGGACATAATACCACTGTGTGCCTCATGTAAAATCTTCTGTATAAGCTCTGAATTCTTCGGTACACATACTCTGTCTCTGAATAATAAACAATTATCAGTTCCTATCTGAAATTCTGAATCATTACCTGACTCACATTGTACCCGTTTAGCCTGTAGCTTCTCATCATTTTTCTGAGCTTCATATATTTGTTGTAAAAATGTTGGTTTAACTCTCAACTCAGCTACGACTGAACCATCATCAACCAAAGACAACCGGGCATTCATAGCTCGTAAAGCAAACAGAGATTTTCGACTCAGAGCATCAGCTACAACATTAGCCTTACCCGGATGGTAATCAATAACCAAATCATAGTCTTTTATCAGTTCAAGCCACCTGCGCTGTCTCAAATTCAAATCTTTCTGTGTCATGAAATATTTCAGGCTTTTATGATCAGTATAAATATGACATTTTTCACCATACAAATAATACCGCCATATTTTTAATGCAAATACAATAGCAGCTAATTCAAGATCATGCACCGGGTAATTTCTTTCATGTGGCTTAAGTTGTCTCGAAGCATAGGCTATAACTCTACCTTCTTGCATCAAGACACAACCTAAACCATTTAATGATGCATCACTATAAATAATAAATTCTTTACCCGATTCAGGTTGTACCAACACAGGTGCTTTTGTCAACAAATCTTTCAATCGGTCGAAACTCTACTGGCATTCATCAGTCCACTCGAATTTAATATCTTTCTGTAATAAACGGGTCATCGGAGAAGCTATCATAAAAAACCCCTGTACAAATCTTCGATAATAACCAGCTAAACCCAAGAAACTTCTAACTTCTGATACATTCTTCGATGGACTCCAATTGACAATAGCTGAGATTTTACTCGGATCTACTCTGATGCCTTCTGCGGATACAATATGTCCAAGAAAACCCACTTCTCGCAGCCAAAATTCACATTTACTGAATTTAGCATATAGCTGCTTCTCTCGCAGAATTTGCAACACAATTCTCAAATATTCTACATGCTCATTTTCATCTCGGGAATAGACCAATATATCATCAATAAAAACTACCACAAACCTGTCTAAGTACGGTCTGAATATCTGATTCATCAGGTCCATAAATACTGCAGGTGCATTAGTCAGCCCAAACGGCATAACCAAAAACTCGTAATGCCCATACCTGGTTCTGAAAGTTGTTTTCGGTACATCTGACTCCTTTACCTGTAACTGATAGTAGCCCGATCGGAGATCAATCTTTGAAAATACAGTGGCACCCTTCAACTAGTCAAACAGATCGTCAATTCGAGGCAATGGGTACTTATTCTTTATAGTGACTTTGTTAAGCTGTCGGTAATCAATACATAATCTTAAGGATCTGTCCTTCTTCTTCACAAATAGAACCGGAGCACCCCAAGGTGAATGACTCGGTCGAACAAAACCCCTGTCAACAAGTTCTTGCAACTGTGTCTTTAACTCCTTTAATTCCCATACGATACGGAGCTATGGAGATTGGAGTAGTTCCCGGAATCAGATCTATAGAAAATTCCACTTCTCTTTCTGGCGGCAACCCCGGTAATTCCTCTGGAAACACATCAGAAAATTCACATACAACTGGCACTGCCTGGATCTTTGACTCAGATACTTTAGTGTCTAACACATATGCCAAATAAGCATCATACCCTTTTCTGATACACCTCTGAACTGTCAGCACTGAAATCACATTAGATAATTCCTCTGTCTGATCAGACTTAACCCGAAGTAATTCTCCATTCTGACACTTCAACACAATATATTTTTGTCTACAATTTACTATTGCATCATGCTGAGTTAGCCAATCCATACCCAATATCACATCGAACTCATCAAAAGGAAGTAACATCAAGTCAACCGAGAAACAATAACCTCTTACCATCAGTGGACAATTTTTACAAACTTTATCCACCATCACAAACTGGCCCAGGGGGTTCGAGACTTTAACCACAAATTCAGTAGGTTCAACAGATAAATTTTTAACAAATACTAATTTTGTGCATATGTATGAATGTGTAGAACCAGGATCAATCAATGCAGTAATATCAGTATCAAGTAAAGAAAATGTACCAGTAATAACATCAGGTGCTGAAGCATCTTCTCTAGCACGGATGGCATATGTCCTAGCAGGTGCTCGTGCCTCAGGCCTGCCTGCAGTATCTCTTGTAGCTCCTCGGCTACCACCGACATCACCAGATGGTCGAGGTGGTCTACCCCTCGAAATTGGATTACTCGGCTTTGATGTCTGTTCAGCTTCTTTTTCACCCCTTTCTGGACAATCTCTGAGGAAATGATCGAAAGAACCACATCGGTAACAAGCCCCACTCTTTAATCGGCATTCACCAAAATGAGTTTTATTACAATACTGGCATCTCGGCTTAGGGGTACCAACACTGCCAACACTGGTCACTGATGGAGTAGAAGGTCTTGGATTAGTACGCTGAAAACCTTGCTCTTTACCCGAATACCCAGTGGCTGAGGTAGAACGATCCTGGTATTTCTTCAATTTCTTTGAAGCAGAAAACTGAGATTTTTCCATCGATCTTTTACTGAAAACCCAAGCTTCTCTTTCAGCTTGTTTCTTTTCTTTGCTTAATTCTTCTGCTTTATAAGCTCGCTCTGCCAATGTAGCAAACTCTCGAATTTCAAGAATTCCGATCAGTAGCTTAATTTCTTCATTCAACCCTTCTTCGAACCGTTTGCACATTTCAGCCTCTGGTTGTACCCATTCCCGAGCATATTTACTCAATCGGACAAATTCTCTTTCATACTCAGATACTGATCTGTTACCCTGTTTCAGCTCAAGAAATTCTTTTCTCTTCTGATCAAGGAACCTCTGACTAATATATTTCTTTCTGAACTCGGTCTGAAAGAATTCCCACGTAATTTCTTCTTTCGGAACAACTGAGACTTTAGTATTCCACCAGTGGTAAGCTGTATCTTTTAGCAATGGCACTGCACATTTCAGACACTCTTCTGGTGTGCAAGATAGTTCCTCCAAAACTCGAATAGTATTCTCTAACCAAAACTCAGCTCGTTCGGGATCATCATTAACTGTAGCTCTGAATTCCTCTGCCCCATATTTTCTAATTTTATCAACCGGAGCTTTCCCTTTTCTGATATATTTGGCAGCTGTACCCTGCGAAATCTCGGAAACCGATGGAGGAGGAGGAGAGGGAGCTTGAGTTTGCTGCACTACAGGGTTAGTTCTTATATACTGAGTAAACCATTCATTCATCATTTGATAGAAGGCCGTTTTAGCTTCTTCATTTTGGTCCCTTGTCTCGGACCTTCTACTACTAGTAGCTTCAGCTTCTCTTTGTTCTGAAGCCGGAGAATGACTACCGGCTTCCTCGGGTTGAGCTCGGTCGTCAGAGATTTACTATAAGAAAATCACATTTCAAATGGTCAGGAGATATCACACTATCAATAATAATTTAAATGGCATGTATAGCTAATCTCATATTTGCTACGTCGGTCCGAGAACCGGCTAAATCGTAGCTCTGATACCAACAAATGTAATACCCCCTACCCGTGTCCGTCGCCGGAATAGGATACGAGGCATTACCAGATTTTACTGAATTTTTTTTTCAATATAACCCCTTTATAAATATTGAATCTTCCCTGCAAATTTTAAACCGAGACTAATTCGACACAACCAATCCATTTCAATATATTTTCAAGATAGATTTATAATATTCATAAGATAATCTCATCACATACCAAAACCAAAGTTTGTTAGCCATACCAATGGCTAACCATACATTCATTTCATATTAACATCTACTTTACTAGCTTATACTTGCCATTGATTTCCAAAATAAAGTTTCTTTATATACCGAGATCTTGAGGTTGATAGTGTGATGCGTCTCTGACCAAATCCGACCTTTGAGCTCTTAACACTACAAAACAGGGGAAAAGGAAATAGGGTAAGCACTTTGTGCTTAGTAAGCTCATGTAACAAGAATATACTTACCTAATATTTTCAATACAATGCAATAAACATTCATACATCCATTCAATACATTAGTCCCCTATCATGCACAAACTCAACATTCAAATTAGTCCAATGATTTCCATGTATCAATAATATATATCATAATTGATGAGCTCATCAATTTCATATTTTTCATTCCCTTGTTATTTTTCCATATCTATCCCGTTAAATTTCTCAGAATTTCGATGGATTTTTAAAGGTACACTTTAGTGTACAAATCCGGGTCCATCAATTCATATTCATGTGCGCACATTTCCATTTCAGAGAGCACACTCCCGCGAACCTCATCCTTACAGCGGGATTACCAGTCCAGGCTAAATCCCCTGTAATATAAACTCATAGTGTATTGTCGGGATTACCAGTCCAAGCTAAATCCCCTGCAACGACAATTACTCTAATGAGCTTGGATCTGAATTACCAGTCCAGGCTAAATTCAGACCCTAATTCGGATTACCCGTTCGGGCTAAATCCATTTTCCACATATTCTTCGGGAGGGCTATATCAGGATAGGATCACCCGTCCGGGCTAGATCCTTTTTACCGTCAATTCCTTTTCAGAGATCCATCGAATTTTCCTTCCATTCAACCGGGATTTATTTTCTCTTTTCATCAAGAATATCAATACTTCATCAATTATCATACAATAAACATCCAACTCATTTTCACATCAATAACAAACATTTCAAGCATTTAAAAATATAATTCAAGTTACACGAACTTACCTCGACACTTGTTCGTAACCAAAAATCTACTAATCCCAAACTTTTTCTTTTCCTCGATCTTGCTTCGTATTTGAATTTTCCGGATCTAAATAAATAAATTTAATCATTAATCTAATACATTTCATGTTCATATGTAACATTCTCTATAATTCCATTATAATTTATAATGCATTCAAAGCTGTCTCACTGAGTCATAGTCACTAAAATATTTATATCTTGAGCTACGAAACTCCAAATTAAGATCAGTTAATTTTTTCTGAAACTAGACTGACATATCTTCTTACCATAAAATTTTCAGAATTTTTGGTTTAGCCAAAAAGTACAGTTTATTCTTTAAAGTTCCCCCTGTTTCACTGTTTGACAGTTTCGACCCTTCTTCACTAAAAATTAATTATCTCATTGTACAGAATTCGGATGTTATTTCAGTTTGTTTCTTCTGAAAATAGACTCATTAAGGATTCTAACCATATAAATTATAACTCATAATAATTTTTTTACAATTTTTAATGATTTTCCAAAGTCAGAACAGGGGAACCCGAATTCATTCTGACCTTGTCTTGCAAAATCTATTATATCTCATGATTTACAATTCCATTGATTAAACCGTTTCTTCTATGAGAAACTAGACTCAGTAAGCTTTAATTTTTTATTCATCCCCTAATTAGATCTCTACAATTTTTGGTGATTTTTCAAAGTTAGAGTACTGCTGCTGTCCAAAACTGTTTTAGTGTATAATGTTAATTACCATTTTTCCCTAAACTTTCAATAAATGATAATTTCATCCCTGCTCAATTAACCTCTCAATTGAGCTGATTTTTCTCAATTAACACTTTATCCTATCACTTTAAACTACTTTATAAGCTTTGGAAATCAGAATTTTAGTACTAGACTTTAATTCCAAACTTTTTCACAATTAGGTCCTATAAATCAATTTCTATTGAAATTACCTAATAAAATCATCTCATAAATAGATTAAAGCTTCGATTTCATCCTATTTCATCATAAAATTCCAGCAAATATTCATAGCAACTTTCAACTTCATCCATAAAATCAAAAACTAATGAATTTAGTAATAGGACCTAGTTGTAAAAGTCTTAGAAACACAAAAATTACAAGAAAAAGGCAAGGATTAACTCACTTGGTGCAAAAATTATGAAAAACCAGCTTGAAGAATTCCTTAGGACGTTTTTGGCTGATGAGAATGCAGAAAAATAAAGAGGAAACTAGATAATTCCACTTTAGTCCTATCTTTTAAAGCAAATTTTGCAATATTCCAATTTTACCCTTAATTCTTCAATTCTCCTGATTTTTCTCAGCGTATGCCGCCCAAAATATCTCCTTTTGGGGTTATTTTCAATTTATGTCCCTCTTCATTTAACAATTGAGCTATTTAACCCTTCTAGTAACTTTTACACCTTTTTCAATTTAGTCCTTTTCACTTAATTGACTACCCAACATTAAAATTTTCTAATGAAATTTTAATACCATATTACTAACACTTCATAAATATTTATAAAAATATTTTTGACTCGGTTTTACGAGATTGAGGTCTCGATACCTTATTTTTACCCAATTTCTTCAATAATTTCTTTTTCTAACTAATCACTAAATCAGTAAAATTTTTCTATCGATATTTTCATACTATTTTCCTATCATACCAATATTCATGCAAAAATATTAAAATAAATTTCTCTTTAAATCAGATTTGTGGTTACGAAACCACTGTTCCGATAACCTTGAATTTGGGCCATTACATCTAAGATTGCATATCCTTGAAGATTATGTTTCCATATGCATCAAGCTTGTAGATAGACCTTCAACCTTTTCAAGTAATGGGCCATCCCGATCGGGCCAAATGATATAATTTTGGACTTTGTTTTATTATTTTGGGTTTATTATTTTTTGTGAGCCCGGGCTAAAATCGGGTATTACAATATGCATAGCTCAAATTTGACATGTTAAAAGAAATAACCTTCATAAATTTGGTTGACATTGTTTATGTTTTTAACACGTTAAATTCAAGTTGTCTTAAGTGGTAAATACACACGTATTTACTATTTGATTCATATGTTTACTTCAAGTCATATTTGAAATGACATTTAATGCTAAAATCTACCCACAATCTTTGGAAGGACTTGATCGATATTTTAAGGACTTGATTAAAATGTTTTGAAGTTTAAGAACCAATTTAAATTTTAAGTGATAATTTGGTGATGTTTGATGCAATTAACCCTAAAACATGTTTTTCTAATTTATTTGCTATTATGTCCTATTTGCCTTTCTTATTCCTTTTCAAAATTGTTGATACTTGAAGTTGTTTGTTTGTTGTAATACAATACTATAAATGGAAATACTTGACTACAATGGCCACTACGGTTTATCACTGCGAAATTTGCAAACAAAATAAAGAACACCAAATGTTTGTTTATGCAGCTCGGTTTCCCTACATCTGCGAAGCCTAGCTCAGTGATTAGTTCCACTATCTTTAATCACAAATACAACAAGTGATTCACACTCTATCACTTCCCAAGTATAGAGATCTTACATTTGTACTTAAAGACTAGAATACTCACCTTCAAATCCTCCCCCTAAGAACTTGGACAGTAAACACTTTAATAGTGTTTACAATTCAGTTTGCACTCTTTCACAAAAACAATTCATCAATGAGCAGATTAGAATGCACTCAATAAGGTCTCTTTCATAACCTAGACAAACATCTCAACATATATCCATTTCGCTTGCTAACATAGCATTTAAGTGAATACAAAGTAACTCCTTGATAATAGTTATTACATTATTAACATTCAAAGAACAATCAATCGAAGATATGCTCTCCATAATCAACAACACAATACCGATTGAATCTCCATATTTCAAGGGTTGAATTGTTTCACTTGTATCTAGTCTAGTTTTCAAAAGCCAATGATTGATTTTCATAGATGGACCATAGTATTTTCAAAATAATAGCACATTATCAAGTCCAAAGATTTTCTTCATTAAATTGTCAATTCAAATAAGACAAGTAATCAAACTACCTCGGTAATAGTCTGCAATTGGTATTGTGGAATGCTACTCAACAATCAACTTATCTTGACTCAACAAAAATAAACTAAAAAATTTCATAAGTTTTAAAAGATGTCATTTGTTTTTTGACTGGTAAAATAATAAAATAATTAAAAATAACATTATATATGTGTGCGTGTGTTTTCATATATATATATTACAAATTAAAAACAAAGGAAATGACAAAAATAAAGTTTGAACCTGACATTCAAAATGTTAAAAGAACTTAACCATTTCTCTTTTACGTTTATTTAGCATATATATATTTGCTGAATAAATTAAAATACTTTACAAAAAGCTAGAAAGAGTCAAAACGAGAATCTATATATAATTGTAAGCTTTCCCCTCTATCAAAGGCCAACTTGGCAATGCGATCAACTTTAGCATTTTCTTCTCTAGGTATATGTTCAATTGACCAATTCTCCACACTATGTAAAAGCTGAGTTATCCGCTTGATTATTGTTGAATTTGACCGCTTCGACAACGCTTCCTTGATAGCTTTAATAACTTCCATGTTATCGTCTGTACCAATATCCATCATGTTGCCTTCTTTACACCAATGCCACACCATCGAGAATACCCCACAATTTAGCTTCGAATACCGAACATTTCCCAATCTACGATTAAACCCAAGGATCCAATTCCTTGCAGAATCCTCAATGACTGTATAAAATAGCTAGGAATTGTAAGTAAGACTAATTGTGCTAAAGTAACTCTACCAGCTAGATATAGCTGCTTCGTATCCCACCTTTGCAACCTAGATATAACTTTTTCCACCTCAAACCTCAAGGAGCTAATAGCTACTCTTTCTTAGAAAAAAGAGATTCCCAAGTATGATCCTAGATTATGGACTTTACGAAAACCAAACATATCACAAAGATGTCCTGCTGAATCTTCGTTTACCTTTTTAGAAAAGAAAATGTTGTTTTTATGAGCATTCACCCGATGTCTAGAAAAACCATAGAATTTATCCAGCAAATCCTTAATTAAACTAGCCTGGCTCAAATAAGCTTTCCTAAATATAACAAGATCATTAGCAAAATAAAATGAGATAGCGTCGATCCTGACCGGGAAAGACGAATGAGAGATCACTTATCTGAATTAATAGATGAACAAATGCTTTGTCCCAGCCATTCAATGCTTGATGCCTCTAATGGGGTTGAACTTCTGAGTAGGCACCTCGTTTCACAAAATCTGCATAGTAGAACTTGTGGTGGCCGACATAATGACATTTCGGAGGTATTGTGGTATGCTTTCAGCTTGGAGAGAAGCATTTATAAACTCCTATCTCACCCTATCATATGCCTTCTCCAAATCGCTTTTGATGGCCATCCATCTTTTATGTTTGCTTATCATGGAGTGGATAACCTCTTGGGCCACTATAATATTATTTGTGATGTTTCTCCCAGCAATTAATCATGTCTGTCCTGGGCCAATGATTCTACGAAATACCGACGTAAATTTGTTCGCAATAATCTTTATGTCCAACTTGTAAAGAACTGTACACAAGCTTATAGGACAAAACTGTGTAAAACTTTTAGGATTCTGAATCTTAGGAATAAAAATGAGCAAGGTGTTATTAAGCTCCCTATCTATGGGCTAACCACCAAAATTCTTCTTGACTCGTTCACAAATAGCTCCACCAATCAGCTCCCACTGACTCTGAAAAATAGTGCATGGTAGCCATAACTACTTGGCGCTTTCATTGGAGCCATATCAAACATATCAGTCTTTATCTCTTCATTTGAGAGCTCTCTTTTCAAGAAAAGAACATCATTATGATCAAGTTTAGGAAAAGAACTGGCTGGTCAACCTATCATGCAATCTGGAAGCTCACCATAAAGTTTCTAGAAGAACTTAACTGCCTCAAACTGTGAAACCTCATCCTCGAATACCCATTCACCATCTTCATTCTTTAAAGCTAAAATTATGTTGTGTTTCCTTCTCTGAATCATATGGGAATGGAAGAAGTTAGTGTTCTGATCCTTAAAGTGCAACCAATCACACCTAGCTTTTTGTTTCCACAACAATTATTCGTGATAAAGAACACACTCCAATTTTTCCCGAGCCTGTAATTCCATAAGACTTAAATACTCAGAATCAGATCTTTCCAAGGCCTTTTAAATACCAGACAATTTCTACATCAGCTTCCTTTTGTAGACACCAATCATAAACTGAACTGTTCCATTCTTTAATGTTACAGGTGAAAAGATTTAGAGATTCAACCATGTTACCTTTAAAGCACCACTTCTCTTTAACAAAATTTAGAAAACTAGGATGCTCTACCCAACCAGCTAAAAATATAAAATGACATCCTTTAGGAAAATTAATATCCAGCTTGAACATCCAGCTTGAGAGAGAAAAGCAACTATATATGATCTGACTTGATCCTTGAAAGGTGAGTGACAAAACTATAGGGAAAAGTTCTCAACCAAGCATCATTACCAATAGCCCTATCTAATCTTTCATAGAGCCCCCTCTAAGTCACGTGAAAGCAAGCCCCTTGAACCCCAAATCCTACAAATTAGTCATCTCAATAAAATCATTAAAAAGAGGAAAACCTTTCCCAATCTTACGCTCTCCTTTCTTGTCACTAGAAGATAGCAAAGTATTAAAATCACTAATAGCTACCCAAGAAATATTAGTAGTCGAGATAACAGACTTAAGACCTTCCCATAACTTCCTCCTCTTCTGCCTATCTGACCTTCCATAGACAAAAACAATATGAACGAGCAAAATAAAATTTCCCTTCAGAACTCGAATGCAAATGAATTGGGGATTACTACGGAGAATCTTGACAGACATCAAATCCTTCCATCCCACCAAATACTTCCTGAAAAATCGACAGACTCCACCCAATGTGAATATTGAAAACCCAAACTAGCTATAATCTTATCTGCTTCGGAACTACTAGCCCTTGTCTCTGGCAAGCTAACAATATCGGGCTTATGTTTTCTACTGTACTTACGGAAAATGCGAGGAAATTTTGAACTAGCACATCCCTGACAAATCCAAGAGAAAACTGTCAAATCCATAAAAAATAAAAAAATAGGATTAATACCAACCTTAATGCTTGGAATTCCTAAACCCCGGTGTCTGCTTTCCTTTCCAAGTCTTTAGTTCTTTGCCCATTTCCATGTCTAGTTAAGCATTAACTAACTCAACCATAGAATTCAAAGATTCAGTCAAAGGAACACGGGCAGTACCAACTAATTTAGACTTGTCCCCACGATTACGGATGGTTCGATTGAGTTTTTTACTATTACAGCTTAATCCGCCTTTATCATCTAAACCCCAAGCTTTGAAATTATAAACTTTTTTTCCACTGTCGTTGGTTATATCGTCCCCCAAAGCTTCTCCTTCATTTGTATTAGATTTTCCTAAAGACAACAGCCGTGTGTTTTCTTAGGTCAAGTATTCAATCATCTAAAACCACCACCGTCCCCTCCGATTGTTCAAAGGTTGGATTAAAGTGCGTAGTGGTTACAGGGGAGTCATTAGAAAAATTAAAAAAATTTTAAGGGGCCTTTAATAAATTACCCAACTGCCTATTTGCATTTAAATTCGCCGCATCCATGACTGATTCAAGGCATTACTCTTTTGGGTCAAAATTAATAGCAGCACAACCCCCATAACCATTGTTGACACCATTTTTTTGATGAAAACGGGGTCGACTTGAATTTTGAAAATGAAAACGAAAAAAACGGGAGTCGCCACCAATCTTTTTTGATAAGGTGTGATCGGATCACCTTAAAAAGTGGTTGCTTTTAATAAACGATTTGATTTTATTAAAACAACGATTTTGGTCCACGAAATTCAGAAAAACGGGTTCGGGAGTCGGTTACACACGAGGAAGGATTAGCACCCTCAATACGCCCAAAAATTGGTACCTAGTTGATTACTTAATGTCTTGGTGTCTAAAATTAAAAACTCGAAAAGAATTTAAAAATACGATCCCTCTTTATTACGTTATTTCAAAATTACTCGAATAAATCAAAATGGAAAATGCCTCCTTATCTCGAAGTAACAAGATGTCACACCCAGTAAGTTAGGACCCGACATCTCATATTTTGAGAGTAAGTTTGCATTTCACTTTTTATTTACACCTCATTTATTTTAATCTTAAAAGGATATTCGATTACTTAGAATCAATGAGGAAAATCGAAACCCAGTAAGTTAGGGCACGATTTCTCGAATTTTCTAAATATAGAATATTGCCTTTATTTTTGAAATTTTATGTGTTTGAAATTTAAAAAGATATTTTTCTATTTGGGTTTAATGAGAAAATCGAAACCCAGTAAGTTAGGGTACAATTTCTCAAATTTCCAAAATGCAAAATGTTGCCTTATTTAGCAAAATTCCATTTCAAATAATAGCGGGTAATCTATTTGAAGGTAAGCATTTGTTTTGTTTGGAAAAAAATAAAGTAACCTAAGTTGGATAACTGTGTCGGGGTTTAATTTACAATATGATGATGTGAAATAACAATATAACAATAAACATGGAATAATGGTGCATGGATAATTACACAAATGTATGACAATAATATGAAGATAAGAGCAAACTAATTATGGTACACACTATGACAATACACACTCAACATACATTATTTGAATACTAGTATTAATAATTAAAGACGAACGAATTAAGTAGCATATAACAATCTCAAAAAGAGTAGCATAAAACTAATTAGAACAAACAAAATGTAGAATAATTTTAAAAAAGATATAAGTGAGTTTTGAATAAATATTATGGAAAAGAAATTTAAAAATCAATTATATACAAAATAATTTTAAAAATATTATGTATGAAAAATTTTAAGATAAAATATGTATATGTACACATGAAAGCATAAAATGGAATATATAAGAGATCTTGAAATGGATAATACATAAATTAAGACGAATAGTAAAGTCGAAAAAGGTACCAAACAGTTTTAGAATAATTAACATATAAGACATCTTAAAGGAAATAGTATATAAAAAAAAAAAACTTGGAATGTCATATGGAAAAGAAAATTTAAAATAATACATATAAACAAAAATGGTTTAATATAAATAATACGTAAAAATAAAATGAAATAAAACTATTTAAATGAAATAATATATATAAAAGAAAAAATATTACACAGTTTAGAAACAAAATAAAAATGAAATCAAAACATACAAAACTAATAATAATAAACAAGAGCAATTTAAAAGAAAAATAAAAAATAAAAGAAATTAAAGAACCAAGGATGAAACTGGAAACGAGCAAAAATCTGAGGGTCGAAACTATAAATAAACGAAACAGGTGACTAGGGGGCTGAAACAAAATGCACTGAGGACATGGGGGACCGATTGTGCATATTCCCCGTCCCTTATGCGCATTGTTTTTGCACAGGACTGGATTGGAACAGGCACAAAGTTCTGTGGCCGAAATTAAATAAAATAAAAGGGCTGCCTTGAATCTGTAGCAGGATTGGAGGGACCAAAGGCGAAAATTACCCATCAGGGCATGCATGCGCAGGTCTCCCCTTCAACGGCGCCGTTTTAAGCAACATAAAAGCTAAAAAAAAATATCTGCCTCCTGCAGTTTCCTTTTTCTTTTGGTTTCAAAACCCTTCCCCTTTTCTTTCAAACACCCAACCCTTGGGTTCCTAGCCTTCGGCGCACCACCGCCGCAGCCATGAAGACCGGTGGCCGGCGATGGAGGGCAAAAAGCCTCCGACCTCGGCCTTAGAACACCCTTAAGGGCCGAACCCTCAATCGAAAAATGAAAAGAAAAAAAAAGAACCTCGGCGCCCCTTGGATCTGATGGCCGCGACGAGGGAGAACCCTTCGCAGGCACGATTACGGCGCTTCCCCGATAAGTCCCTCTTCCCCTTTTTTTATTTTTTTTACGTTTCGTTTGTAAAATATTTCGTAAATGGTGAGTAAATAAATAAATGAAAATAAATAAGTAAATAAATAACGATAAGAAACGAAAATCGGAAGAACTAAAGAAAATCATCAGATTTTTATTAACCTTTTAGAATCTCAATTTTGTTTTTTTTTTATTCACTGTTGTGTGTTCGTAAAACCGAAGGAAGAAGATACATTGATTTTTCTTGGCTTTTTATAGCCGATTTCAATAACTCATTTTTGTTCTATTTTTTTGTTTTCATTAGCTACATTGCCTGCATGCTTCTGTTGTTGCATTCAATTTTCTCTGCAGGTGTCAGACGAGGCCAACGGCGGTGGCAGAGGCATGCGCGAGGAGATGAAGCGGCGCGCATGGGCAGAGGCAGGAGCGGCGGCTAGGTTTTCTTTGCTGAAAAGTTTTGTTCTTTGTGTGTTAGGGTTGGTTGGGTTTGGGTCGTATTAGGCTTTGGGCTAATGCTGTAATGGACTGTTTTATTTTATTATTTGGGTTTAGTTTGCTGGTATGGGCCCGAGCAAAATTTGGGCCTTACAACCATGGTTGACCGATTGTAACCCACCATTACCAGCCTTCGACCCAAAAACCATTAAAGAATCTGCCTTGGCCTGTCAATTTGCCAAGTCCAAAGCAATGTGCCCAACAGTCTTCAAGCCCAAGTCCAATTCTCCCCCTTATTTTTCCAAATTTCATTATTGTCGCTTACTTGAAGTTCATGGTCCAAATTAATCAAATGGCCTGCACTGTTTTTAGACGGACCAGACCCACTACCAAATTGACGTTCGTCTAAAATTTCTTTTCCTTCCCTCCTAGAACTATCAGGCCTTCATCCACTTCCTAGCAGACTACAACCCACGACACTGCTTAGTTCTCCCATAGACCCAGCACATTCATTCTTTAAAGTAAACATTCCTTTCCCCAAATTCTTTGAAACAAATTTATTTTTTCCCCTAATTTATGCTGTAAATCCCCCCAACACTGCATCATTTACAACACCATTTTTTCCTCTAAATTTTTTAAAACATTCAACGTAAAAAATCTCGACCCCAAACTTACCTTTTCTGAAACCCCTCCCTTTGATTTTGCAAATCTTTCTGTCCCTATCAATTTCTCCACTCCACCACCATTCAAGACTCGTACGTCGTCACCTTACCACCATTAACTGGCTTAGACGACCCCAAAGCCCGGCTAGTTTTTTTCCTTCATGTTATTCGACTCCCGCACCGGCTTTGGACACATCTCTTTCAAATATCCGTACTTGTCACACGAAAAAAAAATGGTTGGCAAAGCTTTGTATTCTACCCGTTGCAATTCTCCGTTGACCAATACTTGGGACACCAACAGTCTATCAATATCCACAAAAACAACCACTCTAGCAAAGTGACTTATGGTCTTGCTATTTGTGTTAAAATCAAGCTAGGCCACCTTGCCCACCAAACCCCCAACTGCTTCCAAAATTCTCCTTTTATACATAAAGACTAGAAGACCCGACAATCTAATCCACGCCAGACCCCACACTCGGGTAAGCTTTCTTGGGATTGAAATATTTGGTCCATGGCTAAACAATAAGAAATTGACCATAAATAATCCATGGTCCTTGTGAAAGAATTTTGTTGAAATCTTCCACACACTGGAATTTAGCCAGGAAACACTCGTTTTCAATGTCCATTAGGTGAAACAGTTTTGATGGTTACCATAAGCTACTAATCCGATTATGTAGGGCAATGTATCCAATATTTCGTCCTAGTAACTTCAGCACCACCAATGTCTCCATTTCTTTAAAAAAGATTTGTTGAATACAATATGAGAACTCTATAGCTGGGATTCCATTGACCACAGACTTTTTAACATCTCTTTCTAGAAATTCGATATCTTTGACACTATCACCTTCTGTACAGATATTCACCTTCTCCTAATTAGAAATCCCTGTCCCAATCAACTTTTGTTTCCAGGAAACCTTTGGCCTCGATTCCAAGTCCACGAGCATATCATCATCCTCGTCACCCCTACCATCTTTAAACCTAACTTTTTTCGTTTCCCGATCAATAGATGAGCGGGCCTCAAAAACCCTTTCATCACTCAAAGAAAAAACCATTGCAAGCAAAACTATGATCTTCGTGTCTTTTATAAAAAAAAATGGGATTTTAAGCATCCTAATTCCACACTAAAAAAATATTTCTTTTATTTGTTTTGTTTTATATATGTTCTATATTTGTTAATATTAAAACTCACAAATTCATCTTTAGTATCTTTCCACTTTGTACTTAGTCTACTATTGATTTTCACTTTTATTTTATATGGGTAAACTACTTAGTTATTAAATTTTTGGGTGCTTTCATATTAATTACTAAAAAAATTACAATTTAGTCATTATTATTACAATAATTTATAGTTTGATCATTCGTCCATTTTTTCTAAAGGAATCTCACGTGGCATCATGTAATTTTTTTAATCCATTTTATGTCTCTATTTTTACCGTCAAAAACCCTAATCCTAAATCTTGAGAATCTATTTCATGGCCTTTGTGGGCTTCTCCTTTAATTGCTCGCTTTTTTGTATACTCTTTGTTCCTTGTTCATCAATAAGCCAAGTATTCTTTCAAATCTCCCCTCTTTTTTTGTTTTTAAAATTTGGGGAATAGGTTAAGATCTAGCGATTCTGTTAGGGTTTTGTCTTTGTTAATGTCTGATCTGTGAATTGGGGAAAGTGTCAGTTTATTTGTAAAAAAAAGCCAGTCTAATGTCTTTAGTTTTCAATGAGCTACGCTATCGTTAATTCATGTATGTATTTTTTTTTTTTTTTCAAAAGGTTAACTAAATCATGACGGTAAAAATAGGGGAAAAAATAGATTAAAAAAATTACAGAATTACATAGAAACTATTTACCAACAAAGAGTGCTTATATAAAATAAAATGGATTAAAAAATATAAAATGCCACATTAGATGTCGATAGGGTGATCAAAATATAAATTATTGTAACAATAGGGATTAAATTGTAAATTTTTGTTAAATGATCAAAATGAAAGTACCTAAAAACTTAGGTGACCAACTAAATAGTTTATCTTTAGCTTATTTATCATTTTGTTCTTATTTGCACCAATGGCATAAATAAATGAGAGAGGGGATGAGTAAGAATCTCTATAAATAAGAGTAGAATCAAAGGCAAAATGAAAGGAAAATAAAAATAAGTTAAATTTATGCCAATGGAATATTAGCTTGATTGACATGGACATTGTTGTCAATACAGAAGGATGTGGGCTCAAGTGTGCTAAAGCGAATTATCCTCTTATTTATAGGTTGGGAGGAGTTATGAGTAGTTCTAAGTATTGTGTAAAAAAATGATACCTATAATGAGATTGTTAAAAAAAATATGAATTTTATTACAACTAAGATGAACTTTTTTAAAAAAAAATAAAGAAAACAATTACAACTGGGCTAACAAAAACAACAAACCCATCATAAACAAAACAAAACCCAAGAGTTTGCAAAAAAAAAAAAAAAGGAAAGTTGAAATGTACCCCTAAAAATAATTAAAAAAACAACATAAAAAACAAAATAGAAAATTAAAATAAACTCTTAGTCTGATCACAGCTGGAATCCAATCAGCTTATCCGCAATAAATGCACCGATTCTAGTCCCTAGAAAAGTGGTTTCCAGAACCCATAAACTATCCCACTTTCATTTTCTCTTCCCACTCACATACCACCTATCTAACATCACTCAGTCAGGTTCTCTCCTTCTCCGCAAATCCACCTCTGATGTTCCTTGCTAAGGGACCCTTCCGATCAGGTATGCTCGCAATTCTTCTCTCATCGCCTCTCTAGCTAAATTGTGAGCCACTAGATTTGCAGATCAGTATGTATACTGAAAGGTTATTTCGTGAAAAAATTACTTTTGTTGCTGAATGTTTCGTATTATACCCCCAATTACTGATTTATCAATCTTATATGATTTACTTTTTTTCTCACTGATACTGAGTATCCTTCGATAACAACTGATGTGAACCTCATCTGTTTTCCCATGAACACTGCTTGGAGGCATGCAAAGGCCTCTGCTGCAAACTAAGAGGCCACCTTCCCGTAAACCACTGTTTTGTAAGCGAAGACCTCCCCCGAAAAATTTTTAGCCACCACCCCTGAGACTAATTTTGCCCGCGATTCATCAAAAGTGACATCGAAATTAAGTTTGACAATGGAACTAGCTGGTGGGAACCAACCTATACACTCATGCTTTGTGGTAAGATCCCGAACCTCATACCCCTCCAGTTCCTTAATATATCTGTTTATCCATGCAGTAACTTTTTAGCCCGTACTTTTCTTTCCCTTGTGTAATCTTTTATTTCTATCTGTCCAGATCACCCACAAAGAGCAGCAAAACACTCGACATTGTATGCTAGAACTATTCTTGAACACCCAGGTAAGTCACTCCCAGTGTGACAAATTTATCTTTGTTGATACCTATTCCAGATTCAAGCTAATCCAAACTTCTTGCGTCACAGGACAATCTCTGAAGATATGATCAATGTTTTCAGCAACTGCTCCACATCTAGGACATTCTACCATTGAGATCACTCTTTCACACTAAAGATTCACAAAGTGGGTAATAAAATTCCAAGAAATTTTCTAGATTAATATTTTAATTTTCCTTGGAATGTGAATATTCCACAGTTTTTTGTAAAATATTTTAGCCTCAGTTTGTAAATAATTAGGAAAAATGTCATGTAATAGTTTATAAGCACTTCACACAAGGAATTCTCCAGAGACCTCCCCCTTCCATACCATAAGTCTGCATGAGGTTCCATTGCTAAGGGATTTCACACAATTCTGTCCGCCTCTTCTTTAGAGAAGGTAAAATAAATTAAGTCAACCTTCCATTCTCTCTTTTATTCATCAATTAGATCTACCACTTTATTGAGTTCATTGTAATTCCTAATTGATTCTACCTTATAACTTACAGATCCAGGGAGCCACACATTAGTAAAAATTGAAATATTCTGACCCGTTCCCACCTTCCAACAAATCCTATCCTTCAGCAATCCTTTAGCTATCCATACACTCTTCCAGATATACGAAGGTAGTCGTCCTAACTCAAAATTAAGAAAATTCGTGTTTGGAAAGTATTTAGCCTTAAGAACTTTCGTTAATATTGAATCTAGGTAATTAAGAATATGCCAACCTTGTTTAGCTAATAATGCAACATTAAATTTGGATAAACTACGAAATCCTATACCCTTATTCTCCTTAATATCGCAAAGCTGTTTCCCAACTACACCAATGAATCCCTTTTCGCCCATGTCTTTTTTGCCACAGGAAACGAGCCATATTGTTGTCCAAGTCCACACACAAAGACTTTGGAAGCAAAAAAACAAGCCATAGTGTAAGTGGGTATAACCTGTAAAACAACTTTAATAAACACTTCCTTATCTCATTAAGAAATGAATCTCACACTCCAATTTTCAATCCGTTGCCTCATGCGATTCTTTAAGAGTTGAAAAGAAACTTTTTTTATTTTTCCCCACCACATTCGGCAAACAGCTCTGATCGAGATCCGTGGTTCATTTTGAGATTTTAGAAACAGTTGCATGAATCTCTTGGTACGCGACTTAATTTTAGTGTAGCTTTTCACCCGCAGACAGATGGACAATCTGAGCGTGTTATTCAGATTTTGGAAGCTTCGGTTTGCACTTGTGTTATTGATTTTGAATCAGGTTGGGAGTGTTACTTACCTTTGGCCAAATTTGTATATAACAATATCTTTCAATCGAGTATTCAAATGGCTTCGTATGAAGCTTTATACGGTTGTAAGTGTTGAACACCTGTTTTTTGGATGGGATTAGGTGAAAGAAGAATGATTGGACCAAAATTATTTTAAGAAACAGAAGATATTGTTAAAAAAATTCGAGATAGATTGAAGACAGCCTTTTATAGACAGAAATCTTATACGGATATGAAATGTCGAGATATTGAATTTTTTGTCAAAGATAAAGTATTTCTTAAAGTTTCACCTTGGAAGAAAATTTTAAGATTTGGCCGAAAAGGGAAGCTGAGTCCTTATTTTATCGGACCGTACGAGATTATTGAAAGAATGGAACCAGTTGCGTATCGTTTAGCTTTGCTTGCTGAGTTGCAGAAAATGCATGACGTTTTTCAAGTTTCAATGCTTAGAAGGTATCGATCGAATCTGTCTTATGTTATTTCGATGGAAGACATTGAGATTCAACCTAATTTGTCTTATGATGAAGAACCGGTCGAGATTTGTCTCGCGAGGTGGAAGAGTTACGTAACAAGCGAGTTCTGTTAGTGAAAGTGCTATGGCGTAATCATAGAATCGAGTAAGCAACTTGGGAACTGGAAAAAATGATGAGCTCTCAATACCCCCATCTCTTTTCAAGTAAATTTCGGGGACGAAATTTTATTAGGGGGAGAATTGTAACAACCTTATAGTTAGGGGTGTCGAAAAGTACATTCTCGGGACTCCGTTCCCATAAATCAAACTCGTAAATATTTTTAGTTGTGTAGTTAATTAGATTTCGGTTAAGTGAAATTGCATGAATTAAGAATTATTATAGTATAAGGACTAAATCGCGTATAGAGTAAAAGTTGAATTATAAGATTAAAATTAATTAAGGGACTAATATAGTAAATATACATTTACTTCAACTAGTGGACGGCATTAATGAGTTATATATATAACTATTATGTAAATTTATTATATATATATATTATAATAGTTAATAAATTTAAAAGTATGTAAACATGTATTATATAATATATAATATATGATAAAAACAAAATAAAAGAAATAATAAATGAGATAAAAAGAAAGTAAGTGAAAAAAGGTGAAAGAAATAAGATTTAGAAGTGAAAGACGCATGGCTATAAGGACCTTAGGGTTCAAATTCAAAATTGGTTAGTCAATTTAGTCCCTTTTCTTGTAATTTTTATATTTTTAGAATCCCGGTGTTAAGTATTACCCGACCCATGTCGAAATTTTAACATTGATTAAGATTTTAAATGTTGTTAATTTTGAATAGTATTAGTATTAGGGATTAAATTGATATATTTTTAAGCTAGAATAGAAAAGGATTAAATTGTAGAACAAATTGCAAATTTTGAGTAATAGGGACTAAATTGTGAAAAATTTGAAATTTAGGGGTTTAATTGAAAATAGGGAGCTAAATTTAGCTTAAAGTGAATTTAGTATAAAAATATGGGATTAAATGTGAATAATAAAAATTAGTCTCAGTTTAGGGACTAAATTAGAATTTAAGCAAAAATTGAGTAAAAATTGAAATATTCAAGGTGGAATTGAATTGTGTTCTATTGATGTATTTTAATTGTTTTAATTTTTTAGCTAACTTCGTACCGAAATACTTGACTAAAAAGGGGAAGGATAAAATCGACATCGAATAGCTCGGAATCCACGGTTTGTATTTCTATAAATCCGAACCTAGTTGTTAACTGTTGTATTTCGATTTAATGCATATGGTAAGTGGTTGAGGTGAGTATTTTGACACTTTGATAGCTGATTGAAATGGATTGAATTGGTATATACATTATGAATGTATTGATTATTTGAATTGAAATGAATATATGTGTAAATGTGATGATGTGCAAATATGAGAACTAGATATTGGTTGTATTTGAAAAGTGAAATGAAACCCCATTAATTGTATCGGGTTGAGTCGGATATAGATGGCATGCCCTAGAATAGGAAGAGTTCATGGATTTTTCGACTTCGATTTGGTGAGGCACTGGGTGCCAATTTGCTTCGTTTTAACCGATGAGACACTGGGTGTTAATTTATATAGAGCTGGGTGCAGTTATTACTTCGGATTTATCCGATAAGGCACTGGGTGCCAAACTGGTGTGTTGGTTGGATCTGTGTATCCATCCGAGTCCGAGTCGTATTAATAGGAATAATTAAATAATAAAGTTCTATGATCGATATTGAATGGCATGGTAGGTGAAATGGAAATGAGATACTGAATTGAAACATGCAAAATGATATATGTTGTGATTAAATGAAATATATGAGTTATGTACTCATGAATTGAATATGTAATGGATCATGCCTTTATATAAACAAATGTGGATTGATATGTGAAAAGCTATTTATATAGCAAGTGATGTGAATTGAGATATTTGTTAAACAACTCAAATATGATAGCATGTGAAATTTGAGTATAGTATGAAATGATATGGTAATATGCTTGAATTTGAAATGATGGTATATGATAGTTGTGAGCTTAGACAATAGTATGTTCGT
Organism: Gossypium turneri; assembly: GCA_008044935.1. Taxonomy (NCBI): domain Eukaryota; kingdom Viridiplantae; phylum Streptophyta; class Magnoliopsida; order Malvales; family Malvaceae; genus Gossypium; species Gossypium turneri. The sequence continues at coordinate 6,311,503 of CP032572.1, read as the reverse complement.
ATAATTCAAATTATGCATTCTTGTATCATTATGTCTTTAATTGTTCGGATTATAGAAATATCATTGAGTTTTACTCAGCGTATGGTTTTGTTTTCCGTGCATAGGTTAGGTACTTCTTTTTTGATGCTAACTCAGTATCCAACAACAATCCCGATCTCAAATGTGGTGATGTTTATCTTTTGTAATGGCATATACCTAGGATGTGTTTGGTTTTTAATGAATTTGGTATATATGATGTAATTGAGTTTAAGTATAATGTTGGTTTGGTATATATATAAACTCATGTTTGTGTTTGGAGCCATAATTTGACATGTTGATTTGAACCAAGACTTGTTAGGTGTTGTGAATTTAAGTTTGATGTTTTAGGTAGATATAAGCTAGGCCAAATTGATTGATTTTGGCATGTTTAAAACTTTGATTTGAATGATGCATGGATGATATGTTTTGATGATATAATATGTGGTACCAATTAGGGTACATTAGTTAGGCATATCAGGTGATGAATTTGGTGTATTTTGGTCATGTTTAATCGTGTTTTGAATATGATAAACGATTGGTAATTGAGTCGTTAAGTGCCCAAGTAAGTAGGAAATGGTAAACTTGAATTTTAAGGTACTTTTTGGTGCACACGGCCTGGCCACATGAGTGTGTGTCACACACGGGCAGCACACATAGGCATGTGACCCAAGTTAGAGAGTTACATGGCTTGGCCACACGGGTGTGTGACCCTTGTAGTTGAATTTTTTTAACTTTTTCTTAAAATTTTCAAATGTTCCCGATTTAGTCCCGAATCGTTTCTAAAGTGATTCTAAGGCCTCGAGTGCTTGAATAAGGGATCATATGCATGCTTAATGATGGATTATGTTGTGATTATTGAAATGTTTTGAAATGAATGATTTAGGTAACGTTTATTCAGTAATGCTCTTAAACCCTATTCCGGCGATGGATATGTCTTAGGAGTGTTACATCCTCACCCCAAGAATATTAGAAACGACTCGCCTAGACTCTTCCAAAATGTTGCTACTGTAACAGCCCGATTTTGGGCCTAATCGGAATAGTGGTTTCGGGACCACAAATTCGACGAGGGAAAATAGGGTTATTATTATATTTTTATGGTCTACAATTTTACGGAAAAATTTTGTAGAAATTTCGTTCGAAAATTTCGACGTTTGGGCACTCAATTTAGTCAAAAGGACTAAATTGTAAAAAGTGCAAAAGTTGAGTCCTATATGTTAGAAGTGTTTAATTGCTATGAAATTATAAATTGGGGGTCCTTATATGGTAATTAGACCATTAGTAATTGATGGACAAAAGTAGACATAAGAAACGAGTGTAATAGATTTTTTTAAGTGGGGGTATTTTGGTCATTTGGTTATAAAAATAATAAAATGGGAAAAAGATGACAAAAATCATCATCTTCTCCATGTGCTTGCTGCCGAGTTTTGAAGGAAGCCATAGCTAGGGTTTCTTAACTTTTTGAAGCTCATAGTAAGTGCATCTTAGCCCCGTTTTTAATGTTCTTTGCATTTTTGAAATTCTCGTAACTCGGTTTAGCTTATTCTAGCAATAATTCGTGTTAGGGTTCATATTTGGAAAAATACCCATAGGTGAAATGTGTTTATTTTGCTGTTTTATGGTGGAATATGAAGCTAGAAATTATTAAACAACTTTTGCTAAGCGATTTTAAGCAAAAACGGGTAAATTGACATAATCGGTAAAAATACCTAATGTTCAAAAGTGTGTGTTAGAGTGAGAATTTGATGTTGTCATAGAAGGGAAAAGTGTTCAGCATGTTGTAAAACATAAGAATAAGGTGTGAAATTAAATTTCCGAGCTTGGGGGCAAAAATGTAATTTTGCAAAAGTTCGGGGACAAAATCGTAATTTTTCAAAAGTTGAGTTAGGGACTGTTTTAATCAATGTGAATATTAAATAAGTTAAATTTGTTATTATAGATCAAGAAAGACGAGAAGACAGCCGAAATCGGGGAAAAGAAAAAGTTGTGGAGTGAAGTGCAAAATTACGATATTTTGCACCGAGGTAAGTAAACACGTGACTTAATGTATTATTTTGATATTATTTGATATATGTTGAGATTTATTTGGAATTAAAATAAATGTTTGGCAATATCCTAAAAATGTTGTTAAATCGGGAAAGGTGGTAAAGGGTTGCAATATATGGTCTTTGGGTTGAACACTCGGAATAAGCAGGAGTATGTTGTATATAAAGGGGTTGCTGTGTGCTGATTCCCCGATTCATTGGTGGTGCTATGTGCGATATCCACCGTATCTTTGAAATGTGAAAGGGGGTTGCTATGTGCTGATTCCCCCGAAGCCCGATTCATTGGTGGTGCTATGTGCGATATCCACCGTATCTTTGAAATGAAAAAGGGGGTTGCTATGTGCTGATTCCCCCGAGGGGTTGCTAAGTGCTGATTCCCCGATTCTTTGGTGGTGCTATGTGCGATATCCACCGTACCTTTGAAATGAAAAAGGGGGTTGCTATGTGCTGATTCCCCCAAGGGGTTGCTAAGTGCTGACTCCCCGATTCAGTGGTGGTGTTAAGTGCGGGATCCACCGAAAACGGTTAACATTCCGAGTGTTCAACGAGAAAGTGTGGAAGGTGAATATTGCTATATGGTAGAAAATTTTTTTGGGGTAAATATTGAGTTAGATACTAAATCGACCCATGTATGAGATGGGAGAAAATATCAGAAACGCAAAAGAAACGATTTAATTATAAACTGTGTTGAACAACAGCAGTTGGGTAACTTTGAAAAATCACCATAAATGGTGGGAAATGAATGGGAAGCTGAATAATATATGAAATTGAAGCTAAATGTGTCTATTTTCATATGAAAGAAATAGAATATGCAAAAGAGTTGTATTTTTGGAGATATCTGAATTTTACTGAAACAGGGCTGGATTGATTTCGAGATCCCCTGTTCTAACTTTGGAAAATCACCAAAAATCGTACAAAAATAATTGGGGCATGAAATTTATATCCATGGATTCCTTATTGAGTCTATTTGTAATAGAGACAAACGAAACCATTTTTCAAATTTTGGACAGAGAGTTATGTGAATTTTTGTAAGGGAAGGTCAGAACTGCGAGGCAGTGAAATAGGGGAAGGTTTAAGGAATAAACTGTACTAATTGGCTGAGTCAAAAATTCTGAAATTTTTATGGTGAAAAGGTATATGAGTCTAGTTTCAGGAAAAATTTACGGAACTCAATTTGGAGCCCTATAGCTCCGGATAAAAATAAATTAGTGACTATGACGCAGAAAAACAGCTTGCAGGAAATTACCCAAACAATGAGATTATTTGTGAATATGTTTATTTTATGGTGTAGTTATGTGAGTAATTACTTATTTATCATGTGTTTACTTACTAAGCTATATGCTTACTTGATTTTATTTTTCCCTTGATTATAGTGACTTCCATCAACTTGGAATTTGGAACAGAGTCAGAAAGTCATCTACACTATCCTCCACATTTGGGGTATTTCGCTACTAGCATTCCGGAAATTTTATGGCATGTATAGACGACTATTGTAATATGGAATCATCATGTAAATATATGTTATGGCTCGTTTTAAATGTGGTGTTTATTAATAGTTAAATTGTGGGTGTTATTATAAATGAATTTGGTTGATATATATATTGGATTGTGTTTTAAATTTGCAGGAGGTTTAAGCAAAATTAAGCAGAAATGCTGTCGAATTTTTTTTAAAAACTTAGTAATATCTCATACTCTGTTCCGAGCCGGAATACAAGTAAGGGGTGTTACAGTTACTATAAACAATCGTTGATTTTTCATAATTGACGTATTGTCTCGAGCATCTTTCGTATTCCTTTAGGATAGATTTCAAAATTTATACACCCCTTTCACTAGCTTCACCAAACAATATATTATCATCGGCAAACAATAAATGAGAAATCAACGGACCCCCTCTACTTGCCTTTGATCCCTTAATCGACCTTCCCTCAAAGCCATCCTCATAAGCACCGAAAGGCTCTCACTACAAATTAATAGCAAAAAGAGACTAAGAGGGTCCCCTTATCTAATCCCTCTTGCCAATTTAAATGTCTGGCCACTTCTCCCATTGATAATTACTGAATATGAGACCGATATAATGCACTTCATAATATTTTCCACCCACAAAGTATGAAATCTCATCTGTAACACCATTACTCTTAGAAAATACCACTCTATCCTGTCATATACTTTGCTCATGTCTAACTTAAGTGCCATAAATCATTTCTTCCCAACTCTTTTTTGTCTAAAGGTATGAAGAATCCCATAGGCAGGGAGCACATTATCCGAAATTAATCTATCCAGCACAAAGGCATTTTGGGAACCATCAATGCAATTACCTATTATACTTTTGAATCGATTCGCAATCATTTTGACGACTATTTTATAAAGAACATTGCATAAACTAATAGGTCTAAAATTTCCTAAATTCACTGGATTAGAGACTTTAGGTATAAGCACAATATTAGTAAAATTACAAAGGTCCATATGCATACCTCTATTTAAAATACCCAAGCAATATTCTGTTACCTCATCGCCTACAATATGCCAAAACTATTGGAAGAATATAGTTAGAAAACCATCCTCCCCAGACACCTTCATAAGACCCATCTCCTTAAGAGCTGCCATGACCTCTTCCTTCGTATAATTTGTTATCAGCTTTGAATTCTCTTCCTAAAAAACACATCCTTCAATCCCAGCAAGGATATGCTCAGTATCCCCACAGCCATTAGACGAGAAAAGTTGTTGAAAATAACTTATTGCAATTTCCTCCATCTCTCCCTCATCACAAGTCTCTCTTCCATCATCGTGCCTTAAACTACGAATAGTGTTCTCCTTCTTTGCGAGGCATAATTATGAAAAAAATTTATATTTTTGTCCCTTAATTTTAACCAATTTACCCGAGCCCTTTGCTCCCAATACATCTTGTCCTTATCAATCTCCAAATTAAGGTAAACTCTAGTATCAATCAATTCAGCCATACTCTCATCAGTTTTGTCTTGATCGAATAGGAACTCTATTTTTCTGTCAGTTCCTTCTTACGCCCATCCCTCTTATGTCTAAGCCCAGCAGCCCATCTCTCAAGCCCACATTGTAAACCCTTTACCTTTCCTAAGATATCGCCTCTACCTGCTTGCCACAATCATTTAACCTCATCCTCACAATTCTCCTCTTCAACCTACCACGCCTTAAGTCTAGATACCCTTCTGGACATGAGATTCAATCCTATATCTGTATCAAGTAGGAGGGGGCAATGGTCAAAAAAATAATACAGCCACTACCTTGTCAAGCCTTTCACGGATATTTGTCTCTAGTAAATTTCCTCTTTCCCGTGTAAACCAAGTACCCAAGAAACCAACATCCATCAATTGACACTCATCCAAAACATCCCTAAAAGCAGCCATCATCCTCTATTCTCTTAGTACGCCACCCACTTTTTCAAATGAATAAAGAATCTCATTAAAATCTCTACAAACCATCTAAGGTAAGCCTTTGAGTCGACTCAGGTTTCTCTACATTCCCCAAGTAACTCCTCTATTCTGCGCATAAGGGGAGCCATAAAACCCGATAAACCTCTATTCATTTTCATTATCACTTTCCTTCAATACGACATGAATGTGATAGGTCGAATAACTGTTTACACAAACATTGATGTTATTTTTTCATGCCTAACATAAACCTCCTCTCGATCCATTCGCTGCAATATCAACCCCATTTAGAAAACCACACTTCCTTCTAACATTTTCCATTTTGTACCTTGACCAGTTTAGTCTTCATGATGAAGACCACCTGTGGATTGTACAGTTTCAGTACATACTGAAACCTTCTAATAGCTCGTAGACTTCCCAATTCACAAATATTCCAACTGAAGATTTTCATTGCGACTGGTCAGCCTGCCCTTTGGTAACTGTCGATATAACGTAACTTTTTTCCAACACCCTCCTGTTCCTCACGACCAAGGACCCCACCTCTTCCCCTTCCATAAATTTATCACTCTCCCTTTTAGGCCTCTTCTTTTCATCACCACCCTCCATCACACACATTGCCAAATCTTAGTCCATGTCTACCCGACCTTGTAAATTCGATTGAATCCCTTCCACATCCAAATTTTGATTAAGGCCCCCTTTTAAATTCACCCCCAATATGGGGTCAATACGGCCTCACAGCCCTCTACCATTCTCTTCCTCCCTTTTGCTTCTACCCAACTTAGCCCCTTCGTAATTATTCCTCCATATTGTCTTTCCCCCTCTCCCCTCAACCATACACTGTCCATCACAAGTGTTCTTTTAGATTGAGCTCTTAAATATAGGTCACACCCCATTTCAGCTACTTCAAACCCTAGATCCATCTTCGTTTGATAGAAAAAATCACTATGACCTAGTCGACCACAAAAGAAACAAAATAAAGTTAATCTTTCATATTTAAAACTAACATACGAGCAAATCTCGGATGAAACTAAAACCTTCTTCTTCCTTCCCAAAGGACGCTTCACATCCATCTATATCCTCATACGAAGATGATTTCTCACCCTTCTACCTAGATTTGTGCCATCATATTCTAAGAACTTCCTAATGAAGTCCCCTATTTGTCTCATCAACGCCTCAGAAAAATACCCCGGAGGCACATCATGAATTTGAACCCAAAATTTTACAAAGATTAAAGGCACCTTCAGCAAATCCTCTCATTCCCCCAAATGATGAACCAATATTAAATGACTGCTAAAAGTCCATGGAGATCCTTTCAACACTCTCTCTAGATCCATCCTATGAAAAAATCTAAACAAAAATCTTTTTTTCACCCAAATCTGAAATTTAAACCCCCTTGACTCGATGTCAGATATTTACCATTATGCTTCTCATCGCTGGAAATTGTATAACACTTGTTGTAAAAAAACACCTTACCAAACATAATTCCTCTTTCTCAGAAACTAGATCCGACCCTTTCTGCACCTGAACAACTTTCTCTTCCTCATCGTCCAATGATAACATAGCAAAACCTCTTTCCATTCCCCTATTTCACCCACACAAAACATCCTCAAATTTAAAGAAATCAAGCAATTAATCTTGACAGCACCACCCAAAAACCTTAGAAAAAACCACAAAAAACACATTGAAACCCTAAAAGAAACAAGAACCTGCTAGATGTAGCATACAGAGACGTGTAAGGAGAGCAGGCCCAATTTAGTTAAAATGAACTAATTTTTAGCTGATGAATTCAAATAAACAATAAAAAACGATTTAATAAAATGTGTATTTAAATATTTTATATTTTCTCAATTAAATAATAAAATCTTATAATCCAATTAAATGAAATAAACATAATCCAATAATATATCCAATAATGTGCTAAATACTAGACATACTAAGTTTATCAATTATGATTATATCATAGACTTATTTGTTGAGTTCAAGCAAATCCTCCAAATGTTAGGTTACACAAAAGTCAACTCGATATTTAGAAAGATTTGAATTAACATATAATTTTTTTAAATAGCTTAAAAAAGTAGATACATGTAAAAAAGAGCTTAAATAATTTTTTATTATCTTTTAATGATTAAAGTATTTTTATGTTTATTTTATAGTTGATAAAAATTAATTTTTTCAGATTTTATATCTACTTTTTTTAATAATATCATCTAAAGTTCAAGTAAAAATTCTCTTTTCAAGAGTGTAATGTGTCTTATCATTATACCCAATACTTATTGATTGATAAATTTATTGATACTCGAGTTTATGCTTTTATGAAAAAAAGGGAAAAAGAAAGAAGATAAAAAGATAATTTCTTCAAGCAATGAAGGCATGACATCTCAGATTCTCAAGGTGAAGCCTGAAAGCAACTCACTGCTACTCATTAGCTGTTTTTGACTTTAAACATGATGTTAAACAACATAAATTTTATCAAACTAATAAGTTAAAAGCTTTTTGAGTTTTTGAATTTTGGTCGATTGAGTTTAAGCTCGATTGATATGGTCATTGTTGTAAATGCACAAGGATGTGGGTTTAAGTGCATTGAAGCGCATTCTCCTCCTATTTATGGGTTAGAGAATGATTATGGGTAATTTTAGAGCATTATATCAAAAAGAAAAATATGATAAAAATTTATAATGAGATTGTTAAAATTTTTTTTCTAAATTTTAGAAATTGATTATTATTGTTATTAAAATTGAAATTAAAAATATTCGTTTACAATAATATCAACGTTTGAAAAAATATATATAAATCATAAACTTCTAGTATTAGATTTTTTCTAAACACATTTGTTGAGTCCAAAAAGCCTTTTTTCGTACGGCATAACAATATGCTCAAGCCAAAAAGGTAACAACGACGGTGATGATAGGGTAAAACCAAAAAGCTAAAGCTAAAGGGACGTTATTCCATTTCTGCATACTAATTTACTACCTTATTCCCATCCAAAAATAGTGTACATTTTTCAAGAACAAACTTTTAACCTTTGTGAATAGGACCACCAATCCTATTATAAGGTTCCCAAAAATTACATTTTCCGAATTTGAATACTGATTATTGAAGGTGAACAAAATATCACTTATGCTCTAAGCCCATCTATTATATATATAGTTTAAGATGTTTTGATATTCGATAATTATATTGAATTCTTGCTAAATTTAAAATCGAATTGGATCAAATCTCTAGGTAATGGACAAAGCTCTCCTAACATTGGTTTCTTTAAGCTCAGTGATGGTTTTTTAAGTGGTAAGTAAAACTTTATTTTCATTTATAGGTGTGGTCTACGTACAATTAGTATTTTACTTCCTTTGAAGTGTTTGTTTGAGTTTATTGTGTTCTCATAGTAATCAAGGCTTTTAGAACTTGCCTAGTAGTTGAACAGTTTAGGCTATTTGTTTTCTGTTTAATTTGATTGTTTGGTTCAATCAAATAAATTATTTAAAAAAACAAGAAAACTAATCCAATCAATTTTTAGTTCGATTCATGCCAGTTCGAGGGTTGATGGGAGTCAAAACCACCAAATATAAATTTCTACGACAAATATAACAGTAAATTGAAATATAGAGAAGTAGGGTCGAATCCACAGAGACTGGTTATCTAATTTCGCCTTTTCTTGTGACCAGATTTACTGTCGCGGTCATAGTTGTGCCCACGACTTAAGCATAGTAGTGCTAAAAAAAAGAAATAAAAATGGGGGGTTTAAATTGATTAAGATAATAAAATAAGGAAATATGAAGTGTAATAAAATAAAATAAAAACAAATTCGAAAATGCAAAAATAAATTTAAGAAAATAAAATAAATTGGTAAATAAAATATTTTTAAGCTTAGCCTTAGCCTCATTGTACTCCAATCTTAAATCGATCCTTGAAACAGATTTTCTCTTCCAAGCGATAAGCTGGTTATAGCAATCGAGGATCCCTCAAACTGCCAACTCTTCCTCTTGTAGTCGATCTCGGTATCACCTACAAATCGACCCTTGTCGAATTTCCAACCACGTGTCATGTACCCATAATTTAAGACTTCGACATCCTTGTGATCTAAAAAGCCCAACTCAAATTAACAGCCTCAACCGTGTGGGTCGTTTAAATCCAATCACTATCTCCCTTGACAAATCCAACTAGCTTTTTCCAATTGAACACGCCAATTTGTTCGCGGGACTTTGAATACAGCACCACTGACTCAACTACCCAATTGTACACCAAACGATTCCAACCCAACCCGCACTTTTTGAATTGAAATCGAATCAACTTTAAGGGATGAATTTGTACTATCCCATATACCGGAGAGATAGCAAATACGAAATTGCAAAATATTTAGTGTGGGTTCATATCTCACGATTACTTTGTCAGAGTGATAACCAGGTTAAGGCTAAAAAGGATTTAGTTAATCATGAAAAGAATCATAATAAATAGTTTAAATGGAATTATGGAAAGTGGGAAGGAAAAGGGCCTTGGAAGGTAATTAAACCTAAAGTTGAAAGTAAAAGAAAAAAAAATTGAAAGAACATAATAGGGTGACGCAGGAAAGGAAAAGAAAAAAAGAATAAAGAATTTCCTAAAGGCAAAAGTGTGTTGAATTGGTTGTATCCAATAGGTATTTATACACACCTTTAGTGCTAAAATTTAGCTAGATCTTTCTTACATATTATCACTAAATAATTCTAAATATTATCACTAAATAATTTGAAATTTAAAAATCGAATTTAAACTATAATTTAAACTAGCTACAGAGTTGTAGCAATATCAAAAAACCTTTAATTTTTATCCAGTCACTTTTAAAAAAAATCTTCAACCCTTCAATCTTTATCCAATTATCTTTGAATCTTCAATCTTTCAATCAAGCTGTCCTTTTTACTTTTTGTTCCAATTTGGCCCCTTCTTGTAAGAGTTTGAATTCAGCACACCAACTTCATTCTTGATAAGAAAAATTCAAATTTAATAGCATTTTATCCGATAATTAGCCAAAAATAAATACATTAAAAATACAAATTTATCTTGCTATCAAGTGTCAATAGATTCAACTCCGTATTTTAAGTTAGTACCTTAAGCAATTCTCGATTTGGCTAACTGATCCAATCTAATCCTAAAAAGAGTGATAGTAATGTTTTTGATATTGATTAATTTTTGTCATTAGAGTTTTTAATGAACTTTTTACCCTCCATCAATAAAATTCAAAACTTTAAAAGGGATGGAGCTTTTCTTTTTTTTCCAATTAACACAAAAATATTAAATATTTATTAAAAGAAGAATCCATGGATAAAAAATTGAGATATATAATGTGTGTGAGAGAAAGAGATAGGGTTGGACATATTATTTTGTCCATATTTGAGGGTAACCAAAAACAGGAATAAAACTCTTAAGAGCCATTAAAAAAACATGATCTAATAATAATGGTTTTATTGAACATCTTAGACTAAATCTTGTCGAGTTGTTTTTATGTGAAGGAAATCCTTGTGGTTGGATGCTTTAATTTGTTCACACACACATATACTTTAACTTAACTAATTAAACTGGGTTTAATTTGTTCATTCTCTAAAAGCAAAGATTTGTACATCTCATTTAACTATATTATTTATCCAAACTTTAATGTTTGACCCTTACAAGCCTCCATTCATGTCAAACCCCAAACTCAATTTTAATAAACATCACTCCTTTCCGATGCACAATAAGCTCCAGACTTTTGCATTTTATATTATTGAGGGGCCGGACAGCGCCCCTTTTATTATATTTGCAAGTCAGCTTTGGGGGCGGAATAGGTAATGTAAGTTCGAAGATATTAGAATTTAGCCATTTGTCACTTTTATGCTCATAAAACGAGGATTTCAACATTATAATATTAATTCAACTAAAATATTTTCTTGTAATTTAAGCTGCCAACACAGAGATTTAACTGCGGGTTGTTGGCAATGATCAGTTAATTAATATAATACTGCCTCGTCAAGGACCAAGGTAGGCACGGATTTCGGTCTCCTAAAATTAAAATATTATCCTTTTACTTCTTTCAATCTTCATAATGTTTTAATTTAATTTGATGTACACATTTTTTACTTCTCTCCATAAGCAAAAATATTTATAGTTTAATCATTTGAAAATTGTAAATTTTTACATTAATATAACAATAAAATTATATTTTTAGCTCTATCAAATATTTATAATTCAAATTCAACCCCTCTCTAGTACTTGTTGGCAACAACTTGTTAGCACTAGTTTTCTAAAGCTCCATATCATTATCTCTATTTTTTTTAGGTAAACTATAAAAATAGTCATTTTTGTTTGCTTCATATTATATTTTAGTCATTTATGTTTGAAATGTTACGTTTTAGTCACTTACGTTATCGGTTTGTTACGAAGTGGTCACTCTACCGTTAAGCTCTGTTACCTCACTAACGGGATCCTACGTGGCAGTCCAAATGGATTTTAAATGTCAACTTGGATGTCCTATGTGGCAGTCCAAATTAAATTTATTTAATTAAAAACCTATTTTCATCCCAACAACTGGACATTCAAGTTAGCATTTAAAATCCATTTGGACTACCGTTAGAGAGGTAACAGAGTTTAACGGTAGAGAGACCACTGCGTACAAAACGATAACGTAAGTGACTAAAACGTAACATTTCCAACATAAGTGACTAAAATGTAATTTGAGACAAACAAAAGTGACTATTTTTATAATTTACCCCCTTTTTTTGATAAATCATTCATTTGTTTTACGTTTGAAACTAATCTTATTTAAGTTAGAAGTGATATTCAACTAAAATCATTTCAATAACGGTAACTCTAATATTCGAACTCAATCCAAATGCTTTATTCCTTTAAAAACATAATGCTCCCACCCTACTTATGTAGCATGTGACAAAAGACAATGGTGCAATGCAATTAAAAAACTCTATAACTATCCAAAACATTACGAAGTTATTGTTTTACAAAATATGATTTAGAGACTCATATATCCAACTTAACAATAACTTTTATTACATTATTCACTACTTTTAATTTCATTTTTCGATTTTCTATTAAACTTAAAAGTCTTACTTCTCTCTTAAAGCCTTTTTTTTTTCTACAATTACTATAATAATTACCATCACCATGTTTTTAACCAGTTACAACCTTCATCACAACAACCTATCACCATACCTATTTTTTTTCAAGGTCCACTCCAATATTCCTCTTTGTCGTCTCCTTAGGTATACATTTAAGCTTTACTAATGTTTCAACGTTCTCACTCAAATAAGTTCATAAACTTGAAATTCATTATTTCAGAAAAGAAAAAGAAATTGTCACCAATAGTAAAACATTGATTCAAGGTTAAGTTTTTCCTCTCTTTTTATAGTTTTCAAGCAAGAAAAGAACTGTTGTGGACAGTGAGTAGCACTCGATGGACAATCATAGGTAGGGAGAATCTCAGCCACGAGCGGAAAAAAACAAAGCATAATAAAGCAAGAGTTAGATAGCTAGATAGAGTAAGCAAAGTGAAGCATATGTGCAAAGCCCCCCCATCTTCCTTTTTTTTTTTTTTTCTTTTTTTTCTTTTTTCCTATCAAGTCGTACGAAAGATACCATGCCCATTTCTATATTATTTTGGTTAAAATCTTTCATAAGTCCCTTTACTTTTATAAATTTTAAATTTAGTTTTTGTGCGTTTATTTATAGGAATTTACTCTTTTATTTTTCAGATTTCAAACTTCAAGTTCATTACAACACTATTTTTTGTGCTATAGAAAAAAATCAAATAAGACAAAATTTGTAGCAGAGTCGAGGGACTAAAATTTTGGAAATAAAAGTACATGAATTAAATTCTAAATTTATGAAGAGTACAGAAAATACCTTCTAAGTTCCTGCATTATAGGGACCGAAATGGATTAATTTATTTTTTGTACTATTGAAAAAAATCAAATAAGACCAAATTTATAACAGAGTTAATAATTGTTGTTTAAAAAATAACTTTTTTTTTTAGTTAAACTCTATATCATAAAGAATTTCATTTGTTGAACGATAAAAGTTTTCAAAAGTATTAACTTTATTAAATAATAAATAATATTTTTTAAATAGCAAATATTAATTTTATCAAAATTTAGTCTTTAATAATATATGGACTAAATTTGATATATTTAAAAAAACAAATTTAATTGGATCATTATAATAGAGGGACTTACCAATTACTTTTATCTATTTTTCATACATTAATTTAAGCCTAGAATATATTAGTTCATTTTGCCAATGACCTTCAAATCTCCATATTTGCATCCCATTAAAAAATAAAAAATAAAAAAATCGAACCATAATTATGACTGGTCATGAAATCACGTTTAAGAAATTATATTCGAATTTTATTTACATATTATCCTAAACAAGGATGTAGTTAAGAGGAATAGAGAATGACCTTAGCCCTCTTTAGCTAAAGGATATAATATCTCTTTTAATCCTTTTTAGTTATGAAATATTTAATTTAAATCCTTTTTAAATAAAATTTTAAACTTTTCCCTGAAACTTTTAAAACATTATTTTGGCCTCTCCGATAATGAATTGCTAGCTTTGCCGCCGCTGTTTGTAAACTACAAGTTAGTTTGTGATGAAAAAATGGTGGGAAAATATGAGGATGAGGAAGAGAAGCAACCGGGCCGCTAGCTTTCATTCCATGAATGTCCAATCTATATTCAGGATTTTATTCCACGCCATTATTTGGTAGGTATATATGGAAAATGGAACCCTATGCTATATAGAGCTCACCTGGGTTAGCACGCCTCATTATTGAACTACAATAATTAAATATTTTATTTTTATGTCGATTGAGTATTAATTCGATTTATAGAATATTATTATCAATGTAAAAGAATATAGATTCGAGTATATCAAAGTGTATTAACTTCCTACTTATGAGTTAAAAACAGATTATGAGCAATTTGAAACATAATTCAGTCCGATCTGTTTTATTATTTAAAAATAAATAAAAAATATTTTTTAAACAGTAAAATAAATTATGTGAACGGATTTAAGTGATTTAAACTTGGCCCGGCCCTAACTAACAGTAAACACCTGTAATGTACACTGATTCAGTCAAGCCGAATGTCATATCAGGCATGCAATTTGGTAGATTAGACATATATGTAGTATTATTATTATTTGGTCTGATATATAGAGTATTATTCTTATTATTGTTATGCCCCTTTTTCCCCCTTACTTTTGCTGGTTGGTCATGCGTGTTTCCCTTTTCCTAGGAGTGAGTTTTAAGTTTTGACTGAAAATTGCATAATCAGAATTAGAGGACTTAATGAAAAGATACACGTAGAGTAAATGAGAAGCTTCCTTGTTTATTATAATTAAAAACCCATTTAAAAAAATATTTTTTTCCTAGGTTAGATAAATTATCCAATTCATTCCACTTAACCCGAATTTATATTAAATAATTTTAAAATATTTAATTTTTTAATTTACTCTAATTTTACATCAAAGTCGATCCGATAACCCGACCTTATTTAGGAGCTTTTACACTTTCTAATTAAGATTCCAAAACCTATTAAGCTTTATTTTATGCCATGTTGTTTTGATCCTTCAAGTGCCTGTTTTTTTCCTTTCCTGTCTACATCAAACCCTCCTTCAATTCCCTCTTTATATGTATATATATTGGGTTCTTTCATTGCCTTCTCTTAGCTTATAAATCTAAACTACCCTTTATTAGATTCTTCAAACAAGTTGTTTCATTTCATAAACAATTTGTTCATTCATATTATCTACCCCCATTCTCATCTCAAAGCAATTCGTATAAGCTGTAAAAAAGAAGGCCATCTCCATGACTGGGAAAAGAAACCAAACCAGCCCCGTCGGCAGCCCTTCGTCCGGCAACATATCCGACAGTTCTTCTAAAGAACAAGACCGGTTCCTCCCCATAGCTAACGTGAGTCGGATAATGAAAAAATCCCTCCCCGCCAACGCAAAAATATCCAAAGAAGCCAAAGAGACAGTGCAAGAATGTGTGTCGGAGTTCATCAGTTTCATCACCGGCGAGGCTTCCGATAAGTGTCAGAGGGAGAAAAGGAAGACGATAAACGGGGATGATCTGTTGTGGGCAATGACGACACTGGGTTTTGAGAATTACGTGGGTCCTCTCAAGGTTTACCTCAACAAGTATAGGGAAACCGAAGGGGAGAAGAATTCCATGGCTAGGCAAGAAGACCATCACCATCACCATCACCATCAATCACCCACATCGTACGGTTTGATCAGCCATGGTGGGGCTAATGAATTCAACAATGTAAATGCGGGTATATCGTCGTCGGCTAACGCTGCCGATCATTTCCAGGGGTATAACAGTGGTGGTGGGGGATTCTTTTCGCTAGGGTCTCACCCGCAGAGTTATGGAGATCATGGTAGAAGAGGGATCGGTGGTTATGGAGAGAATTTGATGGCAGCTGCAGGTGGTTTTAACACAAGCAGGATGGGAGAAAATGGTGACGGAAATGGTAATAGAACCATGGCAGCCCATTTTCACAGGGTTGACTGGTAGTAGTTTGAAAACTCCAAAGATACAAATATATATATAATTATATATAAGTTGAAGTTAATTTTTCTTTGTTTAATTTTGATTAACTATGGAATGACTGTATTTAAAGGTTTATTAGAAGTTTTGTTAATAAAGTTAATGTTGAAATGCAGAGTTAATTAGTTGGTACGGAATCTGAGTTTTAGCTTTTCATTTTATATAAAAGCGAAAGTTGGTGAGAGTTTGGAGTTAGAAAGATGAATTCTAACATGAGATTGGGATGCCCAAATGGGAAGCAGAAATTTTAGGGTCAGTAAATGGAGTTGGTTTAGGGCAGTTTGAGAAATTATTTGCCCTTCTTTTGTTAGACAAAATCTCCTCTTCTCTTTTTCTCAACTAATTTTGCTATTATCAGCTTTATTATAACATTTTCATATTTCCCTTTTAATCTATAAACAATTAAGATAATTTGAAAAATTAAATATTGAATTTAAATTATAAAATATGTTTGATAAATTATAAAAATTAAATATAATTTATACTATTAAATATTAGAAATTGGTAGGAATTAAAGGAGAGATCCTATAATTTATCTCTCGGTTTCATGTCTCAGAGTTGGTTGGAATGTAATCATCATTCAATTTTATGTTTCATAATAAAATTTATTCTAGAAATTTTATTGAATAAATTGATTAAAAAATCAAAAGCAAAGGTAAAAGTGGGGCAAAATACCATAAAAAGCTTTTTTTTTTAAATTTATCAAAATGGGCCTGATATTTTATTATTTACCGGAATGACCTTTTTTCCCCAAAAGCGCGTCTACATCAGCGCGATGTCAGGAGACATGGCAGAAAATCGCGTCCCTGAGGGCGCGCTTTGCTTACGTGGACCGAAATCGCTCCCTCAATGGCGCATTTTGTTACCACGTAAGCGCTCCCTTGAGGACTCGTTTTGCCCAAGCGTGAACAGTAGTAACGGCTACTTTTTTTACCGTTGGTGACCCCAACAGTAAAAAAAAAAACTATAAAACCCCCCCACCTTCATTTTTTTTTCACCACTAAATCATTTCCCTCAATTTCTCTCTAATATTCTCTCAAATTCCTCTCAAATTTCTATTTAAAAGAGCTTCAAATTTTTAATTATTTTTAAAATAGTTTTAAAATTTATTTTTTTGAATTTTTTTTTAAATCGTAAAAATTTGTACCAATATAGCAATGACCAGAGAATTGATTTGTCTTGATGACAAGCATATATCCGTGGAACAAATGAAAATGGTAAGTGTTAAATTTAATTTTTAAATATTATTTAAGATTTTTTTATTTATGCAATTTTAAATAATTATTATTTTATTATTTGTTATAAAAGTCTGTAGATCGGATATTGCAATGTTATATCCGCAATATGCATGGTCCTTCATCACCGTTGGTAGAGAATTACCTGCGGGAGGCAGGTTTTTGGCACGTGGATGCAAGTTGGACCCGAAACTCATCAGTGCGTTGATTGAGAGGTGGAGACTCGAGACGTACACATTCCATCTTCTATATGGAGAGTGCACTATCACTTTAGAAGATGTCAATTTGCAATTGGGGTTGCCAGTGGACGGGTACGCAGTCACCGGGTCTGTTCAATCTGGTGATTGGGGAGCGGTATGCTAAGAGCTGTTGGGTGCTATTCCGGAGAATATTAATGGAGGTCGAATCGAGATGGGCTGGTTACGAGACGCATTCCCGCATCTGGATGATGATTCAACCGAAATAAAAAGAATCCGATATGCTCGGGCATACATTCTTCAGATAATTTGAGGTTATCTGATGCCGGACTTGTCACGAAACCTCGTGCATCTAATATGGCTACTGAAACTCATTGATTTTCGAGTAGCTGGTGAATTTAGCTGGGGGTCTGTCGTGTTGGCAACATTGTACCAAGAGATGTGCGGGGCGACGCGACCGAATAAAGCGAAAATTGGAGGTTCCTTATCACTACTGCAGTCATGGGCACGATTTTGCTTTCCATTTTTACGTCCTCAAGTGGACCAGCCGTATACATTCCCACTTATAACGAGGTAAATTTTATATTAGGTTTTACAATTATTACGTAGATTTAAAATATAATCGAATGCTAACCATCCAGCAAGTTATGCTCGATTACCTACCTCTTTTGAAGATATACAGCTTCTATTGGACCAACGGTCAGAAGCACAAGTAAGTATTAAATAAAATAGATATTTCCATAATGAAATAGTCGATTGGTATTTAGTATTTAGTACATAACTAATATTTCCATCATGGTCATATAGTTTGAATGGACACCATACAAGGATCCGATAATTCGGGTAGTAATTTCGGATGAGTACTTCCAAAATCGAAACGGTTAGCATGTGAAAGTCCCATTGGTCAACTTTGCGATTGTGGAGATGCACCAGTCGGACAGAGTATTACGACAATTTGGATTTCGACAACCAATTCCCGTGGCACCTGAGGTGTTGGATGATCATCACAAAATCGACCTACGGCAATTGCATACGAATTGGTCGAGATTCTGATCACACTACATCCAAATGTGGAAAGATCAGTATAACTATATACCTACTCGGGAACCAATCATCGTTCCAGAGTTAGCGTGCGTGCCGGAATACATGCCATGATTTAGGATCCATAAGAAGCCGTATTTACTCTCGCCAGAGGAGAGGCAGCGGCAATTGCGTGTCCAAAGGGAACGACGTGGCCCTTTAAATCTAAGAAGAAGGGACGACGATGCAGGCCCATCAACGAGGCCTAGAAATTCACCCGACCCATCATCAGCGCCCATAACTTTATTAGGCCCAGCAACAGCACCGACACAGTCACCCGACCCAGCAATTCAACCGACGATACCCATGGCACAGCCTTTTCAAATGATGCCAGGTGCGTATCCTAGCCCTTTTATGTATCCTAACCCTTATATGTTTCCTTTTTCTAGTCCCATGGCAGGTTAGAGTCAATGGCCCGGTTCATCTCCATTTTTTATTACGTCGAGTAGACCGCCGATGTATAGGCCATCGTCGTAGGAGGGATCGCAAGAGGGGCCGTCGGGGAGCTCTTCTTTTTACCAAACCCCATCACAGTATGGGTTTCAAACACCTTCGCTGTTGGTGATGCAAACACCTCCACATTCACTATTCTATCAATGTGGCTCATCGTCCCAACACCGACAACCAGATCCCCTACCGGATGAACCAGAATCCCCGCCGAGCAACCACAACCCTCGCCAGAAGTTGGATAAAGAAGGAATCCAGCAAGTAACCGTCGACGACCGCCATGTGGCACTGAATTCGGCGGGCACGGAGATTGATTTTTATTTTAATATATTTGTACAAAATAGTTTATATTAATGTAATAAAATACAAAATAGTTTATTTTGAATATTTTGATATTATTTGATGTAATAAAATGCAAAATAGTTTATTTTGAATATTTTAATATTATTTCATTTAATAAAATACAAAATAGTTAATATTCTTAATAATAGAAATTCTTTTAAATAAGGCAATATGTTGAACACTTGGCATATTATTTCATTTAAAAAATACAAAATAGTTTTGAATAAAGTGATTGTAATTTACTTTAATATTTTTAATGAAATAGATTTAAAATAAAATAAGTAAATATTTTGAATATTTGTACCAATTTTTTATTTCAAAAAAATATAAATAATACAAAGTTGTTTACAATGACGTTCAACTATTGCGATTTGGGCATGATCGGCTTGTATGGCCTGGATTCCTACACCATCCACACAACTTCTGTTGACTGGCTGTTTCTCGGATATCCATATTGTTACGTATTCTAGTCGAGTAAGGTCAACCCTTTGGTTTGCGACGCAATTCTCTAGCCTGTAACAGCTTAAAAGGAGCAAGCGATACAGGCGGCCACTTACGTTCATCTGGGACCGATGGGAAAACGTGTCTCCAGATGTTGTACATGTTTTCTAATTTGTACACTTCGTCAACATAGCTCATCGGATCTAGACGGAGATTCTGACAAGCTGCAATTACATGAGTGCATGGATAACGAAGTGCATCAAACATCCTACAGTCGCAAGTCCTATTTCGTAAGTGTACACGATATTGCCCGCCAATAACACCTTAGTGCGGTCTGTCAAACTCTGTCACGTGAAACCATAAGTTGTCTCGATCGTGACACACTGTGTGCATGGTGTTCGCCCGCGCCTTGGCCTTGTTAATTTATTACACTACCTTACTGCACCATACATGGCCTCCCTGCATCTGGCCTGCATAACACGCTGCTTGCTTTGGAAATAGCACCGCCAAACGAAAATATGTCTCTCGCACAACCGATGTTATTGGTAGATGGCGCGTTCCTTTTAGAACAAAATTTATGCATTCAGCCAGGTCTGAGGTCATATGACCATATCATAGGCCATCGTCGTATGCTTGTGCCCACTGTTTGAAACGTATCTTACAAAGGTAGTCCACGCCTTCACCGTTAATTGAACGCAAAACTTTTAACATCTCGTGAAAACGGTCTTTATTTATTTCATACCCTGCCAATATAAGTTCATAGCGAATATTACATACCACTTTTTCATTTACAATAAATTCAAAATGACAAACGAAATAACATAGATAGAGCCTAAATACCCATGTTGGTCACTTGTTGTCGTTCACTCTTAGATGGATATTGCCTATAGTAGTTGGAAGCAATATGCCTTAGGCAATATCGATGGTGTGTGCGCTGCCATAAGCTTCTCTGTCGATCAAATGCAACTAGTATACTGGTGTCCCAATCTGAAATAACACAGATATCAGGTTGGGGGCACACATGCCTCCTTAACCTAGATAGAAAGAAATCTCAGTCATCAGATGACTCCCCCGGTGTTATTGCAAACGCAAATGGAAGAATTCTCCCACCGCCATCCTATGCCACTGCAAGCAATAGCCGATAAGTATACCTACCAAACATAAAGGTACCGTCAATTTGTACCAATGGCTTGTAGTATGGAAATGCGTCTCGGCATTACTTAAAGGTCCAAAACAGGCGTTTGAACACTTGGCATCCACGTAGCAATCGGCCATTGTAGTACGCATGTTCCGTTTCAAGGTCTGTAATGCAACCTGGGACGTATCTCTTTAGCACTTAACACCACTGCCATATTTCATTATATGAAGCGTCCCACCCACTATGCATCTTCTCCAACGCCTTCTGCTTAGCTATCCAAGCCTTGCGGTAAGAGGGCGTGTACCCATTTGGCTACGAATATTGGCAATTAAGACTGGTACTAAAGTCTTGGGATCTGCCTTCATCGTAGGTAGTATCAAGCTAGCTAACATAGCTGAATCCATCTTGGGAAACACCTACAAACGGAGTACATTAAATAATGCAACATTACATAATAACAGTATTATTCAAAAACCGTCAATACTGTACCTGCAGCACATGTATGTGGACCTTTGTACTTTTTTATCTCCCACAACCCTGTCTTTTTCCTCAACGAGGCGTAGATTTTCCATGAACATGTGCCGTCTTGCACGGCACACTTCACCTCAAACTTATCAGATTTGGATTTAACCACGTGGTAGTTAACGCCGTTATTGGTGTTATGTTGTTTCAAAGCACCAATAAAACTATCCTTGTTGAAAACTGATTACCAACTTCAAATTCACCTAAATCCAGCCACGAACTTGTACGATCATGTAACTGGTGTGGTAGATCTGGAAACTCTAACGCATCATCTGCAGACAGATCGACATTATATATGTGGGCTGAAGGTGAGTATGCTCTGAATCGTAGATTTTTTTCTTCATCTGAACTCCTTTCAGCATCTTAAGGTTCTATTGGAATAGGCTCCGGTTCAGAAAATAAGCCAACTTCTGCACCATCGGGCCTAGGCTCTCGAGGTGGATCCACATCGGATTCATCTTCTAACCCACCATCATTTGCAACGTATGAGGTCCCCTCACCGGTGGACATCGTAGGGAGTACATCATCCCTTCTTCTGGGTATTTCATAACGTCTCCAATTGGATGTAGATTGCCAACCACTAGAACTTGATGCCGTTCTCCAATACGTATTTCCAGCATCAAACATCGAGCCACCGACGTACATGTCCCATCCACCGACAGAGTGTCTTACAGGGGATGTGCATTCTACACCACTGCCAAACATGGTCTATTCCATGTTTTGTAACCCGCTAACCGAGTGTCGGCCAGGGGTCGTGTATACCTCTCAAACACCAATCACAAGCATATCATTTGGTGATGTAAATTGTACATATAACTCAATATAAGGTGCTCCACTAGCAAGATGAGTCTGCACCATTGCCTCCAAGCTACGAGCACCTTTTATGTCGAACGAGTCATATGTCACCGGATCAACAGAAGAACAAAATCGATACGTAATAAACAGAACTTTCATTGGAGTCGTTCCAAAAATTTTACGCTTAATTCTTTTACGAAGTTCTGTCAAATCTATGCTCTGGTTAAAAACTAGTCGCACTGTATTCTCCGATAAAAAAACAACACCGTTCTCGGTGTGACAAACCTCACCATCATAGTAAATAACAGCACTAATACGTTCACTCATCTTTAATTTCTAACCTTCTTAGCCTCTCTAAATTGTTTTTGTTGTAACTTATGCAATCTGAGAACATTTTTTGTCTCATTTATAGCCTCAGCCCAAACATGCTACTGTAGCAAAAACGCGTCCATATGGGAGCGATTTCAAAAATTCTTCTAATAAAGCATCCTGCTTAAAGCGTTTTGATACTATTTGCTCAGAAACGTCAAATCGAAATTATTTTTTAGGACCTACTGTAGCAAAAACGCGTCCACGTGGAAGCGATTTTAGATATTCTTCTGATAAAGCATCCTGCTTCAAGCGTTTTTTTATACTATTTGCTCAGAAACGTCAACTCGAAATTATTTTTTCAGGAGCTATTGTAGCAAAAGTGCGTCCACGTAGGAGCGATTTCAGAAATTCTTCTGATAAAGCATCCTGCTTGAAGCGTTTTTTATACTATTTGCTCAGAAACTTCAACTCAAAATTATTTTTTCAGGACCTACTGTAGCAAAAGTGCGTCCACGTGGGAGTGATTTCCTTAATAAATTTTTAATTTAATTACTCACGTAACCCTAAACCCTAATTTAATTGATTTTTTCTTAAAAACCCATAAACATGAAACCTAATCCAATTTTGAAAAAAATTATAATTAATTTAATTAAGAAACCCTAACCCCTAACCCCTTATTTATTTAATTTTTTCTCCAAAACCTTAAAAATCCTAAAACCCCTAAACCCTAACCCTAACCCTAAAAACTCAAAACCTAACGTGGGGAGAAACGGGCAAAACGCATCCCCAAGGGAGCACTTACGTGGCAACAAAACGCGCCCTTGAGGGAGTGATTTTCGTCTACGTAAGCAAAGCGCGCCCTTAGGGACGTGATTTTCTACCACGTCCCCTGACATAGCGCTGGCGTGGACGCGCTTTTAGGGAAAAGGGCCATTTCAGTAAATAATAAAATATCGGGCCCATTTCGGTAAATTTTAAAAAAAGGGCTTTTAATGGTTTTTTGCCCGTAAAAATGTTTAAGATTCTTTTTTTGCCATAAAAAGTATTTAAAATAATTTAATTTTAAAAAAAAATTAGAACAATTGAATGAATTCTCTATAATAATTAGAAGACTCCTATCTAGACCAATTCATGGGTCGGGTTGTGACCAAATAAAATTCTAGACCCGTTCGATAGGCATGAGCCCGACCTGAAAAATAGACTTAATTTTTTGTCCAAACCTGATCTGGATTATAGATGCTAAACCTGGGCTCGGCCCCGTATTAATTATTTTATTTTTTATATAAATAAATTAAAATATATAATACATCAAAAACATTAAAAACCTTAAAATAAAGTTCCCACCAAATTGAAAATAAATTTAAAAAATCTTTATACTTAAAACTTAACAACCAAATGCCTCTAAAATAGTAACAAAAAAATCTTACTTGAGGTTCGATTCATTTTCTAAACGGATCTTTTTTTTTTATTTACCCAAACTCATTTTACAAGTTTATATTTTTATCCAAACCCTCCGGAGTGACCCTAATTATGAACAACCTATTGCATATTAACATCATCCACTCTATTAGTACTCTTCCCCCACAATGGAGCTTGTACAGTGTCCTGAATATAACCCAAAATAACAACCTCATTGACTTGAAAAGATTAGCATAGCCAACAAAGTACTTGCCACCAATTCATTGTACTTTTTTGAATACAACAATGATTAAGTACCTTTTCCCAAATTTTCTTTGAGGATTGATACTCAAAAGAAAAGATGGTTTCTTGTTTCATTCTCCCTACAATCTCAATTTAGTGAATCAAATGCTCTCAGAATGAGCCATCAAAATGTTGTAAGTGATGAACAAAGGCACTCTGATTGAGGGGATAATGTCTAAAACAAAATTGTTTTATCATTTAAGTTGTCTTAGAAAAGTAAGAAGTAAAGCAGGTCCTGGGGTTTTATTGCTTTCTTGCTCAAACATACAAGCCTTAGTCTCATCACTAGTTATTTCCCTTACCAAAATAATAATTTATAATTATATAAATAAAATATATATATTTCTTTTTAATTTGACATTCAAACAGTTTTGGAAAGTAATTTTTTTTTATTTGATTACAAAAACAGTTTAAATCCAAAAAATGATCGTTGGGTTTTTTTTTTTATATATATATTATAGATTTTAACACTATTTATTAAAATAGGTTTTAGGCAAAGTTATTTTTCAAAATATTTATTTGGAAGAGTATTTCAATACTTACGAGACTCAAAGTTTAGCATTATTGAATTATTTTGGTATCAGGAGGTAGCAAATAAGTGTGACTTTATACTTCAACACCTATGGATGTCGAATTTCGTTTTATATATTAACTTTGATTGATGTGGAGTTCTGTTTTATATATTTTCATTTGTAGAGAAATTAAATTTTCATCTTTCTTCTATTTTGTTTTAGATGAGTGAAATTTGAAAATTTTCCAATAATACCACAGAGTATTTTAGGTGTCTTTTATGCTCATGCTTTCATCTATAAATAGAGTCAAGCTCTCAACAATTTTCTTAAACCTTTTATGACTTTTTTCCCATTGAAGTAACAATATGAGTTAACTTATAGTTAAAGTTTTCCCTTTTATATATTTAGAGAAAAAAAAAAAGTTAAAATATTAAACTAAACTTGACATCAATAAAAGTCAAAGTCTATTTAAATAAATAAAACTAATGGTGAGTTTGGATAGGCAGTGCGTTTACCTGCAGTTGGTGTAAAAATAGCGATGGCAGTAATATTAGAAACTGTAGCATTACTGTAACGTGAGACAAAAAGTAAGCTAAACGCACCTTACCGCACCACACCCAATCGCCCATCCAAACCCACCTTAACTCATCGATATTAATAAAAGTTGAGGCTAGTAAATAAAACACAACTTGAGATTCATATATGTCAAATAGAACTCGACATCTATAGGTGTCGAGATCTTAAGTTAAACTTATCAACTTACATTTTCATATTTACGAAGAAATTTAATAATCAAAAGATTTATACTAAAGTTGAGATAGAATATCAAAATTTTCGTAAAAAGTTGGATTAAAAAAATTGTGAATGTTGAAATAAATAATAATAATTTAAGTAATTGAAGAGGCAAGGCACCGAACCGATCCTAGCTTTTAAATTGAATGACAGCAAAAATATTGGATGGATTTGTTAAAACAGCTTCTATAACACGGTTAGACGAAAATTCAAATGTTCTCACGGTGTCGTTTCAAACGCCGTTTCTCATATCTACCTTTTTGATTATGCCCAGGGCACTGTTTCTGGAAATTCCGTACGTTTTCCCCCATGGACGCTATGCCGCCTTCTTCTTCCCCTCTTTCACTGCAACCTAACGGATCCTCTGCGTGCGCGTCCATTATTCCATACAACCATGATTCGAATCCAGCACTCGATAATCATATTCCATCTTCGAAGCCCCTCATCAGAAAGAAGAGGAGGAAAACTGTTGACAGAGATGCACCCTCATCTTCTTCTTGCTCTGCTTATTCCTCTTCTGTTCAGAAAGGAATGCGTTTGTCGTCTAAACGCCGGAATCTTAGGGTTCGGTTCGGTCCAGTTCGGCGAGCCGACGTTCGTGACGTTGACTCCATTGCGCTTCCTCTAGGAATGTCCTTCGCGGCCGTTGTTGCTCAGGTTCGATCAAGTTTCATTCTTTTCCTTCTTTTAAATATTTTAGCCCTAATGCTAGTCAGGAAATTGTAATGTATAGGTTCTCATTTGATAGAATTGTTGATAATTCAGTTGAATTTTCTGAACTTTTTTAGGGGACATTTTTAGAATTCTGGTGGAAAGTGGAAACGTGGGTTTTTTATTTTTGGGGGGGGGGGGGGGGATTTTTTAAAGTTAAATTCTCGTTTTTTATATAACAATTTGGAAAAAAAGTTTTTAATTTTTTTACATTGTGATTGTCTCTGCCCCCTAATATTTAAGTTTGCTGTGAATTTGGATTCGTATACGTTTAAATTTGTAACAGTTTATGCCACATTTATTATTTTGATTATGCTTAGTTTTGGCCATTTGAAGATATCTTATGACATAGTCTTTATAGATGGCTGAGGTACTGCATCACTAATGTTTGCAATTGCCTCAGGCAAAAGGGAGTGCTAGGCTGATGTATCTCATTTTTGCCTGGCACATTGAAGCTTGAGTTGCAATATAGAGCTATATCTAGGCTATTGGTAAAAGCTAAGGCAGCGCGCATTTTCTCTGTTTGATTATAGCTTTAAAATAAGCAACCTTTGCCTTGCCTAGTTGGTTTGTTGTCATGCAGTGGAGGGGTCAAGGTAGTTTAAATCCCTTCTCTGTTTTGGTCTTCATCAATTATGGCCAATTCTTTTTAAGAAAGCTACATTTTTTAAAAGGCAATTCTTGCATTTTTCTTCAGTTTGTGAAGATCTCACACTAGTTTTGTTTGATTATGGCTGACATCAATCCTTGTAAATATAGGTTCTGGAAAAGATAGATGTTACAAATGAAAGGCTGCCTCCTGATTATCTCTCACTGGTATGGTCTGAATTCTCTAACATGATGCTCATGATGGCTGGTTTACTTTACTGAAGTTAAAAGTTTCTTGCTTGCTAAAAAAGTTGGTCAATCTTCATGCTTGCAGATCTGCACTTCAGCTGTCAGAGAATCTTTAGCCAATGTAAGCCGGATTTTAAACTGCCGACTCATAGACTGACTCTGATTTTACAAGTTAAGTTTCCTTGTGCCTTTTTATGGGAATCACACCACCAATGATGCTTATAGAGAACATGCCTTTTTCTTCTATGGTTTACTTGGTTACAGGTTTTTGGAGACAAGTTTGATTGTTTTGCGAGGAATTTTGAGAAATCATTTGGAAGCACCTTGAGGACTCTTAGATTGATTAATGACTCATCGAAGCACAAGGAAAAGTATCCATCAAACCCCAATAATGTGGAAAGTTCTTCAGATGAAACTACAAGCAGAAACTCATTTGACATAAAGGATTCTTACTCAGAAGTTGATCGGCCTTCTGTTTCAACTCAGAATCAATTGAATATCCATGAAGAGGTACAGGAGAATATCCAAACTGGGTCCCTGAATCGGGAACTTGTCATTCATGGACAAGTTAATCAACTGGCTTGCTTCAATCCAAGAACAGGTTCCGTTGCCGACCAGTCAGTGCGCAGCACAATCGAGAAATCTGTTATAGAGCAAGTTCGTTCTAATGATCTCAAGACATTAGAGCTTAGTCTTACTATGAGAAAGTTGAAGTTGAAAGAGGAACAGCTAGCTTTAAACTTTGATTCAAACCATCTAGAGAGATCAAAATTGGCAATGGGCATATCAAAGGCATCCTTCAAAGCTGAAAAGTTCAAGAACGAACTAAAAGACACAGGACAGGCTGAGTTGCTTAAAAAGTGCATCGATTGTCTTGTTGCTGGATTGCTCATCATGTCATTTCTTCTTATGTATGGTGCTTATGTTTACTCCTACAAAAGGATTACTGATGCTACATCATCTTGTAATCTTTCACTTGAGGTAGGGATGATCTCTTCCTGGCTTCAGTTGATCAATTTCCTCCCTTGATTTTCTTGTGTAATAGAAGCTCAGTGTTATCATTTTTTTTGATTTATTTGACTATTAGGTTAGGTGCCTTTTAATATTGATTCTTGTGTTTGGTCATCTCCTTAACTAGGTTGTGGAGCCATGAAAAGTAATCCCTCAAAACACCATATTGAAGTTTCTCTTTTGGTTGCTGTTTTCTGAGTGAATTATCTAGTTGTTTACTCTATAGCTTCATGTGGAAAATTTACGTAGCCTTCTGGTCTGTAGGAATTAAGAATGTGGTTTTGGGGGGGCGAATGACTGATGAGTGGTTCTGGAATTAACATGGTTGTTCAGTTGCCAAAGACTAGAATGGAGTGTAAGAAAACATTTTTACAGAGACTGCCACTGTTTATCATATGGTGTTTATCTTTCTAAATTTTGATAGCAATAATTTATCATTAGGTTTGATGCATGTATACATCTCCAACGTTCATCTGTTTCCTTTGTTCTGTTCTAGATAATTATCTGTTTGAATATTATCTCTTGACATTAAGTGCCTGATGATATCAGACCATTCATAATAAATTATGATCTGTTTGGGATGTTTCCCCTCTAAGGTTACTTTTAACGTTCCAAAAATATTTATATGATGCTTTCGTTTTTTTCCCAGGATAGCAAGTCTTGGTGGATCCCAAAGCAGGTGTCATCTCTCAATATAGGGTTCCACACTCTCAAGTGCCAGGTTCAAGTTGTAAGCCGAATGATGTTCGGGGTCATGCTGATTCTTGCAGTAGCTTATTTGCTTATACAACGATCTGGAACTTCAAATCAGACGATGCCAGTCACTTTTATACTGTTGCTGTTAGGAATTGGCTGTGGTTTGGCTGGGAAGTTCTGTGTGGATACTTTAGGAGGAAATGGATATTACTGGCTCTTCTACTGGGAGATTCTATGCTTTTTGCATTTCCTCGCAAATGTCTTTACGTCCATGTTGTTCATCATTCTTCATGGACCAGTTAACATATCACAAAGGACAAGCAGCACACTTCTTCCATACTGGATTCGGAGATCACTCTTCTATTCTATTATGCTTGTCATTCTTCCCTTATTGTGCGGTCTTATGCCTTTCGCGGGCCTGTTTGAGTGGAAAGATCACTTCTTGCAGCTGGTTCTCGATAATGGAGAGGAAATCTAGAGTTTGGAGAGTTGAATTGGCTGCTGCGAATTTTAAAGTGCTTGTGAGCTTGTTGTTCAACTTATGGAATAATTATTTTGGACTAGATGTCAAAGTGCTGCATCGTTGTCAGCCGGAAAAGTTTGTGGGCTCTGAGGTAATTTATTAGAGCATTATTTTAGGTCGTCTTGCTTCATTCTATTTTGTACCTCTGCGATTGTCACGTCCAGCAGGTATTCTCTTACCTACAGAAAGTTGAGGTTGAAGAGGCATTTTGGACTGTGTATCAAACCATTGTATTTTAACATTATTTATTAAATTATATTAATTATGAAATCAGCAGTTGCCTTTTGTGCATGGATGTTTGTTCTTAATATGAGAAATTTTTGCAAAAGAAGGGTCAAGACTACGAGCTTTGCAAACTGATTTTCCCTGGAATGCAACCTTTTCAAGTGAGGATCGAACAGGAAACGCTGTCAAATAATCAATGGATGGTAGTCACATTCACTTTACAAGAAAACCTTCAAGAAACAAAAAACAAATCTGACAACTTAATTACCCCAAAATCACAAGAAAAAATAATAAAATATGAAGAAGAAAAAAGGGAAACCCAACAATGTGGTCAAGGAATGATAAAAATGAATTCCAAGACGAATGTACAAAATTTCAAAGGGATATCGAACAGAGATCTTCATATACTTGTCTGATGTTAGGTCTCTCATTTACCGGAAGAATACACCTCAGTGATATGGCAAGCATATCATCCATTGCTTTTGCGTGTTCTTCCCCGCTAGCTATGTCTCTGTCAATACAATCCATCCCCCGTCCTTCTTGATCGCATAACCGAACCCAATCCGTCAGATCCACCGCTCCTGATTGACCCGATATTATGTCACCTGCACTTCTTCTTGTTAATAATTCCATCAGGATCACTCCTAATGCATACACATCAGCTTTAAAAGATGGGACTGGTTTGGATGTGGAAGCAAGTTCGGGAGCACGATATCCAAGGGCTCCCAGATTCAAGATCTGCTCAGCGATTCCAGTTGGTGTCATCAGCCGGTGCAGACAATAATCAGTGAGGCAAGCATGGTAATCAGGGTCAGCGAGGAGTATATTTGTCGGTTTCAGGTTTCCATGTGGCAGCCCTCTATCGTGAAGGTGTAACAGACACTTGGCAACTTCCACAGCTACTTTCAGTCTTTGGCTGAAAGATAATGGGTGGTACCTCCGAGGAGTAGTCTCTGCATTAACATACATATAAGCATATACGCTGATCAAGTGAAAACATAAAAGGTAGAATCTTCAATCAATTTCATGAATTCCCAAAACATAAAGATACATACAAGTGCAATTTAAGATTGCAACACAATTAAAACAATCCCTTATTGCCCATTCTTCATTTACAACAATCAACACAGGTGGAGAGTGATGGTTCCAAGAACGGGTTAATGACACCGCAAAGATTCTTTTCAACCTTAAGCTCCATCTTTTGCAAGGAAAGCAAAAGGTTTAGTCACCGGAAGGGTGAAAGAAGCAGAATTTAGAAGTTCAGCCATAGTACCTAAGCCTAAACTCTAAACCAGATTCAACATATCTATGTTTATGCTCCTCTTAAATTACTGCCCTCATTTCTTGCTTGCAGCCATGATGTTTGACTTTCAAGATTCATCAGGATGCATAAACAGGGTGGTAAAGTCACATCAGTAGTTGCAAACACTGGTGATTATAGGATAAGCAAGAGTGCTTAATTTTTTAGGTTTAATTGACTATCTTATAGACTTAGAAATTATTGTAACTAGCCAGCTTCATTTGACACTTCTCTAATAATTTGGACCCCAAGAAGGTCAAAATCCAGATAAGCATCATTGCATTACTTCTGTCACGCAGAGCATGTTAAAAACATTTGCAAGAGACCTCAACATGACCTCATACACCTACTGACAAACAAGAATATTATTATCCAGTTTTCTTTCATAACAATTTGCACGCTTAAAAGTTCAGTTTCTAGGTGCTGCTACGGAAAGAGAGATGAAGAGACTTGACTTTCCAAATTCCCATAACATGAACAAAAAACACACTGTGGACCGTATTCAATAAGCAAGTAAATAATACTCCTGCCAAAACTGAGGTAGGACAGCACTTAGAAAGTATCCCAAGAAGATACGAAATGGTTCAAACAAACATAGAAAGAGCTTGTCACAGATATTTTAACTGCACTAAATTTAATATGCATCGTCTTACTTTTATTATCACCATAACTCATAGCAGCTAAGAAAGAAAAAGTGACCAACAGCAAACCCAACAATATTAACATGCAGTAGATTATGAGCAAATCTAGAACAAAAACTAGAAAAATAAATGAGAACCAATATCATAAACATCATAATCCATGTGATAAGAAGACTTCAAGGATACTAGATATGGCACACCCACTCTGAGGGCTGTTGAAAATGCATGGGTAAAAATTGTGTTCAGGAAAAAATATAAAAAACATTATATGGATTGTTTCTCTTAAGTGAATACACATTTATATCATTAGTTTTAAAAATTTTAGGATAGTTTTCTTTGGAGTTTTTCTTTTTTTCATTTGAGTTGGTGTCAATAAGTCAAGTGAAACCAAACTCAGCCAAAAGCTTTATAATAGTATAAATAACTAGCAAACAAACATTAAGATTTAGTTAAATAATAAAAAACAACAAAACAAATATAAAACAAATATAAGAGCTCTTACCATAGAGATGCAAAGCCAAGTTATCACACTGGATATAATCTGATAGAAGAAGCCTTTCTTGTTCCCTTGGTCCCCAATAGTATGCTCGGACTGGAACAAAGTTAGAATGCCTCACGGACCCTATCTTTTTAACTTCCTTAGCAAATTCTTTCTTATGTTTAACCAGTCCTACACGCAACCACTTCACAGTCAACATATATCCATTACGCAGAGTAGCTTTATAAAGAGTTCCGTGGCTGCCTCTTCCAAGAACTTCCGCTGGAGCTCGAGATAACTCTTCAATAGTGAATGATAATGAAGTATCAAGAAAGAATAATTCTCCAGCCAAACGATCCGGTGAGTAAACATCCAATGTCACAGGTTGTTCAAATGTTTCTATAACATGTGGTGATGATGCTAATGGAGAGCCTGGGGAGGATTTCCTCCCAGATGATACTGGCTCATTATCTAGTAGATTAGGATTCACAGATGCTGAAGAGGTTGTCACTCTCTCGGCTGCACCATGCTCAACAATTTCAGCAGCAAATTCTTGCTGTCCAGAAACTGACCTAGAATTTGAAGTAAGCAAGTGATCATTTGAAAAACTTAATGAAGTTTGCGGCGCCTGAGCAGTTGAGTGAAACTTAAAACGGGAGGGTCGTGCAAGCCCACCTGGCTTTGCATTGCCTCCAGTAGTTGTGTCACTAAATCCACATCTTCCATGAAATTCTTTAAGTTGGGCTCGGTGAAATGCCAAAAATACAAAAACAATCATTACAGCTGCTACAACTGAGGCAACAATAATTGCTACTCTAATACTACCCTTTGAACTGTGATGTCTCACATGATCAAGGGTATGATCCTGACTCGAGCCTGTCGGTGGCATGCCCTTGGGGAAAATAAGTAATGAGTTTCCTGGAGAAAATGCAGACCTAGGGAAGCCTCTCAAATTTTCTGGAATAGGACCCGACAGATCATTATTGGACACATTAAATGCACTGAGGCTATTTGAAAGCTTATCAGGGATTTTACCCTTGAAGTTGTTTCTTGATAAATCAAGGTATTCCAAATCACTAAGTTTGCTTAATTCACTAGGCAGCTGACCTGATAATTCGTTGCCTGCAAGATTCAGTAGTTTGAGCCTAGCTATGTTACCAATCTCAGAAGGCAAACCACCTGTCAAGGAATTATTGGACAGATCAAGTGACTCCATTTGGGGATAAGTTGACATAACAAGTAATTCACTAACACGAGAGCCTTGAAGTGGAATTGGTCCAGTTAAATGATTTCCTGAAAGATTCAGGCTTTTCAATGTTGTAGAGGTAAAGAAACTGCCAGGAATATGTCCACTGAGTTGATTCAAACTGAGTTCAACAACAGACAATATTGGAGAGGTATCCAGTAGAGAAGGCAAAGCACCAACAAGGGAATTATTCCTAAGATTAAATGTGTTCAAATCCTCGAAGTGAGGCAAGTTTGACAGGCTTCCTGACAACTTGTTTGAACTCAAATCAAGATCCACCAAAGAGGCTTCCCAATTCGACATAACAGATACATCACCAGAGATCATGTTGTTACTCAAATCGACCATTTCACAGCTTCTTAGAGAAGAAGGCAAATCACCAGACAACTGATTAGAAGAAAGCTTGAGAACCTTCAAAGTTGTAGAATTAATTACACGAATTGAACCTGTACAAATTTGGATAGATGTAAAATATCAAATGACAGTCAAATGCAAACAGAAGAGAATTTACCACAACATTAGGTTAATAAGAAAACATAAAGGAGTTCAGGAGTCAATTTTGACATAGCAAATATCTACTGTCAAAATAACACTAATCGTAAAGAGTTGACTTTTGCTACATTCAAACAACTAATTGATGGGATTCAGTGATTCACACTTTTCATATATCCATGTAGATAAAAATCTTCCAGGTTTAGTAATCGCTACTTTAAGCAAAAGCAAGAAGATTAGCCCAAACTTAGAGGATGAATAACTGTTGCACAGTCTAACTGCCTTGAATCCCCTTAAGCAGGCATCATCGTATATTTTGCTTGAAGCATATCTAAAGCAGACCGATGATGCAGGAAGAGTGGATCTCATTTTCATCATTCCTCAAACAGTATATGTAAAGCAACAAACAAACCAAGAGGAAGGGGAAAAAATTCATTTTCCTTTGTTTCGCACTTAAGAGCTTACAAGAACAGCAATGATGCCTTCTCACTTAAAATTTTGTGCTCTAAAGATTCCACACAATCATTTTAATGCAAGATAGAATGTTCAGCTTCATATTTATGAAATTATACGAATAAAGTGATGGTTTTTTCCCCCTACATTGTGTTTGTTAAGATCATGAATTAAGATAATATATTTCAACCTAATAATTCACATTCATACATTTCTAGTACATTACAACGTTAGAAAACCATTAAGTAAATAATTATTGTAAACCAAAATGACAAAAAAAAAAAAAAAAAAGACGTGCATGTTTAACTAGCATTGCTTTCATGGGAAAATCAGAACCTAAAGAACGTATTGCCTTTAGTCTCTAACATAAAAATCTAAGGATCAATAACACTATCAATAATTAAAATCCAAAAAAAAAGTTACATATTTAGCCTGAAAATTAGTAGACTATTGACTAAATATTCCAACTTCATTATCAAAAACACTGAAATAAAGAGAAAAAGAAAAAGTCAAATAAAAAGTCAATACCCGTAAATCCATTGCGACTGAGATCCAACTCTTCCAACGGGACAAAACCCTCTACCAACTCCACTGGCACAGGTCCAAAGAGTTGATTTTTACCCAATTTCAGAACCCGCAAACCCGGCAATGACCCGAAGCTTGGCAGCTGCCCAGAAATGGAGTTATCACCCAAATCCAAAAGCTGCAGATTCTTAAACAACCCAATTGCTTCCTCTTTCAAAAACCCACCATTCAACTGGTTATGACTCAAGTTCACATGACGGATTGTATTAGCTAAACTGGACACATTCTCAACGGGTACAGACAAACCTCCGTAAAACTCGTTATAACTCAAATCAATGTGTTCAACGTTCCTTAACTCACTGAGTAACTCGCCTATATCGCCTCGAAGCGCATTGTTGTGTAAATCTAACACCCTTAATTGCTGTAAATTTCGGAACCCGCTCGGTAACCCACCATCGAACTTGTTGACCGATAAATTCAAATAGTTTAACCCATAAAGGTCAGCGATCCGACCCGGGATAGGGCCGATGAACTGGTTATCAGATAGATCCAAATGTTGCAGCGAGGTTATTGATCCCAATGCGGGTGCAATCCGACCCGTGAAATTGTTGCCTGACAATGAGAGGTTTTGGAGGTTCCTAAGAGGAGTGAGAGTGTGGAACTTGAGGTCGCCGACGAGGCCAAGACGATCTAAGCTGATGGAAACGATGAAGCCGGAGTTGGGGTCGCGGGTAACACCGGTCCAAGAAGTAGGGTCGGGTCGGGTATCCAGATCCCATACCGAAAGCACCTTATTGAAAGGATCGTGTCGGATTCCTTTCTTGAACTCAAGCAAAGATCGGAGCTCCAACGGGTCGAACCTAGATGCAGAAGCCAACCCCAAAAACAAGAGCAACAGAAGTAGATAAAAAGAGAAAGCGAAAGAAAAAGAGAGATTCATTTAATTCATCGAGTAGAAAATCCCCAACCAAAGAAGAAGAACCCAGAAACTGAAGCTTCTGCTTGGGAAAAAAAAGGGTTTGTTTGGGATACCAAAAAACTTACTGGGTTTCTTTTTAACTTGAAAAATGGAAGAAAAGTAAATTCGTTAAAAATGGCGGTAGGGTAGGGGTGAGAAATGAAGAAGATGAAGATGGTTGGTGGGAAAAAGAGTAAGTATAGTCTGTAAAGGGACGGGTTAGCCAAAGCCCTTATTTGCCTGCCTTAGCTATGAAAGCTTAAGAAAAAGATTTTTGTCTCTTATTTTGTTTCCATTTATAATATATTTTTCTTCAGATTTTGCCATTTTGGTATTGCAGAGATATACATACTCTTTACTGTCTCAATTTTTAGTTTTTTTTTTTTCTTACTTGTAATTATTAATTTTGTTTTTATGTTAAAACAAGCTTGTTTTTTAATCTACTAGCCATTTCATTCTTTTTTATTTCCTATTCTTTCAATTTCTAAATTTAATATATTTTCATCTTCCATTTAGATTTAAATGCAATTATTTATAATTATACGAATAATTATCATTGGTGGATCTCACTTAATTGAGTTATTATAAAAGTTATTATAATAGAAGGATTATAAAGTTGGTTATGCAAGTACAAAAAATTCTCTTGCACCGTATTGTGGATACGATACCATTTGACAGAATGGAGCTAGACACAAGCACTAAAAAAAATTTACGAACTCTTTAATTCGAGACATTTAAAACTTTTAAATGTGGTTGAGAGGACATTTATTATTGTGAACAAAAATTTCTCACATTAACACCACCACCTCAATATAGTCTAAAAAAATTTTAATTGTACTAGCATGTTGTATATTTCACAACTTCATTTTTAGCTAGAATTAAGATGGTCCATACTTTAAAGAGTACATAGAAAAAAATCCTAATAGTCTTAATGATACAGATTCAAATTTCAACTAAGATCATGAAGAAATTGGTCAAGGACCAACAAATTAATGAGTAAACGTTAAATGTTAGAAAGAAAATAGCCTAGCAAATATGGAATGATAGAGCAATTAGATAAAATTGCATATAATGCTTACTTTTCTTGTTATCTTTATTTGTAATTATATTGTCGACTACTTTCTTGGACTAACATATTACATACGATGATTTGATTCTAATTTTGTTACTTGTTTAGAATTTTCTTCTCAACTATTATTAATATTTTTATTGTAATTAATATTTAAAAAAATTATATAACTAGTTGTACAACCAAACACGACATAAGAAATTATAATATAATTACATTTGTCAAGCTAAACAAATCTAGAAAATTACATTTGTAATTATGAGATGGTGTTATTACTACACTAATATTTGTACTTTCACCCAATTACTCTGTGGTAGGGGTGTTCAAACAGTCGGTTTGATTAATAGCCGAAATGTAAAAACCTTTAATTATTAATCGAATTGAAGTTTTTTTTTCTAAATACATTAACCGAATCAAAATATTTCAGTCAGTTAACCAAAATTTACATGTTTTTACTTTTTGATTAAAATAAGTATAAAATATAAAAAATATATTGCTAATATTCATTTTATTTTTTAATAGTTTAAAAAAAACTTTAAATGGAGGCGAAAACAATAAATAAGACATTAAAAACATGACATAGGTCTTGAAATTTAACAACTAAATAAAAAATTAACAACGACACCATAGAATAAGTCTTAAAAATTTAAAAAAACAACATAAAGTAAGTCTTGAAAGTTAACGATGATAGCACATAATACTACTAAAAGTAAACAACAAAAAATCCTTTGAAGTAAAGTTTGGAAAGAAAAGTAATTACCTTAAGAATCCAATTTAGCAATGCTTGATCGTTGAAACTCGAAATGAAAAGGAAAAGGGTGTTGATTTCGAGTTGGGATGTTACAGGTGCAGGGTGAAGTTTGAGTTCAACTTGAAAATGAGTTGAAAAATAAGGGTTAAGCCAAAAGAAAAGGGAAAAAGAGCAACAACAAAAAGACCAATTTAACTGTTAGGGTTTGTTTCTGTTTCAATTTCATTTTTTTGTTAAATGTTTAATTTTAATGTTTTTTCTTTATTATTTTTGGGTTATTATTGGCTTGTTACGTAAAAAAAAAAAAAAACTTATAGTCCATTGTTTTCATATATTGGGTTATCTTAATTATTTATATACAGGGGTGGGTTATATATCTAATATATATTATTTATTCCGGTTAATTATTTAGTTTCGAACTGAATTACTCGATAATCGAAGTTTTAAAAAATTATTAATCGACCTTCGACCGAATTAAATTCAACCACCGACTGATTAACCAAATTAGATCGATTCGGTCGATTAATTTAATTTTAACCAAACTATAAACACCCCTACTTTATGATATCCAAACACACTCTTAATATTTTACATGTTTTTAACTGTAGTGTGAGATAATTAATAACAAAAAGGTATAAATCTTCTAATCTTGATTTGATCATTAACATATGATAAAAATATAGCCACACCACTTACAGAGGAGTTGTCATTTATTAATATTGGGACTATAATTGCTATCTTGGAAACTTAAACCTGAATGAATTCTGTGTAGAGATCTCAAGCCATCATGCGGTTAGTGAGAGTTGATGTAACAATCTTTTTAATCTCCAGTCATTCATGAGTGAGATTGATTGTGTGGAGCAATGCATAAATGGTGCAACACGAGGGATTTGAAGATGTAGGGCATCGGGGAATTGCAACTCTATTTGGGTTTTGTTTGCTTTGCTCAAACATACAGTTTTGACTTCAGTCAAGTTAGGATAGTGTTTGATGTTTAAATACTTCGGATCATATTTTCAGGGGTTTCGATTATTTTGAATCTTAAATGAAGTTATTTTGAGTTATTTGTTTAAAATATTTTGTGTCATAATACATATTATTAAAAAATATGAAATTGACAATTTGGTGTCCGAAAGAGTGTCCACTTCCTAGCCATCTAGAGGTGATCATGGGCCGGGCCGAGTTTGGGTCGGGCTCAGACAAAATTTTAGACTCATTTTTCGACCCAGCCCGAAAGAAAATTACTAAACCCGAGCCCGGCCAGACCTCGACCCATATTAAATATATATTTAATATATATAAAATATATATTTGATTAAAAATAAAAAATATATATTTAATATATAATTCGGGTCAGGTTGGTTCGGGCCGGGCCCAGGCCAAAAAAGTTTTACCCGAGGCCTGGCCTGTTTTCTAAACGGGCCTCTTTTTTTGCCCAAACCCATATTTTGGACTTATATTTTTACTCGAACCCTCTCATTTTTTGGGCGAGCCGGGCCGGGTAGCCCAACCTATGATCACCTCTATAGCCATCAAATATGTAAAAGATAATTTCCATATTTAAGGTATTGACAATTTATTGAATGGTTTATATGGGCTATGGTGAGTATACACGAATGATATCTACCTATCAATGAAGTCAATTGAGGAAACATGTTTTGGAGATTGGATCAAATTTGATCACCTTTATCTAACCCCTTAAAGTTGGATTGGATTGAATCACTAAAGACTTACCTGTCAAGAATCATTGTTTACTTTGTTTATTGTTATATTGTATCCAACTTATATGGTGGCTATTTTTACAGGGCTTGTGATAGATCTTCTCTATGTTAGCAAGTCTCGAAATATTATTTATAAATTGAGAGTACTAAAGTGAGAGTACTAAATCTGCCAAGCGGGTAACTTCATTGTATGAGTGCATATTGATAGTAAAATCTTTGTGTTGTGGTTTTATTTGCTGAATTCACAATGAGTGAATTTAGTGGAGAGAGCATCTAGTCTTCAAAATACAAAGGCAAGAAAAATGGTCATAGGATGTATGATATATTAGGACCACAAACTAAACAGTGTAAACAACTTCCTTATATTCTTTTTTGTTTTTCATTTAGTGTTTGAAGGACTACCTTGATTTCATACTTAGTAATTGTTATCACATATCAATTCAAAATACTACTATTTAAGCTTTTCAAAAAAAATATTGTGTATTAAAGTTTTAAGGACCATTTTACCAATAAAAGCTCATTTCCTACGTTATTTACAGAAATGAGTCACTTTTTTCATTATTTACCGGAAAGGACCGAAAACACTAAAACGCGTCCACGTAGGAGCATTTTAAGGGGAAATTTTAGCAAAACGCGTCCCTGAGGGAGCGATTTTGCCATGTCAGCAAAAAATGCACTGACATGGACGTGCTTTGCTGACATGGCAAAATGCTCCCTCAAGGACGAGTTTTAGCCCGTGTTTTTGACCCCCAACAGTCATTTAAAATTTTGACTGTTGGGGGGTCCAACAGTAAAAAAAAAAACTATAAAACCCCCACCTATTTTTTTCACACAAACATTTCTTCCAAAATTCTCAAAAAAGCTCTCAAATTTCTCCCCAAATTTCTCAAAGCTCTCTTTAATTAATTATTTCCTTTAATTTTTTTTCTAAATTTTTATTACTTTTTTATAATTTCAAAGTTATTTGATCGTGTTAGCAATGGCCGGGAATGAATTCATCTCAATCATAAACATATCTCCATCGAACAAATGAAAATGGTAAAGGTTAATTTCAATTTTTGAATATTATTTAATATATTTTTTTCATTTATGTGATTTTAATTAATTTTTATTTTATAATTTTTTATAACAATCTGTCGATCGGGTGTTACAATATTATATTTGTAATATGTCTAGTCCTCCATCACCGTTGATAGAAAATTATTTGAGGGAAGCGGGTTTTTGGCACGTGGCCAATATAGGCCGAGGGTGCAAGTTGGACTTGAAACTCATCAGTGCATTCATAAAGAGGTGGAGACCCGAGACGCACACATTATCTTCCATGCGGAGAGTGTACCATCACTTTGGAGGATGTGCAGTTACAATTGGGATTGCCGGTGGATGGGTCTGTACTCACCGGATCCGCTCAATCTGCTGATAGGGGAGCCATATGCTACGATCTTTTGGGTGCAATTCCGGATAATATTTACGGAGGTTGGATCAAGATGGGCTGGTTACGAGACACATTCTTGAAGTCGGGAAATGATTTGACTGAAGTAGAAAGAATACGGGATGCTCGGGGACATATCCTTGAGATGATTGGAGGTTGTCTGATGCCGGACTTGTCACAAAACCTCATACATCTTAGGTGGCTGTTGAAACTCGTTGATTTTAGAGCAGCTAGCGAATTTAGTTAGGGGTCTACCGTATTGGCAACATTGTACCGGGAGATGTGCGGGG
The DNA here is from genome assembly GCA_008044935.1 of Gossypium turneri. Taxonomy (NCBI): domain Eukaryota; kingdom Viridiplantae; phylum Streptophyta; class Magnoliopsida; order Malvales; family Malvaceae; genus Gossypium; species Gossypium turneri. The sequence continues at coordinate 6,270,599 of CP032572.1, read as the reverse complement.
TGACGAAACCAAATAAAGCCAAAATTGAATGTTGTCTATCACTACTACAATTATGGGCTCAGTTTCGCTTTTCATTTTTACGTCCTCGAGTGAACCACTCATATACATTCTCACTCATAATGAAGTAAAATTTATATTAGATTTTACAATTATTACATTTAAAATATAATTTTATGCTAAAAATTTATTTAATTAGGTAGAACCATTCGGCGAGTTATGTTGGAATACCTACCGCTCTTAAAGATATACGGCTTCTATTAGATCAACGGTCAAAAGCTCATGTAAGTATTAAATGAAATATATATACATAACATAGTCGTTTCGTATTTAGTATTTAGTATTATGTATATAACTAATATTTTAATCACGTTCATATAGTTTCAATAGACACTATACGAGGATCTGGTAATTCGGCAGTAATTTCGGATGAATTCTTTCAAAATCCAAACATTTGGCATGTTAAGGCCCCATTGGTCAACTATGTTACTGTCGAGATGCACCAGACGAATAGAGTGTTGCGGTAATTTAAATTTCGACAACTGATTCTCGTGACACTTGTGGTGCTCGATGATGAGCACAAAATTAACTTATGGCAATCAAATACGCATTGGCCGGTATTCTTCTCGGAATATATCAAAATTTGGGAAAATCAATATGATCATATACCTACTCGCGAACTAATTATCGTTCCAGAGTTAGTGTGCGCGCCGGATTACATGACATGCTTAAGATCTATGGTAAGCTATATTTTCTCTTGGAAGAGCGGAGGCGTTTGCAAATCCGTATCGAAAGGGAATGACGGGGCCCTTTAAACCCAAGAAGAAGGGATGACAGGACGGGCCCATCAACAGCGTCCACACAATCATTGGACCCAACGCCTCAAACGACGACGCCCACACCACAGCCTCTTCAGATTATGCCAGTGCGTATCCTAGCCCTTATATGTATCCTAACCCTTATATGTTTCCTTTTCCCAGTCCTATGCCAGGTTGGAATGCATATCCTGGTGCATCTCCTTTTTCGATGACTCCGACTCAACCGACGATATATAGGCCATCGTCACAGGAGGGATCGCATAAGGCACCGTCGGGGAGCTAATCTCATTTCCAATCCCCATCACCTTATGGGATTCAAACAACTCCGTCGTGGGTGATGCAAATACCTCCGCATTCTTTATTATATCAAGGTGGGTCATCCTCCCAACACCCACAACCCCTTCCAGAGCAACCACAACCCCGCCGGAAGTTGAACCAATAAGGAATCCAACGTGTAACCGTCGACCACCCCCATGTGGCACTGATTTCGACCGGCACATACATTGATTTTTTTAATATATTTGCACAAACTATTTTTATATTGTTTCATTTAATAAAATAAAAGTTGTTTTGAATATTTTAATAGTAAATTATTTTTATATTTTTTCCTATGTAATAAAAATAGAAGTTCTTTTGAATAAGACAATAAAAATAATGCAACATAGTTTCATTTAAGCAATTATCAACTATTTCGACTTGTACATATTTGAATTGTATGACCTGGGTTCCTACACCATCCGTACAACTTTTGTTGGTTCGTTCTTTCCCGGATATCTATACGTATTCTACTCGAACAAGGTTAACCTTTTGATTTGCGACATAATTCTCTATCTGGTAACAACTTAAACGGAGTAAGTGATATAGGCCACTTACGTTCATCTGGGACCGGTTGGAATATGTGTCTGCACACGCTGTACATGTATTCTATTTTGTACACTTCGTCGACATAGCTCATGGGATCCAAACGGAGATTTTAACAAGCTACAATTGCATGAGCGCATAGATAACGAAGTGCGTCAAACGTCTCACAGTCACAAGTCTTATTTTTTAAGTGTACACGATATTGCCCACCGGTAATATATTGGTTCGGTCTGTTGAACTTCATCACACGAAACCATAGGTTATCGCGATCGTGACACACTGTGTGCATGGTGTTATCCCGCTCATTCGCCTTGTTAATTTCTTACAATACCTTTCGGCACCATGCATGACCTTCTTGCATTTGGCCTTTATAACTCGCTACTCGCTTTGGAAATAGTGTCACCAAATGAAAATATGTCTCCCGCACAACCGAGGTTATCGACAAATGATGCGTTTCTTTTAGAACAAAATTTATGCATTTAGCCAGGTTTGAGGTTATATGACCATATCGTAGGCCGCTGTCGTATGTTTGTGTCCACTGATTGAAAGGTATATTACAGAGGTAGTCTACGCCTTGATCATTAACTGGCCGTAAAATTGCCAACATCTTATAAAAATAGTCATTATTGATCTCGTACCCTGTCAATATAAGCTGACAGCGAAAATTACATACCACTCTTCCATTCAGAATAAATTGAATATTACAAACAAAATTATATTAGTAGAGATTGAATACCCATGTTGGTCATTTGTTGTCGTTCAGTGGTATACCGATATTACCCGTAGTAGTTGGACGCAACATGTCTTAGACAATACCGATGGTGTGTGTAATCCCATAGGCTTCCTTGTCGCTCAATTGTGGCTAGTATTCTAGTGCCCCGATTCGATATAACGCAGATATCAAGTTGGAGGAAAACATGCCTCTTCAACCTAGAAAGAAAGAAATCCCAATCGTCACCTGACTCTCCCGGTGTTATTGCAAACACAATTGGAAGGATTCTTCCATCGTCATCCTGTGCCACAGCTAGCTATAGCTGATGGGTATATCTACCATACATAAAGGTACGGTCAATTTGTACCAATGGCTTGCAGTACATTAATGCGTCCCGACATTGCTTAAAGCTCCAGAACAGACGCTTGAACACTTGGCATCCATGGAGTAAAAGGTTGTTGTAGTACGCAGGACTTGTTTCAAGGTCTGTTACATAACCTGGGACGTACCTCTCTAACACTTGACACCACTGCCACACCTCATTATATAAAGCATCTTATCCACTATGCATCTTTTCCAACACCTTCTGCTTAGTTATCCAGGCCTTGCAGTAAGAGGGCGTGTACCTCAATTGGCTACGAATATTGGCAATTAAGACCAACACAGAAGTCTTGGGATCCGCCTTCACTATCGATAGTATTAAGCTAGCTATCATATCTGAATCCATCTTGGGATGATATTATGAAACACACGTCAACGAAATACGTTAAATAATGCAACATTAAGTAATAACAATATTATCCAAAAACCATGAACACCCAATGATACTGTATCAGCAACACAGATATGTGGACCTTTGTACTTCTTTATCTCCTACAAGCCAATCTTTTTCTTAACCGAAGCATGATTTTCTATGAACATGTATCGTCTTGCATTACACATTTGGCCTCGAACTTCTCAGATTTGGATTTAACCACGTGGTAGTTAACCTCATTCATGATGCTATATTATTTCAATGCACCAAGCAAACTATCCTTACGGGAAAATTCCTTACCAACTTTCAATTCACCCAAATCCAACGATGAACTTGTACGGTCACACCTTCTGTGTGGTAAATCTGGAAACTCCAATGCATCATCTACTGATAGATCGGCATTATGCATGTGGGCTGGAGGCGAGTACTCCGTGAATCGTAGATCTTCTTCTTTTTTATCTAAACCCCATTCACCGTCTTTAAGTTCGGTTGGAATAGGCTCCAATTTAGAAAATAATACAACTTTTACACCATCGAGGCCAGGCTCTCGAGGCGGATCCACATCAGACTCATCACCCAACCCACCATCATCTGCAATGTACGAGGTTCCCTCACCGGTGGGCATCGTAGGGAGGACATCATCCCTTCTTGTGGATGTTTCGTAGCATCTCAAATCTGATGTGGATTGCCAACCACTAGAAGTTGATGTCATTTCCTAATACGTATTTCCAACATCGAACATCGACCCATCGAGGTGCGTGTCCCATCCACTAACCAAGTGTCGTGCAGGAGTTGTATATTCCATACTGCCACCAAACACGGACGTTTCTGTGTTCTGTGTAACACCCCTAACCCTTATCCATCGCCGGTACAGGGTTACGAAACATTACTTGACTTTATAGATTACATACAAATATTTCATAATATTTAATATACATATCAGAAACCAGTCATAAAACACGCATATTGTTCTTTGTATGAGCCCTCGGTGCCTAATATACACGTTAGAAATAAATCGGGACTAAACCGAAAACTCAAAGAATTTTTCACAAAATTTTAAATTTTTTCTTAGGAGTAGGGGACACACACGCTCGTGTCATAGGCTATGTGGGCATTTGATGTGAGGCACACGGCCGTGTCTTAGCCCGTGTCTGTACCAGTGTAACTTTCTGACTTGGGTTACACGGCCAACCACACGCCCGTGTGCTAGGCCGTGTGTAGGGTGTAAGGGTCACATGGCCAAGCCACACGCCCATGTGCTAGGCCGTGTGCAAAAACCTAAGGATTCTGTTTTGAAATTTTAAGATGTAGGGGACACTCGGCCAGACCACACGCCTATGTGCTAGGCCGTGTGTCATACACGGCTGAGACACAGGCCTATGTCTCTGCCCGTGTGGACGAAAATAGGCCATTTTATGGCCTTTTTTCTCACCCATTCTTGACTTTAACCTACACACTTCAAATTTTATACATATAGGCCAAACAAGGTCACCAAAACAACCAATTCCTAACTTTAACATGGTTATATTATCACATATATTCTAACATTTTAATTAGAACATAAATCATTTCACACATGTAACTATCTATATCAACATGTTTTACCAGTTTATTCATTATTATGCCTAGGAACTATCCATCCATTAACCACACTAGTACTTATACCAAACATGATAAAACCATACATATATAAGTTAACTTGAAACATAAACAAAATGTAATTCTTAACTTTTACACATCCATTTCAATCCCTATACATGCCATATAAATAATAATATGTAATTCAAGATCTACCGGAACAAGTTGAATAGTGTGGCTCGATGTGTTGATCCGATCTCCTGACTTCTCTAAAATCTACAAGGAACATTAAACAACACAAGTAAGCTTAATGAAGCTTAGTAAGTTTGTTGGCTTTAAACATAAATATTACCGAACATACTATAACAAGTCATTTAAATAAATTATTCAATATACAATTCCTGCCAAACACTACTTCTATCAATGGATTCACATATTTCATATCAATATCAATAATAACTTTAAGTCTTCAAACATTAATTCCATATGTCACTTACCAACCCTTGTCAAATCGGAAAACGTCTTACAGATATGAGTACATTGTATACAGAAGCCCGAAGGCTGCACAGAAGAACATAAGTGCTAAATAGAAACCCATAAGGGTTGAACGGAAGCTCATAAGAGTTGAACGGAAACCCATAAGGGTGAAACTGAAGCTCAAAAGAGCTGAACGAAAACCCAATAGGGTTAAACTGAAGCTCATGAGAGCTAAACAGAAAGTAAACACGAAAGTTTCAACAAATGCTGAACCTCAGTTTACTTGGGTAATTTGCAGCCAATTCCTCCTTTGCACTAATGACTGTACTCAAACCCGCATTCCGTTCGTTTCGAACATTCAATTCTATTTCATAACTTTAACAATAATTTTATTTTCAACAAATGATATGAATAAATACATAATACCATTCATCAATTTAACATATAACATTAGAGTTTAACCATACGAACTTACCTGGGTTAAATTATGGAATTTGTAGTAGTTCAGGGATTATTCTGCTAATTTATCTTTTTCACGATTATCTACGGGCTCTTGATCTAAAATATAAAATTATTCATTCATTAGCATATATTTAAATTCTTATTCATTTCACAATTAATACCCTTTAATTTTTGAAATTATACAATTACCCCAACTTTTATAATTTTTGCAATTTAGGCCCTCACCAATTAGCCAATCAAATGAGCTAATTTTTCTCAATTGACAATTTATTTAAATATTCTAAACTATTATAAAACCTTTGATCAACATAATTTTAGTATCAAATCCTAATATTTAATCTTTTCACAATTTGGTCTTAAAATCAATTTATATTGAAATCACTTGATAAAATCATCATATAATAAAATTAAAGCTCTAAATCCATGTTAATTCATCACCAACATCCAGCATTCATCAATGGTAACTTTCAAAATTACCCATAAAATCAAAAACTAATGGCATATATAGTTGGACCTAATTGTAAAAGTCTCAAAAACATAAAAATTATAAGAAATAAACAAGAATTGAACTCACATGGAGTAAAACTATGAAAAACCAGCTTTAGAAGCTCTCCTATGGCTGTTTTTGGCTGAAGATTAATGAAGAAATGTCTAGAAAATCTTTTAATTGTTGTTTTATTTACAAAATTTCCCATTTTACCCCTTGTTCACACTAATTTGTTATTTATTTTCTACACTCATGCTGCCCAACCATTTCATGTGTGCCTAATTCCACTTTTAGTCCTCCCTTATTTACTATTTAAGCTATTTAATCACTATATCATTTGATTAGCAAGTTTTGCACCTTTTTCAATTTAGTCCTTTTTATTTAATTAACTATCAAAATGTTAATACTAACTCAATGACACTTCATAAATATTTATAAAAATATTTACGACTTGGTTTATGAAATCGAGGTCTCGATACCTCGTTTTCGAAACCACTTAACTTAATACTTTCTTCTAAAACACAAATTACTATTTCAAAAGTCTTCCTAAAATCACATTTAACTCATAAATAATAAATAATAGAATTTTTGAACTCATTCGTCAGTTTAGTGGTCTCGAACCACTATTTTCGACACCATTAAAAATTGAGCTGTTACATTTTGCCTCCCACTAACGGATTGTCGGGCAGGGGTCGTGTATTCTTCTCGAACAGCAGTAGATGTTGATGTCACAAATGCTTCATTTGACGGTGAAAATTGTACATATAACTCAAGATAGGGTGATCCACTAGCGAGTTGAATCTGCACCATCGCCTCCAAGCTACGACCACCTTTGATCAAATGAGTCATATATCACTGGATCAACCGAAGTACAAAACCAATACTTAATAAATGAAACTCTCATTGGCGTCGTTCCGAAGATTTTGCGCCTAATTCTTTTACAAAGTTCTGTCAAATCTATGTTTTAGTTAAAAACCAGTTGCGCTGTGTTCTCCGATAAAAAACAACATCGTTCTCAGTGTCACGGACCTCACCATCATAGTAAATAACAACACTAATACGTTTACTAATCTTCAATTTCTATTCTGCTTAGCCTCTCTAATTTTTCTTGCTGTAACTTATGCAACATGAGAATGAAATTTGGCTCATTTATAGCCTAAGGCCAAGCAGGAACTACTGTAGAAAAAGAGCATCCACCTGGAAGCTTTTTTCAGTAATTTTGCTAACAGTGCATCCTGCTTGAAGCGTTTTTAACACTATTTTTTCAGAACCATCTTCTCTAAATTATTTTCTCAGGAACTACTGTAGAAAAATAGCATTCATGTGGGAGCTTTTTTCAGTAATTTTGTTGACAGTGCATCCTGTTTGGAGCGTTTTTGACACTATTTTTTTCAAAACCGTCTTCTCTAAATTATTTCTTCAGGAACTACTGTAGAAAAAGAGCGTCCACGTGGGAGCTTTTTTCAATAATTTTGCTGACAGTACATCCTGCTTGAAGCGTGTTTGACATTATCTTTTCAAAAGCATTTTCTCAAAATTAATTTTTCAAGAACTACTGTAGAAAAAGAAAACAAAATCCTTCTTGTCAATATAAATTTTTCAAGACTCAACCGTAAACCCTTTTACAAAAACCCTAAAAGCTAAACACAAATTTATTTTTTTTAAAACCTAAACCCTAATTTAACTAATTTTCTTAAAAACCCTAAACCTTATTTTAATTAATTTACTTAAAACCCCTAAAACTTAATTTAATTAAATTTTTTAAAAAAATTCTAAACCTTAATTTATTTTTTAAAATTCCTATACCCTAAATAAATAAAACCCTAGATTATTTTAACAAAACACTAACCCTAAACCCATAAACCCTAGGCACTAAACATGCATATAGCCCTAACCCTAGAAAAACATGAGCTAAAACGTGTCCCTGAGAGAGCGTTTTGCCATGTTAGCAAAGCACGTCCACGTCAGTGTTTTTTTGCTGACATGGCAAAATCGCTCCCTCAAGGACGCATTTTGTTGGAATTTCCCCTTAAAACGCGTCTAAGCGTTTTAGTGTTTTCCGCCCATTAAGGTAAATAATAAATAAAGTGACCCATTTCTATAAATAAAGTAAGAAATGAGCCTTTATTGGTAAAATGGTCAGTTTTAAGGCTTAACGTAATATGAATTCATAACTTATACGTACTATATTTAATGTAAGCATTTAAGTTTATATTATGATTGAATTGATATTACACCTACATCTAATTTAAAAAAAATTTATTTTTATATAAATTATAAAATTATATTATAAGTATAAATGGGTATCAACATTTGAGATAATTATATTATAAAAATAATTTATATATTTTATAAAGTTATAACAAAAAAGTATATTATGTAAATTCTAAAAAAATTTCAAATGGTCAAAATATTTATTATAAAATAATTTACATGTTATAAAAGTGTTATAATGTATCCTTTAAAAAAAATGTTATAATATGTTTATTTGTAAAAAAAAAAACTATAGCAAAAAAGCATGGACATAAGTTTTTTATGTGTCTATGTTATATATTATAAAAATAATATACTTTTTCATAAAAATGTTATAGTTTTGTTTTCTTATCTTAACTTCTTTATAAAAAAAATAGCTTTCTAAAAAAATTATATTATTTATGAGAAGTGTTATGAAAGTTTTGGACAATTTATAAAATCTTTTAATAAAGGTTATATATTTTAAATTTTATATTGTTTTTTTACTTAATTTACGTATTATAAAAAGTGATATAACCTAACATAATTTTTTTTCAAATTAAGTTTATATAATTTTTTATAATTAAAGCTATAGGTTTTTTGGATTGTGAACCCAAATATTATAAGGTCGATGCTAATTATGCAAATAGAAAAGATTTTCTTACACTATATCATGGGAGATGATATCATTTGAGAGAATGATGTCAGACACAAACATTATAGATAGCTCGCGAATTCTTTAATTTGAGACATTCAAAGGCTTGAAAATGTGGTTGAGAAATATTTTCTATATTAACAACATCACCTTAGTATTGCATAAAAAAACAAATGTTGCATATTTCGAAGAGTACATGGAAGAAGGAGATTTTGATAATATTAATGATGCATATTCAAATTTAGATGCGGATGAACTCAATTAAGGACCAACAAATGATGATGAAGAGCATATGTTAAATATTAAAGAGAGGATAATCCAATAAATATGCACTAGAGCAATGAGATAAAAATTTATATAATTTTGTTTTTCTTATTATTTTTATTAGTAATCGTATTATCAACTACTTTTTTAGACTAACATAGCACATATGGTGATTTGATTATTATATATATATATATAATATACAACAATTATATATTTTGAGACATTTTGTTTGAACTAATTATGTAAACTTTATTTTGGGGATTATAGTATCTTTGGTTACACTCAATGGTGGTCTTGTTTGTCCTCCTTTAAAGGATCATGAACATAAAAAAATATGTATAACTTTTTATTCATGTATATTCAAATATGTGAAAAAGGAAGAAGGAAGTAAGGCCACTGCGAAAGTCCAAGCTCACTCCAAAATTATTGGAAGAAAAAAAAGTAGCAATATTCCAATCTCCCAAATCCAATGGCTCATCATATGTCCTTGTTTTCTCCTTTGTATCATCTCTGTTGTGCATGGCAAAGTGGAAAACCACACAAAAGCTGCTCCTGCCTGCTGTGAACCCCCCTTCATTTCCCCCATTACTTTCAAACTTTTGCATTACATGTCCTCTCTTCACTTTCCATGTATGTATGTGAGAGGTGTAAGGAGAATATAATGTTGATTGAAGCAAGGAAAGGGTGGGGCAGCTGAGGAGAGGATTACATCACCAACTCTCTCTCTCTCTCTCTCTCTCTCTCTCTCCCCCTTGATTAACTCTTTGTTTAGTTTTCTTGGATTCTAACTAACCAATTTAATGAAGGTTTAGCTTTTAACCTAAGCTCAATTATGTGGGAGCCCATCTTGTCCATTCACATTTTCTAATAATTTAAATATTTTATTTTTGGAATCCCCATAAATTTTTTCTAATTAATTGCTTAGATTACACAACAAAAACTACTCTCTTTCTAATAATTGATTGCCTTAAAAAGAACATATAGTATTATACGTGGCTAAGTTACAGATTTTGATTCTGGCAACCACGTTGTATGAGTTATTTGAGGTTAAAGGATCCAATTTTTGTTTCGACTTTTACCTTGGGTTGTGGATGTATCCAACTATGTTTTGGTGTATTATTTTAAATTTATCAATTTTTATTTTATAATTTTTTTCATCTTAATAACATATTGTAATAAATATATACCTCAATTACATATTTTAAAATTATTAATTGAATTAAATAATTTAATTTTATGATTACATTTTATACATTAAAAAATGGTTGTTTAAGTGAATCGATCTCCTATCTCCGCCATTGAAAGAAAAAGAGGAGAGGAGAAAGGGGAAAGAGAACAGAGTATGGGTGTTTATGTCCTCTCCTTAAGAGAGTTTAGGGTTTTTAATTAGGTAGTGGATTCTCATAGGTGGACGGTTCCCTCATTGCCCTTCAATGAGGGTTGTTACGTAATGTTATAGGGTAGCGATGTGATGTTGTAAGGTGCACAGAAGATGGGTAATGACTATCAAGTCAATGTGATGGGCTTTCTAGTAGTGGCGGCTTGAGCATTCCTTTAGAGTGATTAGTATTGATAGAGGTGGTATCTTAGTGGATTTGATCGTGATCGACGAAGGTAGTCAACCGGCAAGGGTATCCACAGACGTACCTTGTACAATATATACATACCTTCTGAATTTTGTTCTTATACTTTAATTTGGTCATTATTTAACCTTATGTTTTTCTATAATTTGAATTTTCAGTTTTGGCCAATTAGTAACTGTTAAGTTCATTAAGTTAAATTATGTTATTTCTATTATTTTACATGGTAAACATATTATCGTCTGTGTAATATTATATCAGCTTGTTATTTTCACATAACACTCACAGAAAAACCAAACTATTTTAGTTAATGGATTTAACAACTATTGTTTGGACAACGTTTGAAATTTCAAAACCCGAAAAGCATAGGCACTAAAAATGATCAAATTGGACAACAGGAACTAAATCCACAACTTACAAGACCAATAGCAGAATTCGACCTAACGAATTTAGCCACTACCGTTCGTTTCAAGACTAAAATTTCAAAATACAAAAAATAAAAGGACTAAAATTGACCAAATTGAAAAGTAAAGGGACTGAAACGAATCAAATTAGAGTGTAAGGATTAAATCCACAACTCACACAAGTCCAAGGACTAATAGCAGAATTTGACCCAACTGTGTTTTTGTAAGGTAGAGCAGCTGATGCCGTCAGAGACGAAAAAAGAGTTTTGCATGTTGACATTTTCCCTTTCCCCTTCCGTACGAAGAATAGAGGTAAAGATTTATATTTGAGGGTATGTGAATGTACAGATCTGGCCCCCAACCACAATGTCAAGTACAATCACTGTTTAAGTGTATAGCAATTGGAAATTAGGTCAAATAGATAGACGATGATACAGGAGGGGGAGTGGGGCATAACACCGCCCACCCCATCTGCTTTAGCATCTTAAATGATTATAAAAGGATACATCAAGTGACTGACAGCTAATGAATAAAGAATTTAGGAAATAATAATAATATAATAATAACCTTTTCAATTGTTGGAAGTTGGTGTTTCTACAGTATTCAAATCCAAGCTTTTCTTGCCTTTTTTTCTCCCGTCTTTTCTCATTGTGGCATCATCATTTGTCAAGTAACAACAATGTGCATGTAATTGCCTACTTATAACTCCAGGACCACTTCACCTCCATTTCGTATCACTTTTGTTCTCAAAAACCATAGTTGGTAGAAGAGGCTCTGGTGATCTTCGGCTCACAACACCAAATCAGATTTGAATCTCATATTTATCAACATTTTCTGTTCATTCCAATCTGGATTTCAAATATAATTATTAATAAATGTTGGATGCAATGGTAAAACAAATAAAACTCAAGTTTGAACCTTGTAGATGATATTTTTGAAAGGCACAACTATAAACTCCGAAAAGATTAGTCTTCATGTACCATAAAACGGACATGTTTAAACAAAAAAAGTTCAAAAGTGTGCAATCTGTCAGGTAAAAAATATATATGTATAGCAAGCTGTTAAGATAGAAACCATAATTGAATTTGTAATCTGTGAATGGTGTATAACTTACAAATTACACAACATTTTCTCGTATGTTGAAATATTATACACAGATTATAGACATGCCCCTTAGTAAATAGACAGGGGGATACATTATGCTAACACTTAACATTGAATTTCTGCAGAAGTTAATCTATGCTATGGCTAAAAGACTTGCTACATGAAAATCAGGCCAGCCGATGATAAAAAGGGGAAAAAAAACTACTAACTCGAGAATTGAAAATATGAAGTTGCTACAGGAATTGCCGCAACTAAGCTTTGACTAGAACATCATCAAGATCTTTGAGAGCTTTTAAGGCCATCCCAAGTGCTTAGCTGTTAAACATCCATTTGGCTAAAAATTTACCAAGTTGAAGGCTTTCATTTATGTTGAATTAACAAACAAAAAATGTAGTGTATCTATGCCTCTCACTTTGTTTCTGTAGGTAGAGATTGATTTATCATCAAAGTTTCCTCCGAGTTGAATCTTCAAATCTGCAAAGACAAGGTTTAAACCTCCATTATGTATTCCCGGCTCCTGTGATATAACTTACTAGAAGAGTAACACGAGAATAACATGAAAGCAGGCATTAATCTACATTGATATGTTTATATTTCTTTTTTCATAACAAAAAGAAAAGGATGCATCAAAGAGAGCACGTAGGAGTCTGACTTGTTATTTACGTCTAATAGTATGATGATATACTTAGTATTTGCTTGGTTAAGTGGTAAGAAAACTCGAAAGATGAGAAAAGTGGAGGATAGAAATTGTGTTTTTCTTTCCATTAGTATGCTTGGTAGGAAAGGTACAAAAGAGTATATATATAATTTTCTTCATACCCATTGCTAGGTATGATTGACAAAATGAGAGGAAAGAAAATAAAATGTATGCCACTAGGAATTTGATTAAGACATACCCTTTGTAAGTTGAGATGAGAAAATAGATCTTGAAAAATATAAAGAATCTAGTAAATGTAAACACTTCACTCAAATCAACCTAGTTTTCTTTCGTCTTTCGTTGCCAATTTGGAGCAGGGAAGACAATTGACTTCAACTTCCCCGTCAAACGCCCTGTGACTATCCTGTTCATGTGTTCATAACAACAGATTTGTCTTTGCTTGTGGAAAATGATAAATCTTTCCTCACTTCTCTTTCCTACCAAGTGCACCCAAATTTCATATTCTTTCCACTTTTTCACCATTCTCTATTGATCCTCCCACTTTTCCACTCTATCAATCATACCCTTAATCTTATCAGTAGTTCAAGCGTCTAAAACAACATTCATGAATCTCATTTACACTATATATTATCTACAAAGATGAAGAAACTTAAAACAAGACGCTTGAAGTGTAAAACAAATAAAATTTGCTTACCTGTTACTCAAGCAGTTCCTGTTATCAACCTTTCTCGCTGGTCAAATCTTTTCACCTTAATAATACCAATAAGAACTTGAAAGCTGAAAAATGCACAGATGACGTATGCAGCAACAGCTGGCACCTAAATTGATGACCATAAGAGCAAATGATTAAAGAGACAGTCAAGAACTGAGGGGTGTAGATATACATAGATTCATATTAAAATAGAGAGCACTTTTTTGGCCAACAAAATAGAGAGCTTACTCGAATGGAATTGAGGTACAAAATTGTTGCGAGGTTGATCAGGCTTCCAGCAGCTACTGCCTGTTTATCGGTAAAAAGGAACAGGATCACCATGTAAATATCTAGTTTTGAACAACATTCCAAATGTTTTCCACATCGTAGAATATGTTCAAAAGCTACCAAGAACGTAAATGTCCTTTGAAGTTATAAATGGAAAACAATTCAGTAAGCTATAAAACCCTTCAATTCTAGTAATATCTCAAATAACAAGACTTGATCCATTCTGAACTTCTTAAAGTCTGATTTTCACTTGTACCAGCAATCCATGAACTTCATTGTCACATATCCCATCACTTCCCCAGTCCTCCCAAATGTAAATATCTAGTTTTGAAGAACATTCCAAATGTTTTCCACATCGTAGAATATGTTCAAAAGCTACCAAGAACGTAAATGTCCTTTGAAGTTATAAATGGAAAACAATTCAGTAAGCTATAAAACCCTTCAATTCTAGTAATATCTCAAATAACAAGACTTGATCCATTCTGAACTTCTTAAAGTCTGATTTTCACTTGTACCAGCAATCCATGAACTTCATTGTCACATATCCCATCACTTCCCCAGTCCTCCCAAATGTAAATATCTAGTTTTGAAGAACATTCCAAATGTTTTCCACATCGTAGAATATGTTCAAAAGCTACCAAGAACGTAAATGTCCTTTGAAGTTATAAATGGAAAACAATTCAGTAAGCTATAAAACCCTTCAATTCTAGTAATATCTGAAATACACAAGACTTGATCCATTCTGAACTTCTTAAAGTCTGATTTTCACTTGTACCAGCAATCCATGAACTTCATTGTCACATATCCCATCACTTCCCCAGTCCTCCCAAATGTAAATATCTAGTTTTGAAGAACATTCCAAATGTTTTCCACATTGTAGAATATGTTCAAAAGCTACCAAGAACGTAAATGTCCTTTGAAGTTATAAATGGAAAACAATTCTGTAAGCTATAAAACCCTTCAATTCTAGTAATATCTCAAATACACAAGACTTGATCCATTCTGAACTTCTTAAAGTCTGATTTTCACTTGTACCAGCAATCCATGAACTTCATTGTCACATATCCCATCACTTCCCCAGTCCTCCCAAATGTAAATATCTAGTTTTGAAGAACATTCCAAATGTTTTCCACATCGTAGAATATGTTCAAAAGCTACCAAGAACATAAATGTCCTTTGAAGTTATAAATGGAAAACAATTCAGTAAGCTATAAAACCCTTCAATTCTAGTAATATCTCAAATACACAAGACTTGATCCATTCTGAACTTCTTAAAGTCTGATTTTCACTTGTACCAGCAATCCATGAACTTCATTGTCACATATCCCATCACTTTCCCAGTCCTCCCAAATGTAAATATCTAGTTTTGAAGAACATTCCAAATGTTTTCCACATCGTAGAATATGTTCAGAAGCTACCAAGAACGTAAATGTCCTTTGAAGTTATAAATGGAAAACAATTCAGTAAGCTATAAAACCCTTCAATTCTAGTAATATCTGAAATACACAAGACTTGATCCATTCTGAACTTCTTAAAGTCTGATTTTCACTTGTACCAGCAATCCATGAACTTCATTGTCACATATCCCATCACTTCCCCAGTCCTCCCAAATGCACCATTAGAATATAATACTAAGGGAATAAACTTACGGAAGGATCATGCTGGGTCTACATCTCCAATTTACAAGTTGCCAACCTATGGAAGGATGCATACAAGAGAACTTAATGTGAAGTCCGCCACCCCCACCCCCCAAAAAAAAAAAAAAAAAAAAAGAAAAAACTTACCATATCCACTTGGAAATGCGAGAAAGCCAATAATTCAACAGTGCAAAATGATGTTTAAAGGAATTTAAAATGTTTTCATAGTTAAAAACAAATCTCAAACGATGAAATTAGACAGAAAGAAAAAGAAATTTATGATTTAACTTACGCTCCCTACAGTCTTCTGAACAGTAGCAACACGTTGGAAAGCCCTTTCAGACTCCAAAGCTCGTACTCTGAGCTTCAGATCACCTTGCTCCTGTAATATGCAAAATTTTGCAACATTTTTAACATTTGAAACAACTGATATAACATAGAAACTATTTTAACCTTTCAAACAAAATCATAGAAGGAATCTAGAGCCTTACCAATCTTTCGATGATTTCAGCAAGCTTCTCAACTCTATCTGCCTGCCTAAATAAGTTATAGAACGCACGGGACTGCCTGTCCCATCTCTTTCTGAAGTCCTGAAATATTTATACAGATTATCATGAAAATGGAACTGTATCATGAAAAATACAACTCAAAACCAGATTCAAAGATTAGAAGATTGCCTTCAACACAACTTCAACTCCAGCTTCACGAAATTTTAACAACTCCAGTGCATAGCTAGGAGCAATAAAATGCAAGATAATCAGATATACTGACAAAATGAATGACGAAACCTTTGAAAGATGAGTGAAAACTTCAAAGATCTTAAAGAGTTAAACCACACTCACGGTTTTGCAATCTCAGTTATGTCAAACCGAGGATCAAGGCCCTTCCCGATGCCGTCTAATACTGCAGAGGAAATAATTCATGGTGCTAAGGTTCTTGTTCAACAAAGCACAAATAGAAATGAAGCCACCAGGTTAATATATATTACCTGAAAATGATCTGACAACAAATGTGAATGTGGCAGGGAATCGAAAGGGTTGATCTGCTGCAATGGCTAATAAATCTTCCCCTGATCAGGTAATGAAACATCCATGAGAAGCAGGAACCCGCTATTTTTAGTGAACAAATAAAAGGGTAAACAGCTGAATTATTAACTCAAGGAAGAAATAAATGGACATTAATAGATTGGAAGAAATACAATTCAAACTTAAAAAGGGAGGTCTTTCTAGGATGTATCAATTGATTCTAACATAAAGGAAGACAACTCAAGTTTTGAAGAGCTTTCAATATCCAACCACATGTAATGTCCACATAATGCAAATATTGTTCTTGTTAAGAGGAGGAAAAAGGCCAGACCTTGGAAGTAAGGAAATCTTTTCATAAGACGTATGATACTGATATTTTTCAAAATTGATCAGCTGATAAAGAAGCTGACATTATCTTTTTCCTCTGATCGCTAGTATGTGTGTGTATCCATGAAAATGTCAAATAACTTGCAAACAAATAGCCTGTTAGATGCTTAGTGAGTCTTCTCCACTGAAGTTATGAAAATGTCTCATGTCCTTTTTGCTGAGTTAGTAAAACCTTATTTTACACTAAAAAGAAAAAAAATAGCAGCAAATGTAAAAAAAATAGCACCAAATGTATTACCGATTGCAGCCAGGCGTTCCTTTTTTTTTGCAATCTTTTCCTCCTTTGTCAATGGTTTCTTAAATCCAAGTTCTGTTGTAGCCATTTCTCTCTCCCTTCTTTGAGCAGCAAGTCGCTCTTCAAAACTGAAAAAATTACATTTATGTACTTCACATTCAGCAGAATATTAGATGAAAGAGACAACTGTAATGTACATCACTTTTGCCACCCATGCCCTTTTTTAACCCAATTAAATAAAAAAATAGTTTAAACTTACTTCTAAACCTTCGTTCAACAGGCAAAGAGCATATCCAATTACTAATTTCACAGATAAAATGAACTATTTATCTTTCCAGTTTTAGGCATGCATACAAAAGCACACTTTAAAGTTTAAGCCAAGATCCTCCTATTAGACAAAAGAAACTTAAGGATGCTGTGAAAAGTTAAAACCATAGGATTTTTTCTTGTAATCCACCTATTAAGGAAGAATTGTGCCGTCCGTCTGACAGCAGTCATATCTCCAGTAGGCACAAGAACGCCCATCTGAATCATTGCTTGAAGGACCTATTAAGGTTACCTTAATCAGTAACAGAATATAACAACGGAAGTCCACAAACTAATGCATGATATGGCTGTTCCTTAAAGACATAATTACCTTATCAGGATCCTTCTCATAGATTCCATAGAATGCTTCCAACAAGCCTTCTCTGATGTTTGAACTGATACTGCAAGGTAGCAAAAACAGAAGATATATGTCAGGCAAAGTTACCAACAGTCCTGAAAAGCTTTCTATCCAGAATGTTTCCTGCAAATAGCTAACCCTAGAATAGGAAATTACCTTCCCATCATGCCGAAGTCATAGAAGATCAACCGTCCACCATTAAAATCATCAACAGCAATATTTCCTGGATGCTGCAGAAATGGAAGAAAAAAAAAAAAAACACAAGAAAGCTCTTGTTAGAAATACCTGAGGGACCGTATAACATTGAGAAATCATGGAACTTGAGGACCGTATACCTGAGGGACCGTATAACTACTACAGCTATGGGTCTCAAGACCTAGAACAGGTATGAATAGGCTACAGCAAGTCTCCCAATTATTGGAATATACTATAAGACACAAATGAAAACATAAACTGCTAAAACTCCCAGAACTTCTTCTAAATGATCTTAACCATAAATAAGGAGGCAGTTTACACAATTCTTGGCTCTCTTGGTCAGCCTACATTTTATACATTAGCTAATTCTAAGTTTTTGAGCATTACTAACTTGAAATTGAGAAATAACTACTCTTGAAAAGATAACTAAGCTGGGTACGAAAACTGGTGGCTGGAGGAACTTATGTAATGGAAAAGTGCACAGAAAAAAGATATCAACCTTAATTACATTTGATTTCTGCCAGATTACAGTTTCCTAATAAGGAATCTTGAGTGTATCAGATAGGATTCTGTAAATATTTTATTAATTGCTATCTCTAACTTTAAGGCTGTTTTTAAGGGACAGCATCCCTAGAATTAGTCTATTTCCTAGTACAGAGTTTCCTAAGTTAGGCTCACTATGTATATAAATATTAGTGTAATTCATTGTGAGAAAATATAATACAAAAAGCCTATTTCTAACATGGTATCAGATTAGCCCGATTTCTGGGAATTTTTTCTTTTTTCTGGCATTTTTTTTACTCCCGCTCAACCCTCATGCCTGTATATTTTGTTCAAAAGAAATATGTTTGAAATTGTCCAAACCAATACCAATGGGGATATTTCAGAAGTCTCTATGAACAACTCCAACCCAACAAGTGAGTTGTAGAACATCCAAGTAGCCTACAGGTTAAATGGGAAGAATTTGCTGGAACCATTGGAAAAATTTTCTTCAACAAGTACTTGTAGTTTAGCTTTTTCAGGTATATCCTCTTCTCAAGATTCTAAAGTCTCGGATACAGTCACCATCAGGTCTTGGGTCCTTGGACTCAGGAGCTACAGACCACATGACCCACTCCTCACAAAAATTTATTTCATATACACCTTGTCCTAATAATAAAAAGATAACAGTAGTCGATGGTTCTGTGATCACAGTGGCTGGTCAGAGTGATATTGTTATAAACTAGACTCTTACTCTTAAAAATGTCCTTCACGTTCCAAAACTGTACCAATCTTCTCTCCATCCAAAAATTTACCAAAGACTCTAACTATAGTGTGGTTTTTTATCCCAATCGATTTTTTTTTCAGGAACAGAATACGAGGAGGACGATTAGACATGCTAAGGAAGTAAATGGCCCATACTATCTTGAAGAATCCAGTGGAGAAGTTAGTGCTCTGAATTCCTCACCATTATCTTTCATATCCAAATCTGTTAAAACCAATAAAGACCAAATTTGGCTCCATCACCTCCGCCTTGGTCATCCATTATTTAGAGTCCTTAAAATGATATTTCCTTCATTGTTCAAAGGGATAACTGTTGAAAAATTCCATTGTGATGTCTGTGAACTTGCCAAACATAAACGTACCTCTTTTCCGGTAAGCAATATAAGGACATCCGCTCCTTTTACTCTTATTCATAGTAATATTTGGGGACCATCCACTATTTCAAACATCTCTGGGGCTCGGTGGTTTGTATCCTTTATTGATGATTGTACCTGTGTGTCTTGGATATTTCTTTAAAACAGAAATCTGATGTAAGGTCTGCCTTTCCAACCTTTTACAACATGATCAAAACACAATTTGGAGCTGAAATAAAAAGGTTTAGGTCAGACAATACCAAGGACTATTTCAATCAATTTCTCTCCCCATATTTTCAAGAAAAAGGCATTATACATGAGTCATCTTGTGTTAGCACACCCCAACAAAATGGTGTTGCTGAAAGAAAGAATGGTCACATTTTAGCTATTACCAGAGCTCTCTTGTTTCAAAAAAATGTCCCTAAACAATACTGGGGGGAAATTGTTTTAACTGCTACTCGTATGATAAATAGATTGCCTACAAAAGTCCTTGACTCTCAAAGTCCTATGCAAGTTATAGCAAAATTCTTTCTTGATTTCAATACCTCAAACCTTACTCCCAAAATATTTGGATGTGTTGCCTTTGTACATGTACATTCTCAAATTAGGAGAAAACTCGATCCACGAGCTGTCAAATATGTCTTTATCGGTTATTCTTCCATACAAAAAGGGTACAAATGCTATCATCCAGCCACCAAAAAATTTTATATTTCAACGGATGTTACTTTTGCAGAACAAGAGAATTTCTTTACTCGTCCTTATCTTCAAGGGGAGAGCTTATTCACAAAAGATAAAGGCAGAGAATTCTTTCTTCTTGATTTTCCAGCTCTTGTCCAGCAACCAAACATTCTTGATTTTCCAACTCCTGTCCAGCTGCCAAACACTCAGTCATTGCCTACCAACCAACCTGCCCAACTTGAACCTATGCAACCCGAAATAAAGCCTAATACACCCGAATCACAAAAAAGGATTTAGGACACTACTCGTCCTTTACTGGTTTACTCAAGGAAGAAGACACCGGTGCAAGTTCAATCATCTTCTTCGGATATACAACCTGCTACTCTACAACCCAATGTAATTGCTGAACCTACTTTAAATATTATTGAAAATTCAGATCAGAGAGACTATGATTTTCCCATTGCTATTAGAAAAGGAGCTAGAGACTGTACAAAACATCCCTTGTACTTATTCATGTCTTACAAAAATTTGTCCCATAACCACAAAGCCTTTCTTACTAGTCTAAATTCTATCTCCATTACCAAAATTGTATCCGAGGCATTAAATGATGAGAATTGGAAAAATGCCATGAAGATTGAAATGGAAGCTCTTGAAAAAAAATAAGACATGGGATTTGGTAAAATTACCGAGAGGAAAGAAACCAGTTGGATGTCGTTGGGTCTACACAGTGAAATATAAGTCAGATGGTTCTTTGGAGAGGTACAAAGCAAGATTGGTTGCTAAAGGGTACACTCAAATGTATGGTATAGACTACCTTGAGACATTTGCCCCTGTTGCAAAGATCAAAACTGTGAGAGTGTTGTTGTCACTCGCTGCCAACCGAGGCTGGAAATTACAGCAATTTGACATCAAAAACGCTTTTTTACATGGTGACCTTGAGGAGGAAGTCTATATGGATGTTCCACCAGGATTCGGTCCAAATACAGGACAGGTAGTTTGTAGACTAAAAAAGGCTTTGTACGGACTAAAACAGTCCCCGAGAGCTTGGTTTGAAAGATTTACCAAAGTAATGCTCAAGTTGGGGTACAAACAGAGTCAAGGAGATCACACTCTGTTTGTAAAGCACTCATCTTCAGGGGGAATGACCGCTTTATTAGTCTATGCAGATGACATTATAGTGACTGATGATGATCTAGAAGGAATGGAAAATTTAAAGAAATGCCTAGTAAAAGAATTTGAAGTCAAAGAGCTTGGTAAGTTAAAATATTTCCTTGGTATTGAAGTAGCACACTCTCGGGAAGGAATCTTCACATCTCAGCAAAAATACATAATTGATTTGTTGACAGAGACGAGCAAGTTGGGATGTAAACCAGCAGAGACACCCATAGAGGTAAACCATAGACTTGGAGATGCATTAGAAGATGCAGCAGTTGATAAAGGTTCATATCAAAGACTTGTGGGGAAGCTCATTTACTTGTCACATACTAGACCGGATATTGCCTATGTAGTTGGTGTTGTAAGTTAGTTCATGCACAATCCCAAAGAATCACATCTTCGAGTTGTGTATCAGATTCTACAGTACTTAAAAGGCACTCCAGGCAAAGGAATCCTATTTAAGATTATACAGGGTCTATGGTTGGTAGAAGATCAACCTCGGGCTATTGCACTTTTCTAGGAGGCAACCTTGTGACTTGGAGGAGTAAAAAACAGAATGTTATGGCTTGATCTAGTGTAGAAGCTGAATTTAGGGCGATGGCTCTTGGAATTTGTGAATTATTATGGCTGAAAATTATTTTGGAAAATCTGAAGATCAAGTGGGAATGTCCAAGGAAGTTGTATTGTGATAATAAGTCTGCTATCAATATTGCACATAATCCAGTTCAACATGATCGTACGAAGCACGTTGAGGTTGACAGACATTTTATAAAGGAGAAACTTGACAGTGGCTTAATTTGCACTCCATTTGTGTCCACTGATGGTCAACTGGCAGACATACTTACCAAAGGATTATCTGGGAAGATCTTTCAGAAACTAGTAAGCAAGCTGAGAATGGATGATATCCACTTCCCAGCTTGAGGGGGAGTGTCAGATTACAGTTTCCCAATAAGGAATCTTGAGTGTATCAGATAGGATTCTGTAAATATTTTATTAATTGTTATCCCTAACTTTAAGGCTGTTTTTAAGGGACAACATCCCTAGAATTAGTCTGTTTCCTAGTATAGAGTTTCCTAAGTTAGGCTCACTATGTATATAAATATTAGTGTAATTCCTTGTGAGAAAATATAATAGAAAAAGCCTATTTCTAACGTTCAAAATGTTAGTAGTTCCAGTAAGCATATGGTTGTCTAATCTTTTTCTTGCTATAGTATAATGAAGAAAGAAGCTTGGAGGAAATGAGGATTGATTCAATAATGTCTAAGAAAAGAAATAATGAAACAGGGAATTATCAATTAACAAGACTGCACATTATGTTTTAAAGCCAACTGCTACACATGTATACACATGTATAGTGCAATGTTTGTGCTTCAAGGGTTAGAGCTGACTAAGTAAGCTTGTGGATAAAGGAACTCAAAGAGAACTCCAGCAGGAAAAGGTATCTATACATCAACCCCAATTACATTTGAATTTTTGTAAAATTTCTAATATCAGTAATTTAAGTTTCTAGTTAAATAAAGCAGGAGGAACTCAGGAAGTGGAGTTTGTAATCTGAGTAAATAATTAAATAAAAGCAGGTACTGCTAATCGAATACTGCACATTTTAGTTCTAAAAAATACTAGGCCAACAAAACGAAAAGCAAAGCATTCCTTTGAAACTATGGCATGTTATACGCTACTATTTTAAGTGCAAACATAATATTCAACTGACACCCCTTGACCTAGCAGTTCCACAAATAAACCCAAATACCTTGCTTATTTGTATAAAAGCCCAACAATTTAAAACTGATTATAGAAACTCACTGGGTCAGCATGGAAAAAACCATGAGACAAAATTTGTTCCAAGTAAGATTCAACTGCATATCTGCCCAACCTGCATCACATAAAAATGTAATAACTGTGAAGAGCAAGAAGGGTAACACATGAACATCATATATTGTAATCACTTGTTAATATGTAAGAGAAGAAAGCAATGCATGAAATATTGTTTTCGCTAGGGAAATTAGCAAAACCTTTTCCGATCAACTCCCAGCTGATCTAAAGCTTGAATCTTGTTTATTTTAATCCCAGGAACATACTCCATTGCCAAGACCTACACAGATTACATGGATAAATCTAAATATTTAAGAATGTAAATCCAGAAGACATTCCAACTCTAATTTTTTTTTTTTTTTTTTATAAATTCATAAAATTCATACCTGTGGTGTGGTGTATTCCCAGTATATTGATGGAACTTTCACATAATCCATGTCTTTGAAATTACTGGCAAATAATTCTGCATTGGCAGCTTCCTTTGTGTAATCAATTTCCTGAAAATTGCATATATGCATATTGTATAAGTTAATATCAATGACAATAATTGCAGAATTCGCAGAAAGAAGAAAGTAACTCGCACTAGGTAAGATTATGCGTTTAACCCGCAGGTCAAGATGATAAAAAACTCAAATAGTTTGCCTATTTGTTGCTTTTTAATTACTGAATTTAATGGCAATCCAAAATGCATTCTCATTCCCTGGCCGATATTTTACATTTTCATATACATAAGATCTTTCAAAATTCTCAAAAACATGAGTCTAAACAGTGAGCACGACTAATTAATGCTCTTCCTACATTATTATTAACATCTCTAGCTTAGGACATTCCCTTGAAGTCTAACTACTATTCATGCTATCTTCTGTGTTTATCAATATCTTACCCTTATTGGAAGCTCAGAGCCATAGCACAAAATCCTTAATTTCAAACTTCCGCCAAGAGTTCTCCCTTTAAAAAGAGTCTTTAGCATAAGGCTAGAAGGTTTGGTCATGACATAGGATCCAATTAAACACCAATTATGCCTTCACTAGTAAAGAAATCTTCACTGTTCCCTTCCCTCACCATGTTGCATGAGTATACAATCCAATCATTTCATCATTCTTATTCCTAATAAATCCTTTGGTTATTTAATCTAAAATATGCACTCAATTCTTACATAGTTAATGAGGTAGATCTACTTATGGTTTAAGGTTTAATTTACACTCATCTGATTTTAGCTTCTAGCAATTTTTGGATGATGAATTACTAAGATATTTTGCCTCTAGTGGTTCTTTCTCAGTTTCCCCCCAAGTTCTTCCAATTCTCCCTAAAATCCTGAATTTTCCCTGTTTATAAGGTTTTCCTTCTTATTTCATTTATTCCCTACTTGTTTATCCTCACTTGCCTTTAACTCTCTTCCTAGTTCATTATTTTAATTTCATCCAGTCTTGTGACATTGAGATCTTTCGAGCATCAGCTTTTAAGAAGCAAAAAGGTCCTTAAAACTTAAAATAATCTTCATGCATAAATTTTATGGGGAAATATTAGCAATTGCAAATTGCACACAATCTAGCATTAAAGCAATTCAGAAGCAAGGCACTTGATAGCTTCTGATACAGTAATGGGACTACCTGATACAACACACTTGCACATTCATCATAAATTGCAACCCAGTCTCGCTTTGCACCATCTGACTTTGGGTCTATCTTCTGAAGATATTCAGCTATTACCTAAAAGCCAAACCAAACAAGAGTCAGAATCTTTAACCTTCTGTAATCGTTCTCATTTTCCAAAAGTTCCTTTCAAGATTATCTTAATAGAAAATAAGCAGTTTATTAGTACCCAATGATAGTGATAGCAAAACCAAAGTAATTAAATAGAAATCATGTTTGACAAGCGAATCAAAGAGTAAATGGCAACGCACCAGAAGTCACAAAAGCTAATAAACCATAGGCATGATGAAGTCATGATAAGAGGATAACATTATCAGTGGTACATAGAATTTCAAAAATTAGTAAACTAACCCTCAGGTTTTTAAGATCGATATCAAAGAGACTCTTTAGACCAGGTCTTTGTACTTTGACAACTACTTCTTGGCCCTTCAGTTTTGCTCGATGGACTTGGCCTGCAAAAGAAACAATAAATCTTTCAATTCCATTTAATCAACTAGCAAACTATTATGGATTTATATTTGATACAATAACAGTGTATAGATCTATACCTTCCAATGAACCACATGATGCCACCAGTTAAAAGATAAAATTATTTTAATTATACGCTGACAGTGTATAAATCAGTTCACCGTATTAATGATGTGTCATAATATGGTTCACGGTCAGTGTATAGACACCCAACTTTTTCCTGTGTATGTTCTCTTACTCCTTTATCGTTTAATCATGAATACGATTTGTTTCTTCTGTTTTTAAATTGACTCTTCTAAACATTTGCAGACTCATTGAAATTAAAATATCATCTGGATAGGGCTAATTTTAAAGGGGGAGTGGGGGAGAAATAAACAACATGGCTGAATTCATTTGCTGCCACATGGAAAAATAATGTGATGACAAGAACGTCAACTCCAATTTTTTTAATAGTTATAAAGAGTGGTTTGGTGAGGCTTTACCTTACAAAAGCACTTAATATGTTATGTGAGAGTACGAAATGATAAGTGGATGTCCAACATACAACAAACAAGTCTTTTCCAACCATGAAGCTCAGTTACATTGATCATATTCTGTTATTGTGCTCAATTTAGACACATCCTTATGCAAGCATCAGAAAACTTGGGCTCTTTTTATTTCATTTAATTGAATTATTACTACTGGGGGGAAAAGTGAAAGTCAAAATTCCATTATTGCTAATGGGTAATAACATTCTATATCTCTCTCATCTTGTAACAAGTTCATAGAAATCTACAGAGTTATTCATATATATAATTAAATAGGCATTAGATACCACATTAATGTGTTAATGAAGCAATAGAATAGTAACAGTTCTTGATATATTATCATATGAAGACATTAGATCAGTAAACTTCTTTTAGGCACAGCTAGCTCTGAATTTATCTTTGCGTCTTTCTTATTTACATGTTATTTTAGTCAAACTATTAAATAGTCCACCAAATTGGTATGAGTTCGAATTTTATTTACAAGTAAAATAAGTGAATTAAAGAAAACAGAAAAATTAAATGAAGAAAACAAAAATTGTTCTGAATATACCACTTGGCATGAGATGCAACATATCTTTGTAAAGTCTTGTGCAAAATCAGGTTGGAGAGGAGGGGGGTATGTTATAAAATTTGGTGATTTGACAATGGTCATACTAAACACAGCATAATCCATCTTTTACCACCAACAAAGCCACAGTTGTGGTGGCAACATTGTTATAAGTTGACACCAAAGGCCAAGGTTCAAGCCTTGTGCAATCCATCCCCCTCCCCAATTTGTAATGAAAAAAAAAAATCCATCTTTTACCAATTGATCTTATGAAATGTTTATTCAGTGATGAAAAAGAAATTAAATCAGAAAAATGTAGAGGTCAAGAAGATTACCAAGACTAGCAGCAGCAATGGGTTCATAGTCAAACCGATCAAAGATAACACCCACAGGAGCTCCAAGCTCTTCTTCAACAATAGATACTGCAGTCTCTGATGGAAAAGGTGGAACTTGATCCTGCATGTGAATAGAATTAAATTCTATACTACAAAATTTTAAATTCAGAAACCATATTGCTAGCTAACTCTCTCTTGTAGAAGGAAGGGGGTAGTATGTACTAGAAAATCATTATATGATTTTGGGGCACAGAATTATTATACAGTTTATTTCACAATCTGCCGTGAATGAATTCTTCTACAAGCAGAACTAACGTTCACAATAAACAATATCTGACCTAAAAGTTAAAATTTAAAATTTAAAAGAAAAGGAACTTCAACCTGTAGCTCTGACAACTGATCAACATATTCTTGAGCAAGAATGTCGACCCTTGTGGAGAACTGCTGGCCAATTTTGATGAAAGTAGGACCCAGTCTCAAGATGCTTTCTTTTAACCATTTTGCCAGGGCCTTCCGCCTTAGAACTTTCTTTTCCTCAGTCATTCCTCCTGCATGAATGCACCTTAAAACAAGATATATAATGCCAACAAGAAGGATACATAACAACATGATATATAAGACCATAGGGTTTATCTAAGGACATAAGTCAAACAAGCCACCCCTTGCACTTCTATGTTCCAACATTTGGTGGTAGTTCAGAAATGCAAGAGGATGCTACAAGCACACTCACTGTCTATAAAGGCAGGATACAGAATAAAAAGGATCACAAAGAAAATTTTATATCCTGATAACATTGCTGGATCATGTCAACCATTCAAAACCAATTCTTTTCGCAAACTAGCAATCTTCTTTATATTGCATCTCAAGAATGTTAATTCTATTAGATAACATCCCTTTATCTAGTCAAACTTAAATTAGGGTTGCTAAAATGTAAAACAATGAACTTATATAATTTGTGATGCATTCTTTCTAAAATACCATTTTCTGAAAATATCACCTTTTTCATCATATGTCATGGATCAAATTTGGGCTATACCAATTTTTATAATCTATTTTTCCTCCAAGTAAATGATGGGAAAAATGAAAAACATGGCGCAATTGCTGACAGTCATACAGGTGTGCTGTATTTTAACAGCTATAAACCTACGAAGCAGCTAACCTCTAACATAACCAAAACCAATTGATAATGAGACAATTAATTTTAATTAAATAATTACTATTTTATTATTTTTATTATTAGTATTATTATTCTGTTCCATCAGATGATAGAAAGAAATGGTTTACAATAACAAATTTTGTATTTGTCATGGAGACTTACTGCAAAAAGAAAGGGCATATCTAGCAGTAACTGACCTTGATAGGAGAATTTCTGATTGTTCAACCATGCCTTAAATACAAAAGTTAGAACAAATCCCCATATTTCCAAGGTCCTCTGTATTGTTGAGTAGGTTTTGAATCTACTCCAACGTCCCCCAGGAGCAACAGAAACCTGAAAGATTTATTGCCACAAGATTACAGTTAATACAAAATAGAAGGGACACAACCAGAGCTACTTAGGTAGAAAACGCACCAAAACAGAGATGGTTGTGACACTAAAAACAAATCAATGCGGTCAACTCAACTGTATTACATTATACAAGGCAATCAAACAAACATCACGGAAATGGGTGAGAAAGTACATCAAGGAAAAGGCACCCAAGCACAAGCTTAAACCTGGATTTTTGTTATTATTAGCTGTAGACACTCCTCTCTAATAATGAAATAAGATACTACATTCAAAAGAACGAAAAACAAATTGGTTTATACTGCTACATTAATCATGGAGATCAACACCAAAACTTTAAAAGCAATCCTGCAAAGTCTGAACTAGTAGTACATTTACTTACAAGCAAACAAAATTTTCACCACAATATTCAAATTCCATGAGCCCCATATCTTGTTATATAATATTAGAAACAACATTTGTTTAAAAGAATTCTTAGTTGCTAATTCTGTTAATTGTTTTTTGCTCCTAAAATCAGAAAGCAAAAATGGTATTTGAATACAAATTTTTAAATATATATATATTGGATTAGAAATATCACATTTTGTAAAGAATACATTCATAATCTACTTTTATATTTTGGCTCCCTTTGAATTAATATGGTTTTACTTTCTATGATTTACTTTGCTTAGCAGAACCTTTTAAGAACAAAAAAAAGCAAGTAAAAACAAATAAAACCAAGTTTTTTCTAAATCAGTCCCAACTCCACAAAAGGTAAAACCAAGTACCTCGACCTGGTCTTGAGTGCTCCGCTTGAACCAAGCCTCCTCTTTCCCAATATCTTCTACCCTTTTTTTCCTCGCCTCCTCCGAAACTACTCCTTCCTTTTCTACCACCTGCATCACCTCCGCTGCCATCACTTCCGCCGCCGCACCATTCCCATTCCCGTTCACATACTTGACCAAGCTCCCATTGCCCTCACTCTCCACCACTCCTACTCCACCGTTGGTATTATTATATCCCTCAACCGATCCATTCTTATACACGTACTTACTAGCACTACCATTCCCATTCGATCCAAACCCACCGTTGACTTCCTTGATAAATTCTCGCTCCCTTTCCTCATAGGAAACTCCTTCCTCTTTAAGCGCTCGAACTCGAGAACGCAAAACGACACCGTTCCTTAAATGGCCGTTCCCAGCAAGAGAAACTCTAGAGAGCGAAGAACATCTAGAGAGATAAAACCGGTGCTTCGAAGTAGTTCTCGGGGAGAGAAAGTGAAGCTCTTGTAATGGTAGAGATGATGACGCCATTAATGCAACTGAACTAAAATTTTCCTGCAACAGTCAGAAAACTTGAATCAAACCCTAACTAAACCCCCAAAAAAGTCATTATTTTCTCTCTTTTTTTTATTTTTTTTTATTTTTTGGGGTTATATATTTGCGACTGTGAATGTCCTGTGGTGGGAGAGTGAAGAGATTGCAGAGAAACGGACAGATTTTTCAGAAAATGAAGTGAAAAAGGAAGAAAAAGGGGTGGAGGTAAGGTGGACACGTGGCAAAGGCGGATACAGAAATAGAGGAATTTAGAGTTGTGATTGGTGGAGAATATGGCGCGGAGATGTCTTGGCCACAAAGGGTGTTGGTCTGGCAAAAAAATTTCATATGGATGGATGCTCACGTGTTAATTATGTTTGCGTTTAATTGGTTAAGTATTTTTAAAAATCTTACCCAAAAACAATCCTAGCCGCGTATGTATGTTAGGCTTGCTGGAGTTGGAATTTAGTGAAGTCAGCCTGCCGGTTGATGTTGAGTGTGCCACTAGGGTGCATGCCTAAACTCACTTGTAGTTATACCGTATGGGTATCGAATGCCGATGGTAGCTTTATCTACGTTACTTCTCTTCCAAATAAAATGAAATCATACTTGTCCTATCCGTTTATATCAGTTAATTTACAATATATATAGATTTTATTTTATTTTATTTTATTTTATTTATATCTATATTTTGTTTTATGAAGGGAGAATCGGCTCCTTCGAGAGAAATTTTATCTTTAAAATGTTGTTCTCTAAGTTGCCGACTTGGATCTCAACAATCGAAGGTATTGTTTTCGTGTCAAGGTTTTGTCCTCAGCCTCCACAGAGAGTCATATATGGTTTACAGATAGGGGTGCTTTTGTCAGTAGAGATAGTTATCTACAAGTGTCACGGGGTGAGTGTTAGAGTATGCCCAAAGATCAATCATGAGATGATTGTAATAACATACTTGATTTATCATGTTTATTAATATAAGGCGTTACCGTTATTATTTCAGTTTCTTTTCTGTGTGTATAAATAAACTGTTTTATAATAATATCCTAAGAATAATATGATTATTCTTAAAAGATCCTTAGTCAAGTATTATTGTTGGATAGGACAACGATAATGCATTAAGACTAACATGTAGTTGATTGATGATAAAGAGTTGTCATTGATATGGAATGTGTGCTAGAGAACAACATATTGGACTGACCCATTATGATTATGTTTCTTGGATTATTATGTAATTGTCACGCCATTACTCATAGTGATTAATATGTATATGATCCTCAGACTTGAGATCATCATAATCCCAACATCGTGAGTAGTATATTTTGATACAGTCAAACGTACACCGTAACTGGTTGTTCTATAAAGGCTGATGTTGGATATACAACAATCGATGTAGAGGGATATGGTTGGTCGATATAGAATAAGTCCCTCCTACATAATGGGAGTAATATCTTAGGCCACTTGATTAAGTGAGACTAGAAATGCATGGCCATGCTCAAATAAGTTGATATGAGATGTCATACTTATTTGTATATCGTAGTCTGCTTAAGATATCAAGGAACATGGAATGGACTATGCAAGTGTGACTATTCCATGACTTGTGTCCAATCTAGAGATAAAGGACTTAAGGATTATTGCATAAAAGGTTAATCATAAAAAAAAGGTTATGTCGAATCATGATCTCTTGTGACTTAGGTAGCAATGATGCATTGCTAGATGCCACTCATTGTTTGTAACATTGGAATTGTTCTAGTATTACTGCTAACGTTACAGGAACCTACAGGGTCACACCCTATAGTTGAAATGAACGGAATAAACCACAGTTGGTATTGTTTTTGGGTGTCGCTTGAATTAAATTAATTATAGAATTAATTTAATTCGGTAATCAAATTTCCAACACATTATGTACAAGGTTGTTGTATGCATAATGAGGACATGAATTTGGTTAGCATATGAATTCAAATAAATATATGGTTTACCGAAATTATATTATAATTAATGTAATTATAATTTTTGATTTAAAATATTATTATATTTATTTAATTCCTAAAAACCCTAAAATAAAAAGATATATAAGAATCCTATTTTTCTTTGTTTGGGTCTAGCAGCCGTCAAAGAAAAATCACTTTCAAAACTGTTTTGGGGATTTCTTCCGTTCATAGTCAACTGGGTGGATTACGTAGAGGTCAGGGTCTCGATAGATTACGGCTTGGTTCGAATGTAGATCAGACTACACATTGTTGAGAAGTTGCTGTCTACTCAGAATAAACATTCGGTAATTTCGTAACCTTTATCACTCCAATTCGTTCCTCACACATGGATCCTTGGTTGGGATCGCCGGATTTTATTTTTATTTTTTTTCCGCTGCGCCATAGGGGTGCCGGCGATCCAACAGTTAGAACTTAAGTCTGACAAATCGCGCAGCTTTAGACGATTTCTTTACTTCAAATCTGCCTAACTCTCAAAAAGTGAAAATTCTCCTGAATATTCTCTAAGGCATTGAAATAAAGCAAAAACAAATCTAAGAGCGAAAGAGCAACGAAAGAACTGAAAAAGCCACAAGAAAGCAACGTATACCAAGTGTTTGAGTAAATGCTCTCAAATATATTATAAAGTACAATGGGATATTATGGGATTTAATGGATGATTACAAATGAGAATGAATGATTCTATTTATAATTGAGCTCCCTTAGATCCAACAGAACAGTTTACGTTACATCAACAATCGAGATTAAGTCAATCTATATTTTGAGATTTTTAAAGGATTTACATGATCCTCTAAGATTACAAAATCAAACATTCTAATATTACTTTCCATATTTACCAAGGTAGCTTTAATTTCCCTTAAATGTTTTACTGGGCTACCGAGGCTTTAAGTAGATGGTCTTTTCCAAATATTCCACAAATCGGGTCAATTCAAATGCGTCAAATGAGTCCCGTTTAATCAATTGACCTCCATAGGACGTTCTTTGTGCATTAGTCACGGCCTTTGATCTGTGGCCTGTGACATTCTCCCCCACCCATTCTTGCGACGCCCTCGTCGCGTCCTCTAAATGACATTGGCTTGACCCTTTTTAAAGCTATCTTGATGCCTTGGTTGATTCTCAATTAGCCTCTATTGGATAGTTTTATCCCTCAGAATATTTGTCTTAGCTTTTATCGTTGCCTAACTCGAACTATTCTTCTCTTTGGTACATCTCGGTTGTAAGAGCCTATCGCTCTTACTTGCCCACACTGTGACTTGCCTCGATCAGGAACGTCTTGATCCTCACAAATAGGCTTAGACGTGCCCACTTGAACATTGGGTTAACCTTGAGTTTCTCGCCAACTCCGATTTGTAAGCCCCTTAGGTTACTCGCTTTAGAACTTTGAAAGGGCCTCTGTATCTTTTCTAAGCCAATGGTAAGTCAAAATGAAAAACACTAGGAAAGTGTTTGAGATGTACCTCCCGCGTAGAATTTACTCGATCCAACTACCCAATTTGCATCACTATTTTTTTGATAAAGTTTGATGCACAACCATCTCCCTCATAGGTGATAGCCCCACTGATTGTTCAACAGGCTTCACATTGGTTTGCCGTACCTCTAGCATTTCCAAGGAGGTTTTCATAGCACTCCAATCTACCAAGTCAATGTTCTTGCCACAATGAACATCCTCGGCTAGCTGGATTGTCGAAAATACATTGGTTCCACCTTTCTCATCACGACTCACCAACACAATGCATTGTCATTGATGAGTATCCACGATACATATGCAATCGACAAAAGGAACTAACAAATAATTTGTAACAATTGATTTTTAGTGGTGTTAGAAACAGTAGTTTTGGAACCCCATTTTCAATATCCAAGTCTGTATATATATTAATATTTACGAGGTTAGTATTAAAGCTTATTAAAGTTTGGTCTCTTAATTTTGTCAAATTGGTAGTTAATTGAGATATAAGGACTAAATTGTAAAAGTTTATTGATATAGATGTTTAATTAACCAAAATACCAAATGAGCAATTAGACCAATTGTATATGGCCAAACGGTGGTGGGTGACGATAAAAATCCACCAACTTTGTTAACCATGCTTAAGGTTAGCTTACTCAAGTTTAATTAAATTAATTGAGATTAATTAAAAGTTAAACTAAGTATAAAAGACAAAATTGGAAGAAAAAAGAAACATTTGTTCATCATCTTCTTCTCCAACGATTGCAAAGGAAAGAATAGGGTTTTACGCTTTCAAAACTTTCGGCCTTTAATTTGTAAGTTCAATCAAGTTATTTCTTATAATTTTTATGTTTTTGAGGTCATGAGAGTTTGATTTAACTAGCCCATGTACCATTTTTTGAAACTATTAAAGTTTATAAAAATTTCTTAAATAAATTAGTGTTAAATCGATAGATTTTAAGCTTAGAAGTGAAAATGACTAGATTGTAAAACTTAATTACTAGTTTTTGAATATAAGGACTAAAGTGTATAGATTAAAAAATTGATGTGAAATTTATGTAATTTTAGATAGTAGAGGGTCCTAAAAGGATGTAATTGAGACCAATTTTGAAACCAAAGCTCAAAATTGAAAGTTATGGCAAATTAGATTTTAAAGACTAAATTAAATAAATTGTAAAACTTTAGGGACATTCAAAAAATGAAATTGAACTGATTTATGCATATAATAAGATGTTAAAAATGTTTGGAATTGATAAATTGAACCGAATTATTGTACAAATCCGGAATTGAACCAAATTAAAGATAATCGGGGAAAAGGTAAAATTGTTGATTAGTCCTTAAAGATTTATTCATTTGTTGTTTTGTCAGGTAAGTTTTTATGGAACTTACTATTTTGTTTCATGTTATAATTTAATTGTAATTATTTTGCTCATTAGTTTATATAATTGTGAAGTTGGTGATTTTGGCATCAATTGGACTAAATTACAAAGTACGAAAAATATGATATTTATGAATAGATACAAGGTATCAAAATGGAAATGGAATGTTTATAAGATTGGTATGAAATGTATATGTTGTTATAGGGATTGAAATGATATGAATACAGTAATAATGTCTGTGTGAACTTAGTAAAGGATTAGAATACGTATGGTATGCCATTAAGGTCAAATATGGAAACGATTAAGGATTGACATAATTATATGAGATCCATCATTTGTTGCGAATTCTAGGTTTATATGTATCGTTAGTTTAACATGGACTAGTAACCTCAATACAATTCCAACTTGTGTGAGCAAATTCATAAATGTCAGCTTGTCTGAGTAATATAGTCTCATGTATCTGAGTTGATTTACTAAGGTTCTCTCTGGCAAAAATGGTAACCTAATGGAAATGAAATTGTTGAAATGATTTGAACATGAATTAAATTACATATGTTTTCAAATTGAATATAAATTGGATGGTACATGATATTAAATGGAATTGTTGTATATATATATGTTATGTTTTCAAATTGAATATAAATTGGATGGTACATGATATTAAATGGAATTGTTGTATATATATATATATTTTGTGTTATAAGTTCTTGATATGTAAGTGAACTGACCTATTGGTTGTATTTGTTTATGCATATGATACTATAAGGATGCAATATAGAATGCCAATGTATTTAAATGTTTAATTTGTTGTAATGTTAAGGTAAGTTGAGTAAATTTCATATGGACTTACTAAGCATTGAATATGTTTACTCCGTTGCCTCCCTTTGTTAAGGTAAGTTAAGTAAATTTCATATGGACTTACTTAACATTCAATATGTTTACTCTGTTGCCTCCCTTAGTTCCTTCGAGCTCTTCAATTCTTGTGCTCAAAACCTTCGTCGTGACTTTAGTTTCCTCTTTCAAAGCCATCACAATGACCCCGAGAGCATCGTCCCTTAATGTCAGCTTATCCATAGTGGAATTGAGTACCTCTCGTATCGCTTCCACATTGGAACCGAGAAACTCCAACACAAATTCCTTAAGTTACTCTTCCATTAAGTCTAACTCTGCAGTGCATCCTTAACTACCTCGAGTGTCTCCTCACATCCCCCATGGATTCCTCAAGATTGACCACTCGACTTTCCAAAGTTGACAGCACTCCCTTAATCGGCTAGCTTTTCTAGCCCTCCCACAAGTCTTCATTGGCTCAATTTGATCTTCTCCTCCTTTCATCATCTCGACCACCACCTACGAACCTTAGCTTGGATACCAACTGTCATGGGGTTAGAACTTAAGTTTGGCAAACCGCGCGGCCTTAGGTAATTTCTTTGCTCCAAATTTGCCTAAGTTAGCTTATCTCTCGAAATGTGAGAATTTTCCTGGAATTTCTCTAAGGCATCAAAATAAAGTGAAAGCAAACTCAAAAGCGAAAGAGCAATGAGAGAATTGAAAAAACTACAAGTAAGCAATGCACACTAAATGTTTGAGTAAATGCTTTCAAACATATTCTTTAACTCAATAATAATGTACTGTGAGATGTAATGGGATGATTACAAATGAGAGGGAAAACTTCTCTTTATAGTTGAGCTCTCTTAGATCCAACAATACAATTTACTTTATATCGTCGATCTAGATTAAGCCAATCTACAATTTGAGATTCTTAAGGGATTTACATGATCTCCTAAGATTACTAAATCAAATCTTCTAAGATTACTTTCCATATTTACCAAAGTAGCCCTAATTTTCCTTAAATGCTTCACTAGGCCACCAAGGCTTCAAGTAGATGGACTTCTCCAAAAGTTCTAAAAGTTGAGTCAGTTCAAGTGGGTTAAATGGGCCCCATTAATCAATTGGCCTCCATGGGACACTCTTTGTGCATTAGTTACGGGCTTTGATTCTGTAACACCCCTAACCCGTATCCATCGTCATAATAGGGTTATAGAGCATTACCAGAGTTTACTAATTATTTTTCAGACTTTTCATTTCATCAAGAATTCATATTTATAACCAATCAAAATCAAAACATTAATGAACTAACGTTAACCAATTTAACTTGTACATGCCATTATAACCAGGATCAAATCATCCAAAATTATCGATAGAACCAATGGATAATGTGATATATCTCCAACAAGCTTCCAACTCAATCGAGCTTCCGATAATCATTTCAATGCATCAAATAATTATACATATTACCAATAATAATTCAATTCCAATAATAAAACACACATATATATAATATTCATTACCAAATGGCATTCACTTCAATTAAAATTATACAGAATATAGTTCATACGAACTTACCAGGCTAAATTGCAGAAATACCAAAATTCAGGGACATTTTGAAAATTTTCTATTTTTCTCAAATTTCCACCCAATCTTGATCTAAATTAATATTTCATTCAATTTACTAATTTAAATTATAAAACAATTCATTTCATGCAATGTGGTCACTTTTTGACATTTTTACAAATTTACCCTTAAAGGTTTACTTTTATTCAATTTAGTCTCTGAGCCTAAAACGTGCAAATTATCCATGCTAGCTGAATATTCATATATATATTTTCCTCCTCCTCCTCCTCTCCATTCCACATCCTTAATTTATATAATATGCTTATAAGTAACATTATCTATGATTTCACTATTTACTTGTAAATTTATTCAAAACTGTCTAGTTGAGTCATAGCCACTAAATTATTTTTATCTTGAGCTACAGAACTCCAAATTAGAATCCTCTAATTTTACCTGAAACTAGACTCACATATCTTATTACCATAAAATTTTCAGAATTTTTGGTTTAGCCAATAAGTACAGTTTATTCTTTAAAATCACCTCTATTTTGCTGTCTGGCAGTTCCAACCCTTCTTCACTAAAACTTATTTATCTCCTTGTACAGAATTCGGATGATATCAACATTTGTTTCTATTGAAAATAGACTCTTTAAGGATTTTAAAAATATAAATTCTAACCCATATTTATTTATGTACAATTTTTTATGATTTTTCAAAGTCAGAACAGGGGAACTCGAAATCATTCTGACCTTGTCTCACAAAATCTATTATATATCATGATTTAAAATTCCATTACTTACACCGTTTCTTCTATGAGAAACTAGACTCAGTAAGCTTTAATTCCATATTTTGTTCATCCTATAATTTCATTTCCACAAATTATGGTGATTTTTCAAAGTTAACCTACTGCTGCTGTCCAAAACTGTTTTAGTGCAAAATGTTAATTACTAAGTTTATAACTTCTTTATTCCCTTTCTCTATAATATTTCCCATCACTTTCACTTATTTCTCTTCACTAATATATCAAGAACATAAGAATTTATATAAGAAAACTCTACTATAGCATCTTTTCCATGATATTTCAATAATATCAAACTTAAAAATATATTGAAATCTCAATGTACAGCTTCAATTTCTTGAATCCAACTTGGTATTCTATTTCCCCATAGTCTCCTTGTTATCTTTCTCTCTTGATGGCTATGGAAATTCTTTTGATTTCTAAGTGAAAATGGTGATTTTTTTTTTGTGGAAGGACCAAATTGTAAAGAAAGCAAAACTTTCTTTCTTCTCTTTTCTTCTAACGTGAATTCCATGGAAAAGATGGTGGGTTGGTTGCTTTTCATCTTTCTTTCCACATATATATACTAAATATTAAAATAATAAAATAATAACATATCATTTAAAAATCAAATTAAAATATTAATAAACTAATATTTATTTAATTAATCTAAAATATCTCCAACATCATCATTATCTTCTATATTTCTCTCTCTTCTAAATGACCATTTTACCCTTTATGATCTTTTAAAATTCCATCCTTGAGTCATTACTTAATTTGGTAAAATTACGATTTAGTCCCTCATAATTCTTCACCTATTCAATTTGGTCCTAATTCATCCATTTTCCTTAGTTTCTAGATTATTCCACCCTTAAAATATTTGCACTATTGGTCCTTTAACTTTTTCTTATTTACACTTTAACCCCTCAAATTTTGAGTATTTACCCTTGGGCAACAAAACTTTTCTCACTTTTGCGATTTAATCCTTTCTTGAATTAATATGTCATAATATACTCCTCAATGTTGACAAAACTCAAAATTACCCTTTTTATAACTTTATTTCCTTATTTTACTATATCAGGAATATTATCTTACTTTCTTACTGTAGTAATTTTCGGGGTATTACAAATTCGCAACCCGTGACACAAGACTCAGGATAGGTATTAGTATTGGGCGTGTGAATAATAATGGAGGTATTCGGGGTATTACAGATTCGCAACCCGTGAATCGTACACAACACTTCGTAGAAACCAAGGACAAAACCCCAATATGGGTACAACATCTTCAATTGTTGAGGTTTGAATCGACTGCCTAGAGGACAACACTTCGAAGATATGACTTCTTCAAGAGAAGTCGATTCCCCCTTAATAGAAATATATGTTCTATATATGTTTTTTCCACTCATAACGTAAGTGTGCCATAATCTAGCTATGTATGAAAAATATAACCGTCTTTGGTGTCATGAGTTAAAATTACAAAAAAGATGATTAAGGGTGTTTAAAACTTTTTAAGTTTTATTAAAATCTAAAGCATTTATTAGAAAAAACCACCCACTTAAAAAATTACTATATTTTTTTAATCAAAATATAATTATTATTTAAAAAATTGTTTTAATATATCTTTCTTTTAAAATTTTTTTATGAATTCTTTTACTCAAATAACATAATTATAAGGGTAGGATATGGAATAAAAAATTTTGTCACCCACCTACCAAGTGAAAAGTTATTTATAATTAATTATATCAACAATTTTAATCAGGATTAATTTTTACAAAGACTAAATTGAATAAATTAATTTATGTTATTATCTTAACATTTGCGACCACAACTAAAATTTCATTGACAATATACGGATATGTTATAATAATTTATTAGCACAAACTTTTATACTAGTTTTTTAAAAATATTTTATGTAAAAAAAGTAATTTATATATTTTTATTTGTTTTAATATGTAAAAATTTATTTTTACACTAGATTACAAGACTAAAAATGAAAATAATATACGAAAGAGTTGGGGAGAGCCTAAAAATGCATGAGAAACAAAAGAAAAAAATGCACGAAAATTTGATGAATTGAGAAAAAAAAACTAAACTAATGGTTTTTTATTAAAAAATTAAAAATGAAAAAAATATAATGGGAGGGTGAGAAAAATAAGAAAATTTAAGAAATCCAATATGAGTTATCACTAGGAATAATTTTATCATGAAACAAAACATTATTAAAATTTAAATATAAATTAAAACATAATATTTTGAACAACTTTGCACTATACCTATAAAAAAAATACAAAATATTTTTTAATCTAGAGTATAATTCAAAATTCTTTAAATTACAACATATAAAATTTAAAAATTCTTTTTCTCTTCCGTATTAAAATAATCATTCAACGTGTGCCACGAATAGCAAACATGGCAGCTGATGTTACGACCAAGGTGATAAGGAGCAGTACAATGGGATTTCATTTTTTCTCACCTTCCTCTGGTGGTGCAAGATATTATGTTACATGATCAGTGTTAAACAACTTAATACTTTATTTCTTGGTTGAGCTTTTGAAGTTCAAACTTCCTTTATTTAAAAAAAAAAAAAAAAAGAGAATCATAAAAGCCTAAACTCATAAAACATTAAATTCACGACTCACCTCATAGTTGAAAGTAATACAATATCTAGAGAATTAAGAAATAACTATTTATACATATAAATAAATTGTAACCTCTAAAAAAATTTAAAAATAATTAATTCATTATAAATAGAAGAGAAACTTTTAATTAGCATCAAAACAATACTAAAACGCAATTAATTAAATAAAAATAGTAGGTTAAAAAATTTAAAAGCTTCTT
Source organism: Gossypium turneri (assembly GCA_008044935.1). Taxonomy (NCBI): domain Eukaryota; kingdom Viridiplantae; phylum Streptophyta; class Magnoliopsida; order Malvales; family Malvaceae; genus Gossypium; species Gossypium turneri. The sequence continues at coordinate 6,230,032 of CP032572.1, read as the reverse complement.
GATTAAAATTAAAAAACACAAAATGATAATGTGTTACATAAACATGAGAATAGGGACAAATTTAGTGGCAGCTCGGGTCTTGGCTCCCCCTCTCTGGATAATTAGAAAATTTTCAATTTTATCCCCACCTAAAAATAATAATTCAATTGAAATATTTTTCATTTTATAAATAATTTTAAGAAATTTATTATAAAATCATTTTGAAAAAGTGTTATAAAAAAAGTGTAATATGTTAATTTTAAGTGTTTAATATTACTATCGAAAAATTATGGTTAAATGTTAAAATATTTATTTTAGACATGATGATTAAAATAAAAAAGAATTTTAATCTAAATAATTTAGTATGATAATATATGACATATAAATTTTAAATATATTTTAAATCATTAATATAAATTATTTGTAATATTTAATTTAAATATATAAATCATATTTTAGATATTATTAATAATATAATAACAATTACTCTTAGTAATATAATAATAACTATTAAATTTATGCATATATGAAAATTGAAGAGTACAAAAATGTATATCATAATGTTTACAATTTCCGAACGTGTGCCCTAAGAGTGAAGTATCGTTAATCGTGTTGCGACCATAACATGTTTTTTGATGGATCGTTATTATTCGTTGATTAGTTGTATGTAGAGGCGAAACCAAAACAATTTTTTAAGGGTCGAATAATTTTCCATTTTAAGAGGGTTGAGCCTAATCTCTAGATTTGCCTCTATTGTATGTCTTTTTAATTCTCCCAACAAATCGGCTGACAATTTCCGAAAAACTATATAACACTACTATTATATTACTTTGCTTTTATTAATTAATTTATTTAATTAAAATATAATTGATTAGCTCATGACATTTAATTTAATTAGATATTTCAATCGATATAAATATAGATGTAAACATATATAAGTTAAATTTAATTAATATGTTTCTTTTTTGTGTATATTTTATATACTTTTAATTAAAAAAATCTATCTATCGGGAGGGACTTTAATTATTCATAACTAAGAACAATACCTTATACGCTACGATTGGTTAACACCGTCGGATCCGTGGCGCAATGGTAGCGCGTCTGACTCCAGATCAGAAGGTTGCGTGTTCGATTCACGTCGGGTTCAAATCCCCGATCCCATCCGGATTCACCTTTTTGGGTTTTGTGTGTATACATAATTTTATATTTCAATGGAAAAAGACGTTAGAAATTAGCATGGTGTTATATAGTCTTCTAACTTTTTTGTGTTAATAAAGATTAACACTAATTTCTACTTTGAATAGATTAACACTAATTTCTACTTTGAATACCATGAAACATACAAGTTGAGAGGAAATATTCAAGTTTTAAAATTCAAATTTTATCATAGATGGTCTTTGTCAACACTTTTGAACAAAATACATAAGATAGAATCTCTCCGTTACGGTTGGAAGCAAACTGGTTTACTGTCGATTTCTGCACCACCTTCATCACCGCCCTAATTACGCTATTAAACAATTAACAACGTGAATACAAATAGGACCTGAAATGATGGGTTTTTGGAGTTCTGTTGCATGAAACTTGAAATAACCTGAATCTGTGACTGCATTTCCTGATATTTTCTCTTCATTTCTTCTTCATGTGCTTGCATTTTGGCCATGTCTACTTCTCTTTCTGCTTGCATTCAGGCCAGGTTTGCTTTCATAAAATTCACTTCTTCTCTCAATTTCGTCAACTTCTTCTATAGACAACCAAGTATTTCGCTCAAAGTAGCAAGATGGCAGGGGACCTATTCCAATGCCTCGGATCCCTCTGTTCCTTTCTCTTTTAGTAACTTCAGTGATCACTTCATTTTCAGTATCCTGCATACTATATGAACTGACTGATTGTGCAGCTGCTTAATTTAATACTCGGCAATTTTTTTTCTTTTGTTTTTACCTATAAATAATGAAAAATGCTTACTATATGTGTTGGATTCTAGTAGGTAACAACACAAGCAATGAAGACAAGCACAGTATATATCAAATTTGAAACTAAAATGAAAAGAAACCACTATAAAAAGAAGGGTATATGACATATCATTTGAGTTGTTTTTAGCATTAGCATTAGCTTTAGATGTAAGCCACTTAGGAGGAAGTAAGATTTTTTTATTTTTATTTCAAGTACAACTCACACACCTACATACGTACTAAATTATCACACAGGCTATGCTGCGGATCGATCCCACATATCGGGAATGAAGTGAACACTCTTGGTCAATGAGTCCAAGATGGGGTTCCAGGAGGAAGTAAGATGCTTAAGAAATCTAAGCCACTTGATTAGATGTCAGATGGTAAGAAAGATGCAAAACAAACACAAAAAATGATCTATTTTCAATTATGGAACCAAGACATTGCAAGTTTCCGAGAAAAATGATTCTATCAGTTTCGGTATAATTGAAGCCAAAAGTTATACAAATGCTGGAGAATAGAGAAAATTCAGATGTTTTTGTGTAGAGAATTGCAAGAAAGTTAAACATAAGAATGCATTTCATCAAATAATTGGCAGATAATAGAGACAATCACAGAGCAACACGTAAAACTTGTTCTTACTGCAGAGGTGAAAAATGCAGATTTCAGACCCGTAATAGAAGCCACAGTTCTAATTATAAAATGACCGTAAATTAAGCATGATTGAACATACAAAACACTAAACAAGCTCAGATGATTCAAAAATCTTTTGCAAAGCAATGAAAAGTAGACAGTAAAGCTTAATCAGTCGAGTCTGAACCACGTTAGAGATTTATCTTATGCTAAAACCATAATAAGCTCCATTTCTCCAAGTTACAGTATACGAAACTACGATCATTACAGTTTACAAAATCCGACCATTCTTATGAAATTTTGGCTTGTGGAAGAAATCAACTTATGGGAGGAAATGCTAAAATGCTAAAATCCTACGATCGTTACCCATTACTACCTTAAAATGCTAAAATTTTGGCTTGTGGAAGAAATCAACTTATGAAATTGTTAAAACACAATAGATATTGAGGTAAAGAGAACCGGAGGGGGAGAGACAACCGGATGGAGATATTGAGCCGTCGCTGCGTTAGGATTTGAAATTAAATTTGGGGTTTGTGTATTGGGAGGAAGGACGATGGTGTTGGGTATGGTGAAGGTTTTAGCGGCGATTGCACTTGAAAACGTCGCTGAAACAAAAGGCAGCTTAAATGAACATTTATGTTTAGCGGCGTTTTTATGTGGAAAATGCCAGTAAAAGTAAATAACTAGACTTTTGACGATGTTTGACTTGATGTATTCGCGGGGTTTAGGCATTAAATGCTGGAACAAAATTTGGTTGCATCATGTCACATCTTTTATAAGTGAAGCGTTGTTAGTGTAATAAAAAGTATTGAATCTCTGTATTGACAGTTAGAGTGTTTATCGTATCAGGTGTAGTATAGATTTGAATCGTGTTAATTGTTTGTTGTTGGAGTTTTACTTTTTTCTTATAATTTACAAAAAAAAAGGAAAAGAAAAAGAAAAATCTTGTATGGTTATATCTTCATTATTGTACCTAGTGAGAGATTTTGGACGATAACAAACATGCCTTCACTTCAACCCCAATTAAAAGTAAAATGCATGGCAACAATTAAAGCTATTCACATTTTATGTTGGGTTGATTATTTGTTTTTATATGATAGAATAAAATTTTAAAAATTAAAATATACTCTAAGTAGGATTTTCAAAACTGAACCAGTGGTCGAACTAATTAGGCCACTGGTTCAATTGAATAAATCATTAAAAAAATATTTTAAAAATAAAAATCACTTTAATCGTTTTTTTAACTTAGTTCAACCGGTCTGTACTGGTTTGCATGTTAACTACTTTGATGCTTCTCTTCAGACCGATACCTTGATTGGTTCAAACAACCGTGACTCTAGGTTTCTACACTTCATATATTTGGAATTTAGTTCTCTTACTTTTATTTTCAAAAATTTGGTCCCTTTGCTTTTTGGATTTATAAATCTACTTTCAAAGTATATATAATCACATAACATTTTAATTGAAAAGTTAATGATATTATCTATTTGAAGTAATTAATTACATTATAAAAATATTAAACTATTTAATAAAATTATAACAACATAGAGACCAAATTATGTTAGAAATTAAAGTACAAGGACAAATCCCAAATTTAAGCATATTAGAAGGACCGATATTGAAAATGAACCACTTTTATAAAATGTAAAAAGAAAATGAAAAAATGAACGATGGTGTGCGCCATATGTAGCATGAGGAAGATACTTTGGACTTTAATTCAATATATATGTATAGATTAAAGGAGGGTGAATAAAGTGGTGGTGCCAAACCATCTAGAAGGGGAAGGAAGATAAGGTATCATTAATGCTTTGAAGTACAACACAACTTTTGGAAATGTTCAAAATCTACTGTAAGTGCTTCTCAACCAAAACAAATGTTTTCTTTGTTCTATTTTCATTTAACTATATTTTATTTGTTTCCCTTAGAAACAACAATTCTTACATCTCATATAGCATCATCAACTCCAGTTCCTTCAGTACCTGTAACTCCACCAACAAGTGTATCAACCTTGGTAGAACTAGATCCTACGACTTCAACAATAGCATTGATGCTAGCAAGAATTATTGTTTAGGTAAGCCTCCAAAAACAAGTTAGACCCTCTTCACATGTTCCTATAGAATTGATTCAAAATTTTGTAGGATTGTGGGATATTATCCTCTTACAGGCTACCTATGCACACCTTAAGAAACAAGTCTCCAGCAAAACCATTGAATGCAACAACATATGTTGAGGTAAATGATGATTGTTTTCATTGTTTGACTAGCATAAACAACACCTGATATGTATGTATGTGTAGGGTTTTTTTATTGTCTCTCTACACAAAACAAAAACTACTTCGTTACAGTCAACTCCTTCAACTGAGTAAGGTATTTCAATAGACCATTCCCCACCTACTTCAACCAAACCAATTGCCTCGACATAATAGATACTAACAAGACTTACTAAGAGGGGGAAGCAGATAATGTAGGGAATGAGAGTTTACACCAATGCAATAAATTGAAAAATTCCATAACACATTCCAATGTTCACATCAATGCATATGCCATTAATCAAAACCTTTGGTAATATTGAACCAAATTGCTAACAGAAAATGTATAACAAAAGCATAATCCAAGTGACAAATAGGCTCAATTTATACACAAATATAATAGTTCTTTTTTTGAGATGGTTGACAGGTATCTCATCTTCTTCTTTTTTAACCGCATAGCTTCCATTTGCATAGTTTAGAATTCCTTATTATTAGCCAATTGTTGTGGCTCATTGTTGTTAATTCCCAATTGCCTATTCTTTGTTAGTAACATATTGTGTTGATGAATTAAACAATAATGTTCCATTGTTTTGTTGTTCCGCTATTCTTCACTTCTCGAAAAACGAAACATAAATTAACAACACCTCTAAACCTAAACAATAAACTCAATTACTTTACGCAACTTCAATAAAAACTTCAAACATCAATAATTTCCCAACAAACAATTTTCAACAAATTTAACAATCAAGATATAATCTCATAATTCAACATCAATTTAAACATAAAAAAAGAAGTTATATCCACCCTAACAGTAATTTCACAAACTATAAATCTTGTATTACAACTCATTCTCATCTCACAAATCATAATACCCAAATAAAAATTTCTCAACAAAAAAACAAAAAAGAAGACGAATATTAATCCAGAAAATTTTCTTCCCTTATTCCACAAAGCGTTGAAGTTGCATGTTAAAGCTCTCAACCCACAATAACAATAATTGAATATTTATCCTTACTAGTTTTTGAGTTTGAGATGGATGAAAAAAGACATTTTTTAGTTTACTATTCTCATGGTCTAGGGTTAGATCACTTAATGATTTATTTCTAGTTATGATGGGTTTTCAATCTCTTCAAGTTATGGGTTTAGAAATCATTTTGAATTATGGGATTTTATAGCAATGTTTTTAGGGCATCAATTGTGTGTTTTGAAGTCAATGGTGTTTGAGGAGAAAATGGAATATCATGATCAAGAAAATGGAACTTAGTATTTTTAGTAAAATTAGGTTAGATTTTCCTTTAGGGGTAAATGTATATGGAATAAATTATTTTTTCCTCTTTGAACTAGTGTTAAATACATTTATTTCACAACTATTCTAAAGACCTATATGGTAGTCAAATAAGCCAAAATATGTTTTGTAGGATTTAATTTAGTTCCATGTTATGTCGATTGAGTCTTAATTTGATTGGTATTAGTATTGTTGTTAGTATAAGAGGATGTAGGTTCGAGTGTACTGAAGTACATTAACTTTCTATTTAAGGGTTGGAGAGGTGTATATAATACGAACCTATAATAATTATAACAAATACAAAATCAGTTTCTAAAATCTAGAAAGCGTATATCCTTTTGTTTTTAATAGGTAATATTCGAGACTTTGAGAGTCTAATTAAAATATTTTGAAATTTGACAGCTAAATGCATTATGCAATAAATCATTTAATAATTATTTTTTATACCATCTTTGTAGTTAGGTAAATAAGTGCAAGTGTGGTTAAAAAAATAGTAAGTACTAGAAGAAAATGTATAGTATGTTTTGGACAAATGGCAAAACATCCAAAACTAGATAGGTAATGGATGAAAACAATACTCCAAACAAATTAGAGAGGTTTTTAAATCAAGCATCAAGATTTAACAAAAGAGAGCATTGACATTTTTGGACAGGAAGCAGATGATACATATTATTCCATGTGCTGCTGTCTTATTAAATTTGGTCTTTCTTAGTCTTTGCCCTGTTCTCGTTACACGAAAACGAGCAAAGAGGAGCAGCTGTAGAAGCCCAAATTTGTCGGGCCTAGTGCCAAAATAACAAAATAAATAAAACAACAGTAGCCCAAATCTGACCAATCCAATTCTTGACCCACTACCTAAAAATTAACCTAGCAAGCCCAATTGAACCCAAACCCAAAACCTAGCCCAAACAGTATTAACAATTTCAGCAAAAAGAAGCCTTGGAACCCTCGCCGCACGCCTTGCTGCTGTAGCCTCCTCGAACGCCACTGCCATCGCTGTTGCTCGCCAATCGCTGGTCCTCCACGTGCATCAGTCACCTGCAAGAAACGAGACAGAAACCAACAGAAGAAATAAACGCAAAACGACAAAAATAATAAGATGAGGAGTTTTTCAAATCAGCTACAAAAGCCGAATTCTATCTCTGTAATTTTTTTTACGAAGATACAGATATTGAAATCAAAAAAATCAAGATTAAAGAAAAGGTTGATTTTGAACTGTTCTCTTCGTTTCTTTTTTTTTCTTTCTTTTTTTGATTTTGTTCATTTGTTTCATTTTATTATTCTTTCATTTTTTCCTTTGCAAATCTCTTCTAATTAACTAATAAAAATAGAAAGCAAAGTAAAGGGAGGGGAAACTCACCGGAAGTGGCCTTGGTTCCGTCGTCGGAGGGTCTCTCCTCCGTCGTCCAAATCGGGTCCAAGAGGTAGAGAACCTCCCTTGTTTTCGACTCCCATGGGTGGAGAAAGTCTTGGCTCTCAAGGACGCCGTAGAACAAGGGGCTAACGGGCTCATTTTCCAGCGCCGGTCGCTAGTTTTGTTGGTGGCGCGCCGGAGGTCTTAGGACCGTCGGCCATTTGAGAAAGGGGGGTTGAGAAAGAAGCAGAGGCTCTTTCTGTTTTCATTTTAGCAAATCTAAAAAGTGAAATACAAAAAAAACATTTTGGTTTTATTAACCATTAACGGCGCCGTTTGATGGGGGATCTTGCGCATGCTTTGCCCTAATGGGTAATTTATGCATTTAGTCCCTCCATCTTGCGTTGAAGTGCAATACAACTCTTTATTTCTTTTAAATTTAGGATGCGGATTTTGTTTTTGCTTCAATCAGGTCCTTTGACCATGTACAGTCCCTTGCGCTGAAACGTTGCACTCTAGGACTGGGGTATATTGCCCGATTAGTCCTCCATTCTTCGTGCGCGCACCTTTTTAATCCCTTGTGACCTGTTTTTGGTTTTTTGCAATTAAAACCCCCAAGTTCTGATTCGATTTCAGTATCATCCCTGGTCCATTTATTTTTTTTTTACATTCAAAAAAAATATTTTATTATTTTTGTTATTATTTATCATTTATGGTAAACTGTTTACATGCTATTTATTTAATTCTCTTAATAGGTCATTCATTTTAAACCATTATATGTATATAATCTTTTAAACTCTTATATGTATATGTATATATATTTTTTAAATGTTGTATGTCTTTTATTCATTTGTTTTAAACTATTATTATTCATTTTTAAGTTTTTATATGCTGTTTATTTGAAGCCCTTTTATTATTTTTTTTAAATTGTTGTTGTAAATTATTTATTTTAAATTATTATTTACTTTGAATTGATTTGCATGATATTGTGTTTTGTTTACTTCGATTATTAATGTTAGTATTAAAATGATATATATTATGCATTTTTTGCCATCGTGTGCTCTTTTGTTTTTGCATATTTGTCATTCATTGTTGTAACATTTTATTTATAAATTGTCATTCTATGTTCTATATAAGCATCCTATCATTCCATCATTTCTAAAATGGCACTTAATGTATTTTTATGTACCTATAATAAACCGTTTTATTTTATCACAAAACAAATTCACCTCGTACAAGTGTTGCACTTATCATTACTCAAAAAGAAAATTAAAAAATTAGAGAAATCGGGCCCTAACTTACTGAGCTTCGATTTTTCTCGTTGATTCTAAATAATTGAATATCCTTTTAAAATTGAAATAAATAAGGTTTAAAAAGTGAAATGCAAACTTACCCTCAAAATAGGAGGTGTCGTGTCCTAACTTACTGGATGTGACATCTTGTTACTTCGAGATGAGGAGGTATTTTCCATTTTGACTTATTCGAGTAATTTTAAAATAACATACATAAAGAAGGATCGTATTTTTAAATTCTTTAAAGTTCTCAATTTTCGACACCAAGACATTAAGTAATCAACTAGGTACCAATTTTGGGCGTATCGAGGGTGCTAATCATTCCTCGTGCGTAACCGACTCCCGAACCCGTTTTTCTGAATTTCGTAGACCAAAATCGTTGTTTTAATAAAAATTAAATCGTTTATTAAAAACAACCACTTTTCGAGGTGACCCGATCACACCTCATCAAAAAAGATTGGTGGCGACTCCCATTTTCGTTTTCATTTTTTCAAAACCCAAGTCAATCCCGTTTTGTCAAAAAAATTGTGTCAACAAAGTGAACACTCTTGGTCAATGAGTCCAAGATGGGGTTCTAGGAGGAAGTAAGATGCTTAAGAAATCTAAGCCACTTGATTAGATGGCAGATGGTAAGAAAGATGCAAAACATACACAAAAAATGATCTATTTTCAATTATGGAACCAAGACATTGCAAGTTTCCGAGAAAAGTGATTCTATCAGTTTCGGTATAATTGAAGCCAAAAGTTATACAAATGCTGGAGAATAGAGAAAATTCAGATGTTTTTGTGTAGAGAATTGCAAGAAAGTTAAACATAAGAATGCATTTCATCAAATAATTGGCAGATAATAGAGTTAAACATAAGAATGCATTTCATCAAATAATTGGCAGATAATAGAGACAATCACAGAGCAAAACGTAAAACTTGTTCTTACTGCAGAGGTGAAAAATGCAGATTTCAGACCCGGAATAGAAGCCACAGTTCTAATTATAAAATGACCGTAAATTATGCATGATTGAACATACAAAACACTAAACAAGCTCAGATGATTCAAAAATCTTTTGCAAAGCAATGAAAAGTAGACAGTAAAGCTTAATCAGTCGAGTCTGAACCACGTTAGAGATTTATCTTATGCTAAAACCATAATAAGCTCCATTTCTCCAAGTTACAGTATACGAAACTACGATCATTACAGTTTACAAAATCCGACCATTCTTATGAAATTTTGGCTTGTGGAAGAAATCAACTTATGGGAGGAAATGCTAAAATGCTAAAATCCTACGATCGTTACCCATTACTGCTTTAAAATGCTAAAATTTTGGCTTGTGGAAGAAATCAACTTACGAAATTATTAAAACACAATAGATATTGAGGTAAAGAGAACCGGAGGGGGAGAGACAACCGGATGGAGATATAGAGCCGTCGCTGCGTTAGGATTTGAAATTAAATTTGGGGTTTGTGTTTTGGGAGGAAGGACGATGGTGTTGGGTATAGTGAAGGTTTTAGCGACGATTGCACTTGAAAACGCCGCTGAAACAAAAGGCAGCTTAAGTGAACATTTATGTTTAGCGGCGTTTTTATGTGGGAAATGCCAGTAAAAGTAAATAACTAGACTTTTGACGATGTTTGACTTGATGTATTCGAGGGGTTTAGGCATTAAATGCTGGAACAAAATTTGGTTGCATCATGTCACATCTTTTATAAGTGAAGCGTTGTTAGTGTAATAAAAAGTATTGAATCTCCTGTATTTACAGTTAGGGTGTTTATCGTCTCAGGTGTAGTATAGATTCGAATCGTGTTAATCGCTTGTTGTTGGAGTTTTATTTTTTTCTTGTAATTCACAAAAAAAAAAAAGAAAAGAAAAAGAAAAATCTTGTATGGTTATATCTTCATTATTGTACCTAGTGAGAGATTTTGGACGATAACAAACATGCCTTCACTTCAACCCCAATTAAAAGTAAAATGCATGGCAGCAATTAAAGCTATCCACATTTTATGTTGGGTTGATTATTTATTTTTATATTATAGAGTAAAATTTTAAAAATTAAAATATACTCTAAGAAGGATTTTCAAAACTGAACCAGTGGTCGAACTAATTAGGCCACTGGTTCAATTGAATAAATCATTAAAAAGTATTTTAAAAATAAAAATCACTTTAATCGTTTTTTTAACTTAGTTCAACCGGACTGTACTGGTTTGCATGTTAACTACTTTGATGCTTCTCTTCAGACCGATACCTTGATTGGTTCAAACAACCGTGACTCTAGGTTTCTACACTTCATATATTTGGAATTTAGTTCTCTTACTTTTATTTTCAAGAATTTGGTCCCTTTGCTTTTTGGATTTATAAATCTACTTTCAAAGTATATATAATCACATAACATTTTAATTGAAAAGTTAATGATATTATCTATTTGAAGTAATTAATTACATTATAAAAATATTAAACTAATTAATAAAATTATAACAACATAGAGACCAAATTATGTTAGAAATTAAAGTATAAGGACAAATCCCAAATTTAAGCATATTAGAAGGACCAATATTGAAAATTAACCACTTTTATAAAATGTAAAAAGAAAATGAAAAAAATGAACGATGGTGTGCGCCATATGTAGCATGAGGAAGATACTTTGGACTTTAATTCAATATATATGTATAGATTAAAGGAGGGTGAATAAAGAGGTGGTGCCAAACCATCTAGGAGGGGCAGGAAAATAAGGTATCATTAATGCTTTGAAGTACAGCACAACTTTTGGAAATGTTCAAAATCTACTGTAAGTGCTTCTCAACCAAAACAAATGTTTTTCTCTGTTCTATTTTCATTTAACTATATTTTATTTGTTTCCCTTAGAAACAACAATTCTTACATCTCATATAGCATCATCAACTCCAGTTCCTTCAGTACCTGTAACTCCACCAACAAGTGTATCAACCTTGGTAGAACTAGATCCTACGACTTCAACAATAGCATTGATGCTAGCAAGAATTATTGTTTAGGTAAGCCTCCAAAAACAAGTTAGACCCTCTTCACATGTTCCTATAGAATTGATTCAAAATTTTGTAGGATTGTGGGATATTATCCTCTTACAGGCTACCTATGCACACCTTAAGAAACAAGTCTCCAGCAAAACCATTGAATGCAACAACATATGTTGAGGTAAATGATGATTGTTTTCATTGTTTGACTAGCATAAACAACACCTGATATGTATGTATGTGTAGGGTTTTTTTATTGTCTCTCTATACAAAACAAAAACTACTTCGTTACAGTCAACTCCTTCAACTGAATAAGGTATTTCAATAGACCATTCCCCACCTACTTCAACCAAACCAATTGCCTCGACATAATAGATACTAACAAGACTTACTAAGAGGGGGAAGCAGATAATGTAGGGAATGAGAGTTTACACCAATGCAATAAATTGAAAAATTCCATAACACATTCCAATGTTCACATCAATGCATATGCCATTAATCAAAACCTTCGGTAATATTGAACCAAATTGCTAACAGAAAATGTATAACAAAAGCATAATCCAAGTGACAAATAGGCTCAATTTATACACAAATATAATAGTTCTTTTTTGAGATGGTTGACAGGTATCTCATCTTCTTCTTTTTTAACCGCATAGCTTCCATTTGCATAGTTTAGAATTCCTTATTATTAGCCAATTGTTGTGGCTCATTGTTGTTAATTCCCAATTGCCTATTCTTTGTTAGTAACATATTGTATTGATGAATTAAACAATAACGTTCCATTGTTTTGTTGTTCCGCTATTCTTCACTTCTCGAAAAACGAAACATAAATTAACAACACCTCTAAACCTAAACAATAAACTCAATTACTTTACGCAACTTCAATAAAAACTTCAAACATCAATAATTTCCCAACAAACAATTTTCAACAAATTTAACAATCGAGATATAATCTCATAATTCAACATCAATTTAAACATAAAAAAAGAAGTTATATCCACCCTAACAGTAATTTCACAAACTATAAATCTTGTATTACAACTCATTCTCATCTCACAAATCATAATACCCAAATAAAAATTTCTCAACAAAAAAACAAAAAAGAAGACGAATATTAATCCAGAAAATTTTCTTCCCTTATTCCACAAAGCGTTGAAGTTGCATGTTAAAGCTCTCAACCCACAATAACAATAATTGAATATTTATCCTTACTAGTTTTTGAGTTTGAGATGGATGAAAAAAGACATTTTTTAGTTTACTATTCTCATGGTCTAGGGTTAGATCACTTAATGATTTATTTCTAGTTATGATGGGTTTTCAATCTCTTCAAGTTATGGGTTTAGAAATCATTTTGAATTATGGGATTTTATAGCAATGTTTTTAGGGCATCAATTGTGTGTTTTGAAGTCAATGGTGTTTGAGGAGAAAATGGAATATCATGATCAAGAAAATGGAACTTAGTATTTTTAGTAAAATTAGGTTAGATTTTCCTTTAGGGGTAAATGTATATGGAATAAATTATTTTTTCCTCTTTGAACTAGTGTTAAATACATTTATTTCACAACTATTCTAAAGACCTATATGGTAGTCAAATAAGCCAAAATATGTTTTGTAGGATTTAATTTAGTTCCATGTTATGTCGATTGAGTCTTAATTTGATTGGTATTAGTATTGTTGTTAGTATAAGAGGATGTAGGTTCGAGTGTACTGAAGTACATTAACTTTCTATTTAAGGGTTGGAGAGGTGTATATAATACGAACCTATAATAATTATAACAAATACAAAATCAGTTTCTAAAATCTAGAAAGCGTATATCCTTTTGTTTTTAATAGGTAATATTCGAGACTTTGAGAGTCTAATTAAAATATTTTGAAATTTGACAGCTAAATGCATTATGCAATAAATCATTTAATAATTATTTTTTATACCATCTTTGTAGTTAGGTAAATAAGTGCAAGTGTGGTTAAAAAAATAGTAAGTACTAGAAGAAAATGTATAGTATGTTTTGGACAAATGGCAAAACATCCAAAACTAGATAGGTAATGGATGAAAACAATACTCCAAACAAATTAGAGAGGTTTTTAAATCAAGCATCAAGATTTAACAAAAGAGAGCATTGACATTTTTGGACAGGAAGCAGATGATACATATTATTCCATGTGCTGCTGTCTTATTAAATTTGGTCTTTCTTAGTCTTTGCCCTGTTCTCGTTACACGAAAACGAGCAAAGAGGAGCAGCTGTAGAAGCCCAAATTTGTCGGGCCTAGTGCCAAAATAACAAAATAAATAAAACAACAGTAGCCCAAATCTGACCAATCCAATTCTTGACCCACTACCTAAAAATTAACCTAGCAAGCCCAATTGAACCCAAACCCAAAACCTAGCCCAAACAGTATTAACAATTTCAGCAAAAAGAAGCCTTGGAACCCTCGCCGCACGCCTTGCTGCTGTAGCCTCCTCGAACGCCACTGCCATCGCTGTTGCTCGCCAATCGCTGGTCCTCCACGTGCATCAGTCACCTGCAAGAAACGAGACAGAAACCAACAGAAGAAATAAACGCAAAACGACAAAAATAATAAGATGAGGAGTTTTTCAAATCAGCTACAAAAGCCGAATTCTATCTCTGTAATTTTTTTTACGAAGATACAGATATTGAAATCAAAAAAATCAAGATTAAAGAAAAGGTTGATTTTGAACTGTTCTCTTCGTTTCTTTTTTTTTCTTTCTTTTTTTGATTTTGTTCATTTGTTTCATTTTATTATTCTTTCATTTTTTCCTTTGCAAATCTCTTCTAATTAACTAATAAAAATAGAAAGCAAAGTAAAGGGAGGGGAAACTCACCGGAAGTGGCCTTGGTTCCGTCGTCGGAGGGTCTCTCCTCCGTCGTCCAAATCGGGTCCAAGAGGTAGAGAACCTCCCTTGTTTTCGACTCCCATGGGTGGAGAAAGTCTTGGCTCTCAAGGACGCCGTAGAACAAGGGGCTAACGGGCTCATTTTCCAGCGCCGGTCGCTAGTTTTGTTGGTGGCGCGCCGGAGGTCTTAGGACCGTCGGCCATTTGAGAAAGGGGGGTTGAGAAAGAAGCAGAGGCTCTTTCTGTTTTCATTTTAGCAAATCTAAAAAGTGAAATACAAAAAAAACATTTTGGTTTTATTAACCATTAACGGCGCCGTTTGATGGGGGATCTTGCGCATGCTTTGCCCTAATGGGTAATTTATGCATTTAGTCCCTCCATCTTGCGTTGAAGTGCAATACAACTCTTTATTTCTTTTAAATTTAGGATGCGGATTTTGTTTTTGCTTCAATCAGGTCCTTTGACCATGTACAGTCCCTTGCGCTGAAACGTTGCACTCTAGGACTGGGGTATATTGCCCGATTAGTCCTCCATTCTTCGTGCGCGCACCTTTTTAATCCCTTGTGACCTGTTTTTGGTTTTTTGCAATTAAAACCCCCAAGTTCTGATTCGATTTCAGTATCATCCCTGGTCCATTTATTTTTTTTTTACATTCAAAAAAAATATTTTATTATTTTTGTTATTATTTATCATTTATGGTAAACTGTTTACATGCTATTTATTTAATTCTCTTAATAGGTCATTCATTTTAAACCATTATATGTATATAATCTTTTAAACTCTTATATGTATATGTATATATATTTTTTAAATGTTGTATGTCTTTTATTCATTTGTTTTAAACTATTATTATTCATTTTTAAGTTTTTATATGCTGTTTATTTGAAGCCCTTTTATTATTTTTTTAAATTGTTGTTGTAAATTATTTATTTTAAATTATTATTTACTTTGAATTGATTTGCATGATATTGTGTTTTGTTTACTTCGATTATTAATGTTAGTATTAAAATGATATATATTATGCATTTTTTGCCATCGTGTGCTCTTTTGTTTTTGCATATTTGTCATTCATTGTTGTAACATTTTATTTATAAATTGTCATTCTATGTTCTATATAAGCATCCTATCATTCCATCATTTCTAAAATGGCACTTAATGTATTTTTATGTACCTATAATAAACCGTTTTATTTTATCACAAAACAAATTCACCTCGTACAAGTGTTGCACTTATCATTACTCAAAAAGAAAATTAAAAAATTAGAGAAATCGGGCCCTAACTTACTGAGCTTCGATTTTTCTCGTTGATTCTAAATAATTGAATATCCTTTTAAAATTGAAATAAATAAGGTTTAAAAAGTGAAATGCAAACTTACCCTCAAAATAGGAGGTGTCGTGTCCTAACTTACTGGATGTGACATCTTGTTACTTCGAGATGAGGAGGTATTTTCCATTTTGACTTATTCGAGTAATTTTAAAATAACATACATAAAGAAGGATCGTATTTTTAAATTCTTTAAAGTTCTCAATTTTCGACACCAAGACATTAAGTAATCAACTAGGTACCAATTTTGGGCGTATCGAGGGTGCTAATCATTCCTCGTGCGTAACCGACTCCCGAACCCGTTTTTCTGAATTTCGTAGACCAAAATCGTTGTTTTAATAAAAATTAAATCGTTTATTAAAAACAACCACTTTTCGAGGTGACCCGATCACACCTCATCAAAAAAGATTGGTGGCGACTCCCATTTTCGTTTTCATTTTTTCAAAACCCAAGTCAATCCCGTTTTGTCAAAAAAATTGTGTCAACAAAGTGAACACTCTTGGTCAATGAGTCCAAGATGGGGTTCTAGGAGGAAGTAAGATGCTTAAGAAATCTAAGCCACTTGATTAGATGGCAGATGGTAAGAAAGATGCAAAACATACACAAAAAATGATCTATTTTCAATTATGGAACCAAGACATTGCAAGTTTCCGAGAAAAGTGATTCTATCAGTTTCGGTATAATTGAAGCCAAAAGTTATACAAATGCTGGAGAATAGAGAAAATTCAGATGTTTTTGTGTAGAGAATTGCAAGAAAGTTAAACATAAGAATGCATTTCATCAAATAATTGGCAGATAATAGAGTTAAACATAAGAATGCTTTTCATCAAATAATTGGCAGATAATAGAGACAATCACAGAGCAAAACGTAAAACTTGTTCTTACTGCAGAGGTGAAAAATGCAGATTTCAGACCCGGAATAGAAGCCACAGTTCTAATTATAAAATGACCGTAAATTATGCATGATTGAACATACAAAACACTAAACAAGCTCAGATGATTCAAAAATCTTTTGCAAAGCAATGAAAAGTAGACAGTAAAGCTTAATCAGTCGAGTCTGAACCACGTTAGAGATTTATCTTATGCTAAAACCATAATAAGCTCCATTTCTCCAAGTTACAGTATACGAAACTACGATCATTACAGTTTACAAAATCCGACCATTCTTATGAAATTTTGGCTTGTGGAAGAAATCAACTTATGGGAGGAAATGCTAAAATGCTAAAATCCTACGATCGTTACCCATTACTGCTTTAAAATGCTAAAATTTTGGCTTGTGGAAGAAATCAACTTACGAAATTATTAAAACACAATAGATATTGAGGTAAAGAGAACCGGAGGGGGAGAGACAACCGGATGGAGATATAGAGCCGTCGCTGCGTTAGGATTTGAAATTAAATTTGGGGTTTGTGTTTTGGGAGGAAGGACGATGGTGTTGGGTATAGTGAAGGTTTTAGCGACGATTGCACTTGAAAACGCCGCTGAAACAAAAGGCAGCTTAAGTGAACATTTATGTTTAGCGGCGTTTTTATGTGGGAAATGCCAGTAAAAGTAAATAACTAGACTTTTGACGATGTTTGACTTGATGTATTCGAGGGGTTTAGGCATTAAATGCTGGAACAAAATTTGGTTGCATCATGTCACATCTTTTATAAGTGAAGCGTTGTTAGTGTAATAAAAAGTATTGAATCTCCTGTATTTACAGTTAGGGTGTTTATCGTCTCAGGTGTAGTATAGATTCGAATCGTGTTAATCGCTTGTTGTTGGAGTTTTATTTTTTTCTTGTAATTCACAAAAAAAAAAAGAAAAGAAAAAGAAAAATCTTGTATGGTTATATCTTCATTATTGTACCTAGTGAGAGATTTTGGACGATAACAAACATGCCTTCACTTCAACCCCAATTAAAAGTAAAATGCATGGCAGCAATTAAAGCTATCCACATTTTATGTTGGGTTGATTATTTATTTTTATATTATAGAGTAAAATTTTAAAAATTAAAATATACTCTAAGAAGGATTTTCAAAACTGAACCAGTGGTCGAACTAATTAGGCCACTGGTTCAATTGAATAAATCATTAAAAAGTATTTTAAAAATAAAAATCACTTTAATCGTTTTTTTAACTTAGTTCAACCGGACTGTACTGGTTTGCATGTTAACTACTTTGATGCTTCTCTTCAGACCGATACCTTGATTGGTTCAAACAACCGTGACTCTAGGTTTCTACACTTCATATATTTGGAATTTAGTTCTCTTACTTTTATTTTCAAGAATTTGGTCCCTTTGCTTTTTGGATTTATAAATCTACTTTCAAAGTATATATAATCACATAACATTTTAATTGAAAAGTTAATGATATTATCTATTTGAAGTAATTAATTACATTATAAAAATATTAAACTAATTAATAAAATTATAACAACATAGAGACCAAATTATGTTAGAAATTAAAGTATAAGGACAAATCCCAAATTTAAGCATATTAGAAGGACCAATATTGAAAATTAACCACTTTTATAAAATGTAAAAAGAAAATGAAAAAATGAACGATGGTGTGCGCCATATGTAGCATGAGGAAGATACTTTGGACTTTAATTCAATATATATGTATAGATTAAAGGAGGGTGAATAAAGAGGTGGTGCCAAACCATCTAGGAGGGGCAGGAAAATAAGGTATCATTAATGCTTTGAAGTACAGCACAACTTTTGGAAATGTTCAAAATCTACTGTAAGTGCTTCTCAACCAAAACAAATGTTTTTCTCTGTTCTATTTTCATTTAACTATATTTTATTTGTTTCCCTTAGAAACAACAATTCTTACATCTCATATAGCATCATCAACTCCAGTTCCTTCAGTACCTGTAACTCCACCAACAAGTGTATCAACCTTGGTAGAACTAGATCCTACGACTTCAACAATAGCATTGATGCTAGCAAGAATTATTGTTTAGGTAAGCCTCCAAAAACAAGTTAGACCCTCTTCACATGTTCCTATAGAATTGATTCAAAATTTTGTAGGATTGTGGGATATTATCCTCTTACAGGCTACCTATGCACACCTTAAGAAACAAGTCTCCAGCAAAACCATTGAATGCAACAACATATGTTGAGGTAAATGATGATTGTTTTCATTGTTTGACTAGCATAAACAACACCTGATATGTATGTATGTGTAGGGTTTTTTTATTGTCTCTCTATACAAAACAAAAACTACTTCGTTACAGTCAACTCCTTCAACTGAATAAGGTATTTCAATAGACCATTCCCCACCTACTTCAACCAAACCAATTGCCTCGACATAATAGATACTAACAAGACTTACTAAGAGGGGGAAGCAGATAATGTAGGGAATGAGAGTTTACACCAATGCAATAAATTGAAAAATTCCATAACACATTCCAATGTTCACATCAATGCATATGCCATTAATCAAAACCTTCGGTAATATTGAACCAAATTGCTAACAGAAAATGTATAACAAAAGCATAATCCAAGTGACAAATAGGCTCAATTTATACACAAATATAATAGTTCTTTTTTGAGATGGTTGACAGGTATCTCATCTTCTTCTTTTTTAACCGCATAGCTTCCATTTGCATAGTTTAGAATTCCTTATTATTAGCCAATTGTTGTGGCTCATTGTTGTTAATTCCCAATTGCCTATTCTTTGTTAGTAACATATTGTATTGATGAATTAAACAATAACGTTCCATTGTTTTGTTGTTCCGCTATTCTTCACTTCTCGAAAAACGAAACATAAATTAACAACACCTCTAAACCTAAACAATAAACTCAATTACTTTACGCAACTTCAATAAAAACTTCAAACATCAATAATTTCCCAACAAACAATTTTCAACAAATTTAACAATCGAGATATAATCTCATAATTCAACATCAATTTAAACATAAAAAAAGAAGTTATATCCACCCTAACAGTAATTTCACAAACTATAAATCTTGTATTACAACTCATTCTCATCTCACAAATCATAATACCCAAATAAAAATTTCTCAACAAAAAACAATAAAGAAGACGAATATTAATCCAAAAAATTTTCTTCCCTTATTTCACAAAGCGTTGAAGTTGCATGTTAAAGCTCTCAACCCACAATAACAATAATTGAATATTTATTCATACTAGTTTTTGAGTTTGAGATGGATGAAAAAAGACATTTTTTAGTTTACTATTCTTATGGTCTAGGGTTAGATCACTTAATGATTTATTTCTAGTTATGATGGGTTTTCAATCTCTTCAAGTTATGGGTTTAGAAATCATTTTGAATTATGGGATTTTATAGCAATGTTTTTAGGGTATCAATTGTGGGTTTTGAAGTCAATGGTGTTTGAGGAGAAAATGGAATATCATGATCAAGAAAATGGAACTTAGTATTTTTAGTAAAATTAGGTTAGATTTTCCTTTAGGGGTAAATGTATATGGAATAAATTATTTTTTCCTCTTTGAACTAGTGTTAAATACATTTATTTCACAACTATTCTAAAGACCTATATGGTAGTCAAATAAGCCAAAATATGTTTTGTAGGACTTAATTTAGTTCCATGTTATGTCGATTGAGTCTTAATTTGATTGGTATTAGTATTGTTGTTAGTATAAGAGGATGTAGGTTCGAGTGTACTGAAGTACATTAACTTTCTATTTAAGGGTTGGAGAGGTGTATATAATACGAACCTATAATAATTATAACAAATACAAAATCAGTTTCTAAAATCTAGAAAGCGTATATCCTTTTGTTTTTAATAGGTAATATTCGAGACTTTGAGAGTCTAATTAAAATATTTTGAAATTTGAGAGCTAAATGCATTATGCAATAAATCATTTAATAATTATTTTTTATACCATCTTTGTAGTTAGGTAAATAAGTGCAAGTGTGGTTAAAAAAATAGTAAGTACTAGAAGAAAATGTATAGTATGTTTTGGACAAATGGCAAAACATCCAAAACTAGATAGGTAATGGATGAAAACAATACTCCAAACAAATTAGAGAGGTTTTTAAATCAAGCATCAAGATTTAACAAAAGAGAGCATTGACATTTTTGGACAGGAAGCAGATGATACATATTATTCCATGTGCTGCTGTCTTATTAAATTGGAAATTAAAATGGCATCAATCACATTTGTCCCTTGGATAATATTTTAAGCCAAACCAATTGATCCATGATAATATGATATCCATCAGATCTGTAGTACAAGAGTTAAACTCAAACTCAATATTTTTCAAAGGAGAAAGAAACACAAAGGAAAGAGATGAGGAAGACTACTACTACTATTTCTACATCATGTAAGAAATATCCTTGTAGTTTTCATTTCATATAGTTTTACTGAAATGTTGGCACTGCCATGCTTGCATGCTTCAGTAGCTTTCTATTATCTTTCTGAGTATGATGGCAAGGTTATTATAGGGTGTTTATATATACATATATTCCCAGATCAAATAAGGCTGAAACATGATTTTTAAATACCCCTCCCCTCTCCTCCATTGGTGAAAATGCCTGATCATGCGTATTTTCCTATGATGCATTTACTTTTTAGTAGAACAAGAAGAAGAGAATCGAATTCAAAGCCCATTTCTGTTTCTCTTTATTTTATTTAATCAGATGAATATGCTGCATGCATTTCAATAGCCAAATGTCGAGTGGCGAGTGCTAAAGAAGGAAAAGTTTTGAAAAGAGAATCATATAATAAATACATATATGGAGAGGAAATAAATGTCGTTGTTTCTACTATGTAAATATGTAAGTACGAGGCTACTTAGTGTAGGTGTTCATGTTTAAAATATTAATCTTTGAGAGAGGGAGAAGGGCTGGGAATTTGTATGATTCATGCTTATTTCTGGTGTTGTTATTTGATTGGGAACTCAAGCGGTTCATGATTTACCCAATATTGCAGTAATGTTGTGGATCACCATTTCTCTTCTCTTCTTCCTGGTCTCCCCTGCTACTTCAACAGAGGTAGATGGTGCAATTGCTTCCACCAAACAGAGACGTGAGCAAATTGTTGCACGTCAAGGCGCAGTTGCTGCCGATGATGGTCGATGTTCGACTATCGGGATGAATATTCTCCGGAACGGAGGCCATGCCGTCGATGCAGCGGTGGCTGCTTCCCTTTGCTTGGGGGTTGTAAGCCCGGGATCAAGTGGCATAGGTGGAGGAGCCTTCATGTTAATTAGAGAAGCTAATGGGAAAGCACAAGTATTTGACATGAGAGAAACAGCTCCAATGAAAGCCTCTCAGGTGAACAACAAATTGATTGACATTTCCATATGTTGAATATCCATCTGTTTATTTGTTTGTTTTTTCTTCATTAATTACTCCATTTTTCTCCATATCCAGAACATGTATGCAGGCAATGCTAATCTAAAAGCCAATGGTGGTCTCTCTATCGGAGTACCAGGGCAACTTGCAGGCCTTCACAAAGCTTGGAAACAACATGGAAAACTTCCATGGAAAAGACTGGTGAAACCAGCTGAGAGTCTTGCTCGAAAAGGGTTCAAAGTTTCTCCATATCTCCAAATGCAGATGGAAAGTTCGAAATCAGCAATCATGGCAGATAAGGGGCTTCGAGAAGTCTTCGCATCAAATGGGGAGCTTTTGAAAGTTGGTGACATTTGTTATAACAAGAAGCTAGCAAGAACTCTTCGAAAGATTTCAGTATATGGGGTACAAGCTTTCTATAATGGATCCATCGGGTTTAATTTAGTAAGAGATGTTCAAAAAGCTGGTGGGATACTCACATTAACTGACTTGAAGAAGTATGAAGTTAAAATGAGGGAACCCATCACAGCTAACGTACTAGGCCTTAAAATTCTTAGCATGCCACCGCCTTCCTCAGGGGGAGTTTCGATGACACTAGTAAGTATACTCTGGTTCATGCTTTCTGTCACAATTAACATCAATTTGTAAGATATTGTCAGAGTTTGATAGCTTGGTTTTTTTTTTTTAATCTTATTGTAACAGATATTGAACATTCTTGCCCAATATGCAATCCCAACCGGCCTTACAGGATCACTTAGAACCCATAGACTAATAGAAGCATTGAAACATGCATTTGCAGTAAGGATGAATTTAGGTGATCCTGATTTTGTAAATGTTTCCCAAGTTGTAGCCGATATGCTCTCTCCCAAGTTTGCACAAGAGTTAAAGAAAACCATTCATGACAACATGACTTTTGGTCCCAAGTATTATGGTGGAAGGTAAAACCACAGTTACCAAATAACCTTTAAATAAACATGCTTGCTTTTCCCCATCTCAATTAACTTTGATGTTAAAAATTTTGCATCCTGGCAGGTGGAACCAGATCGATGATCATGGAACCAGTCATGTATCCATAGTGGATACCAACAGAAACGCTGTAGCAATAACTAATACAGTGAATGCATTTTTTGGTTCAAAAATACTGTCACCAAGTACTGGTATAGTCCTCAATAATGAAATGGATGACTTCTCAATGCCGAGTAACAATAGCTCAAAAGATACCCCACCGCCGGCACCATCCAACTTCGTCCGCCCTGGCAAAAGGCCCTTATCTTCTATGACACCCACAATCATTTTGAAGGTTTGCTGCTTCAAAACATAATCTAACATCTAAAAAAATGATGGGTTTTTCACACATGTGATTCTTCAGGATGAGAAGCTGAAAGCGGTGGTGGGTGCAAGTGGAGGAGCTAATATCATTGCTGGGACTACACAGGTTTTGTTGAACCATTTTGCTCTTGCGATGGATCCACTCTCGTCTGTCATGGCACCAAGGGTCTACCATCAGGTTTTTTTTTTTTTTTTACTCTGTCATTTACAATCTGGGTTTGGTTTTCTTGATTTATCTGATATTGTTTTCTTTATGTGTTGATGTAGCTGATACCCAATGTTGTGAAGTATGAGAACTCGACAAATGTGATTGGCGACCATTTTGAAGTGCCCGAAACAATCAGGAAAGACCTTCAAAAGAAGGGACATATACTACAAGGTCCAGCCAGTTTAAGTGTTAGCCAATTTATAGTTCATAATTTAGATGGTTTGAAGGGAAATGGAGAACTTGTGGCAGTTAGTGACCCTAGAAAAGGAGGGTTCCCTGCCGGTTTCTAATACCCACGTTTAGTGGGATTGTGGGTGATGAAATTCAGGTCGCATGTGTGAGATTATAATCTTATGATCATTATTTAATCAAAATAATTGAGAATGAAATATATACTATCTCCAACACCCATTTCAAACCGGTTTAGAATCCATGTGCAGGATATCCTAATTTCCTGTTAGAGACCATCTATAATATCACGTTAATCTGCTCCAAGCCCCATCAAATTTCCATCAGCACTTTTCTACTGGCATCTATGTTTAGCTTGAAACTACTTGTAATTCTCTTTCCCCTTATCTTTTTGTTCTGTGCATGAACGTTCTTTCGTTCATGCTTCAAAAAGCTAATGAAAATGGATCCTTATGTGGAACTAAGATATCTAAAAATGCCCCCTACTAATCATCTTCTCTTTACAGATGACTGCTACATTTTTTTTAATGCTTCTCTACAGACTTGCAGATCTCTCAAGGCCTTGCTTACAAGATGTTGCTCTCTCTCATGTCTCCAAATAAATTTTGCTAAGTTCGAGCTCTTTCTCAGTCTTTCTACCAAGCAACATGTGAAGAGATGGTTTAGTGGCATCTTTAGCCAAAAATGTTAACTTTTCTGGAAGGTATTTGAGGCGTGAGCTAGAGAAATTGCATAAGAAGAAAGAGTTCTTTTACGACTTCTATATAAGATTAACAGCAAGCTAGCTTCATGGAGGACAAAATGCCTGTTGTTGGATGGGAGGCTCACTCTTATTAAATCCACTCTATAACTTTGCTTTCCCTCTATCCCCTTTCTACTTTCAAGCCCCCCCGAACATTTGTGATGAAATTGATAAGATAATTAGGGCCTTCTAGTAGGGTCACGACACAAAAACTTGGCAATTTCATCCTTGTCAATGGGATAAGCTTTGCGCTCCCATCTCACAAGGGGGCTTGGAAATCCGTAAGACTAAATGAAGCCCCCTCTCGAAAGTCGCAAGGCGAATAATAACGGACCAAAATTGTATGCTCTCAAAAGTTCTTAGAGCTCAATATTGCAGTCACACCCCCTTTGAATCTGTTAATCCAAAACCTTCTTACTCTTGGGTCTGGAAAGGCATTTTACCAGGTAAGGATATTTGTAACAGAGGAAAGGATGTTTAGTTCTAGGGTGGAAGAAAGAGTTGGACACTGTTGAACCACATGACTCCGACTTCCAAGTTCAAGCTGTTAGTACAAAAACTTCGGTAAGAAAAATCTTGAATACACGAATGGAGCACAAACAACAACTTGAATAGAAGACCAAGAAATAGGATAAGGTTCCAATGTGTGTATCAAGTCTTCTATTTGCCCTCACCTATATTCGGTGTGCAAATGAGTTTCAAACAAATGAACGTCAAAGATACAAAGAAATCTGATTATTATTTTTACTCTGACGAAAATAGTCCACTAAGCACTAACTAATGTAAATGAGAAAATCAATTTTTATAAAGAAATTCTACAATAATTTTTTATAAAACAATCTAATAATATTAGAAGATGGAGTAAAGATAGAATTTTAAGACTTGTTGGTATGGTTTCGAAATGAAATCTTATTCCTATTTATAAAAATTTTCATCTAATAACATAACTATTCAAGTTGTTTGAATAGTTATAATTCTTTGTCAAAAATCAAATATAGCTCTTAACCAAAAAGCAAAAGATATAACTTTTGATTTATTATATCCTTTCATTTATAGTTATTGAAACGCTATATATAAATTTTGTTGAAAATGTTTCAACACAAACCTACCTCCATCCTCATCTCATCATTTGGGATCAAAATAAGTCCCATAAATCTCTTGACACCAAGAGAGCCTTTGATCTCCTTAGTAGAACAGTCCCCGTACATGGAGGAGATGAGAAATTAGTTCACTTCGACTCTCTTACCAACTCATCCATCTCCAATTAGATTTTACAATGGCTCCAAGGAAATTGTATCAACTCTCACAATTCAAGAAATTTCTACATTGCTTTAACCTGTACCCTTTGGGTTATATGGAAGTCGAGAAGAAATAAACTCATCTTTCGAGGATCTAATCCATGTCCTATAGGGGCCATTACAAGAATTCCCGATTCTCAGCACCTATCTCGCTCATTCATCTCAGACTTTTCAATCAAAGAATCAACCTTCTCTCAACCTTAGTGACAGAAGGATATGACTAGAGTAGTAACCATTATTAAGAACTATAATGGATTCCAATTGCTATCCATTTGAAGCTTCATGTTTGCTAGCAAATTTTAGGCTAGAATTCTTATCCTCTGTGCTATTCTTTTGTCCAATATTCTTTTTTTTTTTTAATTTTAAATTCTCACAATATTTTTTCTTGTAAGTTACTGAAGACCAACATCAATTTTGAACACACTAAAACAACATTTAAAGTCGTTCAGAACCTCCAATTTGTCACCATTGAACAGCAACTAAAAAACAACCACATGCTAATAAGAGAAACAACGAAATGGACAACATATACTTCGAAAACTTTCATTAAAAACTACTGATACAATTAAAAAACATTATTATTATTGTTAAATAAAAAAATAACACGTCAACTAATAACAACGCACCACATGTCTGCATTTTATCCATGTAATCAATGTGTGTAGTGTATACTTGGTGAGAAACTAAAATAGAAAGTATTTTCTAATTAAATGGAGAACAAGTATTTGTCGAAATTGAATCTGTTTACATTTCAAAGATTAAACTTCATCTCTTCTTGAAACTTGGGGTTTCACCTTACCAAATATTCATCTATTCTATTCTATTCTATTCTATTCTCGTTCGTGTCTTAGTTGATTTTGAACTAACAAAATTACTAATCTTCTAAACGTTCTGCAATGTCGAGTGAGTGCTCAAAATTACGCCATGGTTCGAGGGGTATTCTCTGTTCTTGCAGATCCAGGGCACATACTCCTTAAAGTAAATGGAAGAAATTCTACAGATGTTAAAAATACAAAGAGGTTGACCTGAATTTATTCAAACATGATCTTTAAATCCCCTTCCCCATTAATGTAAATGCCTGATCATGTATTTTTCTGTAATGCATTTTTTGTTTGTTTACTGTCTTTTTATGTTTGGATTTATTTATTTATTTATTTCAATATGAATGTTCTTTGAATATTGCAGTAATGACATTAATGTTGTGGATCACCGTTGCACTCCTCTTCTTCCTGGTCTCCCCTGCAACTTCAACTGAGGATGGTGCAAGTGCCTCCACGAAACGGAGACGTCAGCAAATTGTTGCACGTCATGGCGCAGTTGCTGCTGATGATGGCCGATGTTCGACGATTGGGTCGAATGTTCTCCGGCACAGAGGTCATGCCGTCGATGCAGCTGTGGCTGTTTCCCTTTGCTTGGGGGTTGTAAGCCCAGGATCAAGTGGCTTAGGTGGAGGAGCCTTCATGCTATTCAGAGAAGCAAATGGGAAAGCACACGTGTTTGACATGAGGGAAACAGCTCCAATGAAAGCTTCCCAGGTTCACACCACCTAATACTAATTTTTTTCATATGTTGAATAGCCATCTGTTTTTTTGTGTTTTTACTTCTTTAATCACTCCAATTTTCTCCATATTCAGAACATGTATGCAGGCAATGCTACTCGAAAAGCCAAGGGTGGTCTCTCTATCGGAGTGCCAGGGCAACTTGCAGGCCTTCACCTAGCTTGGAACCAACATGGAAGGCTTCCATGGAAAAGACTGGTGAAACCAGCTGAGAATCTTGCTCGAAAAGGGTTCAAAATTTCTCCATATCTCCACATGCAGATGGAAAGCTCGAAATCAGCAATCATGGCAGATAAGGGGCTTAGAGAAGTCTTCACATCAAATGGGGATCTTTTGAAAGTGGGTGACATTTGTTATAACAAGAAGCTAGCAAAAACTCTTCGAAAGATTTCAGTATATGGGGTAGAAACTTTCTATAATGGATCCATCGGGTTTAATTTGGTAAACGATATTCAGGAAGCTGGTGGGATACTGACGATAACTGACTTGAAGAAGTATAAAGTTAAAGTAAGGGAACCCATTACAGCTAACATTCTAGGCCTTAAAATTATCACCATGCCACTGCCTTCCTCAGGGGGAGTTTCAATGATGCTAGTAAGTATATTATGGTTCATCTTTAATACCATGACATTTAGCATCATTATGATTTTAATGGTAATAAAAAAGTGTGATAAATTGGGATTTTTACCTTCTTGTAACAGGTATTGAACATTCTTGCTCAATACGCAATCCCATCAGGCCTTTCAGGATCACTTGGAACCCATAGACTAATAGAAGCATTGAAACATGCATTTGCAGTAAGGATGAATTTAGGTGATCCTGATTTTGTAAAGGTGTCCAAAGTAGTAGCCGATATGCTTTCTCCCAAGTTTGCACTAGAGCTGAAGAAAACCATTAATGACAACAGGACTTTTGGCCCCAATTACTATGGTGGAAGGTAAAATCACAATTACCAAATAACCATAATGCTCTGTTCTGTACATCCCCATGCTTGCTTTTCTCCATCTGAATTAACTTTGACGGTAAATTTTTGCATCCTGGTAGGTGGAACCAGATCCATGACCATAGCACTAGTCATTTATCCATAGTGGATACCAAGAGAAACGCTGTATCCATAACTAATACAGTGAATGGATTTTTTGGTTCAAAAATACTGTCTCCAAGTACTGGTATAGTCCTCAATAATGAAATGGATGACTTCTCCATGCCAAGTAACAATAGCTCCGGAGACACCCCACCGCTGGCACCGCCCAACTTCGTCCACCCTGGCAAAAGGCCCTTATCGTCTATGACACCCACAATCGTTTTGAAGGTTTGCTGCTTCAAACATAAACTAACATCTAAAAAAAAATGATTGGTTTCTTTCCATTAAGGGAAAGTTTGGTTTTTCACACGTGATTCTTCAGGATGAGAAGCTGAAAGCGGTGGTGGGTGCAAGTGGAGGAGCTAATAACATTGCTGCGACTACACAGGTTTTATTGAATCATTTTGCTCTGGGGATGAATCCACTCTCGTCTGTCATGGCACCAAGAGTCGACCATCAGGTTTTTTTTCTTTTGCTGAAAACTCTTGCCATCTACATTCTGGGTTTGGTTTTGTTGATTATCTGATGTAGTTTCCATTGTGTGTTGATGAAGCTGATACCCAACGTGGTGAGGTATGAGAATTGGACAAGTGTGATTGGTGACCATTTTGAAGTGCCTGAAACAATCAGGACAGACCTTCGAAAGAAGGGGCATGTCCTAGAACGCGCAACCAGTGCAACTGAGAGCCAATTTATAGTTCATGATTTAGATGGTAAGGGACATGGAGAACTTGTGGTAGTTAGTGACCCTAGAAAAGGAGGATTCCCTGCCGGTTTCTAATGCCCCATTGTGTGGGACTGGGGGAGATGCAATTTAGGTAGCAAGTGTGAGATAAGTTGTAAGCAACGAATGAAAAAAAATCGTGATATTCAGATTATTCAATTTAAACTATCATAAGTTATGTATTTTGGTTAATATTGGTTTTCTTTACATGAACAAAAGGGTAAAATTATCTGTATATGCTGATTTTAAAAAATATTTTGAAATTTAGACTGAATTTTTTATTATTTAAAGAAATGGGCTACTTTTGTTGACGGGGTGTAAAACCGGGTCATGTGGACCTGTTTTTGAAAAGCACTTTATGCAAAAAGTGCTTTTTATTTACATGTCATTACCTTTAGTAAGATGGTTAAGTATTGATATTTATCTTTACACCTCAATAAGGCTTGTAAATAAATAGAACATTCAATGAACAATTCATGAATGATTCGATTTTTGTTCGTTTATGCTTGCTTATTAAGCTAAATAAATTAACATGAACAAAATTTTGAAGCTTGTTTATTAAATGAACCGAACACAAACAAAGTTTGTTCTATTCATTTATGTTCATGAACAAGCTTGTTTAAGTTCGTTTAAAGCTCGATTAATAAATCATTTAAACCTTGTTTATTATTCTGTTAGTATATATCAATAAAATTATGATGGTTTATGCGTTTTTTAATAATATAATTATTAATATTTATGTTTGTATTATAAAATAAAGAGAGATAGAAATAATAAAGAACAAAGAAAATATGAAAGCAACAGAGAATGTACTTTATTAACCAAAGAGATGATTACAATGCTTCATTAGAGCCTCTATTTATAGGCATAAGAAGTATAAAAGAATTAGAGATCTAATTCTAATAACTATTAAAATTTAAAGTACATCACAACTTTATCTTGACCATGATGGACATCTACTTAATAAGATATTCATAACACTCCCCTTTGGATGTCCATTGATAGATAATGTGCCTCGTTAAAACCTTATTAGGAAAAACCTAGTGGGATAAAAAACTAATGAAGGAAAAAGAGTACACAATCTTCTATTACAAGCTACCTCGTTAAAAACTTTTACCAGGAAAACCCAATGGGACAAAACCTTGATTAAAGGAAAAGAGTACAACTTGTTTTTAGACTCCCCCTGATGGCAACATTACATTACATCTTTGAGTCGACGCATTTCAATATTGTGTAGCGGTCTTTCAAATGTTGAAGTTGGCAATGTCTTAGTAAAAAGGTCTGCTAAATTCTCACTAGAACGAATTTATTGAACATTTATATCACCTCTTTTCTCAAGATCATGGGTGAAGAATAATTTTGGTGAAATATGTTTCGTTTTGTCACCTTTGATATAATCACCCTTCAATTGATACATGTTGCATTATCTTCGTATAAGATAATTGACATATTTTCCTGTAAAGGCAAATTACATATCTTCTAGATATGTTGGGTCAATAACCTTAACCAAACACACTCTCGACTTGCCTCATGCATTGCAATTATTTTTGCATGATTTGAAGAAGCAACAACTAATGTTTGCTTTGTTGAACGCCATGATATGACAGTATCCCCACATGTAAATAAATATCCTGTTTGAGATCGACCTTTATGTGGATCTAATAAGTATCCAGGATCAACATAGCCAACTAATAGGGATTTTGAATCATTTGAATAAAATAACCCCATATCAATAGTCCCTCTGAGATATTTAAATACATGTTTAATTCCATTCCAATGTCTGCGTATTGGAGAAGAATTAAATCTTACTAACAAGTTTACAGCGAAAGTTATATCAGGTCTTGTGTTGTTTGCAAGATACATCAATGCCCCTATGACACTTAAATATGGTACTTCAGGACCAAGAAACTCTTCACCATCCTCGCAAAGAAGAAATTGATCTTTATTCACATCTAATGATCGTTCAACCATTGTAGTACTTAATGGGTGTGCTTTATCCATGTAAAATTTCTTTAATATCTTTTCTATATAAGTTGATTAATGAACATGAATTTCATCTTTTAAATGCTTGATTTGTAAGCCAAGATAAAACTTTATTTTTCCAAGATTTTTCATCTCAAATTCTTTCTTTAAACAATTTACTGTATTTTGAAGCTCTTCAGGAGTTCCAATAATATTTAGATCATCAATATAAACAACAATTATCACAAAATCTGATCCAAACCTTTTTATAAAGACACATGGCCAAATTGGATCGTTTTTGTAACTTTTTTTTTAACAAGTATTCACTAAGACGATTGTACCACATACGTCCAGATTGTTTTAATCCACATAAACTTTTCTTTAATCTGATCGAGCAATTTTGTAACACTCCTTACCCGTATTCCTGTTCGGAACAGAGTATGGGGTATTACTAAATTTTTTTTTTAAATTTTGACAGCGTTTCTGCTTATTTTTGCTTAAACCTCCTGCAAGTTTTCAAACATAATTCAATATTCCAACCAAGTTCAGTTGTATAAACATACACAATTTAACCATTAATAAACACCATATTTTAAATCGAACCTTAACATATAGTTACATGGTGATTCCACATTACATAAGTCGTCTATACACGCCATAATTTCCGGAATTCTAGTTGCAAAGTACCCAAACGTGGATGATAGTGTAGATGACTGTCTGACTCCGTTCCAATTCCGAGTTGATGTAAATCACTATAATCAAGGGAAAAATAAAAACGAGTAAGCATATAGCTTAGTAAGTAAACATATGATAAATAAGTAATTTCTCACATGACTACACCATAGAGTAAATTTATTCACAATTAAATTTCATTGTTTGTGTAATTTCCAGCAAGCTGTTTTTCTGCGTCATAGTCACTAATTTATTTTTTATCTGGAGCTACAGCGCTCCAAATTGAATTTCGTAAATTTTCCCTGAAACTACACCCATACATCTTTATATCATAAAATTTTCAGAATTTTTGGTCGAGCCAATTAGTACAGTTTATTCATTAAATCTTCCCCTATTTTCCTACTCGATAGACCTTCCCTTACAAAAATTCACATAACTCTCTGTACAAGTTTCAAAAAATGTTCTAATTTGTTTCTATTGAAAATAGATTCAAAAAGGAATCCAGGAATATAGATTTCAAGCCATAAATATTTTTGTAGAATTTTTGGTGATTTTCCAAAGTTGGAACAGGGGATTTCGAAATCAATCCAGCCCTGTCTCAGTAAAATTCAAATATCTCCAAAAATATAACTCTTTTGCTTACTCTATTTCTTTCATATGAAAATAGACTCATCCAGCTTCAATTTCATATATTATTCAGCCTCCCATTCATTTTCCATAATTTATGGTGATTTTTCAAAGTTGCCCAACTGTTGTTGTTCAACACAGTTTTGTATTTAAATTGTTTCTTTTGCATTTTTGATATTTCCTCCCATCTTATACATGGGTCGATTTAGTATCAAACCCAATATTCCTCCCATAAACTTGTCCACCACATATAAATATTCACCTTCCCAATTTACTCGTTGAACACTTGGAATGTTAACCGTTATCGGTGGATTCAGCACTTAGCAACCACCAATGAGTCGGGGAATCAGCACTTAGCAACCCCTTTCACATTTAAGATACGGTGGGT
The DNA here is from genome assembly GCA_008044935.1 of Gossypium turneri. Classification (NCBI taxonomy): domain Eukaryota; kingdom Viridiplantae; phylum Streptophyta; class Magnoliopsida; order Malvales; family Malvaceae; genus Gossypium; species Gossypium turneri. The sequence goes on along the minus strand of CP032572.1, from coordinate 6,197,084 downwards.
TCAGCACTTAGCAACCACCAATGATTCGGGGAATCAGCACTTAGCAACCCCCTTCACATTTAAGATACGGTGGAATCAGCACTTAGCAACCACCAATGAGTCGGGGAATCAGCACTTAGCAACCCCTTGGGGGAATCAGCACTTAGCAACCCCCTTCAAATTTAAAATACGGTGGAATCAGCACTTAGCAACCACTAATGAATAGGCGAATCAGCACTTAGCAGCCCCTTGGGGGAATCAGCACTTAGCAACCCCCTTTTTATTCAATGTAATCTGGCCTATTCCGAGTGTTCAACCGGAAACCGTGTTTTTCAACACTTTACCACCTTTCCCCACTTAGCCACATTTTTTTTTTTAGAATCTTTGCCAAATATTCATTCTATGTTCAAATAAATCTCAACACATATTAAATAATATCAAAATAATGCATTATTTCACATGTTTACTTACCTTGGTGCAAAATATCGTAATTTTGCAATTCACTCCACTATCTTTTCTTTTCCTCGTTTGAGATAACCTTCACGTCTCTCTTGATCTATAATAGCAAATTTAACTCGTTTAATATTCACATTTATTAAAATAATTCTCCACCCAACTTTTTGAAAAATTACAATTTTGCCCCCAAACTTTTGCATAATTACACTTTTGTCCCCAAGCTCGGAAATTAAACTTCATCTCTTATTCTTATGTTTTATGACATACTGAACATTTTTCCCTTCTATGGCAACATCAAATTCCCACTCTAACACATACTTTTGAACATTAATTATTTTTACCGATTATGTCTATTTACCCGTTTTCGCTTAAAATCGCTTAGCAAAAGTTGTTTAACATAATTTCTAGCTTCATATTCCACCATAAAACAGAAAAATAAACACTTTTCACCTATGGGTATTTTTCCAAATATGAACCCTAACATGAATTATTGATAAAATAAGCTAAACCGAGCTACGAGGATTTCAAAAATGCAAAGAACATTAAAAACGGGGCTAAGATGCACTTACTATGAGCTTGAGAAAGCAAAGAAACCCTAACTATGGTGTCTTCCAAAATTTGGCAGCAACTATGGAGAAGATGACACCATTTCTCCATCTTTTTCCCATTTTATTTCTTTTTATTACTAAATGACTAAAATGCCCTTCCTTAAAAAAATCTATTTCTCTCATTTCTTATGTCTATTTTTGTCTACCAATTACTAATGGTCTAATTACCACATAAGGACCCCCAATTTATAATTTCATATCAATTAGACACTTCTAATATATAAAGCTAAACTTTTGCTCTTTTTACAATTTAGTCCTTTTGACTAAATTGAGTGCCCAAACGTCGAAATTTTCGGACAAAATTTTTACGAAATTTTTCCGTAAAATTGTAGACCATAAAAATATAATAATAACCATATTTTCTCTCGTCGGATTTGTGGTCCCGAAACCACTATTCCGACTAGGCCCAGAATCGGGCTGTTACAAATTTTCTCAATAAACTCTATATCTTTTTAGGGTTTTAAATCCTTTAGGGATTTTCATATAAATTTCACTATCAAGTGTACCATATAAATTGGATGTAACAACATCCATTAGATGCATGTCAAGTTTTTCACATACTGCCAGACTAATGAGATATCTAAACGTGATTGCATCCACTACAGGAGAATATGTCTCTTCATAATCAACGCCAGGCCTTTGCGAAAATCCTTGTGCTACAATTTGAGCTTTATATCTTACGACTTCATCAATTTCATTTTGTTTTCGTACAAATACCCATTTATATCCTACCGGCTTTACATCTTTAGGTGTTTGGAGTACAAGTCCAAAAACTTCACGTTTAGAAAGTGAATTCAATTTTGCCTGAATTACATCTTTCCATTTTTGTCAATCTTTTCTATTTTTACATTCCTCAATAGGTTTAGGCTCAGGATCTTCATTTTCTTTTATTATTTCAATAGCAATATTATAAACAAAATTGTTGTCGACAACTACTTTTTTTTTCGGTTCTATCTTTTTCTCGTATTGACATAACTTATTGATATCTCTTTATTTTCATCATTTTCATTTTCACTTTTAGGTAGCTGAATCTCTTCTTGAGTTTTATAATTAGTTATGTCATCGGTTTCTTCAGGAGGCCTCCACTAGATGACCATTTTGAATTTTTCCTCCTTTTCTTTTACGAGGATTTTTATATTTGGAACTGACCAATCTTCCACGCTTCAGGCATGGATTACTTTCTTTTGCACTAATAATTTGCCCTATTAGGACATCAATTCGTATTGGAGCATTTTCAGCTAGTATGTGAGATTTAATGAATCTGGCAGTTGATTTATAAAATGCATCATCTGTTGAACTTTTGGTTCGCATTGCTTTGTACGAGGATCTTAGACATTAATAATTCATTTCAAGTACTTTATTAATACAACTTTTTACCCTCTCCCCCTAATGCTGGGAAAACTGACAACTTATGTCATAATTAAATCCCGAATTAATAGCTCAAATATTATAAGGAGACTCATATAAATATAGATTCCCAATATCTTATTATGACCCATCTTTTTGTATTGTGGTGGAGCAGTTGGAACATATACCGCATATCCAAAAATTGTAAGATGGGAAATATTTGGCTCATGACCAAAAATCAATTGTAATGGGGAATATTTATAATTTATTGGCTTGATGCGTACATGTAATTCAATACAATCTCATGTTGAACTAGAAAGTTTTGTTCTCATAAGTAATGATTTAGCTATTAGTTGGAGGCATTTGATAAACAATTCAGCTAAATCATTTTGTGTGTGAACAAGAGCTACAGGATGTTCAACTTTTATCCCAATTGACATGCAATAATCATTGAAAACTTGGGATGTAAAATCACCAACATTAGCAAGATTAATTGTTTTAATTGCATAATCTGAAATTAATCATTTAAACAAGCAATCTCGCAAACGTCAGGTTGCAAGTTGATAACGCATGTGATTATTTAGTAGATGCATCTACCAAAATCATATAATATCAAAACCATCCACATGGTGGATGAATGAGCCCATATTCATTTCAGAAATGCAAGACATTAAATCTCAACTTTAGCTAGTGAGTGTCTAAGAATCAATTTTCATTAAGAACAATCAACTAATAATGAGAATTAGTTAAATTAAAGAATCTTCTGGTTCTTGAATGAATGTCCATATGAATTCTCAATTAATTTTCGCATCATATATGATCCAGGATGGTGTAACTGGTCATGCCAAGTAATACATGCATTTGTATTAGTAAACTTCTGGTTTACTTTAACATGTGTTTCAATTGTACTAAATTGTAACAAATTGATAATTTTATTATCATTCCTTTTAATTTGTATCCACATATAAGTACTATTGTGACATTTACTACTGGAAATGTCTAAATCAATGTGAAGTTTATAATGTCACTAAGTCAATAAATATAATTTTCAAATAATTATATGTAGTATTCGCTTCAAGGAATATGCCAAAATCTTCAAATGCCCAAAAATCTATTAATAGCAAACTTTGAGAGTGGATCTTATTTTCCAAGTGTACAACAGGTACATAACCAATGACTTTTCATACATAAGTTTTCTCTCTTGTAAGTTCTTATAAATAATATTTTACCATGTAATTTTAATTGAGAACTTATTCTGAATACTGTAGAGTTATACTCACAGTTTAAAAAAAAATTGCAACTTTAAGTGCATCCAACCATAATAAGCTTTAGATAGAATTATCATATTCTATTGCTCATAATTAGATCTTTCACAATCAAATATTTTGCTTTCAACCCTTTAATGAGGATGATGACAAAAGAATATCACAAAGATTATAAAATAAATATAAATTAATAACGCAATCCAGTTTTTATTCATATGAAATATAATATTTTCCTCATTCACAATCTCAATATGAGATCCATTACAAATATCTTTTTAAAAGTAATGCATTAAATCACAAATTTTGTGCTTTTTAGATATTGATATATTAGCTCTTCTAGAGCTTTCAACTAATTTTGTACTATCAAATATTGGAAAATATTTGTTTGTTTCAGTACCAAATAAGATAAATATTTTCTATCTGTAATGATAAAATTCATTACTACATTTTCATATTCTTCCTCAAAGAATATTAATAGAAATAAAATATTTGGGCATATGCCACATATGTGGCCAATAATATTTCATATCATATTGATAACATAAGTTATCTTTACCCTTTGAAGAGTTATCTTGAGAACTCTTATTGTTCTCTTATTTATTACTATGTTCCTACTTTTAGTGGTCCATGAGTATATCTTTTATTTTCTTGAGGAATGCAACAAATCTAGTAGGACGGACTTATAAACATCTTAATAGATTCTTTATTTCATAATCACCATCACAAACATGCGTGAGATTTCAAATCAAAATCTACCTATTCATGTTATGATTAGTCTCCAATTATAATAAACATGATATAATAAATAAAACATAGTAAAATATACAAGATCTTTAACATCATCGTCCTCACCTTAACTATTATCACAAGCACTATTACAAGTAATAAAACAATTTTGTTTTCGTAATAACATTTACAATCTAATAGTAAAAATCATTTAATAAATAATCAAAATTTTCGTGTACGATGCTTGAAAATTATCTTATACATATTGTACCAAATTTCAATACCACATATAAGTTATAAAACCTTATCTTGCTCTAATAAAATATTTATAAGTTCAATTTAAAAGATATCATACAATCATTCAATATTAGCAAGTTAATAAGACTAAATCACTACAGCAGAACAGGTTTTTAGCGGCGTTTTTTTAGGTCTTTAGCGGCGCTTTTTAACGCCACAAACTCCATTTCCGGCTCTTCTAGAAGTGCCACAAAAAATGCCGCTAATGACAACGTCGCTAACTTTTGCGGCGCTTACATAAAGAAACGCCGCTAAAGATCATGTTCTTTAGCGGCGCTTAGAAAAAAACGCCGCTAAAGATCATGATCTTTAGCGGCGCTTAAAAAAAAACGCCGCTAAAGATCATGTTCTTTAGCGGCGCTTAGAAAAAAACGCCGCTAAAGATCATGTTTTTTAGCGGCGCTTACAAAAAAGCCGCTAAAGATAATGTTCTTTAGCGGCGCTTAGAAAAAAAACGCCCCTAAAGATCATGTTCTTTCGCGGTGCTTAGAAAAAAACGCCGCTAAAGATCATGTTCTTTAGCGGCGCTTAGGAAAAAACGCCGCTAAAGATCATGTTCTTTAGCGGCGTTTTGGAAGAAAACGCCTCTAAAAGTAATGTTCTATAGCGGCACTTCTTCAAAAACGCCGCTAAAAGTAGTGTTCTTTAGCGGCGCTTATTTCACAAACGCCACTGTTTTGATATGACTTTTAGCGGCGCTTTTTTAAAAAACGCCACTAATTTTGGGATTTTTTTAAAATTAAATTTTTTGTTTTTTTCAGCCCTCCTGCAACAGCAAATCAAAAGCAACCAAATCTAAACTAACCAAAAATAATAAATTTATATAATATTTCAAATTAAATGACTAAAATAATATTAATTGATAAATAAAAGTGAATTCATACTTTTCTTTACAAAAGCGTTAAAAGTATTTATGCAACATACACTATGACGGCTTGAGACTGCTGAAACATCTTCATCATAATCTAAAGCTGCTGTTGAAGTTCGTTGTACTTTTTGCTCAGCTCTGCTTCTCTCGATGCCACATCTTTTTGAAGTCGTAGCTGTAGTTCTTCATATTTCTTTTGAACCTCTGCTTCTATTGCTGCTTCTCTCGCTGCTTCTCTCGCTGCGACTTCTGCTTCTCTCGCTGTAGCCTCTACTTCCCTTGCTGCCGCCTCTGCTTTATGTTGCTGCTGAAGTTCTTCATATTTCCTTTGAACCTCAAATGTGGTCGCTTGCATCTGAGCCATCTGGTCTTTTAACCTCTGAACTTCAGCTTGAGATTGACTCCCCGAAGCTATGTATTGGTGCGAGCTGGATCCAAAATATTGGGTTGGGCTGATAAAAGATCCTTGAAATCAAACCCGACCATACTTTTCAGGACCCAAAACTTCAGTAATAATCCGGTTATCAATGTCTTCAAGATGAACAGAACTATCACTAGAAGCAATCGCTTCGTACTCCGTCTTTTTTTCCTTTAGTTTTTCCTAATAAATAAATCACATAGTTAGGAACGCAATATATAGTAAAAAACACAAATGCAATATAACAATAGTCGCATTACATGCAATGAATTAAACCATTAGAAAATAAACACTATAAATAACTAAAACAAGTGAACTCGTATTAAGTAAACGTACCATAATTTCACCAGCTTCAGGAGTCATAGCAGATTCATCTTTCTTCTTATGTGTAATTTCAAAAAGTTGTAGGCGTCCAACTTTTTGACCGGACGACCGTTCCTATAATATAGTAGTAAAAATATTATTTAATAGAAAGTTATACATATTTGAGAATATTAAAAAATTAAAAATACCTCCGCCTCAGCTACACATGCAAAACTTCTCGACCCGGCTGTGTGAGTGAATTTTTGTTGCTGCCGGCTACTTTTTCCAACTCGTTCACGATCCTACGTTATAAAATTTTTAGTACGTAAGTAGTAAATACTATAAACCAAAATAATTTCAATAGTTTGGAAGTACGTCGTACCTCGCCTTTCTGAGAATGCCAAAATCTAACCGCATCTTCCCATTGGTACCTCAACATACCCGGCGGGACATTTTGTAATTTCTCATCGAGGGTGATTTTCGTCTTATAATAATTTTTCTTCAAAGTACTTTTATTATCTCTCCATCTTTTTCCCAATGCCTTCTTTGCATAAGCATCGGAGACCTCTAAAGCAAACCTCGCCTACAAAAAACACAAGTTATGTAAGTAAATATAAATGAAACTATTTCCCAAGCATTACAGATGACATTAACATTTTGTTACCTTAATATTATCGAGGGCTTGGTTTTTGTTGCTATCAGGCATTTGACGCCATGACTCGTAGTTGATAGGTAACATATTCGGATTTCGTGCTAAAATGCCCATGTATCCTGCTAAAAGTCGAGCTTCTGATCCAACAGGCTGACCAAAACTGTTTCTACATACCTTGACACGCTCGACTGGATCTAACTCGTATAACTCTCTAAGTATCGTACGTCCTCGACCTCTACGCGTCCCACCATTTTCAGCTACAAATGGTATATTATAATATAAGAATTTGAAAAATAAATCAATTATAAGTCAACACGCATGGAATTAATGTAAGTTACTTTGAACTTCCGTAGGATCCTCGTGTATAATCGGAACATTCGAAGATCCAATTGCTGTCTGTTGTTCAGTACTATTTGTTTCTGTCGAGTTTGGATCATTTTGAACAATGCTTTCCCTTATAATTTTCCTTCTAGGCATTTTATCTGCAATACACATAAAATGTAATTAAACTTAATAACTAATTACAACAATAACAGCACATATAAAAAAACGAGTTATATAATAAGACCAAGATTTAATACTAATGTAAGTTACATATAATTAAACAATCGTAAAATCTTACTACATCATTATTCGTAAATATCTTCATCCATATCCTGACGAACCCATTGAAATTGTGCACTAGTACTAGGGATATTATCGTTTAAGTTTTGTTCTGGAAATGACAAAGTTTCTGATCTGTCGTCGATGTTATCTCTACTTCCACTGCCCATGTCAAACAAGTCTCTAGAGATGTTACGGAGTACAACGTACCAACCCTCATCAGTTGGATCTTTTGAGTAAAAAACTTGTTTGACTTGACTTGAGAATACATACGGCTCATCTATCAGTTGTTGTCCTGTGTGAATCAATCGGTCAAAGTTCACCATTGTAAAACCAAATTGATCTTGCTTGATTCCACGAGCTGTATTAACATCGGCCCAATCAGCTCGAAATAAGACAACTTTCCATTTGCCGTAGTAATCCAACTCAATTATGTCAGTAAGCTGTCTGAAATATTCCACATTTCCCTCGACAGGATTATTGTCCCTAGCGCTAGCATAACTTGTAATTGCAGAATTAACAACTATTCCACAATTTTGCGTTCTCCTCAACCTCTCGCGATATTTTGTATGAAATCTGAATCCGTTGATGAGGAACGCACTATATCTTTTAACCACTCGATTTGGACCTTGGGAGAGCCATTTAACTTCGTCGTTTACGCTCTTCCCATTCCAAACCTATTGAATGGAAAGTAAACTAGGTAATTAAAAATGTTATGAGAAAGCATTATAATTTGTAAGCGAAAGCTCCAACCACATACCGTTTGGCTTAACCATTCATAAAAAGATTCTGTAAACAACTTATTGATATCTCGATGTTGTGTTCTTCGGGAACGCGCACGAGATCTCAATATTTGTTTGTACTCACTGTGTTAAAAAATGTGATCTTTGTTAGAAGATAAAAAATTTTTAGTTTGATAAATATTTATCAAATTTGTAGAAATTACTTCCGTAAAGGTTCCAATGATTCGTGGTGAAACAGAACATATCGATGTGCTTGTACCCACGATAAATTATCTAATTCCGTAATTTCAACTTTGCCGATTGGTTGTCCAAAACTTTGGAACAAATAAGTATCGGCTAAGTCATAGTCCGTGAGTCCAGCATTCCTATTTGGTCTGTTCAACCTTGTTTCGACATCTTCCAAATATCTCGAGCAGAAGGTCATACATTCCTCTGCCAAGTAGCCTTCAGCAATCGATCCTTTTGGATATCGCTTGTTGCGGCAGTAGGACTTTAATTTGGATAGGAACCTAAACACAATATACAACATTATCAAAAGTTGTAACTAAAGGCATTGAGGTGAATGAAGGAAAATTTTAAAAATAATTCTTTAAGACCTTTCTATGGGATACATCCATCGATAGGAAACGGGTCCGCCAAGAATTACTTCGTTCGGGAGATGAATTATCAAGTGAACCATAATGGTGAAGAAGGAAGGTGGGAAGATTTTCTCCATGTTGCATAAAGTCAAAGCGGCTCGATCCTGTACCTTCTGAAGTTCTTGAACATCCAAAACTTTGCCACAAATGGCTTTCATTATGTTGGATAGTTCAATGATACAAGACGTCACCTTCTTGGACATACAACATCGTAGAGCAACTGGCATTAAATCTTGCATCAAGATGTGATAGTCATGTGATTTTAGCGAATATAATCTTCGATCTTTAACACTAACACATCGAGATATATTTGATGCATACGCATTCGGAACCTTTATATCCTTCAACACCATGCAAAATAGTTCTTTCTCCGTCTTGGACATTGAGAAAATAGAAGGCGGCAACCGATATTTCCCATTCGGAAGTGGATTGGGATGAAGATCAGGCCGAATTCCCATTTGGACTAAATCAAGTCGACTCTTAAGATTGTCTTTTGATTTTCCATCGACGTTCAAAATTGTACTCACAATATTATCGCAGACATTTTTCTCAATGTGCATAACATCAAGATTGTGTCGTAAAAGGTGATGCTCCCAATAATGCAACTCAAAAAAAACTTCTTTTTTTTCCACAAGTCCGCCTCATTAGGATCGTCCTCTTCGTCGGAGCTTTCATCGGCATCATCATTTGATCTTCTGTTTCTCTGCATGTTTGACAGTTGGTTCATCTTCCCATAAATGAAATTCATATCTTCCAACATGAACAAGATTTCAGAGCCACTGGTCTGGGAAGGAGCTTCTCTGAACTCTTCATTGCCGTCAAATACAGAACTCTGAAATCTAAATCTATAATTTTCCGGTAACCACCGACGATGCCCCATATAAGAGAACTTCTTCCCATTGTACAACCATTGCGAGCATGTTTGTGCAGCACAACAAGGACACGCATAACAACCCTTAGTACTCCAACAGGATAAATTGGCATAAGCGGGAAAGTCATTAATGGTCCACATCAAAGCTGCACGTAAATTAAAGTTCTCCTTTCTCAGCACATCGTATGTCTCGACACCAGCCCATAATTGTTTGAACTCTTCAATAAGTGGCTGTAAATAAATGTCGATATCATTCCCGGGCCCTTTCTCTCTAGGGATAATCATAGATAAGATAAGGGAAGATTGCTTCATGCAAATCCATGGAGGCAGATTGTAAGGAACAAGCACTACTGGCCAAGTACTGTAGGCAGTGCTCATGATCTTGAAAGGATTAAATCCATCAGATGCTAGCCCAAGCCTCACACTCCTAGGATCGCCTGCAAAGCTTGGAAATTTATTGTCAAATGCTTTCCAAGCTAAAGAATCTACCGGATGCCTTAGTAATCCATCATCGGTTCGTCCATCATGGTGCCACGTCATTGACTCCGCTGTCTTCGATGACATGAAAAGCCTTTGAAGCCTTGGTATCAACGGAAAATACCGCAAAATCTTAACTGGCTTCTTCCTCAACTGTACATCATTTTCATCGTCGTTCTCGTCTTCTGTGTTTCTATTTATCCAACGGGATTGGCCGCATACATGACAGCACTGTTGGTTTTTCCGATCGCCCCAATACAACATGCAGTCATTTGGGCAACTATGGATTTTGTTGTACCCAAGGCCTAAATCTTTTATCATTTTCTTCATATCCTTGCATGACTGAGGGATTTTTGCAAACAGGAACATCTCTCTCAAAAACTCTAATAGCATTGTCAACGAGTTTTCGGTCCACCCTCCCAAACATTTTAACTGAAAAAGATGAACACAGAAGGCCATTTTTGAAAATTTTGATCCCTCATACAGTTCTTCGTTCATGTCATTAAGTAGAGCGTAGAACTTCACCGCTTCTCCATTTGGCTCTTCATGAGGTACACTACTTCCCGGTTCGGTAAAAGCAGTTCCACCAATATTACAATCATCAGATGCCATAAAATCCCCTGGGAACAATTGCACACCATGATTGTGCATATTAAATGCATGTCATCTCCTCTATCAGACTGATGGTAAGCAGTACCAGGATAAGATACCTCCATCGTTGAAGAGGAAGTACTTCTAGGGCATTCTCCATGAAAAAGCCATTGCTTATAACCCTTAACAAACCCATCAACAATTAGATGCTCGTATACAACCTCATGATAATGCCAGTTTATGTTGACACACTTCTTACATGGGCAAAGAATCATGTTCTCTTGGCTTGCATATTGAAATGCAAAATTTAGAAAACTCTGCACCCCATTTCGATAACCGTTGCTAACCCTTGACAAATTCATCCAAGACCGGTCCATTTCTTAATTCTTGAAGTCTGACGTTGATGTAAATTTGCACGGGTTAGTCAAAACGCCAGTTATAACTATAAATGAGTTATGTAAGTTATGTACTAAGTTATGTATTAAACAATAATGTAAGTTAGGAAGGTTATGTATTATGTAAGTTATGTAAGTTATTTAATTTATGTAAGTTATGTAAGATATGTAAGTTATGTAAGTTATTTAATTTATGTAAGTTATGTAAGATATGTAAGTTATTTAATTTATGTAAGTTATGTAAGTTATGTAAGTTATGTAAGTTTATATAAAAAAATTATAAGTTATGTATTATGTAAGTTTATATTAAAAAATTTTAAGTTATGTAAGTTATGTAAGGTATGTAAGTTTATACAAAAAAAAAAAAATTATAAGTTATGTATTATGTAAGTTTAAACTTACTTAAATTTTAGTAAGTAATAATTTTAAGTAACATACTTAAATTTTACATATAAGTAAACTTACTTAAATTTTACATATAAGTAAACTTACTTAAATTTTAGCAAGTAATAATTTTAAGTAACATACTTAAATTTTACATATAAGTAAACTTACTTAATTTTAGTATGTAATGTATTTAAGTAACATACTTAAATTTTACATATAAGTAAACTTAGTTATGTACGTTATGTATTTAAGTAACATATTTGAGTAATAAATTTAATATATATATTAGTAATAAGTTAAATGAAATTGTAAAAATATATTAAAAATATAATAAATTTGAATTTTAACTTTAATTTATGTATGTTATGTGAATTTTAACTTCAAAACAAATAAAAAATAACTTTGAATTAACTTATATATGTTATGTTAGTTTTAACTAAATTTTTGTAAGTTATCTAAAATTAAACTTAAAAAAAAATTGAAAGTTTGAAATTTTTTTCCATGGTTCAAATTAAATAAAAGAAAACAAAACAAAGTAAATTTCCGTGATTAAAATAGCAACTAAAGGAAAAACCAAAATTTTGGAGGAAAACATATAAATATTTGCAAACTATATACAAGCTTTTAACCAAATGTTTATATTATTTAGACATAAATAACCTTCATTTTCGAAATAATTTAGTTGCAATATGGAATAATATGTATACAACAAATAAGCATATTTGATATCAATGAAACTTAAATGTGAAAAGAAAGTGGATTAATTTGTTTTTTAATGTAACGTATAGTTAAGAAATTTCGAATAATTTTAAAATAAACAAATTTAATCCAATTCCCAGTACAATTTATTAAATTGCTTCTATTTTGCTCAACATATATAGCAATCGTTGATGGATGATAACAGAAAACATAAGTCAGAAAAGTACATGGCAAAAGTAAAATAAGTAAAATGAAACATAAGCTAAAGGAAAACATCCAAAACCAATTACATATATACAAAACAAGAGCCCCAAAAGAAACATTTTTCCCTAAACATCATGATAAAACTATTACTGATTTAAGTTATGAACTAAAACATACCTTAATATTTCACTCAACTTTGTCTACTTCACTCTCACCAGCGAATAGAGACTGCAGTGAGAATTATTTATTTTGTTAACTGATTTGGGAGAATGCATATAAATAAGGGAAAAACTGTCAAATTTTAACATGTACCTGCCCAAACAATAGTTCAGCCAAAACACAGGCAGCAAACCAGATGTCAATGGTCAGATATGTATTAAGTTGCACCAAATATTAATTCTGCCTACAATAGATGAACCATGATCAGTTAGCAGCAAATATTTTTTCATTTTAGCTATCAAATATGTAAAAGTTTATCGATATCACAACCAAATATTACTTGGAAACATTAAATGGCAGCTTAAAACTTTAACAATTTTAAAAAAATTCAAATACTTAGAAAATATTGGGTTCCATCCACTGCAGTATTTCACGTTTGCAAATTAGACAATCATATTATATACACTACATGATGAATTGCTACTTTAACAGTATCCTCCTGTGTATGTATCATATAATCTACAGCATTCTTACATTTTCATATTTTACCATTCCTATTGCTAGAGATATTGCTTTATAACTAAAATTTATTATTGCAAACATTCTTACATTTTCATATTTTACCATCTACAAATTTAAAAAAATTATTACAAAAACATATCTAAATTTGTATTATAATATTTAGGTAGATGATAAATTGAAATTGAGCAGAATGGTTATTGGATTAGATATTGATATTTATTAATAAAATTTAATATTTAAATAAACTTGTTATTATTGTTATTACTTGAAATACATTATATAGTACTATAAAAGAATGTTTAAAAACTATTTCCTCAACGTTAAATTAAAAAATATAAAAAAGATATTAAAAATTTATTTTGCAATTTAACATGCGGGACGAGAACTGAACCAAACAATAGATTGGCAATCACCATTTTCATGTCTACTGTATAAACAATGTATTGGCTTCAACTCAACCAAACAAGTATTAAATCACTGACAGTCACCGGACCAAATAAGTGGATTCAAAACAGTAGCTTTATACCTTGGAAAGTGTATCGGCCAAAAATGAAGATGGAGTCCGAAAAGCTTCTGGGAAAGTTGAAGCTTCAAATCGTCGGTAGCTGAAAGAAAGGAGCCACTTTAGCTTTCACTGGAAGCGGGACGAGAGGAAAGGGAAAAATAAAAATAAAAACAGTTAGTTGCTTAAAAGGACGAACTTACTGATGGTTGCGGTACCGGAGACGGACAGAGAATGTGGTGCAGCACAGGAGACGGCAGAGTAGCAGATGGTCGGGTTTGGGGAGCTATTAGGGATTAGGGGAGATTTTAGGGATTTGGGGGGAGAAAGAATTTTGGGGGAAATCTGGGGAGAAAGAATTTTGGGATAACAGATGAAAAAAATCGATCGGGTTCCAATTTTGGTCAGAATGATGGAAAAAACGACGCCGTTTTCATCTAAAAAATTAACCATTTGCGACGTTTATATTAAGCGCCACTAACTATAAGTCGAAACGCAGTCGTTTCATCAACAAATAGCGCACACCTGTGGCGTTTTTGAATAAACGCCACTAATAATACAGTGAAACGGCCTCGTATCGATAAATGTTAAAACATTTTTACGGCGTTTTAATTAAAGCGCCACTAACTATAAATCAAAACGCAGTCGCTTCATCAATACTTACCTCAAACTCGTGGCGTTATAAAAAAATCGCCACTAATAACATTTAAAAAACGGCAGCGTTTTTATAAATGTTAGAATAATGTTGCGGCGTTTTAAGTAAAGCGCCACTAAATATAAGATCAAACGATGTCGTTTCCCCAACATTTAACTCAAGCTTGTGGCGTTTCCAAACAAACGCCACTAATACCATTGACAAAACGACAACATTTCGATAAACATAAATACAATTTTGCGGCGTTTCATGTAAAGCGCCACTAAATATAAGATCAAACGATGTCGTTTCCCCAACATTTAACTCAATCTTGTGGCGTTTCCATAAAAACGCCACTAATACCATTGACAAAACGACAACATTTCGATAAACATAAATACAATTTTGTGGCGTTTCATGTAAAGTGCCACTAAATATAAGATCAAACGATGTCGTTTCCCTAACATTTAACTCAAGCTTGTGGCGTTTCCAAACAAATGCCACTAATACCATTAACAAAACGACAACATTTCGATAAACATAAATACAATTTTGCGGCATTTCATGTAAAGCACCACTAAATATAAGATCAAACGATGTCGTTTCCCCAACATTTAACTCAATCTTGTGGCGTTTCCAAACAAACGCCACTAATACCATTGACAAAACGACAACATTTCGGTAAACATAAATACAATTTCTATCCTTTTTTATTAACCTTAAACCCTTAGAACCATAAACAGTAAGACATTAACTATAAAAAACTAAACCCTAAACCGTAAACCCGAAATCTAAATAATAAACATTAACCACTGACCTAAAATACTAAACCCTAAACTGTAATATACCCTATAACACCCTAAACTTAATTTAAACCATAAATATATATTATAAGTTACAATTAAAAGTAATTAAAAAGAATCGTATATTGCTTGTTTAAACCCTAAAAAATAACTTTTCTTTATATTTTTTATCAAAATCCCTAACCCTACTTAAACCCTAATACCAACCTAACCCTCAAACCCATAATTAAACACTAAGACTCTGACTATAAAAACTAAACTCCAAACAATAAACTTTAAAACACTAAATATCCCAAACCCAATATAACAAACCGGCCTAAACCTTAACCTACAATATATTAATATAGTACTAAACATTAAACCTTAAACCCTAAACCCCTTAAACTATAGCCTTTAAACCCTCTTAAACCCTAAACCCCAAAAATTTTTAATCAATATTAAGTACTGCTTCCATAATTCTTTATAAACATATATGACCTTTTACATTAATATATATCTATATGTGTATATACATGTACATCAATATCCACATGAAATTTTTAGGGGTTTAGGGTTTTAAAGATTATGTTTTTAGAGTTTAAGGGTTTTGAGAAAGCAATATGGCCGGCATCGATTTTAACAGCTTAATGGTAACTTAAATGAAAACTTCTAATTATAATTAATATAAATAAATCAATTAAATAACAAATAGAAAAATAATTATTTTGCCGCGCTTGTCAATAAACGCCGCTAAATCACCAAAATACTAAGTAAAACGACCGCGTTGGGCTTATGTTATTGGCGGCGCTTACCCAAAACGCCGCTAAAACCCTGAATATTCAGAGAACGATGTCGTTCGGCTTATATTTCTTTGCGGCGCTTTCGTAGAAACGCCGCTAAAGTACTGAACATTAGCGGCGCTACCTCAAAAAAGCCGCTAGGTTACCGAATGCTCAGAAAACGGCGTTGTTGGTCTTAGGTTTGTTGCGGCGATTTATCGAAAACGCCGCTAAATCCTTTATCTTTAGCGGCGCTTTGTAAAAAACGCCGCTAAAACCCCGAATGCCAGGAAAACGACGTCGTTGGGCTGATGTTTTGTGGCGCTTTATAGAAATCGCCGCTAATGCTTTTTCTTCAGCGGCGTTTTCTGTTAAGCGCCGCTAATGATTGATCTGGAGCGGCATTTGTTATTCAAACGCCGTTAGAAACGCCGCTAAAAGCCTATTTTGGTGTAGTGAATAGATCCTATCAAATTTCCTTTTAATCAACAATGGTAGATTAATAACACTTTCCACCATAATTTTAATAAAATTTCAAGAATAAATAACAAGAGAAAAAATTTAAAACATAAAAATATTATGAATAATATAAATTAATTAAAAAAACTTCAAAAAAAAATAGAAAAAACATACCATATTAATAGCAAACATATCTAATCAATAATTATGTCTTTTACATAAAAAAATGAACCTAAAAAGGCAAAAATCAAATACAATCAAAATGCCAAATTTATGTCAAATAAAAATTAATAGTAGTCATACCTTAATTGAAAAAGAAATATGGTCAAAATATAAAAGTTTCTTACCAAATCTATACTTTACCCATGCTTGTACAATAAATCAAAGATCGAGAATAAGAACCATAATTTATTCTGAGATTGAATCTTTCAACATCTCGAAGATGAAGTTGTAAGGGTGAAAGTTTAAGGTGAAAAAGAATTTGATCTGTGGGACGACTTCGAAAGATTTGAAAAAAATAGAGAATCATCGTGCTGATAACGTATTATGAAATAAAGAGAGATAGAGAGAATAAAGAACAGAGAAAATATGAAAGCAACAGAGAATGTACTTTATTAATCAAAGGGATGATTACAATGCTTCATCAGAATATCTATTTATAGACATAAGAAGTATAAAAGAAGTAGAGATCTAATTCTAATAACTACTAAAATTTAAAGTACATCACAATTTTATCTTGATCATGATGGACATCCACTTAATAAGATATTCATAACAGTTTGACTATTTTATAATTAAAAAAGAATATATATATATATATATATATATATATATATATATATATTATATGCATATGTTTATTGTTTGTTTGTTAGTTATTCATGAACATTGTTTGTGAACATTTTTATTTATATGTTCGTGAATATGTTCGTTTAACTTAAATGAATGAATATGATCATACATCATTTTAAATAAACGATCGCAAACAAATATTTTGGAATTCTTAACGAATCGAACACAAAAAAAGTTTAAAAATAGACAAACAAAAATGAACAAAGGTCCGTTTGTTCAAGCTCGATTCATTTACAATCATAAGTCTCAAGTTTGATTCCTCCTAAGCATATTTGGTTTTTATTTTTATTTTTATTTTTATTATTTCTCGTTGTTCAAGCATATTTGTTTCAAGCTTTTTTTGAAAAAATTATATGTCAAATATGTATTTTTTCCATCTACATTGTGGATATGGTAAATTCTAATATTATTTTTTATATGTAAAATATTTCAAATAATTATTTCAAACATTATTATTATCTTTATAAGTAAAATATTTTAATTAATTATTTTAAATACACATAAAAAAATATAAAATACTAAAATTTTTCACACACATGATACATATGGAAAAATAAATATTATACATATAAAAAATTATATTTACTAAAAAAATTATATTCGAAATAAATAATTAATTTTATAATATTAGAAAATATCATATTCACAGTGTAGGTGAAAAAAATGATATTTAAAATATTTTACATATAAAAATAATAATAATATATAAAATAATTATTTGATTTTATATATTAGAATTTACCATACCCACAATGTAAATTAAAAAAATATATTTGACATATAACAATTATATATAGAGAAAAATATATAAAAAATAGTTGATGTTTTTAAAATATATATTCATTACTTAATTACATACTTATTCTTTTATTAATATAAAAAATTGAGTTATTAATTAAAAAATTAATTAAATTTTTAAAAAAAAAACTTAAAACAACAAGAATTAAAAATAAAATATGCTTAAGATAAATCAAACTTGAGACACAAAGATAACAAGACTGACATTTAACCATCAAACTAATAATAATGACATGTTTATAAAAATCGTTTCGTCTAAAAGTGTCTCATGGGGCATGCTTTTTCACTACGTTAGTAAAAATAGCCTATTTTCTTAAATAATAGAAAAAACAGCCCAAATAGTTTGTTCTTTCTTATGAAGTCGGCATATACTTATAATTTTGCCTGAATAAAATAATTAATATTTCGTATTATAAATTTTTCTATAACAATTAACTTTTTTCTAAAACGATTTTATACTAATTCGTTGAAATCTTATCAACATATTTACTTAGAAGTCTAAGAGGCGGTTCGACAAAAGTGTTTTTCAACCTAAAATCAATGCCAAACATTTGGCTTTTCTTGAGTTGAAATTGCACTCGAAAAGTGCTTTTTTAGTTGGCTTTTGTGTTTTGAAGTGCAAATTATCACAATACTCTTATTTGTATGAATTATTTAAAGTATATTTAAAATTTTAGATTAATTTATGTTTTATCTATCATTATATTAAATTATTTAAATATTATTTACAAATATCATTATATTAAATATTACTCATCATTTTATTTAGAATTTTAAAATATTTTAAATTTAAAATATTTTATTATTTATTAAAAAGCATTTAATATATATTTTATGTTTTATTATATTAAACTATTTAAATATTATCTAAATTAATTTATTTTTTGATTTCCAACATCAAGTCTAAAATGGAAATTTTTAATTTCCCACCCCAAATTTTGACAAAAGTATCAAACACTTAAGTTAACTGTTAGGATCGTCCCGATTAAGCAACAAATAAGTAAAAATAGTAGAAGAAATTGAGAAGATGAACACACAAATTTAACGTGGAAAGACCCCTCCAAAGAGGATAAAAAACCATGGGCAAAGATAATTTTACAATAATGGCAAAAGAACGAAGAGTACAAAAGATGGAGATAACAACTAAACCCCGAAAACCCAAAAACAAAGAACCCTCAAAACGTAAACACAAAATTCTCTAAATGTGTTATGAGTTCTAATCTAATAGGTGTGTTTTTCTAAGATTGTAAAAGAGCCTATTTATAGGCTAAATTAGTAAGTCAAATAAACTATGCTAATAAATGCTAAATATATTATACTAATAAATACTAAATCTTCTAGAAAGAAAATATATTTTTGTTTAACTTGACTTGCAAGCAATCTCTTAGAATTTGGGTCACACAACTCTAACAATCTCCACCTTGACACGAATTCTTTCAATGCCATCTTTGCCAAAACCCGCCACGGGCCTATCTTGAACTATGCAGGGAATTAACTGAGTCGAATCTATGCTTAGAAGTTGGAAGACTTCTAGCCTTCGACTTGTGCACTGCCAAATCAAAACTAACCCGGGTCTGATTTTCACGAACACAGTGCCCTAACTTTTTAAAACCTGCATCCAAAAGAGAACCTCTCTTCAACGAAACGGTCATACCTTTTTCCCTCCTATGACCAAATTGCCTCTGCTCCAAACGAGTTGACTTTGACTCCGTAACGGACGAGGGACGTCCGATTTCACCGGTCACTGTAAAACCTTCCAGAATATAAAGACTGCCAGTTCTTTTACCTTTTAACAAAACGAGAGCTCCACGAGATACTTTAATGTCGCTCGACTCGATGTTGATTCTGCATCCTTTCAAGTCTAAAATACTCAAGGAGATGAGATTCTTTCGTAAATCAGGTACATACCTTACATCTGAGAGTGTCATAATCGTCCCATCGTGTATCCTAATTTTAACAGTACCAATACCGATTATCTTACTAGATGAATCATTTCCCATGTGCACAACTCCACCTTCAACTGAACTGTATGTGGAGAACCATTCTCTATTGGGACACATGTGGAAAAAACATCCTGAATCTAGGATCCACTCAGACTTAAGCTTGGAGTTGTCGCTCGTTGACACTAACAAAAAATCATCACCACCTTCATCGACCAAATTAGCACCAACTACATCTTCCTCGTTACTCTCAGCAGCTCTTTTATTTCGCAGTTTAAAACAATATGCTTTGACGTGACCTAACTTTTTACAATAGCGACACCTTTTGTCTCGTTTCTTTGATGCTACCAAAACGGAAGCTTGCCTATCTGCTTTGCTATTCAAACCAAACTCATTGTCGAGTTTGTCTCTACTCAACAAATAACCCTTCACATCTTCGAACGAGAGTTTGCCTCTGCCATAAATCAGGGTCTCCCTGAAAGACTTTTATGAAGAGGGTAAAGAGCACAATAATAGCAAAGCTTGATCTTCATCGTCAATATGAACCTCAACATTCTTTAAATCATTTAAAAGAGTAATGAATTGACTGATGTGATCTTTAAGAAGCTCACCTTCGTTCATGCGAAACGTAAATAGATGTTGTTTCAACACTAAACGGTTAGCCAGAAACTTAGTCGCATAAAGAGTTTCTAACCTTTTCCACAAGGCGAATGAGGTCTTCTCCATCAATACCTCCTGCAATACTGTATTCGTGAGGCACAACTAGATTGCAGACAAGGCCTTTTCATCAAGCTCTTCCCATTCAGTTTGATTTAGATTCTCAGGCTTTTTCCCTGTAACAACCTTTTTCAAGCCATTTTGAACTAAAATTGCCATCATCCGAACTTGCCATAGATTGAAATTTGTCTCGCCATCGAACTTCTCAATTTCAAACCTTGTTGCTGCCATATCTGAACAGGCTGATCTATGAAAATTGAACTAGCTCTGATACCACTTGTTAGGATCATCCCGATTAAGTAACAAATAAGTAAAAATAGTATAAGAAATTGAGAAGATGAACACACAAATTTAACGTGGAAAAACCCCTCCAAAGAGGATAAAAAACCACGGGTAAAGATAATTTTACTATAATGGCAAAAGAACAAAGAGTACAAAAGATGGAGATAACAACTAAACCCCGAAAACCTGAAAACAAAGAACCCTCAAAACGTAAACACAAAATTCTCTAAATGTGTTATGAGTTCTAATCTAATAGGTGTGTTTTTCTAAGATTGTAAAAGAGCCTATTTATAGGCTAAATTAGTAAGTCAAATAAACTATGCTAATAAATGCTAAATATATTATACTAATAAATACTAAATCTTCTAGAAAGAAAATATATTTTTGTTTAACTTGACTTGCAAGCAATCTCTTAGAATTTGGGTCACACAACTCTAACATTAACAAATCACACTTTTTCACAACACTTTCTAAATTTTTTTTTCCTCAAATTGAGCTTTTCAGAGACACACTTCTCAATCGTAATAAGAATGCCAAACTAGCCCTGCATAATTATAGGTAAGAAATTCAATTTTCTTTCCATGGTTTTCCAATATTCTAGTAATGGTTGTAGTTAGGTTTTTCTTTTTTTTTTTTTCAATCGAAAGAGATTCTTAAAAACAATTCTGATCACAACAAATGGGTGAGAAAAACCCAAAAGACATACAACAATGTAGGCCTACACTACACCAAAACAAGTTTTTAGCGGCGTTTTTTATGCAGCGCCGCTAAAAGTATTTGCGGCGTTTTTGAAAGCGCCACAAAAAATGCCGCTGTCGTTTGCGGCGTTTTTAGAAATAAACGCCGCTATAGATCATGATTTTTAGTGACATTTTTCCCACAAACGCCGCTATAGATTAGGACCTTTAGCGGCGCTTTTACACAAACGCCGCTAAAGATCATGACTTTTAGCGGCGCTTTTTTAATAAACGCCGCTAAAGAACATGACTTTAGCGGCGTTTTTTTAAAAACGCCACTAATTTTGGCAGATTTGTACAATAAAATTTTCCATATTTTCAGCCCTCCTGTAACATAAAAACCAACCAAAAGTAACAAATCTCAATAATATTTCAAATTAAACGAATGATATATAATATAAATATCAATAAATGAAATATAATTCATATTATTCTTACAATAATGTTAAAAGTTAAAATGATAACAATATTTATACAATAGTCTAAGATGGCGGATGTTGCGACTGCTAAAAAATCTTCATATTCTGAAGCTGCTGTTGGAGTTCATCGTACTTTCTCCTCTGCTCTGCTTCCCTCGCTGCAATCGCTTCGTACTCCGCCTTTTTATCCTTTAGTTTTTCCTAATAAATAAATCAAATTGTTAGGAACGCAATATATATTATGTAAGTTGTGTATAATAGAATCAAGTTATGTAAGTTGTGTATAATGTAAGTTGTGTATAATGTAAGTTATGAAAGTTATGTATTATGTAAGTTATTTAAGTTATGTAAGTTGTGTATTATGTAAGTTATGTAGGCTATGTATTATGTAAGTTATTATGTTATTATGTTATTATGTAAGTTATGAAAGTTATATATAAGTTTATAAAATAGTTATGTAAGTTATGTAAGTTATGTATTATATATAAGTTATGATATGATTGATAAATTTGAGTTATGTAAGTTATGATATGATTGATAAATTTTTAAAAAATATATAAAATTTTAAAATATATATATTAAAAAATATATATTTATTAAAAATGTATATAAATATTAATAAGTTATGTAAGTTATATATTAAAAATTTATAAGTTATATAAATTATGTAGTTATGGAATTTGATCTTAAAATTATGTAAGTTATGAAATTTTATCTTAAATTACTATTAGTTAAGTTATATATTAAGTTATATAAATTACGTAAGTTGTGAAATCTGATCTTAAAATTATGCAAGTTATGAAATTTGATCTTAATATTATATAAGTTTTGTATTAAGTAAGTTATGTAATTTATGCAAGTTATGAAATTTGAACTTTAATTTATGTAAGTTATATAAATTTGAACTTTAAAACAAATTAAAAGTTTGAAATTTTTTTCCGTCATTCAAATTAAATAAAATATTTAAAATATAACTTTGAATACAATTTATTTAATTAGGTAAATTAAAAATAAAAGAAAACAAAACAAAATATTTTTCGTGATTAAAATAGCATAAAATTAAAAAAAATAGGAAGGAAAACATACAAATATTTGCAAACTATACTCCAATTTAACCAAATGTTAATATTATTTACACATATAACATTCATTTTCAAAATAATTTACTTGAGAAATGGAATAATATGTAAACAGGGGGTATCATATTTGATATCAATGAAAGTGAAATGTGAAAAGAAAGTGGATTAATTTGTTATTTAATCTAACGTATAATCATTAATTTCGAATAATTTACAAATAAAAAAATTAATCCAAATCCCACTACAATTTATTAATTTGGTTCTATTTTACTCAACATATATAACAAATTGGATGGCAGATTATAACAGAAAACATAAGGCAGAAAAGTAGATGGCAATTGTAAAGTAAGTAAAATGATCCAATATTTGAAAGGAAAACAACCAATTACATGTATACAAAATTGGAGCCCCATTTGAACTTTAATTTTTCAAAAATTATCATGATAAAACTATTATTGATACGCATTTTGAACTAAAACATACTTTAATAATTTACTCAACTTGGTCTACTCCACCTTCACTAGCAAACAGAGACTATTTAATAAAAATATGAAATTTGTTAAGTCATTTGGGAAAATGCATATAAATAAGCAAAAAAAAAAAAAAAATATTAACATTTACCTGCCCAAGCAATAGCTCAGCCAAAACACAGCCAGCAAACCAGATGTCAATGGTCAGATATGTATTCAGTTGCACCAAATCTTAATTCAGCCGAGAATAAATGTAAGATTATCAGAATAGCACCAAATATTATTTCAGTTGAACCAAAATATGTAAAACTTTATCAATATCACAACCAAATATTAAATGGAAACAAATATTTGAATACTTGATTTGATCCAAACCAAAAGCAGCTCGAAACCAAAACTCGAACCCAAATTAATTTGAACCATAATGACTCAACCAGGAAAAATAACTAAAATGATCTAAACTAGAAACAAATTGAAATGACTCGAACTTGAAATTAACCCAAACCCAGAACTGACATGAACTAAAATGATCTGAAAATTTTAAAAATTAAATTGACACAATCCAAATTGACACAACCAAAACCAACTTGACTCGCCCAATTGACAAACTACACATATGGCTAGAGATATGTGCCAACATGAATATGTTGATTTCTTTTTAAGTTTTTCATGTACAGCTACATAAAGCACGTAACATGGGCAATGGCAGCTTCATTTTGCATCCAAGAGCTAACATAAAACACTTAATAAATCAACAAGAGCGCCTATATAGCTTGGGCAAATCACATTAATGAAGCCAATAGGCTCAACTTTCACCCTTCAACAGTTTTAGGTCATAATCTTTGTATGAAAATGAACTAAAAACCTATGTGCTCGGACTCTTCATTTTCTTGAAATACCTGTGTCCAACACTCATGTCGAACACACAGATATGAGAATGTTACCTTCGAGGATCCCCTAAATACATGAAAAAAACTTAGAATATCTAACCATACCTGTATTGGATATATTTGTATCAGACCGAGTCTGAACAACATAGCTACCCACTAAACAAAAGAACCAGAACCGTGGGTACTTAGGCTTAAGTTAGGATATTGTACGAAAATATTAGTGGCAAACTAGTAAAGAACCAAAACGAAGTGAATTCATCTATTAATGCATCCAAATTTTGATGCAGATAAAAGGTACACTTTTGCGGTTTTTCTTCAGAAAATACAAGAAAATGACAGCATGAAAGCAACAAAACATGTAACTAAGACCCTTTAATGACTCAAAACAAGTATACAAGTCAAAAACAAAGATGGAAGGTGGCCAGGTCATCTGCCAAAACAGCTAGTTATTGAAGAGGTAAGAGCCGATGTAAGAAATTTTAGCCCGGCAGATCCACCAGGGAAGTAAGAGATAGCGTAGTAAGCAAGTGCAAGAACCTACAAGTTTCGTGAAAACAGCAAGAATTGATATACACAATCGAATAAGAAGAATTGATGTATAGCGTAATACCTCTTTTGATGACATGTGAGCTAACTGATTCTTTGGGCCTCTTAGAGTAAAGAATGATCCGATAATAAAGCCACATCCAAGAGTAAAGCATATTGCAAATTTTTGGAGCATGATCACCATGACCGGCAGAAACATGGTAAAAGCGATGAAAACAAAAAAGACCCCGCTTGCCAGAAATAAACCAAAATAGAGAAGTGCTTTTCCTGAAGGAACACTACTCGTGGCGGATTGGAAGTTTCCAGGAATATCACAACCAAAATCTCTATATATATACATACATACATATTATGTAGTTTGGGAGAATCTAATATCAATACCTTTACACAAAAGTAAAAAGAGGCAAAATCCCTAAATAGTTACATAATAAAACATGAATAACATTGGTGGGTTTAGGAAATTTCTTCTCTGCAAATGAGTTCAGAATAAAACATGAATATTTACAGAATATTTACAAATTAATCCATGAATAAAACATGAATATTTACAGAATAAAACATGATGGGTTTAGGGTTTAGGAAATTTCTCCTCAGCAAATGAGTACAAAAGTAAAAAGAGGCTGAATCCCTAAATAGTTACAGAATATTTATAGAATAAAACATGAATAACATTGGCGGGTTTAGGAAATTTCTCCTCTGCAAATGAGTTCAGAATAAACCATGAATATTTACAGAATATTTACACAATTAATCCATGAATAAAACATGAATATTTACAGAATAAAACATGATGGGTTTAGGGTTTAGGAAATTTCTCCTCTGCAAATGAGTTCAGCAAGGAAACGAAGACAAAAAAAAGGCTAAATATTTACAGACATTCACGCAGGAAGAAGAAGAAGGAAGTACTGGAACTTACCGATGGTTGCGGCACTAGAGACAGACGGAGACTGTGATGCAGCAGAGGAGACGGCAACATCGTAGGTGGTCGGGTTTGGGGAACGGTTAGGGATTAGGGGAAATTTTAGGGGTTTGGGGGAGAATGAGAGTTTGGGGGATAAGAATCTGGTTTAAGTTTCGATCAAACGATGGAAAAAAAATGACGCCGTTTTTATGTAAAAATTAACCCATTTGCGGCATTTATATATAAGCGCCACTAACTATAAGTTCAAACGCAGTCGTTTCCAAATACACTTAACGCCATCTTGTGGCGCTTTTGGAAAAAAAATCCACTAATAACATAGACAAAACGACAACGTCTCAATAAATATTAAAACATTTTTGCGGCATTTTAAGGAAAGCGTCACTAATAACAATGGAAAACGGCGCAGTTTCTTTAACTCCTAATACATTCTTGCGGCATTTATGTAAAGCGCCACTAAAAGCAAAGAACTAAACGGCACCGTTTTCCTTGTCACTTAAAGGATATTTGCGGCGTTTTTGTAAAAACACCGGTAATATATCACCTATTGCAGCGTTTCTGAAAAAGCGCCGCTAATGCTACTACAAGTCCCACAAGAAACGTTGTCGTTTTTCTTAACGTGAAAATACTTTTTGCGGCGTTTTTTGATAAACGCCGCTAAAGCCTTTCATTCCAATAAATATTTAAAATTTCAACAAAATTTAAAAATATTTATAATTTGTGACAGCCAATTTTTTCCCGGCCCACTAAAGAACCAAGCCTAAATAAAAATGTCCAAATAGTTAAACAGTCCATTAACAAAAACAAACCTAATCCAAAAGCCCAAAACTAAACTAAGCCCCATTAGCCCACAAAACCTAAAAATTTTTTAGGCAAAAGAAACCCTAGGAGCCGCATGCCTCGCGTGGCCTCCTCCTCTGCTACTGCGTCTGACACCTCTATCACTTGCAACACGCAAGCAAGAAGACAACAAAAGAAGAAGCCAAACAAAAGCAGACAAAAGAAACAAAAAAAACCATATAAATATAGAGTTGTTCAAATTGGCTATAAAAGCCTAAATCTAATGCTTGTGGTTCTTCTCTCTTTTTTTTTGAACATTGAAAAATGATAAAACAAAAAAAAACTTTAAGGCGACTACTGTTTTTATTTTTAATTTCAATCAGTTATTTTGTTTTTATTTTACTTTTTTTATCTATGAAAATAAACAAAAAAACGAAAGGAGAAACGTACCTGATTCGCCCCATGGCTCCGTCGACGGAAGTCCCTTCGCCATCGTCAGAATCGAGCATAAAAGGGGAAGGTTTTTATTTTTCTTTGCTTTTTTGGATTTTTCATCTCAAGAAACGGACTAAGGGAGGAGAAATGGCCAAAATGGCCTTTCTCCGATGCATGCGGTCGCCAGCGCCGGCGTTCGGTGGCTGCGGTGGAGCCATGGTGGCACCCTCTGACCGGATTTGGTGTGGGGAGAAGGGAGAAAAGGAGAGTTTTAGGTTTTTTTTTAACGGAAATGAGGACTTTTAAAAAAAATTAGGCTTTTATAGCAATAGAAAACGACGTCGTTTTGCAACTGAAGGTCAGGTGCCGAAACGACGTCGTTTTGGCCTTGACCCGCGCGCATGACCCGACCCGCCAGGGGATCCTCATGTTTTGCTTAGAGGGGCTAATTGCATGTTTAGCCCCTCCGCTTTTGCGCTATAATGCAATCTGACTCTTTGTTTTTTTTATTTGGGCAGCGAATTTTGTTCTTGTTTCAATATGGTCCTTGGACCATGTGCAGTCCCTCGATTAAAACGCTGCGTTTCGAGTTGAGGAATATTTCACAATCGGTCCCTTGAGTTTTGAGCGCGTTTCATTTCGATCACTGGCAATCCTTTCTTTATTTATTTACAGTTTCGACCCCAAAGTTTAGTTTGGTTTCCAATTTAATCCCATATGTGTTATTAGAGCTGTTGTATCTAGGGGTGAGCATTCGATCGAATCGAATCGAATCGAATCAAAAATTTTCGAGTTAATCAAGTTTTCGAATATCATTTTATCATCCTAACTTTATTTGAAGTTTTCTCGAATCGAGTCGAGTGAGATGGAAATCGAATCGAATCGA
Source organism: Gossypium turneri (assembly GCA_008044935.1). Lineage (NCBI taxonomy): Eukaryota > Viridiplantae > Streptophyta > Magnoliopsida > Malvales > Malvaceae > Gossypium > Gossypium turneri. The sequence continues at coordinate 6,168,970 of CP032572.1, read as the reverse complement.
ATCGAATATATTTGTTCGAATTAAATTTTAAAAAATAATTTTGGGTCCTTATAACCATTGTCACCCATCGTAATAAAATTTGTCCACCTTAATCAAATTTTTTATTAACTTTCATCACCTCATAATTTATTTATTAAATTTTTATATACTGGTTAGCTTCTTTTCTTGCTTAGTTGTTCAATTATCTTCAGATTCTTATCACTATGTATTTTGGAATTAAATAATATATTAAATGTAAAAATATGATTTTTTAATAAAAGTTTTTTTAAAAATAAAATGTGAAATTGATACCAATATAAAATTTTAACATGAATATTTTATGGCATAATTAATAATTCAATTTTAATATAAATATTCAGTATGACTAAACAATTCAATAATATAAATAATATAAAATGTGAAATTTAATTTAATAATATAAATAGTAGATATAAATAAAATTATTACTATTTATGTTTAGTGATTTTTTTTAGATAATTTTGATTTTTTATTTGAGAGTAAAGGGTGAGAAGTAAAAGTTTAGGGGGAAAATAAAAAGTTTTGGGGAGTAAAAGTTTAGGGGAAAATAAAAAGTTTTGGGGAATAAAAGTTTGAGGGAAAGCAAATAGGGAGGAGTAAAATTTTGGAGGGAAAATATTAAAAAAAAAATTGGAGGGGGGAGGGTTTGGGGTAGATTGGAGGTGGGATGGGAAGGGAATAAAAGTTTTAGGGGAAAAGTGGGAGAAAGTAAAATTGTGGGGGAAAATAAAAGGTTTTGAGGGTTTTTGGGAGTAAATTTTGAGAAAAAGTCCCTGGGAGAGTAAAATTTTGGTGGGCCCTGGCTTTTGGGTAGATTGGGGGGTTGGGAGGGGAGGGGAGTAAAAGTTTTGGGGGGAAAGTGGGAAGGAGTAAAAGTTTTGAGGGAAAAGTAAAAAGATTTGGGAGTTTAGGGTAAAAATGTAAAATATTATAGTTTGATATTCGAATTATTCGAATTATTCGAGTTATTCGAATTATTCGAATTATTCGAGTTATTCGAATTCGAAAACTCAACTCGATTCGAACTCGAAATTCGAAAAAAAAATTCGAGTTGATTCGAATAACTCGATTCGTTTAACTCGAAATTCGAATTTTTTTCGATTTTTTCGAGTCGAATCGAGTTTTGCTCACCCCTAGTTGTATCATTAAATTAATTATTTTAATATTATTATTACTATTATATTACATTATTATTATTATTGTTATGATTTACTTAGTTATGTCATTTTAATTTCAAATTTTGTTGTATATATGTACATACATACATTTTGTTATATATATACATACGTACATATTTTTTTAATTTATTTGTAAATATATATATACATACTTATATATTATTTATATACTTTATATATACATATATGTGTACACTTATATACATACGTTTTTATAATCCATATATATACATGCATACATTTCTACAACATATACATACGTACTTTTTTTATTATTATAAATATACATGTATACACATACTCTTATATTTTTAGACATTTCATAATTTTTTTTATATACACATACATATATATATACATATTTTAATTCATATACATATACATATATATACATCCTTATACATATTTTTATATTTGATAATTTTAAAATATGTATATATACATAGATTTTTCATATTTTCATAATTTTGTGTACATTCACGTATACACATTTTTTTTACATCTATTCGTTATTTATTTATTTATTTACATTTTCATTATTATTTTGAAAGAAGGTTTCAATTTTATTTGCCTATATACTTGTCACTTTGTATGTTATTGATTGGTCCTTTTTATTATCTTATTTCGTTGCTATTGCTCGTGTTATTTTTACGCCATCATATTTATTATTGTTTTGTTATGCGTATCAATAATGCAAGCTGTTTTCACACTTTTATTACAACAACATGTGTCATTTTACTCGATATATCAAAATCTGTTACAAATAAATAGCATTTCGTATTTTGAGATTCGGAAAGGTTGTATCCTAACTTACGGGATTTCGATTTTTTTTCAATAAATCAAAATATACGAATCTTTTCAAATTTAAGTTTTTATAATATCGGGAATTAATAAAAGATCGTGTTCTAACTTACAGAATATGGTCTTTTCTAAAATTGAGATAATCGAATGTTTTTTCAAATAACTAAATTTTTCGGCATGTATTCTCGTATCAGGAATTCAATACATCGTATCCTAACGCATTGGATGTGACATGTTATTTTCTCGATATGAGGATTTTTTCTAAAAAATAATAAAGGCAATATTCCGTATTTGGAAATTCGAGAAGTCGTGCCCTAACTTACTGGGTTTCGATTTTTCTCGCGTTAAACCTAAATAACCGAACATCCTTTTAAAATTGAAATGAATGAGGTTTAAATAAAAAAATGACAAGCAAGCTTACTCTAAAAAATACGAGGTGTCGTGTCCTAACTTACTGGATGTGATGTCCTGTTACTTCGAGATAAGGAGGCATTTTCCATTTTGATTTATTCGAGTAATTTTAAAATAACACAATATAAAGAGGGATCGTATTTTTAAATTCTTTTCTAGTTTTTAATTTTCGACACCAATACATTAAGTAATTAACTAGGTACCAATTTTGGGCGTTATGAGGGTGCTAATCCTTCCTCGTACATAACTGACTCCCGAACCCGTTTTCCAAATTTCGTAGACCAAAATTGTTGTTTTGATAAAATCAAATTGTTTATTAAAAACAACCACTTTTCAAGGTGATCCGATCACACCTCATCAAAAAGGATTGGTGGCGACTCCGGTTTTCGTTTTCATTTTTAAAATCCAAGTCGACCTCGTTTTATTCAAAAAATGTTGTCAACATAATTTATTTTAAATTATATCTAAGCCAACAATAGAATACAAATATACTAGCACGTGAGTTGTCAAATTAGTGTCATCCAAGATTGAAGTCAATTTGATCCAAAATTAAAACCAAAGTTATAAAATGAAAATATTAATTAATAAAAAAAGGAGAGAATAATACATTTTTAAAAAATAAATCCATCAATCTATTTTTGTATTGAATAAATATAAATATTTATGTATTCAATATATTAAATTTATTATTATCTCTTTTACAATTATATAAGAACATATTTAATATATAAATTAAAAAACTAATTAATCTAAACCCTAAACCTTAACCCAACCCTTGAAACCCTAAATTTCTAACTCTTAACCCCTAACCCTTAACTCCTAACCCCTAACCCTTAAATCCCAACCCTTAAACCATAATCCCTAATCCATAATCCCTAAATCCATATATAATCCCCAAACCTTAAAATAGTAACTCCTAAACTGGCCTTAAATCTTAAATTAACCATATACCGTAAACCATATAAACCCTAAACTATAATGATAATTAATTAAATATTTTAAAATTAATACTATCTTATCTTTTTCAATTATATATGAAATTATTTAATATATAAATTAAAAACATGTTTAAAATATAAATTAAAAAAATAATTAATCTAAATCCAAAACCCTAACCCAACCCATGAATCTTTAAACCCTAAATCCCTAACTCTTAACCCCTAAACCCCTAACCCCTAACCGCTAAACCTTAAATCCCAACCCTTAAACCACAATCCCTAATCCATAATCCCTAAATTCATACTCCCTAAACCGGCCTTAAATCTTAAACAAATCATATCCCTTAAACCAAAAATCCTAAACTATAGTGATAATTAATTCAATATTTTAAAATTAATACTATCTCTTTTACGATTATATAAGAAATTTTTTAATATATAAATTAAAAAATAATCAGTAATCATGTACCCAAAAAGCTTTAAAATTATTTTAAATAATAGTATTTTAATTTTTTCATGTGTTTTATTTCAAATTATTTCTACGTGTTATTATTTTTTCTGAAGATTTTAAATATTCAATTAGAAATAAATTGAATTTTATTTAATTAATATAAATAAACCAATTAAGATAAAATGTTTTTAGCGGTGCTTTCTCAAAAACGCCGCTAAAGCTCCCAGCATTAGCGGAGCTTTTCCAGAAACGCCGTTAAAGCCTCAAGCATTAGCGGCGCTTTTCTAGAAACGACGCTAAAGCCTCCAGCATTAGCGGCGCATTTTCAAAAAAGCCGCTAAAGCCCCCAGCATTAGCGGCGCTTTCTCAAAAACGCCGCTAAATCCCCCAGCATTAGCGGCGCTTTTTCAAAACGCCGCTAAAACCCCTAAAGGTAAGAAAACGACGCTGTCGGACTTTGGGTTTTTACGGTGTTTTTCCTAAAAACGCCTCTAATGCTCGGTCTTTAGTGGCGTTTTCCATAATGCGCTGCTAATGCTCAATTTTTACAGGCTTTTTTGTCCAAGCGCCGCTAAAAGTGCCGCTAAAAGCCTGTTTTGGTGTAGTGCTATGAGCTAAAGCCTACCAAACCTTAGTATTCATATCTTGTCATCACCTTGAAAGGGAAGAGGGGGAGAGGACACCAATAGAAATCGAGTGCAAGATTGCTACAATTGGCCACTACTATGTACGCCTTTGGTAAAGGCCATGCCACCGTGAAATTCACCCCTAAAAGGTTGAAACCCCAAAGAAGACCAACCAAAACCTCAGCGATGGAAAGAACCAAAGTGGACATAACGACAACGATAGTCACCAAAAATAAATGTTTTGGTGCGATGACTAAAGTCACCATTGAGAAATCAGCCAACGATAACTCTAAGGGGACAGCAATGTCATATCCTCATTAGATCAGGGGAACTTTGACTAGGAAAGAAATCAGAACCAAAAGTCAAGAGAACCTAAAAGCCTAGTTAGAGAGTAAAGGATGGATAACCAAGCAATGGTGGGAACCATGGAGCAACAAGATCCAAATTGTCACCAGTCGTTGGGCTAAGGTCAAGCAACGAAAAGAGGAGAAGTCTTGAGGTTATTATGCCAAAAGCATAAAAGGCAAAAAAGGAAAGAAAAACATAAAAGATAAATGGAGAGGTGAGCAGTGTTGATTCAAAGTTCGAAGGACCACTCACGAAGAAGGCCAAAAGTTTAAACTTTGGAAGAAAGAGAGAGGAGGTTTCTAGGTTTCATTTCAATGAGGGAATTGAACATGATAAACAATAGTTGATGGCACATTAATTCAATGACATATTGTTACAAATATATAAACGTGGATGTCTATATTCTAACCTTCTTCATTTATGAGATAAAACCCCCTCATTCATTATGAAAGTAAATATGCAAGTTGTTTAATGTATGTGTTAATGAAGCACTTAAGTAAGCTTCATTTATTTGTGTTGCATTGAATGACAATGACTTATAAATAGAACCTTTGTGTGCATGAAAATATGATGCAAGAAGATTCTCTGTTGATTTAATCTATTGTATACTTTTTAGTGTTATTTTATTTGATTATCTCATAACATGTTATCAGCATAAGCCTCTACAAGTTCATAGTGAAGTTCACGTCATTGCGACTATATATAACTTGTCCGTAAAGCTCCCGTTGAACTTTATACGACAGATGGTAAAAGATTTAATATCGGTATGGATTTTGATTCGATGCTCTTGACATTGGGGTGCCTTAGTATCATATAAGTTATTTTGAAATAAAAATTTTCTATAAATGAATTTTGAATTTTCTCACTTTTTGATAAAAATCATCAAGATTCAACGTTGAACAAGAAAGTTGCTATTAAAACTTTTGTAGAAGAAAAGAAATTGAGGTAAATTTCACTTATCACATTATAAGCTTATATGTACCTGTATTTTTGTTCATAAAAAATTGTTTTTCTTAATATATGCTATTTGACAATTACTTGGCAATTATATCTAAATGGTGATAGATTAAATTTAATGTTATAAATTGATCGATTTTTAAATCATGATTCATAATATTATCAGTCATTTTTAGTAATTAAGGCCTAAGGTTTACCATAATATGTGACCCTGCATCGGTTCTTAGTCATCATTAAACTAGTTATTTTATATGTTTATTTAATGGTTTCAATTTATATATGTATAAGTTTTTTAAATTCTAGACATCATATGTTTTTGAACTTTGATATGGTTTAAAATTCTCTTAGTCAACAATGATTAAAGTTATTACATATATTAATAAAAATCAAGATTGCTTCACACCAAGTAATCAAATATTGTTTCATATCAAACATGTTTATTTAAAGTCATTTTAGTGACAAATTTTGAGGAATGTCTAAATTGATTTTTAGGTTGATTCTAATATAGAATATCATTTTGGTTGAAAATTTTTTTACAAACTTAAAAATGAGAATTACTATATTAATTTGGCCATTGACATTTCTATGAACCTTGTTTGTATTAATCGATTGTTGTTTGGTAAGAAGCATTAAAAAAAAAAGGTTGTGTGGTTTGATTTTGTAAATGCCTTGTATTTTTCCTACTATACAATCCTAATAAACTTGTTACTTTTATAGTGATGTTAAAGGTAGTTCATACGCTTTGTATTATTCCATTTGTTAATTATTTAGAGAAATGATATAAACAATTATAAATAGAAAGGTATTAGTGAACATGAAATGTATTATTTTGAAGTAAATTTCATGCATGTCTGCAATTGTTTATGAAATTTTTGCTAGCACTAGCATTATATCAGGTTTGATATTTTAGATGTCAGTTTTATCCATACATTTGATTTACAATAAACTTCATGCATGAATTGACTATTTCTTTCTAGTTAATTAAAGATTTAAAACTCTTGTGAAAATGGTTTTTAAAGTATTCTGAATTGATTCCATGTCTTCTTATGGCTAAACAAAATAATGAGTTATTCGTTCCACTGGTTCTGCTCCATTCCTCGAAGTGAATGTAGCAATACATAACAATTATAATAATGGAACCTATTACCGATATTGACAAATGGATAAAAAAAGATGGATGATTCGAGATGTTGCTACGTGTTCATTCTTAAAACATAATGATAAATGATTTATACTAATTAATCATTCCTTGAATCGGGTTATATCTATATAATCCTATTGGTAAAGAATATGATATACGCTTACATTATTGCATGAATTATTTTTTGCACATTCCTTGAAGTGAATGTTTGCAATAATTATAACAAATTTTATAATCACTTTTGATCATTAAAGTCAATTTGGACATTTAAAGTTTTTGGCATATTCCCTAAAGTAAATATTGCAAATAATTGTTTGCAAATTATATTTCTTTTATTGAGTTAATGACATTATGGACTTCAAATTGATGTAGACATTTCTAGAAGTGAATGTCACAACATTGCTTATATGTGGATACAAAGTAAAAGGAATGTCAATAAAATTATCAATTGTCAAAATTTATATAGACATTATTAGTACAAATGAAAAACATGCTAAAGTACACTAGAAGTTTATTGATACAAATACATTTACTACTTGGCATGACTAGTTAAACCATTCTAGATCATATATGATGCGAAAATTAATTGAGAATTCATATAGACATTCATTAAAGAATCAGAAGTTTCTTTAATTTAAAAAATTCTCATGTATTACTTGTTTTCAAAGATAATTGATTATTAGAAACTCACTAGCTAAAGTTGAGATTTAATTTCTGAAATGAATATAGGCCCATTCATCCACCATATGGATGGTTTGATATTATATGATTTTGGTAGATGCATCTACAAAAATAATCACATGTGTTATCAACTTGCAACTTGTCGCTTGCGAGATTGCTTGTTTAAATGATTAATTTCAGATTATGCAATTAAAACAATTCATCTTGCTAATGTTGGTGAGTTTATGTCCCAAACTTTCAATAATTATTGTATGTCAATAGGGATAAAAGTTGAACATCCTGTAGCTCATGTTCACACATAAAACGGTTTAGTTGAACCGTTTATCAAACACCTCCAACTAATAGCTAAACTATTACTTATAAGAACAAAGCTTCCTATTTCAACATGAGATTGTGTTGATTTGCATGTTGTACGCATCAAGTAAATAAATTACAAATACTTCTCATTACATTTGGCTTTTGTTAAAGAGCTAAATATTTTTTATCTTAGAATTTTTGGATGTGTGATATATGTTCCAATTGCTCCACCAGAACGCACAAAGATGGGTCCTCAAAGGAGGTTGGGAATATATATTCGTTATGAATCTTCTTCTATAATTAAGTATGTTGAACCATTATCTGGAGATTTATTTAGTGCACGATTTGTTGATTGCCACTTTGATAAAATAACATTCCCAACATTAGGAGAATTGAATAAAAAGTTGGATGAATAAAGTACTTAAAATGAATTATCATTGTCTAAAATCCTCGTACAAAGCAATGTGAACCAAAAGTTCAGCAAATAATTCATTTTACAAATCAACTGCCAGATTCATTTATTGACCTAAAGAGAATTACGATATCTCACATACCAGTTAAAAAAGCTCCAATACGAATTGATGTCCCAATAGGACAAACTGTTAGTACAAAAGAAAGTAATACACGCTTGAAGTGTGGAAGACCAGTCAGTTCCAAAGATAAAAATCCTCGTAAAAGGAAAGGAGCAAACATTCAATATGATCATACAATGGAGGCGAGGGTTCCTGAAGAGACCCATGACATAACTAATTATAAAACTCAAGAAGAGATTTAGGTACTTGAAAATGATAATGAAAATGATGAAAATAAAGAGATCTCGATAAATTATGTCAATACGAGAAAAAGATGGAACCGGAAAAATATAGTTGTCGACAACAATTTTACTTATAATGTTACTATTGAAAAGATTGAGAAAAATCTATTAAGAAATGTAGAAATAGAAAAGTTTGGGAAAAATGGAAATACACAATTCAAGTAAAATTGAATTTACTTTCTAAACATGAGGTTTTTTGACCTATAGTCCAAACACCTAAAGATGTAAAGCCGATAGAATATAAATTAGTATTTTTGCAAAAACGAAATGAAAAAAATGAAGTTGTAAGATAAAACTCAACTTGTAGCACAAGGATTTTCGCAAAGGCCCAACATTAATTATGAAGAGACATATTCTTCTGTGGTGGATGCAATCACGTTTAGATACCTAATTAGTCTGACAGTACGTGAAAAACCTTACATGCATCTAATGGATGTTGTTACAGCCTATTTGTATGGTACACTTGATAGTGAAATTTAAATGGAAATCCCATAAGGATTTAAAATCCCAGAAGGATAAAGAGTTTCTCGGGAAAATTGCTCGATCAGATTAAAAAAAGTTTATATGGATTAAAACAATCTGGACATATATGAGACAATTGTCTTAGTGAATATTTATTAAAAGAAGGTTATAAAACGATCTAATTTGTCAATGTGTTTTTATAAGAAGGTTTGGATCAGACTTTCTGATAATTGCTATTTATGTTGATGATCTAAATATTATTAGAACTCCTGAAGAGCTTCAAAATACAGTAAATTATTTAAAGAAAGAATTTGAGATGAAAGATCTTGGAAAAATAATTTTTTTTCTTGGCTTGCAGATCGAGCATTTAAAAGATGGAATTTATTTCCATTAGTCAACTTGTATGGAAAAGATCTTAAAGAAATTTTACATGGATAAAACACATCATTGAGTATCCTAATGATTGTACGATCATTAGATGTGAATAAAGATCAATTTCATCTTTGTGAAAATGATGAGTTTCTTGATCCTTAAGTACCATATCTAAGTGCCATAGGGGCATTGATATATCTTGCAAACAACATAAGACCTAATGTAGCTTTTGTTGTAAACTTATTAGCAAGATTTAGTTCTTCTCCAACACGTAGACATTGGAATGGAGTTAAACATGTATTCGAATATCTTAGAAGGACCATTTATATAAGACTATTTTATTCAAATGATTCAAAGTCCCTATTAGTTGGCCATGCTGATGCTGGATATTTTTTGGATCCATATAAATGTCGATCTCAAACAAGATATTTATTTACATGTGGAGGTACTGTCATATTATCGCGTTTAATAACTACCACCTCCTCAAATCATACAAAAATAATTGCAATGCATGAGGCAAATCGAGAATGTGTTTGGCTAAGGTTATCGACCCAACATATCGAGAAGATATGTAGTTTTCTTTTATAGAAAAAGATGTCAACTATCTTATACAAAGATAATACAATATGTATAACTCAATTGAAGGGTGGTTACATCAAAGGCATTGTCAACCACAACGTTTGAAATACTAGTATACAAGATTGAATGCGTTGACTCAATGATGCAATTTGATGCTTCCATTAAGGGGAGTCTAAAACACACTATACTCTTTTTTCTTTAACCAAGGTTTCGTCCCACTGGGTTTTCTTGGTAAAGGTTTTTAACAAGGTAGCTTGTAATAGGAGCTTGTGCACTCTTTTTCTTTCATTAGGTTTTTATCCAACATGGTTTTTCCTAATAAAGGTTTTAATGGGGCACAATTTCTCTAATGGACATTCAAGGAGGAGTGTTACATATATATAAATGTGGATGTTTATATTCTAACCCCTTCATTTATGAGATAAAACCCCCTCATTCATTATGAAAGTAAATATGCAAGTTGCTTAATGTATGTGTTAATGAAGCAATTAAGTAAGATTCATTTATTTGTGTTGCATTGAATGACAATGACTTATAAATAGAACCCTTGTGTGAGTGAAAATATGATATAAGAAAATTCTCTGTTGATTTGATCTATTGTTTACTTTTTACTGTTATTTTATTTGATTATTGTATAACACATACCATTTTGTTAATTCATTTTTCTTTGAAAACATCAAGCATCCATTAATAGAATGTAGGTTACAAGCCTTTATAAGGGTTAAAATATAGTTGTTCATGGGTCAGGTGTGCTTGATTCGGGCTGAGCCTATATAAGATATTTCTTAAGATTTTATTCTAACCCAACTTAGATTAAATTGAAAGTATTCAACCCTAACTCGGCTCACCAATATTTTTTTTTCTTTAACTTGTTGTTTAACATTCTTTTTCATTCTTTATCTGAAACCTAGTACCAAAAGAAAAACAATTAAATTAGTTTCAAAACTCCAAATATTATTTAAAATGAATATATTACAATATTTTTTCTTAAAAAATTATTAAAAATAATAAAAATAGAATAAGTAATATTCTAATATAGATACAAAATTTATATTCATCCATCAAGAACAACATCTTTCCACTAAAGCTTCCCATGAACAAATCCAAACTCAATGGAGTAAACCCAACAAGGGAAACAAAAAAAAAATACAAAATCAGTAAAAGAGAAGTAATTGTAGACGAAAAACACAAACGAAAACAATGTAAAGGTGGTTCAGCTCTAAGGAGGAAGGCTTGAAGCACTGCCAAACTTTGAGTTAGAAAGTACACCTTGTTTAGAGGATTAACCTTTCCTATGCATGCCCAATAGAAACCTTTTGAAGGAGGAGAAGATCAGCGATTGTAGGGGTGTGTCACTACTAAGCCACTTCCAAGATTAGGAGTCAACCATAAGTATGATGTGTTGGATAATATAAACGACACACATATATAATAAGAATAATTATATCATTATTTATTATCATAAAATGTTAGTCCAAATTAAAAGTGATATAATGATTTTTTTTCATTAGAATTGTAAAATTAGAATTCAAGCATACTAAATATCACATTTAATGTAACGCCCCAGATTTTGAACAATTGTTTGATAAACTCTATTAATAATTAAGTCTTTATATCTGTGGCTAAGTGTTCTACTTGTGTGTTAGAGGTCAAGGGTTCAAATATTACTTTTAGAAATTTTGTTATTTTGTTTGACTTGACCATTATCCTTCAACGTTGGACTTAAGCTTATTTATGTTTGAATGAGCATGCTGGTTCGATGGTTAAATTTTTGTATATTTTTTGATCTTGTGTTCAAATCCCTATACTTGTATTGAAGAAATATTTTTATGCTTTGACTAAATCTTTTTATTTACTTTTATTTTTTATGTAGTTAAAAGTTGACATTCTCTTCTTCCTCCTTCCTTTTTTTTTCTTTTTTCTATTTCTTTCTTTTTCCCGTTTTCTTCTTTCGTTTAAGTGTTGTTGTAATCTTACTGTTGGTTTTAATTAAGGGCCCTAGTTTGCTCATTGCGTCAAATGGAAGGTTTTTGTGTAAGTTTGGTTGTAGTTTATTGTTGTTTCTGCACGTTTCGCTTGTTTTCGATTAATTCTCGTCAAAATGGTTTTCTACTTGAATTTTTTGTTTGATTGTTCAATTAATTTTCCTTCTAGGTGAAGATCTTACGGGAGACGTTCCTCCAACACATTAGTTTAACAATTCACTGCTACGTACGAGGTAACGTGTGATTTCTTGAATCGAGATTTTTTGTCAAAGCTTTCAACATAAGTTTAGGTTATACGTTAATCTTAGCGTTTTGTTGCGAATTAACTGTTGAATTGGTCGTTGGTTGTGCGATATTAGGTTCCAGAGTCATTCTTGTTACTTCTACGTCGAAACTACATTAGATATATCGAAAACCCGATTTTCTGCGATTTTCGAATGCTGAGAAACATGGTTGTCGAAGCTTCGTGTGAGCCACACGATTGTGGGTCAGACTGTATAACTCACTGTTCTCTAATCGGAGGCACACAGGTGTGTGTCTAGGTTGCGTAACTCATTGTTTATGTTTTGGGTTATACGGACTAGGACACTGGCGTGTGTCCATGCCATGTAACTCACTGTTTTGAGCCACACGACCGTGTATTAGGCCGTGTAAATCCACACGGTTATGTGGGTCAAAATACTAAAATTTTCTCTAGGGTCATAAACGTTGTTCGAATCGAACGTAGGCCTTCCGTAGGGTCCGTATGATCTGAGCTAGAATGTATAATTTGATATCCAATATTCTAAGGTTGAATAATCAATTATCTGTACGTATAATTGATGCGATAACTGTTAAATAATAATGATCAGTATTATCTGATTGTGAATTGTAATTGAATAATTGTATAAAAATCCTTAATATTTGATATCTGTAATCTGCATCTGCATTGGATGAAAATGGTATAAAGAATAAAGTGTTGGCAGTTTAATGATCTGCCGAATTGAGTGGCTAAGTCACGATTCTGTATCTGATTCTGGCAGTTTATTGCATACTGATCTGGCAGCTAGTCTGTAATCACTCTGAAATGTGTCATACCAACACTAATTGGTGTGTAAGGCTGGATGGGTGCTTGATACCCTATATGGTGTGTTGGGATTGTCGGAGATGGTGTGTAGCGAATAGGGTAGGAAACTATCTGATTCTGATCTGTTCTGCATCTTATTTGAACTATTACGATAACACTAAGTATCATTTGTTTCTAATTATGTATCTTAATTTGGGCAACTACTGTTATATCTATATAGTTGTCTTGCCTATATACTGGCTACACACATTGAGTTATAAGCTCACTCTATTTTTTGACTGAATTACAGGAAATCCACAGACTTAGGAAGCTCGGCATGTTGGGAGCTCGGTCATCTCTCTCTTTTCTAGATATTTTATTGTTTGATTAAATTTGAAGTAACGTGTGTTTTATTTCAGACTACGGTTTGTAAGCTCGGATTTTCATGTTGGCTTAACTGGTTAAATGTTTTCTATATGACAAATTTTAAAATATTTAAAGGTTGGATTTTACCTTAAACATTTTAATATAGCCTCCAGACTTGGTCTTAACATCTAGGCTAGATATGGGGTGTTACATTTTATTCTTTTTAGTATAGTCGCATTAATCAACCAATTTAAATTTTGAGTTCACTTTTTATTATTGTCACATGCTAGCTTATCCAATAATTTTAAGTGCTTGATATACTTGTTACCTTGAAAAGTATTTATTTGATATAATAATGATAAACGTGAAAAGTAACATATTTTAACCTCATTCTTAATATGTTTTTGGGTGATCATCCGATGTTAATTGTGAATTTTATGCTCCTAATATTTTAAATTCATGTTTTAATGCTTAATAGAGCATTTGGGAGCAAAATAAGCAAAAAACGAACGAAAATCGGATCGTCGGAGCAAGCTACAGGAGCCACATGGGCTGAACCATTCCACATGGCCGTCTGACCCACACAAGTGTGGGGCAGGTCATGTCGATTTCACAGGATTACACACAGAATTGCGAAAAATCATGATTTTTAGGTTTTCGGGCATTCTAAGATGTATATTTGACGAAAATAAGAATATGGGGGAAAGCTGCCAAAGAATATTTAAGAAAATAACTTGAAAAACACCATTGAAGTTGGCTTGGAAGCAAATTTCCGCCAAGATTGAAAATTCCCAGTTGATTTCTTAGGAAGTTATAATGAGTTTCTTTATTTCTTTCGGTTATATTGTATCTTGAATGTTTTTATTTTCAAGCATAAACTAATTTTCTAAATACCAAAATAATATATTAAACATTTTTTTATGATACCTAAATTTACCAATAATCTTTTACCATCCCTTGAACAGAAAGACTTAACCACTTGATCCCATTTTTTTTTCTTTATTATTGCTCCAATAAAAAAAATCAATTGCTAGAAAAGGATTGGGTTTTTTACTAAAATATTACAAAAAATAAAAAAAATACCAAAATATTATAAACTTTTTTTTATTTACCAAAATAATACAAAAAAAAGGAGGCTGATGGAGGGCATGAAAAAGGCGGCACCAATGGTGCCTTTCCCATAGGCGGCACCAATGGTGCCTTTCTCATAGGCAGCACAGGACTAAAATATAATTATCTAAAGTTTCAAGGACTTGATATGCAAATTTACCATTTTGAATTTTGAAAGTGAATTGGTGCCGCCTATGGGTGTGGCGGCACTAAAGTTGAAATGTGGCTAATTGCCTTCTAAGCCCTCATTATTTATTATTTTCTTTTTATTCCCCTTCAACTCACTTTTTTATTTAATAAACAAGCCCTCAACCTATTTTTGTAGTTAAATAAGCTCTTAATCTATGATTTTTACTCATAAAAGCCCTTTATTTTATTATTAAAGCAAATATATTTTACCTAAAGTAAAGCTATTTAAAAAGTATAAACTAATTCGCATTTTATGTTTATGTGAATTTGATGAGAATAGTTTATTAAATAAAAAAATTTATGTTTATCAAAGGCTTATAGCTATAATAGTCTCTTAAAAAAAAAACCAAAAAAAGTTACTAAGCCCCTTGACTTAATTTGAACCCAATTGAGCCCTTATCATTAACCTGAAAAATTAATTAAGCTCTTACATTAATAATTTTCACATTTCGTTACATTAACCATTAAAATCAATTAACGGACCAATTAGATGACGAAATATGACAGGCTGTGATATAATCTTTCATATCTCCGATAAAAATCATAAAAATATCTATCTATAATATATATAAAAGCACGGGTCTTGAAAAAACTTTTGAACTGACAAAAATATCCTTTATTGTTAATTATATTACTAAACTACATTAGAATAATAATTTATTAATATTATTATATAATAATAAAAAGTAAAATTAATTAAAATAATAATATATTAATGTGAAATTAATTAATTTGGTCATATATTATAAAGGCTCTACTTAAAATAAACATAATATATTATTAATTAATAAAACTATAAATCTATAAAATCATTGAATATAATTGGATGAATTTAAAATAATAAGAATTCAAGTTTTTTAATTAAATAAAAATATTTTTATATATAAATACTCTTTATAAATTTAAAAATAATTATAATTTAATAGAAGTTGTGAGAATTATATATTTCAAAATAATTATAATTTAAACTGCAATTATTATTAAAAATATTGTGCTAATTTTAAAATAGAATTGTTATTTAAATAGAACTCTAAGCATAAAATATAGGAAAAAGGTAAAAAAATTGTGATAATTATAATTATAATTTATTGTTATTAGTTAAAAAATTTGACGATGCTACTTTTATTAAAGTAAAGTAGAGTTATTACTTAATTAGAATTCTAAGTATCTTAATTATCACTTAACTAATATTAGATTTAATTAAAAAAATTAATAGAAATACCAAACATGCTTTATTGAAAAACCAAAAGTAATAATAAAACTGATCACCCATAAATGTAACCCAAATAGAAAAAATAAATTATAATTATAAACTATTCTAATCAAATTTAGTAAATTTTTTATTTAATAAATTATTCTCATCAAATTCACATAAAATATATTTACTTTAATAATAAAATAAAGGGCTTTTATGAGTAAAAATCATAAATTAAAAGCTTATTTAACTACAAAAATAGGTTGAGGGCTTGTTTATTAAATAAAAAAGTGAGTTGAAGGGAAATAAAAGAAAATAATAAATAAGAAGGCTTAGAAGGCAATTAGCTACATTTCAACTTTAGTGCTGCCACACCCACAGCGGCACCAATTCACTTGCAAAATTTAAAATGGTAAATTTACATATCAAGTTCTTGAAACTTTAGATAATTATATTTTAGTCCTGTGCCACCTATGAGAAAGGCACCATTGGTGCCGCCTATGGGAAATGCACCATTGGTGCCGCCTTTTTCATGCCCTCCATCAGCCTTCTTTTTTTTTTGTATTATTTTGGTAAATAAAAAAAAGTTTATAATATTTTGGTATTTTTTAAATTTTTTTGTAATATTTTAATAAAAAACCCAAAAGGATTGCTTGAAAATAACCCAAAAATATGAAAGGTGGAGTGAATCCCACAGCATGTGCCCATCTGCCTAAAGAAAAAACCGACAAAGAATTGACGGACGTCGTGTCAGCCATGTGCTAATAATTCATTTCCCCAAAAACTCAAGGACCTAATCACTATGTCCTTCAACAACATTATAATAATTTTAAAATGTTTATTCATTTTAAATATGCAAATACATTTTACTTTATTTTAGATCTAAATTAGTTTCTCATAATCAAATTTTGTTACCTTTTTTTCCTATAAAAATTAACAAATGGGGTGATGAAATTTTGTTAAATTAATATACAAGGAATAAAATTAAAATTTAAAGATAATAGAAAAAATTGAAATTATAATTTTTTTAATAATTTACTTGAAAACACAGTTTGGAATAAATTTTTTACTCTCGAGAAAATTTTTTTCTTGAGTTTAATTTTTATTTAAAATTAATTATGAAAATATATAAATATTAAATATATTTTTTTAAAAACAAATTATGTACTTTGTGAATAATAATATCAAACAACTATACCTATCCTACGCTCATATTTTTACTTTCACCTAAAACATAGCTCTTTCGCAGTAAATTTTGATCTAATAGTTTTACACCATTTTATGATTATGGGAAAAAAATTCATTCATATTGTTGTAAAATTAAAATAATTTTAATTCCTTTAGTAATTTTTTATTTGATTAATATTTTAACAATTCAATCATTAAAATTTAAGATAATTATATTTATCGTGTTTATAAAAATTTAAATCAATTTAATATATATCATATCGATTTAAAATATTATATGTATTAATATATATTTAATGATTGAAAGTTTTCTTTTACATAAAATGAATAGTTAGACATTTTTAATTTATGCCAAATTTAACTCGCATTATCTACATAAATGGAATATGAAATATGATAGTTGGATACTTAAAATATTAATCATATAAACAATTACGGAATGATATAAAAATAATTTAATTTTTATATTTAATCTGACGAACTTGGACATATATTTTTCATGTACTTCGATAGAGACTTACCAATGTTTTCTTAGATCATGAAAACATGGATGACAATTTTTTAATCAATTTTTTAAACTAATAAAAACCTTTTGTTTTTTTTCATAGTTTCAATCTTGTTTATACGAAGTATTAACCTTGTTTATATGTTATGATGTCTACTTAACTTTGCATCCAAAAAGAATGTCATTACTCATCCCATATCATATAGATATATAGATTTTACTTGAATTTACTGCTTAAATTAACCATGATTTTTCATTTCTTTAAATCATATAATTATGATTGGTGATCTTTGAACAACAGAAAGTTTAAACCATGTACCGGATAAGAGATTAAATGAATCATGAATTTTCATTTCTTTAAATCTGCTAGAGTCAAGGTTGTCTAGCAATGTTTGTTCAGTTATCTGGTCAATTAAAGATTTAGTTAATCAAGATACGAGATAGCCTCGACATATTTATATGTTTGCCTTTTTGACGTGGATCTTATTGGATGTTCTTTTAATAAACAAATGGACTTCTTGGACGTCCTCATTCCAGTTGTTAAAGCTGAAATTAAAGTGGTGTGTATTTGTGAAGAGTTTAAGGGTGTTGAAGAGTTTGAGTTTGACTCGAAACATGGTGAGAGTTTTTCTCAATCTCAAAGATGTGTTCTCTGGCTATTTTCAAGGAGGTTTCTGTTGCATATACGTTAGTGAAATAAACAGAAATGTAAAATATTGATTTAAATCATAAGATCGAACTAGAACTATATATATATATAAAATCTCAAAACAAAAATTGGAAATAAAACTGGATTGAAATTATGTACTCGTAGGTAGGCAGAAATTCGACTGTAGTTGAGGCTTGTTTTTACAGTTTCCTTAAGACAGATTCGACTGCTCCTTTGGTGCTAGGAAAATGTTGGTCGACTGTCTCCCAGGATATAATAACAAGATGAGTGCGACAGTAGCATGACTGCAGTGATCAATGAACTGTAGCCTAGCTTTCTTCTATCACCAAAAACAAGTTCGAAATATGCAGGGAAAAGATCTCGAAATTTTTGTAGGAAAAAATAGAAAAATTCAATGTATTTTTTCTCCTACAGATTATTTCGGTTTAAATAAAATATTCAAAATGAAAGAACTTTTGGATTTTTTTTTAACTAATGGAGCCATTAATGTCCCTGAATTAAGGAGCCCTTAAAAACCCAAATTGACGTCTGAATTAAAGGAGCCATTAAACTCAATTTAATATTTGTCCTTTTAATTCCCAAAAGAATTTGAAGATATAAGCTCTGCTGATGAAAAATAAAATTACGTATTGGGCTAGAATATCAGTAGGCCCTAGAAGGGTCCAACCGGTCCGGACATTTCGCGTCGCCCATTTCGTGCGAGTGCGCCCCCAACACTGGGGGGTTTGGATTTACACCCCTCTACACATGAGGGAGAGCATTAACTTTGTCATTCAATAACCATCAAGTTGGTTCATATATATAAACATATTCCACACTTGATATCTAACCAATGTGGAACTAAGCTTTCCATTTTCCTTAACATAATTCACAAGTGACTTACTTTAAGCATCAATTTCTCATTCATCATTCAACCATTTTGAGCATATGATATACCATTGTAAATGTCTCATGGGGTAGAATATAAAACCATAATTTTATTATTCAAATCTCCACATTTACCAATCAAGAATATGCCCCAAACTTTCAAAAATCTATTTTTTTCCAACAATCCCCCACATGAATGAAATTAATAGTTTTAACGAAAAACATTGACTCGATATGGTGATAGAATCTACAATTGATAGTTATATAGGATAGGTAGGCATCAACCCTTGAACCTTCCATTGTGAAAGTATATTTACTTTACTAGCTGACTAGTAGACGCAATGTCCTTGAACTGTTCTACCGTTTGTGTAAACGATGATATACCTCACACAACTACCTCTCTAGCAAGATTTTAGTTGTCATAGGTATGTTCATACAGCCATGAACATCTCTTGGTTCTGCACGAGTTTGAGAGAACTATGTCTTAGTATTCTCCTTGAAGCGACCCCACTTCACTCTCACATAAGTGACTTATGTTGCTCGGCTCACCGAAACACACAACGGTCATTAAAAGCATTGCTTAACTTATACCACTTTTAATCACTGTTTATATCATAAGAACGAACTTGGGATAAGAACCCCCACAATGACCTCACAAGGTCTATGGAAGTAGGTTGTCCCTTTGAACCTAGATCTTGGGATCTAAAGTCAACTAGGTTGGGTTTTTCTTCACATAGCGTTGTAATACCCAATTTTAGCCCGGGCCCAAAATCATAGATAAATAAACACCAAATTAAAACAAAATAATAAAAACCAAATAGATGTTCAGTTTTTATTACAACAGACCCAAAATACATCAGATCCACTAATCCCCAATATCACAAATCCACTTATTAACCCAACTACCCAATTACAGGCCCAAAACCTAAGATTTACCCTAGCCCAACAAGATAACCAGAAAAAGAAAAAAAAAACCCTAAGCCGCTACAACAGTTTCAGCCACCATCGCCTCCGTCCGTCTCTCGCACGCGCTGCACCTTCCACGTGTGCCTCTAGCTGGCGTGTACCTGCATCACAACAAACCAGTAACAGCAAAAGAGAACGCATTAGAAGCAATAACAGAAAGGCCAGCGATTAAGTAGAGGATTATTTGTTTTTTATTTTTATTTTTGCTGTAAATTGATAGATTTTTGGCTATAAAAAGCAGATTCAATTTCTGTAAAAGGGGGATCCCCGAATGAATAAAAAAAGAGGGGAAAAGGAAATTGAATAGCAGTTTTGAAAAAAGAGGTGATTTTAAACTTTTATTCGCTTTTCTTTGTTTTTTTTTCTTTACTCATTTTGTTCATTAATGGTACTAAAATAAAAGAGAAAGAGAGGTGAGAGAACGACGAGTTTACCTGGCGATCGATTCCTTGCTTACTCCGTTGCAATCGGAGATCGAGTGAGGGATCTTAGAACGGCCAGTTTGGGAGCATGATTTTGAGGCAGAGGCATTTGATTTTGTTGATTCTCCGGTGGCTGCTAACTTAGGGTTTCAAAATAGGTTTTGTCCAGCAAAAGAAACGGCGTCGTTTAGGGCCTGCATCAGTGGCCCCAAAACGCGTCGTATTTGCTCAACAGTGTGCGACCCGACTTGACTCGGGGAAAATCCCCGCGTTTTGTTTCAATGGCCTATTTGTGTGCTTAGTCCTTCTATTTTCTCGATTTGTTTGAATTTAATCCTTTTTGTTTTTTTTTATTTTTCCACTTAATTTGATCTTGTTTTCAATTTCGTCCTCCGTCAATTTAGGAGACAAAAACGGCGCCGTTTCCTATGATCTGACTTGATTATGAAACTTGTGCGTTTATTTTCTGTTTTAGCCCCTCGATTTTTAATAAAATACAAATTTGATTCTTCTTTTGTTTTATATTTATGTTGGCTGCCTGTTTAATTTTGTTTTTATTTCAACTTAATCTTTGATCGATTATTTTTATTTCATTTTGTTTTTTTCCTCTAATGATGTTTCAACTTTAATTAAACTTTTATTAACTTAATTTCAAATTAAATTAGCTATTATTTTGACATATTTATTATTTATTTTTAGTATTATTTTAATATTTCAAGCTAACATGCTTTAAATTTACCATACATTATTTTTAAAAAAAAGAGTCTATTATATACTTTTATTTTCAAACTTAACATGTTATTTTTTGATAAATTACTTATTAGTATATATGTTTTATGAGAATTTGATGTAATTTGTATATATTTTAATGTTTTATTTTATGTTATAATTTAAAATTCTTTTTATATATTTCTACATGTTAAATGTTTACATAATAATATTTTTTTTAAAAATACAATTGTTCTTATATAACTTATTAAATTATTCTTTTTCAAGTATATATATTAATGTTTTGATTTTATTATGATTATTAATTTTAAGTGTTTTAATATATTTGAATAGGTATTTTAAATGATTTTATTCATATGTAATTAATTTCTTTTAAAATTTACTAATGTGCCTTATATACCCCATTTTTCATGTATAATAGTATATATGTATTATTATTATTATTATAATTATTATTATTATTATTATTATTATTATTATTATTATTATTATTATTATTATTATTATTATAGGCTTTGTTTACGTTAAAATAATAAATAAATATTGAATTTATTTCCAATTCATTTTTTAATATTTTTTTCCTTAAGTCCATTTTGAAGTCTGTATGTAATTTATTGTAAAATTAATTTATTGTAAAATTTTTATACATAGAACATATTGATTATATTTTTTTGTCTTAGTATAGATTTAAATAGATGAGTTTTGATATTGATATTTATATAATGTGATTAAAATTATTGTTGCTATTCTTATTTGTATTTGTATTTGTATTTTTTTTTTTTTTTTGCTCATTGAACTATCTTTTACATCATACATTGATATTCAATCATATTGCATTTGTTTTAAAAATGGTGTTTCATTAAAGCACTAAAATCATTTTATTTTCATAAATTTTCAAAATATTCGGTGTTCATGATTCTCAAGAGGATTGTGCCCTAACTTACTGGGCTTCAATTCTTTACGATGAATTTAGATAGCCAAGTATTTATTTTACAATAAAATTATTCAATTTCTAAATAAAGTTCTTTGGGATTTCAAAATGTTGGACCCTAACTCACTGGATCTGACAATTTTGCTACCTCGAATTAAGGGTTTTTAAAATAAAGGCAATATTCGGTGTTTTGGAATTTCGAGAAATTGAACCCTAACTTACTAGGTTCTAATTTGTCGTTTGACCTAAATAACCAAGTATCCTTCTCAAAATGCATGAGTTTTAAAAGTTAAAAGATACACTTAATTTTGAAGATTAAACTATTGCACCCTAACTTACTGAGTGTGATAATTTATTTCTTTGAAATGAGTGCATCTTATCACTCAATTTGATTTATTCAAAATTTCTTTTCAAAGGATCGTATTTTCGTATCTTTTCAAAATTTCAATATTAAGACATTAAGCAATCAATTCGGTACTAATATTTGGGCGTCGCAAGGGTGCTAACCCTTCCTCGCACGTAACTGACTCCGAACCTGTTTTCTCACATTTCAAAGACCTAAATCGATATTTTAGTAAATCAATATGTTTTATTAAAATCTCAAGGTGACCCGATCACACATCGAAAAAGGATTGGTGGCGACTCTATTTTCATTTTTAAAAGTTGATCCCCGTTTTCAAAAAAAATGGTTTCGACAAGCGTCTTTAATTTTCATGGGTTTAGTCTCATTCCTTTCGGTATTTTATCAACCTGATCTCAATTTAAGCCTTTAGTTAGCAGATCCGCAATGTTATCTTTTGATTTTACAAAATCAATAGAGATAACTCCATTTGAGATCAGTTTTCTAACGGTATTATGTCGACGATGCATATGTCTCGACTTACCATTATACATTGCGTTCTGTGCTCTACCAATTGTTACTTGGTTATCACAATATATGCATATTGTGGGCACGGGTTTTGATCAGTCAAGAATATCTTCCAAGAAGTTTCGAAGCCATTCAGCCTCTTCTCTAGATTTGTCTAGAGCTACAAACTCAAATTCCATTGTGGGCCTGGTTATAATCGTTTGTCTTGAGGATTTCCATGACACAACTCCTCCCAATGTAAAAACATATCTACTTGTGCCTTTGGTATCTCGAATATCAGATATTCAACTGACATCGGAGAAGCCTTCTAAAATAGCAGGATCTCTGAAATAATGTAGTCTGTAGTTTCGAGTATATCTGAGATATCTTAGTACTCTCACCATTATTTTTTAGTGCTTCTCCCCTAGATTGCTTGTGAATCTGCTTAAACTACTCACGGTGAAAGTAATATCTGGTCTAGTACAACTCATAAGATACATTAAACTGCCTATGACCCTTGCATATTCCACTTGGTTAACACTTTCACCTTTGTTTTTAGTCAGATGTTGGCTCGTATCTATTGGAGTTTTGGCTATAGCAGAATCACCTTTGCTAAATTTCCTAATAACCTTGTCCACATAGTGTGACTGAGTCAATATAAGACTTTCAGATGACCTCTTAATTTGGATGCCCAAAATCACATCAGCTAGTCCCATATCTTTCATGTCAAATCTTAAATTTAACATGTCTTTGGTACGTTTTACCATTTCATTGTTACTTCCAACAATGAGTATGTCATCAACATATAAGTATAGGATTATACATCTAGTGTTGGTAGTTTTGACATACACAAATTTGTCACACTCATTAATTTTAAATCCATTTGTCATCATGACATTATCGAACTTTTCATACCATTGCTTTGGTACTTACTTAAGCCCATACAAAGACTTCATCAATTTACAAACTTTCCTTTCTTGTCCTAGAACTATATAACCTTCAAGTTGTTCCATGTAAATCTCGTCATCAAGATCTCTATTTAGGAAAGTTGTTTTAACATCCATTTGATGTACTTCAGGATTCCTCAAGGCGGCAATTGCAAGTATCATCCTTATAACAGTTATCCTGAATATTGGAGAAAAAGTATCAAAGTAGCCAAGGCCTTCCTTT
Source organism: Gossypium turneri (assembly GCA_008044935.1). Taxonomy (NCBI): domain Eukaryota; kingdom Viridiplantae; phylum Streptophyta; class Magnoliopsida; order Malvales; family Malvaceae; genus Gossypium; species Gossypium turneri. The sequence continues at coordinate 6,144,711 of CP032572.1, read as the reverse complement.
TGTCTATAACCTTTTCTAACCAATTTGGTCTTGTACTTATCAATTGTCCCATCTGCTTTCTTTTTTCATTTGAAAATATCCGCAAGCCTAGAAAGGCCCGACCGGTCTGGACATTTCGTGTCACCCACGTCGTGCAGGTGCACCCCCAACCTCGGTGAGTTTGGATTTACACCCCTTGCGCGCGAGGGAGAGCATTAGCTTAGTCATTCAATAACCATCAAGTTGGTTCATATATATAAAAATATTCCACACTTGATATCTAACCAATGTGGAACTAAACTTTCCATTTTCCTCAACATAATTCACAAGTGACTTACTTTGAGCATCAATTTCTTATTCATCATTCAACCATTTTGAGCATATGATATACCGTTGTAAAGTTTTCATGGGGTAGAGTATAAAACCATAATTTTATGATTCAAATCTCCACCTTTACAAATCAAGAATATGCCTCAAAACTTCCAAAAATATATTTTTTTCCCAATAGTTTCTTCCACTTAACTTAGGACTTCATTGATAAATACTTTTAGTAGATGTGGCCTACAAGAAGTCAAGTTAATATTGATTTATTTGAGCTTATTCTTATTGCCTGTGAAGCCGATAAATTTGTTGTTATGCCGCACATTTGAAGGTGCCTTTGGAGTGCTTTGAGCTAGTTATTTCTTTATTTTTTTACTTGGTATTTTTGCACTCTTATGTTAGGCTTTTATAGGAGAGTTTATATTTGATGTAAGTGAGGTTTTTTGGGTGAGCTCTTTGTAACAATTAGGGCCAGTTTTGGGACTACAATTACTTCTTTTTGTAAGGGTAGATTGAGCTTGAATCAATAAGTGAGATTGTTGAATAAGAATCATTCACTGAACGAGACTCTGTAGAGTAGAATCGTTTCTGAACTACGTTAATAAATGGTTGGGTGTGAATCTCTCTTTACTTTCTTTGTTTTTTGTTTATGTTTCATTGTCTTATCAATACTGTGACTGAGCACTTCATTGAATAGTTAGATTAAACTTACAGCAAACTGATGAGTGTTTTTTTCAAGTGGTGTTAAAGCAAGCTTCAAAAGTTGTTTGTAGAAAATCTTAAACACTATTTGTTGTCATGAAAATTGTAACAACTCAAATCCGGCCTAGATGTTATGGTTGGATTATGAAGGTTACATTGCTAGATAAAATAAAACTATTGCTTGTTTTAGAGAAAAACCAATTCCAGGGGTTGAAAATTCCATTGTCTCGCTTTTTTGTAAAACATACTAATCATTTTAATAGTTTAAGCTAATTCACCTATAATCATAGCGTACCAAAATTATTTTTAGTGAAATCCTTAAATTTAGTTTGCAGCGGTGAATACTTAAAACTTATAGTTTGAAAAACTGAAGTTCATTTTAGTTGCCTAAGTTGGATTGTTAATCATTTTGAGCTTTAGCGTAATAAACCATTTAGTCCTAACGATCTAAGCAAATCATAAAATGTCCAAAAGTTAAACAAACCATAATAAAGTTTGAAACGTTCAATTTAAATCAAATAGTATAAAACCATGAGATATAGAATCAAAATGTGAATCTGAGTCTTCCGTGACGCCGTTTAATGTTAAGTCAGAGGATTACCTAAAACAAATCATATAGGAGTGTGAGCTTATAGCCCAATGTGTGATTCGACCCATAATTCCAAAACATACATTTTCATATTCATCAATATTATAACAGAATATGATATAACACATTATTTCAAATAATTCAAATCTTATTAGAATCCAGGCTGATATTAACTTATTATGCTGTAACATAACATACTAAATCATATCATACATATCATATCAAATCATATTATGCAAATTATATCCTACCTCCATCCACTACACATAATCTCCGTCTAGCCAATCACACCATATTGGACTACATGAGTCCATCCATCCAATCACACCAATATGTGGCGGTTTGCCACTTATATAAATGCAATTGAGCTTCCATATATATAGTGTTGAGGTCTAGCCACCATTTTGGCAATAAGTACTGCTATATACACTTCCTCCGTCAAACATATCCCACCTCACACATATACATATCATATACATATTTTATACATAACATAATCATAAACAGGTGACATATATACACATATAACATATATTACATGACATGCTTTCATACATAGTTCAGTTTGCTCATAACATAACTTATAGTTTAATTTTGGCTTAACATATTTATCAAGCTTTTAGAGCTACTCGTACGTAATTTAGTAATAAACTTTCAATTTTTTGACCTTTACAGTTTCCTCGGACCCAACTATTGAATTCCCTAAACAACCTTTAATTGGCCCTAAAATTGGCCAAAAAGGCCCATACGGCCCAAAAGCCTAGTCCGTTTGCTCCACACAAGCCACCTTCACGGTCTGTAATGATTCACATGGCCCAGCCACACGGACTACATAATCTCACAGGGCAGTGTGCTACACACGACCATCTCACACAGTCTATAAAAATCTCACACACATTAACACAAGGCTATGTGAAAATTGGGTAGTTTCGAAACAACATCTATTTCGAGTTTTCAATCGAATTTCAATGGAATTTTAAGGTCATTTTCACACACACCTGATTACGTAATCGACTAACTCTACTATCGGGAACCCACAAACCTACAATTTCCAACAAAACACTCCAATTAATTCATTAAAAAATCAATCAATTTGACACTTTAACACCTAAAATTTCAGCCTCTAAAATAAAATTTGCATACTTATCACTTGGGAAACGGGGACCAAAATGAAATTTACTCAGCTGGAGGATTAGGATTCTCACAACGTTCGTCATTCAACAATGTAAGAAATACCCAAGCAAAACTTACCTCGCACAAGAACATGTCCAACTCGAGACGAAAACCCACAACTACTCAAGAAATATCGAAAGAAAAATCCAAAGACTAAAGAAGAAAAAGAGAATAAAAATAAAAATAAAATAACAAAAGAAGATGATGAAGAAAGTAAGGAACAGACATGCAAGCAAGAAAGGGAAAGAAAGAAAAACAAATGTGGGTGGTTACAAAATTGAAAAATAAAAGGGATTTTGGTAAAAGTTAAATCAAATAAAACAAATAAGATTTATCACCAGATTTTCAATAGAATTCCACTCAAATTCAACTTCCCACATATAGCAAGCAATAAAAATAATCCATAGATTCATGCCAAGACTCGATCTCGAAACCCCAAAATATGCTAAAGCTTAACCACTGAACCACTAGGCTCATCGTTATCACACTCCAACACAAAAATTAATTTAAGCCATAAAACTCAAGCCCAACTTAAAACCAAAAATTAATACAAGAAAATCTGAAACTTAGGAATCAAACTTGGGTTCTAAAGCATACTCCCAAGGCACACAACCACAATACCAAATCAAATATTTTTGCAAACAATCACATTCAAAAAATCAAAATTTTGGGGCATTACAGAAACTATGAGAGAAGGAAGTTCTATAACGTAAGCAACTCTACTAGTTGGCTATTCAAACTATGCTTGCAGGAAAGCTCGAATAAGAGCTTTCATAATGTCAATTGATGAATATACCTAGGAAGTAGTTGAGGATGGTTGGAGCAAGCTCGAAGTTATAGGTATTGATGGGTCAACTAAGCTAAAAGAAAATAATTGGTACACTACTAATGAGAGAATGACAGCCCAAGCAAACTCAAAAGCCCTTCATGCTATCTTTAGTGGGGTTGACATGGAGCAATTCATGATGATTTTGACTTGTGAAATGGCTAAAGAAGCATGGACCATCTTACAAAATCAACATGAATGGAATGTTGCTGTTAGAATGTCCAAACTACAAATCTTAATTACTAGGTTTGAAAATCTCAAAATGTATGAAGATGAAACTATTTCATATTTTTATACATGACTATATGAGATATCTAATGAAGCTTTTTGTCTTTGTGAACGCTTTTTCGAGGTAGAATCAGTGAGAAAATTTCTGAGGTCTCTTCTAGAACATTTTGCTATTAAAGTACTACTATTGAAGAAGCTAAGGATATCATTGCTCTCAGATTAGATGAGCTAATAGGTTCACTTAGAACCTTTAAATTGAATCTAGAAGAAGGGAAGTGTGACAAGGTAAAATTGACAATAAATTTAATCAAAATAAGGTATTTAAATTAACTAATGACATTAAAAAAAGTTGAAGTGCCAAATTATTTAAAAAAAATTAAAAGTATAGAGAGTAAATTCAAAATCTAAGCACAATACAGGGACTAAAATTGAAGATTGACCATTGTTATATGCCTAAAAAAAGTACAAGGTTGTGTATTTAGAAAAGCGTGCATCAACATTTTAATCAAAATGAACTATTAAGACTAACAATGATATTATAAAGGTTGAGGTACCAAATTTTGTTATAGAGATTAAATTTCAAATTTGAGCATAATATAGGAAACAAAACTACTGTAACGACCCAGTTTCCAGTGGTACAAGAAAAAATAGTTTTAAAACCTCTTTTTTGTAAACCGAGCTCGTAAATTAGAATTTGGATAGCTAATTTAGTCGAAATTATGGTTAATTAGGGCCTAAGGACTAAAATGTAAAGTCCAATCACAATAGATTTTTAATTAGTAAATGGATTGAGGACTTAAATTACAATTAGACAAAAATACAAAACAAAAATTATACCATGCTAAAATATGTATTCAAAACAGAAATTAAACCATGCTAAAATATGTATTAGTGGACGGTATGATTATATGATCATTAACTTAATTAAAATAAGGTTTTTTTAATTAAAATATGGTTAATTAACAATTTAATCCTAGTATATAAATGGAATTTCGGTGGAAAGAAAGAGAAACTCATTTTTTCCAATCGATTCCAAGAGGAGAAGAGGTGTTTGATGCCATTGTTAGGTTTTTCAAGCTTTTGGCCTTAATTTCAAGTAAGTCCCTAGCCATTTTTTTCTTTAATTTTCGTCGAAATTGAGTTATGGGAGCTTGATTTAGCTAATCCATGTACTAATTTGTGAAACTGTTAAAGTTTTAGAAAGTTGCCATGGTTGAGAATTGAATGATTTAGGTGTTAATTTGTTAGAAATTAAGCTCAGTATATGAAAAAAAAAACTAAATTGCAAAGCTTAATCATTAGTTTTGTACCATAGAGACCAAATTCAATCAAATGAAAAAAAAACATCATGAATTTTTTGTAGGTATAGAAAATAGAAGGTCCCTAATGAGTTTTGATGAAAACATATTTTAATCTGAGGCCTTGAGTTGAAAGTTATGCTTGTCCCGATTTTAGGGATTAAATTGAATAATTTGTAAAATATGTGAAATTTGGTATTTGATTCTGATTTGGCTGGAAATTTGATAATGTGATATGTTTATGATTATTCGTAGCTAATGACAACATCGAATCCTCAAGAGGGAAAGGAAAAGCGAAAATCGTCGACGAGTGGCGCGAAATCTCGGTTTGTACATTTATGATTTAAGGTCATTTTAATTAATTTCATTTTCATGTTATTTGCACACGAAAGTGTCTATATGAGTATTTAATGATAAATTGAACTATTGGATTGAGCTTGAATATGAATTGTTGAAATAAAGGACTAAAGTGAATAAAATGTAAAATAGCATGAATTGTTTGAAATATGACATGTATTATGGAATTGAGTGAGAATATGTATTGAATGATATGGATTATATATGATATGATAATGAAATGATGGTGGATATGATTGAAAAGTCATGTGTACTAAATCATATTGTAGTTAAACATTGATACCCTATTAACTAATCAGGTTGAGTCGAATATAATTGGCATGCCATAGGATTAGATTGTGTACGGGACTATGCACTTACGCGCCAGGATGCACTACGTGTGCTAGTACATGCTTCAAGCACCAGCATGCACTTATGTGCCAGTTAACCCCACTTCAGTTTATCCGATAATGCATTTTGGTGCTAGTTTGGTGTGTTGGTTGGATGATCTGAGTATCCGTCCAAGTCTGAGTTAGGTTAATAGGGGTTGCGGATTATAAACTAATAAATAATTTGGATATGGTAGTGAATTGAATTAAAGATGATACATGGTCATAATTTGATTTAGTTGTGAACGAACCCTAGGGGCAGCAGTGAATACAAATGAGTCGTTAGACTCTAGAGCCAATTCAAATGGTTTAAAGACCAAAGTATAAGAGATGATTGTCTTGATACACATATGATATGATATTAATGACATATTGTATATTGCATAAATGATTGCTAATGGCTAAATGAGTTAAAGATATTGGTGAGGTTGTTTTGAACTTAATATAAGTATATTCAGATGGTTGGAAATTACTTGTCATGTAGTAACATGAATTGGTTGATTATTATGTACATATAAGCATGTTTGTTTTGAAGTTTATTGTTAATGCTTGTTATTTATGTCTTGATTCATAAATGTACCACTGAGCCTATTGCTTAGCATACGGTTTGTTTTCTCCTTGCGCAGGTTCAAGTGTTTCTCAAAGCCTCGGGACTTAAAATTAGCATACAGACTACCGTTTTTGACCCAACAAAGTTTGTATATTGTGGTTCATTTTGCATGTACCTAGGGGTATTTTGGTTTAATGTCTCAAATGGATAGGTTGTCAAGCTGTGATCTTATGTAAATGTTTAGAAATCATGTTTGAATATGTTTCTAAAGTTGATTTGGAGCACTTGAGTTAAAGGCTGTGAAATTCTATATGTGTTTTGGTTGGTTTTGGAAATATGAATGATATAAGTTAGATTGATTTGTTAATGTTAGAAATTGGGGGTTTGATGGTATTTAGAAGTACCAATTTAGCATAATTTGATTTGAATGCTTTGGTATGTGATGGATATGGCACTATGGAACATGTTTATATATGATTTCAGGTTTTTCAAACTTGTACCGGGTTGGTTCTTGTGAAAATAGTGAGTCACGTCGCGATGAGAAATAGAGCAAAGTCCATGTGGCAACATTGTTGCTTTAAGGTCACAACGAGCACCAAACAGAGAGTTACGTCGTGATGTCAACACAAAATCTTAAGATTTTTACAATTTGGTCCTATTTCAACCTTGGGTTAGCAAAAGAGATTTCATAAGCTCGTATAAGACCTGAAAATGATTATGTATCATTCTTTTAAAATCTAAAAAACATCTTTGTTTGTTTATTTGGACAGGTGCCAATAAAAGAAATGGCTTGGATATTCCTTTTATATATAGTGTATAAAATTAAATTTAAAATAAGTGATCAAAACTAAAATTGGAGTAAATTTAAAATTTGAGCATATTATAGAGATCCAAATTGAAATTGACCATTTTTTAAAATCTAAAAGAACTTTGTTTATTTGGATAGATATCAATAAATGAAATGGCTTCGAAATTCTTTTTATACATGTTTTAGGTTGGATTGATTATTTGTTTGTGTGAAATTATGGAGTAAAAATTTGAAGGTTAATAATAGAAAGTTCAAACCGTACACTTGAAATTTAGTCTCTAGCTACTTTTATATTCAGGAATTTAATCCCCTACTTTTTGAATTAAAAAATTTAGGTCAAGTTGTTACCAGAGGCGGATTTAGGGGGGGATAGCAGGGGTCTCGGCCCCCTTAAAATGTAAAATTGCTATATATGCCTTTAATTTTTTTTAAATTTTAAATTAGTAAAGGTCAAATTGCACTTTGGCCTCCCTAAAATTATAAAAATTTGTTTTAATATTTTAAAAATTATAAAAATATAGACTATAAAAAATTAAAATTTCATTCGACCTCCCTAAAAATTTGTTCTGGCTTCGCCCCTGGTTGTTACCATTGTTAAAATTAATCTATTAGATTTATTTGAGTTACATTTTAAAATTATATATATATTTACTTGGTAGTCATGTAACAATAAAAATAGTTTTAAATATACTGATTAGGATTTTTTTTCTTAAAATCACACGTTCGAACTCATAATGATAAAATAATTTTTTTTTGTTATTGTAGTGTTCTTAAGAAAAATTGATGTCAATATTTAGATCGAAATAATTAACAATATTAACTATTTAGGCTAGCTAATGACAATATAAAGTAGAAAAACCAAATTATATATAAAAAAATTAAAGCATATATATATATTTAATCTCAAGTTTTAGCATAATAAAAGAGTAAAACTAGAAATTTGATCATTGTCTTATAATGCTAAAAAAAAGAAAAAAAAAAGAGACAAACTCAAAGAAATAAGAAGCCACTTATTAGTCTTAAGGCTCTTAACTCTTAAGACATTCAAATTATATATAATTACGTAATGTTTTAATAAAAAATTAACAATATTAACTATTTGTACTAACTAATGACGTTATAAAAAATAGAGATTAAATTACGTTAAAAATTAAAGTATAGAATTAAATGATAAATTTAGGCATAATAAGAGGATCAAAATTGAAATTTAACCATTAATCTATAATGTAAAAATTAATGGAAAAAAAAAGGGAGCACCATAGCATGAGGTGCCACGTGTCGATGTTTATAGATAGATAGATGAGTAGAGAGACGACATTTTATTTATCACTACACCAACACACTAAAAGAGAGACACGTTTCCTCCAATCACCGAAATTAGGCATCACGCGTGCATATCACGACACTGCATTTACAAATTTAACTTGGCTTTATTTGTGGGCGGCAGCCGACAAAATGTTTAGCTGTTTTGTCCCTTGTTGGGTTGTTTCTGAGGACTCTGTGGTTCCAATGGTTAACTCAAAAACAACTGCTTTACCTGGTTAATAGTTCAATTAATTAATTGAGGATAACAACTTTTTATTTTATTAAACATATTCTTTTTAATTTAAAATTTTTTATTGAGCTATTTGATGAAATATACATCTGTAAAATAATTAAAATTAGAGACTGTAAAATAAAATAATTTTCTTCTGATAGAAATAAAATATTTATATAATTTTAATACTTAAAAATTGATAGATGAAATTAGATTATATTAAATTCAAGTTCATTACAATACTTTTTTTAATACATGATTATCAAGTGATTTATTTTTTATTTCGAAATGTCACTTTAGTAAATTTAATTGATAATTTTTAACGGTATTTATAATTGGACATAAACATTGAAATATGAAAAGTGGAGGGACTAAATAATTGAAAATAAAAGTAAATGGACTAAATTACAAATGTAAGCGGAGTACAAAGACTTGAAGTATATTTTGCTCAATTAACTCTGTAAAGTAAACGTGTTTTTCATTATTACCTAATTGAATTCATGTTTTTTGGTTGACTCATGACACCAAAATCAATAAAGAGTTTAATATCGGTAGAGATGGTATTGAGTTTAATATATGAACATCCTTATCATATAAATAGGGGTGACTTTAGGCGCAATGGCCTTGGGCCCCAAAAATACAAAATTGATAAGTCAGTTCCATCATAAATAATGAAATTATAAATTAATATATAATAAAATTACACTTTGGTCACTAAAAATGAAAAAGAAAAATCTTGTTAGTCCTTTAAAAATGACGAAATTATAAATTAATAAAAGATCGGGGTTCGATCCTTGCTTATGAGAATAGAAAACATTTTATGATTAGTCGTTTATCTCTTCGGAGAGCACTTGTGGTGAGGGATGCCACCAAGGGGGCAAGTCGAGACCAATGACACTCCCCAAATGGTAAATTATTATTTTAGTCCCTTGAAGTTTTTAAAATATAAGTTAGTTTAATGGTAAAATACACTTTGGTCCTAAAAATAGAAAATTTTTAGTTTAATCCCTTTAAGATTCTAAAATAAAAAGCATATAAAAAAATAAAATCATACTATAACCCCTTTAGAAATTTATAATTTAATTTTGATCCCTGAAAATAAACTTGCCCATCACTACTACTAATAAGGAATACCGAAATTTCCAAAAAATATAAAATTAAATTTTAACCAATTAAAAATTTATAATTAATTCCTGGTCTCCTTAAAAGAAATTACAAGCAACTCCAAAGAAAAAAGAAAGTTTATTTTCCGTTAATTAGAATTCAGAATGGTTAAGAAGACGTTGTATTGTACCTGCTCATTTACCCAAAATACCTGTCATGAGGGTTTAAAAATCAAAACAATTAACCCCAGGAAAAGGCTGAGCATCCCCCATTTTCCACATTTTTCTCGGCTTTTTCATTTCCAACTTTCAGCGGCCGGTCATTGTTTTCTTCTCCTTTAAAGCCCTAAACCATCTGCATGTCATTTCCCATGTGGATCCATTGGATTTTACAAACCCACTACGCCTTGTCTGAAAACCACCAAACCTGAGACTCCCCACGTTCTAATATTTTAAAACTATTCCTCACCTGTGCCCTGTCGCCCTTATCCAATCGGTCTTTTCCCTTATAAATACTTCCCTCGTCAATATCTGCTTCTCCATAGCTTCAACTTTCGATATCCATTCAAAGTTCTCATAACAATTTTTCATTTTCCAGGGTTTAAATTAAATAGAAGAGTTTAGAGATGGCAGATATTGCTATGCTTGTTGCTGAGGAGTATGGAAGGAGGGTAAGGGTTTCGAGAAGCAAAGTTGGGTCGGAGCTTGAAAAGCGACATAAGATTGACTTGGTTTCTTTTGTAGCAAATTTGGGTCAGAAGGCGAAGACTAAACTTGGGCATCCAAGGGTTGAGACTGTCAAGTTGGCTGTAGAGCCAAAAAGCCAGATTGGTGTTGCAGCTTTCAATGGAGCCTTCTCTGCTTGATAACTTGTCACTTTCTTTTCTTAAAATCATTGCTCCAAAACAGCTGTAAATTAAAAATTCATTTCATTCTGTCTTTTGATTTGTAAATTCTGGTCTTTTTTGGTTGAGAAGCAAACTTTCTGCTAATGGTGACATGATCGTGGGTTTTAACTGGGATCTTAATGTTACTGCTGCTGGCTTAATTATCTGCACTTAAAAGGATTTCTGTTATGTGAGTCATTATTATTTTGAAATTACCAGGAGAGGAAAGGAGGAAAGGAAAACCAGGATATTGATGTCATTATAGGCACATTAGAATTAGGTGTAACAAGTTATTTAATGATTGAAGATGGTTAATTCCTCTGTTCAAATAATTAAGCAATGAACAAAGAGATGAAACTAGCAGAAACAAGTTTGGAGGAAGAAATATTAAAAATGATTGAAATTGTTTGATTGGATAACAAGTTTGGAGTAGTGGTAAGTCTTGGTGGAGATTCTTTGATGGATAACAAAGGTATTGTAAATTATGATATTTGTTAAAAATAATAATGATCGCAAAACAATAATAAAGAAAAATAAAACAAAATTTTTCGGGAAAAGAGAAATTTCGACTATATTTATTTATAGAGGTTTAAAAACTTTATCCTAATCAATGTCAAACAGAAGCAATGTATAAAGTTTAAACATCTTATTGTAATCAATACCAAATAAAAAAGTGTACCCTTTTAGCCCTCGGCCTTCGCCTCACAGATCTCTCTATTTTGTCACTATATTTTATTTTTTAACAGGAATTTGAGTTACACAACTGTAACAAAATTATAAATACAACAATCAACATGTCTCTTGAAGTTGTTATATATGATCTAATTGCTCAATGTGAGGATGGATTAAAGTGATTAAATAAGAAGGATATATCAATTCTTTCACAGCTTAAGTGTACTTCTCACAAATTATAAGAGAGAGAGAAGTAAATAGTTTTGCTAATAAGGGGTAATATTAAACGCATTTACAACTTGTACTATTATCTATTTAAAAAGAAAAAGAATTTACCCAAAATTAATTTAAGATTAGAGACTTTAATCAATGTGATATTTTTTTTGGATAGTGGATATGAAGTAGTTGTGATAATTGTTTATCATGTTTTATTATATGAAATTACCATTTAATTTTATATACAAGTATTAAAAATTAAAGTGTAATAATCTGTTTTCGAAGAAAAAACACACAACAAAGTGGGAGACGATGATAGATGCATTTAACATCCATGAATGTGATAATAATTTTCAACTTTTCAAGATTTTACGTTTATAGTGGAGTAGGACGAATGATAGAGTAGAACATACTAATTATAGAGTGATGAAGGATTTAGTAACATTCGTTTCCGCTCCGTTCCATTAACACCCTTATTTAAGATCATGTAACCCTAGTATCTATTTTAGTATTAAAAACTTGTGAAGTCGTAGCTCAAATTGAACTAACCTAAATAAAAGATTACAATCTAATAAAAAAATAAATTATGTTTAAAATTATTTAGTGTTAACTTAGCAATTAACATAAATACACCTACCACTTGATTGATTAAAAAAAATAAGATAATAAGAAATAAAGGAAGACTGATAAATGAGGTTGGGATCGAAAGTATTACCAAATTTATAGTTCCAAACTAAATATTTTACAAGGGACTCAAGAGAATGGACTGTATGAAACTGTGATTCCACATCATTTTTATCCTTTTCCATTAGGAGAATGGCAAATCAGATTTTTCCTCCTGAAAATATCTAAATCCAACTAAAAATGCTATATTCAGGAGGAAAAATTTGATTTGTCATTCTCCTAATGGAATGGAATTATAGGAATAACGTAGAATCACAATTTCATACAATCCTTTCTCAGAGACTTAATTAAGAAACTCTTTGAGGGGTTACTCATCAATATATCTTATTTTTAAAGTACTTCAAGAGACCAAATAGAAATACACCTGATTTGATAATGATAAGAAGAATAGAAGTAAATTTATAAAATTTAGAGGTCTCTCCGTCTAGCTCAATGTACCAAGATGGATGTGAAAGACTTCCCTCAACTTCTTTATCGATTTTTATTGAAAATATATAACTTTGAACCTTGGATTCACAATATTAAAGGAAAAGAAATGAAGGTTAAAAGAAGAGGAAAGAATTATTTATTATTTCATTTGGATAGTTAAATTTAATAAAAGAAAGTAAAATGAAATGATTTTGGTTAATCGGGGGGAAGGAAATCTTTTGGTTAATCGGGGGAAAGGAAATGATATATGATGGGTTTTTTACAAGTATGTCTTTTTTATAAAATAATTTATATAGAAGATGGAGAGAATAGTGAGGTGGTAGAGTACTGTAAGTAAGAATGTGCGAGAGTCGATCCCATCTTCAATTTTCTGGGGGTTATTTATAGGCGAGATCCCATGTTAGGTGGAATTAACGTGACATATTCATTACCTGGCCATCATTGTGGGATGCTTGGGAAGAATGTTCGTGATGGGACAAGGATGCCTGTGATGGCACACATTGTCATTCCTTCTGAGTTGTGGTACAATGGTCTAAAGAGTCATGTTCTTAACAGGTGATCGGATGGCTAGGGGAGCGAATGGTGGTATCCTTCAGAGAAGTAGGTGGCCAGCTTCTTTAGACAGCTACATCCTACTTGGTCGGATAGTCAAATTGGGAGACTGAGCTTCTGTTAACCATCTGGTCTGTAGCGGGGAGGAATTATTTCATGAACCATCCTCACTACATCATCCACGGTCCCTACCAATTAAAAATAAACACATCATATTTTTTCCACATCATATGTACAGTTGGTAAGGAGAGATCATAGATGATGTGTTTATTTTTAATTGGTAGGGACCATGGATGATATGATAAGGAGGGTTTATAAAATTATTTTTCCTGTAGCAGGCGGTTCCTTCTCAGATGGCCTATTGTATTGCCACGTCTCTTAAGTTGGCAGAGGTATAAGAATAAATTATTTACATCTTAAAAATCTTTTTCTCTTTCTTTTCCCAATTGTACCCCAAATTGGGTCAAGTGAAAATTAAGTATTTTAAAAGAAAGTAAGAGATACTCAATTTCTCTCATTTTGCCTTGCACAAATAAAAATACGAATCCAAACAAGGGAAAGATTCTCCTTTTCCCTTACTTTCTTTTCCTTTCTCTCTCTCTACTCCAATCCAAACATAATGCAAAAAGTAAAGATGATTTTTCATATATATATAAAAATGTTATTTGTTAATAAATATATTAAAAAAAACTTAAAGATGTAATTAAAAAAAGAGTAATTTTTTGGGATAAACTACATTTATGGTCATTGAACTATTAGCAAGTGTACGTTTTGGTTTCTCAACTTTAAAAAGTTACAAAATCGACATGAAACTATTCAAAAATTTTCATTTAAGTCATTGCACTGTTAAAATCGTCGGTGTATGACTTTCTTCATTCTTACCTCTAACACCAATTGAAAGGTGTAAATTTCCCCTCCACTTCTATAGTTTAGTTTTTTTTCATGAAACATCTTTGAATGCCACCAATCTACAATCCAAAATCTGAACAACTTTCTTCTTCAATCTCCAACATCGACCCATCTGAGATACTTTTTCTACTCGTCAATGGGTACTGTTTCACCGTACCAATCATTGAATTGTCACTTGAAACTTACCGGTTGGACTTTAAGAAAAAAGACTTAATAGTCCAGTGATTTAAATGAAAACATTTGAATAATTTAGTGACTATTTTATAATTTTTTAAAATTAAATGACCAAAATATAAACTTACTAATAGTTTAATAAACTTGAAGTTTTTTTTTTTAAAAGGATTTTATGAAGTAGTTTTTTGAGGGTCACTTTTGAAAAAAATTACATAATACTAGAATTCTATCACACATATATGCGTATGAAAACCACAGACTGAAAACGCATATGCTTGTTTAAAAGTAATATACAATAAACAATGAAACAAAAATATATTACAATATATAAAAATGAAGCTTTAGTTGAGTGAAAATTTTAAGGTTTTAATAATCTAGCAATTGACGCAGGTTCAAATTATACTATATGCATATTTTATTTCATTTTAGTTAAAATTAAAAGATCAAAATACTCTCGAATAATATCACTTTTTTAATGATAAAAGAAGGTTAAAGTTGACATCAACTCAATCAAGAACTTAACAAATAATATAAATAAAAGTCACTAACATTCGATAACATATATAATTTTCTATTTTTCCCCAACTAATTTGATATCCAATTAACTTTTTACAACTCATGAATTTATTATTAGTATAGATATATAGATAATAACATTTGAAAAAGGTTGAGCATATTATACTTGTCCATAGGTCTGGTCTGAGGGCTCGCTCGAAAAGTGGAAAGGTTTGAGTAAAAATATAGGCTCAAAAAATGGGCTTCAACAAAAAATAAGGCCCATTTTATAAATAGTCTAGGCTTCGAATAAGCTTTTTTGGCCCAGGCCCAGTCCAAATTTATAAAAGAAAAAAAACTACTGTTATTTTTTTATTGTTTTGCACTGCTTTTTCATTGTTTTGCTATCATTCGTTATTATATTGCTACTATTTTATTGTTATTGTTTGAGTATTGTATAACTCTTGTTTTATTATTAATTTTGTTATTATTATAGATGTATTTGCTTGCTAAGTTGCACTTATCATAGTGTTATTTAAGTATTTTTTAAATTTTTTATTTGTCGAGAAATATTTATTTTAATATTTTTAGTGTATTTAATGTATTATATTTTTAAAACTGATTTTTATATAACAAAATAATATAAAAATTTAATACGGGTGGATCAAATTGAACTCGAATTTTAACATTTTTATTGAGGTTGAATTTAGATAAAATTTTAAATTTAATTTTCAGTCTAAATTAAACCCAAACTTAAAAAACGGACCTACTTATTTTAATTGAACCGACCCGATCTGACTATCGAGAACTCTAGAGCATATCCCAAATTCACGTTTTTCTTAGCGTTCGATTTTCAAGTTTCAGCGGGCGATCATTGTTTTTATCCCTTAAAAGCCTATGTAACCACTACATACATGTCATTCCCTAAGTCAGTCCATAGGATTTTGAAAACCGACTTTACTATATTTGCCACTATGCCCACTTACCCATCCCTGAAAACCACCAACACCAGCCAATCCCTGAGTGTCCCCACGTTCTAATATTTTAAACTACTTCCCCACTTAAACCACCCACCTGTGCCTCTCACTCTTATCCATTCGGTCTTTTTCTCGTATAAATACTTCAATCATCAATGTCTTTTTCTTCATAGTTCCAATATCCATTCAAACATCTCACACCACTTTCTTTATTCAGAGTTTAACCTAACCAATAACCAGAGAGTTATAGATATGGCAGATATTGCTTTGCTTGTTGCTGAGGATTACGAAAGGATGGTAAGGGTTTCGAGGAACAAGCAAGAAGAGATTGACTTGGTTTCTTGGGTAGCAAAGTTGGGTCAGAAAGTGAAGATAAAATTTGGGCAGCAAAGAATTGAGGCTATCCAGTTGGCTTTTGAACCAAAGACCCAGATTGGTATTGCAGCTTTCAATGGAGCCTTCTCTGCTTGATAACTTCTCACTTTCTTTCTTTCCTTCTTTCTAAAATGATTGCTCTGAAACAGTTGTAAATTAAAAAAAAAACCCTTCTTTTTTTATACTAGTAAATGAAAACCCATTTCATTTTGTCTTCGATTTGTAAATTCTGGGTTCTTTTTAAAGCATAATTTTTGCTATTGGTGATATGATCCTGGGTTTTAACTGGGATCCCAATATTATAGATCAAATTATGAGAAATAACGGGGAGTCCAATAATCATCTCGAATTCAAACATTATGCATAAACGAAAATAAAAATGAGTGGAAAAATGGTCAGGTCGAGCCTGAAAATTAATATTTTTATTCAAGTCAGGATTCATCAAAATAATATGTCCATCCTTAGGTCGGTTCGAGTCTGCAATGATAAAATATATTTTATTATTGGTTGAAATCTGCCAACAGTAATTCTACTTTTAAAATTTTAATCTCTTTAATTTTTAGATTTTAAAATTTAAATTTAACCATTAATATTATTAAATTTTAAATTATATTAAGTTTTTTATTTTAAAATGTCAGATAAATAAATTTAGTAAAAAATTAACTGTGTTAACAGTTAAATTTGAATTTTAAAATGTGAAAAGTAAAAATAATTATAAAGATCTAATTCCTAATTTTTTAAAACTTCAGGGACTATAGGCATATTTTACCCTTTATTAGTTTACTTGAGTCGGACTCAGAATCCGGCTCAACTTACCAAGCTAGCGCAAAATCTAGTGTATGTTTGAACTCTTTCTAGTTTTCGAAGCATGACTATTGTCTAGTATTATTTACTTTTTAATTATAACATCTTATCTTTCTTATATTTATATTTCTTTATGAGTTTGGTATTCGGTTCTGTTTGAGATTTAAAAATTAAATATTGTGAATATTGTTACACTTTGTGTAGTGAATCTCATAGACCTTGCAGTGAAATTTTTGAATTTCACAAGGCACTTATTAAGAGTTTAACATGTGTCTTCTAATAGAATTAATAATACCACGAATCCATAGTTAGCTCTTGAATCATTTAAACTACGCACCTTCATTAAAGCTAAATGAGGACCACGTGGAGACCTTAAATAATTGATTGCTAGTTATCCAAATATGTCTCATCTTAGGTAGTCACATCACAATCACTGTCAACGGTATTAAATCATTTTTCCACATCAATGATCTTAGGACACAAAGTTAAGCTTGTCCTCACTATATAAAAGGGTCATGCAAACAGCTCATAGACTCACATAGAAACCAACTAGAAGCACTCTAAAGAACATTCCTTAAACACAAATAATTCCATCTGGCTTCAACTCTTCCTCCTTCACCCAAACCACCATCTTTCTCCCTTATTCACTTCACTGGTTAACAATCGGTGCGGTGAGCGTGAACTAGCATCTCGCATCCAGGTATAAGTGATCCTCTTAGCACTGATTTTAATATCGTTAAGGATCAAGTTAAAGATCTCACTGGTCATGACACGACCAAATAATAACCAAACTAGAACAACCCAACACCCAGGTTCCTTGCATGGGAACCAAAGCACAAACTCACAAAACCAAACCAACCCTCAAAATCAAAACCAACAAAATCCCTAGTAGCAAAACTCGTACCAATAGTTCCACCAATATCATGTTGGATCTAATGTCTAAGTATAGTATATTTATTTCTAAACTTGTAATTTTTTCGAGCAAATTGGTTAATAAAATAATTCATGGATTACATTAATATACTTTGTATAATTATTCTCACGTGACTTTTGCATGCAAAGCAGAATAGAAGTAAAAATTGACTCACTAGTTGCCTAATGTTTAAAAAATACTAAACAAATATTCGTACTTATATAATTAAAATATTCATATTTTTATTGTGATAGCCCGAAATAGGGCCTAATCGGAATAATGGTTTCGTAACCACAAATCCGAAGTGAAATAGTTTAATTTTATAAATTTTTATTAGTTACTGATTGATTGAAATATTGTGTGAAAATATGGATAGGAAATTTTAATGATTTAGTGCCTAATTGAATTTTAAGGACTAAATTGAGAAAAATGCAAAGTGTGTCTAATTAGTGATTAAATGACTTAATTGAATTATTGCATGAAATTGGAAGTGTTTATGTGGGAATTAGACCATAAGTTAGTGATATGGACACAAAAGGGTAATTCTAGAAAAATATCTAAGTAATGGGTCAAGGGTATTTTTGTCCAAATTGAGAAAAAGACAAAATAAAGAGGAGATAAGTGTCCATCTTCTCCAGAAATCAGAAGCTTGCTGCCGAAATTTTCATGTTACCATAGCTAGGGTTCTTGAATTTTCTAAACTCAATTGTAAGTGATTTCTTGCCCCGTTTTTAATTATTTTCGTATTTTTATGCTTATTGAAGCTTGAATTTCATGTTCCTACCATTTAATTTAAATGAATTTAAAGTTTAAAAATTGACCCATTCATGATATAATTGTAAATTGATTAGTGATGTTAGATAATGAATGTTTGAAGTGTTAATTACAAGTTTTACTAGATGAATTTTGATGAAAATGTTGAAAAAGGGCTAAATTGTGAAAGATGGTAAAGGGTGCATAAAGTTGTGATTTTGTGAAATTGAGGGCTGTTATGAGCATGAAATATGATTTAGTGAAGTTTGAAATTTAAAAATTTAGTGAATTTTATTTTTACGAGCCTAGGGACAAAAGTGGAATTTTTGAAAAGTTTTGGGGAAAAATGTAAATTTGCCAAAATGTTGTGTATGAATTGTATTTGAATGAAATGTTGATAAAATGTGTTAAATCGTGTTAATATAGATCAAGAAAGAAGAAATAGTAGAAGTGATCGGGGAAAAGAGAAAGTTATCGAGTAGATTACAAAAATAGTCGTTTTGCATCCGAGGTAAGTTACGTGTAAATAATAGTTATATTTTTATAAATTGTGAATTATATTGATATGTGAATCAATATTGAATGTGGAATGAAAATTATTCATGAATTATTCAAGTGATAAAGTGTTTAAAATAAAGTGTTAAGTGTAAATTCCCGGTTGAACTTAGGAATAGAATTGGATACAAGTGACATGTCACTAGAGACCAGTGTTACAGTGTTACAGTGTTACAGTGAGTCCCGGGTGCTGGGTGATCTAGCATGTGTTGCAGACACCTGACAGCTTATGTGAGCAGGCCCGTGGACATTTCCAGTGTTATTGATCAGTGGTAGCTTCGGCTACATATCAGTGGTAGCTTTGGCTACATTTCAGTGGTAGCTACGGCTACATAACAGTGGTAGCTTCGGCTACATATCAGTGTGGCACTTATGTGCTAAATCTCTACGTATCCGTGTATATTCCAACTGTTCAACGGGATTAATAATGAATTAAAGTGAATATGAAATGAAGTGTGTATGCAGGTACAATTGAAAGAATGAATATATGTGATAAATGTTAAGTGTGGAAGTGTATATGCAAGTGAATTGGTAAGATTGTGCATGTGTAAGTGATTGAAATTGTTAAGAAATGTTTTGATTAGTTAAATGTTAAAAGTGTTAATTATTAAATGAGTAATTATTGTTTACATGTAACTTACTAAGCTATTTATAGCTTACACCTTTCTTTCTTTCCTTTGTTTTATAGTGATTTGAACTTGGTCGAATCGGGGATCGTCGGAGCTCGTATCACACTATCATAATCATCTCGGTATTATGTGCTTTTCAAAATGTTTAAACTATGGCATGTATAGAGTCTTAATCATTTTGAGTATGTTCATATGATATGGCTAAGAGTAGCTAATGAAATGGTTAGTAAAGATTATGTTTTGGTATTATGTATGTGTAAATGGTAGCTAATACAAAGAAGCAGTTTTTTTTACAGCAGCAGTGACGTGAATGTGAAAAATCACCATAAATAGTAGAAATGGAATTAGAGAGTGAATTATATATGGAATTAAAGCTTATCAAGTCTATTTTTATATGAAAGAAACAGTGTAGACAAAGGAATTCTGTATTTTGAGATATTTGAATTTTAGTGAGACAGGGTCAGAATGGTTTTTTGAAGTCCCCTGTTCTGACTTTAGAAAATCATTATAAATTGTACAGAGAGAATTATAAGCCATAATTTATATGTCTAGAATCCTTAATGAGTCTACTTTCAAAAGAGACAAATGGTAACCTTATATGAATTCTGTACAGTGAGATAATTGATTTTTAGTGCCAAGAGGTCAGGTCTGTCTAGTTGTGAAACAGGGGATACTTTAAGGAATAAACTGTACTAATTGGCTAAGTCAAAAATTCTGAAAATTTTATGGTAAGAAGGTATATGAGTCTAGTTTCAGGGAAAATTTACGGATTTAAATTTCAAGTTTCGTAACTCAAGATATAATTAAATTAGTGACAGTCGCGCAGATGGACAGCTTTGCTATGAACAGTGAATTTAATTTTAAAAGTAAATTTCTATGCTCCGAATTGGTAAGTTAAATTGCATGACATCTCGTACTCGATTCCGGCGACGGTCTCGGGTAAGGGGTGTTACATTTAGTGGTATCAGAGCTACGGTTTAGTCGATTCTCGGACTAACGTAGCGAGTGTGATAGACTATCTATACATGCCATAATTGAATAATGATAGTGTGACGACTCCTGACACCTTAAAATATTTTTTTTATAGTAATGGATCCTAATCAAGATACAGCTGATGATGCTCAAAGTAATGTGCCTGTTGAAAGTCGACCCGAGACTCAGGGTCAAAGAGATGAGGCTAGAGAAGCTTTTCTCCATATGATGAGTAATTGGTACACTGAGTTTGTTAGAACTAATCCTAATGCTCAACCTCCTCCGCCCCCTCCTATTCCTCAAGCTGTTCCCATAGCTCCTCAACAAACTGAAGTGTTAAGATTGTCAAAGCCTCCAGTGGATAAAATTCGAAAGTATGGAGCCGAAGAGTTCCGAGCTAATGTGAATGATGATCCTGAAAGAGCAGAGTTCTGGCTTGATAATACCATCAGAGTGTTAGATGAATTATCTTGTACTCCAGAAGAAAGTCTCAAATGTGCTATCTCATTGTTGAGAGATTCGGCTTATAATTGGTGGAAAACTTTAGTGTCAGTGGTGCCTAAAGAGAAAGTTACATGGGATTTCTTTCAAGAAGAATTCCGGAAGAAGTATGTGAGTCAGCGTTTCATTGATCAAAAGAGAAAAGAGTTTCTTGAATTGAAACAAGGGCGCATGACGGTAGCCGAATATGAACGAGAATTTGTCAAATTAAGTAAGTATGCCCAAGAGTGTGTATCTAATGAAGCTACATTGTGTAAAAGGTTTGAAGATGGATTAAACGAGGATATCCGATTGCTAGTGGGAATTCTTGAAATTAAAGAGTTAGTGGTACTAGTTGAAAGAGCTATCAAGGCTGAAGAATTAAGCAAAGAGAAAAGAAAGGTGGAAAGTGAAGCAAGAGATGCAAGAAAAAGACCAATGGGCAAGTCATTTCAATTTCAAGCGAAGAAGTCTAGAGAAATGAATACTCAATCGAATGCTTCTAGTGTGAATTTTCAAAGAGATCGAGGAAGACAATATTCAAGTTCTAAAGCTCAAGCGACTTCTATGGCAAGTGTAGGTAGTGTTAGACCTCCTAGACCAGAATGTCAACATTGTGGAAAACGACATTTGGGGGAATGTTATTTAATCAGTCGAGCATGTTTTAAATGTGGATCTCAAGGTCATTTTGTGAAAGATTGTCCGGAAAGAGAAGAGATAGAAAGGTTTCAGAATGTGAGATCGAGCAGTGTGACTACTAGAGGAAGACCACCGAGAAATGTGGGGACTGGAACTAGTGGTAAAGGTGTAACAAAAGACACGACTGTAAGATCTGAAGCGGGAGCTCCAGCAAGAGCTTATGCCATCCGAGCTAGAGAGGAAGCATCTTCCCCTGATGTGATCACTGGTATATTCTCTCTTTATGATACTAATGTTCTTGCATTGATTGATCCTGGTTCTACTCACTCATATGTATGCATGAATTTAGTGTCTGATAAGAATTTGTGTGTTGAATTGACTGAGTATGTGGTTAAAGTGTCAAATCCTTTAGGCAAGCATGTGATAGTTGATAAAATATGCAAAAATTGTCCTTTGATGATACAAGGTCAGTGTTTCCCTGCCAACTTGATGCTGTTGCCATTTGATGAATTTGATGTTATTTTGGGAATGGATTGGTTGACATTACATCAGGCCAAGATAGACTGTAGTCAGAAAATTCTTGAGTTGAAGTGTAGTAGTGGTACAGTTCTTCGGGTTGAAACAGATAAGTCAAATGTGATGCCAATTGTGATTTCTGCCATGTCTGCTCAGAAATGTTTGAAAAATGGTTGTGAAGCATATCTTGCTTATGTGTTGAATACAAAAATGTCTGAAACAAAGATCGAATCAGTGCCAGTGGTATGTGAATATTTAGATGTGTTCCCAGAAGAGTTGCCAGGTTTGCCTCCGATTAGAGAAGTAGAGTTTGGTATTGAAGTAATGCCAGGTACCGCTCCAATATCTATTGCTCCCTACAGAATGGCACCAACTGAACTGAAAGAGTTAAAAGTGCAATTACAAGAGTTGACGGATAAAGGATTCGTAAGACCAAGTTACTCTCCGTGGGGTGCTCCTGTGCTATTTGTGAAGAAAAAGGATGGGACATTGAGATTGTGTATCGATTATCGTCAGCTTAACAAAGTGACAGTGAAGAATAAATATCCATTGCCCCGAATAGATGATTTGTTTGATCAGTTAAAGGATGCCACAGTGTTTTCCAAAATTGATTTGAGATCCGGATATTACCAATTGAGGGTTAAAGAGTCAGATGTGCCAAAGACTGCTTTCAGAACCCGGTATGGTCACTATGAGTTTCTTGTAATGCCTTTTGGTCTGACTAATGCTCCAGCTATTTTTATGGATTTGATGAATCGAATTTTCCGGCCTTATTTGGATAAATTTGTTGTGGTGTTTATAGATGATATTCTTATTTATTCCCGAAGTGAAGCCGAGCATGCTGAACATTTAAGAATTGTGTTACAGACTCTGCGAGAAAAGAAATTGTTTGCTAAATTTAGCAAAAGTGAATTTTGGCTCAGTGAAGTTGGATTTCTGGGGCATATTGTCTCGGGAGATGGCATTCGAGTGGATCCGAATAAGATATCGGCAATAGTTGAATGGAAGCCTCCAAGAAATGTATCTGAAGTTAGGAGCTTTCTGGGCTTAGCGGGATATTACCGTCAATTTGTAGAGGGTTTTTCGATGATAGCTTCACCAATGACGAAATTGTTGCAAAAAGATGTTAAGTTCGAATGGACTGAGGAATGTCAACAAAGTTTTGAGAAATTAAAGAAGTGTTTGACTGAAGCACCAGTGTTAGTGCAACCCGAGTCAGGAAAGGAGTTTGTTGTTTATAGTGACGCGTCGTTAAATGGGCTCGGATGTGTATTGATGCAAGAAGGAAAAGTGATAGCGTATGCTTCTCGACAGTTGAAACCGCATGAACGAAATTATCCTACCCATGATTTAGAGTTGGCTGCTATTGTTTTTGCTTTGAAGATTTGGCGTCATTATTTATATGGTGAGAAATGTCGTGTTTTTACAGATCATAAAAGTTTGAAATATGTTATGACACAAAAAGATTTGAATTTGCGGCAACGAAGATGGTTGGAATTGTTGAAAGATTATGAACTTGTGATAGATTATCATCCGGGAAAGGCCAATATAGTTGCTGATGCTTTGAGCAGAAAGTCTCTCTTTGCTTTGAGAGCCTTGAATACGAGATTAACATTGACTGAAGATGGATCATTGTTTGCAGAGTTAAAAGCTAGACCATTGTTTCTTCAAGAAATTTGTGAGGCTCAAAAAGTGGATAATGAATTGCAAAGAAGAAGGACTCAGTGTGCAGTGGATAATAATTCTGATTTTCGGATTGATTCAGATGGATGTTTGATGTTTCGTGACAGAATATGTATTCCGAAAAATGTTAATTTAATTCAGAAAATTTTGCAAGAAGCACATGATAGTTGTTTGGCAGTTCACCCTGGTAGTGTAAAAATGTACAATGATTTGAAGAAATTATATTGGTGGCCGGGTATGAAACGGGATATCTCCGAATATGTGACAAAGTGTTTAGTGTGCCAACAAGTAAAAGCTGAACACCAAGTGCCTTCAGGGTTACTTCAACCTCTTATGGTGCCCGAGTGGAAATGGGATAGAATTACTATGGATTTTGTTTCAGGATTGCCATTGTCACCGAAAAAGAAAGACTCAATTTGGGTAATAGTTGATCGATTGACTAAGTCGGCTCATTTCATTCCTGTGCGAATGAGTTTTTCACTTGACAAGTTAGCTGAATTGTATATTGCTGAAATAGTCCGATTACATGGTGTGCCTATGTCTATTATATCTGATAGAGATCCACGGTTTACTTCAAGGTTTTGGAAGAAATTACAAGATGCGTTGGGTACTAAATTGAATTTTAGTACAGCATTCCATCCCCAAACTGATGGACAGTCTGAAAGAGTAATTCAAATACTCGAAGACATGTTGAGATGTTGTGTATTGGAATTTGAAGGTAATTGGGAAAGATATTTACCTTTGGTGGAATTTGCTTATAATAATAGTTATCAATCGAGCATAAAAATGGCACCTTATGAAGCGTTGTATGGACGGAAGTGTCGGGCTCCATTATATTGGACTGAACTTCATGAAAATCAGTTACATGGAGTCGATTTGGTAAAAGAAACTGAAGAAAAAGTGAAGATAATCCGTGATTGCTTGAGAGCTGCATCGGATCGACAAAAGTCGTATGCAGACTTGAAAAGAAAAGAGATTGAGTTTCAAGTGGGTGATAAAGTATTTTTGAAAGTGTCTCCATGGAAGAAAATTTTGAGATTTGGCCGTAAAGGTAAACTAAGTCCAAGATTTATTGGTCCGTATGAAGTGATAGAAAGAGTTGGTCCAGTGGCCTATCGATTGTCTTTACCACCGGAATTGGAGAGAATTCATAATGTGTTTCATGTTTCTATGTTGAGGCGATATCGATCAGACCCATCGCATGTGATTTCACCGACTGAAGTGGAAATTCGATCAGATATGACATATGAAGAAGAGCCGATTCGAATCTTGGCACGAGAAGTAAAACAATTGAGAAACAAAGAAATTGCTTTAGTAAAAGTGTTATGGCAACGACATGGAGTGGAAGAGGCAACATGGGAAACCGAGGAGGCTATGAGGAAACAGTATCCCAACTTATTCACTAGTAAGATTTTCGGGGACGAAAATCCCTAAGGGGGGGAGAATTGTGATAGCCCGAAATAGGGCCTAATCGGAATAATGGTTTCGTAACCACAAATCCGAAGTGAAATAGTTTAATTTTATAAATTTTTATTAGTTACTGATTGATTGAAATATTGTGTGAAAATATGGATAGGAAATTTTAATGATTTAGTGCCTAATTGAATTTTAAGGACTAAATTGAGAAAAATGCAAAGTGTGTCTAATTAGTGATTAAATGACTTAATTGAATTATTGCATGAAATTGGAAGTGTTTATGTGGGAATTAGACCATAAGTTAGTGATATGGACACAAAAGGGTAATTCTAGAAAAATATCTAAGTAATGGGTCAAGGGCATTTTTGTCCAAATTGAGAAAAAGACAAAATAAAGAGGAGATAAGTGTCCATCTTCTCCAGAAATCAGAAGCTTGCTGCCGAAATTTTCATGTTACCATAGCTAGGGTTCTTGAATTTTCTAAACTCAATTGTAAGTGATTTCTTGCCCCGTTTTTAATTATTTTCGTATTTTTATGCTTATTGAAGCTTGAATTTCATGTTCCTACCATTTAATTTAAATGAATTTAAAGTTTAAAAATTGACCCATTCATGATATAATTGTAAATTGATTAGTGATGTTAGATAATGAATGTTTGAAGTGTTAATTACAAGTTTTACTAGATGAATTTTGATGAAAATGTTGAAAAAGGGCTAAATTGTGAAAGATGGTAAAGGGTGCATAAAGTTGTGATTTTGTGAAATTGAGGGCTGTTATGAGCATGAAATATGATTTAGTGAAGTTTGAAATTTAAAAATTTAGTGAATTTTATTTTTACGAGCCTAGGGACAAAAGTGGAATTTTTGAAAAGTTTTGGGGAAAAATGTAAATTTGCCAAAATGTTGTGTATGAATTGTATTTGAATGAAATGTTGATAAAATGTGTTAAATCGTGTTAATATAGATCAAGAAAGAAGAAATAGTAGAAGTGATCGGGGAAAAGAGAAAGTTATCGAGTAGATTACAAAAATAGTCGTTTTGCATCCGAGGTAAGTTACGTGTAAATAATAGTTATATTTTTATAAATTGTGAATTATATTGATATGTGAATCAATATTGAATGTGGAATGAAAATTATTCATGAATTATTCAAGTGATAAAGTGTTTAAAATAAAGTGTTAAGTGTAAATTCCCGGTTGAACTTAGGAATAGAATTGGATACAAGTGACATGTCACTAGAGACCAGTGTTACAGTGTTACAGTGTTACAGTGAGTCCCGGGTGCTGGGTGATCTAGCATGTGTTGCAGACACCTGACAGCTTATGTGAGCAGGCCCGTGGACATTTCCAGTGTTATTGATCAGTGGTAGCTTCGGCTACATATCAGTGGTAGCTTTGGCTACATTTCAGTGGTAGCTACGGCTACATAACAGTGGTAGCTTCGGCTACATATCAGTGTGGCACTTATGTGCTAA
The DNA here is from genome assembly GCA_008044935.1 of Gossypium turneri. Taxonomy (NCBI): domain Eukaryota; kingdom Viridiplantae; phylum Streptophyta; class Magnoliopsida; order Malvales; family Malvaceae; genus Gossypium; species Gossypium turneri. Next base: position 6,117,669 of record CP032572.1, on the reverse strand, counting down.
ATCTCTACGTATCCGTGTATATTCCAACTGTTCAACGGGATTAATAATGAATTAAAGTGAATATGAAATGAAGTGTGTATGCAGGTACAATTGAAAGAATGAATATATGTGATAAATGTTAAGTGTGGAAGTGTATATGCAAGTGAATTGGTAAGATTGTGCATGTGTAAGTGATTGAAATTGTTAAGAAATGTTTTGATTAGTTAAATGTTAAAAGTGTTAATTATTAAATGAGTAATTATTGTTTACATGTAACTTACTAAGCTATTTATAGCTTACACCTTTCTTTCTTTCCTTTGTTTTATAGTGATTTGAACTTGGTCGAATCGGGGATCGTCGGAGCTCGTATCACACTATCATAATCATCTCGGTATTATGTGCTTTTCAAAATGTTTAAACTATGGCATGTATAGAGTCTTAATCATTTTGAGTATGTTCATATGATATGGCTAAGAGTAGCTAATGAAATGGTTAGTAAAGATTATGTTTTGGTATTATGTATGTGTAAATGGTAGCTAATACAAAGAAGCAGTTTTTTTTACAGCAGCAGTGACGTGAATGTGAAAAATCACCATAAATAGTAGAAATGGAATTAGAGAGTGAATTATATATGGAATTAAAGCTTATCAAGTCTATTTTTATATGAAAGAAACAGTGTAGACAAAGGAATTCTGTATTTTGAGATATTTGAATTTTAGTGAGACAGGGTCAGAATGGTTTTTTGAAGTCCCCTGTTCTGACTTTAGAAAATCATTATAAATTGTACAGAGAGAATTATAAGCCATAATTTATATGTCTAGAATCCTTAATGAGTCTACTTTCAAAAGAGACAAATGGTAACCTTATATGAATTCTGTACAGTGAGATAATTGATTTTTAGTGCCAAGAGGTCAGGTCTGTCTAGTTGTGAAACAGGGGATACTTTAAGGAATAAACTGTACTAATTGGCTAAGTCAAAAATTCTGAAAATTTTATGGTAAGAAGGTATATGAGTCTAGTTTCAGGGAAAATTTACGGATTTAAATTTCAAGTTTCGTAACTCAAGATATAATTAAATTAGTGACAGTCGCGCAGATGGACAGCTTTGCTATGAACAGTGAATTTAATTTTAAAAGTAAATTTCTATGCTCCGAATTGGTAAGTTAAATTGCATGACATCTCGTACTCGATTCCGGCGACGGTCTCGGGTAAGGGGTGTTACATTTATACTAGGTTAAAATATCTCATAAGGCCTTGTACTCTTCGTAAATTTGAAATTTAGTCCATGTACTTTTATTTTTGGGTTAGTCCTACTTTTTAGATATCAAAATTCATGTTTAGTTGTTAGCATTATTAAAAATATTTTGTTAAATTCATGTTCATTAAACTTGTCAATTTTTTAGTTACATGAATATCGAGTATTTTTCATTTAAAAATGTGACATCAACAAAATTGACAAAAAAAATTTAACAATGTTAATAATTGGACTTTGATTTTCAAATCTAAAAAGTAAAGGGACTAAGTTCTTGAAAATAAAAGTATAAGGACTAAATTCTAAATTTGTGAAGAGTACATAGACTTATGTCATATTTTAACCTTTATACTACAAAACATTTATTATTAATATATTTATAATTATAATAAATATTTATTATTAAAATATTAATATTAAATATTTTTCAATAATATATGAAGAATATTATTTAAATTTATTATTTTTAAAATTTATTATTAAAATAAATTATGTTAATAATTTATTATTTGATTATATATAGATAATTAAATATGTATGTTTAATAATATTGAAAATTATAATATTTTATATTAATATTTTATTAATTTTAAATATTTTTAAAAATTAAATTTTATTAATAATATAATAATATTAAGCTTGATTTAAGTTAATTTTTGTATAAAAATAAAATCATCCATAAAAAAGCTCGTTTCTGGAAAATGACTTATGCTTTGCAAAATGGTAAGTCATTTTACAGGAAAAATAGTTTATTTTTCGTTGACCTTTAAGTCATTTTTTGTTGACTAAGCTATTTTCCATAAAACAAACACATGAAAATGCAGAAAACATTGTATGGGAGTCATTTTCAATGAAATAAACAGAGCCTAAATGAGTTTATAATTAATAGGCCAAAAGCTAGAACTTAATTATAAATCATTTGAGCCCTAATCACATATATCCAGTCGGTTTCTCCACTAGCTCGTTGAATCCAAAAATGAATTGCATGTTAAATCAAATTAATAGAAATGGTAAAGATGGAGAAATGGGAAACATTTGGAAATGAATGTAGTTTTCTCCAAAATAAAAATGACTTGGAAATGAATTTATGAGTTTCGAATTAAATAAAGTTTGAAAATGGAAATAAATCATTTGGTCGTAGTAAATCAATTGAATGTAGAAATATTAAATATACTTTTTCATAGACTTTTTTATGGTAAATTCGTCATAATTTTAACAAAATTAGAATTGGGTTGAGAAAATTATTTAATTAGAAAATTAATTTATTTAAATTAATTTGAAATGTTTATTTTGATAAATAGAAAAACAAATAGCGAGTTGGATCGAATTATAAAGTACTAGATTAAAAGTCCAAGAAGTACTTGTAATTGGACCTAATATGAGAGAGGCCCCAAAAGCCCCTCATGTTTAAGAGATGGACAACAAACCCTAGTTTGTTTAACTAAGGTTGCCACCCCTATACTCCTAGTTAGACTAGGAATTCATTTTTCTATTTGGAATAGGCTTCTACAATTGAACAAGGGTTTTATTTTTTCTCCCTATAAATAGATGGCACCGGTAGGGCAAAAAATAACACAACTTGAAGATATTGTTACTCTGTTCAAAAATAGTGAGAGTTTATTCTCTAAGTATTAAATATATTTTCTAGAATAACAATTCTATCGATTTCTATTGAGAAGAGATTTTGCTCATACTGAAAGTAAAGAAAACTATTTCTGGTTCTATATTTGACTCGAATCATTGGAGCCCACACTCGAAACAGCTTGTGGTACAAGAATAGCAGAGAAAACCATTCGGTTGAAAGCGAAGAACAAGACAAGGAACCGTCTAGTCGAAAACACAGATTCGATTTTGGTAAAGGGTTTATTGCTATAAATATCACAAATCGGCTTAGTTTTCAAAATTTTTATTTTCCGTTGTGCAAGAAAATTATTTTCAAGCCGGACTTTTTCTAACATATTCCTCCCCTGATATTATAACCCTAAAAATTAGCACCACACCGGAGCATCACAATAAATCAGGGGTTTCAACATCATCAGTGCAGTAGTCAACAATATCAGAACATGCAAGAGAAAATAAGAGTTATGGAGGAGCAAATGTCTTCTCAGCAAAAGAGATATGAAGAGAAATCCCAAATAGTGGCGTCTCAAATTTATACTTGAAGTTGTCGAAGCAAATGATTCCCCTACACTCCAATAATTTCCACATCTCCTCTAACGATGTAGAACATGTAAGCTCTTTACTTTCAGTTGGAACACTAACCAGTCTCGGGGCCATGTTTCAATAAGATGAAATAAAATTAAAAATCGTATAGAGAAAGTAAAAACAAAGAAGACCTACCACTAGCAATTCAATAAGGGAAATACTCGAGCAAACAAATGAGAAAAAATAAGCAATAACATATGCAAATTGCAGAAATTAGAAAATCAAAACAGAGATGATAAAATCCCAAAATTTTATCCCTATTTATAAGTTAAAACGAAACCTTTCAACTACTTCGAAACATATCAAGTAAGTTATCACGTGCCTACACGCGGACTGTTACTTATATGCACAAAGCTGCTCCAATTTCAACATGACATGTGTATTCAAATATCAAAAATAATAATGGTTACATTGGGAACCAATAAATGTGCCACAGGACACCACGCATTTCATAAATTTCATTAATAAAATTTAAATGAACGTCCTTACAAGAATCATTTATCTCCCCATAAATTTAATTAATTTAAAACTTTCGATTATTTATAATTCAAATTTCAAATTTGAAAATACCTATGCACAAAATATGGACACCCATACAATATGTGATACTTCACCACAAACCTCAAACCTTAATTATTTACACTCGTATTGCAAACTTCCCAATAGGCTCGTGAAGGTCACTTTATAACCTTCACTTGCCTGGAGGGAAATTATTATATCCTATGTAGCGAACCTCACGGACCTTGCAATGTAACTTGTAAACCTCACAAGGTACCCATAGAGAGCTTGACATGTGTCTTCCAATAGAACTAACGACATCGGAAACCCATAGTTAGCTCATGAACCGTAACCTGGTGAACCATTTAAACTACGGACCTATGCTAAGGCCAAATGAAAACTACATGGAGACCCTGAGTAATTGATTGCTAATTACACTAACACGTTTCATTTTAAAACGTCAAATTACCGTCACTGCCAAGAGTATTAAATCATCTTTCCACATCAGTGATCTCAAGACACGTAACTAAGTTTATTCCCACTATAAAAGGATCATGCAAACAGCTCTTAAGACTCACATAGAAACCAACTAGAAGCACTCCAAAGAAACTTTCCTAAACACCGTTAATTTCCCCAAACCACCATCTTTCTGGTGAACAAATATAAAACTATTGAAAATTTTTAAATTGAGATTCAAATTGTAAAATAATGGATTTTAATTTGACTAGGCGAAAAATTTTAGGAAAAAATCATTTTAAATTTTTGGATTTTCTTTATAAAAAAAAAAATTAATCCACACGAGCATCCACTATACCAAGTTAGGTGTAGTGAACTTACAAGAGCCCAGCCCAATAGCAATACAATGCTCTTAGTGAGATTGAATTTTGTTGTTTTGCTTTATTAGTTTACTTTCTTACCATAAAATTATTATAAATATTTTCTATAATGATTACAATGTAATTATTTAAAATTAATATTATATTTTAAAATTTAAAATAAATATTTACAATTCTTGAGTAACTAAAATGAAAAGTTTTGATTATTTTCAGAGGTTAACCAACAGTATTGTGTGTATCCTTTTACTCATTGAGGTTTTTTTTTTTTTTTCTTTTTTTTATCAGCTCTTTTGATTTTGTAGAGAAAACTATTTGAAGTAGATTTATTGATTGCTTACAAAATTTATGCACAGGTTTCTGCCTTTTCATTAAAAAAAATTAAATGTTGTTTGTATTTATTTTTAAAGAGGAATTTGTGAAATGTTGATTTATCTATATTATATAAAAAAAATTTGATTAATTGAGATAGTGCCATAAATTAATTTGACATCAACTTAGTTGTGAAATTATTAAAATATTCTTATTTTAAAAGATAATTATTATAAGGGTATTTTTATCTTTAAATACTTTTATACAATATATATATTATATATAAAATGGTGGCTGAGTTGATGTCACGATCCAATTTAACACCAACTTAATTATAAAATTATTAAAATACATTTACTTTAGAGGATAATTAATAGTGTATAAAAGTATTTCTCATCTTTAAATATTTCTATAAAACAACTGAAACGAATACAAGAGAAATAAATTCAAATAGGAATTTGTTAAAATATTTTCATCCACCTACCTTCTGAGTTTGATAAAATCTATTAGTTATATAAAATTGATTTATGCTAATAGTTTATTTAAGTGTAAATAAAATCATAGAGGTTATTTTGGGTATAAATTAAAAATTAAAGGTTTATTTATTTGGATGTAATAAAAGTCTAGACTAATCTGTTTAAATTGATGATATCAAGGTAGCTAGTACTGTATTGATGGGTACATTATTTTTCTACTGGAATTGACATGTATTGATATCGTTTTATTCCGATGTATTATCTCGAATTTATCAATATCTAATGTATGTATATAAAAAATTTATAAATATCAAATAAATAATGTTAAATAATTTCAAATATAAAATATTCATAATTATATAAAATACTCATTAATAAAGTCCACAAATAAAAATACACCATTTAATAAATCTAAAATTAACAAGAAAAGAAAAAAGTTGAACGGAGAGTGGGTTTTTTTTAATTAAAGTGTTGGAAAAAATTAATTAATTTAAGGAATCAAGAATACGAGTTGAATAGCTTGAGGTGTTTTGGAAATTGTCAAGGATATTTCACCATATAGCGTATCCCTTAGAATTCAACAAGCTCTTCCGTTATAAAATGAGAATAAGAATCTAACAATAGCGTGTGATAGAAAATACTTAACAAACTCAAAAGGAGGAGAAGAATGATAGAATTTTTTAAATGTGTTGAAAGTGAAAATGAACCATAATATATATAGGAGTTTTACTGGCTAAAAATAGTTTGAATATGATTTAAAGAAGCTAGACCTGACTAAAACTAGTAGTTATTTTTAGTTTGACTAAATATAGATGTTATTAGTTAAGAAATTTATTTTTCTTAGAATCTAAAAAATTCAGTAAAAATTAAGTAAAAACAAAAAGGGACTCAAATATACATTAGACTAGTTTCTTGGGCGCAATGCACAAACTCACTCTCTCACTTGGTTCTTAGTTTAATAACCAAATCAAGTATAATGGCTTATAAAATGTTCCAAGGTCTTTTCTTTAAGAATATAGGATTTGGTTCTTTTAAAATATCTCAATTCTTCCAACAAAATGAAGTTGAAGGGTGACTAGAGATTTTTCTTTGATAATCAGATGAGTGGGTTTTTCTTTTATAATTTAAATGTAAAAGCATTTCCTAAAAAATTACTTTAAAGTTTAAAATATTAAATCTTAACTTTTCAGTGTAGTTTTATTTAATTAGTCTGTACATTTTAATAAGTCTTTAGTATAATATTAAATTATTAAAAATTTTATATTTTTTAATATTATTTATACACTAGTTGGTGCATCATGTTCTAGCCGATATGATCGAAATTGGCCGAAACGAGCCAGTGCAATCAGTATGGACAAAAAAATTTTTGATGTAGTAAGAGATATTACTTATTCTTGGAATGTACACACCGACTAATATAACCCAAACCAGTACATAACCGAGTATCATGATTGATATAGTGAGAACCTAGAGATTTTATTTATTAATATATATCTGCTATTGTGGAAATAAATTGAAAGAAAATATTAATTTTCTTTTATTGAGGGAGAGAGTTAAAAATGAAAAACAAAATAGTTTCTATTTTTATATTTAAAAATGTTGGACAATGATGTAAATAGATAGGATGAATTTCGATGGATAGTATTATTTTTGTCTCACATTATAGTATCATTATAATATCTAATCTCACCGCTACTGCTATTTTTACACTAATAGCAAGTAAACACATTGCCCATCTAAACTCACCCAGAGTCTCTTTCATTATCTTTGTACTAATCTTTTAAATTTGCAACAATTTTGATTTTATGAATAGAGAAATAAAAAAGTCATTTTGCATTTATTTTCCACTTGCTATTCTGACTAATAAAAAGAAATTTCTTTCCCTTTTTTCTTCTTCAGTTGTCAGACAAGTCTGGAACAATATAAATTAATCATTTTACTATTAAATAGTTTAATTTAATTTATATATATAAAATAATATCATATTTACTGTTTAAAAAGTATATTTAAGTATTTTTATTTGCAATTCATGATAGAAAAATTAATTTAAATATAATTCTTTAATAATAAATATTAATTATATTTATCCTATTTAATTCTTTCTATTAATATAGAAATTATATTAATAATAAAAATTAATTTAAAATCAATTTTCATAATAAAAGGACTTAATAGTTACTTTCAACTTTTTACCGCACAACTTCGAATATATATATATATATTTATATATATGAAGGATTAATGTATTATATGGTAGGCAAATGTGATATTTATGTGTTCTATTTAATATAATAGTTATATTTAGTAAAATTTATATATTTTAATATTCAAAAGATAAGTATGTTAATTTTTTTAATGTTTAATTTAACGTTTAGGGTTGATATGATGAAATTTTTTTATCAGTTAATACTATTATCGATTAATTTTTATCAAATTGATCTTAAACCCCAAAAAATATCACAACCATAAGAATGTATTTGAAAAATTAAATACAAGATTAAACAAACTCACAATTAGTATTGATTTTATTCTATTATGAAAATCATTAAAATTAAAACATAATAATATTAACAATTAATTTTTATCAAATTAACTCTAAAACTCGAGTCGAACATTAATATTATATATTTTTGTCAAACATAAATATTACAATAGACCTAAAAAAAGGTACTAGACTTAAACATATATTAAGCCAATGATTAATGTTAAAAGAGAAAATAACTTGTATCATTAACAGCACGTTTGGTTCGCTGTATTGGAATAGAGGCGTAATAGTATTCTTGTGTTTGGTTGAATGGAATAGAGGTGTAATAGCATAATGGAAAAAACTAAAATGACTAGAATACCCTTAGCATAAATTTATTTGGGTAAATGATTATTGTTATTGTTATTTAAATTTTAATAAGATTATTAATATCAATAATAAATAATTTAATCATATTTAAACATAATTATTATTAAATATATTATAATTAAAATATAAATAATTTAATAAAATTCTTAATAATCAATATTCTTATATGAATTTACTCAAATCATAATATATGATACTATAAAATATAATTTAACATAATTATTATTAAATATATTATAATTAAAATATATAATTTAATAAAATTCTTAATAATTAATATTCTTATATGAATTTACTCAAACCATAATATATGATACTATAAAGATAATTTAACATAATTATTATTAAACATATTTTAATTAAAATATATAATTTAATAAAATTCTTAATAATTAATATTCTTATATGAATTTACTCAAATCATAATATATGATACTATAAAAGATAATTTGAAATAATTAATATTAAATATATTTTAATTAAAATATATGATTTAATAAAATTTAAAATAATTATAACTAATAAATTTTCTTATATGAATTTGTATAATTTAAAATAATTATTATTACATATAATTTAATAATAATATATAATTTCATAAAATTCTTGATAATAAATTTTCTTATATGAATTTATACAATTTAAAATAATTAATATTACATATAATTTAATAATGATATATAATTTCATAAAATTCTTAATAATAAAATGTTCTTATATGAATTTACTAAAATCAAAATATAACTTGAGAATTATATTCTGCGTAAACATAATTAACTTATATTAAGAAAAGGTTAGATGAAAATGAAATTCTACATCATAATCCATATGTTGTATAGTTTTACAACATCAAAAAGTTTGAACATTGATTTTTAATGGTCAGAAAGAAATCTTCTGACCCATTCTAATCGCGCAACAGAAGGTAAACTAAAGAAAACGATCATTTGAGTTGGATGATCTGGAATTTTACTCAAAGCTCGATACCACTGATCGTCGGTTAAACCTTCAATTTCCCATAAGGTTGAATATAAATTTGAAGCTTTCTCTTCCATCTTTTGATATTCTTCTGACTTCTGTTGAACTACCACCTCGGAGGTAATACTCCTACTGATTTGATCGCCAACGGCCTTGATGTTTTCGGCCAATAAAGTGGCCGTCTGATCAAATGAAGAAGACATATCACGAGCATCAGATTTCTTCTTTCTCTTATTTGAAGATGAGGAACCCCCTTGGTCTCTATCTCGTTGCAGCTCTGCAGCAGAAACATCTATGTCATCCAAAAAGATGTCAGCTTCGCAGTCATAGAATGAGTTTCTTTCTTCATCCATACCTGTAGTAGGTACACCCTCAGCATTTATTTCTTCAAGAACATCAGCAGCTGTTTGAGCATCTTTCCCAGTTGCTCGATCTCTTGCGTATATGGTAGTAAGGTGGTCGTAGTAAGGGAAAGTGCGATGTCTGAATTGAGCGGCTTCTTTGTGACTCTAAAAAAATGAGGAAATCATATTAGTTATAAGTTTGGTAAAAATAAGGTAATAAAGACTTGAAATAATCTTACCTTTAAATAGGAGTCCCAAACCGCATCTTCAGCAACCACGAGCTGCCTATGCTCGTCCCAACCAAAACCGCTATTGTTTTGGCCATTAAGCATGTCATAGACGATTGACCACTCCCTTTTTAGTAACATAATCCTCGATTCAATATTAGGTCTCGCCTTCAACATTGCATTTGGTAAAACCTTTTGTAGCATTCTTTCCAACTCGTTTAAATAACCGGCTTTGAACCCGGTATCAGCATTAAATGTTCCAACATTGTGCAGGTCCACCATGCAGGAAACCAATGCTGCATCTTCTTCTGGAACCCATTTTCTTTTGCTTCCTCGAGAAGCTTGAGAAGAAGCATTTGATTCTGGAACACCTGACATAATTATCTTAAGAACAAAAAGAAACAAATTATATTAATTACTATTTTAATATCATGAATCAAAAGGTGAACACTTTATAAAATTATAATTAAGTTCAATATCATGACGTAGAAGCTCCATACCACAAAAAATTTAAAATTATAACACATGCTGAATGAGAAGAAATTAAATTATAATTCAACAAGTTCAGTACAATACAAAAATCAATACAAAAGTTTCACAAACTAATTTCTAGATGCTTGCCATTCATCGAACATTTGGTTGGCTACTTCCATCCTCCAAGTAGCCCAAGCATCTGATGGATGAATATTTGTGATATTCGGTTCATCATCATCCACCACATCACTAGGTAATCCTTCTCCCACATCCGCTTCAATGGGATCAATACTCATATGGGTTCGAATAAAATTATGGAGCAAACAACATGCAATAATAATTCTATTGTGCACCCTTACAGGATAGAACGATGGACTCCTAAGTATTCCCCATCTAAGTTTTAATAACCCAAAGCATCTTTCAATAACATTACGTGCTGAGGCATGTTTCATATTAAAAAACTCTTGCGGAAAACTTGGCTGATAACCCTGACGCCACTCGTTCAAATGATAGCGTTGTCCTCTAAAAGGTGCAAGAAATCCCTCACAATTTGTGTATCCAGCATCAACTAGATAATAACAACCTATGAAATAATTTGTTAAAATATTTTCATCCACCTACCTTCTGAGTTTGATAAAATCTATTAGTTATATAAAATTGATTTATGCTAATAGTTTATTTAATTGTGGTATAAATTAAAAATTAAAGGTTTATTTATTTGGATGCAATAAAAGTCTAGACTAATCTATTTAAATTGATGATGTCAAGGTACCTAGTACTGTATTGATGGGTACATTGTTTTCTACCGGAATTGACATGTATTGATATCGTTCTATTCCGATGTATTATCTCGAATTTATCAATATCTAATGTATGTATATAAAAAATTTATAAATATCAAATAAATAATGTTAAATAATTTCAAATATAAAATATTCATAATTATATAAAATACTCATTAATAAAGTCCACAAATAAAAATACACCATTTAATAAATCCAAAATTAACAAGAAAAGAAAAAAGTTGAACGGAGAGTGGGTTTTTTTTATTTATTTATTAAAGTGTTGGAAAAAATTAATCAATTTAAGGAATCAAGAATACGAGTTGAATAGCTTGAGGTGTTTTGGAAATTGTCAAGGATATTTCACCATATAGCGTATCCCTTAGAATCCAATAAGGTCTTCCGTTATAAAATGAGAATAAGAATCTAACAATAGCGTGTAATAGAAAATACTTAGCAAACTCAAAAGGAGGAGAAGAATGATAGATTTTTTTAAATGTGTTGAAAGTGAAAATGAACCATAATATATATAGGAGTACTTTTACTGGCTAAAAATAGTTTGAATATGATTTAAAGAAGCTAGACCTGACTAAAACTAGTAGTTATTTTTAGTTTGACTAAATATAGATGTTATTAGTTAAGAAATTTATTTTTCTTAGAATCTAAAAAATTCAGTAAAAATTAAGTAAAAACAAAAAGGGACTCAAATATACATTACACTAGTTTCTTGGGCGTAATGCACAAACTCACCCTCTCACTTGGTTCTTAGTTTAATAACCAAATAAAGTATAATGGCTTATAAAATGTCTCAAGGTCTTTTCTTTAAGAATATAGGATTTGGTTCTTTTAAAATATCTCAATTCTTCCAACAAAATGAAGTTGAAGGGTGACTCAGATGAGTGGGTTTTTCTTTTATCACTTAAATGTAAAAGCAATTCCTAAAAAATTACTTTAAAGTTTAAAATATTAAATCTTAACTTTTCAGTGTAGTTTTATTTAATTAGTCTGTACATTTTAATAAGTCTTTAGTATAATATTAAATTATTAAAAATTTTATATTTTTAATATTATTTATACACTGGTTGGTGCATCATATTCTAGCCGATATGATCGAAATTGGCCGAAACGTGCCAGTGCAATCAGTATGGACAAAAAAAATTTTGATGTAGTAAGAGATATTACTTATTCCTGGAATGTACACACCGACTAATATAACCCAAACCAGTACATAACCGAGTATCATGATTGATATAGTGAGAACCTAGAAATTTTATTTATTAATATATATCTGCTATTGTGGAAATTAATTGAAAGAAAATATTAATTTTCTTTTATTGAGGGAGAGAGTTAAAAATGAAAAAAAAATAGTTTCTGTTTTTATATTTAAAAATGTTGGACAATGATGAAAATAGATAGGATGAATTTCGATGGATGGTATTATTTTTGTCTCACGTTATAGTATCATTATAATATCTAATCTCACCGCTACTGCTATTTTTACACTAATAGTACGTAAACACACTGCCCATCTAAACTCACTCAGAGTCTCTTTCATTATCTTTGTACTAATCTTTTAAATTTGCAACAATTTTGATTTTATGAACAGAGAAATAAAAAAGTCATTTTGCATTTATTTTCCACTTGCTATTCTGACTAATAAAAAGAAATTTCTTTCCCTTTTTTCTTCTTCCTCGTCTTATCCATAATTTTCTTGTTAAGTTGTCAGACAAGTCTGGAACAATATAAATTAATCATTTTACTAGTAAATAGTTTAATTTAATTTTTATATATAAAATAATATCATATTTACTGTTTAAAAAGTATATTTAAGTATTTTTATTTGCAATTCATGATAGAAAAATTAATTTAAATATAATTCTTTAATAATAAATATTAATTATATTTATCCTATTTAATTCTTTCTATTAATATAGAAATTATATTAATAATAAAAATTAATTTAAAATCAATTTTCATAATAAAAGGACTTAATAGTTACTTTCAACTTTTTACCGCACAACTTCGAATATATATATATATATATATATATATATCTATGAAGGATTAATGTATTATATGGTAGGCAAATGTGATATTTATGTGTTCTATTTAATATAATAGTTATATTTAGTAAAATTTATATATTTTAATATTCAAAAGATAAGTATGTTAATTTTTTTAATGTTTAATTTAAGGTTTAGGCTTGATATGATGAAATTTTTTTATCAGTTAATACTATTATCGATTAATTTTTATCAAATTGATCTTAAACCCCAAAAAATATCACAACCATAAGAATGTATTTGAAAAATTAAATACAAGATTAAACAAACTCACAATTAGTATTGATTTTATTCTATTATGAAAATCATTAAAATTAAAACATATTAATATTAACAATTATTTTTTATCAAATTAACTTTAAAACTCGAGTCGAACATTAATATTATATATTTTTGTCAAACATAAATATTACATTAGACCTAAAAAAAAGTACTAGACTTAAACATATATTAAGCCAATGATTAATGTTAATGAGAAAAAAATATAATGTCGGTAATGACAATATATCGCAAAGAAAAATAGAAATAGAAAAATAAAGAACACACAGATTTTACGTGGAAACCCTTTCGGGAAAAAACCACGGGCAGAGGAGAAGAAAATTCACTATGTCGAAAAATTAATTACAAGAGGAGTAGACCATGCCTATTTATAGGCTTGTAAACCTTATTCTAATAGGAGTGAAACTCCTTATTCAAATAATATCAAATAGATGGAGTTTAATAAGGTTTAAAAAACCTTATTCTAAAATAAAATAAAAGAAGTATAATTCTATAGGAATTTTACTTTTATTTTATTTTACCACAGTATTTTATTTAAATAAGGATTTGGGTCACTTAATTCTAACAATCTCCACCTTGACACGAATTCTTAATGAACAAGTTCTTCATCGCGAACTCTCAACGATTTCTCCACCTCTTCCATAAAACCCCTTAAGGGTTTATTTTCAACAATGAACACCAACCAAGTCTAAGCAATGCTTAAACTTGGTTATAGGAAGTGACTTAGTCATCATATCTGTAGGATTTTCATGAGTACTAATTTTGCTCACAACAATATCACCACAAGCAATAATATCACGAACAAAATGATACCAAACATCAATGTGTTTTGTTCTCTCATGAAACATTTGATCTTTTGTAAGGAAGATGGCACTCTGACTGTCACAAAATACTGTATTGATTTGAAGGTGTTCATTGAGTTCACTAAAGAGTCCCTTCAACCATATAGCTTCTTTACAAGCCTTAGTAATCGCCATGTACTCAGCTTCAGTGGTAGACAAAGCGACTGTAGTTTGCAAAGTGGCTTTCCAATTGATTGCACAACCTCCGATTGTAAAGACATAACCAGTGAGATATCTTCTTCTATCGAGGTCCCCAGCAAAATCAGCATCAACATACCCAATGACTCCATCTCTAGTTCTTCCAAACTGCAAGCAAACATCGGTAGTACCTCGTAAGTATCTTAAAACCTACTGAACTGCTTTCCAATGTTCTTTACCAAGATTCGCCATGTATCTGCTAACTGCACTAACTGCATATGATAAATCTGGACGTGAACAAACCATGGCATACATGAGAGATCTCACTGCACTAGAGTATGGAACATGTGACATGTACTCAATCTCATCATCTGATTGTGGAGACAAAGCCAATGAAAGTCTGAAATGAGCTACTAAATGAGTACTAACAGGCTTAGCATTCTGCATATTGAATCTGGAAAGAACTTTCTCAATGTACCCTTTCTGACTTAGATACAATTTACTTGCTTTTCTATCCCCGGGAATCTCCATACCAAGTATCTTCTTTGCTGGTTCCAAGTCTTTCATCTCAAATTCTTCACTTAGTTGGGCTTTGACCTTTTTTATCTCTCCTTTATCTTTCGCTGCTATCAACATGTCATCAACATAAAGGAGTAGATACACAAAAGAACCATCACTGTTTTTCTTAAAGTAAACACAACTGTCAAAGCTACTTCTTTTAAAATCATGAGAAGTCATAAAGGAATCATACCTCTTATACCATTGTCTTGGTGACTGTTTCAAACCGTAAAGGGACTTTTTCAGCAAGCAAACATAGTCCTCTTTTTCTGAAACTATAAAGCCCTCTGGTTGTTGCATGTAAATATCCTCCTCAAGTTCTCAATGCAAAAATACAGTTTTTACATCTAACTGCTCAAGCTCCAAATCATGCATGGCCACAATACCAAGCAAAGCTCGAATCGAACTATGCTTCACAACTGGAGAGAACACATCTGTGAAGTCCACTCCTGGAATTTGACTGTAACCCTTTTCAACAAGCCTTGCTTTATATCTGGGTTCTTCAACTCTTGGAGTCCCCTCTTTCTTTTTAAACACCCATTTACAACGAACAACCTTTTTACCTTTAGGAAGTTTCACAAGATCCCATGTTTGATTTTTATGTAGTGATTCCATCTCCTCTTCCATAGCAAACATCCACTTTTCTGAGTCTTCACAACTAACCGCCTCAGAATAATTAGATGGCTCTTGGTTTGCATCTATATCTTCAGCCACATTTAAAGCATAAGCAACTAGATCAGCCTCGGCATACTTCTTTGGAGGTTTAATTTCTCTTCTAGTTCTATTTTTGGCGATAGAGTATTGTGGTGAAGAAGCAACTCTATTTTGAATTTTTGTACTGGTTTTAGTAGTCGACTCTGTTGTAGATTCTAGATCAATCTGATGCTCCACCTGCTTTTGATTTTCTTTATTGGAAGAGTCTTTAAGAGATAAGTTAGGTAGTATAACAGTTTCATCAAAAACAACATCTCTGCTAATCACAACTTTTCTATTTTCAGGACACCATAACTTATATCCTTTTACACCAGCTTTATAACCAAGAAAAATACATTTAATAGATCTCGGTTCCAATTTTCCATTATCAACATGAGCATACGCAGAACAACCAAAGATCTTTAAATCAGAATAGTCAGCAAGATTACCAGACCATACCTCTTATGGAGTCTTTTTATCAATGGCAACGGATGGAGATCGGTTGATCAAAAAACATGCAGTAGAGGCTGCTTCTGCCCAAAATGACTTTGATAAGTTGGCATTTGACAACATACATCGAACTTTCTCCATGATCGTTCTGTTCATTCGTTCTGCAACGCTATTTTGCTGTAGAGTATGACGAACTGTCAAGTGTCTCATGATCCCTTCTGACTTGCACAGCTTATTAAATTCATCAGAACAGAACTCTAAGCCATTGTTTCTGCGAAGATATTTTATTTGCTTTCCCGTCTGTTTTTCAATCATGGTTTTCCAAGACTTAAATGCGAAAAACACATCGTTTTCTGCTTCAGGAAGAACGCCCACACTTTTCTGGAAAAATCATCAATAAAAGTTAGCATATAATTAGCTCCACCTCTCGAAGGCACTCTGGATGACCCCCATAGATTAGAATGAATATACTCTAACGTTCCCTTCGTGTTATGGATTCCTCTAGTGAATCGAACTCTCTTTTGCTTCCCAAAAATGCAGTGCTCACAGAACTTCAGTTTGCAAATTCCTTGTCCATCAAGAAGTCCTCTTTTGCTCAATTCTGCCATGCCATTCTCACTCATATGCCCTAGGCGCATATGCCAAAGTTTAGTAATATCATCATCTGACAAGGAAGAGGATGACACAGCTACATCACCAGTAACAGTAGAACCCTGTAAAACATATAACTTGGCAATCTTTCTCTGCCCTTTCAGCATAATGAGGGAACCTTTGGAAATCTTCAAAACCCCACTTTCAGCTGTGTATTTGTACCTTTTTGAATCAAGAGTACTCAATAAAATTAAATTTCTCTTTAATTCTGGAACATGTCGTGCGTCACTGAGTGTTCTGACAACTCCATCAAACATTTTAACTCTAATTGTTCTAACACCTGCAATTCTACATGAAGCATTATTTCCCATCAACACAATACCTTCAGACACTATTTCGTAAGTTGTAAACTAATCCCAATTGGGACTCATGTGAAAGGTGCAACCCGAATTAAGGATCCACTCCTCGTTCACCTTGGAATCGTTGACAGAAGCGACTAGAAGTTCACCATCGCTGTAATCTTCTACAACATCAGCTTTACCAAAATTTTCTAGCTGTTTTCCATTTTGATTCGCAGTCTCCCTTTTGATCTTGTTCTGCAGCTTATAGCACTCAGATTTAATGTGCCCTTTCTTCTTGCAAAAGTTACAAGTTTTACCTCTATTTGAAGACTTCGATCTACCCTTAGATTTACTGCGAGGATTTCGTTCTTGTGTCCTTCCACGATCATCATCAGCATTTCGATCTTGTCTCCCACGAACAATAAGACCCTCTCACTGAGAGTCAGTTTTAACCACAAGATGCTTCATCTTATCATACAAGGTTAAAGAATCATAAACCTCATCAACTGTGAGAGACTCGCGGCTATATAAAATCGTATCTCTAAAGGTTGAATAAGACGGGGGCAACGAACAAAGTAGAATCAACCCTAGATCTTCCTTATCATACTGAACCTCCATGGCCTCCAAGTTTGAGAGAATTTCTTTAATCACTGTTAAGTGTTCGTGCACAGATGCACCTTCCTCCAAATGATGAGCATAAAGACGCTGCTTCATATGTAGCTTGCTAGTTAGAGTTTTCGACATACATATCTGTTCCAACCTCTTCCATAATCCAGCGGCAGTCTTTTCCTTCATCACATCCTGTAAAATTTTGTTAGACAAATGCAAATGTAACTGTGTTAACGCCTTTCGATCCTTGCGCTTCTTCTCTTCTTCCGTCAAAGTTGAAGGCATCTTATGTACCCCTAGTAGGGCTTCCTCTAAGTCCATCTGTGCAAAAACTGCTTGCATCTTTATCTGCCACAACGCGAATCAGGTGTTGCGATCCAACAGCAGAATTTCATACTTTAAAGACGTCATTACCGTGATTGAGATGAATAACCCGAAAACTCTGATACCAATTTGAGAAAAAATATAATGTCGGTAATGACAAATATCGCAAAGAAAAATAGAAATAGAAAAATAAAGAACACATAGATTTTACACGGAAACCCTTTCCGGAAAAAACCACGGACAGAGGAGAAGAAAATTCACTATGTCGAAAAATTAATTACAATAGGAGTAGACCATGCCTATTTATAGGCTTGTAAACCTTATTCTAATAGGAGTGAAACTCCTTATTCAAATAATATCAAATAGATGGAGTTTAATAAGGTTTAAAAAACCTTATTCTAAAATAAAATAAAAGAAGTATAATTTTATAGGGATTTTACTTTTATTTTATTTTACCACAGTATTTTACTTAAATAAGGATTTGAGTCACTTAATTCTAACAGTTAAAAGAGAAAATAACTTGTATCATTAATAATTGGACGATAACTTTTTGTATGAAGGAAATTCTTTCTGGTCTTCCCCATCCAGATGCGGGTACAGATATAATTAATTGGGCTTGTACTTCGACGGGGTCTTCTCGGTTAAAAGTGCATATAAGTTAATAAGGAAGAGTTCTTGGAGTCCTAGAGATCCGATTTGGAAGATACTATGGAAATTCCTAAGTCCCCAAAGAATTCATTATTTTCTTTAGTTGGTCTATAAACAAAGATTACTCACTAACGTCGAACGGGTCAGGAGGAGAATTGGCCATGACACATCTTGCCTACTTTGCAGGTATGATGTTGAATATGTCTTACACATTCTTAGAGACTGCCTGACAGTGAAGGAAATGCGGTTGCAAGTTCTTTCAGTTAATCAGCGTAGGAGGTTTTTCTCAGAAAACTTACATGATTGGCTAATTTTCAACATTCAAAGCCATTCAAATTTCATAATAGGAGGGATGAGTTGGATTTGCATCTTTGGACTTATAGCCTGGCGCATACAAAGTCTCCTATTGTCGGGTAAAGCAGTTTTTATCTGTCCATAATGATGTTCAAAATTGTTGACAAGAAAATGGCATTAGTCACTCACTGTCAGTTAATTGGATCTATTTACATAATGATGGTTTAGTTAAGATGGATACAGGACTAGCAATAGCTAGAGGAGTAGTGCGCGACAGCAATGGAGACTAAATACTAGGCTATAATCGATTCTTGGGAAATTGTTCTGTTTTTATGTAAAAGTATAGGGCATTTTAGATGGCCTTTTTATTTTTCATGAACGAGGATATAGAACAACGATGATTCAATCTAACAGGTTGGAAGTGGTTAAGGTTATCCAAGACAGATCATTGGAGGCTTCAAGTTTTGCTTTGCTCAAGCGAACTAAACAGTTCTTGAAACATGAAAGTCGGTGGTTTATAAGGCATGTTCCTAGGGAGGAGAATCACATTTTCAATTACCTAGCTAGAATGATTTTTGATTGGAAGGAAGGGCTATAGGTTTTTGTTGATCCATCAAGAGAAATTCTAATGATGATTTGTTCTGAGTTTTTGCTCAAAATAGTCCTATATAACTAAGTATTATTTTTTTTATCACAAAAAAAAAAAATCAATCATAAAATTGATAAGAATGAGAAAGAAGTAACGTAAATTTCTCGAAAACGCCCAAAAAAAAAACATGAAAAAGGAAAAACATTACTTAATTTTATATAAATAAAAACAGCAAAAAAAAAAGGTTTAAAAATGGAATTACTGTTGTCCAAGAAAAAGGCTTATAAAATATGAGGCGAAGAGATGCGGGCGAACGTGACATCCATTAATTATTAATAATGAATGTGGCTTGAATTTGTAGGAAAAAATATTAAATTGTTCATCCACTACCTCATAGAGCATTAAATAAGGTTACCCTCTCCACTTGACCTGCCACCACTGAAGGGATCGTATTTTCATTTTCATGGGAACATACACGTTTTAAACTTAAGTCGTAGTTAATTATTGGTTAAGAAAAAATGTATATGCACTAATGAAAAATAATTCCTTACTAGCAAATCCTAGATTAAACAAAGATGCAGCAGTGAATATAGTAATATCCTCTGCAAATGACCTTTTACAGCTTAAATTTATTAATAATAAAAACAAAAGGTCAGCCACTTTAATTTAGAATTTCCAAATTCAAGGCTAATATTTTATTATTTTACTAGGTTATAAAAATTTTAAATTTTGCTTAATTCAAGGGCCACTGATGATCTCATTCTCGTAAAACAATGAGGTATGTCATCATTGATTTTTTTGGGGGGGTAAATAAAAGTCAAGTTTTCACATCGAAGCAATCTTTAAGGTAGAATACCCAAAGCTGCAAAGGCACACAAACATGAACCTGGCATTTAATTAGGTAGAAACCATTGGCTTCCTCCGCTTTTCAACAAATTTTAAAAGAAAGTTGGTAAAAATGAAAAATCCCACAGCTAGTTTATTGTCCCAAGTTGATTTGAAGCAAATGGTGTTAGAATTGGTGGCAAGATATGATTCTGTATTTGTCAAAATCCTCAGTACATTTTTATTTATCAATGTCAGTAACCCTAAGAACAGAAATCTTGTTACTGATATCTAGATATGGGTATTCTTAGAAGAGTCGGAGTAACAGGGAAGAAACCTATCCAATGCTTTCACCTGTTTACCTACCAATCTTCTTTTTTAATATTGATAATGAAGAGGAACATCTATGGTGCTTTTTAGCAGCAATTAAGCATTGCTAGCTACCATGAAGCTGTTTCATTAAATTAGATCACCAAGCCTGTATCTAAATTTTCAAGAAAAAAAAAGATGAACTTTGCCTGGATTTAAACAACACATCAAATGCTATATTTGAGAAACTTTTTTATTTTATACCCAAAACAAGGTATTCAAGGAATTTGTTGTAGTTGGGGGCCAGAAACTTATTATAAATTAGCCCAGAAAAACACAATACAGAGAAGTATTTGAAGCCCCATAGCTAATACAGGAATCATATATATATACATAGATCAACTAAAAATCTACATCAAAATTTACCCAGAGAAGGAAAAAAAATATTAAAGTATAGTACTTCAGAACAATCTGTGTAAGCTATTATCATGTAGTGCAGATAATAAGAAAATCATCTCTTCATCACTTCCATCATACTCTACCTGATTTTGGAGCCTGTGATAATTAGCCACAACCTCATCTGGCAACACTTTGGTCCTACAAAGTGGGCAAGTTGCCCAATACTGTTGGAGCCATCTATCAAGGCAATCCTTGTGGAAAGTGTGTTTACATTTCAGTTTCCTCACCTTCTCACCTTCTTCTAGCTCAGATAAACACACAGTGCACTCGTTCGATGACAGATCCACCCTGGATGATGATCTTGTGGAGTATATGATTGTTGGGTTCTTTTCTTCAATGAATTTCAGGTACTGGGTAGTTGTGATGAGGCGTTTCTCGGAATCGGAAAGGCCGCCGGTAAGGGACCTGATGAGGATAGCAACTTCGAGGAGTAAGAGGGTGAAGAAGACGACGGTCATGGTGTAGAGGTGGGAGAAGAATTCAGTGAGAGCAGCCATGGTGGTGGGGAAAGAAGAAAGGGGAGAAAATAATAGTACTCAGATTTTATGGATGTAGAAATAAGTAGGGAAAAGCCTATCTCTTACTAGATGACCCCACCTCTGTCCCGTAAGCCTTAAAAGCCGTACGTAAACATTTTTATATCATTTCATTGAAACTTATTATTTTAATGCTAAATTAAAATATTCTTTTTTAATATTTATTTCTTCCTTTCTCATAGAGGTGTTCATGGGCTAGGCCGGGCCGGGTTCGGGCCGGGCCCATAAAAAATTTTGACCCGAGTCCTAGGCCCGGGCCTGGCCCGGCCCGAAATATGGGCCTGAAATTTTGTCCAGGCCCGGCCCGAAGAAAAATTCCTAAGCCTGGGCCCGGCTCGGCCCGGCCTATTTTTTTAATAAACACCAAAAAGAATTTTTAGAAATTTAAAAAAAAGTATTTTAAAATAAAAAAGTATTTTAAAATATTTTTAAAAATAAAAAAATAAAAAATATATATATTTATTATATTCGGGCCGGGCCGGGCCCGGGCCAAAAAAGTGGTGCCCGAGGCCCGGCCCGTTTTCTAAACGGGCCTCATTTTTTTGCCCAAGCCCATATTTCGAGCTTATATTTTTACCCAAATCCTCCCATATGAACACCTCTACTTTCTCATGCTTTACTTTATTTTTATTTTTTTTTTCCATTTTATTCGAAATTAGGACATCTATGACAATGATTAATCCTACTCACATGATTAATGGATGAGGTGAGCAACCACCATAACGCTCATCAATTTAACTACCATTATAATAAACTAAGAAATCCAAATAAGGCTGAAATATGTCATAAGCCTCTCTATTCTTCATAAATTTGGAATTTACTTCTTATATTTTTATTTTCGAAAATTTGGATTCAATTGTTAATACTTTTTTTTGTTATATTTGTTAGTGTGACATTTTGAAATAAAAAAAAATATTCACTTGATAGTCATGTAACTAAAAAAAATGTTGTTGTAATGAACCTAAATTTAACAAAATAATTTTAATATTGGTAATAGTTTGACCTAAAATTTAAAATCTAAAAGTAAGAGGACTAAATTCTTATAAATAAAAGTGCAATGATTAAATTCTAAATTTTCGAAGAGTAGAAAAACTAATAGCATAAATAAACCTAAAAAGAACCTACACATTATTTAAAAATAAGGCTCAAACTAAATATTTCAAAGTTCTATCTTGCCATTAAATCAAAATCCCATCAATAATTTATCATTCTTAAATATAAGGTATAATGATTTATTTAGCCTTCCAACTTTACAAAAAAAAAAGTCATTGTAGCCTTAGATTTAATTTTTTATATTTTTTTAGTCCTTAAACTTGAGTTGTTTTTCAAATTAGCCCAAAATAGATGAAAAAGTTAATCTTTGTTAACTTTACTTACCTCACATACACATGAATTGTAATGTGGATGCCATGCTAATAATTAATTAATTTTTTTAAATTTAAAAAATTCAAACAAATATGTAAATTATTTCTAAAAAATTTAAAAATATTTTTTAATTTTAAAAAATTAACTAGTTGCTAATGTGGCATACACGTGAATGTCAGCAAAGTTAACAAAAGTTCACAATTCCATCCATTTTGAGAGTGATTCAAAATATAATGTAAGTTCAAAGACTAAAAATTAAATGAAAGCTTAAAATGATTTATTTTTTATAAAATAAAAAGACCTAAATACATTTTATATAAATTTGTAAGCGAGTCTTTAATGATTACTAGTATAATAAAAATGCAATGACCAAAAATCTAATTGATGGAATATCAACTTTATCATTATTTATTCAAATTTTCTTCTAATTACTTAAATTTAGTTTTAGCATCTTAAAATTTTAATTATTATATTCTGGCGAATATTTTCAGTCTTTTACTTTTAAGAATTTCCTTAAAAATAAGTTCTTTAAAAATCTCCAATATCTTTTAATTATTGAAATTTTTTTAACATACTGTTCTATCAAAATTTTGGAAATATTAATATATTTCATCATCATCATCTTATTATTATTATTATTATTATTATTATTATTATTATTATTATTATTGAAGTTAAAATTCTAGCTTTTCTGTCCTTTTATTTCTTTCCTTCGGCATTCGGTGTTGGAATTCTTTGGAAAAATTTGTTGCGGTCCCTTACCCTCAATATTCGCAGTTTAGCCCAAATAAATAAATAAATAAATACACTAAAAATCTTTTGGTAAAAAGGCTCTTTTAAGTTTTTCTCAATTTCAAAATTGATTAAATTTAGTCCCTCTCAAAAATATTGAAGCAATTTTGTTGACACCATTTTTTGGATGAAAAACGGGGTCAACTTGTGTTTTAAAAAATGAAACGGGAGTCGCCACCAATCTTTTTTTATGAGGTGTGATTGGATCACCTCAAAAAGTGGTTATTTTTAATAAACGGTTTGATTTTATTAAAACAACAAGTTTGGTCCACGAAATTCAAAAAAATGGGTTCGGGAGTCGGTTACGCACGAGGAAGGATTAGCACCCTCGATACGCCCAAAATTGGTACCTAGTTGATTACTTAATGTCTTAATGTCGAAAAATTGAGAACTTTGGAGAATTTTAAAACTACGATCCTTGTATTAAAACGTTGAAAATTTTCAGGAAAAGGGCATGTTTCACGTTATTCGAGAAAGAGAATCATATCCAGTAAGTTAGGACACAATGTCTCGAATTCTCGATACGCGAATGGAAATGCTTGTTCAAAAGATATTTAACTATCTTGGATAAAAAAGGGATCACAACCAGTAAGTTAGGACACGATCCTTTTTTAATTCTCGATATCGTTTAAAACTTGAGTTTGAAAAGATTCGTGTAATAAAGTTTCAAAGAATATTCAATTGTTTAAATCAAATGAAGAAATCGCAACCCAATATGTTAGGGCACAATTTATCAAAATATTAAACATTGAATATTACATTTATTTCGAAAAATCCTCGTTTCGAGAAAACAACGTGTCACATCCAATGCGTTAGGACACAACATATTGAATTCTCGATAACGAGCTTTTTATCATTTTTAAAAGAGTAATCTCGATTATTTAAGTTCAATACAGAAAGTCAGAACCCAATACGTTAGGGCTCGATTCTCTCGAAGATCCAAAATACCGAATATTATTTATTTCTAAAATTTCTTTTTCGAAATCTAAATAAAAATGGGTGTAATGGAATAACGATGATGTAAGCGAAATAATACAAATAACAACAATAAAAATGAATGGATAAAGAGGGCAAATTAATAACACATAAAATAACAACATATGAACAAGTTAGATTGAAATATTCCCTTTTTTAGAAAATAATAAAGACGTGAATAAATAATTAAAATGAACACGAACAAAATAAAAATATAAAAGTATAAATATGTATGTGTACATGGAAATTATAAAATCTAAAAAAAAACAAAATAACAACAAAATATATGTAAGTACACCAATAAACATCAAGTAAAACAAAAATAATAAATAAATAAATAAAACTATAAAAGGTTTATAAAAGTATGTGTGTATATATATATACATTTTAGAATTATAAAATATAACAAAAACAAATATATATGAATAAATTATAAAATATGTACATATACGTATTACTAAAGGTATAAATGAGTAAATAATAACAACAATATTAATGATATAATATAATAGTAATAATAATATTAAAATGATCAATTTAATAATAAAATAACTAAAATACCAAATAGAGGACTAAATTGAAACCAAACAAAACCTTAGGGCCGAAATCGAAAATGAAGAACAAAGCAAATGACCAAATCGTGACGCGCTCGAAAGTAGAAGGGCCAAAAAGGAAATTTATTTTGGCCTCCAAAACGCACAGCTTTGATGGGGGACCGAATTGAAAATACAATAGATTTTACGGGGCCAAATTAAAAAACACGAATACTTGATTGTAAAACTATTAAAAATCGGAAGGGCCAAAAGCGCAAATAATCCATTAAGCAAAAACACGCGGACCCTTGATGGAGCGGGTCGGGTCGATCTGATCCGGCATCAAAACGATGTCGTTTTGGGGCTTAAGGACGCCGACCAAAACGGCGTCGTTTTGTTTGGTTATAAAAGGCAAATTTTTTCCAAAAAAAAATCATTCCTTCCTTCTCACAAAAAAAAAAGCTGATATGCTCTCCCTCTCCCCTTCTCCGTTCAGAATCCGGCCAGAGGACGGGCCGACCACCCTAATGCCGGCCGCCGGTCACCGGCGACGGCGCCGCCGTCCACGGTGGTCGAAAAGTTGAAAAGGTGCGTTTTTTTCTTTTTCTTTTCCTTTTTTATAACTCTTTTTCAATATATGTATAATAGTTAAAAAAGAAAACTAAAGAAATATATGTATGTATATAAACAGTTTCAAAAGGAAGGAAAATAAAGAAAGAAAATAAATAAATAAATAAATAAATAAAGGAAATAGATCTTATACCGAAAACAAAGAGTCCTTGAATGTGTTTTTTACTTTTTATTTCTTGAAATCGTTCCTCCTTTACAATGGTTTTTTAATCGATTTTATACCGAAAATAATACCCCCCTTAGATCTGTTTGAATGGATTTTAAATAGCCATTTTACAATTTTTCTATTTGTTGCTTGCTGTCATTTCTGCCTGATTTTACAGGTGCGAGTGGGTGGAGTTGGTGCGGCGCTACAGGCGACGGTGGTGACAAGCGGTCAGGGGTAGGTGCGGCGGCAGTCTAGGGTTAGGTGCAATAGAGGCTAGGGTTTTTTTCTTTCTTTCTTTTTTTTTTTGTTTGTTTTGGGTGCTGGAAATGGGTTTGGGTTTGGGTTTTGGTTTTGGGCTGTTTGTAATTGGGTCTGTTATTGGGCTTGTATTTGTTTTGACTTTGGATTTAATTGGGTATTGGGTTGGGGTGTTTTTATTTTGTTTGTTGGGCCCGGGCAAATGGGCTTGTACAGCTACCCCTCTTTGCTCGTTGTCGTGTAACGAGAAGAGAGCAAAGACTAAGAAAGACCAATTTGCCCGGTCTCGCCGAGTCTTGACTTATTTAACGCTTCTCTTTTCAAGTAGCTTCATTCCAGTCTACTGCGTCTTATTGTTTCGATCCACTCCGCTGCACTTCAGAGAGATCTGACTTGTAGCTTGTTTACAATAGTTGTGGTTTCAATCTTCTTCGCAGCAACTTCAGGGGGACGAGATTCATGGTTTTAGTCGGTTCCATCTATTCCACTACTGCTTAGGGAGATAGGACTAATGGCTTAAATCTGCTTCTCCACTATCTGGGGAAGATAAGATTCACCATCTTCGATCTGCTCCACACTGCTTAGGGGGACAGAATCTGCAATCTTCAATATATTCTACTACTGCCCAGGGAGATAGAATTACTGGCTTCAATGTACTCCACTGTAATCACAGGGAGGTAAAATCTGCCATCTTCGATCTGCTCCACTACTACTTAGGGAGATAAGATTTGAAATTTTCAATCTATTCCACTGCCAACTAGGGAGATAAGACTTATAGCTTGAACTTGATCTACTGCAACTTAAAGATGAATTTGATGCAATCTGCTCTACTGTAATTTCAGAGAGATAAGATCCATCATTCTAATCCACTCCACTACAACTTTAGGGACATAGGATTTGTTTATTTAGTCTGCCCCACTGCAATTTTAGGGGGATAAGACTTACTTTCTTGAGTCTGCCTCACTGCAACTTCAGGAGGATAAGACTTGCTTACTCAGTCTGCTCCTCTGCAACTTCAAGGAGATAAGACTAGATGCGATCTACTCTCTACAACTTCAGAGAGATAAGATCTGTGATTTTAATCCACTCCACTGTAACTTTAGAGAGATAGGATAATTGGCTTTAATCTGCTCCACTGCAACTTTAGGGAGATAAGATTCGCCGTCGTAGCTTCAATCTGTTCCACTACATCGCCAGAGGAGTAAGATTCACCATCATGGTCTCAATCTTTTAATTGCAATGTCAGGGAAGCGAGATTCACCGTCGTAGCTTCAATCTGTTCCACTGCATCGCCTGGGAAAGTAAGATTCGCCGTTGTGGCTTCAATCTTTTAATTGCAATGTTGGGGAAGCGAGATTCGCCGTTGTAGCTTCAATCTGTTCCACTGCACCGCCTGGGAAAGTAAGATTCACCGTCGTGGCTTCAATCTTTTGAATTGCAATGTCGGGGAAGTGAGATTCGCTGTCGTAGCTTCAATCTGTTCCGCTGCATCACCTGAGAAGTAAGATTTACCGTTGTGGCTTCAATCTTTTGAATTGCAATGTCGAGGAAGCAAGATTCACCATCGTAGCTTCAATCTGTTCCGCTGCATCGCCTGGGAAGTAAGATTCACAGTTGTGGCTTCAATCTTTTAAATTGCAATGTCGGGGAAGTGAGATTCGCCGTTGTAGCTTCAATCTGTTCCGCTGCATCACCTGGGAAGTAAGATTTGCCGTTGTGGCTTCAATCTTTTGAATTGCAATGTCGAGGAAGCAAGATTCGCCATCGTAGCTTCAATCTATTCCGCTGCATCGCCTGGGAAGTAAGATTCGCCGTTGTGGCTTCAATCTTTTAAATTGCAATGTCGGGAAGTGAGATTCGTCGTTGTAGCTTCAATCTGTTCTGCTGCATCGCCTGGGAAGTAAGATTTGCCGTTGTGGCTTCAATCTTTTAAATTGCAATGTCGGGGAAGTGAGATTCGCCATCGTAGCTTCAATCTGTTCCGCTGCATCGCCTAGGAAGTAAGATTCACCGTTGTGGCTTCAATCTTTTAAATTGCAAACTATGGTATATTCGATCTGCTTCGCTGTCAGTACAGGGAGGTAAGATATGATATCTTCATTGCTTTGTTCCCTGAGGAACATGACCTGTATAATCTATTTTATGAGCCTATTTATGCCTAGTGATTAGGATGACATGATCAGAATGAATCAAATGCTCCTAACTAGATGTGTATGAATGACATTTGAATGAATGCAAAATGTCATGAAAATGATTCCTTAGGTTATCATCACGCAAAAGCTTATTAAGGTTTTATCACTGACGTACTACAACGCCTTCTTGCTCAACTGGCATATCCAAAGAAATACTTAATCTGATTGCCCCCCACTGTGAACGTTAAAGTTCAATCCACTGGGACATAAAATTTGTACCATCAATCTCCCACTGTAACCCAAGGTAGAAAGATATGGCTTTTCTCAATCCTCTGCTATCACAATTCAAGGATACATAATATGAAACTCTTTGGTCTCCTACACCATTCCCAAGGTGTCATACCAAATGTTTATGCACAATGAAGAATTTTCTTCTCCCAGAAGACCTTTTCTTATTGCTTGGTGAACATTGCTTGTTTGTTCATTGAAGCTTTGTCACCAACACGGCATCTTGTCATTTTGTTCAACCAATATTTGGACAACAAAATCCGAAAGGATAGTCTTTAACTTAGACTCTTCTTTCTTAGATATTTCACCCTTTAAACTTGGTGTTTTCTAAACAATAGTCCTGTTTCAGGTTCCTATATTATTTAGAAACCCCTAGAGTAATATGCAAAACTTCCCTTGTGAAAGTTTTATTAGTCCATTAATCATTATTCCAATGCAGCATGCTTGCAGAAGATCATAACGATAGATAAAATAGAATTGATTTGAGAGCATAGCCTGAAGTGGATAAATCATCAAGGATAGCAAGAATAAAAGGGGAATTAATTAGGAACACGTATCTTGAAAAGAATGAAGTATTCCAAGAATCGAAAAAAATCAATACAAATAGTATGAAAGTTAGGTGCCCCAGATATCGCAGCTTGAACTTCTCTGTACAAACTCTTTGAAAAACCATTCTGAGTTTAACATGTGTTTAGGAGATCTTCAGGACTTTGTCGATGCCCCAAGATGTTGCCTACTCTTTCCTGTTGATTCAGGTATAGCAAGATCACCACATGCCCCAATGTAATCAAAATTTGAGTTGTTCTGATTACCTCATGCCCCATTTTGATCCAAAAGTTGAGTCGCCCTTTTCGGGTTTTCAACTCAAATCCCCTTTGGTCTCAAGGCACCCTTTTCGGGTTTTCACCTTGGCATCTCTTTTTTCATTTTCATTTTCTTTTCCTTTTTTCTTTTCTTTCTTTTTCTCTTTTTTTTTTTTTCTCTCCTCCCTTTTTTTTTTAATTTTATTAAATCTGGGCTCATGGGATTAGGCATGTCCTTGTTATCTCTTCCGATCAAGATTGACGCTTTTCCAGATAAGGCCTTCCACATAAGGTTCTTCTTAGCTTAGCATGAAGTTCTTTTTGTATGGGAAGGATCTTCTTCAATACCAGGTTATTTTCATGAAATTCTCTGGGGCGAACTTTTTTTTGTGAGCTTGCATCATTTGCGTTTTGGAGTATTTGACTATGACGGATAGCTTTGAACATTCCTCTTCAATTAGGATTGGATCCAAAAACTCAGAGAGAGAGAATCTTGTCTCTAATAAGCAAAACCGAGATAGGCCAAAGAAAAAAGTAATGCCCCGGTAGAGTTTTTTTTTATGTTCTTTCACTTTGGGGCGACATGATGTAGATTTTAAACAGCCCGCAAACTTCTGATGTCGTGCTCTTGTTCAAATTGAGTGCATTGTCAGATATGATCCTTTTTGGCATTCTATACTGACAAATGAGAATTTGCTAACTGTCAACTTTGTGACGTTGGCATATGAAGCGGCTTCTACCCGTGAAGATAAATCAATGACTGCTAGAATCTTTTGTCAAAATAGACCCAATAACCTTTATGCCCCACATAAGGAGGAATCATAGATTCTATTGATTCTTTATAGGGTAGGATCTGTTTTCCATATTGTTCTACCATCCTCAATAAGTCCGAAAATAGGCTACAATCTATGTCATCTTCGAAGTCATGAGATCCCTCTAGACACATGTCTCACTCAAAAGGAGATTCTGAGTCTGTAGCAGCGTCACTCATGTCATTGATATCTGGGACCTATTATAGGTACAAGAGAATATACGAAGAATGTATGAATTTAAGAATGATTATCTGTACAATATGATTATGAATGAATGAATGGTTTGGAAAAAAGAATGAAAGAATAAAAATAATTATTCATAAAGAATGAAAGAATATTGGCTCAAAAATGATCGCAAAGATGCATTTCATTAAAATAACGACGTTCAGACATGAGCCTATTTCACAAAAGAGTTCTTATTGCTTCTAGGCTAAAAGTAACAAGTTTGTTTTGAATATTACTCTAAGTAGGCTCTAAATATTACAGAACACTTCCAAGTTTATAAGGATGGATATCTGACAAGGTCCCTTTTCAGTGCCTTCATTGATGTGAACATTTCCCAACTTCTTCATGCATTACATTCACTCCATCATCAATCATGATTGGGTAGCGAATTTTTTGCACTAAATAAATCGTCCAATTTGACAATGCCCATACTGATAAGCCTTTCAACCACTTTTTTAAAGGTAATGCAATTTTGAATGCCCCGTAATTCCCGCATGATAATTACATTGTGCATTTGCATCGTACAATTTGGGGTACGGAGGTTATACGGGCTCTGAGTAGAATGGAGATACCACATGCACATCAAATAATCTCTGATACAGCTCCTTATATGACATCGGAATTGGAGTGAACTGAAGCTTCTCAGTGTTTTGTCTCGTTCCAAATTCTTGCTTTGAGGGGCATTGATAGCTAGCTGCTACTGTCCTTGGCTGGCCTGCAGTGACTGATTTTGAATACCATTTATTATACAAACTCAGGTTGCTCACTTCATTTTCTTTGTGCTTTGGGGTTGATCTCTTGACGCCTTCTCTCACATCTATCTTCCCACTTCTTATTGCATTTTCAATCATCTCACCAGACATCACTACATCTGAGAAGCTCATGGTAGCACTTCCTAACATGTGGTTAATGAACGGTGCTTTTAGAGTGTTGATGAAAAGTATCGTGGTTTCTTTCTCCAAAAGAGGTGGCTGAACTTGTGTCGCGACCTCTCTTTATCTTTGGGCATATTGTCTGAAGCTCTCACTTGGCTTCTTTTCCATGTTCTGCAATGTTATTCTATCAGGTGCTATATCCATCACATGGTTGTACTGCTTCATAAAAGCCTGCGCTAAATTCTTCCGTGAGTGGATGTTAGCCCGACTCAATTGGTTGTACCATCTTGCCACTGACCTGATCAAACTATCTTGGAAGTAGTGAATCAACAGTTGATCATTGTTGATGTATCCCGTCATTCTTCGACAGAACATAGTGATATGAGCTTCGGGACAACTTGTCCCGTTATACTTCTCAAACTCCGGCATTTTAAATTTGGGAGGGAGGACCAAATCAGGTACCAAACTCAAATCTTTAGCGTCCATTCCTCGATGGTAATCTGTATTTTCCATAGCTTTAAACTTTTCCTCTAGCCATTTACACCTGTCTTCTAGTTGTTTTGGCAGATCCACTCTTGCTTTTTCTATTTTTGCCATTTCATCTAAATCAGGAACTATAGGATTAGTTGGATTGTCCCCCAGATTGAAACCTGAGCCTGTTTGGCAATTCACTAGAGCTGAGGTACCGGTCTGATGTTGTTGGGGTACGGGTGCCCCTTGTGAATTTGCCTCCAGTTGTGCCTGGGTATTAGTCGGAGTGAAACCCGATGGATAGGCAGGGTTTTCATGATCATCTCTAAGATTGACCACAGGGCTCTTTCCCTTATCATGCCCCCCAGCCATTAACTGCTTTAAATGGCTCAATAAATCTCTTTGGGATTCTTCCATGCCCTGCTGCATTTTAGCTAGTTTTTCTTACATCTGATCTTGCATCTCCTTTTGCAATTGTTCCAGTCTTTCTAATCTCTGGTCCATTACTTTTGTTTTGCGATGGGTATCGTAGTGATATCTAGTTGGCAGATTTTTGTTGGTTTCTAGGGTAACTGTCATAATTTTAATTAATTAGGGTCATTTTGTAAAAATCTAATGCATATGATGCAATGTAATGCAAATGCATGAATGCAAAAGGAGATGTTGATTCTTGGTTCAATTCTGTTAGAACAACTTTACTAGAAACAAATCTCTTTACATAAAGTGGATATATATACGGCTTTGCCCTCATAAGTGGAGACATTCGATCCTCTTCTTCATTCGAGCGTTAAGATAAATCTCACAAACTCTTCAAAAGGGACGTCTCTTCTATCTCCATTTTGCTTGGTCCGGGCCGTGACTCGTTGCTCATTCATCGTCGTGATGCTTGTTGGCTTCTCTTTAAGAAAGTTCAGCGGCTCTTGAATAATCTTCGTTATCCTGAATCCTCGGGCAACGGAGCAATAGTTGGGTATTCCTCCATTAAACTATCATCTTTCTCTTATCACATTTTTTTGGACCATATTCGGACAATCGTATTATTATCCACTTTATCAAGAAACCCATTTCCTTATGACAAGCTCTCTATTTAACAACTGAACGTGAATCAACACCTCTTTTTATGATGAAAATGCAATGCAATCATAACAAAAAAAACAGGTTAGTACAAAGCAAAAGCAACAAGAATAAATGGAATACCTATTTGGGTGAATACTAGGGGTTCGAAGTGGTTCTACCTAAGGTGGGCTCCTAAGGTTCACTACATGAGGTTTGGCTCTAAAGTAAGGGTACCCGAACCAGCAGATTCCTCGATCTTCACCCATTATAGGCTCATATGGATCGAGTTCGGTTCAGGGGAATACATTTCCCTATGGCTGCACGGAGATGAAAATCTCACGAAGACATAGGTACGGATGTATCCCGAAAGTGATTCCCTATCCTGCACGGAGGTGAAAACCTCACGAAGGACTAGCTTTTCACTCCCACTTAAAAGGTGTGACCAACGGTCAGGCAATGTAATGTGCAGAGATATATAAAAATTTAAAATACAAAACATGATAAAACTATAACTCAAAACAAATGAAATGCAATGAGAGGATCGTATATTTAAATCAAATTTTCAACTTTCGACAAGAAGACAAGAAATAATCAACTCGTGGCTTGACTCTCTTATTTAAAGTCCCCAGTGGAGTTGCCAAGCTGTTGACACCATTTTTTGGATGAAAAAAGGGGGTCAACTTGGGTTTTAAAAAATGAAACGGGAGTCGCCGCCAATCCTTTTTTATGAGGTGTGATTGGATCACCTCAAAAATTGGTTGTTTTTAATAAACGGTTTGATTTTATTAAAACAACAAGTTTGGTCCACGAAATTCAGAAAAACGGGTTCGGGAGTCGGTTACGCACGAGGAAGGATTAGCACCCTCGATACGCCCAAAATTGGCACCTAGTTGAGTACTTAATGTCTTAATGTCGAAAAATTGAGAACTTTGGAGAATTTTAAAAATACGATCCTTGTATTAAAACGTTGAAAATTTTCAGGAAAAGGGCATGTTTCACATTATTCGAGAAAGAGAATCATATCCAGTAAGTTAGGACACAATGTCTCGAATTCCCGATACGTGAATGGAAATGCTTGTTCAAAAGATATTTAACTATCTTGGATAAAAAAGGGATCACGACCAGTAAGTTAGGACACGATCCTTTTTTAATTCTCGATATCGTTTAAAACTTGAGTTTGAAAAGATTCGTGTAATAAAGTTTAAAAGAATATTCAATTGTTTAAATCAAATGAAGAAATCGCAACCCAATACGTTAGGGCACAATTTATCAAAATATTAAACATTGAATATTACATTTATTTCGAAAAATCCTCGTTTCAAGAAAACAACGTGTCACATCCAGTGCGTTAGGACACAACATATTGAATTCTCGATAACGAGCTTTTTATCATTTTTAAAAGAGTAATCTCGATTATTTAAGTTCAATAAAGAAAGTCGGAACCCAATACGTTAGGGCTCGATTCTCTCGAAGATCCAAAATACCGAATATTATTTATTTCTAAAATTTCTTTTCGAAATCTAAATAAAAATGGGTGTAATGGAATAACGATGATGTAAGCGAAATAATACAAATAACAAAAAAAAAATGAATGAATAAAGAGGGCAAATTAATAACACATAAAATAACAACATATGAACAAGTTAGATTGAAATATTCCCTTTTTAGAAAATAATAAAGACGTGAATAAATAATTAAAATGAACACGAACAAAATAAAAATATAAAAGTATAAATATGTATGTGTACATGGAAATTATAAAATCTAAAAAAAACAAAATAACAACAAAATATATGTAAGTACACCAATAAACATCAAGTAAAACAAAAATAATAAACAAATAAATAAAACTATAAAAGGTTTATAAAAGTATGTGTGTATATATATATACATTTTAGAATTATAAAATATAAAAAAACAAATATATATGAATAAATTATAAAATATGTACATCTACGTATTACTAAAGGTATAAATGAGTAAATAATAACAACAATATTAATGATATAATATAATAGTAATAATAATATTAAAATGATCAATTTAATAATAAAATAACTAAAATACCAAATAGAGGACTAAATTGAAACCAAACAAAACCTTAGGGCCGAAATCGAAAATGAAGAACAAAGCAAATGACCAAATCGTGACGCGCTAGAAAGTAGAAGGGCCAAAAAGGAAATTTATTTTGGCCTCCAAAACGCACAGCTTTGATGGGGGACCGAATTGAAAATACAATAGATTTCACGAGGCCAAATTAAAAAACACGAATACTTGATTGTAAAACTATTAAAAATCTGAAGGGCCAAAAGCGCAAATAATCCATTAAGCAAAAACATGCGGACCCTTGATGGAGCGGGTCGGGTCGATCTAATCTGGCATCAAAACGATGTCGTTTTGGGGTTTAAGGACGCCGACCAAAACGGTGTCGTTTTGTTTGGTTATAAAAGGCAATTTTTTTCCAAAAAAAATCATTCCTTCCTTCTCACAAAAAAAAAAGTTGATATGCTCTCCCTCTCCCCTTCTCCGTTCAGAATCCAGCCAGAGGACGGGCCGACCACCCCAATGCTGGCCGCCGGTCACCAGCGACGGCGCCGCCGTCCACGGTGGCCGGAAAGTTGAAAAGGTGCCTTTTTTTCTTTTTCTTTTCCTTTTTTATAACTCTTTTTCAATATATGTATAATAGTTAAAAAAGAAAACTAAAGAAATATATGTATGTATATAAACAGTTTCAAAAGGAAGGAAAATAAAGAAAGAAAATAAATAAATAAATAAATAAAGGAAATAGATCTTATACCGAAAACAAAGAGTCCTTGAATGTGTTTTTTACTTTTTATTTCTTGAAATCGTTCCCCCTTTACAATGGTTTTTCAATTGGTTTTATACCGAAAATAATACCCCCCTTAGATCTGTTTGAATGGATTTTAAATAGCCATTTTACAATTTTTCGATTTGTTGCTTGCTGTCATTTCTGTCTGATTTTGCAGGTGCGAGTGGGTGGAGTTAGTGCGGCGCTACAGACGATGGTGGTGACAGGCGGTCAGGGGTAGGTGTGGCGGCAGTCTAGGGTTAGGTGCAATAGAGGCTAGGGTTTTTTCTTTCTTTCTTTCTTTTTGTTTGTTTTGGGTGCTGG
Source organism: Gossypium turneri (assembly GCA_008044935.1). Classification (NCBI taxonomy): domain Eukaryota; kingdom Viridiplantae; phylum Streptophyta; class Magnoliopsida; order Malvales; family Malvaceae; genus Gossypium; species Gossypium turneri. The sequence continues at coordinate 6,081,414 of CP032572.1, read as the reverse complement.
AAATGGGTTTGGGTTTGGGTTTTGGTTTTGGGCTGTTTGTAATTGAGTCTGTTACTAGGCTTGTATTTGTTTTGACTTTGGGTTTAATTGGGTATTGGGTTGGGGTGTTTTTATTTTGTTTGTTGGGCCCGGGCAAATGGGCTTGTACAAATTTAATCCCTATCAATTCTAAAAATGAATTTGTTGTGATCCCTTTCCCTCAATCTTCCCTAACAATGTGTAAATGCTAACGGTTAGATTTTTTAAAATTAATACTAAATTGACACAATATATAAATGTTGAGGGTTAAAGTTACTATTATGCCATTTTTAAAAGCTAACACCATTAGTTAGCTGATGACCAGAAAATATAAAATTGAATAGTTAGGTTACAATTATGTAACTTTTCATAATTGGGTGACAAAAGATAAATTTATTAAAAAAATATAAATTTTGAAATCTTCTACTTTTAATAATATATCATCTATATAAAATAAAAATTATAAATAAAATTCAAATTTAAAAAATTTTAAATAATAGAGAATTTTATAGAATAGAAAAATTATAAAACCTAATATAAATTAGAAACAATTCAAAAAAAAGATAATTTTTATTTTAAAAATATATATATTAAATCGATCAATGATCAACGTCAATAGTCAACACAGATAAATGCCCTGTCAACAGTTAACAATCACGTCAGCAATGACCTAGGAAAGGAACATCACGTGGCAGGCGGTTTCTTATTAGTTAAGTATGCCACCTATTTTTTAACAGTTAACTTTTTGGACCAAAAACTACAACGAATAAATAATTTAGGTACCAAAATAGAATAAAAAAATTTAGATACTAAAGTGAGAAAATGAGTCTAGTTTGAGGGCTAAATTATAATATAAGCCACTCATTATAATTCTTTAAAATGTTCTTAGCTTTTTTTATTTGAAAATTTTAGAATATTTGAAAGAATTTTTATTTTAGTATTTTAAAGATAAAAATAATGAACTAAATTTCAAATATACAAAAATTTAAAGTATATTTTAATCTTTAAAATTTTTCTTTATAATTTGAGACAAACAAATAAACAATCCAACGCAAAGATGGAGTAAAAAAATTGAAAAACAAAATAACCCTATAATATTATTATTTTATATGTAAAAGTGGTTGTTTAATTTATCTATTAAGTTTATGTCACCTAAAAGCTTTGACGAAACTAAGAAAAAATAAACTACATTAAACTGATTTTTCACAAAAAAAATAAATTAAAATAAAATTATAAAAATATATTAATTATAAAAAATATTAAAATAAAATTTGCAAAAAATACAATAATTGAAAAGAAATTAGTTGAAATTAATAAAATATAAAAATATAAAAAATAGTAAAAAAAAATTTTTTATAAAATTCTAAAAAGTATTTAAATATCAAGATTTTTTTTTTTTGCAATTACTTGAAATTTAAATATTTTTTAAAAATTTTATAACAATTTTATATTTTTATATATTATTTTGAAAATTTAAAATTTATGATTATATATTTTATAATTTTATAAAAAATTTAAAATTTAAAAATTAAAAACTTTAACTTTTTATATATTATATATGGTTATTTTTTATATTTTTAATCAATATAATATATATAATATTATTTTTTTTAAAAAGGACATGTGGTGTGTTCTAATAGTGCCACGTGGTAGGTCAACGCCTGGTCAATGCTTATAAACATTGGTCAATGCTGATAAACACCGATCAATTGTTGATCAAAGTCGACAGTGTTTTTTAAGATTTAAATATTTAATATTATAATTTTCTATTTTTAATTTTAATTTAATATTTTTATTTTAAATAAATCTAATTGTCATGTGGTATTTTTTTCATTGGCCAAAGTGGCCTAACAATTTTCTTTTATGGCTGTTACAAAATGGACCAAAGTTAAGATGCTAACGATTAATTTTGTTTTCGAATTTCACTGCATGCTTGCTCAACTTGAAAAGATCAAAAAAGTTATTTCATTAATCAAAACCAATGTTTTTAGAACTAGATTGAACATGCCAGGGTGCTGGTCTAAGGATAGGAGTTGAACTAGTTTTCTTTATTTTTTTATGATTTTTTTAATAATTAATTTGATTGAACTGAATGAACCGGTCAAATCAAGAACTGGTAGCCTGATCGGTTCAAACCTTAGTCCAATTTTGAAAGCCTTGATAAAAACCATGAAGCCTAAAATGCTCACACTTGTAAAAGAAACACAAGATGATAGATGACAAAAAAAATATAAAGTAAAATTTAATATATTATATATTAAACACATTAAAATAAATGTTTACCAACAAATTGAAAATAAATTTTTAAAAAATATATACTTAAATAACACTAAGACAGTTGCAACTTAGTAAGCAAATGCCTCTAAAGTAGTAGCAAAATTAATAATAAAATAAGAGTTATACAATATTCAAACAATAACAACAAAATAGTAGCACTATAATCAAGGGTGAAACCAAAAAATTTTTTTAGGGGAGCGAAATTAAATTGTAACTTTTGCGATAGTAAAAATGCAATTTCACTATTTTAATAGCCTATATCTTTACAATTTTTTTTAAAGGATTAAATCAAATTTTTATATTTTTAGAGGGGCCAAAGTGCAATTTTATATTTATTAATTTAAAATTTTAAAAATTTTAAAGGGCTTACATGGAAAATTTTCCATTTTAGAGAGGGTCGGGGCCCTTGCTAGCCCCCTAGTTTCGCCCCTGAATATAATAGCAAAATGGCAGCAAACAGCAGCAAAACAACAGCAAAAAAGTTTAGGCAAATTCGGACCAGGTCGAGCCAAAAAATCCTACCAGAGGCTTGGCCAATTTAGAAAATGGACCTTATTTTTTGTCCAAACTCATTTTTTGGGCCTATATTTTTACTCAACCGTCTCACCTTCGGACTTAGGTGAGTGGCCTAATTCATGATCAGATTTACGAAGAAGTAAACTAATTAGTAAAATGGGATTATTATAAATTATAACTTTTAAGTGTGATGAGAGTATAGAACCAATAGTAAAGTTTTGACAAACACAGGATACGAATTTGAAGCTTTTTTACATAAATAATATAAAAATAATAATTAATTACCAAAATAGTATGAGAAACTGATTAATTACGAAAATATGGCATTTTTTACAATGTTCTGCCGGTGCCCCCTAACATATTGGTGGTACCAGATTGAAATGTGATGACCTAAAATATTTAGGGACCTGATATGTAAATTTCTCATTTAAATTGGCTGCTGAAAAAAAGCTTTTAAGGTGCCACCTAACAATATGGCGGGCAACAAACTTTAAATAGGGTAAATTGCTTTATAAACCTCATTATTTATTATTGTCTTTTATTCCTCTTCAACATCAAAAATAGAGAGGCCTTTTACTAGTTAGTTCGAATAGTTTTTTCTACCAAAAAGTATTTTTGTAAAAAAGCCGATTCCAACTGAAAATAAATTTTATTTATTTTTTGAAAAAATAATTTTTTTGTTCAAATTATGTCTGACATAACAGTCAACGATATTAATAGTATTTTTCTTTGGCTCACATTATATTTGGAAACTATAAATTTAACTAATAATTGGAATTTATACATAACAAGATTTTTCTAAAGCTTTTATAATTATAATATTATATCGTGTCTGAATTGATAACAAGAGAGAGAGAGAGAGAGAGAGAGAGAGAAATGGCAAGAAGATATTGGAACATAAATTTGGAAGAGATGTTGGAAGCATAAGTTAATTTTGGTCATGGTACTAGGAAATGGAATCCTAGAATGGCGCCATATATCTCTGCAAAACTTAAGGATATTCATATTACAAACCTGACTAGAAATGCTCATTTTTTTTATTAGAAGCTTGTAATTTAGTTTTTGATGCAACAAGTAAGAGAAAACAATTCTTAATTGTTGGTACAAAAAATAAAGTCGTTGATTTGGTGGCTTGGGCTGCAGTAAGGGCTCGGTGTCATCATGTTAATAAAAAATGGCTTGGTGGTATGTTAATAAATTGGCTCACTACAGAAACAAAGCTTCATAAGTTCAGGGATTTGAGAACAGAACAAAAGACAGGGGGACTCAATCGTCTTCCAAAAAAAGATGCAACTATGTTGAAGAGACAATTATCTCGCTTGTAAACATATCTACCGCACAAGTTGAGTCTGCATAAAACTACACTTCTACTATCTAACTTTGATTAGAGCAGGGTTTTTCAACCTTTAAATAGATGTAGTCGAAACTCCTCTTATATCATTCGGTTTTCAACATTAGTGAATTTCTTCTCTTCTGCCCGTGGTTTTTTCTTGAAAAAATTTCTACGTAAAATTTGTGTGTTCTTATTTTTTATTTCTTTACAATCGTTCTACCGTCATTATTGACATTTATCATAACACTTCTTTCAAGAGAAAAGTCTAAAAATCTCTATTTCGCATATAATAGTATCTTAATCCCGAAATTGTGCTTTATTTGGGAAATGGATATGAGAATTTATATTTTAATTTTATTATTATATAAATGTATATATTAGGAATAAATTAGTTGGAATATAATATAATATATAAGTGAAAGGTATAAAAGCATAGACTTTTCGAAATTAAAAATAAGCATTTCAAATTTATCACTAAATAAATATATAAATTTAAAAATTATGATGAATATTTCATATTTAAATAGTTTGTTAGTATTTTCGAAATCCAAATTCAAATTTACAAACGTTAGCTTGGGTTAATGTCATTTTAAGGTTTTGGAAAGGAATTTTGAGACTTAAATTTGGTGTATAAGTACTCATGGTCTACGGCCCAATCCCTTATTTAACATTTCACAGCCCAAAGACAATCTATGTGTTTAGGGTGAACACTTTTGCAGTGGGATTTAGCCAATGGGTCTATAACTTTCATTAAATGCTGCCATCAGTGTAATAAGCTTTCTCATGTATTTTAAGTAATTTTGTTTTTATTCAATTTGGTTCCAAGATTCCAAAGAAGTTGGAAGAGCTTAAATGGTGGCTATTATGTTGCATAATGGCTCTATGGTCAATTTCGCTAGCTATAAATGAGGTTGTGTTCAACAAGATAAACAGAACAGTGGAAGAGATCATGTTCTTGGTGAAGGTTCCATCACTTTTATAGGCTAAAGCCACAAAAGAGGATAGGATGGTGGGATTATATTGCCCGCTGCAGCTAGCTTTTTACTGATAAAGGTCCAACGAGATGGGCGAGATGGTTACACCAAGTTTAGGGTGGCTTTGTTTCATAGAAAATCAGACGGAAAACAAACTTTTTTTCCTCTAAAATAATTTACTCTTTTGAAAAGCTTAAATTATTTTTCAAAAAAGGAAAAATCTCTTTTATAAGTAATTTTACTTTTATAAAAAAAAATTAACTTGAATTAAGCATAATTTTATTATATTAATAATAAAATTTTAATTTCAATTTTAAAAATATTTAAATATTAATATCAAATATTATAATTTGCTCCAACCTTCAGACTTGTTGGGTGGCTCCTCCTCCTCGGACTAGGGTTCCTTTGTCCTCTTTCATTTTTGGCATGAGGAGCTTTTTAAAATAATAAGTGCTCTCACAAGTCATTAAGCTCCAAGGATAGTATCCCTAGAATTGTGTTACAAACTCAGGATGGGTAAACTCATTTGAATTCAAGTTTAAAATACCAACCAACTTGTCACACATTTTTAGATAAGATTCAAATATTTCTAAGTTGAGTTGTCTTTTCATGGATCGAATATCTATCTCTTAACTTAGCAACACACTTTGAAATGCGTCAATATAAGTTTAGGAGCTCAAGTTATAGTTGAAGAAACCAATTTTTTGGAAAACGGGTCGACTTTGGTTTGAAAACGAAAATTAAAACGGGAGTCGCCACCGATCATTTTTGATGAGGTGTAATCGGGTCACCTCTAAAACGGTTGTTTTTAATAAACAGTTTGGATTTTTTAAGACAATGCTTTTGGTCTACGAAATTCAGAAAAACAGGTTCGAGAGTCGGTTACGTATGAGGAAGGATTAGCACCCTTGTAACGCCCAAAAATTGGTACCTAGTTGATTAATTAGTGTTCTAATGTCGAAGATTGAAAACTTTGAAGAGTTTTGTTAAAAATACGATCCTTAAAAAACTCAAATAGCAGGGGTCAGAATTTAGGATTCTCTTGTTTTGAAGGAATATCACATCCAACATGTTAGGATACAATATTTTAAACCCTCAAAACCAAAATTACCTTATGGTTCTCAAAACCTATACTTTGAAAAATTTTAAAAAGATATTTGGCTATTTGGTTGAACGAGAAATTGAAACCCAGCACGTTAGGGCACATTTTCTCGAATTTTCAAACTCAAAATATTGCCTTATCGAGATTCCTTTCGTCATTTTTTGAGATTTAAAAAGGGTATTTTGCTATTAGTTTTAACGAGAAAGACCGAAACCCCGTAAGTTAGGATACAATTTTCTCAAATTGCCAATACACAAAATATTGCCTTATTTGAAATTTTCATTTTTGCATGTTTGAGTAAAAATTAATGTAACGTTTAAAACAATGCGTGAATAAAGGGTTGTATTGATGAATGACGACAATATGAAAATACGAGTAAACAATTCATAACTCACATGATAGCAATAATCGCACGATGTACGTTACTTCAATGCTAACTACTAATCAAAACGAATGAACTAAAATAACACAACAACAATTTAGAGTAAATAATAAAGATTTAAAATGAATAATGCGAAATATTCAAAATTAATAAGCTACAATTTAACATAACTAAAACATATAAAAGTTTGTAATAAACAATTTCAAACAATTTAAAACAAACATTGCACAAAACAGTTTAAAGGAAATGATATAAAATCTAAAATAAATAATACATGTAAAACATTTAATAAAATAACGTAGAAAGCAATTTAAATAGGTAATATATGAAACAACTTAAAGTAGCTAATATCAAATATTTTAATATGAATAATAAAAATAAGATAAAATAAAATAAAAAATAAAAAAAGGGAATCATAAATATAAAAATTTAAATGAAGTAATATTTGTAAAAGGTTGGAATTAAAGGTTAGGGATTAAAATGCATCGCGCTAACAATATTGGGATTGAAAGGGAAAATATCCCTTAACTTTATGCGCGTCATTTCCTTTCGTCAGCCGAGGGACCGAGTTGAAAATGAAATGAAATTAAATGGTACAATTTAAAAGGCAGAAAAAAGTAGGATCAGGACCAGATTGAGAAGAAGCCCAAAAGCGGAAGGATCAGGCAGGGGAATAACCCATCAGGCATGAAAACACGCGGACCTTCATCAGGTCAGACTCCGGCGCGCGGGTAAAGAGGTAAACGACGTCGTTTTGATGTCGATGTGCACTTGCACAAAACGGCGCCGTTTCATGCACTTATAAAACCCAACTTTTTTTTCAAAAATTCATTTTTGCCTTACAAAATAAAAAAAACTGTTAGAAAACTCTCTCCCTCTCAAAGCCTTCCTCTCCAGATCCGACCATGGGACACCACCATGGCTCCACCGCAGCCACCGAGCGCCGTCGCCATCGACCGCAGCATGTGGTTGCCGGAGTTCATCGGAAAAAGACCATTTTGGCCATTTCTCCTCCCTTAGTCTGTTTCTTGAGACGAAAAATCCAAAAAAAGCAAAGAAAAATAAAAAAGCTTCCCCTTTTAAGCCCGATTCCGACGACGGCGAAGGAACTTCCGTCGACGGAGCCACGGGGCGAATTAGGTACGCTTCTCTTTTCCTTTTTTATTTTCGTAGATAAAAAATAAATAAAAAAACAGTAGATCTAAAACAAAAAAACGAAATATCACCTTGAAATCAAAGTCTTTTTCTTTTCTTTTTTTTTTTTATTTTCGTAGATGTAGATGAAATAAAAAATAGATCTAAAGCGTAAAGAAAAATGAAATATCACCTTAAAAAGTTCAAATCTTTTCCCTTTTTTTTGTATTAATCTTGCCGAAGAAGTACAAAGTTTTCATTTTTTGCTTTTATAGCAGAACTAAGGCTGTTGACACCATTTTTTTTTATGAAAACGGGGTCAATTTGGGTTTTGAAAATGAAAACAAAAATGGGAGTCGCCACCAATCCTTTTTGATAAGGTGTGATCAGGTCACCTTGAAAAGTGGTTGTTTTTAATAAACGATTTGATTTTATTAAAACAACGGTTTTGGTCCACGAAATTCAGAAAAATAGGTTTGGGAGTCGGTTACGCATGAGGAAGGAAGGATTAGCACCCTCGATACGCCCAAAATTGGTACCTAGTTGATTATTTAATGTCTTAGTGTCGAAAAACTGAAAACTTTAAATAATTTTAAAAATATGATCCTTGTATTAAAATGTTGAAAATCTTCGAAAAAGGGGTATATTTCACGTTAATCGAGAAAGAGAATCATATCCAGTAAGTTAAGACACAACGTCTCGAATTCCCGATACGCGAATGCGTGCTAAAAATTTGCTTATTTAAAAGATATTTAGTTATCTCGGATTTTAGAAAAGGGATCACGACCAGTAAGTTAGGACACGATCTTTTTTTAATTCCCTAGATCATTTAAAACTTGAGTTTGAAAGATTTGCGTATTTAGATTTATTGTGAAAATCGAAACCCAGTAAGTTAGGGTACGGCCTTCTCGAATCTAAATACGAAATGCTGCCTTTATTATTTTTTAGAAAAAATCCTCATATCGGGAAAACAACGTGTCATATCCAATGCGTTAGGACACAACGTATTGAATTCCCGATAATGAGTTTTTTATTGTTATTATTTTTAAAAGAGTAATCTCGATTATTTAGATTCAATGAAGAAAACCGGAACCCAATACGTTAGGGCTCGATTCTCCCGAAGATCCCAAATATCGAGTATTACTTATATTTTTAAAATTTCTCTTTTGAAATCGAAACAAAAATGGGTGTAATGGAATGGTGATGATAATGTAAGTAAAATAATCACGAGCAAAACAAAATATAAATAAGTAATAAGACTAATATAAAAACAATCGTGCAGGCATCATGACAAATACTAAACAGACAAAACTAAAGCAAGATAAAATAACAATAACAGATACGTACATAAATAAATAAATGAAGAAAATAAATAAAAGATATATATATATGAATTATAAAATATGAAAATATAAGTATTTACAGATATATATATATATATATAATAGATTATAAAATACAAAAATATATAAAATATAAGTATGTACGTTATAAGAACGTGTGTATGTACATAAATATAACAATTCTAAGATAAAACAATGTGCATATATATATACTTTTACAAATTTTAAAAAAATATATATATATGTACATACATATATTATAAAAACTTATTCACATATATATACTTGAAATTGTGAAATAATAATAATAAATATGTACATATAAACATATATGAAACATGGGATGTACGCACGTATGTATACTAAAATAATTGTATGTATGTATATACATATAACATAACTTGAAGCAAAAAAGGTATTTAATAATATTAATACTAATACTAATACTAATAATTATAATAGTTTTAATAATAATATATAATAATAAAAAATAATATCACATATTAAAATAACGTACACACACACACACACACACACACACATATATATATATATATATATATATATATAAAGATAAATGAAAATATAAATAAAACAAAAATTAATAGTTAAAAAATAAAATAAAATAAAATAACGAAAGGGATTAAATCGAAATCAGAAATAAATTTAAGAGCTCAAATTACAAATAAAAAAGGGTAATTAAAACACGCTGCAAAAGGATGAGGATCAAACGTGAAATATTCCCACATCACTGAAACGGTGCCGTTCTAGCGGAATCTAAGCGCATGGTCTAAGGACCAAATCAAAACAGAAGAAAAATTAGATAGCCAAAATTGCAAATATAAAAAAATTGCCTTAAAAGCACCATAAAAGCGGAGGGACCGATTGCGTAAATATCCCCACCGAGCGAAAACACGCGGATCCTCTGGCGGATCGGGTCGCGTGCGCGGGTTAAGGGAAAACGACGTCGTTTTGACGCCCATATGCACAAACACAAAACGGCGCCGTTTCAAATGCCTTTATAAATCAATAATTTTTTTTAAATTTATTTTCTGCCTTTTCTCTAAAAAAAACTGATTTTCTCTGAAAAACCCCTCCCCTCTCAAATGCCCGGCCTCCGCCGCTCCGTCGCCGTGACCCAAGGCCGGCATCACGCAGAACAGGCTTTTTTAGCCTTCGTTAAAAGTCATCCTTGAGAGCCATGCTCTCTCGACTCGCGAGACCAAAGAAAAGTGGGCTTCAATCTCCCTTAGGCCCGAATCAGACACGGAGAAGAAGCCCTCCGACGAGGTCGTGGCCGGCTCGGTAAGTCCCTTTTTTTTATTTGTTATGTACACGAATCAATAAAAACACACAAAAAGAAAACACAAAAAAGAGTTTAAAATCTAAAACCGAAACGAAAAATAAACCAAAAACCACATTTTAAGTTTTGCTTTTTTTTTATTTATTTCTGAAAAACGTTTGTAGAAAGGGGAAGCCGAACCCCATTACAGATCTTTGAATGGCTTTTATATAGCCATTGTTACAACTTGTTTCTATTATTATTTTTTATATATTTTTTTCACTGTTGCGTGTTGCAGGTGGCTGAGGCGGCAAGTGGGCGACATTGGTGGCGGTGGCAGAGGGCAGGTGAGCGGTGATGGGACAGTGGCGGCGTGACGCCAGAAGACCAAGGGTCTAAAGACCCTAGGTGCGACGCTAGGGTTTCTTTTCTGAAACCCTAGCTTGACTTTGGGGGGAAATGGGCCAGTTGGGCCTTGTAATTGGGCCTGCCTGGGCCCAGGGTGAAATTGGGCTGTACAAAGGCTATTTGTTATCATTATTTTTGTCCTTTTGCGATTTGTTTTTTTGCTTGTCGTCTTCTTCTCTGTTGTTGCATGTTGTCTGCTGTTTTGCAGGTGTCAGAGGCGTGCTGCGATGGTGGCAGAGGCGGTGCAAGCAGGCTAGCGGCTAGGGGTCAGAAGACCTAGGTGCGGCGCACCTAGGGTTTTTGTTTGCTGAAATTTCTTGGGCTTTGGGCTACTGTCAATCGGGCTTAGGGTTATTTTATTTGTAATTGGGCCTGTTGGGTTAGGGTATTTGGGTTTAATTTTTTGTAATGGACTGTGAACTCTTTTTTTTGGTTTAATTTGGGCCCCGGGCAAAATTTGGGCTCAGGTTTTAATTTTGTTTAGGGTCTGTTATTTGTGTTTGGGTTGGTTGGGTTTGGGTTGTTGATTTTAGGCTTGTTGTTAAGTTTGGGTGTGTTGGGCCCGGGCAAAAATGGGCTATTACAATAGTCATTTTAGTGAAGACTGCGCAAGTAGAAATTTCTTGACAAGTTCAATACTGAATTTTTGAGTTGAAGGCTTTGAAAGTCTCTTTAACTAATAATTGATTTTTTTTATAGTTAAGTTTTAGAGTTTTATATTATTTAGAAATATATTTAAGAGAATTTATGTAAATCTAAATATTTAATTAGTTTTTAGAAGTGTTATATAAAATTGGTAAAACCTTCAGGTCTTTGATTACAAAGTTGGAGATGGATTATCAATGTTTATTTTAGGGTTTATTAGAAAATTTTCATCCAAACATTGAACTTTTTAATTAAGGGTTTCATACGAGTAATCTATTATTTTTTTTTCTTTCTATATATTTTTCTTTTCTCTTCTATTTTAAATCTAATTTTGTGAGATTCAGTATCAAATTAGGTTCATAAACCCATCATCACTTATCTTCATCTTAGATAAGGACCTGCCAACACCACATGTGGGGGAATATACAAACGTCAAATGCACACATTTTCTTGATTTTGTGTTATGTTATCTCAGTTTGTATGGTGATAATTGATTTTGAGTAAATGAAATACAATTTCTTTTGGGCAAAAAATTGAAAAAGGAAAATTGTAATAACAATGTTGTGGCTGACAAGAAATGGAAATCCATTTTATGGTTTGAAACTTTCATGGAAGGAATGTATAGGAAACCAGCCATAAATCATCAAATTTGCCTTTTTATACGTATAATGAAATGAAAAGAGATGGATTTTCAAAATTTAAAACCTCTGGATTAACTCGAATATTGCAACAAATTATCAAGATTTTATGATAATTAATTTGTAGTGAAGTAATCAAACATGTATAGAAATAGATTTATGAGTTGGGGAATTCGGTACTATGATTTCAACAGAATATGATTTGTTTGAAATGTGATTGATAGAAATATAATTGTTAAAAAAGTTACTTTATAATGTTTGATTTACATTGAAAAGCATTGATTAAAATATCATAAAATTACATTAACACATTTGGTACACTCAACACTTTTTTAAGTATTTTACAAAATTACCCTTATTAAATAAAAAATAATTTTTATGCATCTGAACATTATCAATAAATTTTATTACTAGAAGGACTAAATTGAAAAACAATCAAAAGTGCACAAATATCAATTCAAAGTGCTAAAGTGGTCAGTTGACTTCCATGTTGCTAGTCAATTCTTGGATCAGGGATCTAAAGGGTTCAAACTTCTAATTGGTTCAAATTCACCTTTCGGCCAGCATTTTACCAAATTAGATGATTTAGTCTGATTTATCTCTCGCTCTTACAAAACTAAATCGGGACAATCAAATTAATTTTCAATAGGCTCTCCTCTGGTCTTATCTATCTAGTTGTTCACATAGAAGCGTTAATTCTAGGTTTTGAATTCTATGCAATTTAGTCTAATTTTATAATTTAATCTCTAACCCAAAAAATAATTATGCAACATTTTCATCAACCAACCACCATGAGACTTAGTTGCTACCCATCATCAACACACAAAGATCTGTTAAATATACACTCAAATGATTCATTAAAGAAAACATAAAAAGCAAGGTTAAGAAAATTTTAGAGACTCTTTATGGAGCTTTTGTAGAAGATGATAGCAGCAACAATGAAGAAGAAAGCACAACTAAAGTTAGGATTTTAACACTTTTGAGAGTAAGCAAAGTTGAAATCTATTAAAGGACTCAATGGAAAATCAAAATACAATGTAAGGTTTTTGTATCTAAGTGCAAAGAAGTAAAAACTATAGTAAAACTAAAAAAAACTACTAGTGACAACTACCAAGTTGAGAAAGGTAAATAATTAAAACCTAAAAATGGAGAAGAGAACAAGAACTAAGCAAAAAAAAAAAATGATAAAGTTGGCTCCTTTAGTTTGACATCCAAAAGTGTCTTTAATACAACCAAAATTCAACCCTAAAACTTGACAAAAATGCTCTTGGAGTGTATGGATTGATTTGTGTTTGTGTTGTTGGACATAAAACTACCATTGGAATAGTTTTCACCCCATCAAGCATCAGTGTCACGAGACCCTTGATAGTGGCACACTCTTGACTTTAGAGGTTCCCAATGTTGTAACTCTAACTGGTTGGTGTTGCGACATCTTCAGCAGTAGCCTTGGCTTCTTCACTTCAACAATCAGCAGTGGTATCGCGACCTTGGAGGCTTGGTGTCGTGGCAAAACACTCTTAGCTTTGGGGGTTCTCAATGTTGCAACACTAACTGGTTGGTGTTGCGACATCCTCAGCAGTAGTCCTGGTTCACTTCAATAATCAGCAGTGGTATCGCGACCTTGAAGGCTTAGTGTCGTGACACAACACTCTTAGTGTTGCAACACCCTCGGCGTACTGCTCCAAGTTGATTTCTCGTTGAAGTCTTACACCCTTGAGGTAATGGAGGCTCAGTGTCGCGACACCCACATCAGATGCGGTTCTCCTCAAGGTTTGGTCGTCGTCGTCTCCCTACACAAACTCAATTACACTATAGCCTCCTAATGACACCATTTTGCCAATTTGGGTCTCAAAAAGACCAAAACTAAGGAGAATGATCATAAATACTAAAAATTAAAAATTAACAAAAAGAATAGAAAAGACTCTTAAATCGCTTGAGAACAAACTCATCAAGTGTTCTAGAGAGTCTAATTTAACTTATCAAATTATGGCAGACCAATTGCACGTAGTATATGTGTTTATTTTTTACAATAAAAGATAAAAATACATAACATATTTAATGCAAACAACATTTAAATTAAATAATATTTTATGAAAAATATTTATCAAAATATAATAAATAGATTTTTTAAACTTACCTCCTATTCAACTCATCTACTTCTCATATATTCAAATTAATTTACATAATAATAGTTGAATTGTGCTAGAGTTATAAATTACCTAAACAATTATAAAATTAAAATTAAAATTATAATTAATTTATAAAGTAATTAAATATCATAAAAAAAATTACGGTGCATACACAAAATTTACAAAACGTACCATATATTCTTTTTAATAATAATTCATCACATAATATATAAAATAATTGAAAATACAATTTGCAAGCATTACTACTACTTTATATTTAAATGTGAATTAATAGTTTTAAATTAAATTATAATAATATTTAAATGTGAATACAATTTGTAATTATTGTTATTTAATTGAAGTAGCATTCTACTTTATGAGTAATAAATCTAAAATAAACTTACTACTAATATTTAGATATGTTTATAATTTGTAATATTAAACTAAAATGTATCTTAGAGATGTTTAAACTAATATATATATATAAAACTTATCACACCTTCTAAACTACCATAACTTTATAATAATATTTATATGTTTACAATTTTAAATTGTAACTATAATGTATATGAATTAAATTATAATTATATTTAGTAATATGATAAAAAAATAAAAAATATTCTCATCGATTCAAATTTTTTTTCAAACTCGTGCTTAGATATATATATTATAAATTAAAAAATATTTAATAATAATATTTTCGGTAATCTTTACTATTAACAAATATTTGAATTAATCTATAAATATTATTTGCTCACGTTTTGGTGGAATCCATTACATGAATACAATTAAAAAATAACTTGTAAATTATTTCAAGATTGTGAAGTATATATTGGTGGCTGAGGCGGACTGTTTAAAGTGCTTAGGTGGCCTTCCCCCCCACCCCAAATTTTTTTTTCGGAAAATTATGATTTTTCCCTTGAAATTTTAAAAAATTTTAAAATTTTTGAAAAATTTCATGTATCCCTTGAAGTTTTTAGAAAATTTTAATTAGACCCATCAAGGTTTTGAAAATTCTCATTATACCTTTTAATTTGTTCATTTAAATATTTGAAAATTTTAATTGATCCCCAATTTCTAAATTAGTTTTTCTTAAACTCGTAAATATTTTGAAAATTTTACTAGGCCCCCAAGATTTAGTTCTAAGATCCACCCGTAAGTAATAAACTTTTTGGGATAATGATAAGAAAAAGTTTTAATTTAAAATTTAATATAGATTTATTATGTGAGTTGCTTAACAACTTGTTTTTCATTTTTTGGACTAAATTGGCAAGATGAACTGCACAACCCTTATCTAACTATAGTCAGAATATTGCACCAACATTCACCTTTGAAGTTTGTAGCTACCTTTTCTAATAAAGTAGCCTCCAAAATTTGAATGCAACTATTTCTGATTATAAGTATTAATAAATTGTAATCAAATAGTAAAATGCATTGAGGTGAGTTTCATGCATGGCCTGCTTGTTAGCATCATATTCCATCAAAGTATAGACACCGGAGAGCTGATATTGTTGGTTAGGTGAGTAGGGTCGGGCGTCTCAGAGGTGGAAATGCTGACAATAAATGTAGCCTTCCAAGCTAATAATTGGCCATAACAGTAGCTTTATTTTATTAAAATAATTTCTTTACATCAATGCCATTATTATTAATTTTAATATTCTCAAGTCAGACCTCTGAATTTGATTATTTGTTTTGGATAATGGAAGCTTTTGCACTTCTGCATGCAAATAATTTTTATATTGTATTATTATCATTGATTTTATAGTAATATAAAATATTAATTCTTAATTCATCAATTTTTTTTATTTTAATTTCTCAAACAGAATATTTGTCAAGTCGAGATTTGTATTGAATCAAACTAATTTGATTAGATACAATTAATTTATAAAATTTAATATTTAATTTAAATCTAAATTAATATTTTTGACATATAAATTAAAAACAAATAAATCTACACGTTACGGATTAAATTACCCATATCTTGATATTATCTTTTTATATATAATGTTAATGTTTAATTTTTATTGATTATAAAAATTAATTTTAACATTATAAATTATTATCATATTTAAAATAAAATCATATATATAATTATATTTAGCTAATTAAAAATTTTGGATTTTTATTATTTTGAACTTATCCGATTATAGGATTTTTATAGATTTTTAATTTTCTTCATTAATAATATATTTTGTTTTTTCAACAACTTTTAAAAGATATAGAAAAATTACTTAATTTCATATTAATATACTATCATATTAATTAATATTACTTTTATTATTATCACCACATAATAATATTAATAACTTATTATTCTAATGTTAATTTAGTAATATAATTAACAATAAAGGGTATTCTCGATAGCTAAAAAATTCCTCCAAACTCGTGCTTTTATATATATTAGCTTTTCATGACATGTGATTTTATGGTTTTAATATTCAATCAATTTTTTAACTATTATATATTTAATTGCAATAATTAAGGTAAATTAAAATTCATTTAAATATAATTAAAATATATTAACTTATCAATTTAAATATTATAATAGAAAGTTTTCAAATCATAATTAAAGCATTAGCATATTCAACATACGATATAATTTTAATTTATGTAATTAATGCAAAGTACGTAACATTATTCAAAACAAGATGCTTAAAGTGATAATTAAGATGCTTAAAATTCTATTCAAGTAATAACTCTATTTTAAAACAATAAAATTATCATTTCTTTTTAAAACCGATTTTAACTAATAATTGCAATTTAAATTATGATTATAATAGCTTTTACCTTTATTTTATGCTTAAAGTTGGATTCAAGTAATAACTCTATTTTAAAATTATCAAAAAGTTTTTAACTTATATAAATGCAAAATGGATAAGAGATAGCCTATATATTTATATAGAATGGGACTTAAAAGTAAAATAAAACTTAAACTTGGAATTGCAGAACATCTAAAACTCTCCATGGATATTAAATAGATTCATTCTAAAATTGTAATTAAATTATTTTAGATTTGGATTATTTACTACTACGGCATGAATCATGAAAGGTGCAACAATCTACCGTTTTCTGAGTTGCATGCGCCATGCTCACAAATGGGGCAATATTCATTGAATTTGTATTACAAGTTAATCGGATATAAATTATATTATTATGCAAATGTCTTTTTTTATAAATTAATAAAAATTCAATAATATTAAGATTTGAGTTTAAAATACCGAATATAACAAACATTTAACTTTACCATTTAAACCAAATCATCTTTTGATTTTTAATTAAATATATATATACGTGTTTACATCCAAATAAAGTTAGTAAGTTTATTATATAAATTAGTTTTTGTTGTGTTGATACTAAAAGTTTTGATTATGATATTATACTACCAATCACTAGCAATCAAACAATGTACTAATGCTTTTTTACTCTCCGATTACCATCCACAGACTGTACACTTGATGAACGTCAGTCCCAATATCCCTAACCTTCCAAACCAATACTCCACACACAAAGCACACCCACTATCAACGATCTAACACAGTCAACGCA
Organism: Gossypium turneri; assembly: GCA_008044935.1. Taxonomy (NCBI): domain Eukaryota; kingdom Viridiplantae; phylum Streptophyta; class Magnoliopsida; order Malvales; family Malvaceae; genus Gossypium; species Gossypium turneri. The sequence continues at coordinate 6,063,687 of CP032572.1, read as the reverse complement.
GCACCACATTCATACTCAACAATGTCACTTTGCATAAATTCTGTATCATCACAGTGGGCAACCGACTCTCGATTTGGGCACTAAGTTTAATTGGCCACTCCAAAAGCAAAACCCACCATTCACGTATATATATATATTTATTCCTGTAACATCCACTTCTTCCACGTCCTTTTCTTTTCCTTATCGTCAATTAACTTAATTCAAAGGGTCGGGGTCAAGCTTACCCATCATTTTCGGGTAAACTACAAAAATAGTCATTTTTATTTATTTCAGATTACATTTTAGTCACTTATATTTGAAATGTTACATTTTAATCATTTATGTTATCGTTTTGTTACAAAGTAGTCATTCTACTATTAAACTCCATTATGTCTCTAACAGTGGTCCTACGTGGCAGTCCAAATGGGTTTTAAATGCCAACTTGGATGTCCAATTGCTGGGATGAATATAGGCTTTTAATTAAATAAATTTAATTTGGACTACCATGTAGGACATTCAAGTTGGCATTTAAAACCCATTTGGACTGCTACGTAGGACCACTGTTAGAGACATAACGGAGCTTAATTGTAGAGTGGCTACTTTGTAACAAAACGATAACGCAAGTGACTAAAACATAACATTTCAAACATAAGTGACTAAAATGTAATCTAAGGCAAACAAAAGTGACTATTTTTATAGTTTACCCCTACCTTTCTCCACGCTTTCCCTTTGTAGTTATACAAAAAAAAAAAAAAACACATACAAATACTTGTGTTCTACTAATCCTAAACCTATTGAATAGTTAGTATTTTTGTTAAGAAAAATGAAGCAACTAGATTATGATCGTCTCGTATATAAAAATTGAAAATTTGGTATCCCTATATTAGGGGTTAGTATTTTTGTCTCTTCTACACAAAAAAATAGGTAAATTAATCTTTAAATGTAAAAAAAAAAAAGAAAAAAAAAAAAGAGAGTGCAAATTGATACTTTTGCCAAAAATTCCATCTATTTGTGCTCTTAGGTGATGATTTGGCTTTATAAACTATATGGAATTAAAGGATGAGTAGGATTAGGTAAAAGAACCATGGAGGCCCATATACTAGGCATCAAATTGCATTTTGCCTCCTCTACTAAAAAATGCACAAATTAGTCCATGTATATTAGATCAAAGAGTAAACTGATCATTCTATTAAAACCTCTATGCATTTCTACTATTAAGTGTTGACGGGGCTAACAAAGCAACCAGACAGTGGCACATGGCATACAACATATACCTCATGTTGATGTAGTAATATTTATTTTTTAAAAAATCATAAAAATGAATAAAATTTTTAGTAATTATTTTAAAAAAATCACTCCTCAAGGAATCACATGCTAATGTGATTTTTAAAATAATTATAGAAAATTATTTAAAAATTATTACAATTTTAAGAAACCAATCTAGAATGAATCTAGATAAATGATTGTTATGTTGTCCAAGTTCATTTTGAATGTTATTTTTAATATTTTTAAATAATTTTAATAGTTTTTTTTAGAATTTTCTATAATTTTGTTCAGGTTCATCTTAAACACGATTTTTTAAATAATTATTAAAATTTTTTATTTTTAGGATTTTTTTAATTTTTAAAACATTTGCTTACGTGATAAATGTGACATCAACATACATCTGGCATACTACTATGTTGCTATAAGGTTGCTCCATCAACCATGTGTAACTTAATAGTAGAAATGAATGGAATTTTAATTGAAGGATATGTTTGCTCATTAATTTAATGTAAACGAATTAATTTACCTTTTATTTTTTGAGTAAGAGAGAAAAGTACAGTCGGACTCTTAATACAATAACCTCCATAATCCTTTCACCTAGATGTAACTTTTAACAGAAATGCCAATTTTTCGGCTACAAGACTAATTTATTCAAAGAAGAAATGCAATCCGGCAGGGGCAATCTTTTACCTCAAAATTCATATTTATTATATTTTATTAATTTCTATATTTTTCAGCAATGCCATGAGCTTAAATTAATAGTGAATTAGTGATGGCTAGCTCACCCCTCTTACACCCCCACCCCCTCTATATATTCCCCAAGTCTCCTACATCTTCATCTCCCAAATCACATGCATTATCGTGTATCATAGTGAAGGGCCATATTAGTTAAGAATGTCTTCCATAGGAGCGAGCTGTGCTGAGGTTTATGTGATGCAGAAGCGGCAGAAGGAGAAGATGAAGAGAACGGAAGAGGAGAAAGCAAGCAGAGGCGTTGAAGAGTCGACAAAGCCTCAACCTTCTACGGTTGTTGTTGGGAGGAGTAAGGTTCACCCTGGCCCGGCTGTGCCCGACTCTGCTAGCGTTAGCGTCAGTGAAAACCAGGGTTCGGGAGATATTAATGCACCTTAATTCCTTTCTTGATGAGGCCTTGATATTGATAGTAAAAGTTGAAGTCTTGGGCATTTGCGTTTTAATATTTAAAATTTATTATGCGCAATTATTATTGTGGGTTTTTAATTTCATCATGTGGTGTTGTCATATATGAATTTTAGTTTGATATGTCGATTTTAGCTTAAATAATTCCGATTCTTAAGTTGCTTGTCATTTATATTACTTTGGTTCTACTTAATTGCTCCAACAAGTAATTATGAGTATACTTCGCTTGTATTGTATTTATACTTGTAAACTTTCAAAGAAAAAAATATTATCATATATTTCATTTCTTTTAGGCTTACAAAAAAGAATAAGATAATTTAAAATAAATTAGTTGAAATCAATTATATTATTATAAAAAATAAAAATTATAAAAATTATAAAAAAATTATATTTAAAAAAATTATTTTTAATTTTTTTATAAAAATCTAAAATATATAATTCTAAAATTCTAAAAAAGTATTTAAAGTTCAAGTTTTCTTTTAACTTTTTTAACATTTTTTAACTTTTATATATTATTTTGATTTTTCAAAATTTAAATTATATATTTTAAAATTTTATAAAAAAATATTTTTAAAATTTTTTATATATTATATATGATTTTTAATATATTTTTTATCAATATAATATATATTATTACAACAAAAAAAAAAGAATACGTAGTGTATTCTAATAGTGCCACGTGACCGGTCAACATCGATCAACGACCAATCAACTCCAATAAGTTATCTACACCAATTTGTTCATTTTCAACAGAGACCACAAAAATATTTACACAAATATATTATTTGAGTTATTCAAATTGTAAAATTCAACTAAACCCGAACTCTAAAAAACCAAATAACTTAATTCAATTAAATTAAAATTAAAATTTTTTTTTCAGCTGTTTTCGCTCACCCCTACATGTAATTATTAAAATAAAATAATTTATAATTATAACCTTGTAATGAAATAAATTCTTTAGAATTGTATGTAAAGTTAAAAGTGAAAAACTAGAGGTGAACTTGAATGGACAATGCGTTTACCTGCGATTAGTGTAAAAACAACGATCACGATGAGATTATATACTATAACAACACAGTAACATGAGACAAAAAATAAACTAAACACACTATATCACACCCAATCGCCCATCCAAACCCACCTTAAATAAAATCCCTTATGTGAAGCAAATTAAAATTTTATTTTTATTAGAATTCAAATACATATTGAATATTTAGAAATTTTAGTTTAATCCCAAGGACAGCATCCATATAGCATTAACATCCCTTCAACGCATTCAACATCTATCAATCACGTTACTTGTTGTCTAAATCCCTCCAGAGTAACATTGAATTATGTATAAAAATTTCAAACCTCATCACTTCTTAAGTCCCTCATCCTAACCATTCCAATACGAACAGAGTTTGGTGCAAGCAATAACCCCATTCTGATACCAATAACACCCTTCCAGGATCTTCATCAACTCTTTTTCACAACCTCTAGGCAATGGGCTCTTCATCTCTGGCTCATGCTCTGACCCCCCCCCCCCCCCCCCCCCAAAACTCTTTACAAACTCATCTATAACAATGGTGATTCAAAAGTGAAAACATGAAAGTTATGAGATGGAGAGAAGAATCTCTGTTATTACTCATGAGTCATTCTTTCATCAAGTTTAGAAGAGCAGAACGATAAAACCTACACATACATATAACGAGTTCAATAACATGATACCAGGCAGTCTAAATAACCTTTTGACAAATCTATTAAAATAAAACATCCAGAGTGAGTAAGATTCTACCAAATCAGGTTCATAAAAGTTGAGGCTATTGTTCTGTAGGAAAACCAAATTAGAACAAAGGCGAATCAATCCATAACTAAAGAGAGCTCTACGTTTGAAGGATTCTAGTGCTAAATGAAAATTGAACTCAAGCCCAAAGTAGCTGTCAGAAAACCAATAGCCATCACTGGACTCCCCCCTGCATGGCTGGAACTATTCCTTCCAATAAAGCAAAACCTGCAGACCTGCAAACATGCAATTATGTGACGGTTTTCTTACCATTATCTAACATACAGACCAACCGATATGAAAACCGGAAGAGCAGCCAGGGATAAATTATAGCCTGATCTCTACAGCTTGATGTTTCTGCCATGTGCTGCTTGCTTGGCTGCAACTTGCTCATCTGACAAAGGCAAATAGTAGATCCGAGGAGTTGCTTTGGTTTTCCAAAATAGATCATCCAGAGTGACAATAGGAGGATCTGGTTTCTCTGGAGGTGGCGGCGGAAGAGGGAGACGTTCTCTAACTGGTGGAGGGTTAGGCAAAGGCGGTGGTGGAGGAAGTGCAGAAGGTGGTGGAAACTGCTGCCTAGAAACCTGCTGACGCGAAGAGGGCTGGGGCTGAGAAGCAGGTTGAGCTTGAGGAGCAGTAGAACCAGAAGTCACAGGCGTAGTTGGAGTCCGTGGTGGAGCATCAAGCCGAGTTTTAACTTCCTGGGGATCAACAAAGTCAGCCACCAATAGACGCCCACCATTAGGTGGCCATTGCAGGTTATAAACAGCATTTCGTGTCTCTATTGCTTCTTCTACAGATGAATACTGCACCAATAAAGCAATTCCCAAAGCTGATTAAATATATTGAATCAGCCCAACAAGAAAAAGCCAAAATGAATAATTGATCATAGACCACGAAAGTCCCATCGGAGGAGATGGAAACAAAGCAACAAGTCTTACTGTAACATAGCAATGGGTCTTAATATGGTCCATCCAGAAGCTTGTTACAGTCCCAGTTTTCCCTAGAAGTTCTTGTGCAGCTTTCAAGGTAAAAGGGCGAAGAAAATGATCAATTCTGAGGGATGTGGTAGGAGCATTTTGAGAAGGGGGAACTGCCAAATAAAGATGAAACAGAAACCATTTAGATGTTAAAAAAACAATCAGAAGAATTCAATTCGTATAAGCTGACTGAGAGATGACAACTCACCAACTCGTTCCTTTGGTGCACCTTCACTTGCTGTTGAGTCTGATCTAGAGAAGTTACGTCTCAAAGCAGCAGGCTGAGGGGTGTCTTTAGGTGTGCTGATGGGTGAAAGATTAGAGCCTTGATGTTCTGGAACTTCTACATTGTCAGAATTCCATTTGCGCCGTTTTGCAAGCTCATTGTTACCAACAGGTTCCTGATCTGTAAAGACAGCTCATCAGGTGAGAATTGCCCATTAACCCAGTAGGAAACTACATTAATTTCATTCTCATGTCTGATCAAATTTTTAAAATGAACTCCCTTGATTACAGAGAAAGCTCAATATTAGATATACCTATAATTTTGTTTCTAAGGCTCCAGGCAGTCATAGGAACCAATAAAAGTACTAAGAAGGAACATCACAGCAATTTCTAGCCAAAAACTATATACATTAACTTCAAACCAAAGATGCAGCACTCTAACCCGTAAAGCTCTTTTAGAACATGTAAAACATGCACCATCCATGGGAAAAAAAAAAACTAAAATAGTGTATAAACTATCAAATACATAAAAACTTAAAAACAAGATTATCACCTTCCAGAACTGCAACTTAAGCAGATCATGTTACAAAAACCACCTTAAGTTATCTGTCTTAAGAATGTCCATTAAGTACAAGCACTACTATCCAATCACCTTAGCTTCAAAATGCTATCAGTAAGGTAAAAGTATGCACACATGCAAAGAAAGGCAGTAACAATTGCAGGCCATTGTCACTTACCATGAAGCTTTCTTTTCTCAGCAGGAACAAAAGACCGGCTCTTATTCTCAACCAAGGTGTCCTTTTTATCAACAGATAAATCATCTCTTACATCACCAAGAGGAATTTTCTCCTTGATAATAGGTGCTCCATTATTCTCACTCTTATCTCCCATTTCATCAGTACTACATTTTGAATCAATTTGTTTACTCTCAAGCATATCCTCCTCCATAGAGTCATCACCAGAACTTCTATCCAAATTTAATTTTTCCGAGTAGGTCGTCTCAGCACTGTCATTTTTATTACCCATGTCTACATTTGTGACATTCTTGCCATCTCTCTCATCAACAGGTGCCTTGTTCTCAGGTGGATCTTCAACATCCATTGGATGTGATTCACCACTAATTGGGACAACATTACTGGATGATGGTTCCACCATCTCTGGCTTTACAACATCTAAGTCTAATTTGACATTATCAGCAAGTATATTATCCTTTAATTCAATCTTTTCATTATTTGAGACAGAATCAGTAGATATAGAATCAGATTTTACTTGCAACCCTAAATCAGGGCTGACCTCAGATACCTGGATGTTCGGAGCAGAAGAATCATGCACATCATCCTCGTGTGGAACCTTCAAACCCTCGTTCTCCAGCTGCACCTTCGAATCTTCAATGTCCAGCTGAGGCTTTGAATCATCACTCTCCAGCTGGGGATTTGAACCCTGCAGTTGGCCCTTTGGATCATCATTCTCCACCTCAGGCTTTGGATCATCAGTCTCGAACTGGAGCTTAGGATCCTCACTCTCCACTTTGATATCAGTATTCACATTCTCATTTTGCCCTGAGCTCTCTTTCTCAGTAGATGGTACCTCAGATACCACAATCTTGGTAACCGTTATCTCAGTCTGAATAGTGGTGGTTTCAGAAACAAGCTCCTTTTCCACCAAGCTGTCGCTTCCTTGAACTCCTTCATGACCCAAAGCAGCTGCACTCTCATTAATGTCAACATGAACCTTCACCCCACTCTCCTTCTCGATCTCACAGCCACTATGATCCACATCATCTTTAACTGTCTCAACAATAACTGGAATTGCCTTTTCAATCCCTCCCTCATCTGTAGGCTGGGGATCAGAATTAAAACCATTATCTTCCTCAGTTTCAGCATTTTCCCTTTCCAATCTAACGGCCTCATCCAAACGTCTTACCAACTCCTCTTTCAAGCCCCGAGTTGTCAGCTTCCGCCTCTTAAGTTCTTCTTTCAACTCTGTAACCTTCCATTGATCAATTGGTCTATTGTCAAGCATTTGATATTTTGATGACATCTTTTCCAACCCAAACTCACCTTCAAACCTACTAGAAAAGGTCACATTTCTCAGTCATTCACCAAAAATGCCAAACAAAAAGATTCTAGTAAAACATGTGCAGTAGAAAGAAAGCGCCAACAAGACCAAAGAAAGCATGTTATACTGCAAAATAAAGTTAAATCGTGCTTATAAGGTAGATTAAATAAAGGAGCCGAAGGAATGATATATAGCTGTTTAAACAATTTGAATAAATGCAGCAAAGCCAATAAAATAATTCCAGGAAATTAACCCAGAAGAATAGCAAATCTTCATGTAAGATATAGAAAAAGAAAGCAATGAAGTATTTAGTTAACACAAAACCTGACACCACAAAACGAGGGTTTAAAAAAACACCTTATTTGCCTGGACAAAGAATATATACAAGAAAGCTTCCCTTTCTCCCAAAAAGCACAAATACGAACAAAATAAGGCATAAAAACAGTAAATACATTTCCAGCCCAAAATTTTCTCTATCCTAGCTTCCGTAATGAAAAATATATTCATAACCAGCAAGAAACGAAATGCCGATTTAACAAGAAACTAATGAACTGAAACAATCGCACCAAAAACTAATCGTATTTATAAAAAAAATTGCAATAACACCCATTAAAAATGCATGCAGAGAGGAAAGAAAGAGAGATTACTCACAGGCCTATATATTTGGGAAGCCACTACAACCACACTTCCCTTACAGGAGAATTGAAAATTTATCCCAAAACTACCCTAATTTCAACAGACAAAACCCACTATTAGCGCAAACCCTAGTTTTCAACAAAGAGAAAGTTATCGAAAATAGGAAAAATTAGAAGAAAAAACAAAATAAAAAAAAAGTAAATGGAAAATAGAAAATGAATTTTATGAGAGAGTGGTGGATGAGCAATTGATTTTTATTTTTTGGCTGTTGTGAATATAATATAACCTGGTTGTTCTTTTCTTTTTAGGATTTTGAGAGAGAAAATGGGGAGAAAATTGAAACAATGGTGAAATTAGGGTTTTAAAAAAACCATTTGCCTCTGTCGTATTATCGAATCCAAAAAGGCAGAGACCAATTGTTCTAGAAAAACCCATTTTGGTTTTATTCAAATGCCTAAATTGCCCTTCTTGATCGTATTTTCATCATAATTGAGGTGGCATAAAGGATTTCAAAATTATAAAATGGAACTACTTTTTTGGTAAATACTTTAAATTTTATGTATAATTAAAAAAAAAAAGTAATAACTCAATTTCTTTTAAAACAACACTATCAATATTTAAAATATATGTAAAATATTTAAAATGACATTTAATAAGCTAAATTTGATTAATATGCCCAGGTTTTTTTTAATTTGACCTTTAGATCGGTTTAAAATTAATTAAGGAAATATGTCGTTTTTAGGAGAGAGAAAGTGAAAACTTGTCCAACTGAGTGTGTTTTTTGCACAGATAGTAGGCCCCTTGCATGAGAGACGCATTCAAGAATCCGACCTCTTACCGGTACCCATGAATTTCAGGGATCGGAGGCTCCCCGTCTATTTATAACATAAAAAAAGAAATATTTAGACTTATCAAAAAAAATATATTAACATAATTAAAAAAATGACATTTTAAATTTCGTCTTACCATTGCTAATTGGGCAGTAGAAATATGGTTGTCGTCGAAGCAAATTAGAGAGGCGTCTATTTTCGAGAAATTGACCCGAATGAATAAAATTCAATATAATTAAAAAATAATATTTTAAATGAAAATATAAATAAATATTGAATAAGAAACTTGAGAGAATTGAGAGAAGAATGTGAATGAAAAAAATGAAAATTGGGAGGTATTTATAAGTTAAAAAAAATTATTGTTGGGGGATTTTAATTTTTTTTTTTTTTGACAATTTCTTTTTACCGTTTGGCGCAACAACGATCAAAAAGTCGTCGTATTTTACCGTTGAAGGAAAGCACGTCCAGCTGAACACACTTTCACTTTCTCCCTCCTAAAAATGACCTATTTCCCTAATTAATTTTAAAACTGACCTAAAGTCCAAATTAAAAAAACCCAGCATATTAATCAAATTTAACCCATTTAATATGACTCTTATTTGTGCAAAAACTTTTAAGTGGGACAAAATTTACCATTATAATTATAAATATAATTACATCCATATTAAATATTCTTATAATTTGTGAAATTTTAATAATTTAATTTTTCATAAACGTATTTATCAATTATAAACACTAACATTGTGAACTGTTAATACTTTAAAAATCTTCATCTAAGAGTTTTAGGTTTTTGCCTTAAAATAAAATCTAATCTCATACGAAGCTCAATCCAAGGTATGAGATGAAGAGAAGAACCTCAATCATCAGGTTCAAAGCACGTTGCACATACATAAATAAATGATAAAAACCCTGGATGAAACTACACACTTATAACGAGTAAGCCTACATTCCCTTTTAACAAATCTATGTAAAATTAACATCCAGAGTAAAAGTTAAATTCTACAAAATCAGGTTCATAAGAGTTGAGGCTATTGTTCTGTAGGAAAACCAAATTAGAACAAAGGATAATCGATCCATTACTACAGAGAGATCTCAGTTTTGAAGGATTTTAGTGCTAAATGGAACTTGAACTCAAGCCCACAAGTAGCCGGCAGAAAAACCAATACCCATCACTGGACAAGTTCCCTCTGCACGGCTGCAACAATTCCTTCCTATAAAGCAAAACCTGCAGACCTGCAAACATGCAATTATGTGACAGTTCTCTTACCATTAACTAACGTACAGACCAACCGATATGAAAACCAGAAGAGCAGCCAGGGATAAAACTATAGCCTCAGCTCTACTGCTAGATGTTTCTGCCATGTGCTGCTTGCTTTGCTGCAACTTGTTCATCTGACAAAGGCAAATAGTAGATACGAGGAATTGCTTTGGTTTTCCAAAATAGATCATCCAGAGTGACAATAGGAGGATCTACTTTCTCTGCCGGTGGCGGAGGAAGAGGGAGCCGTTCTCTAACTGGTGGAGGGTTAGACAAAGGCGGTGGAGGAAGTGCAGAAGGTGGTGGATGCTGCTGTCTAGAAACCTGCTGACGTGGAGAGGGCTGGGGCTGAGAAGCAGGTTGAGCTTGAGGAGCAGTAGAACCAGAAGTCCCAGGAGTAGTTGGAGTCTGTGGTGGAGCATCAAGCCGGGTTTTAACTTCCTGGGGATCAACAAAGTCAGCCACCAATAGGCGTCCACCATTAGGTGGCCATTGAAGGTTGTAAACAGCATTTCGTGTCTCTATTGCTTCTTTTACAGATGAATACTGCACCAATAAAGCAATTCCCAAAGCTGATTAAATATATTGAATCAGCCCAACAATAAAAAGCCAAAATGAATAATTGATCATAGACCACGAAAGTCCCATCGGAGGAGATGGAAACAAAGCAATAAGTCTTACTGTAACATAGCAATGGGTCTTAATATGGTCCATCCAGAAGCTTGTTACAGTTCCAGTTTTCCCTAGAAGTTCTTGTACAGCTTTCAAGGTAAAAGGGCGAAGAAAATGATCAATTCTGAGGGAATTGGTTGGAGCATTTTGTGAAGGGGGAACTGCCAAATAAGATGAAACGTAAACCATTCAGATGTTAAAACAACAATCAGTAGAATTCAATTCGTATCAGCTGACTGAGAGATGACAACTCACCAACTCGTTCCTTTGGTGTACCTTCACTTGCTGTTGAGTCTGATCTAGAGAAGTTACGTCTCAAAGCAGCAGGCTGAGGGGTGTCTTTAGGTGTTGTGGTGGACGCAAGATTGCCTTGATGTTCTGGAACTTTTATATTGTCAGAATTCCATTTGCGCCGTTTAGAAAGCTCATTATTCCCAACAGGTTCCTGATCTGTATAGACAGCTCGTCAGGTGAGAATCACCATTCACCCACAAGGGAACTATTAATTTCATTCTCACGACTGATCAAAATTCTAAAATGTATTCCCTTGGTAACAGAGAAAGCTCAATATTAAAAATACCAATAATTTTGTTGTCTAAGGCTCCAGGTAGTCACAGGAACCAATAAAAGGATTAAAAATGCCAATAAAAGGATTAAAAATGAACACCAAAGCAATTTCTAGCCGAAAACTATATACATCATCTTCAAAACCAAAGCTGCAGCACTCTAAAGTAAAGCTCTTCCAAATCATGCACCATCCATGGAAAAATAGTGAATACACTATCAAATACACAAGAATTTAAAACAATATTATCACATTCCACAAGTGCAACTGAAGCAGATCAAGTTTCAAAAAACCAATTTAAATTATTTGTCTTAAGAATTACCGTTAAGTACATGCACTACTATCCAATCACCTTAGCTTCAGAATGTTATCAGTAAGGTAAAAGTATGCACACATGCAAAGAAAGACAGTAACAATTACAGGCCATTTTCACTTACCATGAAGCTTTCTTTTCTCAGCAGGAACAAAAGAGCGGCTCTTATTCTCAACCAAGGTGTCCTTTTTATCTATAGATAAATCATCTCTAAAAACACCAACAGGACTTTTCTCCTTGACAATAGGTGCTCTATTCTTCTCACTCTTATCTCCCATTTCATCAGTACTACATTTTGAATCAATTTGTTTACTCTCAAGCACATCCTCCTCCATAGAGTCATCACCAGAACTTCTATCCAAATTTAATTTTTCTGAGTACGCCATCTCAGCACTGTCATTTTTATTACTGATGTCTACATTTGTAACATTCTTGCCATCTCTCTCATCAACAGGTGCCTTGTTCTCAGGCGGATCTTCAACATCCATTGGATGTGATTCACCACTAAATGGGACAACATTGCTGGATGATGGTTCCACCATCTCTGGCTTTACAACATCTAGGTCTAATTTGACATTATCAGCAAGTATATTATCCTTTAATTCAATCTTTTCATTATTTGAGACAGAATCAGTAGAAATAGAATCAGATTTTACTTGAAACCCTAAATCAGGGCTGACCTCAGATACCTGGATGTTTGGAGCAGACGAATCACGCACGTCATCTTTGTGGGGAGCCTTCAAACCCTCGATCTCCAGCTGCACCTTCGACTCTTCAAGGTCCAGCTGAGGCTTTGAACCCACACACTGCAGCTGGCCCTTTGGATCATCATTCTCCCCCTCAGCCTTTAGACCCTCACTCTCCACCTCGGGCTTTGAACCCTCATTCTTCACCTCAGGCTTTGGACCCTCATTCTCCAACCTGGGCTTTGGATCAGACTGGAGCTTAGAATCCTCACTCTCCACTTCGATATCAGTATTCACATTCTCATTTTGTCCTGAGCTCTCTTTCTCAGTAGATGGTACCTCAGATACCACATTCTTGGTAACCGTTATCTCAGTCTGAATAGTGGTGGTTTCAGAAACAAGCTCCTTTTCCACCAAGCTGTCGCTTCCTTGAACTCCTTCATGACCCAAAGCAGCTGCACTCTCATTAATGTCAACATGAACCTTCACCCCACTCTCCTTGATCTTACTGCCACTATGATCCACATCATCTTTAACTGTCTCAGCAATAACTGGCATTGCCTTTTCAATCCCTCCCTCATCTGTAGGCTGGGGATCAGAATTAAAACCATTATCTTCCTCAGTTTCAGCATTTTCCCTTTCCAATCTAACGGCCTCATCCAAACGTCTTACCAACTCCTCTTTCAAGCCCCGAGTTATCAGTTTCCGCCTCTTAAGTTCTTCTTTCAACTCTGTAACCTTCCATTGATCAATTGGTCTATTGTCAAGTATTTGATATTTTGATGACATCTTTTCCAACCCAAACTCACCTTCAAAACCTACCAGAAAACGCAAATTCCTCAGTCTTTCACCAGAAAACCCAAACAGATAAGATTATAGTAAAACATGTTATATTCAAAAATGAAGTTAAGTCATGCTTATAAGCTAGAAGAAATAAAGGAGCCGAAGGCATGATATCTAGCTGTTTAAACAATTTGAATAAATACAGCAAAGCCAATAAAATAATTCCAAGAAATTAACCCAGAAGAATAGCAAATCTTCATGTAAAATATAGAAAAGGAAAGCAATGAAGTATTTAGTTAACACAAAACCTGTCACCACAAAATGAGGGGGGTTTTACCTTATTTGCCTGGACAAAATATATATACAAGAAAACTCCCTTTCCTCCCAAAAAGCTACTGAGCAAAAAAAAAAAAAAGCCATAAAAAACAGTAATATATTCATTTCCAGCCCAAAATTTTCCATATCCTATCTTCGGAAATGAAAATTTTCCTTAACTAGCAAAGACAAAATGCCGATTTCACAGGAAACTAATGAACTGAAACTATCGCACAAAAATTAATCGTATTTAGAAATGCAATAACACCCATTAGAAAAATGCATGCAGAAAGAAAAGAAATAGAGATTACTCACAGGACTATATATTTGGGAAGCCACTACAACCACACTTCCCTTACAGGAGAATCGAAAACCAAAAATACCCTAATTTCAACAGACAAAACCCACCATTAGCGCAAACCCTAGTTTTATATCGAAAACAAGGAAAAATTAGAAGGAAAAAACAAAATAAAAAAAAAGTAAATGGAAAATAGAAAACGCTTTTTATGAGAGAGTGGTTGATGAGCAATTGATTCTTTTTTCTCTGTTTTGAATATAATATAATCTGGTTGGTCTTTTCTTTTAGGATTTTGAGAGAGAAAATGGGGAGAAACTAAAAGAGAAGGGTGAAATTAGGGTTTTAAAAAGCTTGTGCCTCTGCTCATATTATCGAATCCAAAGAGACAAGGGCAATTGTTGTAGAAATACTGATTTTTGTTGGCAAGTAAATGCCTAAATTACCCCTCAGCGTCTTTCTATTCAGTCATGCTTAAGTCACATGATGATTTGTTTTTAACCGAAATTGCACTTTTTTCCTTATACTTCTTTTGCTTTTATGAATGGCTCCTTAGAGTTTTGTCTTTCTCTTTTTGACACATTTCCTTTTTGTCTCTCCTAATTTTGCAAATTCATATAAATTATTAACAAATTGTTACAATGACCAAGATGAAATGAGGTATTTAAAATTTTGAAATTCAATTTTCCCAAAATTAGAAAATTATTTACATTATTATTGTATAATTTGAATTTTACTATATGTAAATATTCCGTGTAGTTTAAATTCCACCATATGTGGGCCATGTCAATATTTATTCTAATATAAGTTCAATTATTATTTTGATTATCGATCTGCTCTAGTTTTATAATAATTCATTTTAGTGTTCGTTATTTGGATTTGTATATTTTTGTACTTGAAATTTTGTAATAATTGGCTTCTAATAAAACATGCGCTGAATGTAATTTTATGTGTTTAATATACATAAAAATATTTTATTAATTTTTTAAATATGATATTTTAATTGTAATAATTAGCATAAATTTGAATATAATTAAAATATATTAACCCATTAATTCAAATATTATAATAAAAAATTCAAATCATATTTAAAATATTTTTAACATATTCAACGAACAATATGATTTTACTTTATGTAATTAAATAACAATATTAAAAAATAATAACTAATTAATATAATTAACTCTAATAATAATTGAGGGTTAAAATTCTATTCAAGTAATAACTCAATTTTACATTAATAAATTAGCACAAATTTTATAATAAAAAAAATTTAGTGCAACTTGTTTTTTATATCGAAATTTTTAATTAGTAATTATAATTATAATTGCAAAATTTTCCTATATGTCATGCTTAGAGTTCTAAAGAATTAATATCTCTACTTTAAAATTATCACAAACTTTTAACTAATAATAGTGAATTGAATTATAATTATTTTTAAATGTTAATTATCACAACTTCTATTTTACTTCAATTTCTTTCTCATATAAATTTAGGGTTAGTTTGGATGGGCGGTGCGTTTACCTGCGGTTAGTGTAAAAACAGTGGTGGCGGTGAGATTAGATACTGTAGCGATACTGTAGCGTGAGGCAAAAAGTAAACTAAACGTACCGCACCTCACCCAATCGCCCATCCAAACCCACCCTTAGTAAAATGATAAAAAGCAAAAAGTATTCTCGTCAATTTAAATTTTTTTCCGAACTCATAATTTTATATATATATCTACTAGAGGTGATCATGGCCGGCCCGACGGCCCGCCCGAAATATGAGTTTGGGCAAAAAACGAGACCCGTTTAGAACAGACCGGGCCTCGGGCACCACTTTTTTGGCCCAAGCCCGGCCCGAATATATAATAAATATATATTTTTATTTTTTATTTTTAAAATACATTTTTATTTTAAAATGAATTTTTGGTGTTTATTAAAAAAATGGGCTGAGCCGGGCCGGGCTCGGGCATAGGAATTTTTTCTCGGGCTGGGCCTGGACAAAATTTTAGGCCCAGTCGGGCCTGGGTCTAGGACGCGGGCCAAAATTTTTTCTGAACCTGGCTCGGACCCGTTTTCTAGGCCCGAGCCTGGACCGGCCCGAAATATGGGCTTAAAATTTTGTCCAAACCCTGCCCGAAAGAAAATTACTAAGCTCGAGCCCGGCCCGGCCCATATTAAATATATATATTTAATATATATATAAAATATATATGATTAAAAATAAAATATATATATATGATTAAAAATAAAAAATATATATTTAATGTATAATTCAGGCCGAGCCGGGCCGAGTCCAGGCCAATAAAATTTTACCCGAAACCCAGCCCGTTTTTTAAACGGGCCTCATTTTTTTGCCCAAACCCATATTTTACCCGATTTTTTAACGTAATAACAACTGTGGAAGGTTCAAGGAGAAGAGAGAGACGATAATATACTACACCATCTTATTACTATAAGAGGCAATGATTAATTAAGTTTTAATTATGAAACTTATATGAAGTTATAAGCAACACTAGGTGGGAAGTGCCATTTACTTTTCAACCAACAACTACCACTTCTCCTTTCTTTTACTGACAATTAATTCTTAAATATGAAACATAAATCATACATATATGATTTTTTTAATCTATTTGGTAAGCATTAATTAGGAATATATCAAATTCCAACTCAACGATAATCTCAGCGGTAAAATTACAAAATGATTATTAAACTATTTAAAAATTTTCAATCTAAATCATCAAACTGTTAAAACCACTGTTGTATGACCACTTATATTAACACCACATACATCAATTCGCAACTCTCATTCCCTTTCTCTTTTACTGTTATTTTTTTATAAAACAACTTTAAACGTTACAGTCCTATAAACTAAAATTCATATATCTTTCACCTCCAAACCAAAACCTAAATATCTTTCTACTCTGATCTCCTACACTGATTGTCGAATTTACTTGAATCTAAAGTATGCTCTTCTTCTTATTAATGAGAATTGATCCATCGTACTGATCACCGAATTGTTACTTTGAACTCTCTAACCAAAATTTAAAAGAAAAACTTAACAATGAGTCAAATAAAATGACATTTAATGTATTGACATTTACCTTTTTATAATAAGGGATCTTTACTACAAATTTTCAATTACTACAGTATAAGCCCAAAACCCAATCTACTCACCCAGGTCGTTTGATCAAACCGAGCCAATTCAAATTTCATAAAAATATAGATATTTAATCTAAAAATAAATTTATAATCTTTTGAAACATTGAAATAAGAAGTTAAGCAATTAGAAAGTAATATATGTTAAGCCCAGTCAACCCCACCTCCCTCCGAACAGATACAAAACAGTTAAATAGTAATCCTTGTGAAGTAGGAAAAACCATTTTCTACCTACATTAGATTTAATATTTCATTTCACCTATAGGAAATGAAAGTCTGAAGGAATCAGGGTAAGAGATGTGCAGCATATAAGAAACGGCCCCATAACATATTTCCCTCTTTCTACTTACTAATGGTGCTTACTTGTGAATGAAACTATTGCTGGATCCTACTTACTCACTTTCATCATCACTTTCCTGCAAACTCAAATGGTTCATATTCCTTTCTAGAGGAGGTAAACCATCTTCAGAATCATTGGAAGAACCCTCCTCATCTTCTGAATCATTGGATGCACCTTCTGCTGCATCTGGTGGAACCTTAGGGACTTGCCTTTGTTGTGAAAGCCAAGAATTTTGGACTGATATGATGTCAGCACTATTTTCACATTCAGAATATGCCTTCAAAAGTTCCCTACACCAATCCAATAAGAATGTTTCCCCACTTGAACATGGATCATACCTTTCAACCAATTTAAAACTTTTTGTACTAGAAAATAATAATAAGGTACCTGTTAAGGGACAGGAAGGCATGACCCCATTTGAACTTGCCTAACAGCAAATTTGCGGTTTCCTCTTCCCCACTGTTGAACATCACAAAGGAACAAAAACCCAGAAGACTTACCCAGTTAACATATCAGACTCTGAGTGACGTACCATACAGAAGAAAAAGAAACAACATGATTGAAACCATATCCTCAATTCAGCCAAACAACTGCTAGATTGTGAAAATATATGTTGATTAGGGAAATAAGTACCATATTAGTAAAGCAGCAGATAATGCTTCTACGCATGATAGCTCACATGGTCGACCATAATTTACTGGGTTTGCAGCCACTAGCCATGGCACTGCAATTCCAAGAAATTTATCAAATTTGTAAAACAGGACAAAATTATGGAAAACCAGTAAAATATGAATCACTCTTAACAAGGATATGGGGATGTACATATGCCAAACAATATGCAAATATGCTTTCACTTAGATGTTCTATGTATAAAGTCGATTAAGATGAATATAGAAGTATACAACAAGAAGAGTATGCAGAAAAAGTTTTACTTTCGAATTGTCATTTAAATTTTTTTCATCATATATGATGTAAGTGGAGTGTGATTGAGTTCATTTACAAGTAATAACTGTAATATGCCACACACACACACACACAAAAAAAAAAAAAAAAAAAAAAACTCCTGTCATCTGATTTCATAAAAAGTCAATAGAAAGTATCACATCTGGGCCAAACATAATTGAAATCAAACTGAAAGAAAACATACAGGTACTATTACTAGCATCCCGGATATTACTGCTATTAAAACATCATCAAGCATCTTAAGGACTGAAATTTCAAAATGATGCAACAACAATGACATCAAAGTTGCATACACGTCAAATATAAAGGCAGCCTATTTCAATCATACAATTCAATATAAAAATAAAGGACGGAAGAACTCCTGGCTTGTTGGACTGATATGATAAGAATATATATCACTGGGGGCTTGTAACTGTTGAAATCATCCACAAGGTGGTCATGATTATACTACGAGATAAGAAAAAGTTTGCAACATGTTGACTGAAAGACTAAAATCTGATGAATTTAGCAGTGAAGACATCATATGCATCTTTAATCATAATGCGTAACAATTGTGTACTAGCAATAATTTGTGAAAGACATTATAGGAGGAATTGTGGATAAAGGACGGAAGAACTCCTGGCTTGTTGGACTGATATGATAAGAATATATATCACTGGGGGCTTGTAACTGTTGAAATCATCCACAAGGTGGTCATGATTATGCTACGAGATAAGAAAAAGTTTGCAACATGTTGACTGAAAGACTAAAATCTGATGAATTTAGCAGTGAAGACATCATATGCATCTTTAATCATAATGCGTAACAATTGTGTACTAGCAATAATTTGTGAAAGACATTATAGGAGGAATTGTGGATAAAGCAAGTACTAATAGATTGTTGAGGCAAAAAAAAAAAAAGAAGCCAAATGCCCAAATATGTTAGACAAAATGCGCAGAAGGTTCATTCACATGGGAAACACTTGAAAAGTTTATATTCATACACAAGCGAGGAGCACCACACCGCAGCTTCACAAAGGGTACATCACTAAGACGAGCCCATGAGCAATCCACAACAGCTAACCCTTTCCTCTTTATTAAGTTGTAATCTTCTTTTGAGACACATTGACTACCAACAGGACTGCCCAGCAGAGGTTCAAAACAGATAATTAAAAAATTATTAAAGTCGAAGCAAAGGATGAAAAAGCAGATAATACAAGCTTGCAAAAACTGTTAGGTAAAATTAGAAGAAGAGGTTCTCGCAGCTTGCTTCTCAACATTAGTTTGGACTCGGGAGTATTCTTAGATGCATGAATGATTTTCATATCAGCCATGAGAATATATTTGTACAAAAGAACAAATATCGGGTGATATTCTACGATGATGAGTAACACCATCAACTTAGGAAAAGCAAATGTCAAAGTTGTCCAACGTGGCATCCCGAGCATTTGGCCCGATAATAGGTGCATGTATGCTGCTAACTAAAAGAAGGGAGTTCAAATCATCCTTTCCCCAAAACAAAAAGAAGATTTATTGAAAGTACCTTAAAACAATGCCGCCAAAACCACTATTTACACGCAAATCCTGCATGAAATCATTCATTGCTCCAGATTAGTAGAAAGTGAATATGACCTTAAGGTCAAAATGACTGAATCAATTGATTGATCTTACATAAACTAATTGCACTCACAAGTTACTACTATTCTCTAAATCAACCATTGACAAATCATTTGACTGGCTAATAATGCAAGATCCTAAACTCAACAAGACAATTTATGAATATTAGAACCAATTTCCAAGCCCCTGGAAGTGAAAGCTGAAATTTCAATTTCCTAAAGATTAAGTTTGTGATTGCTTATGAGGGCAGAATCTATTTGTATCAGATGACTATGCTAAACAGTAGTCTTTATTAATACCAGGAACCAAGAGCCAACTTCAAAAATTCAATGTTAACTTTTCCATTTTACCTTTCTAAAAGCCCATAGAAGTTTTCTAGGAATTTCACTCTCTCTTCTCTGCATGTAAAACTCTGCATATCTTATTTCAAAATAGATGTGATTTACTGCCACCAGACACCCATTGGCAGGCTATTCATACCCAATTTCCACCCATAAGTCTCTTAGTTATCTTTCACTCTTACTTATTCCAACCTTAGGTATGGTGCGCAAATTTGTCTTGATTCCAACACAATGACACATTTCTCATGCAAAACAACTGCAAAACAAGCCATGCACTGTAATGTCTACGGAGCACAAAGCACATTTAATGTGACATAAATAAGATAAATTCAAACATGCATAACAAAATTAAATTTCAGGGAAATTTAGTCTAGTAGATACTTTCTTTCAACAACCCAAATCTTGCAAGTTTGCGCCCAGTGCACCTTTTTGCATCACACTGTCCAAAATCCTGAGTCAACAAGAAGAAAACAATGAGGGTAATCCATGCAAGCAATTATTAAAGAAAAAGAAAATCAAAAGGCCAACTGTCAAACACCATTTTAAGAACGATTTGATCACGAATTCAAAATAATAAGCAAAGCTAAAGAAGACAATGACTTGGCATTGCTGGCAATTACCATTGTGATAGCAATATGCTTGAAGTCATCAATCCATAGAAGCCATTTTTTAAGGAAAAGGCATTTTTCAAAAAAAAAAAAAAAAAAAGAATATTAAAGAATAAGATGTTCTTTGATAAACTGAAAATTTTAAGTGTGTTTAATAAACTGAAAAGTTAAGTGTTAAAATTTAAGTATCAAAATTGTTTTATAAAAATTGTTTAGTATATTACTGAAAATTAAGTACTCAATATAATTACACTATTTGTAGCTGTAAATATTTAATTTTGAGAAACTATTCATTTCACGATTTAAACCTTATTAACCTAATTTATTATTATTATTTTGGATAGTTCTAAATAAAAAATTAAAAAGGAGTAATTTAAATATCTCTTCTTTAGTGGAAAAAAAACAGTTCAAATATAAAACTGCAACATGTTCTGCATTTAAATTGATTAGTCCCGTTCAAAACTTGTTTCTGAAAATTTCCTGTTAATAGATAATATGAGTTATCAAACACATTCTGATCAAACAAAAGTTCCCTATCACAAATTCTACGAACACATAAAAACTTCAATTAAAGCTAGCCAAAAAAATTAATTTCAATAACATTTAACCAAAAAAAGAAGTAGGAGAAAAATACAAACCCACATAGCAAGTTGAACTTTAGGAACATGGGGTTCCTCTTCGGGAGCTGCATGGAGAAGGAAAATAGAAAAAAAGCAATTAACAGTGGCAAAACATCAAACACATGATATATCCAAACAAACTTTTAACAAAAACAAAACAATTGAAGTAATGAAGATATGGTTATGGAATTAGTACGTTGATCATGTGGGAGAGATTCATCTTCCCTGGAAAAGTACAGCAATAAAGGAAAAATAAAAGCTTAGAAGATTGGTTTTGAAATTAGATTGGTTTAAAAGTGAAATTGAAAAAGAAAAACAAAACAGAACCTTTGGAATTGATGGTTTCTGCTAGACTGTCCCCGATGAGAGTTATGGGTTTTGAAACGCCGGGGCTTGTTGTGACCCATTCCCTTTCTATTTCGTATTTTAGCTCTGAAATAACTGGAATTCGACGAGAAAGAGTGGTGATCACGGGGGCTTTGCTTTTGCGTTTTGCTTAGGCGGGTCGGTGGCGGCGGCGGCTCCTACTAGTTCCTCAACCGATTCGGCCCAATAAGAAAAAAGCAGAAGTAGATACCTAGCTAATGGTGTGATATCTAAAAAATTTGAGGTGTTAAGTTTGAATTCGGCTTATTGAAGGTATTTAAATTAATTTTTTAAGTTTGAGTTCGGTTTGATTTAAAAAAATAAGTTTTTTTATTTTTGTTCAAGTCTGAGTCAATTTAAAAAATGTAAATTTGGGCTTGGTTTGATCCGTTTATATTTAATTTGCAACATAAATAACTTTTTAAAAATATATTTTTTTAAAAACTAAATAACTTTTTTATCAAAGATTTTATAAAATGAACTTTTTAGAGACCTCCAATGACCAATCCTAGCATGAATTGCTAAGGATCCGATAAGTTCAATATTGATCCCTTCAAACATGTCAATTGGGCAAATGCGTCCATAGCGATTAGGATGGATATCTCGTATCCAAAAATTAGTAGTTCGTCCGATCAATCCTTCGGGTCCAAATAACTCAATTTTCTCCCATGCAGTATTTGTGTCAATGGATTTGTTCGATGGTACTAAAAAAATACTAAAATAAAAGTTTTCTAACACATTAAAAAGTATTTATATTTTACTGTATTAAATATAATTTTTAAAATTTTATATTTTGGGATGGACTATTTAGCTGGGTAAGTTTTGGGTAATGGGTTTAATTGTTATTGGGTTAGTGATTTAATATAAATATATATAATTTTTATTTAACATATACAATTAATATAATATTTTTATAGCATAATATTTTTGGATTGGGCATGGCTCGGACCAAAAAAATCCTTACCCAAGGCTCGATCCATATAAAAAACGAGACTTAAAATTTATTCAAACCTATTTTTTGGATGGAAGTATGGACAAGTAATTTGACTCATGAACAGATTTAGTCAAAATTCTACATTCTAGTAACAATTTAACTTTTGGTAGGAGTAATGTACTCCAATGTAAATAATATTTGTCAACGTGGATAAATGTTGAAACTCCATATTTTGATGATACTTGTTCTCAGGATAGGGTTTGAACTTTTTCATTTAAATTAGTCCTTAAATTTGGTAATTATTTTTACATTAAGGCTTGAACTTTTTTTTTATCCAAGTTAATCTCTAAACTTTACTTCTGTAAAAGTTAAACTCTTAATTGACCATTTTCAAGTAAATTGTACCTAAATGAAATTTTAATTAACAAAAAAGAGTGTCATGTTACAAACGGAACATTCTATAGAATAAAAAAAAAAACTTATGCAGTATACAGCTGGCTAATAAAAAGATTATTCATGCTAATTCTTACCCCAGTTAGTCTCAATCTTATAACCTTTTTAATTTCCTCAAGCAGAGCATTCTTAGATCTCTGCTCACTTCCAAACTATCGTTGGTTCCTCTCCCTCCATATTGAATTAATGTATGTTGACCATGCCAATCTCAATAATATGGCTAAGAAATAAGAATGCTTTTCCTTTAAGTTCGGTGCTAGCCCATTGCAGCCCCCGATCCCAATTCATAACTTGGCTATGAAGTGAACACACCTGCAAACTCATCGGTCATATTGTTCTTGAATAAGCACACAAAAAAGAAAATATGATGATTCTTTGTCTCCTTTTTCACAAAACATAGTTGACACCTATCATCAACTGTCCAGCCCCATGCAAGTAGCCCATCCTTTGTTGGCAACTTATTTAGAATTGTCATCCAAGCCACCATTGAATGTTTAAGGATGTAAAGTGGAAACCAGATTAACTTCCTCCACAAAACTTTCCTAGCTTTTGGCCTTAATTCATTTCAGTTTACCAACTAAATAATGCCTTTCTATGTTTCCATTCCCTATACCAAGTGCCTTAGTTTCATTAATTTCTTCCAGCTCCAACTACTATTTTGCGTGCAAGATATTTGCATCAAACTCCTCCCTTTCAAGACATATGCCCTTATCCAAGCATTTCCACAAAGACCTCGCTTGCATTAGAACAGCCCAAATGTATTGAATAATGCAGGCTTGATTCCAACTTAGAAGGGCCTTAAGTCCAAGACCTTCCTCTCATTTCGGTTTACAAACCATATAGCAACTCAGTAGTTGATTCTAGACTTGATCATGGCCTGGACCATTTATTCAAAAAGTGAGAGAGTTTGAATAAAAATACAGGTTCAAAAAATAGGCTTGAACGAAAAATAAGGTCCATTTTTAAATAAGTTAGGCCTCGAGTAGGATGTTTTTGGCCTGAGCCTGAGCCCGGCCCAACTTGAATAAGCCTAAACTTTTTTCCCTGTTGTTCTGCTACCATTTCACTAATATATTGATAATATTTTATTGTTTTGCTACTATTTTAAAGGTATTTGCTTGCTAAGTTGCAACTATCTTAGTGTTATTTTAACATAAATTTTTTAATTGTATTTGATATATTATATTTTTTAAATATATTTTTATATAAAAAATAAACTAAAAAAATTATTACGAGTAGGTTGGACTCGGATTTAGCATCTTAATTTAAGTCAAGCTTAGACAGAATGTTAAACCCATTTTTTGGGCAAAACCCAAATCTAGAAAGCAAACCTAAAATTTTGCTTCAAACCTAACCCAACCCGGCCGGCCCATAATATGCATATTAACTCCCATTCCTCTCCCATAAGAATTTCTAACACAATTGATTGGTCTTCTTAATTATTGCTATGAGAAGGATAAAGTGCCTAACCCAAAAGTTCTGTACATCGAAATGTATAGCTTGAATAAGTTGCACTCTACTTGCGTAGGAAAGAAATTTTACCCCCCGAACAATTCATTCTTACTTTTATCTTATCTAAAAGGGGTGCACAAGCTTTCTCCGTAAATTACCTGGTAACAAGGGCTCCAAGATATCTCACAGGTAGCTGACCCAAGCTAAATCCACTCCTCTCTTTAACTTCCTGCAATTGTGAATCAATCATTCCAGCCGACCAACACTTCACTCTTTGAAGAATTTAACTGCAATCCTGAAAAACTTTATAAAATTGCTCTATTATGCACTTAACTCCTACAATAGAATCTACCCTACCTTTCACAAAAATAAGCAAGCCATCTGCAAAACATAGATGTGTAAGATTGATTTTCTTACAAAAACTAACATTAGACTAATCTAAATCGTATTTCCTATAGAATAAACCTTAACAATATAATTAATCTAAATTAAATTAACCTAGAACTAACTATAGTTCCTCCCAAGTCTTAAATAGGAGGATAAATACGTTTCAGCACGCTCGAACCCACATATTTCTGTATAGGCAACAATTTCAATACTAACCGAACTAAGACTCAGTCGACAATAACTTTAATTATTCTAATCCAACCAAACCAATCAATAACAACATCAATTCTTTTTAATAGAAAGAAAAAAAAATCTATTAATAAACTAACCTTAAAAGCAAATAATTGGTAGTAGTAAAGTAAAGGAGTTTAGGCAGGAAATAAAATAGCATCAATGGGAGCAATAATTTGAAGAAAATGGCAACCACAACTAGGAGTAGATAGCAGTCCGCCAAAGGCAATTGAAGGTGCAAATTGGAGCACAAATCGAAGCAATTTTGTAACCGCAAGTGCAGCAAATATTACCTAGCACAAATTCCATAAACACCTACAAATTTCAAAAAATGCAAGTAATATATATACACACGATAGTAGAAGAAATACTTAGACTAGTGAAATGTTTTTTAAATTATAAAAATTTTAAAAGGAAAAAACAGGTAAAAGTATCATAAAATTCTTATATTATAACTTAGATTGTATTTTAGTCTCTTTTTATTGAAAAAAATAGTTAGATGAGGAGCAAAACAATCTCTCCATTAAATGTATGTTTTGGTGTTTATATATAAGGTATAATAATAAATTTAGCTCTCAATTTTTACCCATATATTTAATTTGATCCATGCTCTTTTATTGGAAGTAAAATAATTTTTTTGAAATTAATAAGACTAAAGGGTCAAAAAGGTCTTAGTAACAAATTAAAAAAAGTCAATTAAATCCTTTTAAATTTTAAAAATCATTTAAAAATTATAAATAAAAATTATAAAAATTTTAAAATTATAAATTTTTTATTAAAAATAACAATACCGACCCGTTAAAACTGAATTTTTAAAAAAAGTGTAAAGGTTGAGGGTTGAATTTATTACTACACCAAAACATACATTTAACAATACAATTTGAACGGAGGACCTGTTTGGCTTACTCATCTTACGGGAGTTAATTTAATATTTTTTAATAGAGAAAATAAAACAATCCAAAATATAATACAAAAATTTTGTGATACCAAACCCCAAATGCTCGTGCACTGAGCTACCATAATTTGATAAAACGAAAGAAAAGAGAAGTATACAAGTTTTCCAAAGCATATATATATAAATTATAAACCAACCCAAAGAAAAGTTTGTCTTTTTAAGATTAAAGAAACAAGTAGTGCTTTAAGATAATGATGTTGCTACTCGTGTGCATGTTATTTATGTTTCAATTTTTTGTAAGCTTTCAATCCAACTGATCTTTAATTGCGTTTGAGTGGGAAAGTAGGAAAGAATTTGGATTTTTCACAGAATAAATCAAATACAACTTTAATAATTGTTTAGGAAATAGCATGATTGGTTCTCCTTTTGTATCCTTTCCTACTTCTTTCCCCTCTCCCCAAGTTTCTTTGTTTCTTTTCCCCTTAAAGAATAAAATAAAATTCCAATCTAACCACCCAAAACAAAAATGAAAAACATTAACTATAATTTAGACATTTACAATGCATATATTTTTACATGCTCAGTAAACCAAATAATCTGATGATATATCATATGGTACTATGGTTGAGGGAAAAACGATTCTTCATCAACAAATAAAGAATTAAACCATCATAAAGTATGTTGATATTCGTGTTTAACAAGGAGGAGATTGAAAGAAAAAAGTGGTGGTAGTTGGTTGGAGGTCGATTCACTTGTGACAGGCGGAGAGCTGAAAGATGAGGTTAACAAGGGAGGAGGGAAGAACTTAGGAAGGTTTGAGAAAGGGGAAGCTTTGCAAGTTTAAATTCTTAGGTGGAGTGCTTAGAGGAGAAGAAGATCCTTTACTCTTCGTGTGTTGGGGTATATATAGGGGGAGGCCCCCTTGTTTGATATTGTCATGTCATCGACAATAGAGATGGTGGCCCGCTCGTGTGGCCGGCTAGGTAACATGTTTGCTATATATCTATTGTTGTCAAGCATTGTATTGTGTAGTTTTGCTCTGACATTCCTTTTACTGATGTAGTATGAGGTTGTTATTTTTTAGTGATCCCCATGAACAGTATGTAGCGGATGGCTAATCATGAATTCGTGACCAATTGGACGACCAATACTGATGGAATAAGATGAAGAGCCATCCAAGAGTGCCTTTTAAGCTGCACACGTTCAAGCCAGGGGTATAACAAAGTGAAGGTTATATCCCTCCTCATTTTGCTACTTTTCTAAAATGGCAAAATTATGAAGATGACTCTAATCATCTTTGCACCAACACGTCACTAAGATATTCTGAAAGTAAGTAATTCAGTAACGTGTGTCAACTTGAAGAGAATAATAAAAAGAGTGTTAGATGGATAAGTATCATCAAGGGCCCTTCTCAATGCATCTTTTGCAAATTGTGCGACCAAGGTGAGAGCATGAAAATGGATTTCTCTAGTGAGGCATTGATGAAATTGTTTCGTTAGGTACCGACGATGGTGTATTGATCTAATAAGAAAGTCTGAGGTAAAAATATAACAAGTATAATCATTATTAAAAAAAGAAGACAAAATGAACGAAGAAATGTGAATTTTATTGCATGCCAGCAAATCAATTTTCTTTTCATGGAATTGCATCAATTATTTGATTTTTGTTGGGTGGTTTTAAATAAATAACATTAATTATTAGTATATATCTATGTCTGTCAAGAGACTGGTGGGGAAACAATGCAAAGACAGCTGCATGATTTGTAGTCTATGATTAATGATTGATCATACTATTATGTTATTTAATTTTTTAATGTCTCTAGCCTGGTTCTTATAGTATGCACATTGCCAATCTGTTTATATAAATATTTTTAACTAATATTAGGACAAAATGAATTTATCCGAAATTTTGTAATTAGGACAAAAACTAATTATGAAGGCCAAAATCATTTGGTTGTTGGGAGACATTACATTGCAATGCTTTATTTTTATTTTTATTTATTTTATATGAGAAAAATCTAAGGGGACGTTGAACGTGCGCACCCTTGCCACCATCATCTAACAGCACTGCTGTGTTACCCAGTATTCGCTTGTTTTTACTGTTTTGCCCTTGAAGACATTCCAATTACCTTTCTCTTCTAATTAATAAGAAATTAGGGTTGTCTATAAATCAAACTGGAGTCGAAAGATTTAAATATAATTCTTTTTAAGAAATATAAATTGAAGACAGCGATACCATTAATGTTCTCATTTAAATTTAAAGGGCCTTTTTCATTTTCTTTGATTTGTATCGTTTAAATAATTATCAACTTATGCTTACGAAAGAGAGAAAACTTTTGTGATTTTCAAAATTAGTACATATAATAACAATTAAGAATTAAAAATTGCTCTGTGTCATAATTCTAAGGATGCTGTTGCGGATGGAGTTATCCATGATTATGATAAATTTTGAATTGCGGGGTTCATAAGGAATGTGGCAGAGCTATATGGGTATTTTGGATAGGCTCTAAATTGCATGGAGTCTTAACATGAAGAATGTGACCTTTGAGACATATAGTAAAAAAGCTATTTAAGAAATTCAAGCAATTGGAGAGAAGCAGGATTACTCAGTAGTGATACGCACCATTAAGGACTTACTTTAGCAAGATTGGACAATATGATTAACACTTGTGTTCAAAAAGGACAACAAAGTAACGGGTGATTTGGCAAAAATATATTCAAACAACCACCGGATAAAATCCTTCAAGTACTACATGAAGATCTTCCTAGTAAGTGTAATCTTCTATAAATTTCCATTAATTTAATCTATCTTTTATAAAGAAAAAAAAAATCAAATCTTGCATCTCATGTAAAAATAATAATAAACAAACTAATTGAGCTAACTCGTTTTTTTAGACAAAATAACTTTCTATATTTTTACTATACTTGAGCAAGCATCATTTGACCAACAATCAATCAAAATGCTGAACTAAAATATTCCACACATCCCCATATTTATCTTTTCAAAAGGGAGCAACTAAAAAAATTAAAATATTTTTTATTGGTATAATAATAAATTTAGTCATTAATGTTAATTATTTTGTGTAAATGTTGTGGGCTAAATTTGTTAAATTTGGATTAAATTGACAAAAAATATAAATGTTATAGGATAAATTTGTTAAATCAAGACCAAATTGATAGAACATGTAAATTTTGAAGGCTAAATTTATTATTATACCAATACAAATATGTATAATTGATGAAAAAACATTAGTATTGTGAGTATTTGTTCTTAGTTGCTCACTTTTAAAATTGATAGAATTAAATTGCTATGATTTTTTTTTTAAAAAAAAGGACCGATATTCTTAATGTCAAAATTGAAAGAGAGCGAAGAGATGTTTTACCAATATTATTCAATGGGACAAATCACGAGTCATTGATCATATTGTCTTTGCTTGTCCTATATCTGTTAAAACATCCAAATTCCGACCAATTATTATAACCACCATAAACATTATCCAAAATTAGTAAATACCAAACAGCCCAAGGGCAGTTTTGCAAAATGTCTTAAAATTTTCTTACCTCCAAAGCTAAGCACAAAGAGGTGTCCTTGTTAAGAACAAATCATGCTTTTGACAGTAATTAAAAGACATATCAACGAACAGGAAAATAAATAAATAAAAAATCATGCAATGATCCTTCTAAAATAACTTTTGTTGCTGCACCTTTCACTAAGGACCCACAACTTTTTTCTCTTTGACTATTGATGAATGTAAAAAATCAAACTGAAGGTATATACAAGTAAGAACCAATAATTTGTGTATGTATGTGTTTCTTATATATAAATATTAGATACAGCAAAGTTTATATAAGTATGAGTTTTATGCATTATAAAAATAGTAATAATAAATGTTGTTATAATCTAATCCCCCTTTAAATTATTATATTTCAGGGAAGTTCCCTTGCAGCTTCTTTCTTCTTTGCTTATAAATATACATAAATTCTCATATTTCAAAAGGCAGAAGCCAGACATCCTTCATTAGTAATTGAACCAAAAAAGACATGGGAGTTTCAGGCACTTTGGAGTATTTGTCTGATTTAATGAGCAGTAGTGGTCATAAACACAAGAAGAGAAAACAATTGCAGACAGTAGAGCTGAAGGTGAGGATGGACTGTGATGGTTGTGAACTCAAGGTCAAGAAAGCCCTCTCTTCATTGAATGGTATATACATATATTTCTTCCTTTTGATCTCCTTTCTTTTTGGGGGGTGGGGGTGGAGGACTGAAATGTAATGTTTTTTTTTTTTTTTTTTTGCAGGAGTGAAATCGGTGAACATAAACAGGAAACAGCAGAAGGTGACTGTAACGGGATATGTTGAAGCCAACAAAGTGTTGAAGAAAGCTAAGTCAACAGGGAAAAAGGCTGAGATTTGGCCTTATGTTCCTTACAATCTGGTGGCTCAACCTTACGCTGTTACTGCTTATGACAAGAAGGCACCTCCTGGTTATGTTAGGAAAGTAGACAACAATGTAAGCAGCACTGCTACCGTCACTAGATATGAAGATCCTTACATCACCATGTTCAGTGATGAAAACCCAAATGCATGTTCTGTCATGTGAAGCTGCAATTTCATATTACTATTTCTTTTTGGTTTTCTCTGTTGGATTTCCTGGTAGATATTATGACAAGATTGTCGAGTTATTACTAATCAAAGGGAGTTCATCTTTTTCTTTTTAATTTTCAAAATGGTCCTGGTTTGTTTGTAGTCTTGTAAGGAGCAAGTTTTGGGTGGGTGGGGTGATGATCATAACAATTTGTCAATGTGGGCTAGGGAAGCGAGGTACAGCCATTGTATTTGCAGCCTTGCTTTATTTTCTTGTCCTTATTACTGCCTGTAATTTAATGTTATGAATTTTATGCCCTGAAATTAGTTTTGGCTTGGCAAGCTCAGGTGTATAAAGATAGAATTCTCCAAAAACCTTCTAAATATATGAAAATTCTTAAAATTTAAAATTTAAACATAGCCTGAATGTATCCGTTTGGGACGAGATAGGTAAACTTTTGTAAATGGGAGCAAGCTGGCTGCTGTTTTGGGATGATGGTTAGATATTATTGAAAAAAATATATATTTTCTTGTCTGTTGGTTTCAGTTTCGTCAGCAGATGAAACATGGCAAGTGGACCACCCAATTAACTTGCATGTTCGACACTTCCACTTAAGAAGCTATCCATTGGACACAAAAGACATAAATTGAATGTTGAGTGCAGCATGACAAGCATTCCTAAGGACTCTATAGGGATTGAAATAACATACATTATTTCGTGGGTAAAAATAACATGAAAATATTTGTATTATGAGTTACATTGTATTTTGTCTCTTTATTAAAAAATAATTAAATCAAAGATAAATTTGATTATTTTATAAAAGTTTTATTCATTTCTACTATTAAAAATTAGTTCATATATATCAGTACGAGATACATGTGACATGCTATATGTAATTGTCTGGTTATTTTGTCAATCATGTCAGTTTTTAATGGTAAAAATAGATAGAAATTTTTTTATAAAAAACTAATTTACTCTTTAATGAGGCTAATTTACTTATTTTTTAAGCAAAAAAATAAAATACAATCTAATTTTTAATATAAAGATTTCTACTATACTTAATTTAAACTTATTTTGTGATTTTAACTCGCTTAATTATTAATATTGAATATAATTAGCTTAACTTCAAAATCATTCAAATAAATATGGCTCGCAAGAAGTGCAGAGGGAAAGGAAAAGGGAATTTCCACCTGACGAAAACAGAAAGGAAACTAAATTCCCAAGGAAGGCACGTGTTTGTGCCTTCTTTTCCCCTACACAACCAATAGGAGAATCAAACTTTTTTCTTTTTCCTTTTTCCTTTTTCCTTTTCTTTATAATTTTTGGTTTCAGTTTTGCCGAGGCCGCTCTCGGATCCAAAGGAAGCGTAAAGGCTGGCTATTTTCTTCCTATGAGTAGAAAGGCTTAAGTGAATAGAATTATTGAGGTTATACTGCATTTGCTTTTAATTTGATGATAATGAAAAGTTCATTTATAGCAGCTTATAAAAGATCAATTTCCCACCTAGCTGGCCATCATATCATTTCTTCTTCCAGCATTTACTCGTAGCATGTGCACCATGCCCTAGTACTAGTATTTACCTAACATGTTTCCTATTGATGCTGACTTGAGTCTCATCCCTTGAACTATAAAGATAAAAAAAATTAACTGTCTATCAATATACAGGGGTTGATGTTAGACTGCTTCAATAATTGGTCTCTTTTTCAAATAATAGTGAAAATTCATCTAACTTTATCCAATAGTAAAACACATCTTAAGTAAATGATTGGGATCTAAATTTTGTAGATCATATTGATAAGAGGGATAACTATAAATTTTAAATGATTAATCTTTAAGTATCATAAAAAAGACATGGAGGATTAGTTAATTACGCCCCAAAAAATTCCATTAGAAAAATATGGGTAAACTACCCTTAAGGTTATTAAACTATTAGTAAGTTTACGTTTGGATTATTCAACTTTAAAAAATTACAAAATGGTCACGGAGCTATTCGAAAGTTTTCATTTAAGTTATTGAGCTATTTGAAAGTTTTTATTTAAGTCATTGGGCTATTATGTTTTTTTTTTTTTCAAAAGTCTGGCTAGTGAGCTTTGTGCGACGATTCAACAATCAGTATGGTAGATCAATACCCATTGATAAGTAGAAGAACATACCTTAGATCCAAGTCGATTTGACTATCAGTGTTGGAGATCGTAGAAGAAAACTGTTTAGATTTTGGTTCACAGATTCGTAACGTTTAAAATTGTTGCATAAAAAAAATTAAATTGTAGAAAAGAAGAAAAATGAGAGCTTCCGATTAGTGTAAATGGTGTGAACAAAGAAAGCCACATAGCAATGATTTTAACAACCCAGTGACTTAAATGAAAACTTTCAAATAGGTTAATGACCACTTTGTAACTTTTTGAAATTGAGTGATCAAAATATAAACTTACTAATAGCTTAGTGACTTTAGGTTTAGTTTACAAAAAAAAAAAAAAAAGTACTACCAAATCCTAGAAAGAAAATACAAAATTTCTAACCAATGAGCTCAAATTGGGCCAAAAAAGTCTAGTCCTAAATAACAACAATAAATCCTAAGTTGAATGTCTTTAGTCATTGTTTTCACAATTGTACCAACCAACATAAGAGGGACTCCTTTGTTAATGTCTTTTAGTGGGCGAGTTGCTTAAGTTGGTAGTTAGGCTAAATTGTTAATTAAACATGTTGGGGTGATTCTGGGATGCTTTAGTTTTTATCTATTGAATTGATTTAAAATTTTAAAGATAATGCCCATTCAGTTAAATTTGGATTCAAGTTATTTTGGGTTTAAGCCAATTTCAATTTCAAATTATTTTGGATTCTTATAATTTGTTTTTGAGGTTTAAGTATTCTGAGTTGGGTCATTAAGGTTTTAGATTATTTTGGGTTCAAATCATTTTAAATTCAAATAATTTTGTATTATTTATCAAGATCATGTTGGATTCAATTTATTTTGAATTCAGATTAATTCAATGATATTTGTGAGTATATAAAGGCATATACTGAATTCCCTACCATAATGTTCTTAACAAAAATAATCAATTTATGAAATGTCCATGGAATAAAGGCAACAAACTAGGAACAAAAAACATAAACAAAATAACAAAATAATGCTAAAGATAAGGCTGCAACTAAGGGAGGAAGATCAATTCTTCATGCATCTTTTTACACCCCCACAAGTTGGGGATTACAACGACAACACTCAACTTGTTGATTATGCAATCAAAGGAAGTATGAGGAAATGATTTGGTGAGAATGTTAGTGACCTGGTCGGAGTGAAGGTGCTTGACTACAACCAACTTGTCCTGTACTTGATCATGAACGAAGTGGAGGTCGATGGCGATATGCTTCATTGCTATGGAAAATGATTGCCCTTCGATGTGCGTGCACCAATGTAGATAAACAATGCAATTAAATATATAAAGAACTGCAGTGAATTGCGAGTATGCAAGTCATATTAATAAACTTCTCAATGAATTTAGTTACGACCCATCACAATTCTATTATACCCACTTAATTCGTAAGCCATTGATAAATTTAATAACAAGGAATTAAAGGGTTTAGAGATGCTTAGTAATTTGAAGATTGCTTGTAACATCCCAATTTTTTTAAAGAACGTAACATTGTTTCAAGGATGAGTAGTTGGTTTAGCGGTTAAAAGAAAATAAGGAGATAGTGCAATTAGCTCAAGGACTTGAGTTTGACTCTTTTCCCTTGCAAATTAGCTTAAATTTTGCTATTGTTTCTCCTTCTCCTACTTTTGTGCCGTCCAAGTAACCCTAGGTATTTATATCACTTTTTCTTGGCTTTTTCAAATCTTTCCTTTGTTTAATCACTCCTCTTGTCGCCCCTCTCATCTTCCTCCTCTAAAATTTTTCACTTTTCTCTGGAATTTCACTACAGTTGTGTCGTCCCATTACTAAAGATTTCCAGCCACTTTGCTGGTTGATTTAACCCCCTAAAACAACCCTACTTGCAGCCCTAAACTCATTTTTAAGCTGCCCCTATTAGTCCCCTCCACAGTGTGTAAGTGAATTTTGATCTGGTAAATTCTACTAATAGAATGATTAGTACAAGTGGTTTGTACTGAAAGTTAGTGGTTTTAAAAAAAATTAGGTATCGAGACTTTGTTTCTGTAAACCGAGCTCGTAAGTATTTTTTGTAACACTCCAAACTCGGCCTAGACATTATGGCCGAATCTGGAAATGTTACGTAAACTAGTTATAAATATGACTTTCGCTTTTTGAAAAAAATCGTGAACCTTTGCTATTTAAAAGCCCGTTTTAATTGAAAATGTTTGTCATACGTAATAGTTAAAAACCGTTAATTGATTACGTTTTCTAAATAAATCGAATAAGTTGCAGCGGAAGTTCTTAAGACGTTATATTTTGGAAAACCGAGTTTGTTTTCTTAAAAATAGTTGATCTCAGAAACATAGACATTTTTCAAAAAATCGTTTTACCGAATGTCATGCCAAAACCCAAATAAAATTCCAAATCCAAAAATATTCTAAAAGTCCAGAGAGTCCAAAACTTACAAAACTTTCAAATCAAAATTTTTAAATAAGTCAAATTTAAGCAAACATAGTTTACGGAATTGTGGACATAACCAAGCTCCCGTCACACCGACCCACCTAAGTCTGAGGGTTACCTGAAATTATCAGACAAACAGAGAGTGAGTTTTTATAACTCAGTATGTAACTTAACAGAAACAGAATTACAGTTTTAATACATAGTAGAATAGATACTGACGAATGTCTGATACAAAATCAGAATCATATACAAATTACAATCCTACCCCTATCCGCTACACATCATCTTCGACCATCCCAACACACCATATAGGGCACTAAAGACCCATCCAGCCCTACACACCACTGAGTGTTGACATGACACTTTTCAGAATATTTGTAGCTGCGTTGCCAGTATAATGGGCGAGATATCGCCGCTTTCAGAACACTTCCTCCACATAATATACGTCCCATCCCATAGTCAGATATAACAGATACTGGAATTACATATCATACATGCTTGTATAACAGATGTAGAACATACTTTATACATAATAGATCATACATATTGCATCATGGTGTGTCGTTGAAAGCACAAAAAATAACCTATCCCTATGAAATAACGAAAATAATAGTATAATAGAAGTAGGGTCAAATCCTCAGGGACTGGATTACTATAATTTCTTGTTCCTCGAAATCTTAGGCATAGTTATGCCCAAGAAAAACAGCATACCTAGGAAAAATAAAAAGACAAAATTAAAAATATGGACAAGTTAAAATTGTATAAATTGAAATTGAAATTGTAAAAAGAAACAAAATTGAGAAAAATGATTCTTCGATTTAAGGAATTCCAGCCTTCAGTTATCTCGATCCTCTTTGGGTTCAATCCTAGGCTTTTAGGTGATCCTTCTCATGACAGAATAAGCTAGTTATAGTGGAAGAGGACGCCTACGACCACCAGCTCCACTTAGAATATTGGACTTACAATTTAAAGGAACCTGACTCTAGCCAACCATCACTTTTATGGGACCATCTTACACTAGATCGTCATTTTTTAATGGCGAATGCCACGCCATTTTGTATCTTGGGCTCGATAACCTCTGACGCAGTAAGTTAACAAATCGACTATGTAACCTTCTCAAAACATACAAAGCGGCCTCTTTTGCACAAGATGAAAAGATCACTTTTGGAAGGACATGGACGGAAGCGTCAGTCTAGTAATGCGGACAAATGATGAATACTCGTTGAGAAGGCTAAGTGCGGTTTCTAAGCCTCATGGTCCATTTTTTGTTAAATCTTGACAACTTTTGGCTAGATGAGTTTAATGGCTCGTGCTTTTCGGGAAAAAAGAAATAAGTTTAATGGAATGGAATTTTATTAGAAAATGAAAGGAACAAAAAGGCTAAGAACCTTGGGGGAAGGAGTTTTTTACAGAAAAGATGAGTCAATATTCATGTCCATCCCCTATTTATAGTACATAGAAAACTTAATTTGTTCCTATTTAAACTCTAAAAGATAAATAAGAATATAATCTTAAATTAAATCTAAATAATATCATAATAATTCTAAAAATAAAATTCGAATTTAAATAGAGTCCTCTGCTCATAAATCTCTTCTTTGAATTTTTGCCCCCAAGTCTTTCACACTTTGTATTTTCGGCACCACTTTTTTCCTATTTCGCATGCTGACCCATTTTATCTTTAAATTAACGCTTTTTGCCCCTAAATTTTCTTTTGTCTTCAATTTAGTCCCTACAAGATAAAAACCATAATAAGCCCAAATTAGTATGATCATACTCAAAATATATATGCGATTAACACATAAAAGTATGTCATTTTAGAGTATTATCACATCACAAGACATGGATATTCTTACATATTAAACATTAATTATGTCAGGTTTCATACCAACATATTAACAAAATTCATGCTTTATAGCTTATATAACCACATACCGACCCCACGGAAGACCCATAGTCGATTGGGACTCCCTAGGGAAAAATTCTGAGTTTTGGGCCCACAAGCCTGTGTAGCCCATACAACTCAAATTACCTTACCCGTGTGGCCCACACGATCTTGTACATGGCCCACACACGCCTGTGTGGTCCATATGACTCAAATTGGCCTAGATTGTGTGTCACACACGGCCTTGTACACGACCTACCACACGGCTTGGCACATGGCATTGTGACGTCAACAAGCCCCAATTTCGACTTTCGCCGTTCGCTGTTTTCCAGGTTTCTCGTTGCACACCTGATAAAATCAGATGTAGAATCAATAATCAAGTATTCCAGTACCTATATTGACAATTCACACGAATTATTAACTAAAATCTCAACAAATCCAAATGACAAATTCGCAAGAAAAACACTAGTTGAACCTACATTCAATCATTAACAATCCCCTAAAACAACATGAAACACTTACCCTTGATGGCGAACAACACCCACACAACTCCTAATTCACCGGTAAGTTGTTTATTTCGTGGGCTTCACCTAAAACCAACCAATTGATTAACATCGATACAAAACCCACCACACCTCAACACACTCGAAAACCAAGGAAGAAAATTCTAGAATACAAGGGAAGGGAGACGAGATTTACACCAATCAAATAGCAATCAATACAATCGAACCCCTCTACCGAATTGAATAGCATGAACAAGGAAAAGTAAGGCATTTAAGACCAAGAATAGAAAAGGAACAATTTGCTAATTTCTTTTCAAGAACTCACATGTAGAATGGAAAAGAAAAAGAAAAAAAAAACTGTGGGGAAATAAAAAGAAACATGAGGAAAGGGGAGGGATTTTTGGGTATATCAGATTTTATTTTATTTTCAAATTAAAGAAATAAAAAAAAAATCTAATCCTAACCAACAACTAATCCCCTAACTCCCCTCTTTATCCAACCTCCTCACACTAAACAGAATCCCTGCATGACCCCACTTTTACTAAATAACCAACCCATGAGGCAAAAAATAAATAAACTCCCACAAGTTATCTCAAAGTCTCGAACCCATGACCTCACCCTCCTACTCAAGGCTCACAACCATTAAAACCCACACTTGATTAAGTCCAACAAATCAAATACTTGAATTCATGTGTATTACATTTTTATTGAATATTTACGGAGTTATTATATAGGTGAATTAAAGTTTGGTCTGAATATTTTAGTGTTTTGATAGTTGATTAAGGTACAAGGACTAAATCGTCACCAATGTTATCTAAATCAGACTGGATTTATAGGTTGAACAAGGGTATTGGTTAGGAGAAAAGCTTTGGACCAGTTGAATTTGGAATCGAAATGAACTAGTTCGATCGGGTAAAAACTGGTTGAATTGGTTTTAATATTTTTTATCATTATTTTTTAATGATTTATATTATTGAATCACCTGATTGATTGAATCAATTAGCGATGGTTTAATTGGTTCAATCACTAGTCTAGTATTGAAAAATTTTATGGTTGCATGCAATAATATATTCCATTTTTTATTCTTTGAAAAAAATAGTAATAATCAGAAAATAATTGTAGAACTAAAACCATATGAAATTAGTTATAAGGTTTAGTTTCAACAGAATTGAGTTTAAAATGGTAAATTTGTAATTTGAGCCAATCGATCTAGCCAAATACTATTCAATTAATGATAAGTGAGTATATTCGGGATTAACGGTTTAACAGTTGAGATCTAGATAAAAACTTTAACGGTCTATATATGAATAAGAATATTAATAATATGGAAAATAATTTTAATTTTGTCCCATTTATAATTATATATATAAATGAAATGCAAAGGTGTGATTTAGGAAAATTTAATGTTTATAATTATCTATGTAATTATATATGAAAGAAAAAAATTATGAGTTAATTATGATTTATGAATAATACTGTTAATCTTTTAATTAAACTTTTTCAAAACTATTTTTTAATTTTCTGACTATTGAATTAGATAAAAGAAATTGATAATTAAATTAGTTTGATCAATCCTTTTCTTGATTGATAATTTTTCAGCTATTTGTATAATAGTAAACCATTATTGCAAAAAAGAGTGAACATTTATTATAGTAAATCATTATTGTAAAATAGTGTGAACATCCATTAATTTTATAATTATTATTTATAGTTGAAAAAGAATGTTTGTTAAAAACAAACGCATATTAGAATTCTGAATTTGTCCCTCATATGTTAAATATAGAACTAAATATACCCAAACAGTGTGATAATATAGTAATCAAATTCATCAACATGAAATAAAATAATTGTGTAACTACAACTATCTAAAATTTATTATCAAATTGAGTTTTAAATGGTAAATTTATAAGTTGAGAGAATTGGTTTAGTTGGATATTATTCAATTAATAAAAAGTAAGTATATTCAGACTTAACGGTTTAAAATTTAACTGGTCTAGATCTAGATAAGGATTTCGATTGTAAAGAATTTTTTTTTATCTGATTTATAGTTATATATATATAAAGGAAATGCAAAAGTGTGAGAAATAAGTGAGGAAAAGGAAAGAGAAAGTAGATAGAAAATGAGATGAAACAACTTGTTTTCATCTCCAGTAATGTAGTCCAATTCTAATTTTTTTTTTTAACTTTCACGGGATGTAATCAAAATAATAAATTCAAGAAAAATCAACAGCAAATTCACAAAATCAACTAAAAAAGTTATATAAAAGAATTAGAAAACACTACCTCTAAGCACCTTACGTGCCTGTTTTCACCATTAATTTTGAAAAATACCCATAATTCAAACCAATTAGCAACATGATAGTGAAAAACAAAAAAAATTGTTAAAATGCAATTAAATTTCATACTGGTTTATTTTCTTTGGTAGTAACCTGATATAACGATCAAGCACTGCTCCGATTCTAGTAAAAATGACCACAAAAAAGTAGAGACAAAATTATGCGCTTTGAAATTATAATGTTTGAAAAAAAAAGTGAAAGATGTTAAATTTTTAATTACCTTTTTCCTGATGAAATTTTTTGTAACAACATGACCGGTAGGAGAAAAGGTGACTAGTGCAACATCCATGTCACGGAAAATAGAGAGTTCGTTGGCTTTTCTAATGAGAATGTTTCCATGTTTTGAAAATGCAACTTAAGATTTTATTACATTCTTTTTTTTAGTCTCTTGAGGATTAGATATGATAAGGATTAAACAAGAAAAAGAAAGAAGATTTGTGAAATTGAGAAGCTAAGGAATTGTTTTTTTTGGGGTTGAAACTATAGCTAGAAGATTTATAGAATTTAGTGATAAATGCCAAAAGTAACATGTTTTAGCCTCATTGTTAATGCGTTTTTGGATGATTATTCGATTTAAAATGGTGAATTTTATGCTATAATCTTTTAAATTCATGTTTCTATACTAAGGAGAGCATTTGGGTGCAAAAGGAGCAAAAAATGAGCGAAAATCAGAAAATCGGAGCAAGTTTTAGGAGCCACACAGGTTGCCACACGACCATGGGCCAAACTGTGTGAAAATCGCGAATCGCACTCCAAATCATTGGGAAAACACGGTTTTTTAGGTTTTTCGGGTATTTTAAGACTTATATATGACAAAAATAAGAAGAGGGGAGTGAGCCGTCATAGAATACTCAAGAAAATAACTTGAAAAACACCATTGAAGCTGATTCTGAAGTAGATTTCTGTCAAGATTGAAGATTTCCTTTTGATTTCTTTGGAGATTATTATGAATTTCTTTGTTTCTTGTAGTTATACTATTTTTGGGATGTTTTTATTTGCTAGCATGAACTAATTTTCTAAATACATTGGGGGAGATGAACCCTATGATTGATTTTGTTATTTGATTTCTATTTTTACGCAATAAAGATTTAGATCTTGTTCTCAATCATGTGTGCTTAATTCTTGGTTTAATATTTCTAGACTATTGAACCATGTTTGATGTGTTTAAATCAGAGGAGGAATAGACCCTGTTTAAGAGTAGATCTAGCGTAATTGAGTGGAGTTACATGCAATCTTAGAAATAGGACTGTTGACACCATTTTTTTAAAACGGAGTCGACTTGGATTTTGAAAACGAAAACGAAAATGGGAGTCGCCACCAATCCTTTTTGATGAGGAGTGATTGGATCACCTCGAAAAGTGGTTGTTTTAAACGATTTGATTTTATTAAAACAACGATCTTGGTCCACAAAATTAAAAAAAAGGTTCGGGAGTCGGTTACGTACGAGGAAGGATTAGCACCCTCGTAATGCCCAAAATTGGTACCTAGTTGATTAATTAACGTCTTAGTGTCGAAGATTGAAAACTTTAAAGAGATTTAAAATATGATCCTTTATTGAAATGTTGAAAATTTTCAGGAAAATGGCATATTTCACGTTAATCGAGAAAGAGAATTATATCCAGTAAGTTAGGACACAATGTCTTGAATTCCTAATGCGCGAATGAATGCCAAAAATTTAATTATTTAAAAGATATTTAGCTATCTCGGATTTAAAAAAGGGATCATGCCCAATAAGTTAGGACACAATCTTTTCTTAATTCCCGAGATCGTTTAAAACTTGAGAAAAAAAGGGATCATGCCCAGTAAGTTAGGACATGATCTTTTCTTAATTCCCAAGATCGTTTAAAACTTGTTTGAAAATACTCGTATTTGGATTTATCGAGAAAATCGAAATCCCGTAAGTTAGGGTACGACTTTTTCAATTCTTAAAATACGACGTTTAACTTATTTTAAAGTTGTGATTTATACCTTAAATAAAGAAATAAAACACAATGTCAATATGGGTAGCAAGACAATAATAAATACGATGATGTAAACATAACGCGAGCAACCACAACAAAATAATAAATAAATAAATAAAAGATGACAAAACAATTATACATGAAATAATAAACAACTAGGGCTAAAACATTTCATAAAAATAATAATGAACACA
This sequence comes from Gossypium turneri, assembly GCA_008044935.1. NCBI lineage: Eukaryota > Viridiplantae > Streptophyta > Magnoliopsida > Malvales > Malvaceae > Gossypium > Gossypium turneri. Next base: position 6,021,563 of record CP032572.1, on the reverse strand, counting down.
TAAATAAATAAATAAATAAATAAAAGATAAAACAATAATAACAATACGAAAATAAATAAAATTATAAAAGTAAAAATCTATGTATGTATATTTATATATAACAAAGTTTAAAATGAAAGAAAAGATATAAATAAGTAAATAATAATATTAATATTAATAGTAGAATAACAAATAATCTAAAGTTTTAAAAAGAAAGGATATATATATATATAAATAATTATATAATAATACATAATAAGACAAATATTTTTAAAATTTAAATAAGTAAATATAAATAAAATATGGTAATAGTAATACTTTGAAGGTATAAAAGGGCATAATAAATAATAAATAATAAAATGATATTATAAGATAATTATATACACAAAGAAAAATGCATATATATATAAAATAAAAAAATACGGCTAAAAATAATACAAAACTAATTAACATATTAATACAATAGTAACGAATAAATAAAAGGAAAATAAAACTAATAATAATAAATAATAATAATAATAATAATAATAATAGTAATAATAATATCAAATTTATTTACTTTAATAAGAAAATAACTAAAATACAAACAGAGGGCTAAATTGAATTTTAAAAAATAAAATTCGGGGTCAAATCGCAAATAAATTAAATGAGAAGGACCACGTTGAATGCGCGAATAACGAGGGACCAAATGGGCAATAATCTCGCCCCTCCAAAACGCACAGCTTCATTGAGGACCAAATCGAGAGAAAGATGAAATTTTGTGGCAAAATTGAAAAATAAAAACAAGATAGGACCCAATTGTAAACAGCCTCAAAAGCGGAAGGACTAGGAGCGCAAATAACCCCTTTTATCTAAAAACACGCGGATCTTAGGTGGTTCGAGTCAGGTCGGTCCGATTCAAGTCAAAACGATGCCGTTTTGGGCATTTTGGAGCTGGGTCAAAACGACGCCGTTTTACTCCCTATATAAGTTAAAAAGTTTCAAAAAAATCATTTTACTCTTCCTTCTAAAAAAAATCAGAAAAAATCCTCTCTTTCCTCCCCACTCTCCAAAAAATTTTGGCCATGGGTCCGGTGAGGGTCCGGCCGTAGTCACAGGGCCGGTGCCGCCGTATACGACGGTCGGCGAAAATAAAAGAGTGCCCTTTTAAGCGCCTTTTCTCGAGGAGTCTGATTTTGAGGCTAGGAGCGCCGAGATCTCAACCAATCGGGCCGAAAGTGAGAAGAACCTTTCGGTTCTCTCCTTTAACCACCACCAAAATAGGTAAAATCTAACCCCCTCTTTGTATTTTTTTTTATATATTTTTGTTAAAATGTATTTGCAAAGCATAAATAAGTAAAATAAAATAGAACGAAGGTAACAAACGGTCTAAAATTAACACCTTTCAAAAAATTTCTTTCTCTGCTTTTGATTCACTGAAGTCTGTCTCCAAAAAAATATTACAGAAAAGGTTCGGCTTTTATAGCCGATTTATTTAAATTTTTGCTTGTGTGTTTGTTTCGTTTTGCAGGGTTAGAGCAGTGGAGTCGGTGGTGACATGATCGTGGCAGGTGGCGTGGCGTTAGAAGGCGACGGCGGCAGAAGTCCAAAAGTCAGCAGATGCGGTGCTAGGGTTTCAGACTTTTTGAAACTCTAGCTTGACTGTTGGGTTTGGGACTTCAATCCACTCTGTTGCGACTTTAGGGGGTGAGGTTTTTGGTTTTAGCCTGCTCCACTGCAATGTCAGGGAGATAAGACTTGTCATGGTAAATTTAATCCGACCTACTGCAACTTCAAAGGTATAGGATTAGCAGCTTCAGTCTGCTCCACTGCAACTTCAGGGAGATAAGACTTGCATATTCAACCTGCCCCACTGCAACTTCAGGGGGATAAGGTTTGTTACTTCAACCTACTCTACTGCAACTTCAGAGAGATAAGGTTTGTTACTTCAACTTGCTCTACTGCAACTTCAGAGAGATAAGGTTTGTGGCTTTAATCTGCTCCACTACAACTTCAAAAAGATAAGACTTGTAGTCTGTCTTCAATCTGCTTTACTGCAACTTCAGGAAGATAAGATTAGTTTATTTTTAACCTGCTCCACTGTAACTTTAGGGAGATAAGGCTAGTGTTTTCGATCTGCTTTACGACAGTCTGCTCCACTACACTTTAGGGAGATAAGACTAGTGGCTTAAATCTGCTTCCCTACTACCTTGGGAAAATAAGATTCGCTGCCTTCGATCTGCTCCACTACTGCTAGGAGACAGGATCTACAATCTTCAACCTACTCCACTGCTTCTCAGGGAGACAAGGCTATTAGCTTAAATCTGCTTCCCTACTACCTTGGGAAAATAAGATTTGCCGTCTTCGATCTGCTCCACTACTGCTTAGGGAGACAGGATATATAATCTTCAACCTACTCTACTGCTTCTCAGGAAGACAAGGCTGGTATCTTCGATCTACTTCGCTGCCAATACAGGAAGACAAGATCTGCTGCTTTCAGTCTTATCGCCAGGGAGATAAGATTCGCTGCCTTCAACTTTAATCTACTCTGCTTTAGCTTTAATCTATTCCACTGCAACGCCAGGGAAACAAGATTCGTTGTCTTTAGCTTTAATCTGTTCCACTGCCACGCTAGGGAAACAAGATTTGCTGTTGTAGCTTCAATCTATTCCACTACACTGCCAGGGAAGTAAGATTTGCTGTTGTAGCTTCAATCTATTTAACTGCAATGTCGGGGAAGCAAGATTCGCTGTTGTAGCTTCAATCTGTTCCACTACACCACCAGGGAAGTAATATTCGCTATTGTAGCTTCAATCTATTTAACTGTAATGTCGGGTGTCGAAACTATTTTTTGAAAACAAAAAAAATTAGTTGTCGACGTTAAAAATAAAAAACTAGAGTCGCCACCGATCCTTTATTGAAGTGTGATCGGCTCACCTTAAAAATTATTTTGGTTTAAGAAATTTGAGAAAATAGGTTCGGGAGTCAGTTACGCACGAGGAAGGGTTAGCACCCTCGCAACGCCCAAAATCGGTACCGAATTGATTGTTTAATGTCTTGGTGTCGAAAATTGGAAAAGATTTTAGAAGAAAACTTTTTAACTTGCATGAATCAAAATTTTAAAACATTCTTATTTCAAAGAAATAAAACACCACACCCAGTGAGTTAGGGCGCAATATTTTTAAATCTTCAAAATACCGTATATTGCCTCTTGCCTTAAAATTTCTTATTTCGAGATAAAATGTCATGACCAGTAAGTTAGGACCCGACATTTTGAATTCCCAAGAATAAGCTTTTATTTGAAATTTATGATTTTATTGCGAAATGAATACTCGGCTTTCTAAATTCATCGAAAAATAATCGCAATCCAGTAAATTAGGACACGATCTTTCTCGAGAATCATGAATGCCAAATATTTTGGAAATTTATAAAATATGATGATTTTAATGCTTTGACGCAACTAAAATATATATTTTCTAAAAAGTATGTTAAAAAGTTAATGTATAACATGAAACAGATACTTTAATTTTAAGCATATATGAATATGTATTTACAAAACATATACAAGTACAATACACAAGTAAATTTGAAAATATGTGTACGCATATATTTAACACACATATACAAGGATACATATAAAAATAGAATGGATTATGTCAATCAAAAACTAAATAAAAAATGCAAGTATGTGTATTTGAGAATCGTGAAAATAACATAAAATATAAAAGTATGTATATATATATATATATGTAATAAAAAATGTGTATTTTGAATTGTAAAATATGAAAACGTGTGTATTTTAAAATGTGTATGTATACACATATATATACATTTTGCAAAAAAAAAAATATGAAAAAAAATATATATAAAAAACGTACGTATTTGCATATGTATATAAAAAAAAATTGAAACCAAAATATAGAAGTATATATGTGTGTATATAAAAGTTAGGAAATAGAAATAAAAAAATAAAAAGTATGCATGTATAAAATAGATGCGTATTTATAAATATTTATATATTAAAAATATGCTTATATATATTATATAAAAATATGCATATTTATATGTATAGAAAATACAATAGTAATACTGATAGTAAATAATATAATAATAATAACAAGGGTATAATGATAATATCACAAAAATAATAATAAAAATAACTAAAATGGACTAAATTGAATTAAAACGAGAAAGGTAGGGTAGATTTGAAATAAATTTGAAGATAGGACTAAATTGAATGCGCGCACAACAGTGGAGGATCGAAAAGGATATTATTCCCGCCTTCCATAGCGCTGCGTATCGAGGGACCAAATTGAAACAGCAATAAGGTGTGCGGTAAAATTTAAAAGACTTAAGAAATCTAATTAAAAACACTACAAAAATAAGGGGGACCAAACGCGCAATTAGACCACTTAAGGTCAGAACACGCGTACCCCCTCTCCCCAAACGACACCGTTTTGTTTCTGCTTTAAGGGTTTTTAAAAAAAAAATAGAACTAGAAGAAAGAGTTAGATTCTTTCTTCTTTCTGAAAAAAATTTTTAGGGTTCCTTCAACCCTTTGTGCGCCGCCGTTCCCCTTTTGTGCCAAGGCTTCGATTGCGACGGAGATGGCCACAACTCGACGGGTTCGGGTAAAGGTAAGTTTTCTCCCTTTCTTTCCTTTATATTTTAAGTTAAAAATAATAATAAAATAAAAACTAAATGAATAAGCAAATAACACAAACGCCCACAAAATAAACTAAAAGTAAAAAAAATCACCTCTGTAAAGAACTTTGTATTTCTTTTAAATCTTTCTTTATTTCTAGTCTCTTTTTTTCTCTCTTTTTCTCTGTATTTTCGTATATTTTTTTACAAAGTAAAAATATGGTTTTATATAGCCCAAAACTAACTTCTTTTCCACTATATTTTTGCTGATGAACTCTCTGAATCCGTGTTTGCAGGCGTTCGTAGAGCGCATGTGGAGGATCGGCCCCGAGACGTGCGGGGGTTGGAGGCTTTGCTGGAGGCGGGGAGGCTGCTAGGCAAACATGCGGCTAGGGTTTTGTTTTTTTTGGTTTTTTAGTTTTGCTGTGTTGGGCTATTTTAATTGGGCTTGTATTTTAAAGATTTGGGCTGTGCTTTGTTTTGTGCGGGCCTGGGCCAGTTGGGCCTATTACAGTTGCCCCTCTTTACTCGTTGTCGTGTAACGGGAACAGAACAAAGACTACAAGGCCCAATTGTGCCCGGTCTTACTAAGCCTCAACTTCTTCAATGCTTCTCTTCTTCAGGTAGCCTCGTTCCTTCCTACTGCATCTTCAGAGGTATAGGAACTGGTGCTTCAATCTACTCCACTGTAATGTCGGGGAAATAGAATTCATACGTTGTAGCTTCTCAAAAGAACAAAATTTGCTACCTTTAATCTGCTCCACTGCAACTTTAGGGAGATATGACTTGTAGCTTCAACTTGTTCTGCTACAACTTAAAGATAAATCTGATGCGATCTGCTCTACTGCAACTTCAGAGAGATGAGAACTGCGGTTTTAATACACTCCATTGCAACTTCAAGGAGATAGGATTGGTTACTTCTGTCTGCTCTACTACTACTTCAGGGAGATAAGACTTGTACCCTTGATCTTCTTCGCTGTCAATACAGGAAGATAAGATCCATTATCTTCGATCTACTTCATCACCAGTATGGAAAGACAAGATCTGCCATCTCTGATCTACTTCATGTCAATACGTGAATACAAGATCCATTATCTTCGATCTACTTCACCACCAGTATGGAAGACAAGATCTGCTATCTTCGATATACTTCATTTCAATACATGAAGATAAGATCTGCTATCTCTGATCTACTTCATGTCAATACATGAAGACAAGATCCATTATCTTCGATCTACTTCACCACCAATATGGGAAGACAAGATCTGCTATCTTCGATCTACTTCATGTTAATACATAAAGCTAAGATCCACTATCACTGATCTACTTTATGTCAATACATGAAGATAAGATCAATTATCCTCGATCTACTTTACCACCAGTATGGGAAGACAAGATCTGCTATCTCTGATCTACTTCATGTCAATACATAAAGATAAGATCCATTATCACTGATCTACTTCATGTCAATACATGAAGGCAAGATCCACTATCTCTAATCTACTTCATGTCAATACATGAAGACAAGATCTGCTATCTTTCAACTTGCTCCACTGTTACTCAGGGAGGTAAGGCTTTATGACTTCACCGATTTATTCTCTGCGGAACATGACCTGTATGATTCATTTTATGAACCTAATTATGCCTAATGATTAGGATGTCATGATCAGAACAAATCAAATGCTCCTAACTAGACATGTATGAATGACATCTAAATACAATGTCATGAAAAATGATTCATTAATGTTAAAGTTGTTACTGCTCATTATTCATTAAGGCTTCCCCTTGTGACAACAATGCTTCGACAAAACTCGAAAATTCTTAATCTGAGCTTTTCTTTCTAGATATTTCCAACCTTTTATCCCGGTGAAGTCTAAACAATGGCCCTGTTTCAGGTTCCTGTATTATTTAGAAATTTCTAGACTAATACGAAAAACTTCCCTTGTGAAAGTTTTATTAGTCCATTAATCATTATTCTAATGCAACATGCTTGCGAAAAGATCATAACGATGGATAAAACAAAAGTAAGTTGAGATCATAACTTGCAATGAATTATCAATGAAAGTAGGTCAAAAAAAAAGAATTGACTGGAAACACTTATATTGAAAAAGAATGAAGTGTTTTAGAAACAACAAATTCAATGTAAATATTATGATCAAGTGCCCCAGATATCTTTGCTTGAATTGCTCTACACAACTTTTTGAAGACCCTTCTGAATTCAACATATGTTTAGGAGATTCATGGTACTTTGCTGATGCCCCAGGATGTCGTCTATTCCTTTATGTCGATTTAAGTACAAGAAGATCACCACGTGCCTCAATCAAAAATTTGAGCCGCCCTTTTCGGGTTTTCAGCTCAAATCCCCTTTGGTCTTAAGGTGCCCTTTGCGGGTTTTCACCTTAACATCTCCATTTTTTTTTGAACTCAAAGCACCCTTTGTGAGTTTTCAAAGCACCCTTTGTGAGTTTTCACTTTGGTTCCTTCTCCTTCTTAAGTGAAGTATCTCTTGACTGAATCTGAATTTACTGGATTAGGCAAGTTTCTTCCATCTATTTCAGCCAGGATTAAGGCTCCTCCAGAAAAGGCCTTTTTTACAACATAAGGTCCTTCCCAATTTGGCATCCACTTCCCTCTAAAATCTTTTTGTAGGAGAAGAATTTTTCTCAACACCAGTCCCCCTCGTGAAATTCTCTAGGACGGACTTTTTTGTTGTAGGCTCGCATCATTCTTTTCTGGTACATTTGACCATGCTGAATAGCCTTTAGCCTTTTTCCCTCTATCAAGTTCAACTGATCGTATCGAGATTGAACCCATTCTGCTTCATCCAGCTTTAGCTCAGTCAACACCCGGAGGGACGGGATTTCAACTTCAATGGGCAAAACTACCTCCATACCGTAAACCAAGGAGAAAGGCGTTGCCCCGGTGGAGGTCTTGATTGACGTTCGATAAGTAAGGAGGGCAAACGGTAATTTCTCATGCCAGTCTCTGTAAGTCTCAGTCATTTTCCCCATAATCTTCTTTATATTTTTATTGGCCGCTTCCACTGCACCATTCAGTTTTGGGTGATACGGCGACGAATTGTGATGTCTGATCTTGAATTGACTATAGACTTCTGCTATTGAACTATTGTTCAAGTTCAATGCATTGTTGGATATGATTCTTTCGGGCATTCCATACCGGCATATGATCTCTCTTTTCAAGAACTTGCTGACCGCTGACTTTGTAACATTAGCGTAGGAAACAGCTTCTACCCATTTGGTAAAGTAGTCAATAACCACAAATATGAAATGATGCCCATTTGAAGCCTTTGGCGATATTGGCCCAATGACATCCATACCCCACATGGAGAAGGGCCATGGAGAGGTCATGACATGAAGAGGCGAAGGAGGTGCATGCATTTTATCACCATAAATTTGACATTTATGGCACTTCTTGGCATAATTGATGTAATCCCCCTCTATGGTGGACCAGTAATACCCGAATCTCATAATCTATCTAGCCAACGTGAACCCACTAGCATGCGTTCTACAGATGCCCTCATGGACCTCCTTCAAGATTTTCTTAGCTTCCACGGCATCTACACATCTTAGTAGCACCTGATTTTTTCCTCTCTTGTATAAGATCTCCCCATCTAAGACATAATCAATTGCTAGTGTTCTCAGAGTCCTCTTATCATTCTCAGTTGCCTGGCTAGGATACTCACGATTCTTTACATATCGTAGTATATCTGATACCAAGGACTATCATCCCTTTCTCACTCTTCAATATTATAACAATGGGTCGGGCCCTCATAGATGCTCATCTGGACAAGCTTCATGTCCTCTTGTCTGTTTACTTTGATCATGGAGGCTAGCGTAGCCAGTGCATCGGCCATCTAGTTCTCGTCTAGTGGGAGATAGCAAAAAGTAATGTCCTCAAACTATTTAATCAATTCAAGGACCAACTTTCGATAACTGACTAATTTGGGATCTCTCGTTTCCCATTCTCCTTTGAGTTGGTATATCACCAATGCCGAATCCCCATAGACCTCTAGTACTTTAATTTCACGCTCTATAGCTGCATGAATGCCCATGATACATGCTTCGTATTCTGCCATATTATTTGTACAGTCAAAATCCAATTTGCAAGTGAAAGGATAATAGTCACTGTTCGGGGATACTAAGACTGCCCCAATTCTATTACTCGCAACGTTCGAGGCTCCATCAAAGTTTAGCTTCCAACTGTGATTTTCTTGGAGATTTTCTTCAGTAGTAGGTACATACATCAAGTCTTCATTTGGGAAATCAAAACTCAACGGCTCGTAATCTTCCAAAGCTCTACTAGCCAGAAAGTCAGCAATTGCACTCCCTTTTACAGCCTTTTGACTCACATAGACTATATCGAATTCAGATAGTAAGATCTACCATCGGGCCATCCTCCCATTCGAAGCAGTTGACTCCATCATATACTTTAAAGGGTCTAACTTTGAAATTAGCCAAGTCGTATGGTATAACATATACTGTCTTAATCTCCGAGTTGTCCAAACTAGGGCACAACACAACTTCTCAACAGGCGAATATCTCATTCACAGTCAGTGAATTTCTTACTGAGATAATATATCGCCTTTTCTTTCCTTCCCGTTTCATCATGTTGCCCAGCACACACCCCATGGAATTATCAAACACTGTTAGATACAATATCAGCGGCCTATCCGGGATAGGTGGTAACAGCACTGGAGTATTAGACAAATACTGTTTCATCATATTAAAAGCTTTCTCGCATTCCTCATCCCAGGTACCAGGAATATATTTCTTCAGAAGACGAAATATGGGGTCATATTTCTCGGTCAATTGTGAGATGAACCTAGCGATGTAATTCAGTCTTCCTAGAAAGCCCCGAACTTCTTTCTGAGTGCGAGGTGGAGGTAAATCTCGTATTGCCTTGACTTTGTCTGGGTCAATCTCGATTCCCTTGTCACTGACTATGAAGCCTAGCAATTTTCCTAACCTGGCCCCAAAAGTGCATTTCACTGGATTAAGCTTGAGCTGGAACTTCCTTAATCTTAAGAATAATTTTCTTAGGACCCGCACATACTCCTCCTCCGTTCTAGATTTTGTGATCATATCGTCAACGTAAACCTCGATTTCCCTGTGCATCATGTCATGGAACAAGGCTACCATGGCTCTTTGGTATGTCACTCCTGCATTCTTTAGTCCGAACGGCATCACCTTATAGCAAAACACCCCCCATAGCGTAATGAACGTAGTCTTTCTCATGTCTTCGAAATGCATCTTTATCTGATTGTATCCAGAGAAACCATCCATAAAGGAAAATGGTGAATAGCCTGTCGTATTATCTACCAATGTGTCAATGTGAGGCAACGGGAAATTGTCTTTTGGACTAGCCTTGTTCAAATCTCTGTAATCCACACACATCCGAACTTTCCCATATTTCTTAGGAACCGGTACAATGTTGGCCACCCACTCAGAATACTTGACCTCTTGTAGAAAATCGGCATCAAACTGCTTTCTGACCTCCTCTTTTATCTTTAACACGATATCAGACCTCATCCTCCTAAGCTTTTGCAATCTTCTCTTATAGGAAGGCAATGAACTACAATGTCAGTACTTAACCCAGGCATATCTTGGTATGACCACGCAAAGACATCTTTGAATTCTTGGAGTAATCCGATGAGGTCCTGTCTTATTTTTACAGAGATATCAGATCCGATCTTCACATTTTTTCCTTTCTCCAAGCTGACAATTTCTATTGATTCCTTATGAGGTAGGATTTGCTTTTCTGCCCATTCTACCATCTTCAACAGGTCAGGAGATAGACCACAGTCTTTGTTATCTTCAAAATCATGCGACCCCTCTAAACACATGCCTCGTTCAAAAGGAGATTCTGAATTTGTAAGAGCGACACTCATATCATTAATATCGAGGGACCTGTTATAGGTATGGAAAACAATATGGATTCAGGAATAATTATCTGTGCAATATAGTCATGAATGAGATGCATGGATAACTTGAAAGAAAATTTAAAACAACTGCTCATATGGAAAGAAAATTTGCTCCAAAAGGATTGCAAAGATGTTTTATTTAAATAACGATGTTTGGACATGAGCCTATTTCACAAAGGAATCTTTATTGCTTCCAGGCTAAAAGCGATGAGGGTGTTCTAGACGTTACTCTGAGGAAGTCCTAAAAACTACATGTATCTCTTCTGCAGTCCAATTGTTTAGCACACTTCCTAGATCGTAAGGGCGGATATCCAACAAAGTTCCTCCCTCCGATGATTCTTCACACACGGCATGAATACTTCCCAACTTTGTATTAATACTTCTGCTTCTTGGCCCTCCTTGATAAATAAATCCTCCCGATACAAAAGTCTTGGATAGGTGAGGAAAGATCATAGGTTCCTATTTAACTTCATCACCTGTCAAACGAGCCCTTCTTCTTTCTCACTTCTTCTCTTGCTCCATCCTCCTTTGCCTAGCATCTGGCTTGTAACCTAAGCCAAAACGGTCATTCTTGTCCTTCAACACTGGGGCTTCAACTCGACCCTGAAGATATCTCCCTAATCCTTTCCTCGGTAAAGCTTCTTTTCCAACTATTAACTGTAGACCCATCTTCGTGGTCTTTGATATTCTCGGCATCGGGATCTTGTTTCCCTCGGTAATAAATGTAGTGTTCACGAACTCTAAAGACCGGAAAGAACATTCAACTCCATCCTCACTTGTCTCTAACTACGGCATATCATTGGCTATCGCCGCGATGATATCCTCCTCACCGTTTATCGTCACTAGCCGACCTTCTGACACTAGCTTTAACTTTTGATGTAGCGATGACGGTACCGCTCCTGTGGAATGTATCCATGGCCTTCCTAATAGACAATTATAGGAAGGCTTGATATCCATTACTAGGAAGTCCACCTCATAGATGGTTGGACCAATTAAGAAGGGTATATCAATTCTCCCCATGACCCTTCTTTCAGTGCCATCAAATGCTCTCACTACATTCTGGCACGACTTCATATGCGAGCTATCCACAGGTAGCCTGTTGAGTGTGGATAGGGGCAATATATTCAATACCGATCTGTTGTCTACCAGAACTCTCGGTAATGTGTACCCTTTGCACCTGGTGGTAATGTACAAGGCTCTAGTAGATCCCATACCCCCAGGTGGTATCGTTAAAAAAATAAAGTTATCAGCGCTTATATTACCGACCAGTCGATCTAGTTTGTTGACTGAAATATTGTCGGCCACATAAGTCTCGTTTAGTACCTTCAACAGCGTATTTCGATGCCCCTTCGAGCTCAGAAGTAAAGCTAGCACAGATATGCAAGCTCGTTGTTTGTGCAACTGCTCTACAGCACTGTACTCACTATGCTTCAGGAATTTTAAAAACTCTCTAGCTTCCTCCTCTTTTATTGGCCCATTAACCAATAACTCAAGTTTGACCGCATTCTCCTTCTTTTCAGCCGAAGCTTCTTCTTTGGTTAGCTCTACTCGAGCCTTCATCTGATCGTAGCGCTTTCCACTACGAGTATAGGAACCCTTATCCTGATCCTCCTTACTGATTACATCCTCTTTCCCTGGGATTGTCACATTACAATCGTAATTCTAGGAAACCTTCCTGTTATCCTTATAAGTAAAAACGGAAGGTTTCTGAATGATAACCTTCAGTGTTACTCGTGCTCCAGCCTCACTATTCTTAGGCCGCGAAATAATAACCACAGGATAGTTAGCCTTTGGAACTTCCAATGCCGACTCTGACACGCATACATGACTCTCCTCTTGAACTCCTTCCTAGAATTCCATCTCCTTATTATCCATCATACACTGTACCATGGCTCTGAACTCCACACAGTCTTGGATTTCATGCCCCATTTCATGGTGGAACTCACAGTAATTCCCCCTCTTTTGGAAACCTCCTTCTGAGATGATCAACCCTCTTTTCACCATCTCCTTCCAGACCAAGCTCAAAGGAGTTTTTATCCGCAATGTCTGCCTTAATTCTTCTATTTTCGCTCATCATATTCACCCCACTATCAATGTGGTTTGGAAATGGATTTTCTGTACTGGTCGAATCATCAAATTTGACAACACCCATATCGATGAGCTTTTCTACCAATTTCTTAAAGACAGTATAATTTTCTATGGAATGCCTCGTAATTCCTGCATGATAGCCGTATTGTGCATTCGCGTCATACCATTTGGGATACGGGGGTTGTAAGGGCTTTAAATAGGAAGGAGAAACCACATGTGCATCAAACAAAATCTTACACAGCTCCCTATACGACATCAGAATTGGCGTAAATTGGGGCCTCTCGATGTTTTATCTTACACTAACTTCCTGTCTTGATGAGCTTTGTTGGTTAGCAGCCGCCTTTCTTGGCTGATTCACCGTTATTGACTTCGAGTAACCCTTGTTGTATACACTCGTGTTGTTCACCTCGTTCTCCTTCTTCTTCGAGGCCGATCTTCTGTTGCTCTCTCCTGCATCGATCCTTCCACTCCTTATGGCATTCTCGATCATCTCACCATTCATGACTATGTCAGGAAAGCTTTTTGTGGCGCTCCCTAACATATGTGTAATGAATGGTACCTTCAGTGTGTTAATGAACAGTATAGTCATTTCTTTTTCCAAGAGCGGTGGCTGAACTTGGACCGCGACTTCCCTCCACCTTTGTGCATACTGCCTAAAACTTTCGTTCGGCTTCTTCTCCATATTTTGAAGGGTGATTCTATCAGGAGCCATGTCTGCTACATGACTATACTGTTTCATGAATGCTTATGCCAAATCCCTGCATGAACCAATCGTGGTACAACTCAATAACTGGTTATTGTTAACATATCTGGCCATTCGCCTGTAGAATATGGTGATATGAGCCTCTGGGCAACTTGTCCCATTATACTTTTTGAATTCTGGCATCTTAAACTTATGAGGGAGTACTAAATCTGGGACTAAACTCAGCTCTTTAGCGTCAATCCCATGATAGCTTTCAGTGGTCTCCATCGCCCTAAACTTCTCTTCGAGCCATTTGCACCTTTCTTCCAACTGCTTTGGTAACTCTTTCTTTATTTTTTCTTTTTCAGCCACTTCATCAAAGTCAGGAATGGCAGAGTTAGCAGGGTGGTTTCCAGGGTTAGAGCCTGATCCAGCTTGGAAGTTTGAGGCACCGGCCTGGAAATACTGAGGCCTGATTGTGACAGTTGATTTGTACGGGTATACTTCAGCTTAGGTTCGCACATGCGGAGGAGTGAAATCTGGAGGATAGAGAGGTTCATCATCATTTCCTTCTTCGACATTTGCCATGGGGCCCTTTCCTTTATCACTTCCCCCAATTATTAGTTGTGTTAATTTCGCCATCATATTATTTTAGGATTCCTGCATCTTCTCCGACATATCCTGTTGCATCTTGTCCAACCTCTCTTGCACTTGTAACTGAAGTCGATCTTGCATCTCCTTCTGATATTGTTCGAGCTTTTCCAATCTCTGATCCATGTCTTTTGGCTTTGCTCGAGTGCCGTATCAGTGTTTGGTTGGTTGGTTGGTTTCCAGGTTAACTGAAGAATGATTTTAATCAGAACCCTTTTAACAATTTAATGCATGTAAATGAAAATGAATGCAAAAAGGCGTCAATTATAATTTCAACTACTTTCAAAAACTTTATTAGAAAACAAATCTCTTTACATAGAATGGACGACAAATATGACTTTGCCCTAATACTTAAGACCTTGATCTTTTTAAGCAACGAAGCTAATTATTGTCCTCGGTCCGACTCCAATTCATACTTCACACTCAACGTGTCAGCCTGCACTGCCAAAGTTTGTAGGTGATCTGCTACTTCTTGAATCTGAACCACAGCTTCTCCCATAACACGATCTCTATTTCTGACTTGATTCTGGAAATAATGAAGTTGCTCATTCTGACGACCTTCCTTTGTCTCTAAATGCTCAATCCGAACCTCACAATCTCGCAATGCTGCTTTTAACCCCTCTATTTTACTCTTCATCTCTTCAATCTTGCTCAGACTTGCTTTCAGCTCTATTACAGAGTTTCGACTTCTATGCTGACGAAGAGACCCTTCTAACTCAACTACTTTTTCATTTAATCTGCCTTTTTCCCTTTGGCTTTCTGACAAGCTCTTCTCTAAGACTTCATTTCGTGTTTGTACCTCTTGAAATTTTCTTTCCCACCGGTTTGACTTGTTTCTTTCTTCTCAAATTTCTTCACGCCACTGCTCTGAAGTTTTCCTAAGCCCGGCAGTTCTCACCGACAGACGCAACTTCTTGTAATCCGTCTTCAAGCTATCTAGTTCTTCCTCGGCGTTATTCTTTCCCTTCCTTAGTTTATCAACTTCGAGCTTCTGAACATCCACATCCAGTCTCAAATTCATCTTTTCTTCCCCCATTTTCTCTATTTTCTTCTCTAATTCTGCATTTCTTCTTTCAATGTCTTGCTTTATGATTTTTAGCTCAGAAGGGACAACCCTAAATGCTCCTCTATCGACTGACTATTTTCTAAACTCGGCCCAGGAACGTTGTCATTAATCCTCCTAACCCACCATTTGTTATACTCAGGAGTTGTCATCGAACCCACAGCTAATCTCTTTATTCGGCGAGTCTAATTCCATGCGTTGGCCATCTCACGAGCATTCTTTTTGTAACCATCATCCTTATACGAGAATTCACACTCGGCCAATCCCTGGGTTGCAGGCACAAACTGCCTTGACCTGTATTGCATTAGCGCTAGCAATGGGGCATAACCAACAGCTCCCCAAATTCCAAGTAAATGAACCCAGTCAAAATCACCACACCGATACAGGATCTCATTTGGAAACAACCACGGAGCTCTCCACTCGATATCCTCCTCTTACAGACCCTGAAATATTGCCATCCATTTCTCTTCCTAGATGTCATCTCTCCTTGGCGTAGCTGCTATCTCCTTCAATGGTGAATAATCTTCAGAGAAAACCCGATATGAAACTTTATCAACCTTTCAAAAGTGACTGTGGAACCATGCAAGTAGGAGCTGCGCACGTCCAATGAATCTACCCTCTCCTGCTCTCCGGCACGCATTCAGTGACCTGAAGGTTTCTGCCAAGATTACTGGAACTGGTGTAACTCTCTTATCAAGCCGATCAAATAAGTCAGTGACCGCTTCGTCAACATGTCCCAAAGTCTTAGGAAACACAACCAAACCATATATACTTAAAGCAAAGATATCCACCTTCTTCCTCGCATCTGGGTGTGCTAAAATGAGGTCCTTCAAATTTTTCCAAGGAATGCACCTACTATCCCCCTTTTGCTTGATCCGAGCTGTAACCCACTGCTCACTCATCCCCGTTATATTTATCAGCTTCCTCAAAAAGGTCGGTACATTAATCGTTTTCAAATAGATTCTATCTACTTGAATCCTCGAACACTGAAGTAAAGCCACGTATTCTTCTATTATAGACACCAAATCAACCTTCCCGAACGTGAAACAACTATAAGTCGGATTCCAAAATTGGGCAAGAGCTCGAAACAGACGCTTGTCTACCTTCATATTAAGTAAATAAGGCAAATCCCCATAACTTGAATAGAATAACTGTCTAACCTCATTATTCCACTGATCCCAAATCTCCGGGTGAAGTCCCATAATTCTGATACGTATCCCTCGGCCAAACTATCACCTTTTCGTGCTGCGTCATCTCAGCCCAAGTTCGGACAGCCGCATTATCCTCCACTCTATCAAGAAACCCATCTCCCATGATAAAATTTTCTATCTAGCAACCGAAAATGAACCAACGCCTTTTATAATGATATGCCATGTAATTGTAATGCCATGCAATCAAAGTAAAACACAAAAAGTCAGTAGCCATTAAATATAATACAACCAAGAAGTAATAAAAACTCTTAATTTAGGAGTCTCTAAGGTTCAGAGTGACTCAACCTAGGGTGAGTTCCTAAGGTTCACTATATGAGGTTTGGCTTCTAAAGCAAAGGTACCTGAACCAACAGATTCCTCGATCTTTACCCATTATAGGCTCATATAGACCAAGTTCAATTCAGGGGAATACATTTCCCTATGGCTGCACGGAGATGAAAATCTCACGAAGACATAGGTACAGATGTATCCCGAAAGTGATCCACTACCCTGCACGGAGGTGAAAACCTCACGAAGGACTAGTTTCTCGCTCCCACTTAAAGGGGGAAATTAACCAACTTATGAAATGCAGAATGCAAATAAACTAGCAAATTAACCAAGCATATGATTATGAAAACAGATGAATGCAAAAGGGGAAACCATGAGTTTTAAAACAGAATTTGAGTTTTCCGACAAAAAGACAAAAATTAATCAATTTATGGCTCGACTCTCTAAAATGTCCCCAGTGGGATCGCCAAGCTGTCGAAACCGTTTTTTGAAAACAAAAAAAAATTAGTTGTCGACGTTAAAAATAAAAAACTAGAGTCGCCACCGATCCTTTATTGAGGTGTGATCGGCTCACATTAAAAATTATTTTGGTCTACAAAATTTGAGAAAACAGGTTCGGGAGTCAGTTACGCACGAGGAAGGGTTAGCACCCTCGGAATGCCCAAAATCGGTACCGAATTGATTGTTTAATGTCTTGGTGTCGAAAATTTGAAAAGATTTTAGAAGAAAACTTTTTAACTTGCATGAATCAAAATTTTAAAACATTCTTATTTCAAAGAAATAAAACACCACACCAGTGAGTTAGGGCGTAATATTTTTAAATCTTCAAAATACCGTATATTGCCTCTTGCCTTAAAATTTCTTATTTCGAGATAAAATGTCATGACAAGTAAGTTAGGACCCGACATTTTAAATTCCCGAGAATAAGCTTTTATTTGAAATTTGTGATTTTACTGCGAAATGAATACTCGGCTTTCTAAATTCATCGAAAAATAATCGCAATCCAGTAAATTAGGACACGATCTTTCTCGAGAATCATGAATGCCAAATATTTTGGAAATTTATAAAATATGATGATTTTAATGCTTTGACGCAACTAAAATATTTATTTTCTAAAAAGTATGTTAAAAAGTTAATGTATAACATGAAACAGATACTTTAATTTTAAGCATATATGAATATGTATTTACAAAACATATACAAGTACAATACACAAGTAAATTTGAAAATATGTGTACGCATATATTTAACACACATATACAAGGATACGTATAAAAATAGAATGAATTATGTCAATCAAAAACTAAATAAAAAATGCAAGTATGTGTATTTGAGAATCGTGAAAATAACATAAAATATAAAATTATGTATATATAGATATGTAATAAAAAATGTGTATTTTGAATTGTAAAATATGAAAACGTGTGTATTTTAAAATGTGTATGTATACACATATATATCCATTTTGCAAAAAAAAAATGAAAAATAATATATATATAAAACGTACGTATTTGCTTATGTATATAAAAAAAATTGAAACCAAAATATGGAAGTATATATGTGTGTATATAAAAGTTAGGAAATAGAAAAAAAAATTATGCATGTATAAAATAGATGCGTATTTATAAATATTTTATATTAAAAATATGCTTATATATATTATATAAAAATATGCGTATTTATATGTATAGAAAATACAATAGTAATACTGATAGTAAATAATATAATAATAACAAGGGTATAATGATAATATCACAATAATAATAATAAAAATAACTAAAATGGACTAAATTGAATTAAAACGAGAAAGGTGGGGCAGATTTGAAATAAATTTGAAGATAGGACTAAATTGAATGCGTACACAACAGTGGAGGATCGAAAAGGATATTATTCCCGCCTTCAAGAGTGCTGCGCAATGAGGGACCAAATTGAAAAAGCAATAAAGTGTGCGGTAAAATTTAAAAGACTTAAGAAATCTAATTAAAAACACTGCAAAAATAAGGGGGACCAAACGCGCAATTAGACCACTTAAGGTCAGAATGCGCGGAACCCCCTCTCCCCAAACGGCACCGTTTTGTTTCTGCTTTAAGGGTTTTTTTTAAAAAAAAAAAGAACTAGAAGAAAGAGTCAGATTCTTTCTTCTTTCTGAAAAAAATTTTTAGGGTTCCTTCAAACCTTTGTGCACCGCCGTTCCCCTTTTGCGGCAAGGCTCCGATTGCGACGGAGATGGCCACAACTCGACGGGTTCGGCGTAAAGGTAAGTTTTCTCCCTTTCTTTCCTTTATATTTTAAGTTAAAAAAATAATAAAATAAAAACTAAATGAATAAACAAATAACACAAACACCCACAAAATAAACTAAAAGTAAAAAAAATCACCTCTGTAAAGAACTTTGTATTTCTTTTAAATCTTTCTTTATTTTCTAGTCTCTTTTTTTTCTCTCTTTTTCTCTGTATTTTCTTATATATTTTTTACAAAGTAAAAATATGGCTTTATATAGCTCAAAACTAACTTCTTTTCCACTATATTTTTGCTGATGGACTCTCTGAATCCGTGTTTGTAGGCGTTCGTGGAGCGCACGTGGAGGATCGGCCCCGAGACGTGCGATGGCTGGAGGCTTTGCTGGAGGCGGGGAGGCTGCTAGGCAAACATGCGGCTAGGGTTTTGTTTTTTTGGTTTTTTAGTTTTTCTGTGTTGGGCTATTTTAATTGGGCTTGTATTTTAAAGATTTGGGCTGTGCTTTGTTTTGTGTGGGCCTGGGCCAGTTGGGCCTATTACATCGGGAAAGCATGGTTCGCTGTTGTAGCTTCAATCTGTTCCACTACACCGCTAGGGAAGTAAGATTCGTTGTTGTAGCTTCAATATATTTAACTGCAATGTCGGGGAAGCAAGATTCGCTATTGTAGCTTCAATCTGTTTCACTGCACTGCCAGAGAAGTAAGATTCGTTGTTGTAGGTTCAATCTATTTAACTACAATGTCGGGGAAGCAAGATTCGCCGTTGCAGCTTCAATCTGTTCCACTGTACTGCCAAGGAAGTAAGATTCGCTGTTGTAGCTTCAATCTATTTAACTATAATGTCGAGGAAGCAAGATTCGATGTTGTAGCTTCAATCTGTTCCACTACACCGCCAGGGAAGTAAGATTTGCTGTTGTAGCTTCAATCTATTTAACTGCAATGTCGGGGGAAGCAAGATTCGCTGTTGTAGCTTCAATATGTTTCGCTGCGACTTCGGTGGTATAGGATCTGTGGTTTTACCAATCTGTTCTCTAGGGAACATGACCTGTAGAATCCATTGCATGAACCTATTTATGCCTAGCGATTAGAATATTATGATCGGAATGAATCAAAATCTCCTAACTAAATGTGCGTGCAAGAATGCAAAATGTCATGAAAATGATCCCTCAATATTTGAGTTGTTATTGTTCATTGTTCAATAAGGCTTTGTTGCCAACAAGTCAGAATGCTATCTTGTCCGGTTGGTAATGCTCATATCTTACTTAACCGGATTGCCCCCACTGTAATCTTCAAGGTCCAATCCACTGTAATTTTGGGACATAAAATTTGAACCATCTTCCTCCCACTGAGTATAAAATCTGTCTCTTTCCAAATCTTCTCCCACTGCAATTTAGGGATACAGGATCTGAATCTCCTTGGTCTCCTACACCATTCCCAGTGTGTTGTATCAAATGTTTATGCACAATTGTAAAACTTTCTCTTCCGAGAAACCTCTTCTTATCACTCGGTGATCATTGCTTGTTTGTTCATTGAAGCTTTGTCACCAACACGACATCTTGTCATTTTTTGTTCAATCAATGTTTAGACAACCAAAATCTGAAAGGATAGTATTAATTTAGACTTTTCCTTCTTAGATATTTCAACTTTTAAACTTGGTGTGTTTTAACAATAGTCCTGTTTCAGGTTCCTGTATTATTTAGAAGCTTTCAGAGTAATATACAAAACTTCTTTTGATTGAATATTATTAGTCTATTAATAATTATTTCAATGGTAAACGCATGAAAAGATTATCACAATGGACAAGATGAAATTTTATTGAGAACAAAGCTCGAGATGAATGAACTAATCAAGATAGCAAATTTTGCTAATATACGAACTGAATAAGATGAAAAAGATTATCACAATGGACAAAATGGAATTTTATTGAAAGCAAAGTTCGAGATGAATATATTAATCAAAATAACAAATTTTGCTAAGATTCAAAAATGAACAAGATGAAAACAGGTGCCCCAGATATCGCAGCATGAGCTTCTCTGCACAAGCTTTTTAAGGACTTTTCTGAGTTTGACATGGGTTTAGGAGATCTACAGTACTCTGTCGATGCCCCAAGATGTCACCTACCATTTCATGTTGATTCAGGTATAGCAAGATCACCACATGCCCCAATTTGATCAAAATTTGAGTTGCTCTGATCACATCATGTCCCATTTTGATTAAAATTTGAGCCGTCCTTTTCAGGTTTTCAGCTTAAATCCCCTTTCGTCTTTAGGCACCTTTTGCGGGTTTTTACCTTGGCCTCTCTTTTTTCTTTTTATTTTTTTATCTCTCTCTTTTTTTAATTCAAAGTGCCCTTTTACGGGTTTTCACTTTGGTCCCTTTCTTTCTTCAAGTGAAGTATTTCTTAACTGAGTCTGAGTTTACAGGGTTTGGCAAGCTTTTACCATCCATCTCACTCAAGATCAAAGCTCCTCCAAAAAAGGCTTTCTTTACAACATAAGGTCCTTCCCAATTTGGCATCCACTTTCTTCTAAAGTCCTTTTGTAGAGGAAGGATCTTTTTCAACACCAGGTCCCCCTCATGAAATTCTCTAGGACTAACCTTTTTGTTATAGGCTTGCATCATTCGGTTTTGGTACATCTGACCTAGACAAATAGCTTTTAGCCTCTTTTTTCTATCAGGTTCAGCTGATCATATCGAGATTGAATCCATTCGGCCTCATCTAACTTTAGTTCAGCTAATACTCGGAGAGAAGGGATTTCAACTTCAAGGGGTAAAATTTCCTCCATCCCATAAACCAGAGAAAAAGGTGTTGCCCCGGTAGAAGTCCTAATAGATGTCTGATATGCAATGATGGCGAAAGGTAATTTCTCATGCCAGTCTTTGTAGGGTTCAGTCATTTTCCCTACAATTTTCTTGATATTTTTGTTAGCTGCTTCCACGGCACCATTCATTTTTGGGCAATACGGTGATGAATTATGGTGTCTGATCTTGAACTAACTACAAACTTCTGCTATTAAGCTGTTGTTCAAATTTAGTGCATTGTCAGATATAATTCTTTCAAGCATCCCATATCGACATATAATCTATTTTTTCAAAAACTTGCTAACTGCTGACTTCGTGACGTTAGCATATGAAGCAGCTTCCACCGATTTAGTGAAATAGTCAATAACCACAAAGATGAAATGATGTCCATTAGAAGCCTTTGGTGATATTGGCCCGATGACATCCATCCCCCACATGGAGAAAGACCATAGAGAAGTCATAACATGAAGAGGTGAAAGAGGTGCATGCATTTTGTCGCCATAAATTTGGCATTTATGGCACTTCTTGGCATAATTAATGCAATCTCTTTCCATTGTGGACCAATAGTACCCGAATCTCATAATCTGTTTGGCCATCTTGAAGCCGTTGGCGTGCGTTCCACAGATACCTTCATGGACTTCTTTCAAGATTTTCTTGGCTTCCACAGCATCCACGCACCTCAACAATACTTGATTCTTTCCTCTCTTATACAAAATCTCTCCATCTAGGATATAATCAATCACCAGTCTCCTCAATGTCCTCTTATCATTTTTCGTTGCATGGTCGGGGTACTCACGATTCTTTACATATCGCAGTATGTCTTGATACCATGGATGGTTATCGTTTTCCTCTTCCTCAATATTGTAGCAAGGAGCTAGAGTCTCATAAATGCTGATTTGAATAGGCTTCATGTCTTCTGATTTGTTCACTTTGATCATAGAGGCTAGAGTGGGTAAAGCATCAGCTATCTGATTTTCGTCTTGTGGGATATAATGAAAAGTGATACTGTCAAACTCCTCAATCAATTCCAGAACCAATTTCTGATAGCGGATTAACTTTGGGTCTCTCGTTTCCCATTCTCCTTTGAGCTGGTATATTACCAATGCAGAGTCTCCGTATACCTCTAGCATCTTAATTTTTTGCTTTATGGCTGCCCGGATGCCCATAATGGCAGTTTTATATTCAGCCATGTTATTGGTGCAATCAAAATCCAATTTACTGGTAAAAGGATAATGATCTCCATTAGGGGACACAAGGACTACCCCAATTCCATTACCTACATCATTCGAAGCTCTATCAAAGTTTAGCTTCCAATGATGATTTTTCGTGGGAATCCTATTTATCAGTTGCCACATACATCAAGTCTTCATTTGGAAAATCAAAATTTAGAGGTTCATAGTCTTCTAAAGCTCTGCTGGCCAAAAATTCTGCTATTGCGCTCCCTTTGGTAGCCTTCTGATTTATGTAGACTATATCAAACTCGGAGAGTAGGATCTGCCATCTAGCCATCCTCCCGTTCAACGTAGTTGACTCCATCATATACTTTAGAAGGTCTAACTTTGAAATTAACCAAGTCGTATGATAGAGCATGTATTGCCTCAATCTCCGTGTCGTCCAGACCAGGGCACAACATAATTTTTCAATGGGTGAGTATCTTATTTCACAGTCAGTAAATTTTTTACTGAGATAGTATATCGCCTTTTCCTTCCTCTCCATTTCGTCATGCTGACCTAGCACACATCCCATGGAGTTGTCGAACACTGTTAAATACAGGATTAGTGGTTTATCTGGACTAGGTGGTGCAAACACTGGAGCATTAGACAAATACTATTTTATCTTGTCAAAAGCCTCCTGGCATTTTTCATTCCACACATCTGGATTATGTTTCTTCAGAAGACGGAATATGGGGTCACATTTATCGATCAGTTACGAAATGAACCGAGCAATATAATTCAGCCTTCCTAAGAAACCTCAAACTTTTTTCTGAGTACGTGGTAGAGGTAAATCTCGAATTACTTTGACTTTGTCTAGGTCAATTTCGATGCCTTTTTCACTGACTACAAACCCTAGAAGCTTTCCTGGCTTAGCTCCAAAGGTACATTTGGTTGGATTGAGTTTGAGTTGGAACTTTCTTAATCTTAAAAATAATTTTGTTAAGACTCGCACATGTTCTTTTTCCGTCTGAGATTTTGCAATCATATCGTCAACATATACTTCAATTTCCTTACGCATCATATCATGGAAAAAGGTCACCATGGCTCTCTGGTATGTGGTTCCCACATTTTTTAACCCGAATGGTTTTACTTTATAACAGAAAGTTCCCCATAGGGTTATGAATGTGGTTTTCCTCATATCTGTAGGATACATTTTAATTTGGTTATATCCCGAGAAACCGTCCATAAAGGAAAATAGTGAGTGCCCTGCCGTGTTGTCCACCAGGGTGTCAATGTGAGGAAGGGGAAAACTATCTTTCGGGCTAGCCTTATTTAAATATCTATAATCTACACACATTCGTACCTTTCCATCTTTCTTAGGGACGGGTACAATATTGGCTACCTATTCTGAGTATTTGACCACTTGTAGGAACCCAGCATCGAATTGTTTTTGAACCTCCTCCTTTAATTTTAGTACCACATCAGGCCTTATCCTCTGGAGTTTTTGCTGAACTGGCTTACAATCCTCTTTTATAGGAAGATGGTGAACTACAATATCAGTATTTAACCCCAGCATATCTTGGTATGACCATGCAAAGATATCTTTGAACTCTCGAAGTAACTCAATGAAGTCTTTTTTTGCTTCTTCAGTTATGCATGTTCCGATCTTTACCACCTTTCCCTCTTCTAGGGTAACAGTCTCCATCGTCTCCTTGTGAGGTAGGATTTGTTTCTCCGCCTGCTTTACCATCCTCAACAAGTCTGGAGATAGGTTACAATCTATGTTATCTTCAAAGTCATGAGATCCATCTGAACATATATCCCGTTCAAAAGAATTTTCCAAGTCTGTAGCAGAGTCGCTCATGTCATTGATATCTGGGGACCTGTTATGGGTATCAAAGAATATACAAAGAGTGTATGAATTTAAGAATACTTGTTTGTATTGTATTATTATGTATTAATAAAAGAATTATTTGGGAAGAAACCCATGAAGACGAAAGAATCCAAAAATGATTATTCGTACGAAAGAATGAAAGAATCTTAAAGGAATATCTTGTTTAAAAACAATTACAAAGATATATTTCATTAAAGTCACGATGTTCAGACATATGCCCATTTTTCAAAAAGTTCTCATTGTCTCTAGGCTTAAAACATCAAGTATGTTGTGAGTATTACTCTGAGAAAGCTCTAAAGACTTCTGGTATTTCTTCTGCAATCCAATTATTTAGAACACTTTTAGGTTCATAGGGATGTATATCTAACATAATCCCTTCTTCATTCGCCTCCTCATGTATGGCGTTGATGCCCTCTTCCCTTGGCACACTTCTCTCGTGATGAATGATTCCTCCCAATACAAAGGTTTCGGATATATGGTGTATTATCATGGGTTCCCATTTAATTTCCTCCCCACTTAGGCATGCCCTTCTTCTTCCTTGCCTTTTCTCTAGCTCATTCCTTCTTTGTTTTATGTCTGGCTTATATCCTAAGCCAAATAAATCTTGTTTTTCTTTCAGCATTGGTACCTCAATTCTTCCTTAGAGATACCTCTCTAATCCTCTTCCAGGTAAGGCCTTTTTTCCTACCATCAATTGTAACCCCATCTACGTTGTCTTGGATATTTTCGGCATTGGAATTTTGCTCTCCTCAGAAATAAAGGTTGCGTTCACAAACTCCAAATATCGAAAGGAGCATTCAACTGTTTCATCATTAATTTTCACGTAAGGCGCATCATTAGCTACAGCCGCTATGATATCTTTCTCGGCGTTTATTGCCACCAACCGACCCTCTGACACCAACTTCAATTTCTGGTGTAATGATGATGGTACTGCCCCGATTGAATGTATCCATGGCCTCCCTAACAAGCAGTTATAGGAGGGCTTGATATCCATTACAAGAAAATCCACCTTGTAGACAGTTGGACCGATCAGTAAGGGTATCTCAATTCTCCCCATGACATTTCTTTCTGTGCCATCGAATGCCCTAACTATATTTTGGCATGTCTTCACATGTGAACTATCCACAGGCAGCCTGTTAAGCATGGATAAGGGCAATACATTCAATGCTGATCCGTTATCTATCAGAATTCCTGGCAAGGTATACCCTTTGCATCGGGTGGTAATATGCAAAGCTTTAGTGACCCCCTTGCCTCCAGCTAGTATCTCGTCATCGTTAAAGAAAATGAAGTTATCGGCACTTATGTTATTGACCAGCCGGTCTAATTTGTTGACAGAGATGTCATTGGCCACATAGGTTTCATTCAGCACTTTCATGAACGCCCTCCGATGCATTTCAAAACTTAAGAGCAAGGCTAACACGAATATGCGGGCTGGTTGCTTATGCAATTGCTCCACAACACTATATTCGCTATGCTTCAGGAATTTGAAGAATCCCTTTGCTTCTTCCTCTTTCACTGGCTCGGTAATAGGTAACATAGGCTCAGCTATTTTTTTCTTCTTTTGCTCCGTCACTATGGCCTTTCCCTTTATCGACTCAGCTAGAGGACTTATCAAATCGTAGTGTTTCCCACTACGTATATAAGAACCCATGCCATGATCCTATTTTGCAGTACTGGCTAAAATTTCCTTTCCTTGGACAGTTGTGTTGCACTCATAGTTCCACGGGACTTTCTTGTTATCTTTGTAAGGGAAGGCTGTGGGCTTCTTAATTATTATCTTTGGCATTACTGGTACTCCCACCTCGTTGTTCCTTGGTCGTAAGATGATGACCACATGATGGTTTACTTTTGGAACTCTTGCTATTGTTTCTGACGCGCATATGCTTCCTCTTTCCTCGACTTCTTCATGGAACTCCACTTTCTTATCGTCCATCATGCCATGAACTAATGCTCTAAATTCTAAGCACTTTTGAATCTCGTGCCCCTCTTCGTGATGGAACTCATAATAATTTCTCGTTTCTCTGCATCTTCCTTCTAAACTCGAACTGATTATCCCCCTTTCTACCATTTTCCTCCAGACCCATTTCAAAGGGGTTCTTACTTCAGCAATATCTGCCTTGATTTCCTTCTCCATTATCCCACTTATCATGTTTACCCCATTATCAGCATGGTTAGGTAATGGATTTTCCACACCAAGAGAATCATCAAACTTGACAACGCCCATGTTGATCAGCCTTTCGACCAACTTCTTGAAGGCTGTGCAATATTGTATTGAATGCCCCGTAATTCTTGCATGATAGTCGCATTGTGCATTCGCATCGTATTATTTGGGGTACAGAGGTTGTAGGGGCTTTAAGTAGAAAGGGGAAACAACGTGTGCGTCGAACAAGCTTTGATACAATTCCCTATATGGCATTAGAATTGGCGTAAACTGGGGCCTCTCAGTATTTTGTCTTGCGCCTGACTCTTGTCTTGATGAACCCTGTTGGTTAGTAGCCACCTTTCTCAGTTGGTTCACCGTGATTGATTTTGAGTAACCCTGGTTATAGGTGCTCATGTTGTTCACCTCATTTTCTTTTTTCTTCGGAGTCGCCCTTCAGTTACTTTCTCCAACCTCGATCTTCCCACTCATTATGGCATTTTCAATCATTTCTCCATTCATAACTATGTCAGAGAAGCTTTTCGTGGCACTTCCCAACATATGTGTGATAAATGATGCCTTCAGTGTGTTAATGAATAGCATTAACCTCCCTCCAACTTTGCGCGTATTGCCTAAAACCTTCTTTAGACTTTTTCTTCATATTTTGCAGGGTGATTCTATCAGGGTCCATATCTGCTACATGACTGTATTGCTTCATAAATGCTTGTGCTAAGTCCCTCTATGAACTAATCTTGGTACGGCTTAATTGATTGTACCACTTAGATGCTGCCCCTGTGAGGCTATCTTGAAAGCAATGTATAAGCAGTTGGTCGTTGTTAACGTATCCAGTCATACGTCTACAAAACATGGTAATATGAGCTTAAGGGCAACTGGTCCCATTGTATTTATCAAATTTTGACATTTTGAACTTATGGGGGAATAACAAATTCGGGACCAAACTTAAATTTTTAACATCAATCCCCTGGTAATTCTTACTACTTTCCATAGCCTTGAACTTTTCTTCGAGCCATTTACATCTTTCCTCCAGCTGTTTTGGCAATTCTTCCTTCGTTTTCTCCTTCTCAGCCACTTCGTTAAAATCGGGGACAATATGATTAGTAGGGTTTTCTCCGGAGTTAAAACCTAATCCGGTTTGGAAGTTCATTGGCATTGAGGTGCCAGCTTAAAACTGTTGAGGCCTAATTGTGAGAAAGGACCTGCATGGGTGTTCCTCAACTTGGGGCTGTACATGTGGAGGAGTAAAGCCTGGAGGGTAGAGGGGTCCATCATTATCTCTTTCTTCAATATTAACCATGGGGTCCTTTCCTTTGTCATTTCCCTCAGCCAATAGCTGTGTTAACTGAGTCATCATATTCTTCTGGGACTCCATCATCTTTTCCGCCATATCTTGCTGAATTTTTTCTAACCGCTCCTGCATTTGGTCTTGCATCTCCTTTTGGATCTGTTCGAGCCTTTCCAATCTTTGATCCATGTTTTTTGATTTTGCCTAAGTACCGTAAGGGTGTTGTTTTTCCAGATTAATTGAAATAATTCTATTTAATTAGGGACTTTTAATGGTTGTTAATGCATATGATGCGATGTAATGCATGAAATGAATGCAAAAAAGCGTCAATTCTAATTCAATTTCATTTTGAAAACTTTACTAGAAAACAAACTTATTTACATAAGATGGATTACAGATACGACTTAGCCCTAATGCTCAGAACTCTAATCTTCCTAAGTAACGAGGCTAACTCCTGTCCCCGACTTGATTCCAATTCATACTTCACGCTCAGCATATCAGTTTGCACTACCAAAGTCTGCAGGTGATCAGCTACCTCTCGGATTTGAACCACGGCTTCTCCCATAATAAGATCTCTACTTCTAACTTGGTTCTAAAAATAGTGAAGCTATTCATTTTGATGATCTTCGTTAGCTTCTAGGTACTCAATCCGGATCTTTTCATCCGGCGAGTCTGGTTTTATGCATTGGACATTTCTCGAATTTTCTTTTTGTAACCATTACCTTTGTATGAGAATTCACACTCGGTTAGTCCATGAGTTGCGGGTATAAACTGTCTTGACCTATACTGCCTAAGCACTAGCAACGGGGTATAACCAACAGCTCCTCAAATTCCCAGTAAGGGAACCCAGTCAAAATCGCCGTATCGATACAAAATCTCATCCAGAAGTAACCACGGGGCTCTCCATTCGACGTCCTCTTCACGCAAATTCTACAGAATTACCATCCACTTCTCCTCCGAGATGTCATCCCTCCTCGGTATAGCTACTATCTCTTTCAGTGGTGAATAATTTCTTGAGAAGACCTGATACGAAACCTTATCAACCTTCTAGAAGTGACTGTAGAACCATGCGAGTAAAAGCTGCGCACATCCGATGAATCTACCTTCACCTGCTCTCCGGCAGGCATTTAGCGACCTGAATATTTCTGCCAAAATCGCTGGGACTGGTGTAACCCTCTTATCAAGTCGGTCGGTCAATTCAGTGACTGCTTCATCAATATGTCCCAAAGCCTTAGGGAATACAACTAAGCCGTATATGTTCAAAGCAAAGGCATCTACCCTCTTCTTCGTATCTGGGTGTGCTAGAATTATATCTTTCAAATTCTTCTAAGGAATACACTTGCTATCCCCCTTCTGTTGGATTCAAGCTGTAACCCACTGCTCACTCATCCCGGTTATGTTCATCAGCTTTTTTTTACGAAGGTCGGTACATTTACAGCTCTCGAGTAAACTCTATCGACTTGAATTTTTGAACATTGAAGTAAAGCTATGTATTCTTCTATCGTAGGCACTAAGTCGACTTTTTCGAACGTGAAACAACTGTAGGCAGGGTTCCAAAAATATATAAGAGCCTAAAACAGACGCTTGTCTACCTTCATATCTAGTAGATACGGTAAATCCCCGTAATTAGAATAGAATAGCTGCCTAACCTCATCATTCCACTGACCCAAAATTTCTTTCAACTCTTGCACACTGTTCTGAGTTACACTAATACGGGTAAAATCCCACAATTCTGATATATATCTCTTAGCCAAACTATCACCTTTCTCATGCTGTGTCGTTTTTGACCAAGCTTGGACGGCCGTATTACTTCCACCTTATCAAGAAATCCCTTTTTCGTGACAAGATTTCTATATAGCAACCGAATATGAACTAACGCCTTTTATGATGAAATGCCATGTAGTTGAAATGTCATACATTCAAAGTAAAACACAGAAAGTCAGTATCCGGCATAAATATACAATTCAAGATAATCCAAGAATAAAACACATATTCGAGTATCTAATAAGGCTAGGGTGTAGTTCTACCTAGGGTAAGTTCCTAAGGTTCACTACATGTAGTTTGGCTTCTAGGGCAAAGGTACTTGAATTGGCAGATTCCTCGATCATCACCCATCATAGGCTCATATAGACCGAGTTCAGTTCAGGGGAATACATTTCCCTATGGCCATGCGGAGATGAAAATCTCACGAAGACATAGATACGGATGTATCCCAGAAGCGATTCACTATCCCATACGGAGGTGAAAACCTCACAAAGGCGTAGTTTCTCACTCTCACTTAAAAGTGTAAGATCAACCGATCATGCGATGCAATATGCAGAAAGATACCAAAACTTAAACCAATACAGCAATTATAAACCACAATGATGAAGATTGTAATAAAGACGGATGAAATGCAACGAAAGGATCGTACATTTAAACCAAGTTTTTTATTTTCGACAAAAAGACAAAAAGTAACCAACTCGTGGCTTGACTCGCTTATTTTGGGTCCCCAGTAGAGTCGCCAAGTTGTTGACACCATTTTTTTAAAACGGAGTCGACTTGGATTTTGAAAACGAAAATGAAAACGGGAGTCGCCACCAATCCTTTTTCATGAGGTGTGATCGGATCACCTTGAAAAGTGGTTGTTTTAAATGATTTGATTTTATTAAAACAACGGTCTTGGTCCACGAAATTAAAAAAAATAGGTTCAGGAGTCGGTTACGTACGAGGAAGGATTAGTACCCTCGTAACTCCCAAAATTGGTACCTAGTTGATTAATTAATGTCTTAGTGTTGAAGATTGAAAACTTTAAAGAGATTTAAAATACGATCCTTTATTGAAATGTTGAAAATTTTCATGAAAAAGGCATATTTTACGTTAATCGAGAAAGAGAATTATATCCAGTAAGTTAGGACACAATGTCTTGAATTCCCAATGCGCTAATGAATGCCAAAAATTTACTTATTTAAAAGATATTTAGCTATCTCAGATTTAAAAAAGGGATCATGCCCAGTAAGTTAGGACACGATCTTTTCTTAATTCCCGAGATCATTTAAAACTTGAGAAAAAAAGGGATCATGCCCAGTAAGTTAGGACACGATCTCTTCTTAATTTCTGAGGTCGTTTAAAACTTGTTTGAAAATACTCGTATTTGGATTTATCGAGAAAATCGAAACCCCGTAAGTTAAGGTACGACTTTTTCAATTCTTAAAATACGAAGTTTAACTTATTTTAAAGTCGTGATTTCTACCTTAAATAAAGAAATAAAACACAATGTCAATATGGGTAGCAAGACAATAATAAATACGACGATGTAAACATAACGCGAGCAACCACAACAAAATAATAAATAAATAAATAAAAGATGACAAAACAATTATACATGAAATAATAAACAACTAGGGCTAAAACATTTCATAAAAATAATAATGAGCACATAAATAAATAAATAAAAGATAAAACAATAATAACAATACGAACATAAATAAAATTATAAAAGTAAAAATCTATGTATGTATATTTATATATAACAAAGTTTAAAATGAAAGAAAAGATATAAATAAGTAAATAATAATATTAATATTAATAGTAGAATAACAAATAATTTAAAGTTTTAAAAAGAAAAGATATATATATAAATAATTATATAATAATAATATATAATAAGACAAATATATTTAAAATTTAAATAAGTAAATATAAATAAAATATGGTAATAGTAATACTTTGAAGGTATAAAAGGACATAATAAATAATAAATAATAAATAATAAAATGATATAATAAGATAATTATATACACAAAGAAAAATGCATATATATATATAAAATAAAAAAATAAAGCTAAAAATAATACAAAACTAATTAACATATTAATACAATAGTAACGGATAAATAAAAGGAAAATAAAAATAATAATAATAATAATAATAATAATAGTAATAATAATATCAAATTTATTTACTTTAATAAGAAAATAACTAAAATACGAACATAGGGCTAAATTGAATTTTAAAAAATAAAATTCGGGGTCAAATCGCAAATAAATTAAAGGAGAAGGACCACGTTGAATGCGCGAATAACAAGGAAGGACCAAATGGGCAATAATATCGTCCCTCCAAAACGCACAGCTTCATTGAGGACCAAATCGAGAGAAAGATGAAATTTTGTGGAAAAATTAAAAAATAAAAAAAGATAGGACCCAATTGTAAACAACCTCAAAAGCGGAAGGACTAGGAGCGCAAATAACGCCTTTTATCTAGAAACACATGAATCCTAGATGATTCGGGTCGGGTCAGTCTGATTCAGGTCAAAACGACGTCGTTTTGGGCATTTTGGAGCTAGGTCAAAATTATGCCGTTTTAGCTCCCCATATTAGTTAAAAAGTTTCAAAAAAAATCATTTTACTCTTCCTTCTAAAAAACAACAGAAAAAAATCCTCTCTTTCCTCCCCACTCTCCAAAAAATTTGGGCCATGGGTCCGGTGAGGGCTCCGGCCGTAGCCAGTGCGCCAGCGTCGCCGTATACTACGGTCGGCGAAAATAAAAGAGTGCCCTTTTAAGTGCCTTTTCGAGAGGAGTCCAATTTTGAGGCTAGGAGCACCGAGATCTTAGCCAATCGGGCCGAAATTGAGAAGAACCTTTCGGTTCTCTCCTTTAACCACCACCAAAATAGGTAAAATCTAACCCCCTCTTTATATTTTTTTATATATTTTTGTTAAAATGTATTTGTAAAGCATAAATAAGTAAAATAAAATAGAATGAAGGTAACAAACGGATTAAAATTAACACCTTTCGAAAAATTTCTTTCTCTGCTTTTGATTCACTGAAGTCTGTCTCCAAAAAGAATATTACAGAAAAGGTTCGGCTTTTATAGCCTATTTATTTCAATTTTTGCTTGCGTGTTTGTTTCGTTTTGCAAGGTCAGAGCAGTGGAGCCGGTGGCGACGTGACCGTGACAGGTGGAGCAGGTGGCGCGACGTCAGAAGGCGGCGACAGCAGAAGTCCAAAAGTCAGCAGATGCGGCGCTAGGGTTTCAAACTTTTTGAAACCCTAGCTTGACTGTTGGGTTTGGGACTTTGGGCCAATTAGGTTATTGGGCCTTTTGGACCACACGGGTTTTGGGTTGGGTAGTAGTTTTTTTTGGTCTTGGGTAATTGGGCTTTGCTGTAATGGTTGGTTTGGGCTTGGGCTTTGTTTTTTATTTGGGCCCTATCAGGCCTGTTGTAATTTAAACTTATGGACTATTTTTATTATTTGGTTTGGTCTAGGTCTATTTGGGTTTTGGGCCCCGGGTCAAAATTGGACTTGTACAAGGACGACATAAATATACTAGATTGAGTCAAATCTAATAGGGGAATCCATAGATCGAGTTAATGCGATAATAGGAGTTTTAATTAGAAAGAAATTTCAATTAATCAACCTAGAGTCAGTTGCTCTTAGTCTTGAAGAAAGATATTAGCATAATTTAGGGATTTCTACGGATCAAGATACTAAGTGAAGAAATTGCGTTATATATATTGATAATGACAGATGAAGTCTGGGTGGATTTTTTCTTAGGTATTGTCTCGCTTCTTGATTGTTAATAATTTATTTTACTGATTTGTTCTTTGTTGCGTTCTTTAGTTAATTGATTTAGTTTATCTTAGTTTTAATCAATCACTCCAATTTATCGGTTATAGAATAAAAAGATGGTAATTACTAGTACTTTTAGTCTTCGCGGGAACGATATCTTTGCTCACCGTAGCTATACTATTAATTGATAGGTGCACTTGTCTTAGTCAAATTTTTAGTTGGTTACGACTACATCATTAAGAAGTTAAAGAAGTGTTTTTTTAGGGGGGTTGAAACTATGGTTAGAAGATTTGTGAAATTGAGAAGGTAAAAAAGTGTTTTTTTTTTTTGGGGTGTGGGTTAAAACTATAATTAGAAGATTTATAAAATTAAGAAGCTAAAGAAATGTTTTATTGGGAGGGGGTTTGAAACTATGGTTAGAAGATTTTTGAAATTTAGAAGCTAAAGAAGTGTTTTTTTTTTTTTTTTTGGTGGGGGAAGGGTTGAAGCTATGGTTAAAAGAGTTGTGAAAATGAGAAGCTAAAGAAGTATTTTTTTTTTTTTGGTGGGGGGAAGGATTGAAACTATGGTTAAAAGAGTTATGAAATTGAGAAGATAAATAACTGTTTTTTTAGGGGTTGAAACCATGGTTAGAAGATTTGTGAAATTAAGAATCTAAAGAATTGTTTCTTTGTGGGGAGGGTTGAAACTATGGTTAAAAGAGTTGTGAAATTGAGAAGATAAATAACTGTTTTTTAGGGGGGTTGAAACTATAGTTAGAAAATTTTTGAAATTAAGAAGTTAAAGAATTATTTTTTTTGGGTGAAACTATGGTTAAAAGAGTTGTAAAATTGAGAGACTAAAGAACTATATTTTTTTTTGGGGGGGGGGGGGGGGGAGGGCTTGAAACTATGGTTAAAAGAGTTGTGAAATTAATAAACAAAAAAAGTATGTTTTTTTGGGTGAAACTATAGTTAGAAGATTTATTAAATTAAGAAGTTGAAGAAATAATTTTTTTTTTTGGTGAAACTATGGTTAAAAGAACTGTTTCTTTATTTGGGTGGTTAAAACTATGATTAATAGATTTGTGAAATTAAGAAGTTAAAGAAGTGTTCTTTTGTGAAACTATAGTTAGACGATTTATTAATTGAGAAGCTAAAGAAGTGTTTTTTTTTTTTAGGAGTTGAAACTATAATTAAAAGAGTTGTGAAATTGAGAACCTAAAAAGGTTTTTATTGTTTTGGTGAAATTATGTTTAGAATATTTTTGAAACTATGGTTAAAAGATTTCACTACTAAAAAAGCTAAAGAAGTGTTTTTTTAGTAGGGTTGAAACTATTGTTAGAAGATTTTTGAAATTTAGAAGCTAAAAAAGTATGTTTTTTAGGAGAAAGATTGAAACTATTGTTTGAAAGACTTGTTAAATTAAAAAGCTAAAGAAGTATTTTTTTTTTTTAAGAGTGAAACTATTGTTAAAACAATTATGAAATTAAGAAGATAAAAAATTGTTTTTTTTACGGGGAACTATTGTTAAAAGTGTTTTGAAATTGAAAAACTAAAAAACGATTTTCTTTGGGGTGGTGGTTGAAACTATAGTTAGAGGATTTGTGAAATTAAGAAGCTAAAAAAGTGTTTTTTTTTTTTTTTGTGAAACTATGGTTAGAAGATTTATGAAATTGAGAAGCTAAAGATGTGATTTTTTTAGGGGGGTTGAAACTATTATTAGAAGATTTGTCAAATTAAGAAGCTGAAGTGCTTTTTTTTTTGTTGAAACTATGGTTAAAAAAGTTGTGAAATTGAGAAGCAAAAGAACTAATTTTTTGGGTTAAAACTATTGTTAGAAGATTTGTGAAATTAAGAAACTAAAGAAGTATTTTTCTGTGAGGGAAGGGGTGAAACTATGGTTAAAAGACTTGTAAAATTAAGAAACTAAAGAACTGGTTTTTTGGGGTGAGGGTTGAAATTTGGTTAGAATTTTTGCAAAATTGAGAGGCTAAATAAGTTTTTTTTTTTTTTTTGCGAGGGGGTGTTGAAACTATGGTTAAAAAAATCGTAAATTGAGAAGCTAAAGAAGTGTTTTTTTGGGTGGGGGGTGAAACTATTGTTAGAAGATTTATGAAATTAAGAAGTTAAATAAATGTTTTTTTTTGTGAAACTATAGTTAGAAAATTTATGAAATTTAGAAGTTAAAAAAGTTTTTTTTTTTTTTTTGGGAGGGGATTGAAACTATGGTCAAAAGAGTTGTGAAATTGAGAAGAGAAATAACAATGTTTTTTTTTTGGGGGGGGGGGATTTATTGTTAAAAAAGTTGTGAAATTGAAAAGTAAAAGAACTATTTTTTTTAGGTGGTTGAAATTATAATTAGAAGATTTGTGAAATTAAGAAGCTAAAGAAGTGTTCTTTTGTCTGTTGGGGGGGGTTAAATTATGGTTAAAAGAGTTGTTAAATTGATAAGCTAAAGAAGTGTCTTTTTTTTTTTAGAAAAGAGAGTTGAAGCTATTATTAATAGGATTGTGAAATTGAAAAGCTAAAGAACTTTTTTTTTTTTGTTGGGGGTTGAAACTATGGTTAGAAAATTTGTGAAATTAAGAAGTTAAAAAAGTGTTTTTTTTTTATGGGGAATGTTGAAACTATGGTTAAAAGAGTTGTGAAATTAAGAAGTTAAAAAGTTATTTTTTTTTTGTGAAACTACAGTTAGAAGATTTATGAAATTAAGAAACTAAAGAAGTGTGTTTTTTTTAGGGGGTTGAAATTATGGTTAAAAGAGTTGTGATATTGGGAAGCTAAAAAAGTGTATTTTTTTTGGTGAAACTATAGTTAGAAGATTATAAAACTATGGTTAAAAGAGTTATAAAACTATGGTTAGAAGATTTGTTTAATTAAGATAAAGAAGTGTTGTTTTTGAGGGTTAAAAATATGGTTAAAAGAGTTGTGAAATTGAGAAACAAAATAACTATATTTTTTTGGTTGAAACTATTGTTAGAAGATTTGCGAAATTAAGAAGCTAAAGAAGTTTTTTTTTATAGGGGGTAAAATTATGGTTAAAAGTAGGGGTGAGTAAAACTCGATTCGACTCGAAAAAATTGAAAAAAATTTAAATTTCGAGTTAAACGAATCGAGTTATTCGAGTTAATCGAGTTATTCGAATCAACTCGAATTTTTTTCGAATTTCGAGTTCGAATCGAGTTGAGTTTTCGAATTCGAATAACTCGAATAATTCGAATATCAAACTATAATATTTTATATTTTTACCCTAAACTCCCAAACCTTTTTACTTTTCCCTCAAAACTTTTACTCTTTCCAACTTTTCCCCAAAACTTTTACTCCCCTCCCCTCCCAACCCCCCAATCTACTCAAAATCCATTTCTCACCAAAATTTTACTCTCCCATTTACTTTTTCTCAAAATTTTACCCCCAAAAACCCTCAAAACCTTTTATTTTCCCCCACAATTTTTACTTCCTCCCACTTTTCCCCTAAAACTTTTATTCTCTTCCCATCCCACCTCCAATCTACCCCAAACCCTCCCCCTCCAATTTTTTTTTTAATATTTTCCCTCCAAAATTTTACTCCCCCTATTTGCTTTCCCTCAAACTTTTATTCCCCAAAACTTTTTATTTTCCCCCTAAACTTTGACTTCTCACCCTTTACTCTCAAATAAAAAATCAAAATTATCCAAAAAAAAATCACTAAACATAAATAGTAATAATTTTATTTATATCTACTATTTATATTATTAAATTGAATCTCACATTTTATATTATTTATATTATTGAATTGTTTAGTCATATTGAATATTTATATTAAAATTGAATTATTAATTATGCCATAAAATATTCGTGTTAAAATTTTATATTGGTATCAATTTCACATTTTATTTTTAAAATAACTTTTATTAAAAAATCATATTTTTACATTTAATATATTATTTAATTCCAAAATACATAGTGACAAGAATCTGAAGATAATTGAAACAACTAAGTAAGAAAAGAAGCTAACCAGTATATAAAAATTTAATAAATAAATTATGAGGTAATGAAAGTTAATAAAAAATTTGATTAAGGTGGACAAATTTTATTACGATGGGTGACAATGGTTACAAGGACCCAAAATTATTTTTTAAAATTTAACTCGAACAAATATATTCGATTCGATTCGATTCGATTCGATTCGATTTCCATCTCACTCGACTCGATTCGAGAAAACTTCAAATAAAGTTAAGATGATAAAATGAAATTCGAAAACTCGATTAACTCAAAAATTTTCGATTCGATTCGATTCGATTCGATTCGATCGAATGCTCACCCCTAGTTAAAAGAGTTGTGAAATTAAGAAATTAAAGAACCGTTTTATCTTTTGTGAGGGTTGAAACTATGGTTAGAAGATTTGTGAAATTAAGAAGTTAGAGATCTGTATTTTTTTTGGGGGGGGGGAGAGGGGGAGAGTTGAAATAAGCTAAAGAAATATTTTTTGTAGGAGGTGAAACTATGGTTAAAATATTTATGAAATTTAAAAGCTAAAGAAGTGTTTTTTTTGTGTTAAAGAAGTGTTTTTTTTTTTTTTGGGAGAGTTGAAGTTATGGTTAAAAGAATTATAAAAATGAGAAGCTAAAGAAAATAACAAATGATGTCAACAAAAATGATTAAGAAAATACCTACAAAATAAAAACAACTAAGCAAGAGCAAAAAGTATAAACAAAATAACTAATTAATGCTAAAGATAAAACTGTAGGAAAGGGAGGAGTATTAGTGTTGATGCACCCTTTAAGGCTTAAGTCGTAACATAATTAATTAGTATATGCTTTTCACAAGGTTTTAAGTTTGAATCTGTCTAGACGAATTTGAGGGTGAGAATCCTCAAGGATCTTGTACTTAATCAAAGAGGATAATTCTATATCATACTCACAATGCATTTCAATAAATCAGATAATTACTTTAAAAAAAAACCTTTTAACCTGATAGAGTTTGCATTTCAATCAATTTTAAAAAGTAAAACCCCATCAAGCTCTAATCGAGTTTTACACCCAATAAGGAACCTTGAGATGAATTCATGGTTAAAATAAGGAAATAAAAAAATTAGAACATTTTGAATAGCAGGCATTTGATTTGCTTGACCTCTTGAAGGTACATTATTTGCAGGTTGTCCCTGGATCAAGAAAATTCAAAAGCTTGAAACTTAGCATAATACATCGGCTTCACATAGAATCTGAAAAAAAAATCTAGAATGTTTTCACATATATACCACTGATGTGCTGCCTATAACTCCTCGCTGCTGGGGCTCGAACTGAACATTAGATGTCATGTTGCCATTTCCCAGCAAGGACTGATTCTACAATTCATTGTAATATCAATGGTAAAGGAAAGAGTAAAATGCAAATAAAAAATTATAAATGAAGTTTTGATGTTATCGTTGCATACCAGAAATGAGCCACCGGCTAAAGCTCCTAGTTGTTGATTAGGAATGCTAAGTGTTATGAGATTCTCTCTTACTGGTTGCTGCTATAAATTTCAAAATATTTAATCCCCTTCCATTACAGTATATAAACTAATCTCTAAAGTTTTTACTTAGTGACAATAACATACCGTAGATGAGATTCCTAACCCTCCAAGTCCCTGCTGCTGATCCATAATGCCATGCAGCATTGGTTGGCACTGTGGTTTTCCAAGAAAAAGGAAAGCTTGTGATTAGTAATTACGGATATAAAACATTTTTTTCGACTGTTCTTCTTTGGTAGACTCACAACAGTATAGGGTGCCATAACATACCATATTTTGGGCTCCTAATGCTTCCACTGGCTGATTTGGAGCATAAGGTATAGCGGGATTCCCCATGATTGGTTGATTCTATAATTTGACAACATTTACGTAGGATTAAGATAAGGACTATAAAATGTTCCATGTCCAGAGAAAGGTTCACTTACCAATACCATTAATGAGTTTCCAGACATCCCATTCTGCGAATTTCAGATACCTGTTAAGCATTGGCCTGCAATGCAACAAACTACCAGCATCGAGAGTAGCAGCAGTAATACTTACATGTCTGTTTGAAGATTGAACCAGAAGCAACTTTCTTTTGTTTAAATTTTGTATTTTTGTGATGTTAACAAGCTGGCATGTAGCTTGATATCTAAAGCTAGTACTTTTAGATTTGAAATTGATGGATGTAACAGCTGAATTTTTCAACTTTTCTTTTGTATTATTTTAGTTGGCAACTTGCCAAATTTGGTAGGAGCAGTTATATGTTTAGGTAACTGACTTGTTATTATTATTTTTTTGTAACTCCTTTATATTTTGAAATGAAAATGAAAGCATGGATGACTTTCTCATTCGGTTACTTGTTTTGTTCTTGGTTTTTCATTTTTGCTTGCTGTTTTGTGCTTATGTTCATAGTTGCTGCTGCCATTGTTCTAACAAATGGTAATCAGAGCATCTTATTTTTGAGGACCTCTGTTGTTTAAGTTTTTTTTGTTTCAAAATAAACTCAAAAATCGTGTTTGTCAAACCAGTTTCAGCAACATGAGCTTTGCACCTCCTACACCACCAGTTTTTGCTAGAGAAAACTACCACATTTGGGTAGTTAAAATGAAAACTTACCTCCAAGCACTTGATCTGTGGAGTGCAGTTGAAAATGATGTCGAGCCACCACCATTGAGAGCAAATCCGACCATTGCTCAAATAAGGCAGCATGGTGAGGAGCGAGCCAAGAAGCACAAAGCCATGGCCTGTCTACAAAATGGTGTGTCTGATGTGATCTTCACTCGCATCATGGCCTGTGACTCTCCTAAGCAAGCATGGGACAAGCTGAAAGAGGAGTTCATGGGATCAGACAAGACTAGGCAGCAACAAGTCATCAACCTTAGAAGAGAATTTGAAAATCTTAAGATGAAGGAGTTAGAAACTATCAAGCAATATTCTAATAGGATTATGGCTACTGTCAATAATATCAGACTCCTTAGAGAAGATTTCAGTGATAGCAGGGTTGTTGAGAAGGTTATTACCACATTACCTGAAAGGTTTGAGCCAAAAATCTCCTCATTGGAGGACTCGAGAAATCTCACAACCATTTCTTTGTCTGAGTTGGTTAACTCACTCTATGCACTTGAGCAGAGAAGAACAAGTAGGCAGGAGGAGAGTCCTGAAGGTGCTTTTCAAGCAAAGGTCAAAGAAGGCTCTAGCTCAAGTTAGAAAGCTAAGAAGCCTTGGTTTGAAAAGAGGGAAAGATCAAAGAAAGATGCTGGTAGAAGGAGGTTTCCACCATGCATTCACTGCAAGAAGACTAATCATTTGGAGAAGTATTGCTGGAACAGACCAGGCATCCAATGCAAGAGTTGCAAGCAGTATGGTCACCATGAAAATATTTGTAGAAATCAAGAAAAGGCACAAACTCTGCCAGTACAAGCCAAGACTGCTGAGGATCTTCAAGCTCAGGAGGAGCATGTCTTTACTGCCTCATGTTTTGCAACTACAAGTAAAGTCAAATGTAGTTGGCTTGTAGACAGTGGCTGCTCACATCACATGGCATCAGATGAGAGCCTGTTCAAGGACCTTGACAGGAGTTTTGCTTCAAAGGTCAGGATAGGCAATAGGAATCTGATTGAAGCTAAAGGCAGAGGTGATGTTGTGATCAACACTGGTTCAGGTAACAAGGTTATTTCAGATGTGCTCTATGTACCTGAAATAGATCAAAATCTACTTAGTGTAGGTCAGCTGGTTAAGAAAGGCTACTCTCTAGTTTTCAAGAATAATTCTTGTGTTATTAATGATATTCTTGGTAGAGAAGTTGTTTCAGCACCCATGGCAGATAGGTGTTTCATGCTGGATGTGAGCCAACTTGAGAGAAGAGCCTATAAAAGTTCAGTTGAGAATATTGGTTTATGGCATAGAAGATTTGGCCATGTCAATTTCATGTCACTCAATTTGTTGCACAAGATGAGTTTGACAGAGGACATGATTAAGGTTGATGCAAATGAGTCTGTTTGTGAAGTGTGCCAGCTTGGTAAGCAGGTCAGGTTGCCTTTTCCAATAAACCAAGCATGGAGGGCTCGAGAAAGACTTGAGTTGGTGCACTCAGATGTCTGTGGACCAATGAAGACCCTTTTACTGAATGGCAGTAAGTATTTTATACTGTTTATTGATGATCTGGCCAGATTTTGCTAGGTTTATTTCATGAAATAGAAGTCAGAAGTGTTTGAAGTTTTTGGAAAGTTCAAGGCATTGGCAGAAAATCAAATAGGCTGCAGGATTAAGGCCTTGAGGACAGACAATGGTTCTGAATACTTGTCTGAAAGATTTCAGAAGCTATGTGAGCAGGCTGGGATTCATCATCAGTTAACCACAGTGTACACTCCTCAACAAAATGGAGTGTGTGAGAGGAAGAATAGAACAGTGATGAACATGACCAGGTGTTTGTTGTTTCAAAGCAAACTTCCAAGCATTTTTTGGGCTGAAGGTGTCAACACCTCAGTGTACCTGCTCAATAGGCTGCCAACACATGCTGTGAAGGATAAAACTCATTTTGAAGCATGGTATGATCTTAAACCAACTGTTTCCCATTTAAAAGTGTTTGGTTGCATGTGTTTTGTACTTGTCCCTGCAGAAAGAAGAACTAAGCTTGAGAAGAGGTCAGTTCCAGGCATATTTGTTGGTTACAGTAGCAGCAAGAAGGGCTACAGAGTATTTGATCCCTCAACCAAGAAGATTTTGGTAAGTAGGGATGTCAAATTTGATGAAGGAAAGTTTTGGAGTCTAGATGGCTCTAACAGAAGTCAGTTTGAAGAAGAGCAAGTTGACAGCAATCTGGAATTGGCAGAAAGTGAAGTTAGTATTGCCAATGTTTATGATGCTCATGTGAGAGGAACCAGGACTATTGATGATATCTACCAGAGATGCAATGTAGCCATTGTTGAACCCTCAAGTTATGAAGAAGCTGCTAGAAGCAAGAGTTGGAAGAAGGCCATGGAGGCTGAAATCGACATGATCCACAAGACTGACACTTGGGATCTAGTGGACAGACCTGATCAGAAGAAAATAATTGGTGTCAAGTGAGTTTACAAGACCAAGTTCAATGCAGATGGCTCTCTAAACAAGCACAAGGCAAGGCTTGTGGTGAAAGGATATAGCCAACAATTTGGCATTGACTTTGAGGAAACATTTGCTCCAGTAGCAAGGCTGGACACCATAAAGCTCCTGTTTGCTTTGGCTGCACAGAAACAGTGGAAGGTCCATCAGCTTGATGTCAAGTCAGCTTTCCTGAATGGCTTCCTTAAAGAGGAAACTTATGTTGAACAGCCTGATGGATTTAAAGTCCAAAGAAAGGAGGACAAGGTTTACAAGCTGAAGAAGGCACTCTATGGACTAAAACAAGCTCCTCGAGCCTGGTATGGCAGGATAGATGCTTACCTGTCTAGGCTCAATTTCGAGAAAAGTTTGAGTGAGCCAACTTTGTTTATAAAGAAGTCCAAAGATGAGACTTTGTTGATTGTCTCAATATATGTGGATGATCTATTAGTGACTAGAAGCGGGGTCGATTTGATTCAGGAGTTCAAGAAGAATATGCAAGACATGTTTGACATGACAGACTTGGGAATCATGACTTACTTCCTTGGTATGGAAGTAGACCAGTCTGATCAAGGCATTTTTATCAGCCAGCATGCATTTGCCTTGAAAATTCTCACTAAGTTTCATATGGAAAACAGCAAACCAGTGAGCACACCATTAGCTGTGGGAGAGAAACTAAGCAGCTTTGGAGATGAAGAAAAGGTAGACGAAAAGGAGTATAGAAGCCTGATTGGTTGTTTACTTTACTTGATAGCAACCAGACCTGACCTTATGCATTCAGTTAGTCTACTGCCTAGATTCATGCACAGCTG
Source organism: Gossypium turneri (assembly GCA_008044935.1). Classification (NCBI taxonomy): domain Eukaryota; kingdom Viridiplantae; phylum Streptophyta; class Magnoliopsida; order Malvales; family Malvaceae; genus Gossypium; species Gossypium turneri. Next base: position 5,978,132 of record CP032572.1, on the reverse strand, counting down.
CAATACAACTCATTTGAAAGAAGCAAAGAGAATACTCAGGTATGTTAAAGGTACTTTGAAGTTTGGTGTAATGTTGAAGAAAGGAAGTGAGCTGAAATTAACTGGCTACTCAGATAGTGACTGGGGTGGATTTGTTGATGATATGAGAAGTACTTCAGGCTACTTCTTTACACTTGGTTCGGGAGTTTTTAGTTGGAGCTCAAAGAAGCAACAAACTGTTGCTCAGTCTACTGCTGAAGCTGAATACATAGCAGCAGCTGCAGCAGTGAATCAAGCTATTTGGCTTAGGAAGTTGCTATGTGATTTGAATGAAGAACAGCTTGAGCCTATTGAAATTATGGTGGATAACCAGTCAGCAGTTGCCATTTCCAAAAATCCTGTTTTTCATGGCAAAACCAAACATTTTAAGCTCAAGTTTTACTTTGTTCGAGAAGTTGTTCAATCCAAAGAAGTATGTCTTATACATTGCAGCTCACAAGACCAATTGGCTGACATTTTGACAAAGCCTCTTGGCACAATCAGGTTTGAATTTCTAAGAGATTCGACTGGTGTTTGTTGCCTACAGTCTAAGGAGGAGTGTTGAGCATTGACCTGCAATGCAACAAACTACCAGCATCGAGAGCAGCAGCAGTAATACTTACGTGTCTGTTTGAAGATTGAACCAGAAGCAACTTTCTTTTGTTTAAATTTTGTATTTTTGTGATGTTAACAAGCTGGCATGTAGCTTGATATCTAAAGCTAGTACTTTTAGATTTGAAATTGATGGATGTAACAGCTGAATTTTTCAGCTTTTCTTTTGTATTATTTTAGTTGGCAACTTGCCAAATTTGGTAGGAGCAGTTACATGTTTAGGTAACTGACTTGTTATTATTTTTTTTTGTGTAACTCCTTTATATTTTGAAATGAAAATGAAAGCATGGATGACTTTCTCATTCGGTTACTTGTTTTGTTCTTGGTTTTTCATTTTTGCTTGCTGTTTTGTGCTTATGTTCATAGTTGCTGCTGCCATTGTTCTAACCATACCAAGATGAATCTATTCCCAATAAAAATTAGCTTGTGTTACAAAAACTTGTAAGCGGTTTAGCACTTAAAAAGTTATAAAGGGTTAGCATGAAATTGATACCTGGATATGAGGGTAAGCAGGTGGGATTGCAGCATGCTGAGTTAAACCAGCCCCAGCAGCCAAAGGGTTGAAGCCAGAACTACTGGACGCACCACGATGACCTGCTGATACTCCTCTAGATTGATATAAGTGGTCTAGCAGTACACTATGAGCCATGGAACTGCAAATATTTATATGCTTCATTGCTGTTAATTTCTACTGCTTTTGAAGACATCATAGGATTAATCATTAGATATGCAAATTGATTCCAACGAATAATTAAAAAGATAATTAAGCAATATGCATGGGATTCAATGATAAAATCAATTCCAATGAATTGGTATTGGATTAACCTGAAAGGGCAAGTCCTGAGATCATGTTGCTGCATCAGACGGCTGGAATTCAGGTTTTGGCTTCCCCGGTTCAACACTCGGTTCCCAGCTGTACCGTTGTATGCCAATGGTGTTTGTCGACCTACTGATCTCTGCATTACCATTTTTAATTACATTAATAGAAGTTCAAAAAAAAGGTAATGGTTTGCTATAAATTATATTACCTGAGCCCTTGCTTTCCCGATTGATGTATTAGAATCATTAAGCAACTTTGCCTGCAAAAATCAAATGCAAAACATGAACAGTTGCTACTAGCTTGCTGGTTCTTGAACACAAGCAACAGCAGCCAAAAACATAACACACCTACATACACATAATATATGTATGTCTTACATATTATGTAGTATATAAGAACTCACTTTCCTATCCTTGATTTCTTGTAGGGTATTCTGCAGGTTTGTCGCACACCATTTGATTTGAGAAAGTGAAGCTTTCTTTTCATCCTCCACCTCATATTCTCTACATGAATAAAAATGCCAAATAATACATAAAATAAAGAGGAATACTGGAAAATTATAGAGGTTAGCCATTCTAGAGAGTTACTTGAGATTGGTGTGCAAGATTTCCAACTCTACTGTAGTTTTCTTGAGTTGCAGCTCCAGGTTCTGATAAATATTATATTGGTAACAGTCAAGGTTAGATTATCAAACAATAAAATGTATAAAATTGATTCAATACAAGAAGTATTATGTATATATTTACTTTGATTCTGCAAGTTGTTGATCAGCCAGGGATTGAGGACCACATAAAGAAGGTATAGGTGCAGACATCAAAAGATGAGTGAAATTTATTGTTAGAATATAATATAATCACCCTAAAGACATTGTATGAATATATATTTACTCTATATATATATATATATATGCATGTATATATATGATTTAATCACCCTAAAGAGATAACAATGAGTCGAAAAAACGTTTATATTATAGAGGATATTAATAGTGAAAAATCTGTTCATTAGGAATTGTTTTGAGAAAGTTTATAGTTTTGAATGATATTAATAGTTTAAGTATCAAACTAATATGTACAGAAGGAGGTTGCAACTTGAGTTAAAGGTTTGAGCTCAAATCATCTTCGTTTTTTAGATTGATAATCTTTTCAACTATTTGTATGATAATATCACTATTATATAAAAAAAGCATGTTTATTTGTATTAGATTAATTCAATTGGAACTAATTGGGGTCTTAAGAGAAAAATATTAAATCAATTTATTCAAGAATCAGTATGAACCGATTAAACTGTCTTTTTTTATGAATTTTTTAATAATTTATTTAATTGAACCAGACGAACTTGATTTTAAAAAAAAATTCATCTGAATTTATAGTCTGCTTTTTTCCTTTCTGAATTTTGTTTCTTTGCTTAAAAAAAAAACAGTAATAATATGTAATATAGAACAAAATGTCCCCAAAAACTACGACCACATGAACCCACAAGGTGATAATATGGTAATCATTTTCTCTATAAGAGGTAACCAAATTAATCAACATGCAATAATATAATTTTTTTTTAATTAATAAATGGCCACCGATGTTGTCTAAATCAAATTGGGTCTACAAGTTGAACTAGGATATCGATTCAGAGAATAACTTTAAAGTGATTGAATTTGAAATGGAAATGAAGCAGTTCAAACAGGTAAAAAATTAGTTGAATTAGTTTTAATATTTTTTTCATTATTTTTTTAATAATTTATATTATAAAATTGCTTGCTTGATTGAACCGATTAGACCAACAAATCGATGATTTAATTGATTCGATCACTAGTCTTGTTCTAAAAAATTTAATGGTTGCATGAAATAATGTACTCCATTTTTTAATCTTTGAAAAAGATAGTAATGATTAGAAAGTAAGTGTAGAACTAAAACCATTGAAATTGATTATAAGGTTTAGTTTGAACAAAATTGAGTTTAAAATGATAGATTTGTAATTTGAGTCAGTTGATCTAACCAGATACTATTCAATTAATGATAAGTGGGTATATTCAAACAAGGGTTTAATAGTTGAGACCTGGATAAGAATTTTTACTGTCTAGATATGAATAAGAATATTAATAATACGGAAAATATTTTTATTTTTATCCCATTTATAATTTTATATATATAAAGGAAATGCAAAGTTGTGATTAGGAATATTTAATGTTTATAATTATGTATGTAATTATAAATTGATGTTTATAATTTTTTTTATTTCTTTCGTATCTTTTCTAACTTTTTTAAAACTTTTATTTTTTAATATTTTTGAATGATTGAATTAGATAATTTTTTTTTTGGTAATTTGATTAGTTTAACCACTGAAAATATTGATTTTCTTATCTTCCTTTTCCAGATTCATAATTTTTTCAGCTATTTATATGATAGTAAACCATTATTTTCCATTAATTTTATAATTATACTTAATTATGATGTTATAAATTAATTGAAAACATATTATAGTAAATCATTATTGTAAGAAAGAGTGAATATTTATTAATTTTATAAATCATTATTGTAAAATAGTGTGAACATCCATTAATTTTATAATTATTATTTATAATTAATTATGATGCTATAAATTAGTTGAAAACCTAAAAAAAAAAGAGTTTGTTAAAAAGAAACGCATATTAGGATTCTGAATTTGTCATTTTCTTTCTTTCTGAATTTTATCTTTTAATATGGTAATAATACATAAATTAAATATACAACAAAATATGTTAAATGTCTTAAATATAGAACTAAATATACCCATCAGGTGGTAGTCAAACTGATGAACATGCAATAATATAATTGTGGAACTAAAACTATGGAAAATTTATTATCAAATATAGTTTCAACTACATCAAGTTTTAAATGGTAAATTTATAAGTTGAATGTTATTCAATTACTAAAAAATAAGTATATTCAGACTTAACGGTTTAAAGTTTTGAATACAAATTTAAACAATCTAGATCTGAATAAGTATTTTCACTGCAAAGGACATTTTTTTTATCTGATTTATAGTTATATATATAAAGGAAATGCAAAAGCGTGAAAAGAAAAAGGAAAGAGAAAATAGATAGAAAATAAACAAACTGATTATCAAGGTGAAACAATTACTATTCATCTCCACTGATGTAGTGCAATTGCTTCATCTTTTTAACTTCCACTGCATGTAATCAAAATCATAAATTCAAGAAACATCAACAACAAAATTACAAAATCAACTAAAAAATAAAATAAAATTATATAAAGGAATTAGAAAATATTGCCTCTAAGCACCTTACATGCCTGTTTTCACCATTAATTTTGAAAAATACCCTTAATTCAAATCAATTAGTAACATTGTAACACCCCTAACCCTTATCCGTGACCGGAATAGGGTTACAGAGCATTACCGAACTTTACGAATTAAATACGGACATTTCCCAACTTTTGTTACACATATTAAGAATCAATTATATAACACTCATATTGTCCCTTAGAAGGACCTTCGAGGCCCAATATTCACCTTAGAAGTGAATCGGGACTAAATCGGGTACTCGGGAAATTTTCCCAAAATTTTAAAAATTTTCATAGAAGCAGGGGACACATGCCCGTCTATCTGCCCACGTGGACGAAAATAGGTCATTTTAAGACCACTTTTCTTACCCTTTTTGACATTAACCTACACTCAACATTCACATACACTAATATATCCCAACCAAGCAATCAATACAAGCTAAAACATGTTCTCAACATGACATGACATCACAAATATTTCATTTACTTATACCTACCTATTTAACTCATTTCATTGATTATTCAAATTCTACTACTATTTAATAAAGTCATGCATTATGTAACTTTCATGTTAGTTAAGTTTGCATCATTAAATTAAGTCATGTTAGTTTAATTATGTAACTTTCATGTTAGTTAAGTGTGCATCATTAAATTAAGTCATGCATTAACTCATCTGTTCATTTAGTTTACATCTTAATTAAATTATGCATTTAAACATCTTAGTTGTTTGAATTACATGCATACAAATATTTAATATTCAAATTCTACTAATTACATTGATTATTCAAATTCTACTACTAATTACATGTATACAAATATTTACCTACCTATTTAACTCATTTCATTGATTATTCAAATTCTACTACTAATTACATGCATACAAATATTTAATATTCACAACCACAATTCAAACTATTTCATTGCCAAACCAACCCTATCCATGCCATATAAATGATGGGTGTCGATTCCACCAATATAAACCTACGCCTAATTTGCAATTTAAGAAGTATAGGGAGTAGGGTCGATCCCTCAGAGACTAGGTTTACTGCAAATTATTGCTCTCTTAACCAGATTTATGTTGGGGCAGTTGTCGTGCCCAAGAAGTTCGGGGGGATAAAATTTGAAACCTGAAATAAATAAATAAAATGCGTAAAAAGTAAAAGCTGAAAATAAAATAATAAAAAACAGTTAAATAAATCTGAAGAAAAATGAATTAAACTTAGCTCAGCTTTAGGCACGGATTTTTCCTAGTCTTTGAACCGATCCTCAAAATTAGATGAACTCCTCTTTTCCAATAAGCTAGTTATAGCTACCAAGGACGCCTCGGACACCAACTCTTCCTTTTGTAAATTAGTTATGGAACGTCCAATAACTAACCCTTACCGATCGAACAACCAACGAAACGTTCGTGATTTAAAACTCCGGCAACTTTGCGTTCTAGAAGAACCTAGCTCGAACCAATATCCTCAACCGCGTGGGACATTTAAATCCGGTTACTACTTTCCGGAACGGAACCAAACAGCAATCTCCACTTGGCACGGCAATGTGTTCACAGAAAACCGATTAGACAATCGATCCTTTCGGAATTCCAACTGTACGTCTAACCACACTAAATCAAACGACGTCTTTTTGACTTAGTGTTGATCTGACTTTGTGAATTGACAAAATCATACTCTTAATCCGGAGAAATAATAAGTACTGGAATTTAGGAGTTTAATTGCTCAGGTTCGTAACTCACGGGTTTTGACGAGGCTAACTCTGACCTAAAGCTGAAAATGGATTTAGTTAACTAAGGTTTGGGGCATGTTGTATTGGGCATAATTGGAGAAGGTTGAATAAATGAAAAAAAAAAGATGAAAGTAAATGGTGAAGGTGACGCAAGGTTGGAAACTAATAGATGAAAAATATAAGGAATTTACGTCAGCAACTAAATTTGCAAAAAGGAAAGAAAAGATTGAATTGCAAGAGATAAAAGCTTAATTGAAATGATTAAAAACTTGATGGAAAACTTTATGAAAAGACTTGATGAAAAAAAGCACTTAATGAATGACTTAATTGAAAGCTTGGTTCATGAGTTGATGAATAAATGAACAATGTAGCCTCCTATTTGTACTAGTGGCCTTGCTAAATTAAGAGCCAACTAGTCATAGAAAATCAAGGAAATAAAATATTTCATGATATAAAAATCCCAACATAATCTCCCACTAAGTCAACAAAAATTTCAGCTAATTAATCTTGGAAAAATTCTGCTTTGGCCCGTCTTCTTTGCTCCTTTCTTCAATCTAGCCCAATTGTTCCCTTTTTCTTCTATTTGTCCCCAAATTACACCCCTACACAAAATTCAACAAAAACATGGAAAAATTAGTGGTGCACTCTCATAAATTAACCAATTTAATTACATAAAATATGTAACTTTAGCATTTAATCAATAAACCAAAATTTACATTGCAAAAATTATTGGAACAAACTGGATAGTGTAGCTTGATGTGTTGATCCGATCTTCCGACTACACGTTAATCTAAAAGAACGTTAAACAACACGAGTAAGCTTAATGAAGCTTAGTAAGTTCAATAGGTTAAACATTGATCTTACCGAACTTAATATAATATAATAAATTAAATTGTAAATAAATCATACATTTTTCCCTGTCAAATACAATATAATCAATAAACACACTTCCTTCAGGTTAATATCAATAATAATATATAAATCTTTCAATTCAATCACATAAGTCTCTTACCGTTTCTTACTGAATCGAAGAACAGCTTATAGATATGAGTACATCGTTCTTTTTGTGCCATAGTCCAACTATGGTCTCACATATGCATTGCCATGGCCTTGCCATGGTCTTACATTTGTAGTGCCATAACCCAGTTATGGTCTTATCATCGGAATGTCATAGCCTAGCTATTGTCTTACACATGTATCTATACTGCCATGGTCCAACCATGGTCTTATGTTCAAGGTGCCATAACCCAATTGTGGTCTTTTCATTAAAATGTCATAGCCCAGCTATGGTCTTACACTTAAACATTGCCATGGTCCAACCATTGTCTTATCTGTCAATTCATTCTTGCCACAGAACGATCGTATTCAATCCTGCGTTCTACTCGTTTTAAACATTCAATTCAATTTTCATACTTTTACAATAATCTTAATTTCAACAACAAAATATGAATAAATATATTATACCATTCCTAAATTAATAAATAATCCTGAAATTTTAACCATATGAACTTACCTGGGTTGGATTGTAAAATTGCTAATAGTTCAGATAATACTCGGCTAATTTCTCTTTTTCTCGTTGATCTACAAGCTCTTGATCTAGAATGTAAAATTTTTCATTCATTAGCATATATTTTAATTTCAGTCCAATTCACAATTTATACCCTTCAAATTTTGAAATTACACAATTCCCTAACTTTTAAAATTTTTACGATTTAGTCCCTCACCAATTAACTCATCAAATGAGTTAATTTTTCTCAATTAAAACTTTATCTAAATATTATAAACTACTACACAGCCTTTAATAAATAGACTTTAATACCAAACCCTAAGATTTAATCTTTTTCACAATTTGGTCCTAAAATCAATTTCTATTGAAATTACTTGATAAAATCATCATATAACAAAATTAAAACTTAAAATCCATGTTAATTCATCATAAACATCCAGCACTAATCAATGGTAACTTTCAAAATTACCCATAGAATCAAAAACTAATGAATTAGATAGTTGGACCTAATTGTAAAAGTCTTAAAAACACAAAAATTACAAGAAAAGAGCAAGAATTGAACTCACATGATGCATAAATATGAAAAACCAGCTTATAGGACCTTCAATGGCGTTTTTGAACTGAAAATTAGAAGAAGAATAACCTAGAAAAGTTTAGAATTCAATTTATTTAAGTTAATTTCACAAAAATTACAATTTTGCCCTTTAATCACATGATTGTTGTTTTCTTTTCTGCTTATGCCACCTCATGCTTTTACTTTAGGCATAATTTCTCCTTAAGTCCTCCTTTGTTTACCATTTATGCTATTTAATCACTTTAGCAAGTTTTGCACCTTTTTCAATTTAGTCATTTTTAATTAATTAACTATCGAAACGATAAAATTTTCTAACAAAACTTTAATACTACCTTAATGACACTCCTTAAATAGTTATAAAAATATTTACGGCTCAATTTATAAAATTGAAGTCTCGATACCCCGTTTTTAAAACCAATTAACTTAATAATTCTTTCTAAACTCAAATCACTATTTCACAAATATTTCTAAAATCATATTTAACTCATAAATACTTAATAATAAAATTTATGAGCTTACTCATCAGAATTGGTGACTTTAAATCACCATTTCTATTACCACTGAAAATTCAGGGTGTTACAAACATGATAGTGAAAAACAACAAAAAAAAATGTTAAAATGTAATTAAATTTCATACTGATATCTTTTCTTTGGCAGTAACTTGATATAACGATCAAGCATTGCTCCAATTCTAGGAAAAACGACCAAAAAAAAAACGAGAGATAAAATTAAGCGCTTTAAAATTATCATGTTTGAAAAAAAAATGGAAGAATTTAAAATTTTAATTACCTTTTACTGGTGAAATTTTTAGTAACAACACAACCAGTAGGAGAAAATGTGACTAGTGCAACATCAAAATCGCAGAAAATAGAGAGTTCCTTGGCTTTTATAATGAGAGTGCTTCTATGTTTTGGAAATGTAATTTTAGATTCGATTACATTCTCTCTTTTTTTTCAGTCTCCAGAGGATTAGACATGACAAGGATTAAACAAGAAAAAGAAGAAAATTTGTGAAATTAAGAAGCTAAAAACCTGTGTTAATTTTTTTTGGGGGGAGAGGGTGAAACTATGATCAGAAGAATTGTGAAGTTGAAAAGCTAAAGAACTATATTTTTTGAAATTATGGTAGAAAATTTGTGAAATTGAGAAGTTGAAGTGTTTTCTCTTTTTATTTATTTATTTTTTTTTTTTTTTTTTTTTGAGGGGAGGGTTTGAGACTATGGTTTTTACTAATTGAGAAGAAAAGGAAGGAGGGTGGCAATTAATTACTTGTGCAAGAAAAAGAACACATGGGTTTCAAAGAATAGTGATGTTGGTGCTTCCATTGATCTCAATTTGGGCTCCAAGATCTTGAACTTTTTTTAAGAGAAAAAGGCTATTAATTGTTCGTTTGAGTTTTGCAATTTCTTTCAATTATTTTTTCAGCATTTAAAACAACCTTTAACTTGTAAGGCTAAATTTTTTTTAGCTTTTAATATTGTCCTTTTGTTTCTTGCAATCATCAATAAAATCATATTCAAGGTTTGTTTGTGGATATCAACAAATTTAAGAAAACATTTCATTATGTTTATTCGAATTCGGGGGTGAGCATTGATAATTTTTTTCAAGAATTTCATGTATTTAGAAGACCTCTAAGAATTATATATTCCATGCCTTGAATACAAAATTCTTTAAAAAAAGTCAGGAAAAGATAATTCTACCATCCTTGGGTGTATGTTTGATTCTTAAAGTTTTTTTTTATTATATAATTTTTAATTTTCAAAAGATTTCTTTAGAATTAGGACCAAATTGCATAAATGTTGAGGTTAAATTTGTTAAACTTTCTAGAATAATGATTAAATTGACAAAATATGTAGACATTGAAAGCTAAATTTGTTATTATATAAAACAAAATTATGTACAATTGATGAGCAACATTTACACTGTGATTAATTACCTATAGTTGCTAACTTTCAAAATTGATAGAGATTAAATTTCTTCGATTTTTTGAGAGAGAACAGTTTGCTCAATATTGAAATTCAGAGAAACGTGAGAGATGCTTTTACTATATTATAATTAATTATAAATCTAAAAAGAAATTACTTGTAACATATATGGTTTATTATTGAAAAACAAAAAAGAAATTAAAGAAACAAAAAAAAGAAAAAAAGAAAATAGAAGTATGGAAAGTAGAGCACGACAGTTAATGGAAAAGTTACAAATGATTATTTGAGGACTCAATTAAAATATTTTAAAATTTAACCGTAATTTCGAATATGACTTATAATTTAAGGACATAGATGCAATTAATCCAAAAGGGTTTGCAAGTAAAAATGTGGGAATCCAAACTACTTTTGGTAAGTAATAATTTATTGCTGCTTTAATTAGGGTGACAAGGCAGATCCTCCTCTTCTTCAAATTAATTGCAATTGATTTTGGATACGCTCTAATGTCAAAGGTCAACATTTTGTTTAATCTTATTTCTACTTTACTGTAATCGTAACGCCTCAAATTTTTTTAACGCTCAATTGCAGATTCCCCCCTCAAATTAAGATAATATTTTTAAGGTCTAATGATAAATTTGGTCACTAATATTTATATGTTTTGTCAAAATGGTCCTAATTGTATTTTTGAGCCTTTTTTTTGCCATCAACCTTTTTTTTGTCTAACTGCTTTTTCTAACAGATTTGATGAAAGTACTGTTAACAAAAATTAACAGGGATGATGTGGAATATTTTTAATTAGATGTAATTATTACTTAGGTAATCCAATAAGATAATTATGAGTGAAAAATAATAAAATAAAAAATCATTCATGAAATTAAAAAAAATAACTCTTCATTTAAAGAAAATAAATGTAATTATCTAAAAAAAAGGTTTTGAAATGAATGCATAAGTTTGTTTACTTAGAGGTTTCAAAAAAATAATTAATAAATCAAACCGAAAATATTGAATGTGTACATTCATTTTAAAACTTTTTTGAGATAATTGCGCTTATTTTCTTTAAATTAAGAGTTATTTTTTAACTTCATGAATTATTTATTTTATTATTTTTCACATGTAATTATTTTATTGGGTTGTCTAAGTAATAAATTACATCTCATTAAAAATATTGTACATATGAAATTTCACATCATCCCGTTAACTTTTTTAACAGTACTTTTATCAAATCTATTAAAAAAACAATTTGAAAAAAAAATAAAAGTTGATGGAAAAAAAAGCTCAAAAATACAATTAAGACCATTTTGACAAAATATGTAAGCGTTAGTAGTCAAATTTGTCGTTCAACCTATTTTTAAATTGCCTGAAATTTCTACCACGCTCAAATGCAGATTTTTATTATTATCATAAATTAGGGTAATTTTTTAAATTTACTTTTTTTTGAACATTAATCTAATTAGGCTCTTATCATTTTCTTTTGACATAATACCTAAAACTACTCACGACCCCTCCCAACTCATAGACTCAACACCATTCAACTTATTTCCACAGTAGGATTTCAATTTATCCATTTGTTAATCAATTTCCAATTCATGTTTAGATTCTACAATTAAATTTCCTTTAAATTCAAACCCAAAACAATACAAAACTCGTTTGAAAAGCAGAAAAGGTGAGCAAAAGCAGAAAAGGCTCAAGCGACGCTTAGGGTTTGATAACAAGACCATTTTCATAAATAGCATCACTTTAGGAAACCAATGATTACTTGGTACATGTTTTCCTAGGAGTTTATCTTGTTTCTCATGTTTTCATTTTGCTATATTGTTATTCACTTAGGGCACATTTGAAAAGTCACATTATAATTAAATTTAGGTGTATTTGCTTGTAATTACACACCTGTGGCATGTTTAGATAATTACTGTAATTAGTGGATCTCACATATTAAATTAAATTTTATTGGAGCACCCAATTACTCTTTCCAATTTTTAGGAGGGATAAATTATTTTTATGGACCCTTCCCACCACATCATCCATGATCTTTTTCCAATTATTTAATGACATTTTAACAATTTTTTCCATGTCATTAACACATAATTGTGGTAATTTTTTTACCATGAACCCTAAACCTTAAATCCTAAATTTGAACCCTGAAACCTAAACATGGAACCTCAAACTTGGATCCAAAGTTCAAGTTTAAGTTTGGGGTTCAAGGTTTAGGGTTTGGGTTCAAGGTTTAGTGTTTGGGGTTTGGGGTTCATAGTAAACAAATTACAAAATTATGTGTCAATGACATGGAAAAAAATTGTTGAAATGTCATTAAATAATTGGAATTGGATCATGGATGATGCAGTGGGAATGATCCATAAAATAATTTCTCCCTAGGAGGAGGGTGGGAATATGGGTAAGTTGCCTTCGGTCTCATCCATTAATGTATTTTAAACTAGATCATTGGATCATGGGGACTATAAATAGAGTCTTCTCCCTTCATTTGTTATCACTTTATTCTTAAGTAATACAGTACATTTGAGAGCATTTACTCAAACATTTGATGTGCTTAGTTCTCTTGTGGTTTTTCTAGTCGCTTTTTGCTTCTTCATTAAGAGTTTGTTTCTGCTTTATTCCGCTGCCTTAGAGTGTTTCCTTTTTGAATTCACATATTCCGAGAGTTAGGTTGACTTAGTGTATTTGAAGCTAAGTTTATGCTTAAGGCCATGTGGTTTGCGAGACTTAAGTTCTAGCCCCGTGACACTTATACAGTCTTGAATCTCTACCAAAACTCCTATAAAATGGCCTCAAAACCTCCCTTGCCCTGTCACTTTTCTCGAGCTCGACATTCGCAATGTCTCTCTTGTATCTACCTCTAGAGACATGGATAACAAAACCATCAACCCTTCCACCATTATCTTCCTAAAGTTCGATTCAAATTTGAACTTAACAAAAGCAAAAGTGGAAAGACCATGAATCCTGTTACGGTTGTTATATGCCACCTTGCTTAGAGTATCCACAAAAGCAATGAAAAACCTTAAGCAATGAAAAACAACATCAAGTTTTAAATGGTAAATTTATAAGTTGATTGAATTGATTTAGTTGGGTGCTATTCCATTAATAAAAAATAAGTATATTCAGACTTAACGGTTTAAAGTTTTGAATAAAAATTTAAACAATCTAGATCTGGATAAATATTTCCACTATAAAGAAATTCTTTTTATTTGATTTATAGTCATATATAAAAAGGAAATCCAAAAGTGATAAAAAGAAAGAGAAAATAGATAGTAAATAAACAAAGTGATTATCAAGGTGAAACAACTTCTTTTCATCTCTAGTGATGTAGTCCAATTCCTTCATCTTTTTTAACTTCCACTGCATGCAATCAAAATCATAAATTCAAGAAAAATCAACAACAAATTCACAAAATCAACTAAAAAAAACAAAACAAAATTATATAAAAGAATTAGAAAACATTACCTTTAAGCACCTTACATGCTTGTTTTCACCATTAATTTTGAAAAATACCCATAATTCAAACAAATTAGCAGCATAATAGTGAAAAATAAAAAAAATTGTTAAAATGTAATTAAATTTCATACTGATAACTTTTGTCTGGTAGTAACTTGATATAACGATCAAGCACTGCTCCAATTCTAGTAAAAATGACCACAAAAAAAAGAGAGATAAAATTAAGCACTTTAAAATTATTATGTGTAAAAAAAAGTGAATGATGTTAAAATTATAATTACCTTTTCCTATTGAAATGTTTAGTAACAACACAACCAGTAGGAGAAAAGGTGAGTAGTGCAACATCAACATCGTAGAAAATAGAGAGTTTGTTGGCTTTTCTAATGAGAATGATTCTATATTTTGAAAATGTAACTTTACATTCTGTTATATTCGTTCTTTCCTTGGTATTATATTTAGATTCATTATTATCTTAAGTCTTATCAATGTTCTTGCCTTTTTATACTTATGTTATTGGGTTTGTATTCGGGGTTGCGTTTGTCACAATTATATTATCAAGTAATATTATCAAACTTTAACTTGGAAGGTAAATTATTTTGAACTTTTAATATTTTTGTTTTGATTCTTGCAATCATCAATAAAATTATATTCAAGATTCATTTGTGAAGATCAACAAATTTAAGAAAACATCTCATTATATTTATTCGAATTCGGAGGTGAACATTGAATATAAATATGATAAAAATTTTCAAGAAGTTTATGTATTTAGAAGATCTCTAAAAATTATATATCCCATACCTTGAATACAAATTCTTTAAAAAAAAGTTAGGATAAGATAGTTCTACCATCCTTGGGTGTATGTTTGATCCTTAAAGTTTTTTTCAATATAAATTTTAATTTTCAAATGAATTTTTTAGAATTATGACCAAATTGCATACATGTTGAGGTTAAATTTCTTAAAATTTTTAGAATAATGACTAAATTGAAATAATACGTAAACATTGAAAGCTAAATTTGTTATTATATGAATCAAAATTATGTACAATTGATGAGCAACATTAACACAGTGATTAATTGCCTATAGTTGTTGAGCAACATTAAGTTTATGTTTAAGGCCATGTAGTTTGCGAGACTTAAGTCCTAGCCCCGTGACACTTATATAGTCTTGAATCTCTACCAAAACTCCTATAAAATGGCCTCAAAACCTCCCTTGCCATACCACTCTTCTTCAGCTCCACATTCGCAATGTCTCTCTTGTATCTACCTTTAGAGACATGGATAACAAGACCATCAACCCTTCCACCACTATCTTTTTAAGGTCTGATTCAAATTTGAACTTAACAAAAGCAAAAGTGGAAAGACCGTGAATCTTGTTACAACTGTTATATGCCACGTAAACATCAATGAATTTTCCATATTGATGACCTATGAGTTAAATTTGAAACTCTCTTGCTTAGAGTATCCACAAAAGTAATTAAAAACCTTAAGCAATGAAAATTTACATCAAGTTTTAAATGGTAAATTTATAAGTTGAGTGAATTGATTTAGTTGGATGTTATTCCATTAATAAAAATAAGTATATTAAGACTTAATGGTTTAAAGTTTTGAATAAAAAATTAAACAGTCTAGATCTGGATAAGTATTAAAACAACTACTTTTCATCTCCACTGATGTAGTCCAATCGCTTCATCTTTTTTAACTTCCACTGCATGTAATCAAAATCATAAATTCAAGAAACATCAACAACAAAATTACAAAATCAACTAAAAAATAAAACAAAATTATATAAAAGAATTAGAAAACATTACCTCTAGCACCTTACATGCTTGTTTTCACCATTAATTTTGAAAAATACCCATAATTCAAACCAATTAGCAACATGATAGTGAAAAACCAAAAAAATGTTAAAATATAATTAAAATTCATACTGATATCTTTTCTGTAGCATTGATTTGATATAACGATCAAGCACTGCTCCGATTCTAGTAAAAATGACCACAAAAAAGGAGAGGTAAAATTAAGCGCTTTAAAATTATCATGTGTGAAAAAAAGTGAAAGATGTTAAAATTTTAATTACCTTTTCCTAGGAAATTTTTAGTAACAACATGACCAGTAAGAGAAAAGGTGACTAGTGCAACATCAACATCGCAGAAAATAGAGAGTTCATTAGTTTTTCTAATGAGAATGCTTCTATGTTTAGAAATTTAATTTTAGACTCTGCTACATTCTATTTTTTTCAGTCTCTGACATGATAGGGATTAAACAAGAAAAAAAAAGATTTGGCATCCATTTCCCTCTAAAATCTTTTTGTAGAGGGAGAATATTCTTCAACATAAGGTCACCTCATGGAATTCCCTAGGACGAACCTTTTTGTCATACGCTTGCATCATCTATTTCTGGTACATCTGACCGTGATGAATAAATTTTAGCCTTTTTCCTTTTATCAAGTTCAACTGATCACATCGCGATTGGTTTCATCCTGCCTCATCCCACTTTAGCTCAGCTAATACTCGGAGAGAAGGGATTTCAACTCTATCGGGTAAAACTATGATAAGCCAAAAAAGAAGGCGTTGCTCCGGCAAAGAATTTTCACTGCATCGTTCATGATATTAATCTTGAACATACTGCAAATTTTTGATATCGTGTTGTTGTTCAGATTACAATGTCAGTACTTAACCCGGGCATGACCATGCGAAGACATCTTTGAACTCTTGAAGTAACTTAACAAGGTCTTGCTTCGTTTCTTCGGTTATGCATGTTATGATTTTTACTAATTTTCCCTCCTTCAAGGTCACAATCTCCCTTGTCTCCTCATGAAGTAAAATTTGTTTCTCTTCCTGTTCTACCATCCTCAACAAGTCCGGAGATAGACTACAGTCTATGTCATCTTCAAAGTCATGAGATTCCTCTAAACACATGTCTCGTTCACAAGGAGATTCTGAGTCTATAGCAGCGTCACTCATGTCATTGATATTTAGGGACCTATTGTAGGTACAAAAGAATATACAAAGAATGTATGAATTTATGAATAATTATTTGTACAGTATGATTATGAATGAATGAAAGAATGATGTGGAAGAAAATCTAAAAGAATGAAAGAATCAAAAAATAATTATTCGTTAAGAATGAAAGAATATTGGCTCAAAAATGATCGCAAAGATGTATTTCATTAAAATAATGACGCTTAGACATGAGCTTATTTCACAAAGGAGTTCTTATTGCCTTTAGGCTAAAAGCAACAAGTGTGTTCTGAACATTATTCTAAGTAAGCTCTAAATACTACAGAGATTTCTTTTGCAGTTCGATTGCTTAGAACACTCCCAGGTTTATAAGGGCGGTTATCTAACAAGGTCCCTTTTCAGTTGTCTTCATGTATGAGATTGATGTAAACGTTTCCCAACATTGTGCATATGCTTCTCTCTTCTTTAATTTCTTCACAGAACTCCATCTCTTTATTGTCCATCATGCCTTGAATCAAGGCTCTGAATTCTTCACACTCTTGGATCTCATATCCCACTTCATAATGGAACTCACAATAGTTTCTTGTCCTTTCGTAGCTTCCTCCTGAATCTGAAATGATTAACCCCCTTATTGTCATCTCCTTCTAGACCCATCTTAAAAGAGTTTTTATCTCTGTAATATCTACCTTAATTTTTCTCCCCATGTTGTCACTCATCATGTTTACCCCATTATCAGCATGATTGGGTAGCGGATTTTCTATACTGAATGAATCATTGAATTTGACAATGCCTATATTGATGAGCCTTTCGACAAGCTTTTTAAAGACAATGCAGTTTTCTATAGAATGCCCCATAATTCCTGCATGGTATTCGCATTGGGTATTTACGTCATACCATTTAGGGTATAGGGGTGGTATAAGCCTTATGTAGAAAGTGGATACCATATGTGCATCAAATAAACCTTAGTACAACTCCTCATATGTGATTGGGATGGGCGTGAATCGGAGTTTTTTTGAGTTCGGTCCTAGATTAGATTCTTACCATGGGGGGATCTGATGACTAGTAGTAACCGTCCTTAGCTGGCCTGCAGTAATCGTCTTTGAATAGCCCTTGTTATACATATTCGCTTTATACACCTTATTTTTTCTCTTCCTCGGGGCCCTTAAAGTATCTGGGAGCTCTACTTTCGCCTGTTTTGTTTCCGCTAAATCATCAAGGACAACAAGATTGGTTAGATTGCTCCTCAGATTGGAACTTGAGCTTGTCGGGTAGTTCATTGGTGTCGAGGTACTAGTTTGATATTGTTGGGGTTTGATAGTAAGGGGTGCTCCTTGTGGACACACATCTGGTTGGACCTAGACACTTATCGGGGTAAAACTTGGGGAATAGACAGGGTCTTCATTATCCGCTGGGCTCTTTCCTTTTTCTAACCCTCTAAATAGCAACTGGGTTAATTGGCTCATCATATTTCTTTGTAATTCTAACATCTGATCCCTTATTTCCTATTGTATTTTGGCCAATTGCTCTTGCATCTGTATTTGTATTTGCTCTAATCTCTCCAACCTTTGGTCCATTCCTTTAGTTTTTGCTCATATACCGTAACGATGTTTGGTTGGTAGGTTGGTTTCTAGATTAACTGAAATGATTTTAATCAATTAGGCTCTTTTAATGGACTTTAATACATATGATGTCATGTAATGCAAATGCATGAAATGAATACAAAAAGAGATATTGATTCTGGTTCAATTCTATTAGAACAACTTTACTAGAAAACAAATCTCTTTACATAAAGCAGATATATATGGCATTGCCCTCATATTCTAAGCGAAGACATCGATTCCTTTCTTCATCCGAATGTTAAGATGAATCTTGCAAATTTTCCAATGGATGCCTCTACTAGCTCCTTTTTACTTGATCCGAGCCGCCTCTCATTGCTCGTTCATCCTCGTGGCGCTCATTAGCTTCTTTGAGAAGGTCGGGGCGTTGACGACTCTCAAAAAATCTTTGTCAACTTGAATCCTCGGGTAATGCAGTAAAGTCGTGTACTCCTCTGTTAGACTATTATCCTTCCCTTGTTACGTTTCCTTGGACCATATTTGGACAATCGTGTTGCCTTCCACTTTATCAAGAAATCTGTTTTCCATGACAAGCTCTCTATTTAGCAACTGAACGTGAATCAACACCTCTTTTTATGATGAAAATGCAATGCAATCATAATGTCATGCACTCAAAACAAAACACAACAAGTCAGTATCATGTATAGAATTCAATACAAACAAGAAATAATAAAGCACCTATTTGGGTATATACTAGGGTTTGGCGTAGTTCTACCTAGGGCAAGTTCCTAAGGTTCACTATATGAGGTTTGACTTCTAGGACAAAGATATTCGAATCAGCAGATTCCTCGATCCTAACCCATTATAGGTTCATACGAACTGAGTTCGGTTCAGAGGAATACATTTCCCTATGGCTTCACGAAGATGAAAATCTCACGAAGACATAGGTATGGATGTATCTCGAAAGCGATCAACTATCCTGCACAGAGGTGAAAACCTCACGAAGGACTAGTTTCTCACTCCCACTTAAAAGGGTATAATCGAGCAGTCATGCAATGTAGAAATTAAAAAACTTCAACCAATGAAGCAAACATATCAAAATGATGCATACACCATAAAAATACGATGAGAGGATCGTAAATTTAAATCGAAGTTTCAACTTTCAACAAAAAGACAAAAAATAATCAATTTGTGGCTCGACTCTCAAAATCAATCCCCAGCGGAGTCGCGAAGCTGTCGAAACCATTTTTTTGAAAAAGACGTCGACTTGGATTTTGAAAAATGAAAACGGAGTCGCCACCAATCCTTTTTATTTAGGTGTGATCGGATCACCTCATAATTAAATCATTTTAATAAAAATTTAAATATACTAAAACGATAATTTTTGGTCTTATAAAATCCAAAAAACGGGTTCGGAAGTCGGTTACGCACGAGGAAGGGTTAGCACCCTCGACATGCCCAAAATTGGTACCTTGTTGATTAATTAGTTTCTTAATATCGAAAATGTGCAAAGATTTTAAAATACGATCCTTGTATTAAAAAACTTGTATAAATCAAATTACATATTAAGACCCTCTCATTTCGGAGAGAGAAAATGTCACACCCAATGGGTTAGGGCATGATATTCCACATCCTAAAAAATGAGCTTGTCCTAAAAAAAACTCATGCAATGAAATTTAAAAGGATATTCAATTGTTTAAGTCAGATGAAGAAATCGAAGCCCAATACGTTAGGGCACAATTTCTCAAAATCCCAAACATTGAATATGGCCTTTATTATTTTTTAGAAAAATCTTCATCTCGAGAAAACAACAAGTCATATCCAATGCATTAGGACACAACGTATCGAATTCCCGAGAATGAGCTTTTTATTTATGTGTTTTGATTAAAGAATACTCTCGATTATTTAGATTCAACGAGGAAAATTGAAACCCAATGCGTTAGGGCTCAATCCTCTCGAAGATCCCAAATACCGAGTATTGCGTTATCTTATGGATAAAATGATTTCAATGCTTAAGTTAAACATAGCCCCTTTTTAAAAAATGATGGAATGATAATGTAACGCAAAATGATAATTCGTAAGCCAAAATGTACACTAATGAATACAAACAATCAATTAATACAAACAAGCATAGCAACAATAATCAATCATACATTATGCCGATATCAATATCAACATTCAAAAATTTAATGAATTAATAATCAAATTTAAAAGATCCACTAAAAAAATAGCAAGAGGAGGAATCATAATCAATAAATTATACGTTAAAACAAATAATATATACATATATGTAAATTTGAAATAAATCAGAAATAAAGTTAAAAATGAACACTTCATAAAATAATAGTATCTAAATGCACTTTTTAAGTAAATATTATAAGAAGAAAATCAAAATTCATAACATAATACACATATATTAATTAAAAAAGTAATACATATCGAGTGAAAACTTAATATAAATTATAATATATATAATACTATATGTAAAAGTTGAAATAAGCGAAATATATTAAAATAGGATTTTTTTTAAAAAGAAATAAGTTATATGTATGTATGAATAAATAAGAAGATATATAACAATATGAGATCAATAATACTATACAAGCATATAAGTATAAAAATAGTTAAATATAAATTATGTATATATATAATGGCATTGTATAAAAATATTATAAAACTTTAAAGCATAGAAGTATATATAAATGATTTTTAAAAAAAAAATGTATTATAAAATAAAACCGCTAAAAAATATTGGATTAATCATAAAAATATAAAATTATACATTATGAAATTAAATAATAATATATGACAATAATATAAAAAATTGAAATACTAGTACATAATGGAATAAAATAATGTATATAAAGATTTAAGTAAATTAATATATATAGATAATAATAATAATATTAATAGCAATAATAATAGTAATAATAATAATAACAACAACAACAACAACAGCAACAACAACAACAACAACAACAACAATAATAATAATAATAATAATAATAATAATAATAATAATAATAAACTAATTAATAAAAAAACACAAAAAAGATTAAATCACAATTAAAACAGAATTACTAGGAAACAAATGAAATTAAAATAAAATGGAGGATTGAATTGCAACACGCGAATTACATGGGGGCCAGATTGGAAATATTCCGCCTCCCAAAACGCTGCGCAGCGATATGGACTAAAATGAGACAACATAAAAAATACGGGGAAAAATTTTAAAAAAATGAAAAGGACCGATTTGAAGTACTTTGCAAAATCGAAAGTGCAATTTACTCAAGCGCTACAAAACGCGTGGATCCTTCCCCAGGTCGGGTCACCGCGCGAGTCACTGAGGCTAAATGGCCAATACGGCATCGTTTTAGCGCCACTGAAATAGGCCCTAAACGGTGTCGTTTTATGCACCATATAAAAGCTATCTAAAACCCTAAAATTAGAACATTTTGCCATTTGACAACGCAGAGAAAAAAAAGAAAAAAACATGCCGCCTCAAGTCTCGTCATTCTCTGCTGTTTCAAATCCAAGGCCTCTGCCCATCCAACTCTGATTCGCACAGAGGGGAAGAGGACTTCATTGGCGCACCCACGAAGGTATAACCTTCTATATTTCTTTTAAATCGCAAATAAGTAAAATAAATTAATCCAGGAGAAAAGAAAGAAAACAGTAAATCACCTTTTAAAAAAAAACTGCTAATCATTCTCTTCTTCTTCTTTTTCTTCCTTTTACAGATTTTAATTGGCTTTTTATAGCCGAAACAAAACAGAAAAATAGATATAACAAAAAAAGAAAATAATTCTTTGCTTCCATTTTGCTATTAGTCCCTTTTTTTTTGCTGTTTGTTTCCTTGTTTGCTGCGTTGCAGGTAGATGGCCAGCCTGGAGATGCACACGCGCGGTAGTGCAGCACGCGCAGAGAAGAGGCACGCCTGGGCTACTGCTGCGGCGCGATGGCTGGAGCTTGCTAGGTTTTCTGATTTTGTTTCGGTTTTGGGCCAAGATTGTACTGGGTCTCTATTTAGTGGGGTTTGGGTATGTAATTTTGGGCTTTTAAATTGGGTCAATGTAATGGACATTTGGACTTTTATTTTATTTATTTTTTTATTGGTTTTATTTATTTTTGGTGTTTACTGGGCCGGGAAATAATTGGGTATTAAATTCATATTAATATATTTTCTCTGGCAGTAACCTGATATAACGATCAAGCACTGTTCCGATTCTAGTAAAAGTGACCACAAAAAAAAGAGATAAAATTAAGTTGAAACTATGGTTAAATGAGTCGTGAAACGGTGGGGGGGAGAGAAAGGATATAGTGGCCAAAATGGGACAAAAAAATGGGAGAGTGAAGGAGAGGGAAAGGGCACTAAGAGTGATTTTAGGAGATGATGCTTCAAAATTTAAAAAAAAAAATTAAAAGAACCAAAATTTCCACCAAATGGCACAATATTTCCACTTTGCACGACTTAAGGGTAAATTGAAATCTTACCACTAAATTAGCAAGTCTCATTCTTGTCTCTAAAACATAAGGATGAACTTAAAAGTCTATCAATGACCATTAGATTCACAAATCTCTTAGGGCTCCTTTGGTTTGCCATTGCACACCAGTGAGGTGCGGTTGGAAGGGGGAAATGGCAGCAACCGCACTGGTCAGCCCTTTGGTTCAGCATGCCAGTCCGGTGAGAAGCAGCCTCCACCACGCTGGTCAGCCCCAAATCAACTGGAGATTGTTGGTCCGGTAAAAATTTAGCAACTCCAGTTGCTTTTTCTTTTCCTCTTTTACCCATATTATTTCTTTTGTTTCTTTTCCTCTTTTGTTTCTTCTGATGTTTGGTTGCCCTTCTTCTCCCCTTTCCCCTTCCCTTTCCCCTTCCCCTTGGTTTGCAAATCAGTTTGGTCAAGGTGATGGTGGTGACTGTTTACGGGTTAACATGCATTTCTCCTTTTGCAGATTTCAACTATTGCTGGTGAATTGAGATACACCGATGCCATGAAACTGCTGTATACCTTAGAGGACACAACCAAAGGGTCTGTTTTTGCTAAAATTTTCATTTTATTTTAATTACCCTTCTGTTATTTGGTTAAATTTCAAAAATAGTCCTACAGATAAATTTAGATCATTGTTTTACATTCAGTAATCTTTCCAGAAAAGAAGGCTTCTTATGATGAATGTGCTAATGAGGTTTTAGGCAGTTGAAACTAGCAACTGATGCAATTTCTTTCTTTGAGCATCTAATACATTAATAAGTAGTGTCGTGAAATTCTTATGAAAAACTTCTAGTTTTTGTAAAAGACAATGTTAATGAAACCCCTGCCGAGGAAATGAATGGAAATCTTTTCTAAAATGTAAATAATGGGAAAGAAATGAGGTGAAGCACATAAATCTCTTCAAGTAGCAAATATATTGTGCAGTTGTTTTGTTGATGAAGATGTGGACTTACTGTTGTATCAATTGACTGAATTCATAGTTGGTAGCAACTTAATATTATGTTCGGTAATGATTTTCCAGTGTATCCATCGCCTAGTGAGCAGTCAGCAGCTGACGGTGCTCAAAAGCAAAAGCTGGATGATGCCGACAAAAAAATTACTGTTTTCTTCTTCCATAATTCTATTCCTTTTAGTGCTGCTAAATCCATGTATTTGCATGTTGAATTTTATATAAGCAAATTAAGTGATCAGTTTACTAATGCAGGGAAGAAGCAGATGAGTTGTGCCGAACGCGGGAGGAGAAAGAGGACAGTTCATGTACTGCCTCAGAAATATTCTTTGAGCTATTGATGTATAAACATTTTCCTTCTTTGAGCTAAATACTATTTGTTGTTTACTTATAAGTGATCTTTGAGCTGCTACCAGTAGTAATTTAGATTCTTGGTCTCCAAAATGTTGGTGTATAAACAATCATGAGAAGGAAAATGTTCGTTTTGCAGCCAAAAGAAATTTCATGGTTTTTATGTTTATTGATTGTAGGCTGTCAGAAAAGATAATAAACAACGGTTTAGCCTTCTTGAGGAAAATGGGGAGCTTCTGATACGTGCAAACCAAGGCCATACTGTCATGGTGATGAATCTTTCTTAAAAATTTATTAATTTCTTCATGCTTTATCTGAATTGTCACCTTAGATTATTTTTAGCTGTTGTTTTGAGCATCTTTATTTATGTCTATGCACTTCTAAGGAAGATATTGTATGTCACGTTGGCAGACAGTTGAGTCCGAAAGATTATTAAAACAAATACTTTCAGCTGATGAAGTGCAATGTAAGAACATCATGTCTCTTAGATTTATGGACTTTCTTTATGCCTTTTATTTTGCATAATCCTCTTGATTTTCCCTGAGATGATAGTTTGTGTACATGGAACCTATAAGAGGAATTTGGAATCAATTTTGGAGTCGGATTTGAAGCGCATGAAAAGATTGCATGTTCACTTCTCAAGTGGTTTGCCGACTGACGGTGAAGTGATAAGTGGTGAGATATCATGAAATTTCTCTTTACTGTTCCTCTGAACTTTGACATACGAACTCCTTCATTTTACTCTCTATTTTTAATATGCCAGCACTGTATACGTGACAAACTGCTTAGGGGTGTTGTTATGCTTGTTATCTGCATTTCACCATAGGATTCATGCTAAAGATTATGAAAGGGGATTACTAAGGTGCCGATATAAAACGTGAATTTTAAGCGATAATGGGAAATGACAAGCACTAATCGGCATAAATTGAGTTTTAGTGAATCTAAATGCTGTAAAGGGCTTATGATGATTTGTATCTTTTACCCTCTCCAGGTATGAGACGAGATGTTAACGTTTTGATCTATCTTGATGTTAGAAAAGCTTTGGAAGGTAAGCATGCATGCAGTTATTGCTTCAGTTCATAGAATCATGAAAGAAGCAAGTCATCTTTCTCACTTTTCTTTAGAGTCGTGGCCGAACATATATTGATTTGTTCTTGCCAAACTACGGTTCTTAAGTTGTCTTCGCTTGTTTTCTTGATGACTGCAGAAGGCATGAAGCTTTACATTTCAGACAACAAAGTGATATTGACTTAAGGTTTTGATGGCGTGGTACCTGTCAAGTGCTTTGAGAAAATAGAATCATGGCCAGACAGAAAACCTATACCTTTCTTAAATGTTTAAAATTGAATGATGAAATGATCAGCTTTTTTTTTTTTTTAACTTTCTTTTAAACCTGTGTGATGACAAATTTGTATTTCTAAAAGATGACCACCATTCATATTTGTCCAAGTCGATTACAATAAGAGCACATTTTATCTATATAAATTGTTAATCCAAGTTTGTTCAATCTTTAGACAAAATGAACCTTGCTAAACAAGTTATGCGTGCAATTTAGTTGGAGAGGTTTTTTGTTAGGTCATGTAAGATTTTTGTTGGTTAAACTATTAGAAATTCAAGATCAAATTGGGTCATCTAATATAAAAATGAGCAATTTAGTCCTTATATGCTTCGTTTTGAAGCAAACAAGTAACTTTTGAATAGTTTTAATATTTTTCTTATCTAAATGCTCGTGGAAAAAATTGAAAATAAACATGTCTAAAAGTTTAATCATAAAAAATCCATCAGAAAATATAACAAAAAAGAAGAAGTTAAAATGAAAGAAGAAAACAACATTGAAGACCAAAATTGCTGCAATTCAAATCTAGAAACAAAATTGAAATTGAGAAAATAAAATTTACGTTCTAAATTTTAGAATTCGAAATTGTTGATGCACAAACAATAGAATCCTGATTTGTCAATGGACAGAAAATCACTGATGAGATGAGTTGAAAGGTGCTTTACGGTCGGAAATGGAATACATAATTGGGAATATGAAGAAAAACCCTAATTCATTATGTTGTTAAGTAAATTGAACTTGGGTTGCTGATGGTAAAGTAACAATCATAAAATCAATATTCAAAGTCAAGTCCAAATATTTTAATATTTGATAGAAGAAATTGATGAAGTTTGTTGATACAATCATAAGAATATTTAATACTAAGAATTTTATTAAATTATATATTTTTGTTAAATTATATTTAATAATAATTATTTTAAATTATATTTTATAGTATTATATATTATGATTTTAGTAAATTCATATAAGAATATTTAATACTAAGAATTTTATTAAATTATATATTTTTGTTAAATTATATTTAATAATAATTATTTTAAATTATATTTTATAATATTATATATTATAATTTTAGTAAATTCATATATTTTATTAAATTATATATTTTTATTAAATTATATTTAATAATAATTTTTAATCATTTATTAATTTTGTAATTGTTAAATAATTTTAAAAACTTCTATTATATATCATTTTTAATCTAATGTCCTTAAGAGTCATTTTCTATTTTCACCTCACCGCTACAGCTGCGTTTGAATCCAAACACACACTCCACCGCTGTTTCTAATCTCACTGCTACAGTATCCAATCTCACCGCTACAGTACCTAATCTCACCGCCACCGCTGTTTTTAACCTCACCGGAGCTAAACACACCGCCCATCCAAACTAAGCCTTATTCTACTAACCCCATTCCAGGATGTGATATTAATCGTTTGAGTTTTGCAATTTCTTTCAATATTTTTTTCAGCTTTTAGAACAAACTTTAACTTGCAAGGTAAATTGTTTTTTTTTAGCTTTTAATATTCTTGTATTGTTCCTTGCAATCATCAATAAAATCATATTTAAGGTTGGTTTATGAAAATCAACAAATTTAAGAAAATATCTAATTATGTTTATTCAATTTCAAAGGTGAGCATTGAACACGAATATGATAAAATTTTTCAAGAATGTGTCGTGTATTTGGAGGATCTCTAAAAGATTATATATCTCATACCTTGAATACAAATTCATTAAAAAAAAAAAACAAAAGTTGGGAATAGATAATTCTACCATCCTTGGGTGTAAGTTTGATTCTTAAAATTTCAAATGAAAATATTCAATTTGTTGCTTCTTATGGACTCTCAAATGATATTTATTTCATTTATTGCAAAAGTAGTAAATTCATTACAGTTCATGTTAGATCTTTATAGTATATTACTCAGGTTGCTAGCCCCATGAAACGTTAATATGATTTTTATATAATTTTTTTTAAAAATATATGCATTTTTAATTTTCAAAAGACTTTTTTAGAATTAGGACCAAATTGCATAAATGTTGAGGCTAAATTTATTAAAAATTTTAAATTAATGACTAAATTGACATATTGCTAAATTTGTTATTATATGAATAAAAATTATGTACAATTGATGGGCAACATTAACATTGTGATTAATTGCCTATAGTTGTTGACTTTCAAGATTGATGGGGACTAAATTGCCTATAGTTGCTGACTTTCAAAATTGATGGGAACTAAATTATTCTAATTTTTTTGGAGAGAACAATTTGCTCAATATTGAAATTAAGAGGGACAAGAGAGGTGCTTTTACATATTATAATTAATTATAAATGTAAAAAAAAAATAGTTGTAAGGAAAGTAGATGAATGTTGTAGGAGCACGGTATTTAATGGAAAAGTTACAAAATGAGTAATGAAAAAACTTGATTTATTGGTTTTGAAATTTGAGTATGACTTATAATTTAAGGACATCAATGCAATTAATCCAAACTACTTTTGGCAAGTAACAAGGCAGATTCCCCCTCATGTTCCAATTAATTGCAATGTTAAATGTCAACATTTTGTTTAATCTTATTTCTACTTTACTGTAATCGTAACGCCTCAAATTTCTTTAACGCTCAAATTAAGATCATGTTTCTAAATTGCCTGAAATTTCTTCCACGATCAAATTAATCACAAATTAAGGTGATTTTTTAAATGTAATTACTTAAATGAAGTTCTTTTAAACTTAATCTTAAAACAAACATACTTGCAATTCAATTCAACTTATTTCCATCCTAGGATTTCACTTTCTCCATTTCTTATTCAATTTCCAATTCATGTTTAGATTTGTTAGAATTGTGTAACTCAAATCTCATCACTTATTAAAAAAATATATAAATTTTTTAATTTTTAATTTAAATTTTATTTTTCTATAAATACCTTATACCAATAAATAATTTTATACGTTCTGTTGATATAGGTCATTTATAAGTTTTAATCGCCCTTGAACCCTAACCTTCTTGCAACAAAACTCGGACTAGTAGTCATACGGAATTTTATGTATGTTACTATCTTTGTTATGCTTTTTTCGGAATTGCGTATTTTCACATAAATATATTATTTTAGTTGGATTAACTTTAGAATACTATAATTTTCAAAACTTCAATTTAATCATTTCAACTAAAGTTTAATTTGATTTTTATATAAATTATATATATTTACGTATTTTTTTTTACTTTGTACCATAATCTAATATCTTTTACCATGCCATTAACACATAATTTTGGTATTTCTTTTTACCTTGAACCCCAAACCCTAAACCTTGAACCTTAAATCTGAACCTCAAACCCTAAACCTTAAACCTCAAACTCGAACCCTGAACCTAAGCTATAAACCTTGAATCTAGGTTTGGGGTTCAAGGTTTAAGGTTCAATTTTGAGGTTTGGGTTTAGTGTTTAGGGTTTGGGTTCAGGGAAAAAAATTACCAAAATTATGTGTCAATGATATGGAAAAAATTATTGAAATATCATTAAATAATGTGAAAGGGATCATGGAGGATGTGGTGGGAATGGTCCATAAAATAATTTCTCCTTAGGAGGAGTGTGGGAATATGGGTAGATTGCCTTCAATTTCAACCATTAATGTATTTTAAACTAGATTGTTGGATCATGGGGACTATAAATAGAGTCTTCTCCCTTCATTTGTAATCACTTAATTCTTGAGTAATACAGTACATTTGAGAGCTTTTAATCAAATACTTGATGTGGTTAGCTTTCTTGTGGTTTTTTTGTTCACTTTTTGCTTCTTCGTTAAGAGTTTGTTTCTACTTTATTTCGGTGCCTTAGAGTATTTCCTTTTTGAATTCACATATTTCGAGAGTTAAGTTGACTTAGCGTATTTGAAGCTAAGTTTATGTTTAAGGTCACACGGTTTACGAGACTTAAGTTCTAGCCCCATGACACTTATACAGTCTTGAATCTCTACCAAAACTCCTATAAAATGGCCTCAAAACCTCCTTGCCCCGTCACTCTTCTCGAGCTCGACATTCGCAACGTCTCTCTCGTATCTATGTTTAGAGACATGGATAACAAAACCATCAACCCTTCCACCACTATCTTCCTAAGGTCCGATTCAAATTTGAACTTAACAAAAGCAAAAGTGGAAAGACTATGAATCCTCTTACGACTTTTATATGCCACGTAAACATCAATGAATTTTCCATATTGATGACCTACGAGTTAAATTTGAAGCTCTCTTGCTTAGATTATGCACGAAAGCAATGAAAAACCTTAAGCGATGAATTTCTCTTCTTTCCATGTTCATGGTTTCTTACTAGGTTTGATTAGAAGTTTTTGGAAAGACGATTATTTATGATATTTTTTTGGAAATTAGAAAAAAAAAAAGAAAGAAATAGAATCGAAAGAGATACAAATTTGATGTGAGAAAATGGTAATAGACTTAAAAAAAGTTTCGTATTTTGTTAAATAAAATTACCAGTACCTTTTTTGTAAATAAAATTATTAGAGAATAATGCAGGAAAAGAAACTCCACAATTGTGCTTTTGAAACCGCTATTGTACTAGTTTCGGTGTAACGCTCGGCTTACGTATGGTTGAAAAAATAGGATAAAAAGGTCAATTCGATTAATAAATAGTTAATTAATAAAAACATGTATTTTGATTAATAGTAGTTTTTAGGAATAAAGCATAAAATTACTATTCAACTTTAAGGTAAATTTTGATTTTGTATGATGATATATATTTAATATTAAATTTACAACAAGTCGCGTTTCCTTTTTTTATATTTATTTTTTAGCTTTTAATTATTCATTAAGTTTGTTTTTTAATAAAATTAAATTATAGATATATCATTAAAATTTTAAATAAAAATAATTTTAAATAAACTGTTAAAATAGTCACTTTTGTTTACCTTAGATTATATTTTAGTCACTTATCTTTGAAATATTACGTTTTAGTCACTTACGTTAACGTGTTGTAACATTCTAGTTACTGAGTTGTTAAGTGTCATTAACGGTATAACAGTAAGCTGACGTGGCACGTTAAACCATCATTTCAAATAAACATTTTAGGTTAAATTGGTCCCCATACTTTTTCGTTTTGAGCAATTTAATTTTTTTTTTTTTATATTTTTTTCTTTTTTTTTTTTAAAATTTTTTCATTCTCTTTTATTTATCCCTCTGTTTTCCTCCATTTTCCATCTTTTTTAACATAATTTTTTTATTTTTCTATTTATTAAATTATGGAAAAAGAAAAAACGAAAGGTAAAATCAAAATAAAATTTACTTAAATGCAAATCTTTTTTCCCTCAAATCTACGCTCAAATGCAGACTTGATTTAATGACAAATTAAGGTAATTTTTAAAATTTAATTATTTAAATTAAGTTGTTCTAAATTGAATCCATATATTTTATTATTATAATTTTATTTGTCCAATTTACTATTTTCTTTCATTCAAATTCTTTGATTACAATCAAAACTTACGAAAATAATGTAAATATGAAGACTCAGATGTTGAGCTTTTGTTCCCTAGAAAATACACACCTTTTATTCAAAATTTCAACACATGGCAGAAGGCCTGCTTCTTGACGTATAAATTAAATAAATCCGTGGGTAGGGTTTGTGCAAGTGTCAACTATTCTGAACCCTAAACACAATATGCTATAGAAGAAACCTGCTTACCCTTGAATTACAAATTATTATATATAATAAATATAAATGAAGTTTTGATTGAATTACCATAAGCTTAAAATTTCATCCCATGTAATTTTTTAGTTTGAACATTTATGAGTCGTTGACATAAGGGTTAAACCTTTTCTAATGTGCTTAAGGGCTAGTTTAGCATTCCTTTTGAGAAGTGCTTTTAAAAAGTGTTGTGGAAAAATACTTTTAAAAATATTTAAGTGTTTAGTATTATTGTCAAAAAGTGCTTTTGAGAAATAAAATATCTATTTTAGACATGGTGTTATAAAGTAATAAATATGCATTTAAATAATGTTCAAATTAATTAATATTATGATATCTTAGTAAGAATTTAAAAAATAATTTATCATAATTTGTTGTTAATATTTTAATATATGAAATATAAATTGTAAATATTTTTAAAAAAGTTATTATTAATTATTCATAAAATTTAATTTAAATATATAAACTATATTTTAAATAATAAAATATAACCAATAAAGTTTTAAAAATATAATATAATATATTTAAAATAAATTTTAATACGAAAATAATTACATACAAAATATAAATATTATATAAAATATATTATAAGGGTTAAAACTATTATTTGGTCCAAAAGCACTTTTGTCAATAGCAAAAGCTAAAAAAAACTGCTTTTGCTTTTAAATTCAAAAGTATTTTTCAAAAGTACTCCTGATTCCAAATGTTGTTTGTTTAGCATTGCTTCTGGCTTAAAAAGTGCTTTTGACCCCAAAAACACTTTTGAAAAGTAATGTTAAACAAAGCCTTAGGGCCAGTTCTTCATTGTTTTTGAGAAGTGCTTTTGAGAAGTGCTTTTGAAAAATTTGAGTGCTTGGTATTGCTGTCAAAAAGTGCTTTTGAAGAATAAAATGTCCATTTTAGACATAATATTATAAAGTAACAAATATGTTTTTAAATAATGTTCAAATTAGTTAATATTATGATATTTCAGTAAAAATATAAAAAAATAATTTATTATAACTTACTGTTAATATTTTAATATATAATATTAATTTTAAATATTTCTAAGTAATTAATATTAATTATTTATTAAATATAATTAGAATATATAAACTATATTTAAATATTTAAATATAATAATTATATATTTGTAATTATATATTGACACAATTGTATTATTACAAAAATTATTTTTTTATTTTTAATTAATGCTTTTAACACATTTGTATTATTTTATTTTAAAATGTATTTGAATATATAACTCATCTTAGATATTAACATAACATAGAAAACATAAACTTAACAAATTAAAATATTAGATATATTTGGATTGAAGTTTTAAAAAGTGGATAATATTTATATATCAGATATAAATACTAAAAATTTTACAATAGCATTTACAATTTAAAGTGAATTCATTAAACTAGAAGCTATAGCATCTCTTGTTAATTCCATTTCAAAACCACTAAAAATGTTTGATTCACCGTCATCATCACTATCATCGTCGTCGTCGTCGTCGTCGTCATCATCACTTTGTGGCCCATGCGCATTTTCTGAATCAATATTATTCTCATATGCCGAGTTAATATCTTCGTATTCCATAAAATCTGCATCATTTCGACCGACATGTTTTCGGATAAAATTGTGTATCGTCATTGTAGCAACAACGATCATCGTTTGCTTTTCAAAACTATAACTTGGCATATCCCTTAAAATGACCCTTTTTTTTTCAAAACACCAAAAGTTCGTTCAATCACATTACGTAATGATGAATGTGAATGATTGAATATCTCTTCTTTACCAGAAATCGGTCTACCTCTTCGGAAGTTAGGTAAATGATATCGTTGACCTCTATATGGTCCAAGATAACCTTTCATTTGAGGATATCCAGAATCAACAAGATAATATTTTCCTACAAGTCATAATATAACAAACAATTAATGCAAGAATTTTTTTAATAAAAAATCAATTAAAGAACTTATACTTTATTATTTAAAAAATCACATATAAATAAAATATCTAACCATTTGGAGGGTGCGGAAATTTGTATTTTGGATCTCGAATTGCATCAAGAAATATTCTAGTGTCATGTGCTGATCCTTCCCATCCAGCCATGACAAATGTGAAACACATTAAAATCACATACTGCCATAACATTTTGAGTCGGGATACCTTTTCTTCCAATATAGGGAATTTGTTCATTTGGTGGAAGAATAGCCGCAATGTGAGTACCATCAATTGCACCTATGCAATCCTGAACAAATAATCATATTACTCTCGTGCATATTTTTAGTCGACCAAATATATTAAAATATAATAATATAAAATTAAATTTTAACCTTAAAATGCGGCATATATCTAGAATAATTATGTATTTGTTCGGGTATTGAGCTAAAAAAAGGATCTTCAGGTGCAATTAGATCAGTGGCCATCCTTGAAACTTTCTCAAGCACAACTGCGAAGTATCGACTTATTGTTGATCCAGACCTTTGAAATCTTTCTCGACATTGGGAAACTTTTGCACCGGTGCCCAAGATGTATAAAAAAATTCCCAACATTTCAGTAGAAGATATGTTTCTTGAAGTTTGCAAGTTGTATCTTGTCTCCAAAACTCTCAGCAAACTTGTGAATACCATTTTAGACATCCTAAAATTAATCATACAACGTGATTCGTGACCGTCAAGGATCTCTCGGATCCATGTCTTACCTGACTGTTTTGAATCCATGTATGGTTGCCTCAATA
Source organism: Gossypium turneri (assembly GCA_008044935.1). Classification (NCBI taxonomy): domain Eukaryota; kingdom Viridiplantae; phylum Streptophyta; class Magnoliopsida; order Malvales; family Malvaceae; genus Gossypium; species Gossypium turneri. The sequence goes on along the minus strand of CP032572.1, from coordinate 5,944,176 downwards.
TATACTTCTCGTAATATAATTGCACGGAAGAAGATGCAATAACAAATATTCGGTTAAAACATTCCATGCGTTGTAACATCTCTTTCTTTTCCCTTTCATCATCACTTTCATCACCGCTATAATCCTCAACTATACTCATCACCTGTGAATAAATTTTATATCCAAAATCACATATAAACAACCATTAATAAAACTAATTTAATAAAAAATAAGTGGAACATAAATTCAATATCTAAAGACCAAACATAAACAACTATTAATAAAACATAATTGATACACATAAATAAGTAGAACATAAATTCAATATCCAAAAACTAAACATAAATAACTATTGATAAAAACATAATTCGCTTAAGCCATTATAACTAGAAGATTACACATAAATAGATATATTTGAACCCTAGAAGATCAGAAAATTTTCAACTATCCTCCATTTCCGTCTTAAGCCACAAAGCTCTAATCTTGGGATTAATTGATAAAAACATAATTCGCTTGTCCTTATTGAGCAATAATCTAAGTGCGAAAAAGTATAGTGGACTAGCTTCTGGAACTTCTTCCGACATGCTGTCAAGCATTTTGACTGCTTGTGGAATACCATATGGATCCATAACAGGAGTCAAACTAGATGTGGCTTGACTCATATTGTCAGCTGCATTGCATAGTTTTTCGATTTGACTGGACAATCTTGCAGCCCCTCCAATTTGCTTTGAGGATTTCTTTCTTCCAATTTTAAAATGTGAACTTGACGTCTCAGGATTTTTTTCTTTTTTGACTATTTCCATCAATTTGAACATCATTTGAAATGTGAACATCATTTGAAATGTGAACATCATTTGAAATGTGAACATCATTTCTCATATTTTCTTCTTCACTCTCTTCAGGTATTTCGTTGTTAACATCCTCAAAAAAATCACTACGGAGTGTACCAGAAGAAGGTGCCCATGCTTTATCACCTGTTGCAACTATCCCCATGAACATTTGATCCAACTTCCCTTCGAATTCAGGATCAATGCCCGATGTTTTAAATTTTTTAGCTTCAGGCACAACCTGCATATAAAATGATTGATTAATAATAGTAATTGGCAATAACCTCATAAATAAAAAAAATAAAAAATATTTAGAATTTTTAATGTACTTGGAGCCTACTCTCCCACCATTCATCAGATGCATCAATGGTTCTTTTTATAGGATTCCACCCTAAACCAGTATCTTCGCCTTTAAGTTTCTTCCAAGCTTTCCATTCTTTTTTTAGGGCATCCCACCTATTTTTAAGTTGTCTTTGTGAAAAACCCTTACCCGTTTCTTTCTCAAAGTTGGTCATTATTTTCAACCATCCATCTTTTGTGAAATATGTACCAGGCCTATTGCCTTTTAATATCTCTTTAATACAAATATCACAAAATATGCCTGTCAATCTCTTATCCCACATTGCTTTCACTTTTTCATCACTAACTTCAATCGCCGAAGTACTCATCTATTGTGTATACGAACAGATTCGTTTCAGCCAGTAAAGCAATGAAGAAAATCAAATGTCACATAAATATATATGTTTACATGTGTATCAAAAATTTAACTATATACATGAACAAAAAACAGTATAAAAAATTTAACTATATACATGATAAAAAATTAAACTATATACATGAACAAAAATTTAACTATATACATTAACTATATACATGAACAAAAATTACTTTTGTTCTAGAAAGACAAGATATCACTGGTTCCCGCTTTTATTGCACTGAATGCTAAACTCTGATCTCAACAGAAGCTACGCTTTTGGTTTTATTGCATCATGCCCTATTTTGGGATTTTATGGTTCTCATTTTCTTATATGTTTGGACCTAACAACTGACGTTTTTCTCTTAACTGCTCTGCAGTACTACCTGAAAACAGGAACTTGCAAATTTGGAGCTACATGCAAGTTTCATCATCCTAGAGACAAAGCTGAATAGCCATATCATGCAAGTTTCATGCAAGTTTATAGTCATATCATCCTAGAGACAAATTTGGAGCTACATGCAAGTTTCATCATCCTACATGCAATATTTATTTAGCAAAACTGAAAATTAATGTCATCTAGATAACTTGTCCAACTTTATATTCATATCATGAATTGGTTTATCATTTGAATCCAATATGAAAAACACATATATAAAGACAAGGATGATAAAGTAAAATTTTTATCACTTGCTATGACTCAAACAGAACCTTCCCTCTTTTCACTTTTGAGTTATGAATTTGGTTTTGACCTTAAATATAGACTCATGAGCAAAAAGTACTGTTGGATTTTTTTGACCATTTTTAGCCTAAAAGTTTTGTTTGATTGTTGTATAAGTTTGGACCTTGTTAACGCATGCTGTATTTCTTCAATGATTGGTTTCTAACATGTAGTTTTTTGTGTGGTTATTGGTGTTTCATAGTCTTACTGTAACTTGTTTTCCTTTTTCTTTTCCTAAATACAGAATGATACTGAATGTGCTTACTATCTAAGAACTGGACAATGCAAGTTCGGGAGCAACAAAATGAGAGCTTCATTCATTCTTCTTGATTTTCTTATATTTCTTTTCTCTAAAATTTTCGCATTTTACTAAAATTACAGTAAAGAAAATTTGTAGTAATTATTTTAAATATTTCCCAAATATAAATTAAAACAAACAAAAAAAAGTATGAAAAGTTTGAATTTCTAATATAATTTATTTCCACAAAGACTAAGACTTATAGCATATATTTTTCTCCATAAATATACTACTTGGAAAAGTTGTGTGAGCATTGTTTCAATGGAGGGAGGAAGATATCTACTTCATTGCTTTCTTTTAGCTCTTCTTACTACCAAAGCAGCATCTCATCTTTTTCAATCCAATGCCAATGCCAATCGAAAGGTTAATACTGGATTTAATTTCTTGTCATTTTCTTTTTCTAAAATTTCCATTGGTGATGAGCTTCATTTTAAGAAAAATAAAAATTGTAATCGGTGAATATTCAGAGCTATATTGTGTATATGGGTGATCGACTTAAAGATGGAGCTTCCACAACTTTCTTCATAGCAGCATGGTACAAGATGTTTTTGGCAGGTGTGTAAACATATGCTGCCTCTGATTTTTTTTCTTAAATATCCGTATCTGATATTTATATATATATATATATATATATATATATATATATATATATATATAAACAGGGACCAAGGTAAAAGGGCAGTCAATAGCCTTAGCCCCTCCTAATAATTGTAATAATTAATTATAATTATTCCCAAAACAAAATAAAACCTACTACTGGTGATTGAGATTGAGCATGCAATTGGAATGAATGCAGTGAGTCGAAGACAGTGCTGTACAGCTACAAAAAGAGTTTTAATGGGTTCGTGGTGGATTTGACTGAGGAAGAAGCACAAAAAATGGCCGGTAAGTTTGGTACCTACTTGGTTGTGATTTATTTCAAGGTTTTGTTTTCAATCATAGCTATCTTCTTAAAGATCCAGCAACATAAGTTCAACCAAATATATCTAACAAAAAAAATATATCCAACCAGCAGCAGAGGGCAAAGATAAACTCAGAAAAATCAATCCCAGACGAAAATCAATCAATATACAGAAGAAGAGAAGAAGAGAAGAAAAAGATAAACTCACCAGCAGAGGGCAGAACAAAGCAGAGGGCAGAGAGCAGTGTAGCAGCAGAGGGAACCAGCAAAGAGCAAAGAGCAGAGAGCAGTGTAGCAGCAGAGGGAACCAGCGTAGCAGCAAAGGAAACCAGCAAAGAGCAGAGAGTAATGTAGTAGCAGAGGGAACCAGCGTCGTGTGGCTAAAAAGGTAAAGCAACCAATCCAAAAGGACTTTTTGGCTGAAAAGCTAAAAAAATCTACTTTTCATCTGCCCAAAAGTCCTTCTAAGAAGCTGATATTTTGCTCTCAAATGAAAGGTGTTCTCCATTGCTTTTTAAAGAAAAGTCCTTTTTTAGCTAAAAGCCCATCTCAGCCGGGTTGAAGAACAGAGCCTTAATATTGCTTTTGAAAAGTGCTTTTGATAAGTACTTTTGAGAAGTTTTGTTTAAAATTTAAGTGTTTAGTATTGCTGTAAAAAAGTGCTTTTAAGAAATAAAATGTTCATTTTAGACATTATATTATAAAGTAACAAATATGCATTTAAATAATGTTCAAATTAGTTAATATTATGATATTTTAGCAAGAATATAAAAAATAATTTATTATAACTTATTGTTAATATTTTAATATATAATATTAATTTTAAATATTTCTAAGTAATTAATATTATTTATTTATTAAATTTAAACAGTCAGAAAATAACTAAACTGAAAGAGAAGAAAAAATGAACAACTTGAAGAGAAGAAGAAGAAAAGAAACTCACAGGTGGAAGAATTAAAAGAGGAACAAAAGAAAAGAGAACCGGAGGAAGGAACTTTGGAAGAAAAAATGGGTATTCTAACGTGTCTTTTGGAGAAGATAAACTGAGATTAAAAATGTAAATAGCAGCAAAAGCACTTTTGACTGAGGAAAAAATTAAAATTTTCAACTTTTCCATCCGCCAAAAAGCACTGTTTTAAAGTTAAAACTTTTACTCAATTGATATCTGTTTGGTAATACTTTTAAGTGAAGTGTTTTTTGAGAGAAAAGCCCATATTAAAAGCACTGCTGAACGGGGCTTAAATGAATGTCAAATCATTCAAAATGATCAAATAACGACCCTTTTCAAAGTCTTCAAATAAGAATTTTTCAAATGTTATATAACAAGCTTCAAAATAATGTCATTTGTTCTATTTTAGTCTTGTAAGAATTCACCTAATTTTCACTACAAACTAGAGCTAAGTGGATAAAAGCTTTTATTTGAATATTTTTGTAAATATTAATTTTTATTACCATTTTAAAGATTTGACCTATATACAAAAAAAACTCCTAAAAATTATCCTAATTTGAGCTTTAATCAATTTTTTTATTAATTTATAAAAAATATTCGTAATAATATAACTCAATTTATAAAATAAATGATTTTTAACTATTTTTTAAATAAATACGAATATAATCTTTTAATACAATCCATAATACCCAAAAAGAAAAGAAAAAGAATTAAGGTGTAAGGATATGTACTAGGGCCTGTAAAGACCTTGAGTTTCACCACAGCCCATAACAGAAGATGGTAACTTGCCAACCTTATCAATCCCTTCTGCAAATACCACGCCCATACCCATATAGAAATGGGATTCTATATGGCAATGGAATGCCCAAGCTCCTGGGTTATCAGCCCTAAACCTCAAAGCAGTCCATCCATAAGGATGTACCGGCACTGTGTTCTTCATAATCGGGTTCACCAAATTATACTTCTTTGGATCATTGAACATATCGAACTTCCCTTCCCCATACGCCAATACCCAGAAATCATGTCCATGTAAATGCCAAGGATGCGTCTCACTGGTACCAAAACTCATGGAGTTGGCATTTTGAAGTATAATATCCACAGTTGAGTTGAAGTTCAACCTGTAAACCCCATTGCTCGAGGTAGCATTTCTGTTCTCTTGTACTATACGGATATCATAATTCTGGAAATCGTACCCATCGGGAGGTGGGGTTTGATCGAACACATGGGTTAGATTTTCCTTGAGTGCGATCAAGTAAGGTGTATGAGGAAGTGCGAAAGAGACATTGTTGACCGACCACCGAACATTCCCATTGATCGTGTTTTGTGTGTTGAGGAACACAATGACCCTGTCTGAACGTGAAGGTGGAGTGTGAATGTAACCTTGGCGAGCTTTAATGGCGTGACTCTGAGCTAATCGAGGGTCAGTGTTATTCCATAGAGGAGGAGGTGGAGGAGTTGTGGGAGGAGATCTCCTTGGATGATTTGGATAGTAAACGAAAACGCCGAGACCAGGAGGAGTATTGGGTGCTGATCGACCAACAATATTGGATGTTATCCAATAATTCCTTGTGGGATCTTGGTCGGCTTTTACTAGTACCGAATATGTCTCCCCTGAGTAAAGGAACAAGTTTTGTACAACAAATGGCTCAACGTAATGCCCATCAGCTTCAACCACTGTCATATTGTGATCCTGAAACAGAAACAAATTAGCTTCCAGATTTAAAAACAGGCACAATTTGAACCCATTTTACAATCTTAAGAAATACCTCAATTTGGAAGCTGAGGGCTGATAGAGCAGTTAAACTAGAGATTCTCAATCGATAAGTTTTTCCAGGCACTGCGATTAATCTGAAAGGCTCACAATCTGGATTTGTAGCATTGCAAATACCAGCGTCTAAACTTGGAGTAGTTAAAGTAGAGCAGTTGAACTTTCCTCTTCCATGGATCAAGAGTGACTGAGGCTCTCCAACCCATTGGAAGGGAATAGCAGACAAGCCAGCAGCTTGTTCATAAGTGCTTTTATGGTACCAATCATTGAGTATAATATTCCGATCATAATCATAGGTAAAAGGTTCGGATTTTCCATCGGGAAGTCCAACAATGATTGATCCATATAACCCAGCTTCTCTTTGCATTCCATAATGTGCATGATACAAGTATGTTCCAGCCTAAATCCAATACAAATATTTTTGGAATTTCAGTGTATAAATCTCAAATTAGAAGGAAAAAAAAAAAAAGCCTTGAAACTTGAAACACAAACTTACTCTGTCGACAACAAACTGATACTTGAAAGTGGTTCCTGGCAAAATCGGACATTGAGTCACTCCTTCAGTTCCATCAAACCAGGGTGTTCCGATCTGTCGAATTCCATGCCAGTGAATTGCAACATTCTCTGTTAACAAACCGTTGGTGAGCTCAACAATGATAGTATCATTTTGCTGTGCGGTGATTGTAGGACCTGGTGTTCCGCCATTGATGGTTATTACCAGTTTCTTTAAACAATCAGGGGACTTGTATTCGTACTTCACTTCCCATTTATACCGACGGATCCGAGCTTCAACGGCCGAACCATTTAAAAAAGCTATAATCCCTAATAGCCATAGAAATAAGATTACTCTGCTTTTGCATTTTGGTATCAAAACCATATTGCTAAAGATCATGCTTTCAGCTTTCCATTCAGTCAACAAAAAAAATTTGAGTCGTTAAACCCTTGCCGAGCAAAGTACATATAGTATGTCTGGGATGGAGGGTAGAAGTATGGAGATTTGTATTAAAAGTTAAATTATATTTAATCTTTATATTTAAAAATTAGATTTATTGTACATAATTAATTATTGCACTTTTATGTATTTTTTCAGATTTAAAATTTAGTTATTGCACTTTTATTTTTAAGAATTTAGTCTCACTACCTTTTAGATTTTAAAGTTTAGTTTCATTATTAAAATTTTTAAAATTTATTTTGTTAAATTTAGATTCATTACAACGTTTTTATTTAAGTTACATAATTATTTAAAAATTTAACAAAAAAATTTAAGTGTTAATAATTAGACCTGAATTTTAAATTTTAAATTTAATAAAAATGAAGGCAAAATATATGCTCGTAGATGTAGATAAAGAAATTATGAAAGTCCACTTTTGGCAGCGCAATAAACCAGTCAGACAAGTTGAACAGAAGCATATGGTCCTCAAACGAAGAAGCCGAGTAATAACGTGGATTTTCTTCCAAGTTTGTTGACAAGTTGTTAGCATGCCAAAAGAATCCATAGAGTACGTTAAAAAAGGTAATTTAAAAAATTAATCATAAATTTCGTCAAGACTAATTAAATAAAAGTATAATTATTACTATTCTATAATTATAATAGGATTTGTTAGACAATACATAGTAATTAAATGAAAGTGTAATTACAATCTTGTAATTACAAAAAATTGTAATTCCTTAAATGTGTTTGGTTGATAGAGTAATTATATTGTAATTACACAGTTATATAATTTAAATTTAAAAAAATATTAAAAACTATAAAAATATTAGTATAATAATTTCTATAAAAATTAAAAATTAAAATCAAATCATCATCTGTATTATATTAATAATAAAAATAATAAAAATAAATAAATATTATATGCAATTTTATCTAATTAATCTAGTGCATATATATTGGGTTATTCTCTTTTTAATATTTAACATACTCTCCTTATCATCATCTGTTACTCCTTAATCGAGTTCATCATCATTTGAATTTGAATCTGCATCATTAAGATAATCTATATCTCATTCTTCCATATACTCTTCGAAATTTGGATGATATCAATTATGATTGAAGTTATGAAATATGCAACATGTGTTAGGAAATGTGCTCTGTAATCTCCTCGATCCGGCCTAGACATTAAACCCATATCCGGAAAACTACACCAACCATTGAGATGGCCTAACAGGGTTATCGAAGTTTTTGAAAAGAGTTGATTTACAACATTTATTTAGTTTATTAGAAAACTTAGTTTAGATGTTGATTTATTATTTCTTAACGTATAAATTATCTTCTAGCAGTGGAAAAGATGGTATTTACTTAAGTTTTTAATAAAAATCGGGGTTCATATATCATCAATTAATAGTAAAAATTTAATGTTCTAATTAAAATCATAATTAAATGTTATGCGATAATAAAAACATCCTAAGTCCTAAATCCCATGCCACGGTTCAAATAAAACATTATAAACCTCAAATAATAAAATAAATCAAAACAATATGTCTTAATAAATTGAAAATACGTTGGATTGTGCCGAAACCCTCCAGATGCCGTGGCCGCGTCCTAACCTAGTGGGTTATCTGTAAGGATAAAATTAAAGGGGGAGTGAGCTTTGAGGCTCAGTGTGAATCCATTTACAACAAAACCAATGCGACACTCATTAGGACACATTTATTAACATTGCATAGAATAATCAAGATAGCAATTCAGTTCATAATATATGTTTTTCAAATGCAACCATCACTGATATATTAGAAATCACAATAACAGTTTTCAAGATAATCAAATCATCAGAATTGCCACAATAATCATATCCCATGCATGAATAGACATATGTACGTAGTTTCACGCATATGTATCATAACATAATTTTGAGATTTGTATGCACATGATTTAAATGATGCCATACAGTTTCAGGTTTTAAAAGAATAATTCCTACCCCACTATTACACACCACAGTAGGAATTCTTCCCAGAACTCCTTTACTTTTATGCCACGTTGTGGACAAACCACTACTGGTTCACAAATAACAATTTCATATTGGTTGTGGACACATAACAAGTCATCGCGGTTGGAATTTGTTTTTGGTTGTAGGTTCACAATAAAAGTCCTACAGAAAAAACCTACTTTTTGGCTGTAGATTCTACAACATAAAATCGTTGTTGGAATCGGCCTTTGGCTGTGGATTCACAACAGTACCTACAGTCGTTGGAATCAGCCTTTGGCTGTGGATTCACAATAGTACCTACAGATGGAATCTGCCATTTGATTGTGAATACACAGAAATTTGCAAATAAGAACAGTCGCATGGTTATGCTCTGCACTTGTCATTTTTCTTACAAATATATTGATTGATCTTCCTCCGTTCATATCAACCCAACCCATGCAATGCATTAAGGCATATTAAATAATCTAACTCATGGTCAATCAGTAGCAATTCAATCTTTTCATGTATTCAATATGAATAATAATATAGACATGTCATTCATACGATCGCAAGTATATATATACAAAAGTAACATATACTATTCATAATTCATGCAATTATTCATAAATATAAATAAATATCACATTAAATCGATCAATCATGAATTCTAGCATATCTCATCTTATTAGGGACCTATTTTTATAATTTAATTCACTAAAAATAGTTTGAAACCTATTTAGGGACTAATCTGCTCAAAACATAAAATTCTAGGACAAAACTATAATTTTTAAGTTACAGGGGACATACAGCCATGTGACTAGACCGTGTGGAAAGCCTTGGGCCGTGTGGAAGGGGTACACAATCGTGTGGCAATTCAAAAATTCAACCTACAAGGGAAATACGACCGTGTGGCAGGCTGTGTGAAAGTTGAACATCCTACGGTTTTAAGGGTGACATGACAGTGTATGAGGCCGTATAGTCCACATGCCTGTGTGGTAGACCGTGTGGTCTGAGCTAGGTTCGATTTTGCCTCAATTTTTTCATAAAAGAACACACACACACGCACCTAATTTTAGGGTTTCGCGTGATGATCCTCACATCCAAGTCTGGCTCAGGACATCTACAATGGGTCTTTCGATCGACAAATACACAAGAATTAATATTGACGGTCAAGATTTATCGAAATTATCAAGATTTTCGGAAAAACTTGTAAAAGATTCAAAATCGGTTTGAAAGATTGTCAAGAATGGTGTTATTCAAATATTCTAAGGTTCTACGAAATTAGAAACAAGAATGCTTACCGATCTTGGCATGTTAGAAACGAGATTGACGACATTACGCTAAATTGATACGAAGAATGGATTGAACGGGACTCGGTTTCAAACTCAGGATCAAATTAAAATTTCCTGCAAAATAAGATGAAGGTTTTTATAAAAACGAAATAAGTGAATAAAAGAAAAAGATGTATTTAAAGAAGAGAGAAATAAATTCTAATTAGGGTTGAAAAAAGTAGAAGTCCACATGTAATTAGGAAAATGGATTAAATAGTTAGGGTTTCAAAAATTTAAGAAGTTGAATGGTAAAAGACTTTTTTCTGGCGAAATTGAAAAAAAAAAGAAATGAGGGAGTGGTTTTGGCATGAATCAAACTTTGACACAAGGAGGGATTGGAAACCTTACCACTTGGTCTGTTGACCATACTTAGTTATTTTTTACCATATTTAATATATGTACTAGATTGTGTTTGTTTCATAATTGTTGAAAAATAAAAGAGGAAAAATGAAAAGAGTGGGGGCTTAAACCTTAGCTCTTTAGAGAGTTTACTAAGCTCTCTACCACCTAAACTAGGGCTTCTTTCTTGATGGTTTTATGAATTCTAACCCTATGATTTTTAGGGTGTTACATGCCCATATTGCAATAAACATGTAATTGTTTTCTATGCATTTGAATGATAAATAAATAAAGTTAATTTCACATTTCACTATTGTGTCTTTTGTGTTTCCGTCTTTCATGTTTTGCATGCATAGCGAAATTGTGACAAACAAATATTAGCTCATTGATTGTCTAAGTTCAAACTGATGTTAAGTGGCACTATAAGAACATTTACATTGCGAGAAAACCAACTTACTTCGATAGATAATCTAAACGAGTCCGTAATCCCGTAAAAGAATCAAAGTGAGCATTTGATTTAAATACTCAGAAGGATTATTATGTCGTTTATAATTCCAATTGGAGAGATGGCTAGTCTTGGCTACCGGAGTAGTTGACTCCACGGGTAGAGGTATAGATGTATTCATTGGAAGAATGATACATTGAACTAGACCCAAGTTGAATTAATTCTGAATCCGTTTGTGAACTAATTCACTTGTGACATTCATGGCGTGATGTACCTAAATGCTAAGTTAGTTACTAACCATGCGTATGTAACTCGTGTGCTTTGATATAAGTGGAGGCTTATACTCTAAAGATGATCGAGCTCGTAGCCGATATATTGGGTACATGACTTGTATATGACATGGCTTTACTAGCAATAATGGAATTCATAACTCGATTAAAGAGTTAATGATATCCTCTCATTGACATTGTGTGGATTGATAAATATGGAACGTGGCAACAAGTTGCTCGTTCTTGAGCAACCAATTTATCACATTCATTTGTTGATAGTGATCGTATTAATCATTAAAAAGACACAGTGATGAAAATGAGATAAAATGGGATTGTATTGAGTGAGCGGATTTAACTCAAAGGAATCAAGGATATCATATGAGGGTAACACACATATGACGAGGTCATTGGACAAAGTAATTGGATGAATTGCTTTCGTAAAGAGTATACAATAAGGAGTTTTTAATCATAGTACTTCTTGTGGACTGGCCCCATATTAAGTAAATTGTGAATTATTGGAACGGTGCTTTTGTACATAGTTACAATTACTTGAGCCTAATTATATATGTCTGATTTGGTCCCTACGCTAGCTCAACAAAAGCTCGATTGCACTGCATTTGAATCAGTAAGAAAATTCTACAGCTTTAGAAATAATTTAATTAAGTCGGTTTATTCGATGTGAAATTAAATTGGGCGGTTGTAAGACTTTTTCAACTAGAGAATTTGATTAAAGAATTTTCTTAAAGAATTTTCTTGAAAAATTAATTTTGGAAAATATTAGTGATTTTCGAGAAAATTAATTTTGATCAAGTAAAATTAAATTAATCAAATTAATTAAAATAAATATGATACTTTTTAGAAATTAATTTTCAAGTTAAACAATTGACCCAATGGGTAATTGAACTTGAAAATTGGACCTGAGATCGAAAAATGGGCCCGAGAACCCAAAACCAAGATTGAGACTTAAAAATTGGTTGAACCAAACTTGATATGTGAAACTGGGTCGACGGTCCAACCGGTGGCTGGATTAGACCAGTCGGGTCATCACTGGCTTGGACTGAACCGGCTCAGGGTGCCGTGAGGGTGTTATACCTACGATGGCACCACCGAACATGACGGTGTCAGCGGCGAAAATGAAGGCATTACGGTGGTGAGTAGTGGTTCTTCGTTGGTTGAGCAATAGAAGAATTACACTCTTACTAAGACTCAATCAGATAATTTGATTTCAGATTAAATATTTCAAAAATAATATTATTTTAATAAATTTAATTTAATACTTGATAATATATTATTAAAGTGATTATATTAATATTGATATTGATATTAATATTAAATTTAATATTTATTTTATAGATAAATATTCTATTAATTTAATAGATTTAATATTAAATTTAATCTAATATTTATCTTGATAAGTATTATGTTAATTTAATATTAAAGTGATTAAGTTTAATCACAGTTGAACATTCTAAGCTCTCCCTATATAAAGAGAGCCATGGATAATGATTTTTCACACACTTGATTTCAAGAGAAAGCTGTAGAGAGAAAATTATTTGAAGAAATTATTTTAGAAGATTTTTAGAGATATTTTTTTATTTGTAATTTAACCTAGATGTTTAGAGAAATTGTGAAATTACCCCACTTGCAATTTTGTGGAAATCTTTTTATTTGAAGCGAGCCAATACTCGACAGGCATGAGCTTGAGGATAGCAAAAAAGACTACTCGGTCGAAGCGTTCATCCTAGACGAATTGAAAAGGTACAATTTTGATTAAGTGTTTATTACTTTAGATATCACAACCAAGTTCTTATTTTTGGAAAAATAATTAAAACTTTGACTTTTCCCTTAAACTTATTTTCCGTTGCATTTTTCAAACTCGTTTTTTCAACAACATGTTAGTACAATCTTACCTTTTTTTTATGTTATACTAACATGATCTTGTTAATATGAGAAATATTTTTTTAGAATAGCAAATGTCTTCTCAATCACATTTTGAAGCCTTAAATGTTTCAAATTAAAAAGTTTGCAAGTTGTCTATGGTCCTTCTGTCTGACACCATTCTCTTAATGGTATCATACCCCACGATATGATATAAGAAAATCTTTTCTATTTACATTATCAACATCGGCCTTATAATATTTGGGTTCACATTCCAAATAGCCTTTAACTTTAATTATAAAAACTGAAATAAACTTAATTTGAAAAAAAAAAGACTATTTGTGGGGTGTGCCTGGCATTTATCGGACAATTTGCAGGCACTTAACAAAGACAGAGGTGAAATAGGCACGACATCATGATGTGGAAGACACCAACGTCGTGACGAGGGGAGACGTCACGACGAGGGATGTCGTGACTATGAAACGAGTTCTCCAATTGACGGAGAGGGCGACGTCCTGACGAGCATGCATAGGATGTCACGATGACACGAAGTATTCCTCAAGTAATACAACCACTTTTTGACAGTCAAACAAGACTTCTTTTCTCAGTTGAACTCTGATTACTTCAAGGATATTTTAGTCATTTTAGCCCTTTAAACTTAGTCTATTTAAAGGGGCCTTGTATCCCTGTTTCGATAAGGCAATTAAAAATGTAGTACCACAGGGCTTTTCTTTTGGGGGCGATAAGATGTAGTCACAAATGAGTTTTGGTAAAAGTTTTCTTTATAACTATAGAGAGAATTTTGTATCCCTTTTGAGATACCTCTATGAGAGTTGGGGCTTTGTTTTCAGGCTTTGGGTTTGTTTTTATTTTTCTCCATCTTGTATTTTACATTTGTTTGCTGCTTAGTGAAGTTTTCTTTGCCCGTAATTTTTTATCCTCTTCATCGGAGAATTTTTTCCACGTACCTCTTTTCCCAATCTAACTTTAATTACTTCAGGGATATTTTAGTCGTTTTAGCCCTTTAAACTTAACCTATTTAAAGGGGCCTTGTATCCTTGTTTCAATAAGGTAGTTAAAAATGTAGTACTACAGAGCTTTTCTTTTGGGGACAACAAGATGTAATCGCAGATGAGTTTTGGTGAGAGTTTTCGTGGTAACTATGAGGAGAATTTTGTACCTATTTTGAGAGAACTTTAAGAGAGTTAGGTTTTATTTTCGGGGTTTGGGTTTGTACATTTAGTACATTTAGGTTTATGTTATGTTAAAAAGTGTTATATTAGCATGAAGTACACGTGAACTACTATGGGGGTTACCATACTAACATTGTTAAAAAAATGTTTTAGTTAATATTTTCATTAGAAAAAATGACTTGACAAAAGATGTGAACATTAAGAGCTAAATTTATCATTATGTCTTTTAAATATTTAACATGTATTTGCATAAAAATTATCTAAAAAACAAAAAAACTAAGACAAGACAAAAATAAAATATACTTATTATTGATAATAATTTAAAAAAAAATACATCCAATGAGATCTTGGCTTAATGACAAATTTAAGGCCCAAGAACTTTAAGATCTCATTTTATGGAAACTATACATGAATTCTCAATTTATATTTATTCTGGTTTTTGTCGTACGTTTTTATAGATTTATTTTGGTCTAAGCTTGAATATATTATAATTATCAATTCGGTCATGTTTCACAGTAATTAATTTTATTTATAGTTATTTGGACATATTTTTGTAATTACCATACTTGTAACTTAAAAAATTATATATTAATGAGAAAGCATATTATACATGTTATTTTATTAGAATATAAAGCAATGTATAGTTTAATTTAACAACAATTAAAAAGCTATAATTAATTAGATTTTGAATTAAAAATCATTAATATAAAGATAGATGGTAAGAAATACAAATAGAATAATAATTAATAAATGGTAAAGTTATTTTTAATTTAAAATTCATTTAATAATTAAACTTTACAACAACTAGTGTATTTTTTGTTAAATGTCAAGGTAAGTGGACATTTTTCAAATGATAAAAGGTAAGTGAAAATTTTAAACTATAACATGTAAAATTGTCTTTTTTATTTTTTCAAGTATTTCCGCTAGTTAAATTATTAAGTCTATTTTAAAAGAAGTCTTACCCCACAAATTGATAACTAAATTATGTCATTTTTCTTATTTTGGTATCTAAACATTTTATTTCGTCATAAGTTATACGTAAATTACATTTTTTTCCCTAAGTTCATATCCATGTTAGTTTAATAGTTAGTAAAAATGTTATGTTTATTTTGAAAAAAATGATATTAAATTAAAAATAACTGTGTAGTAAAAAAACAAAAAAAATTATTTTCTTTATATATTTAAAAAATTATTAAAATTCATAAAAATAAAACATAAAAATTTTAAAAACACAAAACACCAATTCAATTGGTTCAGCCGATTTTTTAAGTTCAATTCAATTGATTTGTATTGGTTAGCGAGTCAACATTCAACCGTTATCTCCAAATCAATACACTGACCAATTCCAGTTCCTATCAAAGGTTTGGTCCAATTCTAAAAATACTAGTTTTAATCGATGAAAGAACATGGTGAGGTTCAAAAACAAATTAATTGCTAGCATCTCGACCTTAGTAGAGCTAATTTTAAGTATTGTTGGCATTGTTTGATATTATAAAAGAAGAAGAAATAAAAAAAGAGAAAAATATTAAAAAAAACAAAGAGAAAAATAATGCATAAAATAAAATAATTAATTTTTTTAAATTTTATATGATGTGGCAATCTATTATTGGTTAGAATTATTTTTAACGGATTTAACATTTTGGTGTAAAATGGGTAATGAAATAATTTATGTATCACTTTTAACCCAAAAAGTTTAGGTACCAATTTGAGAAAAAAGATATAGTTTAGATACTAATTTATAAATTAAATATTTTTAGAAAATAGATTTAACGGATTAAGTAACCAATATACCAAATTAGGGAAAAATAATTTAGATACTTTTGTTACCAAAAAAATTAAAATACTAAAATAGAAAAAGGCATTATTTAAATACTAATTTGTAAATTAAGGGAATTATTTAAGAAAACCGCGTCTAACTTTTGATTTGTCAGTTGACCTTTTTCCATGTAACGCTCTTCATTTTCCACAAAACAATGGTCCACATAAAGCAAGTATCTTTACAAGTTGTTTCAATTTTGAGGTCCACGTGCTTTTACTTTTCTTTTTCTTTTTTAAATTCTTTTTACTATATAAAAAATATATATAGGGCATATAAAAGAAAGGATAAAAATAAATAAATATATATACCTTTTAAAAAAAAGTTATATTTTGAAAACTATAATGAATTTTTTTGCCTTCAAACTTTATAAAGAAAATGTCATTTTAATCATTCATTTAATTTTTTACTTCTTTTAGCATTTAAATTTCTATTTTTTTGTCAAATCATCTCAAAATGGATGAAAAAATTACTGTTTGTTAACTTTACTGATGTGGCATACACGTGTATTTCCATCTAAATGACATGTCAACATTTAACTTTTTTTTAAATATTCTTTTATGATTTTTAATAATTTTAATGATTTTTTTAATTTTTTTAAAAATAGTTTCATATTTTTTAAATTTTTTGAAATTTAAAAAATTAATCAAATGTTGACATTTCATTGATGTAGCAATTCACGTTAACAAAGTTAAAAAATATTAACTTTTTCATTCATTTTAGGATGATTTGACAAGAAACACAAATTTAAATACTAAAAATGAAAAATAAAATGAAAAAGTATAGAACCAAATAAATTATTATCCCTATTTTAAAATTAAGCTTTTTAGTCTTAAATTAACTTTGTAAAGCAAAAAAAAAAAAAAAAACAAAAAAAAAAAACAAAACGAAAATCATTAAGAGAAAAATAAATAAATATATGATTTTGTTGAATGTGAAACAGGACAATAAAAAAGGTTGTGATTAATAAAAATCCAATTCTAAGCTAAATGAAGGTATAATGTAATGGCAAATTGCAAGTAAATCGAGTCTCATTTTCTATTAAAAATTACGTAACGCTCTTAATAACATGCATTGTTGGCTTTAGGGAATAAGCAGCTTTTTTAAGACAAAAAAAGGTGAGAACAGGTTGTAATAACGCGTGCCTCCCCAATGACTTGTTCTTGTTTTGACCGCGTATGTGGGTTGCTTCAACCGCGTTTCTTCAAATGCCAAACTCTGGGTCTTGGGTAAAAGAAAAGAGAGATTGGTAAGAAGGTTCCAACCTAACCAATACTTTGAAACCTTTACAATGACTTTTCTTTTTAAGAATCTTACAATAATAATTTTATTTTTCTGTTGTTACCAACTAGATGGTTTTATAATTTTTTAAAACTTGCGACATCTTTGTTATATTAATAGCATAAATAAAAATGAGTACCAAAATTTCGACTAAATTCAATTTGCTTACAATGTTTGCACTCGATAAAATAGTTCCTAATTGAACAAGAAGCTATCCTTTCAACTTAAATAAGATGTCAATACACACACAAAATTAAACGGGCTTATTGAATTATAATCACATATTCCTCTAAAATAGTCACGTAAAATGATCTTCAATAATAGACATAACATCAATTGTATTGAAAATTTTCAATTCCATCCTTAGCTTAGCTTAGCTTAGCTTAATCTTAGAACATTTACTAGCAATTTCAAGGTCTAAGCAGATTTGGTTAATAAGTTACAATTAGCATTGAAGCTGACAAGTAACACCTTCCGAATTACTTAACTCAATACTCCCCTTAAATCCGTACAATTAAACCATATGATTTCAACCATTAATACGAAGAAATATACACATTAACAATTAAATACGAGGCATAAACTTTATCATAGTAAAAATAGGAAAGCATCAAGTAAAAAGACAACCATCCACACTAGTATAAATCGAAAGCAAAGCAAAACAAAACAAAACTTCGCCCACATCATCAATCAACCCTACACTGCACCCTCGTCCTCCCCTTTTCTATTCAAAAAAGTGCCTAAGGCAGTGACTTGTCGAGTAGCCTGAGAAGGTCTGGCAGATGTTGATTACGTTGCGATTGAGTTTGTGTCCCTCTCTTCCATCAACTCATACTTTATAGTTTCATAGACTTGATCCTTTTCAACAATTTTAGAAAAATGAGAGGGAATTAACAATGCTAGCCTTGTGTTTTGGGTCTTTACATAATACCCAAATCAAAAGGAGCAAAAATAACAACCTTACGTAGAAAGATGGTCATATTTTCAGTGATCACGTTCCTTTAGTTGTTAAGTGGCTGGCTAATTTCTTGTAACAATGACCTGGAGAGCAATATAGGTTGATAGGATCATTGGATATATATGTTAATTCAAATTCAATTGGGTATCATTGTGCGTAATTGTCTATGTTCTCACTAATAATATCCTTTAAATACAAATTTTTTTCCTAAAAAAAAGTTGACTACAAAGTCACCTTAAACAAGGAGTCAACTGTTGGTTTTTATCTTTGGCCCCCAAAAAAGAAACTGTGGTGGCATTTGTAGCACACCATCCTCCATAGTTCCCTCCCATTTTCTCATATTGAATTCAAAACCTTTACAACTTTTTCCCACCTTCCAAACACTTTCTTTTAAGCAAAAATCTCGATGGCATTAAAGCTCTGTTTTCTTTTACGTGTGAACACTTGCATAATTGGTACAACCACAACAAATTTTAATGTCAAAAAGATTTTTTATTTTGCACTTTAAAATGAGCCAATGGTCCCTAATTCTTTACTTGTTCTAACCAAAATTCCTTTTCGGTTTTGCTGCCAAATGTTCTAACAACATTCTACAATGTTATATATAATCACAAAAATATCAACTATTGTATTTATATGATATTATTCTAAAAATTTATTGAAACTAACTTCCAAAATATTTATAAGAAAAATAGACGATTTTAAGAGTTTGTTTCTAATGCAAGTAATTTTCGGTTACATAAGGTGTTTATAGATCAGGTTTGGTTTAATCATGATACTAACACATTTTATTTTTTTTCTAAACTCGACTCGATTTGAAATACGAGTCTAAAATTTAGCTTAAGTCTATTCATATTTATAAATGACTAACTCAAATTCATTTTAGGTCCAACCATATTTTAATTTTTTTTAAATATTTATATTATATTATTTTTTATTTAAAAATTATATATATTTTTCATTTATTAAAAAAATATAAACAATTAATATTTTTTAAATGTTTACATTATAGATTACATAATATATTATATTATAGACCAATAAAATAGATCGGGCTTGTGTCTCGAATGTTTGACTTGAGCTTGATCCATATTTTAACGGGTCTAATTTTTTTTGTCTAAGCCCATTTTTGAGTTTAATATTTCTACCCAAACCCTCCTAAAGTTTAAATAAGCTTTTGGACTCAAATAGTAACTCAACCAATGAATAGGCTTAGTTACATGTTTTGTTTTTTGTTTTTAATGCATTTTTATTAAAATTGCCTATATTGAGACTTTATTAAAATTGTAGTCAGAGCTCAAAATAAGATATAAAACTCTCCTTACGTTAATTTTTTTATTCATAATATTCAAATTTGGGATGATAAAATTATTTGAGATTTATCATAATAAGAGTGTTGATTGTGGACGTGATAAGAAAGATGGAAGGTGATAATATAGATCGAGAATAGAGAAAAAGAAAAACAAATGTGCAGATTAAGATGAATTCTCGTCGGAGACTAATGATGCTCTAATACCATCAATAATGCTTACTTTAGACACATAATATATCTATTTGGAGGTGCTAATGTGTTTGATTACTTGACGGACTCCTCCATTTTGCTTTCTGCATTTTATATCAAGCAAATCCAACATATTAATTTGGCAAGAAAATTACACCGGTATATATTATAGCAAGGAAAGAAAACTTGCGTCAATCGCGTAGGTCTCGTCTTCTAAAATCATTGGGTCCCTATTGCATAAAGTTTTATTTTCTTGGGGGGCAATGCCTCAACGGCAACCAAAAGAGGGACCGAAAAAAAAAAATTCATACACAGTGTTAAAGAACAAAATTCGAGAATAGAAAAATTTCATGCACATTGTGCCTCTAAGAAAGCATTAAAATCGTCCCTAGCTTTACGCAAACGAGGCGTAATGCAAGAAGCCGGTGAAGCAGGGTACGATGTTGGGGATGACGTCGAAAACCTAACATGCCGAGATGATGATTCATGGGATTTCCTGCCTGCTGTTGTTGTTGTTGTTGATCTTGTTTGATTTGAACCATTCTTCAATACCCCTTTTACATCTTTATTATCGAACACAAAAGCAGTTGAAACCGGTAAATGTGCATCGTTCCCAAGGTTATTGATCAACTCCAATGGAAGATCAAAGTATAGATCACCAACATCATGGTCTGGTATTATTGTTGATGAAGCCCATGATCCACATTCAAACTTTTCAAGGGAAACTGTTCTCGATATCACATTCACATTATTCTCCTTCACCCTAGGTTCTCTTTTTCTTGTCCTCACTTGCTTTGCCTTGGTAAATCCTGGTAGCAACAGGCAAAGGACACCGCATTTGAAGTCAACTTCATTGCTACTTTCCATTTCCTCATTGTTAACATTGGGTTTGGAGATTAAACCTCCATGCCTATGATGCTTGTACATCCATAGATCATCAAGTTCATCCGGTGGTCCATATGTTCTTCCATCTCCACATGACTTGCTTCTCCAAAACGTCGTGTTTTGAAGTGATGGGTTGTTATTGACCAACTCGTCAACCTGTTGAGGCAACGCTTGGCTTTCGTGTTTCAAGTTCTTCCTCGAGCCGAATCGAGGGGAAGAAGTCGCGGAGTTTGGAAGGCTGCAACTTAAGAACTTGTGCTTTGCGGGGAGCAAAGGGGGTGGAAGAGGGTAATCAGTTTCAGCTTGAGGTGGTAACATCATGTTGAAACTTATTTCTCCCATGGATGATTCTCGTAATGAAATTGGATCAACGGATATTTGTTTTTCCCTTTGCAGGCTATTCTTCTTGTCTAGGGTCTTAGGCACTTGAATAGCAAAGTCTAGCTCATGAAGGTCCTTGTAAATTTCATCGAGTTCTCGAGCAATTTTGTTGGTGGTGGGAACTATTTTCGAAGTAGAAAGTGCCATTGAATTGAAAAGAAACAAAACTGTGAGGATGAAATGAAACGATGAGATCGTCTAACAGCTAGGACCATATATTGGTAGAGCAGCTCTGTAAGTGATTTGCATGTCGCATGATTAAAGGCTGATCATCATTACAAAATTCACTTATCTTTACAATAATTAACAGTTGATGCGTGCCACAACCACTCTAACACCACTCACTTTGTTAACTTGGTCAAAATACAAAAATAATTAAAATTTTATTTGTGCTTCTAAATGCTTGCACGTTCATACCCTCTCAAGCTACACAATCTTAAATCATTTTTAAAACAGATCAAACCATTTGGTTTGTGTTCACACTTTAGTCGGTGTGTTTTGATTGTTTAAAATTGACTCTTGGAATAATGATTATTATAATTATAAATATTTTATTTAATTTTAGCTTTAAAAATAAATAAAAATATAGAGTAAATTGGTAGCTCTAAAAAATCAGACTAACCTGATCATTGTCAACTTCAAAAATAAGTAACTAAATGCTAATAATTTGTTGTCAATTGTATAATTAAGGAGCACATGTTAAATGTCTCTTTTAAGCTGTTAATAGTCTGTTTGAGTTTGTTGTAAGTTTGTTATGAGTTGTTGTGTGCTGCTACAGTCTGCTATAAATGGCTAGGAGCTATAGTTTCCTCGTTAAGTTGATTAAATAGAGTTTTATCTCGACAATATTTGCTTCAATCCAACTATGGACAAATCTATAGAATAAAGTAGAAGTGAGAACTTTTTGGCCCAATTGATATAATTGCCTTGGGCTTCTTGGGCCGCTCCTGTCTTCAACCGAACACATAATAGGTGTGTTGCAACTTGCAATACAAAGAAGAGAGAATTGATATTCATTTTCCTTTTTGTTTCATTTATGCATGTATGGTTAGGATTATGGCAAAAGAGAGCCTTTATCCCAAAGTTTCCATTTTCCTCCAATGACGTCAATATAGTATATGTTCATCCTAAAATTCTCCCAGCCCTGAGATGTGAATGTTCCCAAGGAATATTTGTTTGTAGGGTAAGCAGATGTAGAATTCTAAGGAATCAATTCCCTTTCCAAACAAACTTGCTTCATATCTTCCAACGCAAACATCATGTTTTCTACATCTTTATTATTTTAATGGAGAGAAAAGCGTCAACTTGTCCAAAAGGTTGCTGCTCCAAACAGAAATGGCTAACAACATGGTAACATAACAATGAAGGAAAACCAACCCAAAGCCCTTTGCATAAGGCAATCCTCCAAAGCCTAAAAACTATAGACTTGAACTACAAGCCAATCAAATCTCTAATGCCAAGAATTCTCTTCTTCCACCCTTGTATTATCTCCTTTTCTTTCCCATCTTCCGTCCCCCATTTATACCAGGATTCACAATCTCAATCCACATCACCCAAAAAAAACTTGAAACCAAAAACCAGTAAACTTGCAGAAAAATGGAGGGTTTTATTCCATGCCAAGAAGGGTCAGCAGAAATTGTGTTTTTCGACATAGAAACTACAGTACCCAACAGAACCGGTCAAAGGTTCTGTGTATTGGAGTTTGGTGCCATTGTAGTATGTCCAAGAAACCTGGTTGAGCTAGAGAGTTATAGTACCTTGATAAAGCCCAAGGACTTGTCTGTTGTTGCATTGAGGTCCGGCAGGTCTGATGGGATAACTAGAGATGCTGTTGCAAACGCACCTGGATTTGAAGAAGTTGCTGACAAAATATTCAACCTTTTGAATGGTAGGGTTTGGGGGGGTCATAACATTCAGAGATTCGATTGTGTTCGTATTAAGGAGGCCTTTGCTGACATTGGTAGACCACCTCCTGTACCTGTTGGGATCATTGATTCTTTAGGTGTCCTCACTGAGAAGTTTGGCAAAAGAGCTGGTAACATGAAGGTAAAAAACATTCATATATCCAAACTTGAAATTCATGCAATTTAAGACATGATCATAAACCTGTCATATGTTCATGCAGATGGCAAGCTTAGCTACTTACTTTGGACTTGGGCAACAAAAACACAGGAGCCTGGATGATGTTCGTATGAATTTAGAGGTTCTAAAACATTGTGCAACTGTGCTGTTTTTGGTATGTTCTCAAACATTACTGAATTTCAATTCAACACCCAGTTTTGAAAGAAGAAATGTTTAAAGGGTTTTGAGTTTGTATAGGAATCAAGCCTCCCAAGCATATTGAATAGGAGTTGGCACAGTCCCTCAACAATAACGACAAGAAGTAGAAGCAGTGCAGGGAAATTGACATGCAAGGAAGAAACCAGCAGAAAATCACCAACTTATCAAAGAACAGTTCCCTACACAAGGGAAAGTTTGGGAAAGGTTTGTACGTGTCAATAATTACTATGTAACATGGTTTCTTAATTTTGATTAATGACAAAGGGAAGTGAATTTTAATGAAACAGATGACAGAAAGAGTGAAGAATCTATTGTGTAAAGCACGAGGAAGCCAGCCTATCAACAACTTGCTCAAGCATTCTCATTCAGTGCTCAGATGAATCAAAATTTCACATTATTGCTGATCTGGAAGAACAAAGATTAAAGGATGATATATCATCCCTTCCATCTTCAATGAGAGAATATTAGCATGAAGCATAAAAGGGTCTTTCCCTAGCTTATTCATTTCATGAATTTATCTCATAATTCAATATGAGAATTTGGGGGACTCCCTTTTTTGTGGATTATTCATTTATTATTTGTAACATTCATTTCAATTAATCAATTGAATTCAGATTTAAATTGTTAATTTTTAAAATCAAGTTGAGTTTTATTAAATGAATTTTTTTTAATTCAATTAACAAGTTTAAACCAGGCTATATATACCATCTATTACTTTTTTTATTAACCCAAATTAATAATTCAGATTGAAAGGTTTCCCGTTAGGAAAAACTAGCAGAGAAAACAAACTTTTACAAAAAGAACCAAAAAGGAAAAGGTACAATGATGAATTTCGTCCTTAACATTTACATCTTTTGTCAAATTGGTCCTTATTCCTTGTTTGAATTAAATTTGACTCTCAATCATTTTAAAGAGTCCAATTTGACTATAAACTTTTCAAAGAGAGTCATATTGTTGTTTTTCTAATGGAAATACTGACTAAAGCATTAAATTTTTAGATATGGTAGCTTGCATGGCAGTCTATGTGTACTTTATTCTATTTTTTGATTTTTTATGAACTATTTATTATATATTTTATTTATTTCTTTGAAGATTTTATCATTTTTAATTTATTTTTTGACATGACATATAAGACAAATAATGTCGTGTTAATATAAAGTACATGTAGATTATCCCGTGGGTTGTCACGCCAATATTGTAAAAAATTTAATGTTTTAGATAGCATTTCCATTGAAAAAAAAGGTGATTTGACTCTTTTGAAAGGTTAAGGGCCAAATTTAGCTAAAATAATAAGAGCCAAATTTACAAAAAAAAAATTGTAAACGTTGAGAGCTAAATTTATTATTATAACAAAGAAAAATAGTGATAAAGATTTTAGGATTGATATATATTATTTGGTACCTGTGTTTGTTTTCAATATTCAATTTGATACCTGGGTGTTTTCTTTTCTCAATTAGGTATCTAAGTTTGGCTTCAATGTTCACTTTGGTACTTGAGTTTTTTTAGTTTGATACTTGAGGGATTTTTTTTATCTCAACTAAGTGCTTGAGTTTGACTTTAATTATCAATTTAGTTCATGAGCTTTTTTGTATTCCAATTAAGTACCCATGTTTTTTTTAATTAAAGCATTCGCATTGTCGAAACCCTTTTTTTGAAATTGACTTTTTATTTTAAAAAGAAAATGGAGTCACCACCAATCCTTTTTAATAAGGTGTGATTGGATCACCTCGAAATTTGATCATTTTAATAAAATGTTAGATTTACTAAAACGATAATTTTCGGTCTACAAAATTCAGGAAATGAGTTAGGGAGTCAGTTACGTATGAGGAAGGATTAGCACCCTCATAACGCCCAAAATTGGTACCTAGTTGATTACTTGATGTCTTGGCATCGAAAATTGAGGATTCAAAGAGAATTTAAAATGCAATCCCTTTTTACATGATGTTATTTGATGGCATTGAAAATATCACTATCTAAATTAAATTTTATGGAAAAGGCCTTCTTATTTCGAATTAATCGAGAAGAAAAGATCATGCCCTGTAAGTTAGGGCACAATGTCTCGAATCCTCGAAAACAAGAATAATCGCCATTTGATTATTACCTAAATCTCGTACGTCTTTTAACTTTGAATAGGATATTCGGTTACTTTGGTTTGAGGAGAAAGTCATACTCCGTAAGTTAGGAGCACGACCTCTTGGATTTCCCCAAATAAAAAATATTTCCTCGATCTTAAATGCCATTTACGTGTTGTACAAAAATCGATGCTATACATTTGTGACATACGAATTTACTTGACATGGCATATTATGTCGAATGGATGGATGAACGTAGCAATATTTACAATATATGACAATGGGAAAATTATAATATCATCAAAACAACAACATGAATAATGAAATAAAATGACAATACTATAATGAACGCAATAATATATAAAAAAAATAAAATAAAATGTTCAATCAATAATACTATGTAATGATAACGATAAATATAGTGAAATAATATCAAAAGGTATGATAATAATATAATTACTTTCCTAAAATATTAACTCTTGTGCAAATTTTAACAAAAATAATGTTGGTTAACAATGATAATCACTTAATGGTATTAATAGTGTCGACATTTAAAATTAAAGGACCAAAAAAAAAAAAGGGAAATTCAAGGGCAAAAATATAAATTATGCCACTTAAAAGGTGAAGATTTAAAAAAATAGAAAGTATAGGAACTTACTTAAATAAACAGGGGACTAAATCAAAACTATAATAAGATTTTAAGGTATAAATAAATAAAACAATAAATAAAGGTTAGATTAAAATATAATAAAAATGCAAGGACCAAAAGGGAAAATAAGCCAACCCCAGTACCTGTGTCACTCCTTAGAGGGTCAATAGTTTGAGGACCAAAATGAAAACAAATAAAAATTAAATGGCATAATTTTAAAAAAAAAAGAAAAACCAAAATTAGGACCAAATTGAAAAGCGCCTAAAGGCGGAAGGACTTGGGCAGAAATTTGACCCCTTCTTCAAAAACACGCGGTTCTAGAGGATCTGGGTCGAATCATTAGGTCATGTCCAAAACAACATTGTTTTGGGGCTTTTGAAGCCAGACCAAAACAATGTTGTTTCATTAAGCCTATATAAGTTAAAAAAATGTTAAAAAATCATTTGCATCAGTTTTTTTTTTAATTCCTTTCTTTTTTTTTTTCTCTGAAGCTTCCCCTCGTCTGGCCATGGGGGTCGTTGTTGCTTTGTCACGGCCACCGGTTGTCAGTGACGGCGACCGCTGCTTCCGGTGGCCAAAAATTCTCGAAAATACCCCATTTACCCCCTCTTTCACGTAGAATGCCAATTTGGGGTTAAAAACCTCAAAAACTCAGCCAAAACTCGACAAAAGGGCTAGAAACGTTTCGGCTTCTCCCTGTCTGACGAGCTCTCGATGTAACCTGAGTGGGTTTAGAGACTTCGGGATTGGATTTGGTTTTCCAATTCGGCGAAAAACGGAGTGTTGTAGGTAAAAAAAAATTAAAACTTTTATTTTTTTCTTTATATTTTTGAAATAAAAAAGCAAAAAAAAAAAAAACAGAACTACCTTGTTTTTTTTTTTAACTTTGTTGGTTTTTTTTTTGTATTCTATTTCTTTTTTTTTTCTTTTTTTTTTGTGTTACAATGGTTTTGGCTTTTATAGTCAAATATATTATAGGATATTAGTTTTTTCTGTTTTTTCTTTTCTCCTTTTTTGTTTCTGCTGCTTCTGCATTTCTACTTCTATGTTTCTGTTCTAGCTGTTCTCTGCTTTCTGTTCTTTATTTATTTTTTTTGCAAGTTTTTCATGGCAAAAGGTTGAGTAAACGGTGGTGGAGAGGCACGCCCCTTGCCATTTTAGTGAAATGGTGGCAGAAGAGGCAGACCTCGATGTGTGGGGACTTCGGGAGGCGTGCCTGCTGACATGGAAAAGCTGATGAGCGGTGACAGCTGGTGAAGTCTTAGGGGATTAAGGTTTCTTTTTGTTTAAGTTCAGAAAATGGTCTTTAGGCTTTAAGGGTTTTTTGGGCTTTTAGTTTTTTTTTTTTGTATTTGGGCTTTTAATATGGACTATTTAATGGACTTTTATTATTATTATTTTATTGGGCTAGACGAAATTAAGCTTTTACAGCTGCCCCTCTTTGCTCATTGTCATGTAACAAAAATGGAGCAAAGACTTTAAGGAGGACCAATTTTGTTTGGTCCTGTCGAATCTTGAATTCTTTGGTTCTCTTTTTCAAATAGCTCATTTTTTCAATCCATTGGTTACTCTACTCCACTATATCTGCTTCGCTACCACTTTAGGAAGACATGATTTAGTATCACAGTTTCATCTTACTCCATTGCAACTTCAAAGAGATAAGATTTTTTGTTTTAGTTTCATTCCAACCCATTGCAGCTTTAGGGGTATAGGATTTGTAGCTTCATCTTGCTCCACTGCAACTTCAGGGAGATAAGATTCACTATTGTAGTTTCAATTCGACCTACTACAACTTCAAGGGTATAAGATTGGTAGCTTTATCTTACTCCACTACAACTTCATGGAGATAAGATTCGCCATTGTAGTTTCAATTCTACCCACTGCAACTTCAAGGGTATAGGATTTGTAGCTTCATCTTACTCCATTGTAACTTCTAGGAGATAAGATTCACCATTGTAGTTTCAATCCAACCCACTGAAACTTCAGGGGTATAGGACTTGTAGCTTTATCTTGCTCCATTGCAACTTTAAGGAGATAGGATTCACTATTGTAGTTTCAATCCGACCCACTACAACTTCAAGGGTGTAGGATTTGTAGCTTTATTTTGCTCTACTGCAACTTCAGGGAGATAAGATTCACCGTTGTAGTTTCAGTCCGACCCACTACAATTTCAAGGGTATAGGACTTGTAGCTTTATCTTGCTCCACTGTAACTTTAGGGAGATAAGATTTGCTACTGTAGTTTCAATTCAACTCATTGCAACTTTAAGGTGACAAGATTTGCCGTTGTAGTTTCGATTCGACCTACTGTAACTTCAGGGGTATAAGACTTGTAGCTTTATCTTACTCCACTGTAACTTCATGGAGATAAGATTCGCTATGGTAACTTCAATCCAACCCACTACAACTTTAGGGACAAAGGATTTGAGGTTTCACTAATCAGTTACACCGCTCTTTAGGGGAACATGACTTGTAGAATCCATTTCATAAACCTATATTTTATGCCAAGCAATTAAGATGTTATGATCAGAATGAATCAAATGCTCCTAACTAGATGTATATGAATGATATTTGTATGAATGCAGAATGTCATTTTCGAGAATGGTCCCCTTTTTAGTGCTTAGGTTGACATTGCTCGTTGTTCGTCAAAATTCTATCACTGATGTGTTACCATGCCTTCTTGTTCAGGTCTAGTATATCTAACAGGAAACCCAAAGAGGTAATCACAATCTGGACTATTTGCTCCAAGATCTTTGCAACCTTCAAATTTGGTTAGTTCTAACTAATGGTCATGTTTCAAGTCCCTTTACTATTTAGAAATCTTTTAGAGCAATATGCAGAAATCCTTTTACTTTAATATCGTTAGTCCATTAATTGTTATTTCAATGCAAAAATGCTTGAACAATGTCATAACAATGGACAAGACTGAAATTTATTGGGAGCAAAACTCTAAATGAAAGGATAAATCAAAGTAGCAAACATTGCTATAACACAAAATGAGTAAGATTAAATTAGGTGCCTTAGATATCGTAGTATGAGCTTCTCTGAGCAAACTTGTTAAAAATCATTCTGAGCCTGATGTGTATTTAGGAGATCTAGAGTACTTTGTTGACGCCTCAAGATGTAAAGTTTCTTCTCCTTGTTACCTTTGAGGGGAAACGACTATTACATGCCCATTCTTCGATCAAAATTTGAGTCACCCTTTTCGAGTTTTCAAGTCAAAACTCCTTTGGTCTCAAGATGCCTTTTGCGAGTTTTTGCCTTGGCCTTTCTCTTTTTTTTATTCTTTAGGTGAAATATTTCTTAACTGAATTTGAATTCACGGGATTGGGCAGGTTTTTACCGTCCATCTTGGTTAAAATCAGTGTTCCTCTAGAAAAGGCTTTCTTTACCACATAAGGTTCTTCCCAATTCGGCATCCATTTTCCTTTGAAGTCTTTTTGTACCGGAATGATCTTTTTTAACACTAAGTCTCCCTCATGGAACTCTCTAGTGCAGACATTTTTGTCATAAGCTCATATCATTCATTTTTGATACATTTGATCATGACGGATAGCTTTTAGCCTCTTTTCTTCGATCAAGTTCAACTGATCGTATCGAGATTGGATCCATTCTACTTCATCTAACTTCAATTCTGATAAAACTTGGATAGAAGGAACCTTAACTTCAATGGGCAAGATTACCTCCATTCCATAAACCAATGAGAAAGACGTTACCCCGGTGGAGGTTTTAACAGATGTTCGATAAGCATATAAGACAAATGGTAATTTCTCATGTCAATCTTTATAAGTCTTTGTCATTTTTCCCACAATTTCTTAATGTTCTTATTTTTTATCATTTTCCCCACGATCTTCTACCCATTTGGTGAAGTAATCGATGACCACAAAGACGAATTGATGCCCATTCGAAGTTTTTGGCAAGATCGGCCCACTAACATCCATACCCCACATAGAGAAAGGCCATGGAGACGTCATAACATGAAGAGGTGAATGAGACACATGAATTTTATCTCCATAAATTTGGCATTTATGACATCTCTTGGCATAATTGATACAATCCCCTTCCATGGTGGACCAATAATATCCAAATCTTATGATTTGCTTGGCCATTGTAAAACCATTAGCATGTGTTCCGCAAACGCCTTCATGGACTTCTTCCAGGATTTTCATGGCCTCAACAGCATCTACGCATCTCAGTAACACCTGACCCTTTCTTATTTTGTATAGGATCTCCCCATCTAAGACATACTCATTGGCCAGCCTTTTTAGCGTCCTTCTACCATTCTCAGTTGCCTTCTCAGGGTATTCACGGTTCTTTACATATTGTAATATGTCATGGTACCAAGGGTGATCATCCCTTTCTTTTTCCTTGATGTTGTAACAATGGGTCACGGCCTCATAAATGCTCATCTGGATAGGTTTTACATCCTCTTGTTTGTTCATTTTGACCATGGAGGCTAAGTTAGCCAAGACATCAGCCATCTGGTTTTCATCTAGTGGGGGGTAGCAAAAGGTGATGTCATGAAATTCCTTAATTAACTTGAAAACTAAATTTTGCTAATCAATTAGCTTAGGATTACTTGTCTCCTATTCACCTTTGATTTGATAGATTACTAGTGCAGAATCCCCATATACCTCTAGTACTTTGATCTTGCATTCTATAACTGTATGGATACCCATGATACATGCTTCGTATTTGCCATGTTATTTGTGCAATCAAAATCAAGTTTACTGGTGAAAGGATAATGATCACCGTCTGGGGATACCAGGATTGCCCTAATTTCGTTACCCATGGCGTTTGAAGCGCCATCAAAATTTAATTTCTAGGGATGTTCTTTTGGAGCACCTTCTTCAGTGGTCGCAACATACATTAGATCTTCATTCGGGAAATCAAAGTTCAAAGCCTCATAATCTTCTAAAGCTCTGCTAGGTAAGAAATATGCTATTGCACTCCATTTTACTGCTTTCTAGTTTACATAAATTATATCAAATTCGGAGAGTAAAATTTGCTATCGAGCCATTCTTCCATTCAATGCAGTCAAGTCTATCATGTACTTTAGAGGGTTCATTTTTTAGATGAGCCAAGTCGTATGGTACAACATGTATTCTCTCAACCTTCGGGTAGTTTAGACTAAAGCGCAACACAACTTCTCGATTGGCGAATATCTTGTATCACATTCAGTAAACTTCTTGCTGAGGTAATGATTGCTCTCTCTTTCCTCCTCAACTCATCATGTTAGCCAAGTACGCATCCCATAAATTTTTAAAATACTATCAATTACAATATCAGTTGTTCATATGGGCTAGGTAGAATCAGCACTGGGGCGTTGGACAAGTAATGTTTGATCTTTTCGAAGGTCTTCTGGCATTCATCATCCCATACACCTGGGTCATGTTTCTTAAGGAGACGAAATATGGAGTCACATTTCTCGATTAGTTGTAAAATGAACTGGGCAATATAATTTAATCTCCTTAAGAAACCCTAGACCTCCTTTTTGGTACGTGGCGGTGGTAACTCTTGTATGGCCTTGACTTTATCTAGGTCAATCTCGATCTTTTTCTCGTTGACTACAGATCCCAGCAATTTGCTCGACGTGGCCCTAAAAATGCATTTTGTTGGGTTCAACTTTATCTGGAATTTCCTCAACATCAAAAATAATTTCCTCAAGATTTTCACATGATCCTTTTCTGTTCGAGATTTTGCGATCATATCATCAATATAAGCTTCAGTTTTTTTGTGCATTATATCATGAAACAAAGTCACCACGGCTTTTTAATATGTGGCTCCCATATTTTGATATGTGGCTCTCATATTTTTCAGTCCGAATAACATCAATTTATAACAAAATGTTCCCTACATTATTACGAATATGGACTTCTCCATATCTTCAGGATGCATCTTTATTTGGTTGTATCCACAGAAATTGTCCATGAAGGAAAATAGTGAATGACCTGCCATGTTATCCACTAAGGTATTGATGTAGGGCAATGGGAAATTGTCTTTTGGGATGGCCTTGTTTAAATCCTGATAATCGACACACATTTACACTTTCCCATGTTTCTTAGTAACGGAGAGTATATTGGCTACTCATTCCAAATATTTGACCACTTGTAGGAAACCAGCGTCAAACTGTTTCTTGACCTCTTCTTTTATCTTCAACAGTACACCCGGCCTCATCCTTCAAAGTTTCTGTTGAACCGACTTGCATTCTTCCTTTATAGGAAGTCGGTGTACCACGATATCAGTACTTAGACCAGGAATATCTTGATACGACCATGCAAAGACGTTTTTGAATTCTTGGAGTAACTCAACGAGGTCTCGCCTTGTTTTCGTAGTGATGCAAGTCCCGATTTTCACCTTGTTGTGTAGTATGAGTATGAATGAAGGAGATAGTGAAGTGTTTTCCAAATGGGACATAAAAATACATTGTTTTCATTGGTTAACAATGATAATCACTTAATGGTATTAATAGTGTCGACATTTAAAAATAAATGACCAAAATAAAAAAATAAGAAATTAAAGGGCACAAATATAAATTATGCCACTTAAAAGGTGAAGATTTAAAAAATAGAAAGTATAGGGACTTAATTAAATAAACATGGGACTAAATCAAAACTATAACAAGATTTTAAAGTATAAATAAATAAATAAAATAATAAATAAAGGGTTAGATTAAAATATAATAAAAATACAGGTACCAAAAGGGTAAATAAGCCAACTGCAGTACACGTGTCACTCCACAGAGGGTCAACAGTCTGAAGACCAAAATGAAACAAATCAAAATTAAATGGCATAATTTTAAAAGAAGAAAAACCAAAATTAGGACAAAATTGAAAAAGGCCTAAAGGCGGAATGACTTGGGCAGAAATTTGACCCTTTTTCAAAAACAAGTGGATCCTAGAAAATCTAGGTCAGATCATTGGGTCATGTCCAAAACGACATCGTTTTGGGGCTTCTGAAGCCAGGCCAAAACGACGTCGTTTTATTAAGCCTATATAAGTTTAAAAAATGTTAAAAAAATAATTTGCATCAGTTTTTTTTTAAATTCCTTTTTTTTTCCTTTGAAGCTTCCCCTTGTCTTGTGATAGGGGTCGCCGTAGTTCTACCGCAGCCACCAGTCGTCGGCGACAGCAACTGCCGCCTCTAGTGGCTGAAAATTCCTAAAAATACCCCATTTACCCCCTTTTTCACGTAAAATACCGATCTGGGGTTAAAAACCTTCAAAATTCAGCCAAAACTCAACAAAAAGGCTGGAAACCTTTCGGTTTCTCCCTGTCTGACGAGCCCTCGATGAAACCCGAGTAGGTTCAGAGATTTCTGGATCGGAGTTGGCTTTCCACGACGGTAGAAAACGGAGCGCCGTAAGTAAAAAAATTAAAACTTTTATTTTTTCTTTATATTTTTCGAAATAAAAAAGCAAAAATAAAAAAATAGAATTACCTTCGTTTTTTTCTTTTGAAGTTAGTTGGTTTTTTTTATCCTATTTCCTCTTTTTTTTTTCTTTTGTGTTGCAATGGTTTCAGCTTTTATAGTCAAATAGATTACAAGATATTAGTTTTTTGTGTGCTTTGTTTTCTTCTTTTTTGTTCCTGTTGTTCCTGATTTTCTGCTTCTGTGTTTCTATTGTTCCAGCTTTTCTCTGTTCTTTTTTTCTTTTTGCAAGTTTTTCATGGCAAGGGGCTGAGTTTTAACCCTCTTTCAAAAACACGTGGATCCTAGAAGATCTAGGTCAGATCATTGGGTCATGTCCAAAACGACATCGTTTTGGGGCTTCTGAAGCCAGACCAAAACGACGTTGTTTTATTAAGCCTATACAAGTTTAAAAAATGTTAAAAAAATAATTTGCATCAGTTTTTTTTTATTTCCTTTCTTTTTTTTCTTTGAAGCTTCCCCTTGTCTTGCCATGGGGGTCGCCATAGTTCTGCCGCGGCCACCAGTCGTCGGCGACAGCAACTGCCGCCTCCGGTGGCCGAAAATTCCTGAAAATACCCCATTTACCCCCTTTTACACGTAGAATATCGATCTGGGGTTAAAAAAACCTTAAAAATACAGCCAAAACTCAACAAAAAGGCTAGAAACCTTTCGGTTTCTCCCTGTCCGACGAGCCTTCGATGAAACCCGAGTAGGTTTAGAGATTTTTGGATCGGAGTTGGCTTTCCACGACGGTAGAAAACGGAGCGTCGTACGTAAAAAAAATTAAAACTTTTATTTTTTTCTTTATATTTTTCGAAATAAAAAAACAAAAAATAAAAAATAGAATTACCTTCGTTTTTTTCTTTTGAAGTTAGTTGTTTTTTTTTTTTTGTATTCTATTTCCTCTTTTTTTTTCTTCTTTTGTGTTACAATGGTTTCGGCTTTTATAGCCAAATAGATTACAAGATATTATTTTTTTTGTTTTTTGTTTTTTCCTTTTTTGTTTCTATTGTTCCTGCTTTTCTGCTTCTGTGTTTCTATTGTTCCAGCTGCTCTCTGTTCTTTTTTCTTTCTTTTTTGCAAGTTTTTCATGACAAGGGGCTGAGTTTTGGTGAAATGGTGGCAAAGGAGGCAGACCTCGGGGTGTGGGGACTTCGGGAGGCGTGCCCGCTGACATGGTAAAGCTGAGGAGCGGCGGCAGCTAGTGAAGTCTTAGGGGATTAGGGTTTTTTCTGTTTAGATTTAGATAGTCGGCTTTGGGATTTAGGGGTTTTTTGGGCTTTTAATTTTTTTTTTTTTGTATTTGGGCTTGTAATATGGACTTTTTAATGGACTTTTAAATTATTATTTATTTTTTATTGGGCCGAATGAAATTGGGCTTCTACATGCATCATACATTGGTCAAATTTTGCCTATTAATAACTTGCTCAAGCATTCTCATTTTGTGCTTAGATGAACCAAAAGATAACGGCCAAAATTTCACATTATTGCTGATATGGAAGAACAAAGATTAAAGGACGATTAGCCCTTTTAACTTCAATGAGAGATTATAGCATGAAGAATAAAAGGGTCTTTCCCTAGCTTATTGACTTGATGAATTTATCTTATAATTCAATATGACAATTTGGGAGACACTTTTTTTTTTGTGGATTATTCATTTATTATTTGTAACATTCATTTGGATTAATCAATTGAATTCAAATTCAAATTATTAATGTTGGTAATATAAAGGGTTGGTGTTAGTGGGTATACTTCACATTGGTGAAGTACAAACTATCAAGAACGTTTTTATATAGCTTTACTTCTTGCTCTTATTGAGTAATTGGGTCATAGGCCAATCATGTGTGTGTTGTCGCTGCTTGCTTGGTTTTGTTTATGTCATAGGCCTATCATTGAATAATTTATTTTTTTCAGTTTTACTGTTTCAGAAAATCTAGAATTTGCTTGTTGGACAAAAATAGTGGGACAGTTTCAAAATTGTTCCTGTATTTTTTACTCTTTTGCCCCTACCCATTTACCATTTTGTCCTTCTATTTTTAGTATAAATAGATAGTTGATTTCCTCATTTCTTCGCATTGAAAGAAAACACAACAGTCTCTGAAAAACCCTTTCCTCCTCTTCCTTTCTGATTTTCTTAAACACTTTGTCAATTTTTCCTCTAAATCACTTTAGAAAAAATTCTATCTAGAAGTTTGAGTTTTAAGCGAGACTAACTGTGACCCTTTCAAACTATTCTGGGAATTAATCCTACTATGATTTCCCTGAGAAGAGCAACACCAATCGAGTTCCATCTTCCTTATTCGGGTGTACAAATATCGAATCACCATGTTAGCCTTGGAGAACGACATCCACTACACGATTGCACCAACCAAGGAAAATTCATTTCTAAAATAGTAGTTACCACGGCACAATAATTTTTTATTTCTTAATTCATTATTTATTTTCCGTGCTAATAGATTTTGTGATAGTTAGTTCTTCAAATCCAAATCATAATTACCAATCTAAACCAGACCATATATACTACAAACTATTCTTCTATTACTTCTTTACTAAGCCAAATTAATGAATCAAATTGAAATGTTTCCCCGTTAGGAAAAACTAGCAGTAGAAAAAACAAACTTTCTACAAAAAAAAACCAAAAAGAAAAACATGATAAAAAAGATATTAGTGTTAATATACTATTTGGCATCTGAATTTAGTTTCAATATTTAATTTGGTATCTAAGTTATTTTTATCCCAATTTAGTATCTAAGTTTGGCTTTATTGTTACTTTGGTACCTATGTGTTTTTCAATTCGGTTCATGAACTTTTTGGTATCCTAATTAAGTACCTATGCTTTTTGTTTTTTTAACTAGAGCATGTGTTTTGTAAAACATTCATTGAGCCACATGATACCATTTCGTATGTGTATTAAATTAAACATTGAACCCAAACTTAAGTACAAAGTAATACAGTAATCCAAGATTTTATGTGAAATAAGAAAAAACAATGAAAAAGTCATCGGTAAAAGTACCACAAAACCCCATGTACTATACTTTGAATTGCATTTTAGCCTTTCTACTGAAAAATAGGCAAATTAGTCCCTGTATATTAGATGAGTGAGCAAAATAGTCCCTCCGTTAAATTTTGGTATTTATATATAAGGTATAATAACTTTCGAAACAACTTTTTGAAAACAAAAACAAATTAGTTTCGACTTAAAAAACAAAAATTGGGAGTCGCCACCGATCCTTTATTGAGGTGTGATCAGCTCACCTTAAAACGTGTTTTGGTTTATGAAATTTGAGAAAACAGGTTCGGGAGTCAGTTACGCACGAGGAAGGGTTAGCACCCTCGTAATGCCCTAAAATCGGTACCAATACTTATCTAATGTCTTAAGGTCGAATGAATAATTTGCTTTTGTTTAAAAAAACTCGTCTCGAGATAACAAAATGTCACATCCAGTGAGTTAGGACACAACCCTTTGAAGTCTCGAGAGTAAATTTAAATCTTGAAATGTTTACAAATTTATTGAAAAAAAGATATTCGGCTATTTAAATTCAACGAAAAAAATTGAAGCCCAGTTTTCGACTCCCGAGCTTAGAAAACACCGATTTTCATCGGAATCGGCACCTCTCTCTCAAAAAGGTATATTTTTCCCTTTTATTCTTATTTTCTTTCGAAATAAATAAAAAACAAATAAATAAACTAAAAAATTACCTTTGAAAAAGGTTTGTACTTGAATCGATTTTGCTCTATTTTCTTTTCATTCATTCGTAAGTATCAAAATACATAGACTCGGGTCTTTTTTATAGGCCGAAAAAGAAAAATAAATCGAATATAATTGCTATTTTTGCTGTTTCTTCTCTTTCGGACTCTTTGAGTCCATGTTTGCAGGTGTTTGTAAAGCGCACGTGGAGGAGTCGGCCCCGAGACGTGCGGTGGTTAGAGGCTTTGCTGGAGGCGGCAGCCAAGGACTTTGCTACCTAGGGTTTCTTAGTTTTTAGTTTTGTGTTGGGCTAGGGTTAGTTTTTTTAGGTTATTGGGCTTGGTAATTTGGGCATGTTTTATTTATTTTGGTTTTGGTTTAAACTTGTTTTTTTGGTTTTATTATTTGTATATGGGCTGGCCAAAATTGTGTATTACAGCTGCCCCTCTTTGCTCGTTGTTGTGTAATGAGAACGGAGCAAAGACTTTAAAATGGCCAATTTTGCCCATTCGTGCTAGACCTTGGTGTTCTTCTTCTTCAAGTAGCCTCGTTCCTTCCTACTACATCTAGAGAGGTATAGGAACCAGTGCTTTCAATCTACTCCACTTGGGAAGATAAGATTCACGACCCGCTCCACTACTGCTTAGAGAGACAGGATCTACATTCTTCAACATACTCCACTGCTGCTCAGGAAGATAGGATTGGGGCTTAAATCTGCTTCCCTACTACGTTGGGAAGATAAGATTCACCGTCTTTAATCTGCTCCACTACTGCTTAGGGAGACATGATCTGCAATCTTCAATCCACTCCACTGCTGCTCAGGGAGATAGGACTAATGGCTTAAATCTGCTTCTCTACTATCTTGGGAAGATAAGATTCACCATCTTCGATCTGCTCCATTACTGCTTGGGGAGATAGAATCTGCAATCTTCAACCTACTCCACTGCTGCTCAGGGAGATAGGACTAATGGCTTAAATCTACTTCTCCACTATCTTGGGAAGATAAGATTCACCATCTTCGATCTGCTCCACTACTGCTTAGGGAGACAGAATCTGCTATTTTCAATGGTTTATTCTCTGGGGAACAAGACTTGTATAAACCTAATTATGCCTACTGATTGGGATGCCATGATAAAAGTGAATCAAATGCTCCTAACTAGGCATGTATGCATATGTTTGCATGAATGCAGAATGTCATTTTTTTGAAAACAATCCTTTTTTATCTCTTATGTTGTC
Organism: Gossypium turneri; assembly: GCA_008044935.1. Classification (NCBI taxonomy): domain Eukaryota; kingdom Viridiplantae; phylum Streptophyta; class Magnoliopsida; order Malvales; family Malvaceae; genus Gossypium; species Gossypium turneri. The sequence continues at coordinate 5,905,522 of CP032572.1, read as the reverse complement.
ATTGCTCGAAGTTTATTAAGGTCTTATCACTGACGTGCTATAACACCTTCTTGCTCGACCAGCATCCAAGACACAACTTAATCAGATTGCCCCGCTATAAACTTCAAAGTTCAATCCACTAGGACACAAAATTTGTACCATCTTTCTCCCACTGTAACCCAAGGGTAGAAGAACCTGGTTTTCCTCGATCCTCTCCTATTGCAATTCAAGGATGTGAAACTTTTTGACCTGCACCATTCCCAAGGTGTTAAACCAAACGCCTATACACCAACAAATGATTCTCCTCTCTAAGGAAAACCCCTTTCTATTGCCTGGTGATTGAAGCTTTATCACCAACATAACATCTTGTCATTTTGTTCAATCAATACCTTTGACAACAAAATCTAAAGGAATATCTGAAGGGATAGTCTCAAATTAGACTTTTCCCTCTTAGATATCTCACTATTTAAGCCTGGTGTATTCTAAACAATAGTCCTGTTTCAGATTACTATATTATTTAAAAACTTCCAGAATAATATGCAAAACTTCCCTTGTGAAAGTTTGATTAGTCCATTAATCATTATTCTAATGCAACATGCTTGCAAAAGATTACAACACTAGATAAGAATAAAGTTGATCTGGAGCATGGCTCAAAATGAATAAATTATCGAAAAGTATGTATATATAAAAAACTGATTGAAAACAAGTTTCTCTGTACAAGTTCAATATAAATAGTGAGAAGACTAGGTGCCCCAGATATCGCAGCCTGAGCTTCTCTGTACAAACTTTCTGGAGATATGTGTTTAGAAGATCCACAGTACTCTGTCGATGCCCTAAACGTCGCACACCCATTTCCTGTTAATTTAGGCATAACAAGATCACCACATGCCCCAATCAAAATTTTGAGTTACTTTGATCAGCTCATGTCTCATTTTGATCAAAATCTGAGCTGTCCTTTTCGGGTTTTCAACTCAAATCCCCTTTGGTCTCAATGCGCCCTTTGCGGGTTTTCACCTAGGCCTCTCCTTTTTTTTAAAAAAAAAGACTCAAAGCACCCTTTGCAGGTTTTCACCTTAATCCCTTCTCATTTTAGTTAAAGTACCTCTTAACTGCATTTGAGTTTATAGGGTTTGGCAAATTTTTTCCATCCATCTCGCTCAAAATTAGAGCTCCTCCAGAAAAGGCCTTCTTCACAACATATGGACCTTCCCAATTTGACATCCATTCCCTCTAAAATCCTTTTGTATAGAAAGGATCTTTTTCAATACTAGGTCCCCCTCGTGGAATTCTCTTGGACGAACCTTTTTGTTGTAGGCCTGCATCATTCGCCTCTGATACATCTGACCGTGTTGGATAGCTTTTAGCCTTTTTCCCTCTATTAAGTTTAGCTGATCGTACCGAGACTAGACCCATTCTGCTTTATCTAACTTTAGTTCAGCCAACACCCGAAGAGAAGGGATTTCAACTTCAATAGGTAACACTGCCTCCATACCATAAACCAAGGAGAAAGGCGTTCCCCCGGTGGAAGTCCTGATTGATGTTCGATAAGTAAGGAGGGCAAATGGTAGTTTCTCATGCCAGTCCCTATAAGTCTCAACCATTTTCCCCACAATTTTCTTGATATTCTTATTGGCAGCTTCCACTGCACCATTCATTTTTGGGCGATTCGGTGACGAATTATGGTGCTTAATCTTAAATTAACTGTAGACCTCCGCTATTGAACTGTTGTTCAAGTTCAAGGCATTGTCAGATACGATTCTCTCGGGCATTCCATATCGACATATGATCTCCGTTTTCAAGAACTTGCTAACTGTTGACTTTGTGACATTAGCATACGAAGCGGCTTCTACCCATTTGGTAAAGTAATCGACAACCATAAAGATGAAATGATGCCTTCGACGATATTGGCCCAATGACATCCATACCCCACATGGAGAAAGGCCATGGAGAAGTCATAACATGAAGAGGCGAAGGAGGTGCATGCACTTTATCACCGTAAATTTGGCATTTATGGCACTTCTTAGCATAATTAATGCAATCTCGTTCTATGGTGGACCAGTAGTACCCGAATCTCATAATCTCTCTAGCCATTGTGAAACCACTGGCATGAGTTCTGCAAATACCCTCATGGACCTCCTCCAAGATTCTTTTAGCCTCCACAGCGTCCACACATCTTAATAGTACCTGATCCTTCCCTCTTTTATATAAGATCTCCCCATCTAAGACATAATCAATGGCTAGTCTTCTCAGAGTCCTCTTATCATTCTCAGCTGCCTGATCAGGATACTCACGATTCTTCACATATCGTAATATATCTTGATACCAAGGGCTGTCATCCTTTTCCCCTTCTTCGATATTACAGCAATGAGCTGGGGCTTCATAGATGCTCATCTAGATAGGCTTCATGTCCTCCTGTCTGTTCACTTTAATTATGGAGGCTAGAGTAGCTAACGCATCAGCCATCTGGTTTTCATCTCGCGGGAGATAGCAGAAAGTAATGTCATCAAACTCTTCAATCAATTCGAGAACTAGCTTTCGATAGCTGATTAATTTGGGATCTCTCGTTTCCCATTCACCTTTGAGTTGGTATAACACCAACGCAGAATCCTTATATACCTCTAGTACTTTGATATCATGCTCTATAGCCGCACGAATTCTCATGATGAATGCTTCGTATTCTGCCATATTGTTTGTGCAATCAAAATCCAACTTGCAAGTAAAAGGATAATGATCTCCATTTAGGGATACTAAGACTTCCCCAATTCCATTGCCCACGGCGTTCGAGGCTCCATCGAAGTTTAGCTTCCAAATGTAACCCACTTGGGAATTTTCTTTAGTAGTTGCCACACACATCAAATCCTCATTCGAAAAGTTAAAATTAAAGGGCTCGTAATCCTCTAAGGCTCTACCAGCTAGAAAGTCAGCTATTGCACTCCCTTTCACGGCCTTCTGACTCACATAAACTATGTCAAATTCGGAAAGTAAAATCTGCCATCTAGCCATCCTCCCATTCAAAGCAGTCGCCTCCATCATATACTTTAGAGGATCTAATTTTGAAATTAGCAAGTTGTGTGGTACAACATGTACTGCATTAGTCTCCGAGTCATCCAGACCAAAGCACAACACAATTTCTCAATAGGCGAGTATCTCATTTCGCAATCAGTGAATTTTTTACTGAGATAGTATATCGCTTTTTCTTTCTTTCCTGTCTCATCATGTTGGCCTAGCACACATCCCATAGAATTGTCAAACACTGTCAAATACAGTATCAGTGGCCTATCGGGGCTAGGTGGCGATAGTACTGGGGTATTGGACAAGTACTGTTTTATCCTGTCAAAAGCTTCCTGGCATTCTTCGTCCTATTCACCTGGATTACGTTTCTTCAAAAGACAGAATATGGGATTACATTTCTCAGTTAGTTGTGAAATGAACCGAGCAATGTAATTCAATTTCCCTAAGAAACTTTGAACTTTCTTCTAAGTCCGTGGCAGAGGTAGATCTCGTATCGCCTTGACCTTATCTAGGTCGACCTCGACTCCTTTTTCACTGACTATAAAACCCAACAGTTTTCCTGACTTAGCTCCGAAAGTGCATTTTATTGGGTTAAGCTTGAGCTGGAACTTTCTCAGTCTTAAGAATAACTTTCTCAAGACCTGCACATGTTCTTCTTCCGTCTTGGATTTTGCAATCATATCGTCAACGTAAACCTCGATTTCTTTGTGCATCATGTCATGGAATAAGGGTACCACGGCTCTTTGATATGTTGCCCCAACATTCTTTAAACCAAACGGCATCACCTTATAACAAAACGTACCCCACAAGGTGATGAATGTGGTCTTTCCCATATCTTCGAGATGCATCTTGATCTGATTGTATCCAGAGAAATCGTCCATAAAGGAAAACAGAGAGTAGCCTACTGTATTATCCACTAGAGTGTCAATATAAGGTAATGGGAAATTATCTTTTGGGCTGGCCTTATTCAGGTCCCTGTAATCCACGCACATTCTTACTTTCCCATCTTTTTTAGGGTCTGGAACAATATTGGCTACCCATTCTGAGTACTTGACTGCCTGTAAGAACCCAGCATCAAATTACTTTTTGACTTCCTCTTTTATTTTTAGCACAATATCAGGCCTCAACCTTCGAAGTTTCTGCTGAACTGGCTTGCAATCTTCTCTTATAGGAAGGCAATGCACTACGATGTTTGTGCTTAATCCTGGCATATCCTGATATGACCATGCAAAGATATCTTTGAATTCCTAGAGTAACTCAATGAGGTCTCGCCTCGTCCTTGTGGCAATGTCAGTTCCAATATTCACCTTTTTCCCCTCCTCCAAGCTCACAATTTCTATTAACTCCTTGTGAGGTAGGATTGGTCTCTCCTCCTGTTCTACCATCCTTAACAATTCCGGAGATAAACCATGGTCTAGGTCATCTTCAAAGTCATGCGATCCCTCTAAACACATGTCTCGTTCAAAAAGAAATTTTGAGCTTGTAGTAGTGTCATTCATGTCATTGATATCTGGGGACCTATAGTGGGTACCAAAGAATATACAAAGAATATATGAATTTATAAATGATTATTTGTACAATATGACTATAAAATGTAATGAAAGAATGACTTGGAAGACAATCTCAAACAAATGAAAGAATACTTGCTTGAAGTGAGTGCAAAAATGTATTTTATTAGAATAATAACGTTCAGACATTAGCCTATTTCACAAAAGAATTCCTATTATTTTTAGGCTAAAAATAACAAGAATGTTCTGAACATTACTCTGAATAAGCTCTAAAGACTACAGGGATTTCTTCCGCAGTCCAATTATTTAGCTTGCTCCCCGGTTCGTTAGGGCGAATATCTAACAAGGTCCTTTTTTCAGCCAGGCCTATGGTATTGATTTGAACACTTCTCAACATTTCTTCAATACTTTCTCTTATTGGCGTCTTTCGCTCGGAATGAATGATCCCTCCTGACACAAAAATTTCTGATATGTGAGGGAATATCATCGGTTCCCACTTGGTTTCCTCCCCACTTATGCCTGCCCTTCTTCTTTCTTGCCTCTTCCCTATCTCTTTCCTTCTTTGTCATGTATTTGGCTTGTACCCTAAGCCAAAACGATCATACTTGTCCTTCAACATTAGAACCTCAACTCTTCCCTGAAGACGTCTCTCCAGTCCTTTTCTGGTTGGGCTCCTCTTCCTACCATCAACTGTAGACCCATTCTTGTAGCCTTGGACATTTTTGGTACCGGCATCCTGCCCTCTTCGGTAGTAAATGTGGCATTCACAAACTCTAAAGACCGAAAAAAATATTCGACTGCCTTCTTATTTGTCTCCAAGTACGGCGCATTACTGGTTACGGCCGCAATAATATCCTCTTCAGCATTTATCGTTACCAATCGACCCTCTGATATCAACTTCAGCTTTTGATGCAATGACGAAGGTACAACCCCTGCCGAATGTATCCACGGCCTTCCTAACAGGCAATTGTAGGAAGGTTTAATGTCCATCACCAGGAAATCTACCTCATAAACAGTTGGACCAATTAATAATGGTATTTTAATTCTCCCCATAACCATCCTCTCAGTGCCATCAAATGCTCTAATTATATTCTGGCACGACTTCATATGCGAGCTATCCACTGGTAACTTGTTGAGTGTGGACAATGGTAGTACATTCAATGCTGATCCATTATCAATCAGAACACCAGGTAAAGTGTACCCCTTGCATCGGGTAGTAATGTGCAAAGCTTTAGTAGACCCCCTACTTCCAGGTGGTATTTCATCTTCATTGAAGAAGATGAAGTTATCAGCACTTATATTGCTAACCAACCGATCTAATTTGTTGATAGAGATATCATTGGCCACGTAGGTTTCATTCAACACTTTCATTAACGTGCTTCGATGTATTTCTGAACTCAAGAGCAAAGCTAGTACCGATATACATGCTGGTTGCTTATTCAACTGTTCTACCACACTGTATTCACTGTGCTTTAAGAACTTAAGAAATTCTTTGGCCTCTTCCTCCCCTATCGGCTCATTGATGGGCTTGACTGCCTCCTCCTTTCTTTGCTCTGCCATTTTCTGTCCTTTTATAGGTTCTTCTTCGTGACTTATTATGTCGTAACATCTCTCACTATGTGTAGGAGAACCTATACCCTGATTTTCTTTTGAAGCACTGACTGAAGTCTCCCTTCCCGGGATGGTTACATTGCACTCATAGTTCCATGGGACCCTTTTGCTGTCCTTGTAAGAAAAGGCTGCAGGTTTCCGAATTGTGATTTTTGGTACTACTAGTACCCCAGCGTCATTATTTTTTGGTCTTGAAATGATAACCACAGGATGATTCACCTTCGAAGCCCTCATTGTAGACTCGGACATATATATACTTCCCTCCTCCTTGATTTCTTCATAGAATTCGACTTCCTTGTCATCCATCATACCTTGCGCTAGGACTTTAAACTCCTTGCACTCCTGGATTTCGTGCCCCTCTTTATGGTGGAACTCATAATAATTCCTCGTCTCTTCACCTCTTTCTCCTAAATCTGAAATGATTAACCCCCTTTTGATCATCTCCTTCCAGACTCTTCTCATGGGAGTTTTTATTTTTACAACGTCTGCCTTGATTCTTTTTCCCGTAGCCTCACTCATCATGTTTATTTCATTAACAGCATGATTGGGTAAAGGATTCTCTGTACTGGATGAATCGTCCAACTTGACAATACCCATGCTGATAAACCTTTCAACCAATTTCTTAAAAGCGGTATAATTTTCTGTGGAATGCCCAGTAATTCCTGTATGGTAATCACACTGTGCATTTTCATCATACCATTTAGGGTACGGAGGCTGTAAGGGCTTTAAATAGTAAGGGGCAATAATGTGTGCATCGAACAACCTTTTATATAGCTCCTTATACGACATTGGAATCGGCGTGAACTGGGGCCTCTCATTATTTTATCTTGTACCTGATTTTTGCCTTGATGAGCCTTGCTGATTGGCAACCCCCTTTCCTGGTTGACTTACTGTAATCGACTTCGAAAAACTTTTACTGTATGTACTCGTGCTGTTCACCTCATTTTCTTTCTTCCTCGAGACTGACCTTTTGTTACTTTCTCTAGCATCTATCTTTCCTCATCTTATGGCGTTCTCAATCATCTCGCCATTCATGACTATATCTGAAAAACTCTTTGTGGCACTTCCCAGCATGTGTGCGATGAATGGGGCCTTTAATGTGTTAATAAATAGCATCGTGGTTTTCTTCTCTAGGAGCAGTGGCTGAACTTGGATGGCAACCTCCCTCCATCTCTGCGCATATTGCCTAAAACTCTCACTAGGCTTCTTCTCCATGTTTTGTAAAGTAATTCTATCAGGAGTCATATCTGTGACATGACTATACTGCTTCATGAATACTTGTGCTAGGTCCCTCCACGAACTAATCCTGGTACAGCTCAATTGGTTGTACCACTTGGACGCTGCCCCCACAAAGCTCTCTTGGAAACAGTGTATTAGTACCTGGTCATTGTTGACATATCCAGCCATTCGTCTGCAAAACATGGTGATGTGAGCTTCAAGGCTACTGGTCCCATTGTACTTTTCAAATTCTGCCATTTTGAACTTGTACAGAAGAACTAAATCTGGAACCAAGCTTAGATCTTTAACATCAATTCCCTGATGACTATTAGCACTTTCCATTGCTTTAAAATTTTCCTCCAGCCATCTACACCTCTCATCTAGCTGTTTCAGTAATTTTGCCTTAATCTTTTCCTTTTTTGCCACTTCATCAAAATCGGGAATCACTAGATTAGCTGGGTTATTTCCTGGATTTGAACCTGATCCAGTTTGAAAGTTCACTGGTATCAAAACATCGGCTTGAGGCCTAATTGTGACGTATGGTCTCCGTGGGCACATCTCAGCTTGGACTTGTACCTTAGGTGGAGTAAAACCTGGAGGATATAGCGGCTCATTATTACTCTCACTGGGGTTAGTCATGGGGCCTTTCCCTTTATCACTTCCCCTAGTCAATAGTTGGGTCAACTTGGCCATCATGCTGTCTTGGGATTCTAGTATCCTGTCTGTCATTTCTTGTTGGATCCTATCCAACCGCTCTTGCATTTGTGCTTGCAGCTGGTCTTGCATCTCCTTTTGCAATTGTTCGAGTTTTTCTAACCTTTGGTCCATGTCTTTTGTCTTAGCTCGAGTACCGTAGCGATGTTTAGCTGACAGGTTTTTTACTGGTTTCCAGGTAAACTGAAATAATTTTAACTAATTAGGACCTTTTGGTGGATTTTAATGTATATGATGTGATGTGATGTGATGTAATGCAAATGCATGAAGTGAATGCAAAAAAGCGTCAATTTAAATTCAATTCCATTTAGAAAACTTTACTAGAAAACAAAAATCTTTACATAAAACAAATTACATATATGGCCTAGCCCTAACACTCAAGGCTTTAATCTTCCTGAGCAGCGAAGCTAACTCCTGCCCCCGGTCTGATTCCAGCTCGTACTTTACACCTAGTATATCAGCTTGTACTGCGAAAGTCTGTAAATAATCTGCTACTTCTCGGATCTGAGTCACAGCCTCCCCCATAATATGATCTCTGTTTCTGACTTGGTTCTGACAATAAATGAGCTGTTCTTTTTTATGCTCTTCACTGGCTTTAAGGGATTCAATCCGCATTTCACAGTTTTGTAATGCCATTTCTAGTTCTTCCACTTTTCTTTTCATTTGCTCAATCTTGTCTAAGCTCGCTCTTAGCTCAATTACAGAATTACGGTTTCGATACTGATACAGAATTTTCTCAAGCTCAGCCACTCTAGCTTTTAGCTCACCCTTTTCATTTTGACTTTCTGACAAGTTCTTCTCTAGGGTCTCATTTCGTATCTGGGCCTCTTGGAACTTCCTTTCCCATCTATCGGCCTTGCTCTTTTCCTCTTGAATTTCTTGACACCATTGCTCTGAAGTTTTTCCCAACCCGGCAGCTTTCATCGAACAACGTAACCTCTTATAGCCTGTTTTCAAACTATCCAAATGTCCTTCAGCCTTATTCTTCCCTTTTCTTAATTTCTCGGTTTCTAGCTTCTGAACATCCATGTCAAGTCTCAAATTCATCTTCTCTTCTTTCATTTGTTCTATCTTCTTTTCTAACTCTGCATTCTTTCTTTTAAAATCCTGTTTTATAATCTCTAACTCGGAGGGAACAACTTGCGGATGTTTTTTTTTCGGCTAACTGTCTCCCTGACTTGGCCTAGAGATGTTATCATTAATCCTTCTACCCCACCACTCGATATATTCAGGGGTCGCTATCGGACCTACTGCCAATCTCTTCATCCGTCGAGTCTAATTCCAAGCACTGGACATCTCTCGAATCTTTTTTTTGTAACCATCATCTTTATATGAAAATTCACACTGAGCTAGCCCTTGAGTTGCAGGTATGAACTACCTTGACCTATACTGTCTTAGCACTAGCAACGGTGCATAGCCAATAGCTCCCCAAATCCCAAGTAGTGGAACCTAATCAAAATTACCACATTTATATAAGATCTCATTTGGAAGCATCCAAGGAGCTCTCCATTCGATATCCTCCTCTCGAAGATTCTAAAGAATTTCTATCCATTTTCCCTCCGAGATATCATCCCGCCTCGGTATAGCCACTATCTCCTTCAAAGGTGAATAATTTTCAGAGAAAACCCGATAAGAAACTTTATCAACTTTCTAAAAGTGACTATGAAACCATGCTAAAAGGAGCTACGCAATCTACCCTCACCTGCTCTTCGGCATTTGTTCAACGATCTAAAGGTTTTTACCAAAATTACCGGGACTGGTGTAACCCTCTTATTAAATCGGTCAAAGAGATCAGTGACTGCCTCATCAACATGTCCCAGGGCCTTGGGAAATACAACTAAGCCGTAGACACTCAAGGCAAAGATATCAACCTTCTTCTTCGTATTTGGGTGTGCTGGAATTAGATCCCTCAAATTCTTCCAGGGAATACATTTGCTATCCCCCTTCTGCTTGATCCGCGCTGCAACCCATTGCTCGCTCATCCCAGTAATATTCACCAATTTCTTTAAAAAGGTTGGGACATTGACAGCTCTCGAGTAAACTCTATCTGCTTGAATCTTCAAGCAACGAAGTAAAGCCATGTACTCCTCCACTGTAGGTACCAGATCACCTCCCCCAAAAGTGAAACAACTGTAAGTAGGATTCCAAAACTGGGCAAGGGCACGAAACAAGTGTTTGTCCACCTTTATGTCAAGCAGATAAGGTAAATCTCCATAGCTAAAATAAAAAAGTTGCTTAACCTCATCATTCCACTGATCCCAGATTTCTTTTAATTCTTGCAGAATATTCTGCGTTACACTAATACGAGTGAAGTCTCACAACTCTGATACATATCCTTTGGCCAAACTATCACCTTTTTCCCGCTGTATCGTCTCAGACCAGGTTTGGACAGCCGCACTATCCTCCACTTTATCAAGAAATTCATTTTCCATGATAAGCTCTCTGTCTAGTAACTGAATATGAATCGACGCCTTTTAGGATGAAATGCTGTGCAGTCAAAATGCTATGCAATCAAAGCAAAACACACAATAGTTAGTATCATGTATAAAAACAACATTCAACACAAATAGGAAATAATAAAGTACCTATTCAGGAATCTACTAGGGTTTGGTATAGTTCTACCTAAGGCAAGTTCCTAAGGTTCATTATATGAGGTTTCGGCTTCTAGAGCAAAGGTACCCGAACCAGCAGATTCCTCGATCCTCACCCATTATAGGCTCATATGGACCGAGTTCGGTTCAGGGGAATACATTTCCCTATGGTTGCACGGAGATGAAAATCTCACGAAGACATAGGTACGGATGTATTCCGAAAGTGGTCCACTATCCTGCACGGAGGTGAAAACCTCATGAAGGACTAGCTTTTCACTCCCACTTAAAGGGGTAAAATCACCAAACTTATGTAATGTGAGATGCAAATATTTAAACCAGTCGAGCAAGTATATCATGAAGAAAACAAATGAATGCAAAAGGGAAATCATAATTTAAAACAAAGTTTGATTTTTTGACCATAAGACAAAAATTAATCAATTTATGGCTCGACTCTTTAGGGTCCCCAGCGGAGTCGCCAAGCTGTCGAAACCGCTTTTTGAAAACAAAAAAAATTAGTTTCGACTTAAAAAACAAAAATTGGGAGTCGCCACCGATCCTTTATTGAGGGGTGATCAGCTCACCTTAAAACGTGTTTTGGTCTATGAAATTTGAGAAAATAGGTTCGGGAGTCAGTTACGCACGAGAAAGGGTTAGCACCCTCGTAACGCCCTAAAATCGGTACCAATACTTATCTAATGTCTTAAGGTCGACTGAATAATTTGCTTTTGTTTAAAAAAACTCGTCTCGAGATAACAAAATGTCACATCCAGTGAGTTAGGACACAATCTTTTGAAGTCTTGAGAGTAAATTTAAATCTTGAAATGTTTACAAATTTATTGAAAAAAAAGATATTCGGCTATTTAAATTCAACGAAAAAAACTGAAGCCCAGTAAGTTAGGGCACAATCTCCTCGAGAATTTCGAGCGCCGAATATTCTGGATACTCACGTATAAAACAATTTCAGTAGTTTAAACAAACCAGTAATATATCTAAAGAATAAAAGTATTTTAATATAAATTGTACAAGTATGTATATATAATGAAAATATTTAATATGAAATATGTATGCATATATAATACTATTGTATAATGGTATTATGTAAGAAAAAATATTTATACGAATCTAAAAAAAATATGTAATGAGTGAATTTAGAGAAGGTATATTATAGAATAAAAATATTAAAGAATGTATATATCGAACTTGCATAAAAAAATGACTAACCTAGTGGTGATGAGGATATAACAGTGAATAATACATGATAAATTTCAAAACAATAATACATAATAGATTTTTAAAACAAATGTATAAATAATCTAAAATGGTTATTTATAATACCAATGAGATGTAGTGAAATGAGATACTAATATATAATAATATAAAACTTAAAATATTAATACACAATAAAACGATGTATATGAATAACAGGCAAATAAATGTATGTACACTGGTGCAAATAGCATCATCAACAATTACGAGGATAGTAACATTAAAATAAAAATAATAAGAAAAAGAACATTTAATAAATAGAAAAAAATAGTGTATATAAAAGGGCTAATTAAAATAGAAAGTCGAGGGTTGTATGAAATCCATTTAAAATCCAAGGGGCTTGCATAGCAATTAACGCATAAGTTTCCTCTGGCAAACAAATCAAAACATTGGAAACAGCGCCGTTTCAAAGCTCAGTCTCCTTTAGTGGTCAATGGACCAAATTAAAAACAAAGTGAAATTAAGTAACAAAATTTAGAAAACGAAAAAAAGTTAAACTGTAACACGCTAAGAAACAAAAGGATTTAATGCGCAAATAGACCCTTGAGACAAAACGCGCGGATCCTTCCCGGGTCGGGTCACCGCGCGGGTCAGGGGTATGAAACGACGCCGTTTTGTGTGCTTACCCTTTGGCCCAAAACGGTGCCGTTTTGGGTAAGCTATAAATACAAAAAAAAAAAGTTTTAAAAAACACACTTCTCCTTCATCTTTAAAAAAAATTCCAAAATTTTTCTCTCAAGTGCTCTCCCTCTTCCTTAGATCCGGCCATAGCTCCGATCGTTGGCCACGGTGGTGGCCGCCGGCCGCCGGCCGCCGGGGACGCCGTCCGCGGTGGCCGAAAAATAAAAATTATATTTTTTTAGCCTTTTCGACTCCCGAGCTTAGAAAACACCGATTTTCATCGGAATCGGCACCTCTCTCTCAAAAAGGTATATTTTTCCCTTTTATTCTTATTTTCTTTCGAAATAAATAAAAAACAAATAAATAAACTAAAAAAATTACCTTTGAAAAAGGTTTGTACTTGAATCGATTTTGCTCTATTTTCTTTTCATTCATTCGTAAGTATCAAAATACATAGACTCGGGTCTTTTTTATAGGCCGAAAAAGAAAAATAAATCGAATATAATTGCTATTTTTGCTGTTTCTTCTCTTTCGGACTCTTTGAGTCCTTGTTTGCAGGTGTTTGTAAAGCGCACGTGGAGGAGTCGGCCCCGAGACGTGCGGTGGTTGGAGGCTTTGCTGGAGGCGGCGGCTAAGGACTTTGCTACCTAGGGTTTCTTAGTTTTTAGTTTTGTGTTGGGCTAGGGTTAGTTTTTTTTAGGTTATTGGGCTTGGTAATTTGGGCCTGTTTTATTTATTTTGGTTTTGGTTTGAACTTGTTTTTTGGTTTTATTATTTGTATATGGGCTGAGCAAAATTGGGTATTACAATAACAAATTTAGCTCTCAATCTTTACGCGTTTATTCAATTTGAGCCCTACTCTTTTATTGGAATTAAAATAGAAAAATATGAAACTAATAAGACTACAGGGTAAAAAAGGCCTTAGTAACAAATTTTAAAAAAATTCAATTAAACCCTTTTAAAATTTAAAAATTATTTAAAAACCATAAAATTTATAAAAAAAATTTATGAAAAATCTAAAATTATAAAATTTTTGTTAAAAAATAACAATACCTACCCATTAAAATCTAATGGTTACAAGATTTTTTTAAAAAATTGACCCCTACTCTTTTGTTGAGTCGATACTATTATTTTTTAATAAAAAATATAACTTTTTTTTAAAATTTTTATGATTTTCTATTAATTTTTAAATTTTAAAATGGCTTAATTAATTTTTTTTAATTTGTTACTAAAGCCTTTTTGACCTTTAGCCTTATTAGTTTTAAAAAAATGAATTTACTCCCAATAAAAATGTAGGGGTCAAATTGAATAAACGCGTAAAGGTTAAGAGTTAAATATGCTATTATACCTTATATATAAACACCAAAACAAATATTTAACCGTGTAATTTTAACAGAGAGGCTTTTTATTCACTTATCTAATATATAAAGACTAATTTGTCCATTTACAATCTAAAGTATAGTAAAAATATATATAATTCTTTGAACAAAAGTCATCTAGTGTGTTATAGAAATATTTAAACCCAACAAATATGAGTGAAACCCATAAAAAGAAAAAAAAAACCAACACCTAACTAGATAAACATTATTGATCCAAATCTAGAAGGTACCAGATGAGTTACATTTGAAATTTATTATGGTTTATGCTAGAAGGTAACAGATGAGGTACTTTTAACTAGATAAACATTATTGATCCAAATCTAGAAGGTACCAGATGAGTTACTTTTAACTAGATAAACATTTGAAATTTATTATGGTATATGCTGCCCACTGAATTACATTAACATGAAACAAACCCTAGTATGAACTTTCAGATAAAGCTTATAGCCTTTACTCTAATACTAATAAAATGAAGTTCAGAATATTAAATCTATGGGAGAGGCTCATGAATTAGCAATTTGGGTGATTTAGTGCCACTTTGCTCAATATAAAATTAAGTTGGTTAAATTTCAACTCTCATACTGAGGCACCAATAAGTGCACAAAATTGGGTTCTTAATTGTCGATTAACTAATAATGGACATTGATGTATATTAACAATATGATTAATACAAATATCTGACTTAAACATCCAGCATCTATACTTTATTCTTCTAAAAGAAAATTAATGCAAAAACCTTTAATTTCTACCTGTACATATTTTGTCTCCTCTGCATCCTAGCATGAGACCGTTTCTTTAATCCATCGAGTTGTTGTTCCCAAACATCTCTCGGAAATTTCGATATTCTATCTTCCATAAAATAATTCTTAGCTCCAACTAAACCCAATTCGTAATCATACAGTTTACGAGAAATTGGATCCGATAGCGTCTCGTAAGCCATTTGGAGTTCCAGAAACCTTTTCGTGGATTCATCTTTGGAGGAAGCAGGACAAACGTCAGGGTGGTATCGAAGAACCAAGCTTCTATAAGCCTTCTTTATGTCATCCAAACCTACATTCTCAACAGGGTCGAGACAAAGCACTTGGTAAAAATTAGTGTTCCCTCTTTGCATGCGTAACTTATCAGCTCTTCCCCTACATGATATAACATGAACCTTACAAGGCTTTTGCCTGATCCTGAACATGAAATCCGATGTTATTGTTGTTGTTGAAGGCATTGGTTTGGTCGTATTGAGATTCATTTGCATGCTTTTGTGAGTTTGAGAGAGAGAGAGAGAGAGAGAGAGGGGGAATAGAAGAGTTAAAAATATATATTGGGGTCAAGTGTGTTTAAGAAAACAGTTGCGGGATATTTATATATAGAATTAAAACGCGGTTTTGGCTCCCCTTGCCTTGGTTTTGGTAAAAGGCTAACGTTGAACGCAATTTTGGCATGAAGGCGTCGTCCTTGGCGGGATGATTCTTTTATTACTATTTTTTTTCTTTTACCAATTTGAGGGCTCACGTTGGTTTAATTTTTCTGTTAAAAAATATTATATTTACTGATTAACTAAATGTTTTATGTGTTGCTATATAAAATTTATAAATTAATAGGAAATTTGTCTGGAATGATATAGACGAATCAAAATTTTAAATACTTATAATCTAATCGGGTAGATTTTAAATTGATTTTCAGCTCCGGTTATACGTTTAGTTGCAACTAAATTTACTAATTAGTAGTATAAAAATAAGAGATGAACACAGAAATTTTTTACATTTACAAAGCCTTATTCAGAGAGTAATTTATGATATGTCAAGTTACATTAAAGTTGCATTTGAACAATTAAAAAAATTAAAGTTTAACGGATTAAATTTTCAAGATTTTATGGAACATTCAATCAAATTAGATTAAATAAATTAAAGATAAAATTAAATACATTATATAAATTTTAAGAATTCATAAAAATCATTTAAGGAGTTAAGGAAAAAAAATGATAGTCATTAAATTGGTTTTGTAAGAACAAAGTAAATCTGAAATAACTAAGACATTGGAATACAAGTTTATAATTTTCTTTAGCTAATTATATTTTAGTATTCGACGAAATCAAAGTCCTTATCTAAAAAATGGGAATAATTGTTGTGTCCACTAAAATAAAAATTGGTAAAAGAAAATAGTGATCCCAGGTGATCAAGGTTGGCCGAAATTATTTTGTGGCTTTTTCTGGTCGTCAAATTCTGTTCGAGAAAACATATGTTTTGCCTTCCGCCTGCCTAACGCTCTTTTTATATATATATATATATATTCCCTTCAGGCAGCCATTTATATTTTATTTACTAAAGAGGTTCAAACCACCAAACCAATATAAATTTAATTATTATATTTCTTAATTATTTATTATATCAATTGAACTTGCATTTAATTTACCAATCATAAGCTAAGAAAATGCAAGATAATGTTATAAGGTCAACACCAGTGGAGCCGTTAGTTTCATGAAAATTATTATTTTAACCAAAGCAGAAAACATATAACATGACAAAATTCTAAGGGTACAATTAAAATATTAATTACCTTAATCAAATTATAGCAGTTGGGCTACCTGTGTTTGGTAGCCTAATATTCTTTCTTCTTGACTAAACAAATAGGTTTACGTTTTGATTATTTATTTTCAAAAAAGTTATATAATAGTTATGAAACTATTCGAAAGTTTTCTTTAAATTACTTAGTTGCTATGTTCTTTTTTTAATAAAAAAAAAATTAGCTAGTGAGTTTTAAGCAACAATATAGTGGCTTGTCTACATATAGCCGATCTGGCAGTTTTAACTACAACCTCTAGTGGCATTGACCACAATTGTTTTGTCGGTGTGATTGGATTGACGAGTTTTGGGGAACTCTATTTAGTGTGTAGCGGAGTTGGATAGGATGTTTCTAGAAAAAAGACCTGCATTACGTTTTCTGAAAAATATTGCATTGGCATAAGCACGCATTCTCAGTTTTGCTCAAATGATCATTATGAAATTCTCTGCGATTCTGTGAATTGTTGGTTGTGTTATTTGAGTTCTTGGTTTCAGATTGTTACACACTGAGTTTATTAGCTCACCCCTTTGTTTAATCATTGACTTTTTAGGTAATCTTTTGACTTAGGACCGGACGGCGTGCGGGAGCTTAGATTGTTTTCTTAGTTAATTAAAATATGGTGGTTTTCGTAATTATCTATTTTGGACTTTTGGGATTGTAATATGTTTTTGGGATTTTTTTTTTTAGTTTTTGTTTTATTCATCGATATTTGATATTTTCGAACGTAAAACTGCAAAATCACACGAGTTAACAAAATGCATTTCGGTTTTCAAAACTAAAACTCTGAAAATTTTCCGCTGTAAATTAAGTAATTTCTTAAGTGTTTTTCTGTAAATGAATAAATAGTTTTTAACTAATGTTTGTCATATTTATATTTTCTAAACACTCATTGAAATCAAAAGTTTTCAAACGAGACCAAGTTAAGAGCTATTCTGTAAAATAAATAAGTTTTGTGTATAAATTCCAAAATAACATGTAAGTGTTTTGCTAAAAATATTAATTTTAGAATTCTTGACTTCGAAAGCTAGGATTAAACTTTTAGGTTTTCTTTAAAAGTTAACTAATGTAATTCCTCCATATTCGGTCATATCGTCTAGGCCAAGTTTGGGGCATTACAGAGAGCTTTTGATTTGTACAAGCAGTGCGAAGAGAGGACATATACAACAATGATTTTAATAGTCTAGTGACTTAAATGAAAATTTTTCGAACAGACCGGTGATTATTTTGTAACTTTTTAAAGTTAAATAACTAAAACGTATCTTACTAATAGTTTAGTGACCTTTGATCAAATTTACCCTTTCTTCTTATAAAGAAAAACATAAACAACATCAAGAAATCCAAATAACAAGACATTATCTGAAACACGAAGGGTTCCTAGAAAATCAAGTAGGGTTTTGTCTTTATACCAACTTTTTATGATTGAATTTTATTTTCCCTAGATCTCTAATCAGATTTCTATAAACAAAGAAAGAAACAAAATAGCAAATGGGTATCGACTTAAAAAATTAAAATTTAAAAAAAAATGTCATTTATGGTAAGCGGTCAAGCATATTACAATTAAAACATTATTGGAATAAGTTGTAGTGACAGTTGAATTAAATTTGAAATTTGAAATTATTATAATTAAAAAATATTTATCTAAATATCACTCTTTTTTTAAACTCTAAAAAACATTTATAATTATAAAAAAATTAATATTATAAAACTTAGATAAAACATTCATTTCTAGTCTATGAAATAAATCAATGGAAAAAAAAATACAAAAATTAATTTGGAAATTCTAATTCTTTGAGCTATAGTTCAGACTTCTTTTTCTCCATATTGAGCAGCCGGCCTACTTTAATATAAGTAAGTTGGTAGTGTTACCTTTTGACTTTTGAAGTATTCTGCTAAATTATAGGAGATTTATTATTTCTGTCTCCAAAAATAATACATATTGTTATTTAATTTTGTATAAAATTATAATATCGACATGATATGTTTAATGAATTAAACATTGAAGTAAAACTTAGATACTTGTATTGGATAAAGAAAAACTCAAGTATCAATTTTAAAAATACTCCAGTATCAAATTGAACATTGAAACATTTCATTCTTTAAGATTTAAAGGCGTGTTTGAAAATGATAAAGTAATTGGATAAAAGTGTAATTATTAGGGTAGTAATTACACCCTCTTGTGATGACAAGAATTCTAATTCTCTAGACGCGCGTGTTTAACTAATAGAATGTAGTTAATTACATCCTAATTTCCTATGTAATATTTAGTAGTATAAATTGTATAATTTTAAATTTAAAAGGATATTAATTATTATAAAAGTTATGAAAAAATTCTCTGAACAAGTAACAAAACCTAAAATCAAAACATTGTATATAATACAATAATCCAAAAATATATTTGGCAATATAATTACTAATAAAATTAACAAGAAATTAAATGTCCTAAACAATTTTATCTAATTAGTTTAGCATTTCATCTTTGTTGAGTTATTCTCTCTAACATTAAACTTATACCTATTGTTATCATCAATTGATCATTGATTAAATATAAATAATTTATAAGTAATAATATATACTATATAATTTAAATTATTTAAATGAAATTAGTAAAATAACATATATATTTTTAAATATACATTCTAAAATTAAAATACTATTATCATTGTATAAAAATAATTTTTTAAACTCAAATAATGTATAAACATATTTGGAAAATTATAGTGTAATTGGATTTGAGTATGATTGTTTGCAATTACCCACGTAATTACCACAATTCTCCCCGTTCTAATTACATTTGATTCAATGGGATCTAATAATTATTGTGGTTACTCGTACATGATACATAAATAATTATAAACAATTACATCTATATGCAATTAGGCAGATTAAAATATTAATTGCCAAATCAAATTATTGCAATTGTGTTTGGTAGGCTAACATATTTTTCTTGTAAAGAAAAACAACAAAAACCAATCCTAATAACAATGCATTTAGCTGAAACACAAAGTTTAAGAAGGGTTGTTTACTGGAAGTGGTCAAACTTAGATAAAACATTAATTTTTACTCTATGAAAAAATACAAAAATAATTTGGAAATTTGAACACTTGGGGTTATAGTTTATACTCTTCTCCATATTCAGGAGCCGGCCAATCAAATTTTAATATAATAAGTTGGTAGTGCTACCTTTTTTTACTTTTGAAGCATTCTGCTAAATTATTGGAAATTATTTTCAAAAGTAGCACATAAAGTATCAGGATATTTCTTCCATCCCCTAAAAGTTAGACATAGTTATTTAATTTTGTATAAAAATATGAATATGATATGTTTAATGAATTAAAAATAAAGGTAAATTATAAAAATAATCACTTTTGTTTGCCTCATATTATATTTTAGTCATTTTTATTTGAAATATTACGCTTTAGTCACTTACGTTATCATTTTGTTGCAAAATGGTCACTCTAAAATGGTCACTCTACTGTTAAACTTCCTTACCTCCATAACGGCAATCCTACGTAGCAGTTCAAATGGGTTTTAAATGCCAACTTGGATGTTTAGTTGCTAGGACGAAAATAGGTTTTTAATTAAATAAATTTAATTTGGACTGCCACATAGGACATTCAAGTTTGCATTTAAAACCTATTTGGACTGCCACGTAGGACTGCTGTTAGGGACGTAACGATGCTTAATAGTAGAGTAACCACTTCGTAACAAAACGATAACGTAAGTGACTAAAACGTAACATTTCAAATGCAAGTGACTAAAATGTAATCTAAGACAAATAAAAGTGACTATTTTTATAATTTACCTTAAAAATAATGTAATAAACATAATACGTTTGACTCATAATTAATATAATATATTTTACTCGTCTATAATAATTATATTTAAATTTTAAATGTAAATGAAGAACTCTTCTATACGCCTTGTGTTAAAATGATGACATCATATTATGTTATAATTATTTTCTTTAATTAAAAGATAATAAATAAAAATATTTAATCTTTGTGGATCATCAATTGAAAAGTTTATCTCTGAAAAGAAATCTTTTATTGATTAACAGTACAAAAATGGTCACCTCCAATTTGTTCTAAACAATTTCAAACGTTAACTAATCTAGAAACTTAAAAATCAAAATTTTAATAGAAAATTTTGAAAACTAGTATTAGAACTTGAAGAAATTCTAAAGAATGTCGCATTGGTTCAGAAGAATATTCAACCGATAAAAAAGAGGCCAAATTTGCTGTCAAAATCAAGTCTAGAGGATCCATGAAACGGTCTCAACAATCCAAGATCAAGGTTCAAAGACTTTTGAATTCAAACACTCTCCGAACCCTGTTATCAAGATAAAGTCTTGAAGAGTATTGAAACAGACTTCATTAATTCAAGAGCGAGTCTTGAAGATCAATGAATCCAAATAAAATCAATTTCTCAAGCAAACATCTCCCCAAACCAAATTTCAAGATCAACTATCGATGACTCTTGAAACAACCAATATCCATCTAATATAAATTCTAGATGACCCTTGTATCGAACTCTATCAAAGGATTTATCTAGAGAATATAACTCATAATTTCATACATAATTTTTTTATTTGTTCCAATTTTTTCAAGTCATTATTTAACTCGAAATTTTTGTGTGTATATATTAAGATTATATGTTCATTTCATATTTAGAATAAGTTAATATATATTTTGGTAAATGAACTATATATCATTCCTCAATGTGGTATTTATGAGTTTATTTTGTTCTTATTTCAAAAAATCTTCTTTAATTCTACATTCCTAATCAAGTTTAAATTCAATATTCTCATCTTCTTTTGTTATTAAAAAAAAAAATTCCTATAATTACATAACTTATCGAAATCTCTTTATTATCATTGTATTTAGAAACTCAAACATTCTCTAAAGTTTTGTCTTTTTATAAATTATATATATCTTTGCCTTCTTCTTGGGTGTTGTTGCCTCCATAATTTAATCATCTTGAATTTTTTTTCATTATTTTTATCTTGGAATTGATTGGCCTTTCGACCTCTGAGCACGAATTATTTTCTTTTGAGCTAATAGTTTGTCTTATTAAGACATGAATTTGTATAGAAGTATTTTTAGTGTAACAGCCCGTTTCAGTGAAATCGGAACAGTGGTTTTGGAACCATAAATTCGAGGTCAAAAAATTTATTTTAATATTATTTTGTGATTTACAGCATGATAGTATTATAGTATAAAAATTTCGTTAAGAAATTTTACTATTTGTATGCTCAATTTGATGAAAAGGACTAAATCGCGTAAAGTGCGAAAGTTGTGTTCTATTAACTAAAAGTGTTAAATAACTATAGAACTTTGAAGTGGAGGTCCTTATATGGCAGACCATTATTTGAGTTAGTGGATGTGCATGGCTTGGTAATATGAAGTTTTTAAAGTTAAGTAAGGTTAAAATGGTAAATAGGTAATAAATGAGTAAATTAAATAAAACAAAAATTTGTCATCATCCCTAGTCTTCTTCCACCAAAAATTTCAGCAAAATAGAGAGTTTTGGAGCTTAAAATTTCAGCCAAGAGAATCCCTTACATGTAAGTGAAGTTTTGTCCCATTTTTATTGATTTTTATGTTTTCGGGATCGTTGCAGCTTAACCTAGCTAACTAGGGGACTAATTTGCAAAACTATTGAATAGTTTGAGATTTACCATTGATAAATATGTTAAGGTTTTGAAGTTTAATGGAAGAAAATAAATCTTTTTTGTGAGTTGAACAACTTTTGTTAAGTGATTTTTAATGAAATTATCAATTAGGAGTTAAATTGAGGAATGTGTAAATTGTGTGGTAAATGTGTGAAATTGTGAAATGTATGAGCTGCTATGAGCATATAGGTTATTCGGATAGGCTTCGGTGTGGTGAAATTTCATGAATTTCATTTCACGAGCCTAGGGACTAAATTGTAAAGAAATCAAAAGTATAGGGGTAAAATGGTAATTTTTCCATAGCATGAATTTTGGATTTAATTGAATAGGGTGAGGATTAAATTGGTTAAATTTTATTATATAGATCAAGAGAAACAACATACGAAATTAGATCGGGGAAACGATAAAATATTGGATTGAACGATTGTTTTTTGTCGTACGAGTTTGAGGTAAGTTCGTGTAATTAAATTGTGTATTTGTATGCTTTAATTGAAATATATGTATGTGAATTGTGCAATTATTATGTATAATTATCGAGTGCATAACCGATGAGGTACGAAAAATACCGAGCCCCGTTTGAACCTTAGGAATTCGTAGGATACAAATGACATGTCATTAGGGTTACCGATTCCAACTCTTATGAGCTTACCGATACTCAGCTCGTATGAGCTTACCGTTTATAGCTCGTATGAGTATACATGTACAAGAATTGACGGATTATAGTTCAGTACACCTCGTGTGTACTACCCGCATATCTAACGATATTCTAAGTGGTTCAACGGACACAATTCTGTTATGAGTTTATTTGAGTTCGATACGAACTAGTACAAGTATTTACATGGAAATGGTTTTTATGATATATGGATACACAGTATAGATGTTACATGTACATGGAATTCATATAATTGATGAATTTATACATGATTCTCGGTTTTTATATGAATACATAGCTAACTTGGTTAATGATCATGTGTTAGGCTTTGGCCAAATTGAATTGTGTTATGCTTTGAGTTACTTACCTGAATTGTGGATAAATGGTAAGTTAAATTCTGTGTTATACGAACTTACTAAGCTTAATTGCTTACTCCGTTTATTTTTCTGTGTTTTATAGTGTTTCGGAAGCTCGTTCGAATTGGAAGTTGTTGGAGATCTCATCACACTATCAAACACTTATTTTGGTACTTTTGACTATATATATTTTGGGTTTAATGGCATGTATAGGTCTTGTTGGCTAATGGTAGCCTATGTGTTTTGTTATGTATTTAGCCATTTGATTTGGCTTGAAATTGGTATATTTTGTTATGTAAATTTGTAAATAGTCTTATTGTATGTGATGTATGGTTGCCATGTAAATGCCTTGGTTGTGAATTGGTATTTCGGGTACCAAATGGTTAAGATTGATAAGTGACATACATGTTAAAGTTTAGGCACAATGAGGCATGTAGGTGTTTGACCATTTAGGTATGTTTGAGATACATAGTTTGCATGATTATAAGTGGTCAATTGAGGTGCTTATGGACATCATGTTGTATGTGTGGATATTACATGTTATAAGCTTGATATTAGTTGGTTTTGAATGTCGAATTATGCCATGGTTGTATGTAAATTGTTGAGCTTAGGTTGGTACCAATTTGGGTGAGAAATATGGCTTGGAAAATGGTCTATTTTTATCCACACGGATAGAGACACAGGTGTTTAACACACTTCTTTAGAAAACAAGTCAATAGCTTAATCTATTTTGGTTTTTGTGTAATCTCTCTGTCTTTTGCGTTTTCAATTACTGTTTCTTTTTAGTTGTTTTAGACTGTGTTTTTAGACCTGTATCTGTATTGTTTAGTTTTTGTTTGGTTTTTGGATCAATAAGAAAACAAAAAGGCCAACTATTTATATAAAAAAACAGTACCTTCATCTATTTTTACAATTTAAGATTAACCTTATTCGAGTCCGATTTCCAGGAGCACCAAGGGTTTATTTAAAAGCGTGCACTGAGTTGAGAAAACCTTGTCGTTTTCTTGTGTGTTTTCACATGATTACAATCTGAATTGATTTTCGCGCGCTTGCATATCTGTAGATTTAGATATTTAAATAGTGGTTGTTTGCTATTTGAGTTCTATAAAAAATTATGCTATTTGTTTGTTTAATTCTATCTTTTTTAATGACAATTTTGTCGGGCCAGGTTGGGCGACCCAAATTATCGCCTGCTAAAGTTGAATTTTCGAAAATAGCAATGAAATGTAAAACTTTATATAATAATTTTTTTAACATTAATCTCACAATAGTTCGTATCATATGTACTCCTTTTTATTAATGTATTTGAATTTACGTCTTTCTAGATTTAATGCCAATCAACTTAAAATTTAATTGATTATATAATATTTAACTTAAATTTGTAAATGTCAAAATCTTATTCAACGAGGCTTCATTTGTGTTCGAAACGCCCGTTTTGGTTCGAGTTTACCTTTTAAAAATTAGGTGTGTGATATCTAATTAATTATTTAATTTAGTATTTGTAGTAATTTTTCTTTATATTATTTTTTAGGGTTTGTAGTTTCTTCTCCTAACAATGTTAATTTTTTTAATGTTTAAATTTGCATCTCTCTTTGAAAGTACAATATACCCAACATTTGTTGGTATAAATAATTTTAATTGAAACTATATATATCTAAATTTACTATTTATAGTAGGTTTTTAGATATTTATTCATTATTTGAATTTATATTGATTTATGTTCCTCTATCCAAATTCATTATTCATATAACTTTATTTATACAGATAATGAATTTGAATGTATATAAACTTACATATTTAATTATTTTTAATTTTTATATTTTTCAAAATTATTGAACCAATAAATTCAAATATTTAACAGATACCACTCTTTAAAATGGATGCAATTTTTTAGAAAAAAAACATAATAAAAAATATATAAATTGAATATATCAAACAATTATAAATTCAAATTAAGAAAATTACAATATCCAATCCCTAGTTAATTTTGGGGGAAAATACTAATAAAATTGTAACTTGCAATTTTGTGCCTTGGGCTTTGGTTTAAGCAGGCTCTCTCTGATGACTTGTATTTGCCTCAAATTAAGCATAAGGATCCATCCAATTTTTTGTGGTGCAAAATTGAGAAATTGTATGGGCTTCTCCAGTCCACTCTTTTACAAGGAGCCAAATGGGCCAACAGAAATCAATGTGCTTTTCCAAAGCAATATTTAGGCTCCATATATCAGTGAGAAAATCTTACAAATTGCACAAAACATCATTTTCTTTTAGACAAGATAAATTCTAGCAAATTTCTAAACTGCTTCACCAACACGCTATTTCACCTTTTTTCTTTTCTTTTTTAGTTTCAACTTGATAAAATATTCTTGTGATCATCATGAGTTTTTGTCTCAATATTCCACTAAATTCATGTAATTTATATAATTATATTGGTTAAATGCTCAAATTGGGTCTAACCTTTCAAGGGTTGTTCACGTAAGGGTTAAATCTTTCAAAATACTAATATAAAGGCTTATCCTTTACAAAAGTGTTTAAATGAAAGCTAAACTTTTGAAAGCTTTTTTTTGAAAGTGTTAAATCTTTCAAAATACCAATTTTTTTTAAAGTGCTCAAATAAAAACTAAACATTTTTTAAAGTACTCAAATAAGGGCTTCTCAAATATCATATATCAGGTCACAGATTATGTTTTTATTTTCTTTTATCTTCAAGCAATATCAAATTCAACTGTTATGTATTTTATTCTAAGTAAGTTAGAATTTACCTAGTTTTTACTTAAATTGGACTGAAGTGCGTGAAAAGTCTTTATTTGAACATTTTTATAAAGGTTAGGCCCTTATATAAACATTTAAAAAGGTTTTGACCCTTACGTAAACAATTCTTAGATGGTTGGACCTTAATTTGAACATTTAACCAATTATATTTAGAATATCAAATGTTAAGCAGGATAAGTGTTTATGCTACTCCTATTTGTTCTTTAAGTAGGGTTAATTCTACCCAACCTCCTCAAATTATATTTAGCTTTTAAATTTATTTTTAAAATTTAAAATATTTTAATTAAATCTTTCAAATACCAATATCATATTAATTAAGCTTTTAACCTAATCAGGTGGTAAATATTAACTCAAATTTGATTTAAAAGACATAAATCAATTTTAAACACATGTGAACCTATCGCATAAGCAATTTGGATTAGATGTGTTAAAAATAATAATAGCCCTCGTAAATTTTAATGGCACATTTTTTTTTAAACACTTCAAATTCAAGCTGTCCATATAGTACACATAAACATGTTTAAGTTTTAATCTATGTGTTTTAAATGTACTTCACATAAGATTTGAGTTGACATTTAGGATGCACTTGGTTTGGTGGAAAAGTGGAGAGATGAGA
The DNA here is from genome assembly GCA_008044935.1 of Gossypium turneri. NCBI lineage: Eukaryota > Viridiplantae > Streptophyta > Magnoliopsida > Malvales > Malvaceae > Gossypium > Gossypium turneri. Next base: position 5,879,003 of record CP032572.1, on the reverse strand, counting down.
GGAGGGAGTGGAAAAGTGCAAAGAAATAAAAGTTGAGTGTGCTTGCTAAGAAAGAAAAATGAGGGGAAGGAAAATAGGAGAGATCATTTTTCACCCTAATCAATAAAAACTAATCCTTCCAAATTGAGTGATGAGAGGAGAGATAATGAGAAAGATGTGTATATTAGTTCAAAATAATGCATTTTTCAAATATTTTATTTTTTTCGTTTTAATTTTTTCAACTCTACCAAGCAATGGAGGAAAAGAAAATTACTTTTTTTCTTCTTTCTTTCCATTTTCACATATTTCCTACTAAGCACACATATGGAAAGAAAAATTATATTTTTTATCCTTCTAGTTTTCTACCCTTTTAATTTTCCTTCCTTCCAATTTTCTTTTCACTCTACCAAGCAAAGCCTTAACGTCCAAATCGATAACTAGGCTAATAGGACCTAATTAATACTAAAAATTCTATCACATGCACATGTGAAAATCACGTATTTAAGACACATGTCTGCATTTAAAAATAACATAAAATTAATAATGAAACGTAATGTTTGAAAATAATAGTAACAACAACACATGCAATATTTACAAAAGTAAAATGATAAATTAGTTTAAATTGTGAGTAAATAAAATTTAAATAGGTAAATACATCATATTAAGAATATTAAATGCACTTCAATTGTTTATCATTGTATTGTATTTTTTCTTGAGTTAGTATTAAGTTGACTTGTAACACCAACTCAATCTACGTTATTATCAATGTATACAAACAATGTAGGTAAAACAATTTGTATAATAATATTGAAATGTATAAAATTATTAAAATAAAACTTTGGTTCAAGTAGTAAAGAAAAGATTTTATAAATACTAGTGGCAAAGGCTCAAATCTCATCACATGCAAAAAAAAAAATTATTGGTTTTATTAAATATATAAGATGACAAAACTACACTAGTAATGATATAAAGGATAAACTACACCCGAAGTCATTAAACTATTACTAAGTTTATATTATGGTCACCCAACTTCAAAATGTTACAAAATGGTCATTGAACTATTCAAAAGTTTTCATTTAAGTCACTGAGTTGTTAAAATTGTTATTGGACGGCTTCTTTGTTCGCACTGCTTGCACCAATCGAAAGCTCTCTTTCCCTTTCTCTTCTACAACCCAATTTTTTTTCCATAAAACAACTTTGAACGTTACGAATCTATGAACCACAACCCAAACCATTTTCTTCTCTAATCTCTAACACTAACTGTTAGATCGACTTAAATCTAAGGTATGTTCTTCTACTCGTTGATGGGTGCTGATCTACTGTACCGAGTGTTGAGTCATCTCTTAGATCTTGCTACCCAGGTTTTTAAGAAAAAAAATTAATAGCCTAGTGACCTAAATAAAAACTTTTGAATAGTTCAGTGACTTCAATGAAAACTTTCAAATAGTTCAATGACCATTTTGTAACTTTTTAAAATTGAGTGACCAAAACGTAAACTTACTAATAGTTCAGTGACATTGAGTATAGTTTATCCTAATATAAATTATTTTATACATAGAAGGGTATTTTTATAAGTTCATTAACCGAGCAAATGATTAGTTAACCCATGATACCAATTTAATTAAGTGTTTAAATATCAATATAAATAATCCTAACCAAAAACTTAATTATCATAATAATAATTTAAAAACTCAATTAAAACATTTTAAAATTAAAAAATTAATTAACCATAATTAGCAACGGTTAGTTATAAGCATTATTAAATATTAAAATATGAACAATAAGCAATTGTAAGCATATTTAAATGTGTCCTATGATCTTTGCTATAAGTATATAATTGGAGTCAACTAGAATCCATGTTACTTTCCAAGTTACAGCAAAAGCAAAGCAATAGTGGGAGTGGAAATGTGGGGGCAGGCAAGGCGACCCCATCTGGATCCTTCTTTGATGTTCGATAGCAACCTTTGGGGGTGTACAATGCGACAACCTCTTCCCATCCCGTGTGGAAACGTGTACCACTTGTAATCTTCTATTTTGGGCGACCATCATCATTTAAAGTAAAAACCAAAAACCTTTTAATTAATTTATGCACATAAATTGAATGGGGTCCAGAATGTTAAAGTGAATATGTACCAACCACCAAATTTTCTTACAAAAGTCACATGCTTCAATTTACTTTTGCTACCTCTATGTACTTAGGCCACACCTTTCCTTATCAGCTCGTGCTGTATTTACTGTATTCTCAAATCTCCTAGTTTTCCATGGTTTTCAACTTTTCCAACTAGAATTTGATTGATTGAAACATATATGGGATTCTTCAAGTATTTTGAAGAAGTTTCTACTTTTTAAGTTATAGTTATTACATACCACAAATGAATAAATTGGATTATTATATTTGAATAAGAAATTTATATTTAATTTCAAATTCGAACTGATTATTTTTTTCAAAAAGAGAATATTTTATTTCGTATAAAAGATCTACGAGAGTAGAATCGATCTACAACTCTTAACTCTTTTGTACATGGACAACCATCATTATTCAGTATAAACCAAAATGGGGATGGAGGTTTTTAAACTCAACCTTTGGTTCCCTTCCATCCATGTACTACTTCACTAATCCATCAGTATCTTCATCAGCTATTCTCTTCACCAATGATACAATAAACTCGTTTCTTCTATTCTTCAAATGTTCAAAATCATCCCATATTGACATTATTTTCCATTTTCTCATTTCAAATGATCTTTCTAGTTCATGAAACGCACATCACTTTTGTTTTGTTAAATCCCATAATGAAAAGGATCAAAATTTCCACCATAACCCTACTATATGTAAAGGCTTTAGGCCTTCACTTAAGAAGCATTCTAAATTTGTTCTCTCTTCTCATTATATTTTGGGGAAACTTTTAATTAATGTTTCCATTAGTTTGTACATTTTTTTAAGATGGTTAAGTTATCATCTAATTATGGTTCCTGAGGACATAAGTAATTTGTTGAACCTCATAAATTTGATATTTCTCACCTTTGGTTATTTCATTTCCATCAATTGATTTTTTTTATCACATTTTAATATTCAATAGTTATTTGTCAAGTAAATTAGTCACATTTGAGTATTTCCAATTTGATATTGGTGTTCAGTATTAAGTTACATTTGTCTAGGATATAACTCGGTATCTCCCAACAATTGGTATCAAAGCCTCGAAGAAAAAGTTTTAATTTTCTCAGTATGCTTTATGGTTGCAATTATCCGATCTTTCACATCTAGAAAAGAAATTTTCATTATTGAAGGTAATCCTTAATGGCTTTTTTGTTAGATAGAAGTGTTGCTGTGTAAAAGTACATGTTTAGGAAAAGTTTTAGCTAGGAAAGACTTGACATTTAAGAGTACCTTTTGACCTACCTCTCCGTCTCGAGAACTTATCTATTCCAGTATCAAGTTGTTAGATGGAACCAAGCATTTCAGCATGTGGCAAAGTGAGGTACTAGATGCTTAGTTTCAGCGGAGTTTAGACAACAACATTGAAGAAGAAAAACTCGAAGCTATGGAGGAGAAAGAATGGAATACCATCAATCACTAGACATGTGGTACGATTTGATCTTATCTTTCTAGAGAATAGAAGTATAGATTCAAGAAAGAAACTTCAACATATACGTTATCTAAAGCATTGGAAGATAAACTCCTAAAAAAAGAGTTTTCAGAATAATCTTTACATGAATAAAAGGTTGTTTGGGTTTAATTATTAACCAGACATCATTATGAATGAACCCATCACAACTTTTAATCAATTAGTGGCAAACTTATTGAGCTTGGATGCAACCTTTAAAGTGTTGGAAAAATTCGGTTTAGAAAATGGTTTTTTGTCACAGCAGAAAATTAAAATTTTGAAAACTGAGTCAGTTTGTGATATTTATAGCAATAAACTTTTTCTCGAAAAATACTTGTGCTTTGTGAGAGGTGAATCCTGGACGTTCCTGGCTTTTAACTAAACGACCTTCTCTGCTATTATTGTACCACGAATTGCTTCGAATGTGGGCTCGAACAATCATAAACCAAAGACAAAATCAAAAACAATTTATTAATTTTAGTAGGAAATTAATTCTCACTACTTTCTAGCAGAATAATAATATTTGAAACTTATGTTAAACATATGAAAATAGTTCTACTAGTACCATATATTTATAGGGAGAGATAGAAAAATCTTGGTTGAATTAATAAAAATACAAATAATATTTATTTAATAGAAAACAATATTCTACTCTAAGTAGAATAGAATGGGTAGAACACCTTAGTAAATAGTACTAGGGATGCCATCATTCTCTCTTATGATGAGGGGATTTGCTTCTCATGTACTGGGTTCAATTATATGTGGTTCTTGAACTTTTAACCTAACACTTTATAATTTAATTCAACCCAATACATTTTTTTATTTCCAAAATAAATATTATTTGTTTAATTAATTTAATTAGATAAATTAATTTTCTAAATAAAATAGTTTTCTCAACCCAATTCTCATTCTGTTAAAGTCATGACAATTTTACCGTAAAAGAATCTATGAGAAAATATATTTAATTTCCATATTCAACGGATTTACAATGACTAATTAATTTAATTCCATTTTCGAACTTCAATTATTTAATTAATTAAATAATAATTTTAAAAACTTGAATTAATTCTCAAGTCATTTCTATAATTAGTGAGAAAACACATTCATTTGTGAATGTGACTCATTTCTCTAACTTCATTTCTATCCAATTATATTCATTTGGTCTACATGTAATTCATCTCTGGTTTCAACTAATTAGCAGAGGGACCGATTTGACATATGTAATTAAGAATCAAATAATTTATAATTAAGTTTTAGCTTTTCGCCTATTAATTAGAAACTTATTTAGTCATGAAGTCATTCCACTATAATATTGTGAATGAGCTCTACCTAGTTACATACCATTACGAAAGCTACTCAATCAGTGTCGTCCAATGACCTTGTCATCAGTGTGTTACCCTCATAGTATACCTTTAATCTTTTTGGGATAAATCCGTTCTCTCAATATGATCCTATTTTATCTCATGATAACTATTACATGTTCCTTCATGAAAAGTCAATTGCTATCAAATAGTAATTAAGTTATTTATCACAAAGACAAACGGCCCGTGGCCATGTTTACATTTCATCTATCATGTAATGCCTATTAGAGGATATCATTTATCCATTAATTGGGCTATGAATTCCACTATTGTGAATGATGCTACATACTGCAAAAGTTGTATACCCAATGCACCAGCTTTTGGTTCCCAATCTATTTGAACTTAGGTTTTTGCTTACATTGAAGTATACGAGCCACGCATACATAGTCTATCATCCATTCAAGATTAAGGTATATCACATTGTGAACGTCACAAGTGAATAAATACATAAACGAATCTAGGATCTATTCTACTTGAGTCATGTTTGATGTATTGTCAGTCCAATTAGTTACATCTATGTATATATCTTTTAGGATTATCTGTTTCAATGCCCAAAACAAAGCATCTCCCCAATTGGACTTCATAGATGAAATATTAGTCTTTAAATTGGTTTTCTCATTTCCAATTAGACTAAGACATTTTAGTTTCATCTACTAATACAAGCTATCTTTTCGTATTACGATTCGACCACATAATATTGCTTACTATTAGTTAAATATTAAATAACCAGTGAGCCAATATTTGCTTCTATTTTGCTTGTGCGTGCAAAAACATTAAGGACAATATCAAAAGGTATTAATGTAATTAATGGATATCATTAAGCCAATTTGTTCAAAAAATACAAGTATACAAAACGAATATATTACACTTAGGGCACTAGATCCAACATAAAGATGAATATTTTCCTTTAATGTTGATATCACCTCTTCCTAATGAATTTAAATATTTTAAAACAAATTTAATTTGTGGAAAGGATAAGGCAATCTTTAATGAAATAATTGGTGCTCTGTATAATTATAAGCTCAATAAGGAAAATAGAAAAGGAGGTTATAACAATGTAGTAGAGGCGATGGCAGCAAGAGGTTGTTCGAAAAGTCAAAATCTAAAAAGGAGAGGTAGATCACGGTCAAAAGCCAAAGTTGAAAAAGATAAATGTGTCTTTTGTCATGAGAAAAGTTATTGGAAGAAAGACTATCCCAAGCTAAAGAAGAAAGATATGAATGCACTACATGCATGTGTTCAAAACGAGATACTATTGACTTTAAAATATCATTGGTAGTTTCACTTATTGGAAAAAAAATCCGGTTAGAAAACGATTTTCTTGCATAGTGAAAAATTAAAATTTTGAAAATCGAGACGATTTGTGATATTTATAGCAATAAACCCTTTACCGACATCACACATATCTTTCGGCTAGACAGATCATTATTGTTTTTGAATTACAACCGAACAACTTTCTCCGTTATTCTCATACCACGAACTACTTCAAATGCGGGCTTGAAAGAATTCGAATCAAACACAGGACTAGAACTTTTTTTTTTTACTTTCAGTAGGAAAGCAAAATTCTCTCTTTAATAGAAACCAGTAGAATTGTTATTTCAAAAAATAGAATTTATACTTAGAAAATAAATTCTCACTATTTTCGGGCAGGATAACAATATCTATAACACCCCAAACCCTGCCTAGACATTATGGCTAAATCTGGTGATGCTACGTAAAACAATTGTAAATCCAATTTTCGTATATTTTGAAAAAAAATATCATAAACTTTTGTTACTTAAAAACCCATTTGATTCGAAAACGTATTTGACATAATTATTTAATTGAAAACGTTGTTTGTTTATATTTTCTAAATAAAAAAAATACTTTGCAACAAAATTTCTTAGATCATTATATTTTGGAAAACCAAGTTTGTTTTCTCGAAATCGATTATTTGCCGGAAAATAGACATTTTCGATAAATCATTTTAACAATATCATGCAAAAATCAAAATTAAAACCCCAAAACCAAAACAGTCCCAAAATATTCAAAACAATCCAAATTTTACAAAACACTTAAACCCATTTAAAAATAGTTAAAAATAACGAAACACTAATAAAACTGAGCTCCCGTCGCACTGACTCGCCGAAGTCTGTGAATCACCTGAAAGTGACAGAGAAACAGAGAATGAGTTTTTGAAACTCAGTGTATATCGAATAATATAAAGCAATTAGATGCATATTAGACAAATTTATTGGACCGGAATCATTCCGTAATTGACCCTCGGCCCCCAAATCCAGTATTGGGCCCAGCGACCCTCTCCAAAATCCTTAGCATAGTTTGGGACAATGTGTCATCCCTAGCCATACGATCTTGAGACCTAGTCTCAGTAGTAGGCGACACTGGCGTCTCACTCGTATCTAAATTTGGCAGATTGCCAGATGACGAAGACCCAGCTCGAGCACCTCTACGGCCTCTTAAACCTGGTCCGCAAGTACCTCTAGTGCTCATTGTCTAATTGCATTTTATCGGTATTAACAGTTTTATGCATCAGTTTACAGTTCCAGTGCTTATTAACAGATATTTTATGAAAACAATATCAGAAGTGTAAAGTTTGTTTCATACATCACAATGTCAATCAATGTCTATCAGTTTTACTACAGTCTCAGTATACACTATTTTAAGTGTTTTCAGTATAGTCTATCTATAGTAGTCTCAGTATATAGTACCTATAGCAGTTTCAGGATATACTATCAAAAACAGTTTTAGTTTCAGTTTAAACAATTCATAGTTTCAGAAAACTTACTGGATCGACGTCGGAGACTCGATGTACCACACTTTCAGTAAAAATATTTAGAAATCAGTTCTCAAAAATCACGTCTTAAAAACCCACATCAACAGCCGAGTTTTGCAACCTGGTTTTGATACCACTAAATGTAACACCCCAGACCCGACCTACACGTTATCTAACGATGTCACAAGGTAGTGCTTTCCGAAAAATATGTCATCGCTAAATCCCCTTCTCTATTTAACCTTTTTTTCATTATCTTATGTTAATTTCAAATCGTATCGTTCGTTTTCAAAACATTATTCATTTACAAATCGTTATTCAATTTCAAAACGTTTTCTTATTGCGGAAGCTTTTAAATAGTTTGCATATTCGTGGTATTTTTGATAAAACATTAATTTCATTTGAAAACCCGAGTTTTACCTAACACTAGCAGATTTAAATCATAAAACCATATAAAAACCAAATTTAAACCAAAATCTGTAAAGGCCATAATTACAGCAAAATACTCTAAAATAAAATTAAAATCATAAATAGGTAATAAACAGTGTAAAAGAAGTCGTGTGGCCACCATTGAGTCCTCCGCCACACCGATCCGCCTAAATCTGGGGATTACCTCTATAGATTAAACAGAAGGGGTGAATTTATGTAAACTCAGTGTGTAATCCCCATACAAATGATCAGACAGTAAACAAATAATCACAATTTGGGCTTAAGCCCTTTTCAGTATCAGTATCAGTATCAGTCGAGTTTGGGCCTTAACCCATCTCAGTACAAAAACAGTGATGCAGTAGGGCTTTAGCCCATCACAGTATTAGTAGCAGTAACAGATATGTAGTCACAAAAATCCTACCCATCCAGCCTCTACACACCATCTCCGTCCAACCCTACACTCCATGTGGGGATATAATCAACCCACCCATCCTTACACTCCAACTAGTACCGAATGCGGCACTAGATAGTAGTTTGCAGTTGAGTTGCCAGTAAATTAGGCTCGAGGCCTTTCAGTACACTTCCTCCGAACATTATAATCCTTCAACCCAATGCAATGCAATATATAGAAATGACATGCTATAACATAATATCATGCATGTAAATAGGGTATACAATATCAAATCAGTGGGACTTCATCAGGCTTAATCATATCAGTCATACAGTCATTTCAGTCAATAGGGGTCTAAGCAAGCTTACCACCCTACAGTAGGTTCACAATCGACTTGGGTGACCCGTGCAACCTTATCAGTCAAACAGTGAAAATGGGCCTACAAGCCCATGATGTTCTCCCGCGTGGCCCACATGACCCAAATTGGCCATGGCCTCGTGATCCATTTAATGTAACCCGTGCTAGTTAATTATTCATATGTGTTTCCACTATTTACTCATATGATCCTTCAAAGCTATCTACTTGAGTCACTATTACTAAATTATTTTTATCTTATGCTACAAAATTCCAAATAAGATCTGTAAATTTTTCTTGAAACCAGACTCACATATCTTCTTACCATAAAATTTTAGAATTATTGGTTTAGCCAATAAGTACAGTTTATTCTTTAAAGTTTTCCTTGTTTTGTTGTCTGACAGTTTCAACCTTTCTGCATTAAAAATTAATTATCTTGTCGTACAGAATTTAGATGATGTTCCTGTTTGTTTCTCTTGAAAGTAGACTCATTCAAGATTTTAAACATATAAATTCTAACCCATAATTTTTTTATACAATTTTTAATAATTTTCCAAAATCAGGACAAGGGATTCCGAAATCATTTTGACCCTATCTCACTAAAATTCAAATATCTCATAATATGAAATTATTTTCTTACTTGTTTCTTTTATGAGAAACTAGACTCAAATATCTTTAATCCCATATTTTTTTCATCCTCTAATTTGATTTCCACAATTTATGGTGATTTTTCAAAGTTATTCTACTACTGTTGTCCAAACAGCAAGCAATTTCGGCTTTTCGCTGAATCCCTTATTTTTGTGTTTCGGGTACACACCTGGTTTTGTTTGATACTAAAATAGTCCCCGAGCACTCCAAAGCCTATAATTGAACAAATAAAACCATAATCAGTCTTACCTCATGATTAATCAAAATCCCGAAACCAAAATACTTACTCATAAAACGATGAACACTTACCGCAAAAACTTCAAATCGGTACGTTTACGAAAATCACAAGGGGAGCTTTAATCCTCGCAAAATGCTGTTGCCAACACCCCGAAATTAGACTATTGAACACAAAATAATCTCTTAAAATGATACCCAACAACTTACTGAATTTGCACAAGTGCTGCTTAACGCTATGAAATCAAGAGGAAAGAATGGTTTAGGGGGAACAAGGGAATTCCAGTAGTAGAGGAAAGAAAAGAAAAGAAAAGAAAATCGAGTAAGAAGCAAAGAAGAAAAGAAAAAAAATTCGACAGAGATGGGGGAGAGAAAACGTCAAAAAGATGGAGAGAAAAACGACTCTCTTTTTTTTTCAAAAAAGGAAAAAGTGATCAGATTTTAGATATTCTCCCCCATAATTCCCTAATTCACTCCTAAAATCACTCCCTCACTTCCCATTACACATCCGCCACTCAGAAACCCAGTTCAGCACAACTCTTGCTGAAATTAGGAGCAAAAATATAACATTTACCATCCCAAAGATTCAAACCCATGACCTTCCTTACACCAACACTCCACTTATCCACCAAATCAATAAGCCTATTCTATTAATTATTTGCCAACTTTTACTTAAAAACCTAACCAAAGATAGGACTTATTCATAAAAATACCAAAATTTGCCCAAGTCTTGACTTGAACTTGGAACCTCTCAAACACTCCCAAACACATAACCACTAAAGCTAACAGATGTTTGTGTCACACATTCACAATATCCAAAATTAAAATTTTGGGCGTTACATGATTTGTAGAAAAATATGATGACTACAACTACACAATCAAGTATTGACTTAAGACTACCCAATGAACCATATATAGTACTTTGGTATAATCCTCCATCATTTGAAATTTAACTAGATAATAAGCATATTGAACATTGTGCTTAACGATGGGTAGTCTCCATGGTTGAATAAGGAGCTGATAATGATTAATTAATTGGTATCACCGTAACTAGTAGGTATCATCATATTATGAAGTTTTTATTAGAAGTTTCTAGGTTTCTTGTGATGTTAACTTAAAAGATATGAGGTGTGATGCTAATGAATATGGAATATGAGCATATTTAACTTTATAAATATTTGAGTATATTATATATATACACACACATAACTTGAAGCAGTTTTCACTGCTCTTCTAAACCAAGAAAGAAAGGTCTAGAGCAGGAAACAAACAAATAAGTTGAAGAAAGAATATAATATATATATCAATTGGGGTAAAATATATACATATGAATATGAATATAAACAAAAATGCATGCACTATACATTGTCTGGAATAGGAAAGAAAAAGTTACAATAATAGAAAAGCAAAAACATTCATGTGACTATATCACGTTTTTTTATGCAAAGTGGGGGCTTTTTATATATTACCAAAACGAAAGTGATAACTTTTCACCTATGGACCACTATGAAATTGATGTCTACCCTTACAAATGATTTCAAAAGAGGAATGAAAGGAGAAATCAGATGAAGTGAAAGCAAAAGTTGAATGAATTAATTACTAGGGTCCATCAGTTCCTTTGCCTCAAGAATTGGATAAAAATTTTGATGGGTAGAATCCAAATTTTGTTCACATGTAAAACATTTAAGAGATAAATTACTTAAGTTTTAAAAAATGACACATGTTCGAATTTTACTTGTACAAACACATATTACAACAAATAATATTTTTACTACTCAAATCCGGATAAACACCCAACTAATAAACCATAACTTACATTCAAATAATCAGATTATTCATGAGTTAAATCATAAAAAGCAGAGAGCAGGGTGGGCCTGGGAGTGGAGGGGCAAACATGTATCTTAGCCATAGGAGGAGAAATGTACTTTGATAGGCCAGCGAGGAGGATGGCCCGTCATGTGCACGGTGTTGGTGTTGGTGTTCACATTACCACACAGCAATCGAGTGGTGGATGGCTCTTCTTCAGTCATAGACCGCCCCCTCTTTGTCCTTACCATCAACTGTTCCCTGTTGAAACCATTAAGGTTTACAATATTCCATCACAACTTTAATTTGGTTAATTTTTATGCATGCAAGTTTTATGGTACAATTTATTATGTAGGGTCTACTTGGATTGATTGTTATGTAGTAGAGGTAAAGAAGTGAACAAGCATTTTAGTATGGAATATTAAATAAGTTGGATTTTGTTTAAAATTATAAATGAGATACGAATGCCTGTTTGGTTTTAGTTTAAAAAGGAATAAGTTCTGTTGGATTTGTCGAGTGAACCCAATTCGAATATTTTTTTATAATTTTATATTTTTAATATTTATTTCCACGTTAATAAGTACGGTTCTCATTTGACGAAAAAGTTTATCTTATTTTATTTTATTTTATTTTATTTTACTAGGGGCTTAATTAAGTGATTTTTTTTTCATAAAAACTTATTGATTTTTGGATTCTTGCTAAAAACTTTTTGTAAAAAAATTATATAATCTCTAACTTGAAGTATAACTATAAATCTAATATAATTTTATTTTGTTCACCGAGGGCTTAATTCTCAATGAAAACTGATAGTAGATAGTAAAATAATGTTCATCACTAAAAGTATTGTGAAAGTCTTTATATAAGAAGTTAGATTGTATTTTGTTTTCTTTACTCAAAAAATAGGCAAATTAGTCTTGTACATTAGATCAAATATCAGATTGGTCCTTCTATTAAAAAATTCTATCTATTTTTACCGTTAAAAAAATAATCCTTATATGTTAGCATGAGAAACACGTGGTTATTCAATCAGCCATGCCAATTTTAATAGAACAAATAGATGAAATTTTTAACAGAAAGTACCAATTTGCTTTTTAATATAACATATAGAGATTAATTTATCTGTTTTTTGAATAGAGTGAGCAAAATGCAATATCACTCATTATACAGGGGCTTACATAGTACTTTAACCCCATTAAAACTATTAAATTTTAATTAATTAAGAACTTATTTACTTAATAAAAATAATTTAATTTAATCAAGTATTAAGATATTCGAATTGGACTTATTCGATAGGTCAAGATGCTCAATTCAACAATGACTAAGATGAAGTTGACTTTTTTTAAGCCGAATCGGGTAAACTTTTAAGTGCATGTCTCACTTATATTTGTAAATGTATTCTTGAACATCATATGGTAATTAAAAAAAATATGATTATAAGGATATTAATTATATTCTTTTGTAGGGTAATAGAATTTAATTACATCTTTAAAAAAATATATACATAATATCTATAATATAATATATATATTGGGGGAGAATGCCTCTATTCAGCCCAAACAGTCGGTCTTGTCTTGACGAGAAACAAAGGCTCTCCCCGATAACGCGACTGTCCTAACGTCTCGATGAGCAGAGAAGCAGTGTCTCAACGAAGCGACGTGTAGTCTAACTTTTCGACTTTTCTTCTCCCAGTTAAACTATGTTCCAGCCTCCCATTTAAACTTTGATTAATCTAGAGGTATTCTAGTCATATTGTACTACGAATTTTAGGCTATAAATAGCCATAGTTACTCAAGGTTAGATACAACAGATTTATTTTAGACTAAGAGAATTCTGTTATTTGATTTGAAGGGTTTTCTTTTGGGTTTCGGTTTTTGCTTTAATTCTTTCCATCTCTTGTGCTTTTATTTTATTATGGTGAAATCTCCTTTTGCTCGTGGTTTTTTATCCTTATTTGAGAAGTTTTTCCATGTTAAAATTTGTGTGTTGATCTTCTCGATTTTAGTTTCTTCACCTTGTTTGTTGCATACACCGGTTAATTCCTTACATATATTGTAAGAAAAATTGAACCGATTATGGCTATTGTTAGAGTTAAGTGACTTGAATCCTTATTAAAATAAAATACAATGGTAAAATAAAATAAAATTAAAATTCATATAGAACTATACTTCTTTTATTTTGCATTAATTAGAATAAGGTTTTTCAACCTTACTTCACTTCATCTATTTAATATTGACTAGAATAAGGTTTTTCAACCTATAAATAGATGTAGTCTAAACTCCTCTTGTATCATTCGAATTTCAACATTAGTGAATTTTCTTCTCCTCTGCCCCCACGTAAAATCTATATGTTCTTATTTTTCTTTCTTTTTGTTTTGTGATCGTTATATATTGACATTATCGACATTAGTTTCTACGAACTGGTATCAAGAGCTTTTCGTGTTGCTTGTCTCAATTACGGTAACGGTGACATTGAAGTATGATATTTTGCTATCAGATTGCAACACCAGATTCGCGTTATGGCAGATAAAGATGTAGAAACCCAAATTTTCTCGGGCCCGCACCAAACAAACAGCCCACATAAATAAAATTAATAAATAGTCCATTACCCCAAAACCCAAATTACACCTGGGGCCCATTACAAGCAAACCTAAATGAAACCCAAACCCGAATGGCCCAATACCCTTAAGCCCAAACCAATACCCAATCCCGAAAACCAAAGTTAACTTAGGGTTTCAGTGTCTGAAACCCTAAGCGCCGCCTGCTTCAGACTTTTGGTCTTCTGCCGCCACCATCGCTCGTCTGTCACCGCCCCTGTCGTCCGTCAATCATCTACAGGAAATATACACGCAAGCAGCAAATAATAGAGCAAAAAAATAGCATAAAAATAGAAGGAAATCGGCTATAAAAGGCCGGATTTCCCCCCTGTATTTCTTCTTCTTTTTTGAACACATCAATACAGAAAGCAGATTAAAGAAATAGAAAAGGTTGATTCCAAAGTTCTTTTTTTTGTTTTGTTCTTGCATATTTTCTTTTACTGTTATTATTATTATTATTATTATTATTTTATTTTATTCTTTTAAACTAAAAACAAAACGAGAAAGAAAAGAGAAAGGGAAACTCACTTGTCTTGAAAGCCCGTTGCCGGAGATCCTCTTCGGTGTTGGAATCGGACAAAACGGGGTGCAAAAGAGCCCTCCTTTTTCATCTTTTTCGGGCCAAGAGGGCATGGTTTTCGTGTGTGCTGTGAATCGGGGCTGAAAAGCTTCTTTTGGCGCAACGCCGGCCACCGCTCCCGGTGGAGTTACGGCGGTGGCGCTACAGCCGATTGCCATGGCCAGTTAGAGGCCTGAGAGAGAGCTTGGCTCTCTGTTTTTTAAAAAAAAAAGGAAGGATGAAACTGAAATTTTTTTTGGTTTTTTTATATTTATACTATGCTCGAAACGGCGCCGTTTAAGCCCTCATGACCCGCGCGCGATCCGACCCGCTCCAGGGGGGATCCGCGTGTTTTCATGAAATGGGCTATTTGCGCCCCTGGTCCCTCCCATCATTAATTTGTTTTGATTTGATTCTTCTGCTTGTTGGTATTTTTTTTTAATTTAACCCGGTGTTTTTTGCACCCATTTCATTTCGGTCCTGCATGAAACGGTGCGCTCTGATGAACTGGGAATAATTTCCCATATAGTCCTCGCGCTCCTGCAGCGCGTTACAAATTGCCTCTTTTTTAGTTTTTCTATTTATTTCAATTTGACTGTTTAATTTCTTTGTTGTTCCGTTTTAATCCTTAACGAAGCTGCGCGTTTTGGAGAGGGTGGGGATATTTCCTCCTTTAGTCCCTCCTTGTTATTCGCGTACTCGATGGGGTCCCCCCTTTTTTTTATTTATTCGCGAATTGGCCACTAGATTTTATATCAAGTTCAAATTAGTCCTTTTTTGTTATTGTTGCTATCAAATTAATTAATTTTAACAATATTGCCCTTACTTTCGCTATTATTATTATATATGATATTGCTATTATTATTATATTATCGTTACTTATGTTATTACTATTATTACTATTATTTGCTCATTTATACATTTTTAAGTTTCAGATTTAATTATATATATATATATATATATATATATACTTGTATTTTCTTTTATATTTTGTAGTCTATATATATATCTACATGCATACTTTACTTTCATATACATATATATACTTATATAATTTTTAATCTGATATGTATACACACGTACATACCTTTTATTTATTTGTTAAATATTTTTATATATTCCATATTTTTACACCCATATGTATACGTATAAATATCTATGTTTTAATTCATATGCATATATATGTACATATACATATTTATGTGATTTATGTATATAGTATAATTTGTTTACATGTCTATATATACATTTTATATTAGTCATATACGTGTATATGTACATGTTTACTTGTATATATTTTACATAATAATTTTAGGATACATATATGTATATATTTTTTCATGTTGTTATAAATTTACGTACATACACATATTTTTTAACGTGCATACTTACATTTTATATATTTTTGTATTTTATAATTTATATACATATACATGCAAATACTTATATTTTATAGTTTATATATATTTTTCATATCTTCATATTTTATGATTTTTATCTATTTTCCTTTATTGTTATTATTATTTTTTGTGCATTTATCTAGTTATCTATATGTCCATTTTTTATGCTTTAGTTTATTTATCATTTTATTTGCTATGATATATGTACAATTGATTTATTTTATTATTTGTTTTGTTCATTTTATATTTAACACTATCATGTTTAATACTCTGTTAAACACATAAATATCATATTTCAAAAGGAAAATATTTCTAATTGAGGCAATATTTAGCGTTTGGAAATTCGAGAAAACGTACCCTAATGTGTTGGGTTTCCATTTTTTTCTCGTTCAACCAAATAGCTAAGTATCCTTTTAAAGATTTCAAAATAAGGCAATGTTTTGCGTTTGGAAATTCGAGAAAACGTGCCCTAATGTGCTGGGTTTCGATTTCTCGTTTAACCAAATTGCCAAATATCCTCTTGAATTTAAATCCATACCATTCGAGTTTTTTAAGGATCGTATTTTAAATTTCTTTAAAGTTTTCAGTTTCTCAACACTAAGACATTAAGTAATCAACTAGGTACCAATTTTGGGCGTATCGAGGGTGCTAATCCTTCCTCATGCGTAACTGACTCCCGAACCCGTTTTCTTGAATTTCGTGGACCAAACCTGTTGTTTTAATAAGATCAAATCGTTTATTGAAAACAACCACTTTTTGAGGTGATCCGATCACACCTCGTCAAAAAGGATCGGTGGCGACTCTCATTTTCGTTTTCATTTTTTAAAACCCAAGTCGACCCCGTTTTCATCAAAAAAATGGTGTCAACAGCTTGGCGACTCCACTGGGGACTTTTTTTTTAAATTAAGTGAGTCGAGCCACGAGTTGATTACTTTTTGTCTTTTTGTCGAAAATTAAAAATTTGGTTTAAATTTACGATCCTTTCCTTGCATCTCATTCTTCATTATAATTTTCATCATTGTGATTTATAATTGTTCTGTTTGTTTAAATTTTGATATCTTTCGCATTGCATTGCACGACCTTTGGTCACACCCTCTTAAGTGGGAGTGAGAAGCTACTCCTTCGTGAGGTTTTCACCTCCGTGCAGGATAGTGGATCGCTTTCGGGATACATCCGTACCTATGTCTTCGTGAGATTTTCATCTCCGTGCAGCCATAGGGAAATGTATTCCCCTGAACCGAACTCGGTCCGTATGAGCCTATAATGGGTGAAGATTGAGGAATCTGCTGGTTCGGGTACCCTTACTTTAGAACCAAACCACATGTAGTGAATCCTAGGAACCCAGCCTAGATAGAACTACTTCAAACCCCTGGTAGATTTCCAAATAGGTGCTCTATTATTTCTCGCTTGCATCAGATTTTAATTTTGATACTAACTTATTATTTTGTTTTGATTGCATGGCATTTTGTCTGCACGGCATTTCATTATAAAAGGCGTTGATTCACATTCGGTTACTAGATAGAAAAGCCAACCATGGAAAGTGAATTTCTTAGCAAGGTGGAAGATAATGCGGTTACTCGAATATGGTCAGAAAAGTCGCAACTCGAGAAAGGTGATAGTCTGACAATGGGGTATGCATCAGAGTTATGGGATTACACTAGCATCAATGTGACTCAGAACAATCTTCAGGAGTTGAAAGAAATTTGGGCTCAATGGGATGATGAAGTCAAACAATTATTTTACTATAATTATGGTGATTTACCCTACTTACTTGACATCAATGTAGATGAACATTTATTTCAGGCTCTGGCCCAATTTTGGAATTCCGCTTATAGCTGCTTCACATTTGGGAAGGTAGACATGGTGCCTACTGTGGAGGAGTATACAACTTTACTTCGTTGTCCAAGAATTCAAGTGGATAAAGTTTATTCTAGAGCTGCTAATGTTGCGACTTTTACAAAGAAGTTGACAAGAATTACCAGAATGAGTGAGCAATGGGTCACAGCACGAATCAAACAAAAGGGAGAAAATAGATGCATCCCTTGGAGAAGTTTGCGAGATCAGATTTTGGCGCACCTGGATACGAAGAAGAAGGTTGATGTTTTTGCTTTGAGTATGTACGGGCTAGTTATTTTTCCTAAAGCGTTGGGGCATATAGACGAAGCTGTTACAGATTTGTTTGATCAACTTGATAGGAGGGTCACACCCGTTCCAGCGATTTTGGCCGAAACGTTTAGGTCTTTGAGTGCATGTCGAAGAACGGGGGAGGGAAGATTCGTTGGTTGTGCACAACTCCTGTTGGTTTGGTTTCACAGCCATTTCTGGAAGGTGGATAAGATCTCTTATCAAGTTTTCTCAGAAAATTATTCGCCTTTGAAGGAATTAGCAGCGACATCAAGACGTAATGACATCACGGAGGAAAAGTGGATGACGATCCTTCATAATCTACGAGATGAAGATGTTGAATGGAGAGCTTCTTGGATGGTGCCCGACGAGATTTTGTACCGATGTGGGGACTTTGACTGGGTCCCTTTGCTTGGAATTTGGGGAGCTGTCGGATATGCCCCTTTGCTCGTGTTAAGACAATATAGGTCAAGGCAGTTCGTACCGGCAACGCAAGGGCTAGCCGAGTGTGAGTTTTCTTATAAAGGTAATAACTATAGGGGAAAGATTCGAGAGATGTCTAACGCTTGGAAGCGAATTCACCGGATGAAAAGAATTGCCGTAGGAGCAACGACAACTCCCGAATATCACGGGTGGCGTAGTAAAAGGATCGATGATAATATCCCAAAGCCAAGAGAAGAATGTGGTCGTCCTATAGAAGAGCATTTACGAGTAGTCCCTTCAGAACTAGAGATCATCAAGCAAGACTTCGAAAAAAGAAGTTCAGAGTTTGGAAAGAGGATAGAACAGCTAGAAGAGGAAAAGATGCGTTTGGGACTAGATGTTGATATCCACAAGTTGGAAGCTGAAAAGTTAAGAAAAGGGAAGAATAAGGATGAAGAGGATTTAGATAGTTTAAAAACAGATTATAAGAGGCTGCGATTGTCAATGCGAACTGCGGGTCTGGGGAAAACATCGGATCAATGGAAACAAGAGATCGAGGAAGAAAAGACCAAAGCTGATCAGTAGGAGAAGAAATTTCAAAGTGCCCGAGCTCGAGAGAGCGCCTTGGAGAAAAGTTTATTAGAATGCCAAAATGAAGAAGCAAGATTGAAAGATCGGGTAGCGGAGTTAAAAAGGTCGCTTCACTTGTGCCGTAGTCGCAACTCTGTGATCGAGCTAAAAGCAAGTTTGAATAAGATTGAAGAATTGAAGGAAAGAATAGGAGATCTTGAAGACGCACTGCAAAGCTCTGAATTGCGAGAGGAACTTCTTGAAAGGCGTAGCGAACAATGCCAGGAGCAGCTCCTCCATTCTCAAAATCAGATTAGAGAGAGGGATTACGTGATGGGTGAAGCTATAACTCAAATTCGAGAAGTAGCTGATCATTTGCAAGCTTTAGCAGTTCAAGCCGATGTATTGAGTTTGAAATATGAATCAGAATCAAGTCGGGGTCGAGAGTTAGCTTGGCTCCTTAGGAAAGTTAAGGCTTTGAGCATAAAGGCAAAGCCGTATATGTAATCCACTTTATGTAAAAGAAATTTGTTTTCTAGTTGAGTTTTTTCTAATGAAATTGAATTAGAATCAATGCCTCTTTCTGCATTCATTCATCCTCATTACATTTTATTATGCATTGAAGTTTCAAAAAAGAGCCCTAATTAATTAAAATTATGACAGTTATCCTGGAAACCAACAAAAACTTGCCAACTGAACATTGTTACGATACCCGTGCTAAGTCAAAAATTATGGATCAAAGGATGGAAAAGCTAGAATGACTGCAAAAGGAAATGCAGGACCAGTTGCAGACGCAAATGAAAGAGCAAATGGAAAAGGTTCAGCATGACATAGCACAAAAGATGCAGGAGCCACAGAATGATCTGTTAACTAAGATGACGCAATTATTAAAGGGAGTAGATAAGGGGAAAGGTCCTGTGATCATTAATGAAGAAGAAAACAATGGTGAACCACTTTATCCTCCAGGTTTCACGCCGCCACATGCGCAAGTTCAGACTGAGTCGCATCCGTGAAGACCCTCTGTGACGGTTAGACCTCAACAGTTCCAAGGCGATACCTCAATACCGATAAATTTTCAACCCGGAGCGGGCTCTAATCCCGGTGATAACCCGAATAATATTGCTATCCCAGATCTTGACGAGATGGTTGAAAAGGACAAGGCGAAGGAGGAACTTCCAAAACAATTTGAGGAGAAATGGAAATGGATAGAAGAGAAGTTTAGGGCAATAGAAAGCATCGAAAGCTATCATGGAATAGATGCAAAAGATTTGAGCTTAGTTCCGGACTTGGTGCTACCTTACAAATTTAGAATGCCGGAATTCGAGAAATATAACGGGACCAGTTGCCCAGAAGCCCACATTACTATGTTTTGCAGAAGAATGACGGGGTATATTAATAATGATCAATTATTAATACATTGCTTTCAAGAAAGTCTTACAGGAGCGGCGTCAAAGTGGTACAATCAGCTGAGCCGAACCAAAATTGCTACTTGGAGGGATTTAGCATAGGCTTTCATGAGATAGTACAATCATGTCTCGGAAATGATGCCTGACAGGATAACTCTGCAGAATTTAGAAAAAAAATCGAACGAAGGGTTCAGACAGTATGCGCAGAGGTGGAGAGATGTGGCAGTTCAAGTGCAACCACCGCTTTTGGAAAAGGAGATGACGACGCTTTTTATTAATACATTGAAAGCCCCGTTCATCACTCACATGTTGGGAAGTGCTTCAAAGAATTTTTCAGATATAATCATGAACGGTGAAATGATCGAGCATGCCATCAAAAGTGGAAGAATAGATGGAGGAGAGAATAATAGGAGGACAGCCCCGAGGAAAAGAGAAAATGAAGTGAATAATGTGAATGCCTACGGTAGGTCAATTACCGTGAATCAACCAAAGAAAGTGGCTGCTAATCAACCGGGATCATCAAGACAAGAGTCGGGAGCTAGGCAAACTGCTGAAAGGCCCCAATTCACGCCAATCCCAATGTCATACAAGGAGTTGTATAAGACTTTGTTCGATGCACATGTTGTTGCCCCTCGTTACTTAAGTCCTTTACAACCCCCGTATCCAAAATGGTATGACCCGAACGCACAATGTGATTACCATGCGGGAATTTCAGGGCACTCAATAGAAAATTGCACTGCTTTCAAGAAGGTAGTGGAAGGACTTGTCAAATTAGGTGTTGTCAAACTTGACGACTCACCTAACGCAGAAAATCCATTACCTAATCACGCTGATAAGAGGGTGAATATGGTGAGCGAAGGTACGGGAGATGAAGTCAAGACTGACATCGCTGAAGTAAAAACTCCATTGAAACGGGTCTGGAAAGAAATGGCAAAAAGAGGGTTGGTTATTTCAGATTCTGAGGAAGGGCATGTGATGGGAAATTATTATGAATTTCACCAGAAAACAGGGCACGAAATCCAAGAATGCGAAGGATTCAGAGCTTTGGTTCAAAGCATGATGGATAACAAAGAGATGAGGTTTTACGAGGGTGCGGAAGAAAAGAGGAGCATATGCGCGACGGAGTTGGGAACAGAGACCCCAAAAATAAATCATCCTGTGGTCATTATCTCACGCCCTAAGAGTAATAAGGCTAAGGCCCAGGTAACACCGAAAATCACAATCCAGAAACCGTCAAGTTTCTCATATAAGGATAATGAGGCTAGGGCCCAGGTAACACCGAAAATTATAATCCAGAAACCATCAAGTTTCTCATATAAGGATAGCAAAACGGTGCCGTGGAACTATGGGTGCAATGTGACCATCTTGGGAAGAAAAACGGAAAGAAATCAGGAAATAGGTTCTTACACGCGCAATGGAAAACGATATGACGCTCAAGCAGAGTCGTCCAGGGAAGAGGATTGGAAGAAAGAACAGAGGAAAGGGAAAGCAGTAGAAGTTGAGCCATTGGTTAATGAACCAATAAAAGAGGAGGAGGCGAAGGAGTTTCTGAAGTTTCTGAAACACAGTGAATACAGTGTTGTGGAGCAACTGCACAAACAACCAGCCCGCATTTCTGTATTAGCTTTACTCCTAAGCTCAGAAGTACATCGGAATGCACTTTTGAAGGTGCTAAACGAAACATACGTGGCTGATGATATTTCGGTAAACAAGCTGGATCGGTTGATCAACAATATTGGTGCTGACAATTTTATCTTCTTCAATGATGATGAAATACCATCCGGAGGAAGAGGTTCTACTAAAGCCCTGCATGTTACTGTCCGATGCAAAGGGTACACACTCCCGGGGCCTTGGTTGATAATGGATCTGCACTGAATGTATTGCCTTTATCCACTCTTAGTCGATTACCAGTAGATAGTTCGCACATGAAAGCATGCCAGAGCATAGTAAGGGCATTTGATGGAACAAAAAAGAAGGTTATGGGGAGAATTAAGGTACCATTAAGGATTGGCCCAGTCACTTATGAGGTGGATTTCTTGGTAATGGATATTAAGCCTTCCTACAACTGTCTATTGGGAAGACTGTGGATACACTTAGCAGGGGCAGTACCTTCATCATTACATCAGAAGGTGAAGTTGGTATCGGAGGATCGGTTGGT
This sequence comes from Gossypium turneri, assembly GCA_008044935.1. Classification (NCBI taxonomy): domain Eukaryota; kingdom Viridiplantae; phylum Streptophyta; class Magnoliopsida; order Malvales; family Malvaceae; genus Gossypium; species Gossypium turneri. Next base: position 5,856,196 of record CP032572.1, on the reverse strand, counting down.
AATAATAGATGCAGAGGAGGATATTATCGCAATGATGACTAGCGATGCACCTTATGTGGACATCAATGATGAGGCACTGGAATGTTCTTTTCGGTCGTTAGAGTTTGTGAACGCGATGTTTATTGCGGAGGGAAGCAGAATTCCAGTACCGAAAATATCCAGGACCACTGAAATGGGGTTGCGATTGATGGTAGGAAGAGGAGCCTCACCCGGGAAAGGATTAGGAAAATATCTTCAGGGAAGGATTGAAGCACCAATATTGAAGGAAAAGTTCGATAGTTTTGGCTTAGGATACAAGCCAGACAGGAAGCAGAAGAAGAAAGAAGTAGAGAAGAGACAAGAGAAAAGGAGGGCGCGTTTGAACGGATATGAAGCTAGGGGGGAGCAGCTAACCTTTCCACACATATCTACCTCTTTTGTGTCGGGTGGATTTATTCATTCTGGGTGTGGAGTGTCCAGTAGCAAAGGCATTGAAGGAATGTTGGAAAATATTCACATCAGCGCTATAGAAACAACGGAAAAAAGGGCCTCGTTGGAGATTTACCCTTACGAGCCTGGGAGCGAGCTAAACAATTGGACTGCCGAAGAAATCCCTGTAGTCTTTAGGGCTTATTCAGAGTAATGCTCGGAACATTCCTGTTGTTTTTGGCCTAGAAACGATATGAAATCTTTTGTGAAATAGGCTTGGGCCTAAATATTATTATTTTAATAAAATACATATCTACATTCATCTCGATTAATCACTCTTTTCTTTTCTATGCAATACATATTTTCTATTTTGTTGATTGTCTTACAAACAATTCTTTCATTTGTACCTCTTTTGCACAAATATTTGTTCATAAATTTATATATTCTTGGTATATTCTTTGATATGCCCTCATAGGTCTTCAAATATCAATGACGTGAATGACGCTGCTTCAAACACGGGGCCTATTTTTGAGCAAGAAATGTGTTTGGAGGGATCTCATGACTTTGAAAATGACGAAGATTATGGTGCATCTCCGGACTTGTTAAGAATGGTGGAACAAGAGGATAAGCAGATCCTACCTCATAAGGAATCATTAGAAATCGTGAGCCTAGAGGATGGAAAAGAGGTGAAAATTGGAACCGAAATCACCACAGAGACAAAACAGGACCTCATTGAATTACTCCGAGAGTTCAAAGATGTTTTCGCTTGGTCGTACCAAGATATGCCCGGGCTAAGTACTAGCATTGTGGAACACTGTTTGCCCATAAAAGAAGATTGTAAACCAGTTCAGCAGAAGCTCAGAAGGATGAGACCTGATATTGTGTTGAAAATAAAAGAAGAAGTCAAAAGGCAATTTGACGCTGGATTCTTACAAGAAATCAAATATTCAGATTGGGTAGCAAACATCGTCCCTGTTCCCAAGAAGGATGGAAAAGTGCGAATGTGCGTGGATTACAGAGACCTGAACAAGGCTAGTCCAAAGGACAATTTTCCATTGCCTCACATTGATACTTTGGTAGATAATACGGCAGGCTACTCACTATTCTCTTTCATGGATGGCTTTTCTAGTTACAATCAAATAAAAATGCACACTGAAGATATGGGGAAAACAACATTCATTACTCTATGGGGAACGTTCTGTTACAAAGTGATGCCCTTCGGATTGAAGAATGCGGGAGCAACATATCAAAGAGCTATGGTGACTTTGTTTCATGACATGATGCATAAGGAGATCGAAGTTTATGTTGATGATATGATCGCAAAGTCTAGAACTGAAAAAGAGCATATTCAAGTCTTGAAAAAGTTATTTTTGAGATTGAGGAAATTTCAGCTTAAGCTTAACCGGCAAAATGCACGTTTGGAGCCAGATCAGGGAAGTTATTAGGCTTCATAGTTAGCAGAAAGGGGATTAAGGTGGACCCAGACAAAGTAAAGGCAATACGAGATTTACCTCCCCCACGCACTCAGAAGGAAGTTCGAGGTTTCCTAGGGAGATTGAATTACATTGCTCGATTCATTTCACAATTGACGGAGAAATGTGATCCAGTGTTCCGTCTCTTAAAGAAACATAATCCGGCTGAATGGGATGAGGAATGTCAGAGGGCTTTTGATAAGATAAAGCAATACTTGGCTAACACTCTAGTACTATCGCCACTAAGCCCAGATAGGCCATTGATACTGTATCTAGCAGTGTTTGAGAATTCTATGGGATGCGTATTAGGCCAACATGATAAGACAGGAAAGAAAGAAAGGGCAATATACTATCTCAGCAAGAAATTTACTGATTGCGAAATGAGATACTCATCAATTGAGAAGTTGTGTTGTGCTTTAATCTGGGCAACCCGAAGACTAAGGCAGTATATGTTGTATCATACGACTTGGCTGATTTCAAAGTTAGATCCTTTGAAGTATATGATGGAATCAACTGCTTTAAACGGGAGAATGGCTAGATGGCAGATTCTGCTATCTGAGTTTGACATAGTTTATGTAAGTCAGAAGGCCGTAAAGGGAAGTGCGATAGCTGACTTCTTAGCCAGTAGAGCTTTGGAAGACTATGAGTCTTTGGACTTCGATTTCCCAAATGAGGACCTGATGTATGTGGCGAACATTGAAGAAAATCCTCAAATGGATCATGTATGGAGGTTAAATTTTGATGGAGCTTCAAATGCTACAGGTAATGGAGTTGGGGCAGTCTTGGTATCCCCTAGTGGAGATCATTATCCTGTTGCTAGCAAGTTGGACTTCGACTGTACAAACAATATGGCAGAATATGAAGCATGTATTATGGGCATTCGTGCAGCCATTGAACGGAACATCAAAGTGTTAAGAGTATACGGGGATTCGGCATTGGTGATATACCAACTAAAAGGGGAATGGGAAACTAGAGATCCTAAACTAATCGGTTATAGAAAACTGGTTCTCGAATTGGCTGATGAGTTTGACGATATCACCTTCTGTTACCTCCCACGGGAGGAAAACCAAATGGCTGATGCATTAGCTACTTTAGCTTCGATGATTCAGGTGAATAGACTTGAGGCAATGAGGCCTATTCAGATGAGTATCTCTGAGACCCCGGCTAATTGCTGCAATATTGAGGAAGAAGGAAAAGATGATTGTCCTTGGTATCAGAGTATCCTACAATATGTGAAGAATCGGGAATACCCTGATCAAGCGACGAAGAATGACAAAAGAACTCTGAGAAGGATAGCCATTGAATATGTCTTAGATGGAGAAGTGTTATACAAAAGAAGGAAGGATCAAGTACTGTTAAGATGTGTGGATGCTGTGGAAGCCAAGAAAATTTTAGAGGAAGTCCATGAGGGTATTTGTGGGACGCACGCCAATGGTTTCACAATGGCTAGACAGATCATGAGATTTGGGTATTATTGGCCCACCATGGAAGGAGATTGTATTGATCATGCCAGGAAGTGCCACAAATGCCAAATCTACGGAGACAAAATACACGCGCCTCCTTCACCTCTTCACGTCATGACCTCTCCTTGGCCGTTTTCCATGTGGGGTATGGATGTTATTGGGCCAATATCACCAAAGGCTTCTAATGGGCATCGCTTCATTTTCATGGTAATTGATTACTTTACCAAGTGGGTGGAAGCTGCTTCATACGCAAATGTCACGAAGGCAGCAGTCAGCAAATTCTTGAAGAAGGAGATCATTTGTCGATATGGAATGCCTGAGAGGATCATATCCGACAATGCGATGAACTTGAATAATAGCACAATAGCTGAGGTTTGCAGCCAATTTAAAATTAAACATCATAACTCATCGCCGTATCGTCCAAAAATGAATGGTGCAGTGGAGGCGGCCAATAAGAACATTAAAAGGATTGTGGGGAAAATGACTGAAACTTACAAGGATTGGCATGAGAAGTTATCATTTGCTCTCCTTGCCTATCGAACATCTATTAGAACTTCTACCGGGGCAACACCTTTTTCTCTGGTATATGGAATGGAGGCGGTATTACCCATTGAAGTTGAAATCCCTTCTCTACGGGTGCTATCTGAACTACAGTTGGACGAAGCCGATTGGGTCCAATCTCGGTACGATCAGTTAAACCTAATAGAAGAAAAGAGGCTAAGAGCTATTCGCCATGGGCAAATGTACCAGAAACAAATGATGCGAGCCTATAATAAAAAGGTCCGCCCAGAGAGTTTCGTGAAGGAGACTTGGTGCTAAAAAAGATTCTCCCCATGCAAAAAGATTCAAGAGGAAAATGGATGCCAAATTGGGAAGGTCCTTACGTTGTAAAGAAGGCCTTTTCTGGTGGGGCTTTGATCCTATGTGAGATGGATGGCAAAAGTTTGCCAAATCCTGTAAACGCAGACTCCGTCAAGAAATACTTCACTTGAAAGAAAAGAGAACCAAGGTGAAAACCCGCAAAGGGCGCTTTGATTTCTTAAAAAAAAAAAAGCTTTGGAGAGGCCAGGGTGAAAACCCGTAAAGGGCACCTTGAGACCAAAGGGGGCTTAAGTCGAAAACCCGGAAAGGGTGGCTTAAGTATTAAACGAATTGGGGCATAAGGTGATTTGAGCAGATCAAATTTTGATCGGGGGCATGTGATGATCTTGCTTTACCCGAACCAACAAGAAAGGATATGCGGCGCCTTAGAGCATTGACAGAGTATTACAGATCCCCTAAACACATGTCAAACTCTGAATGGTCTTCAGAAAGTTTGCACAGAGAAATTCAAGCTGCGATAACTGGGGCACCTAGTTCTTATTCTATTTATATGTATATTCTTGAAATACATTTTTTCCTTCTGCTAAGATACACATTCTCAATCCACTTCTTTGTTATCTTCCTTTCACTATCTTCGATGTTTTATTTCTCTTAAGTTATGAGCAGAACCAGCTTTATTCTTTTCCATTGTTATGACCTTTTTTGTTACAAATACGTTGTATTGGAATAATGATTAATGGACTAATAAAACTTTCACAAAGGAAGTTTTGCATATTACTCTGAAAAGTTTCTAAATAATATAGGAGCCTGAAGCAGGACTATTGTTTAGAACACACCAAATTTAAATGTTGGAAATTTGGAAATGAATAGTCTAAATTTAGACTTTCTCTTTGGGCTTTTGTTGGCAAATGCGTTGATTGACAAGACGCATTTTGGTGACAAAGCTTACACAAACAAGCAAGCAATGATCATCAGACAATAGGAAGAGGTTTCCTCGGGGAAGAAATTCTTCATTTTGTGCATGAGCATTTGGTATGACACCATTGGAATGGTATAAAGGATCAAAGAATTTCACATCATGTATCCTCGAATAGTGATAAGAGAAGATTGAGGAAAAGCCACATATTTCTACTCTTGGATTGCAGTGGGAGAATGATGGCACAAATTGTGCGCTCTAATGGATTAAACTTTGAGGTTTACAGTGGGGGCAGCTTGGCTAAATATTTCTTCAGAAAGGCCAGTCAAGTGAGAAGGCGTTGTAGCACGTCAGTCACAAGGCCTTAATAAACTTTGAGTATTGACAACTTAAGCAGGATCATTCTCGGAAAAATAAAATTTTGCATTCATGCAAACACCATTCACACATGTCTAGTTAGGAGCATTTGATTCATTTTGATCATGTCATCCTAATCATTAGGCATAATTAGGTTCATTATACAGGTCATGTTCCCCAGAGAACAGATCAGTGAAGATCAAAAACAAAACCTTGCCTCCATGAGTTGCAGTGGAGCTGGTTAAAGAAGCAAATCTTGCCTTCCTGCATCGACAGCGAAGTAGATCAAAGACACAAACCTTGCCTCTCTCGGTTGTAGCAGAGCTGGTTGAAGCCAGAGATCTTATCTCCCTGAGATTACAGCGGAGCAGATCGAAGACACTATCCTATCTCCTTGAAGTTACAGTGGAGCAGATTAAAATAAAGGATCTTATCTCTCTGAAGTTACAGTAGAGTAGATCGCATCAGGTCTTATCTCTCTGAGGTTACAGTGGAGTAGACCGAAGAATTATAGATCTTATCTCCCTGAGGTTACAGCGGAGCAGATCAAAGCTAGTAATCCTATCTCTCTGAAGTTACAGTGGAGTGGATTAAAATAAAAGATCTTATCTCTCTGAAGTTACAGTAGAGTAGATCGCACCAGGCGAAGCAAAACCAATCTTATCTCCCTGACGTTGCAGTGGAATAGACTAAAATTATGAACCTCACCCCCTGAAGTCGCTGCGAAGAATATTGAAGCTGCATGTTAGATCTCTCTGAAGTGCAGTGGAGTAGATTGAAGCGACAAGACACAGTGGACTGGAATGAGGCTACTTGAAGAAAGAAGGTGTCAAAGGAACTCGAGACTCGACGAGCCCGGGCAAAATTGGTCTTTCTTAGTCTTTGCTCTGTTCTCGTTACACGACAACGAGCAAAGAGGGGCAGCTGTAGAAGCCCAAATTTTCTCGGGCCCGCACCAAACAAACAGCCCACATAAATAAAATTAATAAATAGTCTATGACCCCAAAACCTAAATTACACCCGGGGCCCATTACAAGCAAACCTAAATGAAACCCAAACCCGAATGGCCCAATACCCTTAAGCCCAAACCAATACCCAATCCCGAAAACCAAAGTCAACTTAGGGTTTCAGTGTCTGAAACCCTAAGCGCCGCCTGCTTCAGACCTTTGGTCTTCTGCCGCCACCATCGCTCGTCTGTCACTGCCCCTGTCGTCCGTCAATCATCTACAAGAAATATACACGCAAGCAGCAAATAATAGAGCAAAAAAATAGCATAAAAATAGAAGGAAATCGGCTATAAAAGGCCGGATTTCCCCCCTGTATTTCTTCTTCTTTTTTGAACACATCAATACAGAAAGCAGATTAAAGAAATAGAAAAGGTTGATTCCAAAGTTCTTTTTTTTGTTCTGTTCTTGCATATTTTCTTTTACTGTTATTATTATTATTTATTTTATTCTTTTAAACTAAAAACAAAACGAGAAAGAAAAGAGAAAGGGAAACTCACTTGTCTTGAAAGCCCGTTGCCGGAGATCCTCTTCGGTGTTGGAATCGGACAAAACGGGGTGCAAAAGACCCCTCCTTTTTCATCTTTTTCGGGCCAAGAGGGCATGGTTTTCGTGTGTGCTGTGAATCGGGGCTGAAAAGCTTCTTTTGGCGCAACGCCGGCCACCGCTTCCGGTGGAGTTACGGTGGTGGCGCTACAGCCGATTGCCATGGCCAGTTAGAGGCCTGAGAGAGAGCTTGGCTCTCTGTTTTTTTAAAAAAAAGGAAGGATGAAACTGAATTTTTTTTGGTTTTTTTATATTTATACTATGCTCGAAACAGCGTCGTTTAAGCCCTCATGACCCGCGCGCGATCCGACCCGCTCCAGGGGGGATCCGCGTGTTTTCATGAAATGGGCTATTTGCGCCCCTGGTCCTTCCCATCATTAATTTGTTTTGATTTGATTCTTCTGCTTGTTGGTATTTTTTTTTAATTTAACCCGGTGTTTTTTGCACCCATTTCATTTCGGTCCTGCATGAAACGGTGCGCTCTGATGGACTGGGAATAATTTCCCATATAGTCCTCGCGCTCCTGCAGCGCGTTACAAATTGCCTCTTTTTTAGTTTTTCTATTTATTTCAATTTGACCGTTTAATTTCTTTGTTGTTCCGTTTTAATCCTTAACGAAGCTGCGCGTTTTGGAGAGGGTGGGGATATTTCCTCCTTTAGTCCCTCCTTGTTATTCGCGTACTCGATGGGGTCCCCCTTTTTTTTATTTATTCGCGAATTGGCCACTAGATTTTATATCAAGTTCAAATTAGTCCTTTTTTGTTATTGTTGCTATCAAATTAATTAATTTTAACAATATTGCCCTTACTTTCGCTATTATTATTATATATGATATTGCTATTATTATTATATTATCGTTACTTATGTTATTACTATTATTACTATTATTTGCTCATTTATACATTTTTAAGTTTCAGATTTAATTATATATATATATATATATACTTGTATTTTCTTTATATTTTGTAGTCTATATATATATCTACATGCATACTTTACTTTCATATACATATATATACTTATATAAATTTTTAATCTGATATGTATACACACGTACATACCTTTTATTTATTTGTTAAATATTTTTATATATTCCATATTTTTACACCCATATGTATACGTATAAATATCTATGTTTTAATTCATATGCATATATATGTACATATACATATTTATGTGATTTATGTATATAGTATAATTTGTTTACATGTCTATATATACATTTTATATTAGTCATATACGTGTATATGTACATGTTTACTTGTATATATTTTACATAATAATTTTAGGATACATATATGTATATATTTTTTCATGTTGTTATAAATTTACGTACATACACATATTTTTTAACGTGCATACTTACATTTTATATATTTTTGTATTTTATAATTTATATACATATACATGCAAATACTTATATTTTATAGTTTATATATATTTTTCATATCTTCATATTTTATGATTTTTATCTATTTTCCTTTATTGTTATTATTATTTTATGTGCATTTATCTAGTTATCTATATGTCCATTTTTTATGCTTTAGTTTATTTATCATTTTATTTGCTATGATATATGTACAATTGATTTATTTTATTATTTGTTTTGTTCATTTTATATTTAACACTATCATGTTTAATACTCTGTTAAACACATAAATATCATATTTCAAAAGGAAAATATTTCTAATTGAGGCAATATTTAGCGTTTGGAAATTCGAGAAAACGTACCCTAATGTGTTGGGTTTCCATTTTTTTCTCGTTCAACCAAATAGCTAAGTATCCTTTTAAAGATTTCAAAATAAGGCAATGTTTTGCGTTTGGAAATTCGAGAAAACGTGCCCTAATGTGCTGGGTTTCGATTTTTCTCGTTTAACTAAATAGCTAAATATCCCTTTTAAAAATTTTAAAATGAGGCAATGTTTTGCGTTTGGAAATTCAAGGAACGTGCCCTAATGTGCTGGGTTTCGATTTCTCGTTTAACCAAATTGCCAAATATCCTCTTGAATTTAAATCCATACCATTCGAGTTTTTTAAGGATCGTATTTTAAATTTCTTTAAAGTTTTCAGTTTCTCAACACTAAGACATTAAGTAATCAACTAGGTACCAATTTTGGGCGTATCGAGGGTGCTAATCCTTCCTCGTGCGTAACCGACTCCCGAACCCGTTTTCTTGAATTTCGTGGACCAAACTTGTTGTTTTAATAAGATCAAATCGTTTATTGAAAACAACCACTTTTCGAGGTGATCCGATCACACCTCGTCAAAAAGGATCGGTGGCGACTCTCATTTTCGTTTTCATTTTTTAAAACCCAAGTCGACCCCGTTTCATCAAAAAAATGGTGTCAACAAAAGATATAGGCAGTTCTTGCACAAATGGATTTGGAGAATGCCCTGCTAGGGATAGATAAGATGCTTCGATATTGACAGAAGAAGAGAAGAAGCGTAAAGATCGAAAGACTTTAACGCAATTACATCTACATTTTTCGAATGAAATTCTATAGGACATGAAGAAGGAGAAGACCGTTGCTGTATTATAGGTAAAGCTGTAGTAGCTATACATGTCAAAAACCGTAACTAGCAAGTTGCATATGAAGCAGTGTCTTTATGCTCATTGTTTGGAGGAAGGTGTGTCTTTGCACAAACACTTAACTGTGTTTAAAGAAATTCTCTTAGACCCAGAGGCCATGGAGGTTCAGTATGATAAAGAAGGTTTAGGGTTAATTCTACTTTGTTCGTTGCCCCCGTCTTATTCAACTTTTAGAGAGACGATTTTGTATAGCCACGAATCTCTTATAGTTGATTAAGTCTATGCTTCATTAACCTTTTATGACAAGATGAAACATCTTGTAGTTGGATCAACTTTTAGGGAGAGGGTCTCACTGTACGTGGGAGATAAGAACAAAATACTAATAATAATCGTGGGAAGAAACAAGAATGAAATGCTCGCAGTAAATCTAAGGGTAGATCGAGATTTTCAAACAGAGATAAAACCTGTAACTTCTACAAAAATAAATGACACATTAAGTTTGAGTATTATAAGTTGCAGAACAAGATCAAAAGGGAGATTGTGAATCAAAAGGGAAAATAACCAAAACAATCCGATAAAGCTGATGTAGTAGAAGACTGCAATGATGGGGAACTTCTACTTGCTTCTGCCGACAACTCTAAAGTGAGCGATGAGTGGATCCTTGATTCTGGTTGCATGTTCCGTATGAGTCCCAATCGGGATTGGTTTACAACATATGAAATAGTGTCTGAAGGTGTTGTTTTGATGGGAAATAATACTTCATGTAAAACCGCTAGTATTGGTAGAATCAAAATTAAGATGTTCGATGGAGTTGTTAGAAAACTTAGTGGCATACGACATGTACCAAAATTGAAGAGGAATTTGATTTTGTTGAGTACTCTTGATTCAAAAAGGGCACAAGTACACAGTTGAAAATGGGGTTCTAAAGATTAGTAAGGGTTCCCTCGTTGTGATGAAAAGGTAGAGAAAAACTGTCAAATTATATGTTTTACAAGGTTCTAATGTTACTGGTAATACAACCATCACTTCCTCTTCCTTGTTAGATAATGGTGTTACTAGACTTTGGCATATGCGTCTAAAGCATATGAGTGAGGACGACATGACAAAATTAAGAAAAAGAGGACTTCTTGATGGACAAGGCATTAGCAAACTGAAGTTCTGTAAGCACTGCGTTTTGGGGAAGCAAAAGAGAGTTCGATTCACTAGAGGAATCTATAAAAAGAAGGGAACGTTGGATTATATTCATTCTAATCTTTGGAGATTGTCTAGAATATCTTCGAGGGGTGGCGCTAATTATGTGCTGACGATTATTGATGATTTTTCTAAAAATTTTTGGGCATTCTTCTTGAAGTAGAAAAGTTATGTGTTTTTTGTGTTTAAGGCTTGGAAAACTATGATCGATAAGCAGACAGGAAAACATATGAAACCCCTCCACACAGATAATGACTTGAAATTTTGTTCTGATGAGTTTAATGAATTGTGCAAATCAAAAGGGATCGTGAGGCACTTGACAGTTCGTTATACCCTATAGCAAAACGGTATTGCAGAATGAATGAATAGAACAATCATGAAAAAGGTTCGATGTATGTTGTCAAATGCTTGTTTACTGAAGTCGTTTTGGGCTGAAGCAACCTCTACTACATTTTTTATTATTATCCGGTCGCCGTCCGTTGCCATTGAGAAAAAGACTCCACAAAAGGTATGGTCTGGTAATCCTACTAATTATTCTAATTTGAAAATTTTTAGGTGTCTACGTATGCTCATACTGATAATGAGAAATTGGAACCTAGATCCATTAAATGTGTTTTTCTTGGTTATAAGGCTAGTGTTAAATAGTATAAGTTATGGTGTCCTGAAAATAAAAAAGTTGTGATTAACTGAGATGTTATTTTTGATAAAATTCCTATGCTACCTAACTTATCTCTTAAAGACTCTTCCAATAAAGACCAGCTTGGAACTTCAAATTAATTCAGGATTTACAGTAGAGTATACTCCTCAAGTTAGTATAGAAAGTCAAAGTAGAGTTGCTTCTTCACCATAATATTCTATTGCCAAGAACAGACCTAAAAGATAAATTAAACCTCCAAAGAGGTATGGCGAAGCTGATCTAGATGCTTATGCTTTAAATGTGGCTGAAGATATAGATGTAAATCAAGAGCCATCTACTTATTCTGAGTTAGTTAGTTGTGAAGATTCAGGAAAGTGAATGATTTTTATACAAGAAGAGATGGAATTGCTCCATAAGAATAGATCATAAGATCTAGTGAAGCTTTCTAAAAGTAAAAAGGTTGTTCGTTGTAAATGGGTGTTTGAAAATAAAGAAAGAATTCCAGGATTTGAAGAACCCTAGATATAAAGCAAGGCTGGTTGCAAAAGGTTATAGTCAGATTCCTAGTGTAGTCTTCACAGATGTGTTTTCTCTAGTTGTGAAGCATAGTTCGGTTCGACCCTTGCTTTGTATTGTGGCCACGTATGATTTGGAGTTTGAGTAGTTAGATGTAAAAACAGCGTTCTTGCATGGAAAACTTGAGAAATATATTTACATGCAACAACCAGGGGGTTTTACAGTCTCAGGAAAAGGAGGACTATGTTTGCTTGCTGGAAAAAATCCCTTTATGGCATAAAATAATCACCAGTGTAGTAATACAAGAGGTTTGATTCTTTTATGACTACTCATAATTTCAAAAGAAGCAACTTTGACAGTTGTGTTTATTTTAAGAAAAATAGTTATGGTTCTTTTGTATATCTACTCCTTTATGTTGATGACATGTTGATAGCAACCAAAGATAAAGGAGAGATAAGAAAGGTCAAAGCCTATCTTAGTAAAGAATTTAAGATGAAGGATTTGGAAGCAACAAAGAAGATACTTGGGGTGAAGATTCTTAGAGATAGAAAAACATGTAAATTGTACCTAAGTTAGAAAAGATATGTTAAGAAAGTTCTTTGTAGGCTCAAATGCAGAATGTCAAGCCTGTTAGTACTCCATTAGCAGCCCACTTTAGACTTTCATTGGCTTTGTCTCTACAATCAGATGATGAGATTGACTACATGCCACGTGTTCCATATTCTAGTGCAGTGGGATCTCTCATGTATGCTATGGTTTGCTCACGTCCAGATTTGTCATATGCAGTTAATGCAGTTAGTAGATAAATGGCGAATCCTGGTAAAGAATACTGGAAAGCAGTTCATTGGATTTTCAGATACTTACGAGGTACTACTAATGTTGGCTTACAGTTAGAGATAGAGTCATTGGGTATGTTGATTCTAATTTTGCTAGAGACCTTGATAAAAAAAAGATCACTCACATGGTATGTCTTTATTATTGGGGGTTGCGCAATCAGTTGGAAAGCCACTTTGCAAACTACAGTTGCTTTGTCCACTACTAAAGCTAAGTACATGACGATTACTAAGGCTTGTAAAGAAGCTATTTGGTTAAAGGGACTCTTTGGTAGACTAAGTAAAGATCTTCAAATCAGTACAATGTTTTTTATAGTTAGAATACCATCTTCCTTATGAAAGATCAAATGTTTCATGAGAGAACAAAACACATTGATGTTAGGTATCATTTTGTGCGTGATATTATTGCTCGTGGAGATATTGTTGTAATCAAAGTTAGTACTCATGAAAATCCTACAGATATGATGATTAAGTCACTTCCTATAACCAAGTTTGAGCATTGCTTGGACTTGGTTGATGTTCATTTTTTAAGAACACTCTTTAAGGGGGTTTCGTGGAAAAGGTAGAGAATTTGTTCGTTAAGAGTTCGTGTCAATGTAGAAATTGTTAGAGTTGAGTGACTCGAATCCTTGTTAAAACAAAATACAATGGTAAAATAAAATAAAAGTAAAATCCATATAGAACTATACTTATTTTATTTTACATTAATTAGAATAAGGTTTTTCAACCTTACTACACTTTATCTATTTGACATTGATTAGAATAAGGTTTTTCAACCTATAAATAGATGTAGTCTAAACTCCTCTTGTATCGTTCGAATTTCAATATTAGTGAATTTTCTTCTCCTCTGTCCTTGGTTTTTTTCCTGAAAAGGTTTTCACGTAAAATCTGTGTGTTCTTATTTTTTTTTTTTGACTTTGCGATCGTTTTATATTTTCATTATCAACGTTAGTTTCTACAGCCATTGTTCACGGTGCAGTAATGCAAATGAATTTAGTATCCATGTAATTCGTGATTGCTCTTTCTCAAAATCAGTTTGTCTCTATGTTGTGCCGAGACATGCTCAAATGGCTTTCTTTTCGATGAATCTTAAGGATTGGTTGTTGTGGAATATGCAGAATGCAGGTCACTGTGATGTTGGGGATATTGATTGGCATACAACTTTTTCTACTTCATGCTGGTTGTTATGGAAAAGTTGTAATTTCTATGTTTTTTTTTTCTAATGGCCATAAATGTGTATAGAATATAGTTCATGCAAGATTTGTTTGGGTAAGGAGCTATGATCTGACGTTCGCCACTGAAGAGGGGGTTGGGTTAAGCTCAACACGGATGGAGCATTGCCTTCATATAGACCAGAAGCTTCTATTGGGGGTGTTGTTTTTAGAGATGCTGATGTAAACTGGCTGTGTGGCTTTTCATTATGGATAGGCAATGACACAATTTTTAAGGTTGAAGCAAGAGCTGTGTTACAAGGTCTTCAAATAGCATAGGAGAATGGATATAGAAAGCTTGAGCTAGTGGAACGACCAATAGCAAATCGGGGTAGTTACGCTTAATACATAGTTTGCTAAAGCGAGATTGGAAAGTAAAATTTCGTCACCTTCCGAGATCTCAAAATAAGGTTATTGATCATATAGCCAAAATAGCTTCAAGTGAATTGGGTAACACACAACTGTTTTGGAAGCATCTAGATTTATATTGATAGCTAAGCGCAATACTATTTCTCTATCTTGATAGTACTTTAAGAATGTAATCATTTTGTCTTTTGATTTTCTATAAAAAAAAATTGAACTGACTAATATAACTATGTGTTGTTCTTTTCTACCATTCTAAATATATATTTATAAGATTTCTAGTTTTACTAAAATAATTGGTTAAAAAATTATTTGATAAGAAAATTTATTATAATTATAAATGAGAATTTAAATTTTCTTAAATGACCTTTTTAAAGGAATTTATATAATAATAAATAAAAAGTCAAATTTATATTGAATTTTTTTATATTGAATTTATTTTGCTTCCATTAACCAAACAGTGAAAAGTGAAAAATTATATTACTTTATAAATAGTAAATTTTAATTATTTATACAATAGTGTTATATATAAAAAATTTTGTAAATAATGCATTTTTTGATATAATATAATATATTAATTATATATCATCTGTAAAATGTTTTGGGCAATATATTAACGGCTAAGAAAAAAATAAAATATAAAAATTTAAGAATTTAATTTACAATATATCAATTTTTATAATTTAAAAATTACATGAAGTAAAACTACACTATCTATTGAATATGTTAAAAATATTTTAATTATGGTTTTAATTTATTATTATACTATTTAGATTTTAAATAAATTAATATATTTTAATTAAAAATAAAAATTATAAAAATTAAACACATAAAATTACATACAATACATATGACATTAGAAACTAATATATATACTGAAAAATAAATGCTCTTTATTATTTATTATACTTCAAAATTGCCATTTTATTTTTTATTACTAATGAAATTTATCAAATGTATAACTAAAAATTTTAATTTTATCAAAACGCTTTTTTAATGAATTGAATTTGATAATAGAAAAAAGATATTTAAAAAAAATTCATTACATACTATCTTTATTTTAAGTGCTTTAGAGGATTTTGATTTCTAATCATGTTTATCAAAATTATAACTAACACATTTAAATTTATCAATAATTTGTTAAGAAATTTTTTTACTCAATCGAAAAGATAAAAGTTAAACTTTTTAAAAACCATGTTAATTGACAAACAATTAAGCATAATTAAATAATAAGTTTTAAGAGATTATTATTTTTAACAATGATTAAAAAATAATAATATTTTGAAAAGTTAGGTTAAATATCTAACTAAAACCAACAATAAAATATATTTTACATTATAAAAGTTTCATGAAAAAAAATATATTATATTCTACCAAAGCACGAGATACACTTAGTGGCATTAAAAAATTGTTAACTACAATACAAAAATAAACTAATATTTTATTAAACAAGCAATTTGAGAAAACTCAAATCTTGATCTCAGTGTGGTTTATTTTAAGTGTAAAAATCTCAGTCAAATCCAAATAACTGCCTGCAATTTTTAATTTATTTACGACCCTGATTCTAGCTGCCAACTACGGGATCTCATCTTTTTAACCAACTGTAAATTTTGGTTTTCTTTATCCTAATAATAATGAAAATAACTTAAATAGTATGCCATTCAGATTATTTATCAAAATGATATGTTTGCTTCAATGTTTTGCCGGTACTACTTAACAAATTGGTGACACCAAATTAAAACGTGATGACCTAAAATATTCAAAACCTGATATATAAGCTAACAGTGCAACACCAAACTTTAAATAAAGTAAATTGCTTCAAAAACTCTTCTTGTTTCTTATTTCTTTTTATTTTCCTTTGACACAAAATAGAGAGGCCTCTTATTAATTAGTCTATAAAGTTTTTTCCTACCAAAAAGTATTTTTGTAAAGAAGTCAATTCCGACTAGAAATAAATTTTATATATTTTTTAAAAAATAAATTTTTTGTTCTAATAATTTTTTTACAATTATTTTTTGAAAAATTATCCCGATGGGAATAAAAGAATTTGAACAAAAAAATTTATTTCGAAAAATAAATAAAATTTATTATCAATTGGAGTCTATTTTTTTTACAAAAATACATTTTGACAGAAATTTGTTTTGGAGTAATTGGTAAGAGGCCTCTCTATTTTTAGTATTAAAGGAAAATAAAAGAAAATAATAAATAAAGAGAGTTTATGAAGCAATTTGATGCCGCCACACTATTAACGGACTTAAAACTTTTTTTTCAGCACATTTTAATCTTGTGTCACTAATTTGTCAGGCAACACCAATAAAATACTATAGCAAACGTACCATTTTGGTAAATAATTTTATGGGTATATCATTTGAATTATTAATTTTTTATATATTATTGATGTAAGAAAGTCATAATTTTGTTTTTTTATTACTTCCCACTCTGGCCTCACATGAAAACAAGCAAGGACGGACTCAGTTGATAGTTGAGATGCACAATACACCTCAACTAAAGCGCGTAAGAAACATCCATTCTTCACCGTCGGCCAAGTCTTCGGCATATACCATTAAAATACCGGTGTTTTACTCACGTGGAAATACAGCGCGTGGATATGGGTCCTACTAGACGATCCAGTGAGATTTTTACTAAAATATTATAAAAAAATAAAAAATTACCAAAATATTATACATTTTTTATTATTTATCAAAATAATACAAAAAATAAAACAGAAAAAAAAGGCTGCGACTGCTGTGACGGGACACTGGAGGAGAAGGTGCCATAGGCGGCATCGGTGCTGCCAGTTGTGCCTCTAGCAGAGGCAGCACCGATGGTGCCCCTCCCAGAGGCGGCACTGGCTATATAATGGCCCATTCGTCTAGTGGTGGGGGCAAGAGAAGGAGAGGGAAAGAAAAAAGAAAGAAAGAAAGAAAAAGAAAGAAAAAGAAGGAAAGAAAAGGAAAGGAGAAGAAAAAAAAAAAGAAAGAAGAAGAAGAGAGAAGGAAGGAAAAAGAAAGAAAAAAAGGTAATTTTTGTTTTATTAATTTAAATTTTTTGTAATATTTGTGTAAAAAATTTATATTATGTACATTGTATGTGTTTTATTATTTTATTTAGTATATATATATTATGAAATTTATTTAGCATGAAAAAATCCATGTTATGTACATTGTATGTTGATTAAGAATTTTTTTTATGAAATTTATTTAGGATGTTGTAATTAGTTTTTTTTAAGAAAAATAGCATTAAAAATAAAATGATAAAAGAAAATATGTTTAAGAAAACATAAAATATGAAAAGAAAAAAAAAAAGAAATTGTATATTCACCGAAAGTAATAAAATCCGAAAAAATGGTATATTTAAAAAACACACTAAATTAATAAATTTCAAACATAATGTACTAAAATAATGTAAAATAATAAAATTAAAAAAGTAATAAAATGCGGAGAAAAAAATATGAACAAATGGCCGAAGTAAGAGTGTTTTACTAAATTTTTAAAAATTCAGAAATAATTAATACAAATATTTCAAACAAAATATACTGAAATAATATAAAATAATAAAATACGAAAATAATATATTTTTATTGAAAGTAATAAAATTCGGGAAAATAATACGAGCAAAAGGCAGGAATAAGGATTTTTTTTACACTAAATTAATTTAAAAAACGCACTAAACTAATAAATTTCAAACATAATGCACTGAAATAATGTAAAATTATAAAATTAGAAATTATGATTTTTTTTAAAGTAATAAAATGCGGAGAAAAAATACAAATAAAGGGCCGAAGTAAGAGTCTTTTACTAAATTTTTTAAAAATTCAGAAATAATGAATACAAATATTTCAAACAAAATGATGTTGGTCATCACGAACACCCAGAACATGACCGTCGACCTCCAAATAGGTATACCCCTAGGACCACACCATCGAACCATCAATTTTAGGGGTTTATTGCACTTTTTGTACATTACAAAGTTTGTACTTTTTATATAAATTTAATTATTCTAATTTTAGGTATGCTTACTACGGAACTTTTTTGTATAAATTTAATTATTCTAATTTTGCATTATATTAAAGTTAGATTTAAGGTTAAATGCCTCCATTTTCGATATAATTTTCATAATTCCAAATGCCATATACTATTTTATAACTTAATTTGGATACAATTTAAGCATAAGCATAAGCTGAATAATTTTTATTATTTCAAATGAATTATACTTTTTATAACACTACACATAAAAATGTTACATCATTAGGTCAATTCCGACCCGATCCGGACGACTATCCAACATGAAAGTTTCGATGAGGGCATTTATTCCGACTATGACCACTTAACCTGCATAATCCACAACGTTTACCGTCAGATTTCTCCCTAATGTCCATTTCATTACGGATTCTGCTTGATTGCGGAGAAGCTCGAAAGTCGTCGGAGGCACCTCCCACGTAGATAGGTTAAGCAGGACGGGGAACTCATTTTCCCAGACACGCAATGTGCGCTCGAGTGTGTACACATCATCGACATATTGTTCAACATTAAGGTTCACTTTAGCACACGCTGCCACGACATGCGCACATGGATAATGAAGTGTTTTGAACCTCCTGCACTCGCACCGTCTGTTCCAAAGATCAACTCCATAGGACCTAGTTGGTATACCAAGTCGACGACTGATGGTCTCAGTAACTCGAAACGTTTCCAATCATCATGAATATATTTCTACATTCATTGACCTCGCCATCTGACGGTTTGCAACCATTGCATCCCTGACATGTTCGACAAACACGTGTCCCGTCTCTATCTGGTCGACTTGTTGCTGACCCATTCTTGGCATCAAGGTAGCCAACCTGTAGAATGTAGCAGAAAAGACAGATGCAATCGGAAGATGACGTGTTTTCAACAACACAGCGTTGATCCCCTCCACTAAGTTTGTGGTCATTTGGCCATAACGAAAGCCCTCGTCAAAACTTTGAGCCCATTGCCACGGTTCCATCGTGCCCACTATTGTCGGAAAGATGTGTTTGTTTGCCCCTCCATGTCACTCTCAAGTCGAATCATTCTTTGGCGGAAAATATGTGGCTCTAACTCGTACGCTGCATACGTATTAAGAAAAAATAAGTTCTAGTAACTCAATAAAATAAAACATTACAACTTATATTGAAAATATAAGGTTATCATTTACCCATTGCCACGACTTGTCTCTTCCAGTCTGCATTCTTATAATCTTTGTAGAAGTTAGCCGCAATGTGACGAATGCAGTAAACGGATCTCCATGGCACACCGGAATGCCTAATTGCTGCAATTAAACCTTTCCCTCTATCGGAGATGATGCAAATGTTATCGTTGCTAATAACATACCTCCGTAAGTTAGTGAGAAAGAATTCCCAAGACTCCAAGTTCTCTTTATCTACGATGGCGAATGCTATCGGGAGCACGTTTCTATTGCTGTCTTGAGCAACCGCAAGAAGTAGGATCTGTGTATATTTTCCATATAGCAAGGTCCCATCCACCTG
This sequence comes from Gossypium turneri, assembly GCA_008044935.1. Classification (NCBI taxonomy): domain Eukaryota; kingdom Viridiplantae; phylum Streptophyta; class Magnoliopsida; order Malvales; family Malvaceae; genus Gossypium; species Gossypium turneri. Next base: position 5,836,424 of record CP032572.1, on the reverse strand, counting down.
CACAAATGGCTTGCAGTGGGGAAATGCCTGCACACATGGATCAAACGTCCAGGACATCCGATGGAAAGTTCTTTTTCCCGGCTGTAACTGGTCGTCCGGGCCGTAATAAGTCCTTGTCTGTAACTCAATCACAGTCTTCGATACGTACTTCTGGATAGATGCTATCCATCCTTGTAGCTCATTATACAACGAATCGTAATCCCCATACAGTTGCTCCATTGCCATCTGTTTAGCTATCCATGCCTTTCGATATGATACTCCATACTAAAATCGTGCTTGCATTTCGACAATCAGTACCGAAACTATCAATTTGAGTTTTTATTAATCTTAATAACTAAACTAACTACAAAAAATAATAAAAATTATACAAAAAAACATAACAATAAGATAATCAATTATTTTTAAAAAAATATTTTTTTTTCTCTTCTCTTTCTCTTTCTTTCTCTCTTTTTCCGGCAGCACCTCCTCTTTCTCTTCTTCTTCTTCTATTTTTCTGCTTCAGCTGGACAGATCCCGGTTTATAACACAAGTAGTGCTGCCTATGGGAAAGGCACCTTTGGTGCAGCCTATGGCACCTCCTTCTTCAGTGTCTTGTCACGTCAGTCGCAGCCTTTTTTTTCTATTTTTTTGTATTATTTTAATAAATAATAAAAACTGTATAATATTTTGATAATTTTTTATTTTTTATAATATTTTAGCAAAAATCGCCGATCCAATCATTCAATCAATATACCCCTTCGAGTACCTTCCCAATGGCAACACAATAAAAATAAAATTTCCTTCACAAGGTTAAGCCACGTGTAAAGTGTATTACACGTGTAAAAAATGACACCCCTCTTCACACGTACGAACGGGCAAAAAAACCACAAAACAACAAAGGCATGGCCTACCTTCTCTTCAATCGAAAAACCAAAGGGGCTTCAATGACGAAATTTTAATGTAAGGCATCAACCATTGTGATGATGCCACGTGTATACTCTCATTATATGTTTCCTCTATAAATAAACCTGCTAGTCCTAAGCTTTGAAGCACAAAGTTCTGGGGCAAAAAAGAAAAAAAAACAGTTTCATTTCCATTCTAAGTTTGTGTTTTAGATTTGCCTTTTGTGGGTTTTTTTAAAAAAAAAAATTCAGCAAAAATGTTTATTGAGAATTTTAAGGTGGAGAGCCCCAATGTGAAGTACACAGAGAATGAAATTCAGTCTGTTTACAACTATGAAACTACAGAGCTTGTTCATGAGAACAAAAATGGAACCTATCAATGGGTTGTTAAACCCAAAACTGTCAAATATGAATTCAAGACTGATATCCATGTCCCTAAATTGGGGTTAGAATCCAAATCTGCCCATCATTTGTTTTTTTGCCATTTCGATTTTGATTATTTTGATTTTATTTATTTATATGTTTTAGGGTGATGCTTGTGGGATGGGGAGGAAACAATGGTTCAACCCTCACCGGTGGTGTTATAGCTAACAAAGAGTGAGTTCTGTACTTTCTAGATAAAAGATCTGATTAATTTTGATTTGTTTTTTTTTTTTTTGTTGATTTTTGAGATATGGGTAATGATGGGTTTTCTCAGGGGTATCTCTTGGGCTACTAAGGACAAGGTACAACAGGCGAATTACTTTGGTTCATTGACTCAAGCATCAACGATCCGAGTTGGGTCTTACAATGGAGAAGAGATTTATGCTCCATTTAAGAGTCTTCTTCCTATGGTATGCGAATTATAAACCCAGATTTAGTTTTTAATTTACTAGTTTGCTACTTAATGCTTAATGCTTGATAAATGAATGAATACAGGTGAACCCAAATGATATTGTGTTTGGAGGATGGGACATTAGTGACATGAACCTAGCTGATGCAATGGCTAGGGCCAAGGTTTTCGACATTGATCTGCAAAAGCAACTGAGACCCTACATGGAATCCATGGTCCCACTCCCTGGAATCTACGATCCTGATTTCATTGCTGCTAACCAAGGTGAACGTGCCAATAATGTCATCAAGGGGACCAAGAAAGAACAAGTTCAGCAGGTCATCAAAGACATCAAGTATATAATCAACTCCAACCCTCAAAACTGTATTTGTTAAGCTTGTAGAACAGGAATAGTAGCTGAATTTTTTAACATTTGATTGTGTAAATCAGGGAGTTCAAAGAGAAAAACAAGGTGGACAAGGTTGTTGTACTCTGGACTGCAAACACTGAGAGGTACAGCAATGTCATCGTGGGGCTAAATGACACCGTGGAAAGCCTTATGGCTTCTTTGGAGAAGAATGAATCAGAGATTTCTCCTTCCACTTTGTATGCTATTGCTTGTGTTCTTGAAAATGTTCCTTTCATCAATGGCAGCCCACAAAACACCTTTGTTCCAGGTTCTTAATTTAGCTCAGCTGTCTTCCTAATTTTATAAATTGTAATGACGAGTAAATATAATAACCTCTACAAGTGACTCTTATTGTATTCAGGGTTGATTGATTTGGCTATTCAAAGGAACTGTCTGATTGGAGGAGATGACTTCAAGAGTGGCCAGACCAAGATGAAATCTGTCCTCGTGGATTTCCTTGTTGGGGCTGGTATCAAGGTATAAATCTTTTAACTTTATGGCACTATCACCATAATTGTTAAAATAAGCAATTAGTACCAATATAATTGAAGTAAAAAGTTTAAGTGTTTGGTAGCTTATGTGTCAATAAAATGTAAATAATATGACATTGATAGGTACTTGTACTAACGGTGATGATAAATTGACAGCCAACATCGATAGTGAGTTACAACCATCTGGGAAATAATGATGGCATGAATCTGTCAGCACCCCAAACCTTTCGTTCCAAGGAGATCTCAAAGAGCAATGTTGTTGATGACATGGTTTCAAGCAATGGAATCCTGTATGAGCCTGGTGAACATCCTGATCATGTTGTGGTCATCAAGGTAAATATTTTTTTTACGCATCTGTGTCTGTTTAGGCACTTGTGAGTGGTGACCTTAAAGCTTTTTTGCTTGATTGGTCTTAAAATGTGTACTTTGTCTTCCTTGTATTATAGTATGTGCCATATGTGGGAGACAGCAAGAGAGCCATGGATGAGTACACATCAGAGATATTCATGGGAGGCAAGAACACCATTGTGTTGCACAACACATGTGAGGATTCCCTGTTGGCTGCTCCCATTATCCTAGACTTGGTTCTCCTTGCTGAGCTTAGCACCAGGATCCAGTTCAAGGCTGATGGAGAGGTATGACCCTTAGAACTTTGTGGACTCTTCTGGGTTGACCCTTAAAACATATTTATGCAAAAACATTGATGCTGAATTTTGGTTTTGCAGGGCAAGTTCCACTCTTTCCATCCTGTGGCTACAATCCTCAGTTACCTCACCAAAGCCCCTCTTGTGAGTCCAAAGCATCCCTTTGTCTTTTCCTGTAACTCTGGCCTACTAAAAATATAATAATAATTAATAATAAAACGGGGGTGGGAAGGGGTGACACCTTCACCAATAAAACATTGATAGTATTGTCTTGAATTAACTGGTAACTCAACTGTTTATAGTTTAAGTGGGAAACCAGGAATCGCAAATAATTAATAATAAAATGGGGGTGGGGAGGGGTGACACCTTCACCAATAAAACATTGATATTATTGTCTTGAATTAAATGGCAACTCAACTGTTTATAGTTTAAGTGGGAAACAAGGAATCGCAAATTCACTTTATGGTGCCTCTTTGTGATATATTTAATGTGACCATCAATGATTTTATGTAAAGCTGCTTCTGTCTATTTCACATGAAGCAACTGGTGAGAGGGGACACAATATTGAATTAAAGTTTGTGAACTTTATGTCAAATTTCAGTTCAAGAATGTGAATAGAATCATGAGAATCACTTGAACCAGAATTCAAGTGATTGTGAAGAAATTTACTGAGAACTGACATTGTTTTGGCAAAAAACAGGTTCCACCAGGCACACCGGTGGTGAACGCACTGTCCAAGCAGCGTGCAATGCTGGAGAACATACTAAGGGCCAGCATTGGCTTGGCTCCTGAAAACAACATGATTTTGGAATACAAGTGAAGAAGTTGAGTGGAGAAAAGTGGAACAAAGCTTTGGTTCTTAGAACTTTAGGACCATTTTCCCTTTCTCTGTCGTATTCATAAAAGCTGTGGTTACTGTTGTCACAGATTGTACCGGTTGTATGGTGGTTTATGCTTTGGTATATTATGCTTCTTTTTTTCTCATTTATTTTCATGTTTGTAGCTCACTCTTGAGCCAAGCACCTCTTTTGTGGAAATAGATATGATAATATGAATTTTCGTAACCGTGTTATCTTTTATTGCTCTTATCATATGGTTTGATACAAGGCCAAGAGTCACTTTGGATTGAAAATTGACATTAATAATTTGATTGGATTATTCAATGCATCATAAAAAAGGACCAATGTTTGAGTATGGTCCCCCTGCCACTCACCCTTCTCTCAATGCCTGACATGTGGTGGGCTCTCGAGATTATGGTACTGTGGGGGACATGATTGTCACACATTCATGTCCATAAATTGAGAATTTATCACATGGATGGATCACGCAACTAGCCACTTATCAATGTAGGATAGTGGTCCCTTGTACATTTTACCCTTTGATAAGGATCTTATGCTATACAATTGGTAAATTTTCTGAGAACTCCTAGCCAAACAGCAGCTGTTCTATTTCACATGTGATCGTCTGTCTCCGAGAATCGAGTACCAAGGAGTCTAAAAAAGTAGTTGAATCATTGCTCATTTATACAGTTTCTAGATCTTTGTAGATTTGCAAGTGTGTTTCCGGAGTATGTGCCACTGTAGTAACCATTGGCTATGGTTACCAATGCTCATGGTTAGCCAGCATGATAACGTATATGTTGGTTGGACTACAAAAGTTGAGCCATGGGGTCCCTCCAATCTTAAATAGATTTCAAGTAGGGGCAAATGGGAGGGCTTGGGTGGGCTCGGATTGAGCTTTCTTCGGATTTAGAGTTTTTCGGGATTAAACTTTTTTAGATTTAGGCTCGGATCAAGCTGAGTAGGTTCTGATAGATTAAAATAATTTTGAATTTTTTACATTATTAACAAATGGAACGAACATAACTATAATGAATGGAAAATGAATCTCATGATTATCTTAAGCTGTGAGAAACTCAAGACAGTTCTTGATAGGGTTATAAATGAGCCGAGCTTGAATGAACAAACTTCTATTCATATTCGTTTGTTTATTTTTAAGTTTGTTTATGTTCAGTTTGTGTTCATTAAGAATTTTAAATTTTTGTTCATGTTCGTTTATTTAAAATTATATGTGTTCATGTTCATTTGTTTAATGTTCACGAACATGTTCATTTGACTTAATCGAACATGTTCACGAACATTAAACAAACATGTTTACGAACAATGTTAATAAATAATAAACAAACAAACAATACATACATACATACATACATACATACATACATACATACATACATACATACATTGTTTAGATATAAAATAGTCAAATATAAATATTAATAATTATATTATAAATAAAAAATAATACAAACCAAGATAATTTTAGTAATATATACTAATGAAATTTTTATAAGAAAATATCATTAATAAATAAATGAGTCAATAAACGAGTTTGTTTGTGAACATAAACGAACCGAATACACCTCTGTTTGTGTTCATTCGTTTATTAAACGAACATAAAAATTGTATTCATACTCGTTTATTTAGCTTAATAAACGAACATAAACGAACATTATATAAACGGTTCACGAACAGTTCATTGAATATTCTGTTCATTTACACCCCTAGTTCTTGATAATAAATGTCCTCCGGCTAACCAAGCTGAGATTAGAAATCACTAGAAAGAATTTAATAAGATAACTCATTACTATATGCTAGCAAGCATGACTAGTACTCTTTATAAGCAACTAGAGAGTTGTGATTTTTCCAAAGCAATATTGGTCAAACTAGAGGACATGTTTGGAGGCTAAATTGTCTTGGCTCACAGTCAACTATAACTACTTTGATGATTGTCCAACAAAAACTCGGTACTCAGGTCAAATACCACATGATTACGTTTATGAGTTACCTTGTCGAGGCTATAGATAATGAAGTCAATTTGGGCCAGAACACACAAGTTGAAATGGTGTTAAAAAGCTTAACCAAGGACCCAGGTTGAATAGATCCTAAATTCATTTAGGGATTTATTCACTTGTAACGTTCATAGTATGGCGTACCTTAATCTTAAGTGTATGATGGACTATGTATGTGTGACTCATATACTTTGATGTAAGTAAAAGCCTAAATTCAAATAGATAAGGAATCGAAAGTTGATGCGTTGGGTATACAACTTCTATAGTATGTAGCATCATTTACATTAGTGGAATTACATGATAAATGAAATGAAAAGTAAATTTGGTCACGAGTCATTTGTCTTTGTAATAAATGACTTGATTACTGTTTGATAGTAATTGATTTTTCATAAAGGAAGATGTAATGGTTACCATGAAATAAAATAAGATCATATTGAGAGAACGAATTTATTCCAAAGAGATTAAGGAAACCCTATGAGGGTAATACACTTATGACAAGGTCATTGGACAGACACTTATTAAGTAGCTTTCGTAATGGTATGTAATTAGGGAGAGCTCAGTCATGATACTATAGTGGAATGACTTCGTGACTAAATAAATTTATAATTAATAGACGAAAAATGGAACTTTGTTATGAATTATTTGACCCTTAATTATATATGTTCAATTGGTTTCTCTGCTAGCTCGTTGAAACTAGAAATGAATTGCATATAGAACCAAATAAACAGAAATGAAGTGAAATGATGAAGTTAGAGAAATGAGTCGCATTCACAAATAAAAGTGTTTTCTCACTAAGTATAGAAATGACTTGAGAATTAATTTAAAATTTTTGAATTATTATTTATTTAATTAAATAATTGAAGTTCGAAAGAAGAATTAAATTAATTAGTTATCATTAATCCATTGAATAAGAAAATTAAATAGATTTCTTAATAGTCTCTTTTATGGTAAAGTTGTTATGACTTTAACGAAATTAGAATTAGGTTAAGAAAATTATTTAATTAGAAAATTAATTTAGTTAATTTCATTAATTAATTAATTAACATTTATTTTGAGAAATTTAAAATGAATATTGTGTTAGATTAAATTATAAAATGTTTGGTCAAAAGTCTAGGAAGCACACATAATTGGACTCAATACATGAGAAGCTCAAATCCCCTCACACTACATGAGAGGGGTGGCAACCCTAGTAGTTGTTATTAGGGTGTGCCACCCACTACTGCTCCAGTTGGAGTTGGAGTGTGTTTTCTATTTAAATAATATTATTTGTTTAAACCTTATTCAACTAGTATTCTTCTATCTCTTCCGATAAATAGATGATACCGGTTGACCCAATAGATACACTTTTTGGTTATAGAGATAATATTATTCTGCCAAAAAATGGTTGTAATTTATTTACTTAGAATAAATTCTATTTTTTGAGAATTACAATCTTTGCCGATTTCCATTTTCCTACTAAAAGTAATAATATCATTACCTTATTCTATGTTTAGTTTGTGTTGCTCAATCCCACGCTTGAAGTAATTCATAGAACGAGGATAGTAGAGAAGGTCGTTTGGTTGAAAGCGAGGATGAATTCGCACAAAGCACATTTACTTTTCAGTAAAAGTTGTATTGCTATAAATATCACAAATCAATTCAATTTTTAAACTTTTCAAATTTCAGCTATAACTGCAAACCGTTTTCTTAACCGAATTTTTCCAACAAATAATTGCTCTCATCAACAAGTATTGCGATTTTCTTTGTTACAGTCACTGTAATAGAATTAAACTTGGTAGAACCAATAGACACATGGTTAGTATGAGGTGTACTAGAATCAGAATCCATGGATTACCAACAAATTTACAATCTCAAACATGCAGCAACTTTAGAAGTTTTCATGCCTCATCGCCTTGGCCTTTTGTGGATAACAAATGATCTCACGGCATGTCCATTGATGCACAAGTTGGAATTGCATGCAAATTATCTGGGTTTTGCAGCTCTTTTCTTTTCCCATCAATTTTGAGTTTTTGACATTCCTTGATATGGAAACATATCCCTGGAATTCCATTACCATCTGAACTTCTAAATCTAGATAAATTGCCATGAACAGGCAAAACAAAGATTCATATGATTGTTATGATTAAAGATACATTATGACAAACTGAAAGTCATTCGGTAAGAACAGATGTAATACATTAAGCTAGAGCTGCTGGATTTTGTCTCCAAAACACACACAACAACCGGAAACTCTGACGGGCTAATGGTTTTTCAAGGCCGAAGATGGCGCAAGCTAATTTCATTAAAAGAAAATAATGGGCCTGGCTACCATTGATTCACAAAATCTAATGCAATAATACCCTATTGAACTAGCATTACCAAGGAACATGTATTTGTGTTCTTATGCATATATGATTAGGGATGCAGTCAGGGTGAGAAATTTTTTTGGGTAAAAATTAAATTGTATATATTTATAATTTTTAAGAGATTAAATTAAATTTTTATTATTTTTAAGGTCAAAGTATAATTTTATCATTATTAATTTAAAATTTTATAAATCATAAAGAGAATTAAATAAAAAAAATTTTCATTTTAAAGTACTGCCCTTACCAATCCTAACTTCACCATTGAATACAATACTTTAAATATTGAATTTTAATCTGATTTAAATAACATCTAATTAAACCTATTAATACAATGATTAAATTAAATTTAACACCTCAAAAATTTATAATTTATGTCGGAAAATATTTATCAGGGTTATCATTGCAAATGAATACGGTGACGATGCCAGCAGCAGAAAGTTTACCATGCTTATTTTTTACTTTTTTCATATTAATTTCATAATCAAAATATTAATATTTTTTTCATTTGTAAGCTTAATTAAATCTTCTCAATATATTGCAAAACTTTTATAATAAAAAGAATATATGGTTAGAGTTTGAGATGGAATTTTAAATCAATGTTACTCAAAATTTAAACACTAATGTTTATTTCACTCTTTATTTCATTCATATATTTAATTATTCTTAATAATTTTCATTATTTCATGTATGACAGTAGTCTCAAGATATAATAAGCATGTCTCGAGACACATATTATCAAATCTCAAAACATATATAGTACTTTATCACGAGATAGACAACATTAAAATTAAGAGTCTAAAACAGAAGAGATAAGTCTCAAAACATAAAGGTCATTGTCTTGAGACATTAACTACATTGTCTCGAGAAATCATACTTCAAAGCTAGAGGTCTGAAACAAGAAAAACATGTCTCGAGATACAATCCTCTATTTTGATAAAGTTGAGTTAGGATTCGTATCCTGACTCCATACTTGATCTCGTATGATTGTGAGTCAATGTAGGTTCACTTAACCTCATTCATGTGCACAAGATAATATTTATGAATTATGTCAAGCTCATTTATTTAACTTTAAGAAAATAGATGATAATAATTTGAATTGCTCCGACAATAAATATAACATCTCACATTTAGATAAGTTGAATGCAAGGTGCCACACCATTAATTTAATTGTTATATACATCCGTCATGATTATGTAGACCAGCATCCCTAATCATATATGCAGGAGAAGACAAATACATGTGGTTCCTTGGTATTGCTAGTTCAATAGGGTGAATCTATGGGCAAAAGAATTAACATTAGAGCTTGGCCCATTATTTTCATTTAATGAAATTAGCCCATCTTTAGCCTGGAAAAATAATTAGCCCATCAGTGTTTCCATTTTGTGTGTGAGTTTCGAGACAAAATCCACCAGCTTTAGCTTAACGTATTACATGTTCTTGAATTTTGTAATAAGAGGGTGTTAGATTAAATTTAATTTTTATATATTTTAAGCTTAAAATTTAATTTTTATATATTTTAAGATTAAATTTTATAAAGTTTATTATTCTATCTATTACCAGCCTGTAAAATTAAAAAATTTCACCAACAGTATTAAACATTAAAAATATAATAACTAATAAATAAAAAGCACATAACAGCTTTATAAATTCGGTTATGAAATTTTTAAAAACTTTTATAACAAAAATATCAAAACTTTTTTTTTTACATGTAAATATATATTTTTGTTTAATTTAATTCACTCATAAATCTCTTTTATTTTTAACAAATATCACATCATTCACCTTAACGTTTAACTTTTATTTTTTAACTACAATTTAATATTACCTCATATGGTATATGTAGAAACTAACATCGATAATAACAATATAAAACGATCGCAAAGTAAAAAGAAAAAAAATAAGAACACAAATTTTATATGGAAATCCTTTCGGGAAAAAATCACGGGCAAAGGAGAAGAAAATTCACTAATGTCAAATTCAATGATACAAGAGGAGTTTAGACTACATCTATTTATAGGTTAAAAAAATATTTTCTAATCAATGTCAAATAGATAAAGTGTAGTAAAGTTGAAAAACCTTATTCTAATCAATGTAAAATAAAAGAAGTATAATTCTATATGAATTTTACTTTTATTTTATTTTACCACTATATTTTATTTTAACAAGGATTCGAGTCACTCAACTCTAACAATCTCACAACAATATTACCACGAGCAATAATATCACGCACAAAATACCGAACATCAATGTGCTTGATTCTCTCATGAAACATTTGATCCTCCGTAAGGAATATGGTACTCTAATTGTCACAAAACACTATACCGATCTGAAGGTCTTTACTGAGTTCACGAAAGAGTCCCTTTAACCAAATAACTTCTTTACAAGTCTTAGTAATCATCATGTACTCAGCTTCAGTAGTAGACAAAGCAATTGTAGTCTGTAAAGTGACTTTCCAACTGATTGTGCAACCCCCAATAGTAAAGACATACCCTGCGAGAGATCTTCTTTTATCAAGGTCTCTAGCAAAATTAGAATCAACATACTCAATGACTTCATCTCTAGTTCTTCCAAACTATATGCAAACATCATTAATACCTCGTAAGTATATGAAAATCCACTGAATTATTTTCCAATGTTCTTTATCGGGATTTGCCATGTATCTACTAACTGCATTAACTGTATATGACAAATCTGGACGTGAGCAAACCATAGTATACATGAGAGACCCCACTGCACTAGAATATGGAATATGTAACATGAAGTCAATCTCATCATCTGATTATGGAGACAAAGCTGATGAAAGTCTAAAGTGGGTTGCTAATAGAGTATTAATAGACTTGACATTCTGCATATTGAGCCCGCAAAGAACTTTCTCAATGTACCCTTTCTGACTTAGGTACAATTTACATGATTTTCTATCTCTGAGAATCTCTATCCCAAGTATCTTCTTCGCTACTCCTAAACCATTCATTTCAAATTATTTACTAAGCTGGGCTTTGACATTTCTTATCTCTCATTTATTTTTGGCTGCTATCCTAATGTTATCAACATAGAGGAGTAGATAAACAAAAAAACCATCACTGTTTTTCTTAAAATAAACACAGCTGTCAAAGTTGCTTCTTTTGAAAGCATGAGTAGTCATAAAAGAATCAAACCTTTTGTACTACTGCATTGGTGATTGTTTCAAGCCATAAAAGGACTTTTTCAACAAGCAAACATAGTCCTCCTTGTCTGAGACTGTAAAACCCTTTCGTTGTTGCATGTAAATATATTCCTCAAGTTCTCCATGCAAGAACGATTTTTTTATATCTAACTACTTAAGCTCTAAATCATACATGGCCACAATACCAAGTAAGGCTCGAATCGAACTATGTTTCACAACTAGAGAAAACACATCTGTGAAGTTTACACCTGGAATCTAATTGTAACCTTTTGCAACCAACATTGCTTTAAATTTGAGGTTTTCAACTCCTGGAGTTCTTTCTTTCTTTTTAAACACCCATTTACATTGAACAACTTTTTTTACCTTTAGGAACCTTAACTAGATCCTATGGTCTGTTCTTATGGAGCGATTCCATCTCTTCTTGCTTGACAATCATCTACTTCTCTGAATTTTCACAACCAACTGCCTTGGAATAAGTAGATGGCTCTTGATTTGCATCTATATCTTTAGCCACATTTAAAGCATAAGCAACTAGATCAATTTTGACATACCTCTTTGGAGGTTTAATTTCTCTTCTAGGCTTATTCTTGGCAATAAAATATTGTGGTGAAGAAACAACTCTACTTTGAGTTTCTATACTAACTTGAGGAGTAGACACTGTTGTAGATCCTAAATCAATATGAAGCTCCACCTACTTTTGTTGGTCTTTATTGGAAGAGTCTTTAAGAGATAAGTTAGGTAGTATAGCAGTTTCATAAAAAATAACATCTCTACTAATCATAACTTTTCTATTTTTAGGACACCATAACTTATACCCTTTAACACCAGTCTTATAATTAAGAAAAAAACATTTAATGAATCTAGGTTCCAATTTCCCATTATCAATATGAGTATACGTGGGACACCCAAAAATTTTAAAATCAGAATAATCAGCAGGGTTACCAAACCATACCTCTTATGGAGTCTTTTTCTTAATGACAACAAATGGAGACTAGTTAGTCAGAAATCATGCAGTAGAGGTCATTTTAGTCCAAAGCGACTTCAGTAAACAAATATTCGACAACATACATTGAACCTTTTCTGTAACACCCAAAACCCTTCCTAGACAATATGACCAAGTATAGAGAGCTGCATCAACTCTTTCAAAAAAATCCAACCTTTAATAATTAGAGTTCAATCAACGAGTTTTAAAAGAAGTCTTGTACACATCAGTCTCCTTAACCTTGAGCTGATGGTATCTAGAATGAAGATTGATTTTGTAGAATACAGATGCTCTTCGAAATTTATTAAACAGGTCGTCAATCTTCGAAAGTGGATACATGTTTTTTACCGTCAATTTATTCAGCTGACGATAATCCACACACATCCTTATCGTGCTACCATTTTTCTTCACAAATAAAATCGGTGCTCCCCACAAAGACACACTCAACTTAATGAACCCTCGATTGAGAAGTTCCTAAAGCTGGACCTTTAGTTCCATAAGCTCCTTTGGTGCCATGTAGTAAAGAGCAATAGACACGAGAGTAGTATCGGGTAGCAATTCAATATCAAACTCAACTTTCCTGACCGAAGGTATCCTCAACAACTCTTCAGGGAAAACATCTGAAAAGTCCCTTACAGTACAAATGCCTTTAATAGAAAGTTTTACAGAACTAGAATCAGAAACAAGGGCTAAGTATGCTTTACAACCTTTCCCAACTAGCTTTTCAGCTATAAAGGCAGAGATTACATTAGAGAGATAATTTCAACACTTACTTACTATAACGATCTCGGTATCTTCATCCGATCTCAGGGTTACCATTTTTGAGGCACAATCTAAACTGACTCAATGTTCCACGAGCCAATCCATTCCTAGAATCAGATCAAACTCTCCAAACAATAATTTCATCAGGTTAGCCAGAAACACAACACTTTGAATCTCTAACAAAACTCGTCTATACACTTTATTAACTCGGACCATCTGACCCAAGGGACTAATTACATAAGTATCTCTAGCAGTACTATCAGCAAATATACCCAGATTCATAGAAACAGTACTAGATACATATGAGTGAGTGGATCCTATATCTATCAGAGCAAAATACAGAACATAGTGAATAAAGAATGTACCCGCTATAACGTTGGCGTCGTCTCTGTCCACACGATGCCTAATCGTATACGCAAGGGCAGGCTATCATACTTCAATCTGACCTACACATCTGCTCGGTACTCTCTAACCTCGATCAGAGCCATTATCAACCCTAACTATACCATGACCCCTAGGTGGCTACTAGGCTGCTCTCAGCGGCTGAACGACACCTAGAGCTGGAGCCTATGCAAAAGCTTACTCTTGATTAGATTGTAAAGAACAGTTCTGAACACGATGCTCCATTGACTCGCACCGAAGACAAGCCCCCACTTTCCTCCAGCACTCGCCCGAATGGCATTTCCCACAATCACTATAGGTCTGAATCTCAGCCATTACAGCTGATGTCTTAGTCCTCAAAGGCCCATTAAATCTAGCTCATTTCTTAGGGCATTGCACAGAGCTAAAAGGACCCGAATCCCTCTTGAACTTACTCTGACCTCTCTTTTGGTCTCTCCTCTCATACTCATGCGCTTCATCTCCTCAACTATCTTCACCTTGTAAACCAAGGCTACTAAAACCTGCTTCCTCTGAGGAGCTATCAGAACTCTCAAATTATATCTCAATCCCTCTTCAAACCAAATACTCCTCTCATAGTCATTCAGAACCAAACCGCAAGCATACCTATTCAATCTTCGAAACTAAGCCTCGTACTCGGCCACAAACCTCTCACCTTGAACTAAGCTTATAAACTCACGTCTACGAGTTTCCATATAACTCCCCCCATACACTTACTCTGAAAGGCATTCTTGAAGAAATCCCAAGTAATTTTTTCGAACTAGGCGCCCTGCTCAACAGTCAACCACCACTGGTAAGCCTTATCTTGGAGTAGAGATATGGCATGCCTCAGTTTCTGTACAGGAGTGCAGTTAATGCCATTCATAATACGCTCGATGGTCACTAACCAGTACTCGGCCACTATAGGACGACTCCAATGACACCCCTAAACAACTCAACACCATTTGATCGAAGTCGTTCAGTAATCGACCCTCGGCACTTAGATCCAGAATAGATCCCAGTGACCCTCTCTAATATACGAAGCATAGCCTAGAACAGTATGTCATTTCTGGCTGTCGAAGTTTGAAACCCAGTCTCAGTAGTAGGGATACCAAAAGTGTCGTCGATCTCTAGATTGGGCATACTAACCATAGAGGATGACTCTACTTGAGCTCCTCCTCGAAGCCCACGAGAACCATGTCTACGGCTACCTTGCAAACTCATTATACCAACTTATCTACAATGTAAGAAGTGCACAGATCAGTTCGAAATTCTTATCAAATATCTTATTTCACAGTTCATATCACAATCTTTAACCAAAGCCAACAATTCTAGTTACTACAATATTTTTTAGCTAATTATTATAGCTAAAGCAGAAGTACTTACAGGTTCGGTGCTAGAAAGTCAGTCTTTTATAAAATAAGTTTTTAGATTTAATCAGATAAACATTTTATTCAAAACCATACTTTTTATAAAAACGGGTGCCCAGAAAATACAGCTCGAGTTTTGGTAAACTAGCTCTGATACTACTAAATATAACACCCCAAAATTGACCTAGACGATATGACCAAGTATGGAGAGCTACATCAGCTCTTTCAAAAAAAAATCCAACCTTTAATAATTAGAGTTCAATCAACCTAAGACATTTAAAAGTTTATAATCAAAATACAAAACCCAGCATTTAAAATCCACAAACCCAGTAAAATAGAAACAACGTAAAACCAAATAACATAACAAGTTAATTAAACGATATGACCAAGCTTCTGACACACCGATGATCAACTCTGAGGATTACCTGAAATTCAAACAACAGTTGAAGTGAGTTTATAGATTAAATGTAGAACTTATAAACTAATTAAGTACAAACAGTCTCGATCTTACTTTCAGATATTATTTAGTCGAATATCATAATTAGAAATGGATACAGAACATATCAGATACACTTACAGATTTATATACATAACATATCAGATACAATTACAAATTCAGATACAAATGCAGAGTCCTACCTCATCCACTACACACCATCTCCAACCACCCCTGCACACTAAATAAGGCATCAAATACCCATCCATCCCTACACACCTGATAGTGACTGTAAGTTACATTCAGGACATTGCAGACTAGCTGTCAGATCGAATGTAATAACTTGCTAGAATCAGAAATGTATATGTGGCTTAACCACCAGAATCAACAGATAATTAAACTGTCTACACTTCCTCCCTTATCACATATCTCATCCCAATGTGGATGCATGATTAATAGATATCAAACATGCGTATACAGTGGTACAGATCCAGACAATATAAAACATGCTTACTTATCAATTAACCCAGCAGATATATGTTCATATAAATAAATTTCCACTAAAAAATCATCAGATAATAAGTTTTATAGCCTAATTCAGAGCTTACTAACCTTACGGAAGGCCTATGTTTGATTCGAACGATAATTATAGCCCTAGGAAAAATTTTTAATTTTTTACCCACACGCTCGTATAGATTCACACGACCAAGATGGCTGGCTCGTGTAGTCTACATGGCCTAGCACATATCCATGTAACCTAGCTCATTAACATACATAACCTGTCACACGGCCTAGCACATGGCCGTATGACTCAAATTCCCAAAACAGTGAGTTACACGGCTTGGACACACGCCCGTGTCTCTGACCCGTGTGACCCTAAATTCAAAATAATGAGTTACACGACCTGGACACATGTCCGTGTCTTTAGCCCGTGTGACTCTAAATTCTAAACAGTGAGTTACATGGCATACGGTCATGTGGCATCGACAACCATGTTTTTCGATGTTCAGAAATCGCTAAAATTTAGGTTTTTATTATACACTTGATACGGTTTCAATAAGAAAGCAATGCAGATAGTACCGGAACCTAAAAAATAGCCAGTTGCTCAATCAAATGATTTCCAAACTAATTTAACAACAAATGCATTCACGATCAAAGTTTTGTCAAACTTTCGACCCAAAAACCCCAAATGTAACTTATCGCATACCCTTGTTTGAAAAACATCAACCCAAGCACCTAAACTGATGGAGGATCTTGACAAGCAGTCTCTTCACCTAAGAACAAGAACAAATTGAACATTTAAAAAAGAACAATTGAACAAAATGAACAGAAAAATTCGATTTGACAATTAACAAACAAGCAATGTTAACAGAACTTTAACAACCAACTTACGCTGATAACTTAACAGTCGAATACAACAACTACACAATTCCTTCGACAAAATAGTAGTAAGATTAATGAAAAAAAAAGGGAACGAAAACAAAATAGAGGAGAAAAGAAAACAATAAGAAGAAAGGAAAAAGGGAAAAAAAAGAAAAAGAAAACAAAAACTTAAAAACATATGAAAATGGAAAATAGAAAAATGATTTCATAAATTAAAAAAAATCAAATTTTACGAATTAGTATAAAATATTTTCTTATTGCTTTCGTAGAGACTCGAGCATAAGACCAAAGGTATACAAGAGCTTAACGATTGAACCAACAGACTTATTCTTGATACAGATTTACACATAATTGAACTTAAGTCAAAAGTCCATAGTAAATGTTGAATCAAAAGAATAACAAAAGTATCCAAAAGCGATAGTTGAACCCCTGATTTCAAACACACAAACAAAACACTTAGCCACTGAAGTAGATAGTTAATTATTAACAGAAATTAACAAAAAATAGTTCAAAAATTTGAGACGTTACATTTTTCATGATTGTTCTATTCATCCGTTTTGTAATGCCATTTTGTTGTGGAGTATGACGAACTGTCAAGCGTCTCATGATTCCTTTTGATTTGTACAATTTATTAAACTCATCAGAACAGAATTCCAAGTCATTATCTGTGCGAAAGTGTTTTATCTATTTTCCTTTTTGCTTCTCGAGGATAGTTTTTCAAGCCTTAAACGCAGAAAACATGTCACTTTTCTGCTTCAGGAAGGATGCCTAAACTTTTCTAGAAAAATCATCAATGGTCGTTAGCATATAATTAACGCCACCCCTCGATAGTCCCCAAAGATCAGAATGAATATAATCCAGCGTTCCCTTCGTGTTATGGATTCTTCTGGTGAATCGAACTCTCTTTTTCTTTCCAAAAATGCAATGCTCACAAAACTTCAGTTTGCTAATGCTTTGTTCATCAAGAAGTCATCTTTTGCTCAATTCTGCCATGTCGTTCTCACTTATATGCCCTGATGCATATGCCAAAGTCTAGTAACATCATCATCTGACAAGGAGGAGGAAGCAACGGTTGCATCACTAGTAACAATAGAACCTTGCAAAACATATAACTGGACAGTCTTTATCTGCCCTTTCATCACAACGAGTGACCCCTTTATAACACCCCAAAATTTTAATTTTGGGTATTGTAAATGTGTGACTCAAAATATCTTTCTACTTTAGTGGTTACGTGTTTTGGGTGTGTTTGGGAAGTCCCAAGTTCAAGCCAGGACTTGGGCAAATTTTGGTATTTTTATGAATAAGCTCTATCATTGCTCAGTAGGCTTTTAAATAAAAGTTGGCAAATAATTAACAGAATGGGCCTGCTGGTTTGGTGGATAAGTGGAGTGTTGGTGTGAAGGAGGACCTGTGTTCGTATCTTGGTGTGGGTATTATTTTTGCTCGTGCGTCCAAGAGAGTTTGAGATGGACTAAAAATCTGAGTAGTGGATTTAGTGGGAGTTTGAAGGAGAGAAATAAGGGATTGGGGTGGTTATCAAATATTCTATTTATCTTTTTTTCTTTTCTTTTTTTTTGTCGTTTTTTCTTCATTGTTGTCAAATTTCTGCTCTTTTTTACTCTTTATCTTCTTGATTTTTCTTTTCCCACTCTACCTCGTGTCGCTCCACGTTTGTCTGCGATCGTTCGGTAAGTTTTAGATAAGTGATTTGTCTCCATTTGTTAACTTTCTTCTGAAGTGTTTTATTTATGCCAATTAGGGGAGGATTCAAGGGATAATCACCAATCAGAGTCTTATTTTGTGTGGAAATTACTGTTTATCAGTTGAAGGTAAGGTTTAGTCGCTTATGGGTTAAAAGGTCGATACGAGTTCTATTTGGGATCACGTTATGTGAGATTAAATTAGTGTTATTTGTTCAATTATAGGCTTTGGAGTGCTTAGGGACTATTTTAGCATAAACCAAAACTAGGTGTGTACCCGAAACGCAGAAAATGGGGTTCGGCGAAAAGTCAAAATTGCTTGTTGTTTGGACAGCAGCAGCAGCCTAAATTTGAAAAATCACCATAAATTGTGGAAATCGAATTAGAGGATGAACAAATATGAAATTAAATCTTATTGAGTCTAGTTTCTCATAGAAGAAACGGTGTAAGTAATAGAATTGTAAATCGTGAGATATAATAAATTTTGTGAGACAAGGTCAGAATGAATTCGGGTTCCCCTGTTCTGACTTTGGAAAATCATCAAAAATTGGAGAAAAATAATTAGGGGTTAAAATTTACATGTTTAAATTATTAATGAGTCTATTTTCAATAGAAACTATGGAAACATCATCCAAATTTTTTACTGAGAGATAATTAATTTTTAGTAAAGAAAGGTTGAAGCTATCATACAGCAAAACAGCGGTAAGTTTGAAGATTTTACTATACTTATTGGATGAACGAAAAATTTTAAAAATTTTATGGTAGAAAGGTATTTGAGTCTAGTTTTAAAAACAATAAGCAGATCTTAATTTGGAATTCTGTGGCTCAAGATATAAATAATTTAGTAACAGTGACTCAAGTAGACAGCTTTGAAGGAACATATAAGTAAATAGTGAAAATATATATGAATATTTAGCTAGCACAGGTTACATTAAAAAAGGACCACGCGGCCAGGACTAATTTGGGCCAATGGGCCACATGGGTAGGCTACATGGGCGTGTGAGCCCATTTTTCTGAAAAGTTCTGTAAGGTTGCACGGGTCGCCCAAGTCGACTGTAGACTTACTATAGGGTCAGTAAGCTTTACTTAGACCCCTATATGTGTGATCTGTCTGTCTGATTTCTATACCGAGCATGAC
Source organism: Gossypium turneri (assembly GCA_008044935.1). Classification (NCBI taxonomy): domain Eukaryota; kingdom Viridiplantae; phylum Streptophyta; class Magnoliopsida; order Malvales; family Malvaceae; genus Gossypium; species Gossypium turneri. The sequence goes on along the minus strand of CP032572.1, from coordinate 5,816,680 downwards.
TTATGATATCTGAATGTATGTACTATTAATTGCATAATGGCATGACATATTTTGCATGATGCATTGCATCAGGGTGGGTTGATGATATTTGGAGGAAGTGTCTGAAAGGCTATTAAGCCTGTTATCTGGCAGCTCAGCTGCAACTTTTTGATTATGTGCCGCATTTCGGTACAGCATGGTGTGTAGGGATGGGTGAGTTGATTTAATCCCCACATAGTGTGTAGGGTTGGATGGAGATGGTGTGTAGAGGCTGGTGGGTAAGATTATGATTTACTGTATTTGCATTCTGTATCTAATATGGGTCAAGGCCCTAATGTATTTTTGAGACTGTATTTGAACGGGCTAAGGCTCAAACTGATTCTGTGATGGGCCTAGGCCCCAGACTGTATCTAACTGAATGCTGTTGAATATCTGTATGCATGTTTTCTGTAGGGATTACATACTGAGTTTATGAAAACTCACTTTTTTCTATTTAATCTGTACAGGTATTCTCCAGACTTGACGGGTCGGTGCAGCGAAGGGCTCGACGGTGGCCACACATAAATTTTAGACTATTTTCCATTAATGTCTAGAATTTATTACTTATTTGGGGTTTTTGATGTAAATTTTAGACTATGGACTGGTATTTGAGACTTTATACTGTTTTTATGAATTTTTTTAAACTGCAACTCAACAAAACACAATTTGTCTAAAAACTAAGGTTTTCGTAAATATAAATTATTTTCCCTAAATTAATTGGTTACAAAAGCTTCCGCTAAGAGACAAGTTTTAAAGCAATCAACTAGTACTTATTTTTTTTCGAAGTAAATAAAAGCTAACTAACTGTAACGGTTTTAACTCGACAATCTTGTCTTCAAATCCCATTCCATGTGACATCGCCAGATTCGACCATAATGTCTAGGCCGGGTTTGGGGTGTTACACCCTTGCTAATTATAAAACCTCACTTTCAGTTATTTACTTGTGCCCTTTTGAATCAAGATTACTCAATGAAATCAAATTCATATTCAATTACGGTACATGCCGTAAGCCACTAAGTGTTCTGACGACTCCATCGAACATCTTAATTTTGATCGTGCCAATACCTATGATTTTACATGAATTATTATTTCCCATCAAAACAACACCTTCAAACACTGTTTCATATATTGTAAACCAATCCTAATTGGGAATCATATGAAAGGTGCAACTAGAATCGATTTGCGGCGGTCTTCTCCTTCATCATGTCCTGTAGAATTTCATTCGAAAAATCTAGATGTAATTGCTTTAAAGCTTTTCGATCTTTATGCTTCTTCTCTTTATCCGTCAATATCGAAGGCATCTTATCTACCCCTAGCAAGGCATCCTCCAAATCTATTTGCGCAAGAACTGCTTGCATCTTTATCTGCCACAACGTGAATCTGGTATTGCGATCCAACAGCGAAATATCATACTTCAATGTCGCTATTACCGTGATCATGATAAGCAACCTGAAAAGCTCTGATACCAGTTTCTAAAAACTAACGTTGATAATGACAATATAGAATGATCGCAAAGTAAAAAGAAGGAAAAAATAAAAACACACAGATTTTACGTGGAAACCCTTTCAGGAAAAAACCACGGGTAGGGGAGAAGAAAATTCACTAATGTTTAATTCGAATGATACAAGAGGAGTTTAGACTACATCTATTTATAGGTTGAAAAAACCTTATTCTAATCAATGTCAATTAGATAAAGTATAGTAAGGTTGAAAAACCTTATTCTAATCAATGTAAAATAAAAGAAGTATAATTCTATATGGATTTTACTTTTATTTTATTTTACCACTGTGTTTTATTTTAATAAGGATTCGAGTCACTCAACTCTAAGAAAATACATGTTTCTTGAGGTAATTTTGATCATTTAGAGAGAAGTTTGTGAAGTGTCATTTTTATTAACACTTTATAATTTTGTTTGGACTCTCGTTAAAATTGAAAAATAAAATTCAAAGATAAAATCGAATAAAAATACTTTAACTCAATGTTAAACCTGTTGACGGTCAAAATCCTAGGTCATTCAAAATAATGTAATTATTAAATAGTTATTTTGAAGTAAGAGGGACCAAATTTGTGAAATCTTTGTCCAAGTTTCAGTCTACATAAATAGTGTTTTTTTTATTTAAAGTAAATAATTTTATTATTAAACCCCTGGCAGGAAGCACGGAGATGGCTTGACACCCAATACTCCAACATTAGCCTTGAGATTTTCAAACCATAACACAAAAAAAATTTAAAACAAAGGATTTTATTAACAAGCATTAAGCAAGGCTTAAACTACTTAATTGATTTCTTTTATTTTATGAAGAAAGAGACTTCAAAATACTACAATTATTGGCCAGCTATTTGCTACTTAGAGGGGCCATCGGCTCCATTTATTAATCCCACAAAATCTTTGCATCTTTCATGTTCAAGATCTAGTTGCATTATTGCATAAAATAATAAAATATTTATTAATATTTAGTGATAATTTTTTAGAATAAATATTTAGTGATATTGACTAGGATGATATATCAAATGTAAAATCATTAAAATAACAATTATTGTTAAACCTGACAACGAAATTATGTGATAATTTATAGGCTGTGGCATATGCAAGAATGGACCTATTAATATTTAAATAGTGCTTGGAACTTGGAAGGAGTGGCTTTGGATGTCCACCAGCTTGATTTCTTTTTTTCAATTATTCCTCCAATCTTTATACTTGAAATTTATTCTGTTTGCTTTTAGTTCAAGTATTTGATTGGTAATTATAATACTTACCCATGTAAAACTAAATAGTTTTACAGTTTTTTTTATTGATCAATATTAAATTTCTAGTTAAAATTAAAATACTATTTTAGTTAAAAAAGTTAAGTATGTTAAAGATAATTTTTTCCTATTTTACTATTATTATTCGTAGTAGTTGCTTACTTTATCCCTTAACCATGTGATAAGAAATTTGATCTCTGCCCATGAAAATAAAACAAAATTTCATAACCAATCGTTTATCTTTTTAGAAAGTACTTACGAAAAAAGAATTAATCATTATTACCATTGATAAATATCTTAATTTTGGTTTTTTTTTTTTATTGAAGTCAGTACAACTAATTTCTAGTCATCACGTCACCATAACTCTCTTCTTCCTTGCGTTTACGTTTAATTCTGGTCATTTTCATATAAAATTATATGTTTATGTTTTCCTTGCTTTTCTATTTTTCTCTTCTTCCTTATTTTACATTGAAATTAAATAAAAGTTTATTAACTAAAAATTCCCTTTTTACCAACTAAATATAAGAGTTCAAAACTAAAAGATCATCTTTCAAATTTGTTATCAGTAGACTGAATAGTTTTTCAACTCATAGTTGAAAGGTAACCTTCGCGAATAAAAAAGAAATTGAAAGAATGGAACTATATAATTAAAAAAAAAAGTAATAATTACTTGTCGTAAGTGGTACATGACAAGCTCTATTAATACAACAAAGGCTTCAACCTCAGTATCATAGAACATTATGACACATTTACAATTGACTCTGTCACAACTCAAGGATAATATATCTATAGTGATTGCAAGCACTTACTAGGATAAGGAATCAACTTTGAACGGTCCAAAGCGACCGGTAAAAATCGAGCATCAATTAAATTGGAGAGGAGGACGACAAAACCATCCATAAAATCACTTGTAAAAGCAAGATTACATGCATAAATAAGACTAAAAACTTGCTACAAAAGTAAACAAAAATCTCTAAAAGTGAAAACTTATTAAATAATAAAATATAAACAAAAGAACATATAAAACTTAAGACGGGTCCAAATCGACTCGTGAAATCATTTATTATTCTGAAATACTTTCAAAATAGAAATATATTAAGAAGCTGATAAAAAGCCACCCACTTTCCAAAAGAAACTATTGATGGCTGGTGCAGTTTCAGCGACGATAGGCAATGTCATTTGTCCATCACAACTTGTGAAGACAGCAGAGACATCCACAAAATAGATCTGCAAACTAAAACAGAGAAAACACATGGAGTGAATGAGAATAAGAAAAAAAACGAAAAAGTTGATGGGAGGGAGAGAAAAAAGGTGGGTAGTAGCCGGCCCAAAAGCTAACATTGCGGTTAAGCAAAACAAAATAGAAAAAAAATAATATTTAGCATTTAAAAACATTCACATAAATTTAATTAAAAAATGGAATCTTTAATAAATAAGAAGTTAAGAGTTAGTTATGATATACATAATTAAATTTTAATATTTAAAAATAAAGTAATTATATAATTTTCTTTTATTTTTCTTGCTTATGAAAAAATAAAAAATAAATTAATATAAATTTTAACGCTTTTCCTCTATAAGTGTCAAACCTTCCTTTTAAATAAATTTATTTAACTAAATATTTAGATAAAATTAAATTTTTATTTATAAATGTTATAAATCTTATGAATAGCAAAGAAAATTTTAAAATGGTAAAATCAATAATACAATGAACAACAAACGATTAATTTGTTTAAAAGTTTCTCTAACCTAACGTTTATATATATATATATATATATATATATAAATTAAATCATTTTTGTTCATTCTTTTCAATCGAATTAGATCTATATAACTGCAACATTTATTAAGATATGATTTAAATTCAATTTGAGTCAAATTAGATTGAATCGTACTATTAAATTAAGGAAATTCAAATTATCGTGACAACTAAAACCAAACCTAAATTTAATTTCAATGAAATTTGAGATTAATTAAACTCCAAATTACGTTGGATTTGATATTAAAATCCTAGGAATTTTGTAGTGATTTCCCAAGTTGTCAATATTGTAGCATTTGGACCATGATTTAAGGCTAAGTTATATATTATAGACTATAGTGGGTGTACCTCAAAATTCTAAAGAAAAAGTGTGAAATTAAAGATCCCCTAATACTAAGAAACAAAAGTTCATTGATTTGAATGAATTATATTTAAGATATTTAACTAATTATAATCCATTGTTAATGAAATTTGTATCTTTTAGAAACCAATGTTGATTATATTTTTATATTTAAAATATAATTTATATACGTTTTACAAATAATTATTTTTTTAAATATTTAAAATTTATATTTCATATATCAAAATATTAATAGTAGGTTACAATAAATTTGTTGATACACAGGATCAACAGAGACAAAGGAGGAGGAGAGGGGGCGGTGTCGAGGAAGGCCGATTCACCCACTCTAGGGTTGAAAGCCAAAAAAATAAATAAACTTAGGATGAATGCTTAACGCATCAGGGTTTAGAGAGAAAAAAAGAGTCCCTTTTTTTTTTTTTTTTTGCTTTCAACCCTAGAGTGGTTGAACTGATCTTCTTCGATACTGCCCCTCTCCTCCTCATTTACCTCCATTGATACTATGTATCAACAAAATTATCTTTTACTGAAATATCACAATATTAACAAATTTAAATATCATTTAAATATTTTTTTTCACCCACAACATATTTTATTTCTCAAAAACATTTTTAACACAACATCAAACATTTAAAACTTAAATTAAAGCTTTTAAAAGTGTTATTATGAAATTGGAATTCCTAAGTTTGGTAGAGAGATGAAAAAGGAGTCGGGGTGTTCCAAAGGTGAGAAAAGAAAGACGGGAGATTAGCAACAAAATGTCAAGGCTTGTAAAAGCAATGCCAGCAACCCAACCAATAGCAATAATGGACTTTTATATAATTAAATAATTAACCTTCCCAAAACTCCAAAAGAATCTCTTTCGTATTTAAAAACTTCCAGCTGAGGGTGCCAAAGATTCCCTCGATTCTTCCCTAAAGGCTAAAATATGCATAATTAACCATGTTTCACATTTCAATCCTCTCACCCTTAATTTATCTCCCCCACCTCGCTTTTCCTTCCATTCCCACTCTCTTTGCTATTCACTAGAGCAAAAACAAGAGAGAAAGCCAATACGCATATATACATATATATAGCAGGATGATGCTCGGAAAACGCTCACGTCAGCCGATCAAGAGGACGACAAGCATGACGGGCATCACCGTCGATGTCGTCGACCATCACCAAGGCCCAATCATATCCCATCCTCCCCCTCAAATCCACCCTTTGCATGAATCCCCCGACGCTAACTCCCGTTACGATCAACGCTTCTTGGCCATGGTGTCGCCCAGAAACCCAGCTTCTTTTACTAGCCATGTCATCGACAGCGGCATCACTGCCGCTGCTCCTTTTTTGCGAGCTTGTTGGCTTTGTAATCGCCGCTTAGCTCCTGGTCGTGACATATATATGTATAGGTATTCTTCTCCTTTTCATCCAGTTTCATTTATTTTCTTTTAAATTTTATTGAAAATTCAGATCATATATATTAAGATTGAATCTAAAGTTGTATGAACAAGCAAAGAAAGAGAAAATTTATATTTCTCTTTCTTTCCATCCAAACAACAGTTAAACCTCCCTTAGAACTCCGTCTTTGCTTCTTACCTTTTTTTTTTTTAAATTTATATTAATATATGGTATCTAGAAGTTATATGTAGAATTATAATTATTAACAGAGAATTAAAGCCAATATTTGGGTTGAATTATTTGTCAAATAATGAAAAAGAATAACATTATTGCAGGGGGGATACAGCGTTTTGTAGTCAAGAGTGTAGAGAAAAACAGATGAAGCAAGATGAAAGAAAAGAAAAACTAAACGACTAGAGTTGTTTGAACCAAATTCTAAGAGATTATTTGTAAGTTAAGTTAAACAAAATATATCTTCTAGAAAGAAGATTTAGTTTTTATAAGTATAATATATTTAGCATTTATTAACATAATATATTTAACTTTGACTAGAATTAAGTTTTTTTCTACCTATAAATAGATGTAGTCAAAATTCTCTTGTAATTATTCGAATTTAACATAATGAATTTTCTTCTTGTCTGCCCATAATTTTTTTCCGAAACGGTTTGTACATAAAAATCTGTATGTTATTTATTTTTATTTATTTCTTTTTTTTTTGCGATATATTGTCATTACCAACATTCTATTTTCACATAAACATTAATACTTCAAAGAAAGAAGACCGCCATGCCCATTCCTCTTCAACCACCACCTCCTCCAAGACTTCTAAAGCGAAGCTTGTGATTGCTGCTTGAACTTTGAAGAAAGTAGATGAATGAGTAATTTCGATAGGAATTAAGCCAAAATCCAAACCCAGCCAGCCTCAGTAGAAGAAGAGTAGAAATCAATGGGCTTTCGTCATATATAATCGTGGGTGCAGTTAAATTATTATAAAGAAGTGGATGGTGATGCAAATAGCCAAAGCTTTGAGCTTCTTATATATGGATTCCAATGTTATAACTCTTTCTTATATTCCTTTTTTTACTACCACCATCACTACTTCCACTATATATTCAACCCATCAATTATTAATGTCACAAACAAATGAATCATTACAATAAAAGAAAATCTCATCTTTAAATTATAATTTTCTTTATCAAAATCTAATGTCAACCATGACTTTATATTTATCACCTTAATTCTATTCATATTGTTGCCATTTTAGTACAATGAACAAAGTTAAAGATTTTCATTGAGAAAAAAAAAAATTGGATTAATTAGAAAATCTCAAACTTGGGACTTCACCTTCTTTTTTCTTTTTTTACTTTTAACTATTTTATATCTTTAATTTTCTCATGCATGTTTTGTTTTTTTCATTTTAGCATTACCAAATAAAATAAAATTAAAGGTGAAAGAGTTGAAAATTAAGTACTAAATTTTTAATATTAAATTTTATAATCATTGAATTTATATTATAAAATTATTTGATATATTATTAAAAGTTAAACACTAAATATAATTATTTTTGCTTGATAATAGTATATCGTTATTTTTGAAAAATCATTATTTTATAATTTTAATCTTACTAATAATGTCTAATTTAAACTTACATTTAAACCTTATGAATAATTAAGGAAAAAGAGCCAAGAGTGCTTTGCTTAGAATCCTAGTGAAAGTAGTAACTACTGCGGCTTGGGATGGAGGAAAGTGGTGGTGACGATAGGGTGGGAGGCGATGAGATCTCCCTTCTGGAAGAAGAACTCATCCAATTATACGTTAAGTGTTCGATGGTGGTACCAAACGTGAAACCAACTCTGCTTTGCACAATATGGACAGAAAAACCCTAAAATCCGGATAGTTTTAGGGCACAAATGAAAAGCATCTGGTAGACGAGGAAAAAATTTGAGATTCAGTTGGCAGGGCAAAATCTTTTTCTAATTGTGTTTCATACTGAAGAAGATCTAGAGACAGTTATGGAGGGATGACCATGGTTGCTTTGGAAAAAGCTTGTACTGTTTGATCAGTTGGTTAAACCGATTGAAAAAAGTCAGATTCGACTTAATTCTTCCCCGTTTTAGATTAAGATCGGACCGTGTTTACCAGAATTCGACAAAAAAGATCTATTGCATGCCATTGGGGTTACTTTTGGAGGAGTAATTAAATCTGAAATCAATGGAGATTTGTGTCGCCTTAGAATCAAATTGGATGTGCAGAAACCCCTCCATAGAGGTATTTTCGTCTCAATCGATAATTAATGGAAATCATGGGTCTCCTTTAAATATGAGAAGTTACCGATTTTCTACTTTGGATGTGGAAGAATGGGGCATGGTTTCAAAGACTGCATTGGGCTAACTCCTGCAGAAAAAAAAATAGAGACGATCCACCATACTCTTTAGCATTAAAAGTTGAACTAAATTTAATTGGGAAGGAGAGTGTGAAATTTAATGCACTCTGAAAAAAGATGATACCTCAATGTTCTTATATAGGGGTCACGTAGATGTTACCTGAGTTTATTAAACAACCAGAAGATGAGAATGCTATGGTTTGGAGTTTATAAGATAAAATACAACCAACAGGATTAGAGAAAGTGGAGAATAAGTAGGAGGAAGGGTCTGCAATGAAGAAAATTGAAAGGTTGAATGAAAGAAATAGTATGTTGGAAGATAAGTCAAATCCAGTCAAGAAGACAAGCTGGAAAAGAAATTGTCCAGCGGTCCTGATGATTCAAAGTAATGAAGACATCATAATGAGGAAGAGGAAATTTGCAGAATTAGAAACTGAAGAATGTTGTACAGGAAATCCTTACGAAGACGGAGCAAAAAGAATGAAACATGAAAGAAAAGACATACAAATTGAAGCTTTTTTAGTTGTGTCGGTAAGAAACTCGGAACAAATTTGTGTTCCCAACTTTTATGGATCGACGGGTGCCAAAAGGCAAGCCCACCGGACGCAATGAAAACTATAAGTTGGAATGTCTGTAGATTGAGGAGTCCACAGGCAGTACGGAGGCTGCGGCATTTGCTGAAGCAGTACAACCCCCAAATGGTCTTCTTAATGGAGAAAAAAATTGATGAGAAACGTATGGAAAAGGTTCGAAGGAGATGTGGTTTTATGAATGGGATTAACGTAGAAGAAAAAGGTTCTCGAGGTGGGCTATGTTTGGCATGGAAAGGGGATATTACAATTAGTTTAAGAAGTTTCTCAAAAAGCCATATTGATGTGATGATTAAGGAGGAAAATGTCAATGAAGAATGGAGATTTATGAGGTTTTATGGTTCATCTTATGTAAATAACAGGAATGTTTCGTGGAATCTGTTAAGAAAATTGGGTCATGAACAAAATCATCCTTGGTTGGTAAGTGGTGATTTTAATGAAATCATGTATTCCTTTGAAAAAAAGTAGAGGCATACTGAGGGAGGAGAGAAGAATGGAGGCCTTCCATGAGGCTTTGGAAGAATGCCAATTGATGGATATAGTGTATTCAGGGGTTTGGTTTACATAGGAAAGGTGGAATCTACCGAAAATAAATATTAAGGAAAGACTTGATAGGGGAGTTGCGAATGAAAAATGGTTGCATCTTTTTCCAAAGGGCAACATTCAACACTTATCTCATTTGATATCGGACCATTGTCTACTATTTCTTAATACAAATAATGGAAATATTTGTATAGGGATCCCAAGGTTTAAATTTGAGGCATGGTGGACCATGGAGGAGTCTATCGAACAAGAAATCAAGAAATCTTAGGAGTCATCAATAGGCACGCTAATTAAAAAACTTGAAAGGTTGCAATTCAAATTGAAGAGATGGGCAAGCACAATTAAAAAAGGTCGAGAAGGATTAAAAAGAAAGCTCACAAAGGAACTTGAAAATCTAATAGTGAAAGAGAGGGATGAAGATACGACGACAAAGCTTATTGATACCAAAATTCAACTTAATATGGAGATTGATAAAGATGAAATGTATTGGGAACAAAAGGCACAGGCCAATTGGCTTCAATTAAGGGATAAGAATTCTACCTTTTTTCATAAGTATGCCCTAGTTCGTAGACGGATAAACACAATAACTAGGTTGGAATCAAACGAATGAGGAGAAATTTCTGACGAAACAAAGATCAACGAGGCTGCTACTTTAATTTTTTAGAAATTATTTTCGTCTAATGGAATTGGGGATTTATCCCACCTACTAACGAGCATTGACATCAATATTTCCTTCGATATCAATGCAGCTCTATTATCAGCTTATAAGGTAGAAGAGGTTCATTCGGCTTTGAAAGGAATAGGGCCTACTAAAGCACCAAGCTCTAACAGTTTGCCGACATTGTTTTTTCAGAAATTCTGGCACATTGTAGGTAAAGATGTCGAAACTTTCTGTTTGGGAATTTTGAATGATGACAAGGATTTTGACTCTTTGAATTTGACAGATATTGTGTTTATCCCAAAAATCCTAAATCCCACAAGTCTTGTTAATTTTAGACCTATTAGTTTGTGCACAGTTATTTACAAAATTGTGGCAAAAATAATAGCAAATCACCTTCAAGAAGTCATTAAAAGATGTATTGACACTACCCAAAGCGCTTTTGTCCCCGGAAGATTAATTTCTGACAATGTACTTTTAGCCTATGAAATTCTACACACTTTTCATCAGAAGTGTACCGGAGAAAAGGATATATACAGTGAAGTTAGATATGAGCAAAGCTTACGATAGAGTTGAATGGGGTTTTCTAAAGGAAGTAATGCTACAGATGGGCTTTGCAGGGGAATGGGTGGCACTAATTATGACATGTATCTCCACAGTTTCTTATGCAGTAAACATTAATGGGAGAAGGGAAAACATTTTTAAACCTACTAGAGGGCTCCGACAAGGCGATTCACTTAGTCCTTTCCTTTTTCTGATATGTAGTGAGGGACTTTCATCTTTGATGAGATTGGCAATGAGAGATAGCTTGTTAAAAAGAGCAAAAGCTAGCAGAAGGGGACCAGAGATATCACACTTACTTTTCGCAGATGATTGTATTCTGTTTGGTGAAGCAACAAATAGAGGAGCGTTGATATTGAAAGAAATTATGAAGGAATACGAATGATGCTCAGGCAAATGTTTGAATTTTAATAAATCAACGATCTTCTATAGTTCGAACACAATAGAAGGGAAAAAATAAGAAATCTTGACATTATTAGGTGTGAGAAGCTCAAGATTCTTGAAAAATACTTAGGACTCCCTAATATGGTCGGAAGACGAAAGAAATAGTCCTTTCAAAATCTCAAAGATAGGGTTTACTTGCGAATTGAAGGATGGAGTACAAGGCTACTATCACAAGGGGGTAATGAGGTCTTCATAAAATCAATACTCCAGGAAATACCAACTTATACTATGTCATGCTTTCTTCTATCGAAATCTTTATATGGGGAATTAGAAAACATTTTCGCTAAGTTTTGGTGGCAAAAAGGTCATGGGAAAAAAGGAATACATTGGTGTCAATGGAAGCATATGTGTCGTTCAAAAGAAGAGGGGGAGTGGGTTTCAGAAGTATGGCTCAGTTTAATATTTCATTACTAGCAAAGCAAGGGTGGAGGATTTTAAATAACTCAAACTCTCTAGTTGCGCGAGTGCTCAAAGCAAAGTATTTTTCAAATGATATTTTTTAAATTCGCGATTAGGAAATACAAGTTCTTATATACGGAGAAGCATCTGGGCGACGAAGTGTATTTTGGCAAAAGGACTTTGTTGAAAGGTGGGTACGAGTATGAATGTTTCAGTTAATAACGATGCTTGGATTCCAGACGCAGAAAATCTCAGATGACCTTTGTTTGTTCATAATATGTGAGATTTTAAAGTTGCTGAGTTAATTGATAGTAATGAAAGTATATAGAAACAGGAGTTAATTGTCAATACCTTTTCAGAGGAAGATGCTGAAAAAATCCTCCCTATCCCATTGGCGAAAGAACCCCATGATGACTTTCTTGTATAGAACGGTGAATCTTCAGGTGATTACTTGGTTCGTAGCGCCTATAAACTATTACAAAATTCTGGTGAAAACCCTAGAGCTTATGCTTTACAAACCGACTACATGAATTTTTACAAAAAAATTTGGCTCCAAAATCTCCCTACTAAAATAAAGATTACAATCTAGAAAATATCATAGAATTATTTGCCTACACGGGTTAACATGCAGCACAGGAAGCTAGTTAACATTACAACTCGCCCCCGATGTGGAGACGGAGCAGAAACAATTGATCACCTTTTCCACGAATGTCCTATTTCAGAGGAAGTCTGGACAACATTATCAATCTCGAATATTGTAATGGATTCTATTATGGATTTTTTAAGTGGTTTACCTAGGTTTTTGTTCAGTATCCCCATTTTCAATATCGACTTTTCTGCTGTGTGCTATGGGTCATTTGGGGAGAAAAGAATGCTAGAATGCATGATAAGAAAAGTAGCACTGGTCAGGAAATAGCGAGCTTCGTTAATAATTATATTATCGAATTAAATGGTGTTGAAAGAAGAATTTCCATAATTTTAAAGGGGTTTAGAAAATGGACTTACCCACCTGGTAAGTCCGTAAAAATCAATTTTGACAGAGCATACGATGGGCGTCATTTCCAATCAGCTTCGGGGATTGTGGCCAGAAACAATGAAGGGATCGTCCTCTTATCTTGTTTAGAAATTCATCAAGAGGTGGCCTCTGCCTTCGCTGCTGAAGCGCTTGCATGTCGTAAAGTAGTCCAAATAGGAATCGAATTGCAGTGGCCGGATATCATTATCGAAGGCGACTCATTATCAATAATAAAAAAATACAAGACAAAAAGTCAAGATAAATCGTAGGTAGGAGTATACATACATGATATTCAACAGATAACAGCTAGATCTTGAAATTGTGTTCATATATACTTCGAGATCAGCAAACGCTTTAGCACATATACTAGTAACAGAATCGTTGAAAAAAAAGGAGGAGGTGTACCTGGTTAAAAGCGTCCCTGAATATGCCAAAAACCAAAAGGAAACCGATAAGGTGCGAGAACTGAATTAAGAATGGTCGGAGAAGAGGAAATAAGGAAGGAAAGCCTCAAAGTAGATGAATAAGTTTTTTGGTGATAAAGCTTTCTTGAGAACTGAAATCATCATAAAGAGAGAAATGATGGCTGATAGACAGGACGGGCATCAGTGATTTCTGATTGGGCAAATTTTTGGTGATATTTGTGTTATTCTAGATTATTCTGAATTATATTTAGGGTGTTTTCTCCATGGGCCATTTTAAGTTTTGTGCTAATTTTTTTCGATTATGTTTTATTTCTTTTTGGACCATTTTTTATTTAATTTTGTTTTATATATTAAATAAATCCCAGTCTGATTACTAGTTCAAAAAATAATAATGTATCATTTATTTTATTTTGAATAGTTTTGGTTAAAAATTAAAACATAAAATTTGAATATTTTATTTTTTAATGAAATGAGGAAATATGTTATTTCAAAAATAAAACTTTGAAAAATACAATCAACAATTTTATCAACAATTTTTGTTGAAAATTTTATATGAAGTGAACAATTAATATGATTATCAAACACATTTAGAAAATTAAATGATTGAAAATTTTCATTTTCAATGTTTTAATGGTTTATCAAACACACCTAAGAAGGTGAATAATAAGCCAATAAGAAGTGGATATGTATTTCGAACCTCTAGAATTAGTGATAGACTTTTGTTTGGGCAACTTCTTTTGAACATAGTGTGTGCAAGTGTGATGTGGGTATGTCCCTTTTATTGCATATTGCCAAAAAAGAGAAAATTATAACATTTTACTAAAAAAGGAAAAAAATATTTATATTTATTTTTAAAGAAATGCTAATTAAATTTCATCATTTAATTCAATTATCGAGCGAAAATTTATGTCAATCTATCAAATATAATTTATAAAAAAAATAACCTTTATTAAAGTTTACATCTGTATGAAGATACTTGCGTGTAACTTCGATATTGAAATTTCTTTTAATTCATTTTACAATTTGAGGAAGTGGATGGGAATATTAATGTAACACCCTACACTCGGCATAGACGTTATGGTCGAATTTTGAGGAATTACCTTAACTTGCTTTAAACCTAGAATTTGATTTTAGAATCATGTGTTTTGACAGTATTAATTCTGACAAATCGTTTCTTGCTTTTTAGGAAAATATTAAAAATATTTATTTTACTTCGAAAAGACATTTAAGTGAATACTATATTTTGTAGTGGAAACTTTTGTGCTAATAAACCGTGTTTTAGTTGTAAAAACTAATAGTTTTGTAGTTTTAAAATAAATTATTACTAAATCCAACCAAAATCATATCAAAGCGAAAATAAAGTCTGAAAACAATTACAGTTCCAAAAAGTCCATTTAAACACAAAGTCTTTTTATAGAAAATCTAGTCACGGTTCCCGTACGTCGTCTGATCCTAAGTTAAGGTAATAAATACCCATCCAACCCCACACACCTATAAGTGAGCATATGTCACTTTTCAGAACAGTGCAGTCAAGCTGCCATAAATAGATAAGTATGACAATGCCACCAAAACAGATATGTGGTCTTAGCCATAAGATAAGACAGATTATTAACTTGTCAACATTTCATCTGTCTTATCAATATCCCACCCAGCTCAAGCAATACTAATTAGATATCAAATAGATACATGTCATACATGCTAACACATCAGATTATAAAATCATGCTATTAGAAATCATATAAATAGAGGCAGAATAGCAGATTTCATAACTATAAATCATAAATAACACATTTTGGAGCCTACGGAGTGACTAATCTCAAATCACACTTCTAATACGGACCTACCTAAATTTTACGAAAATTGGAACACACACCCGTGTGGCCCACATGACCTAATTGGCCCAGCCTGTGTGGTCCACACAGCCTAACACACACCTGTGGTGCATACGACACGACCCAAATGACCCAACCCATGTGACCCACATGGCCTGGCACACGGTTGTGCAACGTTGATAATGAGCTTTTCGGCATCGCGTCGTTCGTTGTTTTTTGAGGTTTCCATTACACACCTGGTCACTTTTCGATGCAAAACCAACCATTGTAATTCCAGTACCTAAAATCATCATTTAAGATGGACTAATTAGAAATAAATAACAAAATCGAGTCACCAATTCAACTACGAACGATTGAACATTCGCCCCTAACTCTAAAAACTAGCCCTTCGGCATACGATTACTTACCTAAACAGTAACAACAGCCCCAAAAACTCTCCTATCTCGCTAGAAGAATTTCGTATGATTCGCGAACTTCTCTAATAGTACACCAAGACCAACAATTAGATCAAATCTCACAAACACATAGGCTCTTCCAAACCTTTCCCACGAAACGAAAACAACATTATCTAAAATTTAACAGAAACTACTTACGGAGATAAATATCGTACCAAGTAGAGGATCTCTATTTAAAAACATCTAGCAACACAATAGGCAACAAGAAAATAGAGCAAAGAATGAAAGAAGGAAAGAAATAGTAAAAGGATGTATGACAAGGAAGGAAAATCCAAAAGAGAGAAATGACAGAAAGTTAGTCTTCAAAAACAAATGGAAAATAGAACATGGAAAGAAAGAGGGAATGTGAGAGACGTGTGAGGAAATTGGGGAGAAATCTAGGATAATTAATTAAAAAAAGCTACTCATTACCTCCATTAAATCTAATTAGTTATCCTATCAGATTTTCCCTTAGAGTTCAAATTTTATCCGAACTCCGCCACATGGGTGGCATCACCAGGAAATAGAAAAATTATTCCCATTTGCACTCCCAGGGATTCAAACACGGGACCAAAGGGTAAGCTGAAGCCTTACCAACGAGGAATTGAACGAGAATAATAAACAAATAGAAATCATTATAGTGTTGGGGTGTAACAGCCCGATTTTGACCCTATTCGTAACAATGGTTTTGGGACCACGAATCCGAGTCAAAAAAATATTTTAAAATTATTTTTGGTGTTTTTACTATGTGAATTTGTGTGTGCTAAATTTTCGTTTCGAAATTTTATCGTTTGAGTGTCCGATTTAATAAAAAGGACTTTATAACGTAAAATGAAAAAGTGACTTGCTAATTGTTAAAGTGCTGTATTGCTATGTTCTTTTAATGTGGAGGCCTTAAAATGAAATTAGGCCATTAAATGATAGAATGGACGGTAGTGGGCAATTATTTTTAAGTTTTTATATTATTTCATTAAGGTTAAAAAGGTAAAATGGCATATTAATAAGAAATAAAATAAAACAAAAACATAAAATGGCCATTATATTCATCTTTTGGCCGAATAATGAAGGAGAAAAAGAAACATTTGAAAGCTTTAAAGATTCGGCACTTTGAAGCTCAAATTGAGGTATGAATTTTGCTAGGATTTTGATGATTTTTATGTTTTTGATATCGTTGCTTCGAATACTACTCGACCCATGCTTGAATTTTTGAATTTCATGATGATTTTGTGTTTTGCCATTGTTGAAAGCTTGTGATTTTTGTTGTTTGATGCTAGAAAATAAAAGATATGAAATGGATAAACATATGTTGTATTTGAATTTTTGATGATTTTGAGTAATTAGGGCTAAATTGCAAAAATAATAAATTGAGGGACTAAAATGTGAAATAAATGAAATGCATGGACTTATATGTGCTTAGTGAATATTCGGCCAAGCTATTGGGCAATGAAATTTTGTTTATTTTGTATTTTGTGAAATAGGGACTAATTTGTGAAAAATGTGAAATGTTAGGGGCAAAAGTGTAATTTGTCCATTTATGTGTTTTTGGATAAATTTGATTGAATATGTGATTAAAGAAGTTTAAATTATACTAATTTAGATCAAGAAAAGAGGAAATTGTAATTGGATTGGAGGAAATCTAAAGTTGTGGAATAGTCGTCCCGATTCGTCCGTCTTTGTCCAAGGTAAGTTTGTAAGCATATAAATGTTGTTAATTTTGAATACATGTAAACTTAAAATGTTGAATTGTATTTATATGCATATATATAAGTTAGCTGAATGTATATATATTTATGGAAACAATGTGTACAAGTTTGATTTGATCGAAATATGACGTCCAAAAGTCTCGTACGAATCATAGGAATTTCAATAAGTGTTCTTGTGTAAGACCCTGTGTGGGACAGAGGCAACGAGATGTGATTTCGAGTAAGACCCTATGTAGAACAGCGGCATCATTACGTGATTACATGTAAGACCACGTTTGGGACGTTAGCATTGTACGATATGTGTGATTATCCGAGTATAGTATTTAATTCTAAATGGTTCAACGGGCAATGATAAATGTGATCGAACGCGTAATAAGAGCTAAAATGATCAGGTATGTGGTAATTATTACCTATTTGAAAATAAGGTAAGTTTTGGTAGTTGAAATGATGTTATATGTTATACATGTTATAAAGTAAACTATATGTGTTTAAAATACAAGTTTAAATTCGGCCAAATGATATATGTGTATGAAATTAAAGTGTGATATATGTGTTTACTCATATATATGTGCATATATTTGATTTTGCGATGCAAAAGCAATTTTGAAGTAAATGATAATTCTGTGATTGAATATATAAGTATTCAGTCTTAAGATTATGAAATGTGAAAGTTTATGAAATGTTATACGAATTATATACATGATTAGATGTTCTTGATTGAGATTAAATTAATTTGACCTTACTAAAATAATGTTATTGTGTATTTATTGTTATATATTTGCTTATGACTTACTATGCTATAATAGCTTACTCTCTGTGTGTATGTTTGTCTCTGTTTTATAGATTTTGGAGGTTAGTTACGGGCTCGGGGATCTTTAGTGGAGTTTATCACACTATCATTTGTTTATCGGTACTTTAAAAAAATTAAATTTCGAAGCTATGGCATGTATAGGCTATACTACCTTTTGGATTTATGTTTGAATGTTGTGTATATAATATGCCATGCGAAAATGGCTTATTATTTTGAAGTGTGGATTACAATGTTTAAGTTATGATAGTTTAGTATTGGTAAGTATATGTGAAGTGTTTAATGTAATTGTCAATGACTTTGAATTATTCGGTCATGGTCTATATTTATGATATGTTTGGAAATCCTTAAGATTTATTTTGTTGACTTAGTTGATGTTCATTTTGATAAGAGTATTAAATGACATAAGTGAATATAAGGTAATAAATAAATGTGTTGCATTGGATGATTTGGATAAATAATTTATGTGTGATGGTTATGAACTAGTTGTGATTCGACATATGTACCTCTGAGTTTGATGAATGGTTTGTTAGTTGGTTCGTTTTTAGCTTAGTAAGTTAAAATGTAAGTTGATTGAAACATAGTATTTGAGTTTAAAAATTTAATAGTGGTTATGCTTGATTTTGGTATTGGTATATAGAAGGAATTAATAAAAATCTTGCTTATATGTTTAATTATGTATTAGTCGAATATGAGATCATTAAATTAGCCTTGTATATGACCTTTGTCATTTATTTCATGATAGGTAATGTTATCATGTATGGATTCGATTTTGTCTAGTTAAAGTGTTAATCAAAATGGTTGTTATGTATTATGCATATATGTACATTTGAGATGAGTTAATGAGAAAGGCAAATTATGTTTGATATATGGGTTTGGTTCTTTGAAATGTTTTGACTTATTAAATGTTTGAGTTAAGTTGATAGTGGACATTGTTAAAGCATAAATGTTAAATACATTTGCATTTGGCTCAAGCTTTGTAAAATTACCAAATGAATAGTAACATATGTTAATTATTGATAATGAGTAGTTTATGTACATGCTTATATTCGGTCAAATAGTATGATATTATGGTGATGTGTTTGTTTTAATATTTAATGACATGTAATTTTTTTTATTTAGTATTATTATTTATGCAAGCAAGTTAAGGAAATTGGTAATTATGTTTTGAGGTATTAATATATACAGTGAGTAATGCTATTTAATAGATCATGTTTTCACGAATCTTTGTTGCTTATATTATTAATCAATGTGTTTTGATATATGCTATATTAGATGGTAATAAATCCATGATTATAATGTATTATTCAAATTTTATAAGGTGATTAGTTAAATGTATGAAAGTTGTGTATTGCCTGGTAATGCCTCATAACCCCATTCTGGCGACAGATACCGGTTAGGGATGTTACATGGGGAGAAAGTAATGCAAAACCAAGCTTTGTTAACGCAAGAAATAGCGGCTTGATAAGTACTATGAAACATCCAATATGTCCTCTAGAGTAATCAATAAGTCTTCCGATGCAATCCTCCAAATTCAAAAATAACCGATAAGGATTGAGCAACTTATCCCATTAAACCAACTCAAGGTCAACCATCATTCATTCGTCCAATGAGGTATTGAAAAAGATTTATTTAACCAAATGACTGACTGATATGACTCATAAGAAACATAACTTATTTTTTTAAAGATGTTAAAAAAACTATTTTACTGGAGCAAGACTTTATTCAAAAACCTATTTAAACAACTCATAGGACAAAAGAAGGTAACAATTGGTTCCAAAATACATTTTAACAAGACACGTGACATTCAAAGGTTCCAACAATCTCCCCTTTGGCATTTTGAAAAACCCAAAACAACAAATGCATCACAACCCCCCCTCAGAACAAGTAAGGAATAAAGAGAACACAAGAAATATTTATGAATCCAATAACAATATAAATGAAAATCCAAAAGTCTAATAAACTTGTGCATATAAGTAAAGAAAAGAACATTTAACAATCGAGTTCGGCATAACGAAACTGAAAAAGAGAAACAAACAAGAAAACAAATATAATTAGTAATAAGAACAACAACATAATCATAAATAAAACCTCTAGCAATAACCGACCATCATTTGGCAAAAGTTCGATCTCCCCTTTTTATCCAAAATGCCAGATCCTTTCCCCTCATCACCAATTCGACGATTTCAAGTCTCGAATCAAATCAACAAACTAAGCCTTGTAAGTATGTAACCATTGAATCTCAATGTTGATAATATCAATTTTAGTCCTCAACACAATCAACACTTAGGCTTTTTACACCACATCTACACTTTCTGGAGCACCTAGTCTTTCGCCTGTTGGAATAATTGGCGGAAAAACTGTAACAGGGAAAAAGTCATTTACACGATTCGCTTTAAAAAGCTTGCTCAAAATCTTGAATTCTTTGTATCTTCAGTAACTACATTATTCTTCAATCTGATATTAAGTTGTCGAAGAAAAATTTGATAGATTAAAGACCAGAAAGGAAGGAACTCACAAGTAGAAACAGATTCTACATGTTTGACAATCTGATCGAAAATAAATTGCACGATATCAAACCAACTTTCCTTACCAGCTTTGTTAAGAAGACATGTTAAAGGCTTGTTGATGGAGGACTTGTGAATTTCCAAAAGCCAGTTGTGAATGGCAATTTTGTGTAGCACACAATACTTTGAAGTCAATAAGACAAGTGATAAGATATTATTAGCAAGCTATGCTCGAACAAACCCGCTTATAATAATACTCAAAATCTTGTTATAGTCATTAGTACAACGATAATGAATACCCGGATTCTTCAAAAATTTGTTTATGATATCAAGAGTAAAGGTATACATATTTCTCCTGGACTTTAACATGATGGAAATTTGATGAGCCCTCAATATCCATATCACATTGCAAATTGCAGTAAAATTCTTAGATAAATTCCTTCACACATGGCTGAGTGTAAGTCACAAATTTAAGGAAGTCCATGTTTTCAAAAAGATAAAATAGTGAGTATTTCTCAAAATGATCCACTAAAATATTTCTCTCATCGACACACTTTTATTCAGACACCTTTTCTTGACTTCTTTTAGCCAAGATATCCACAAACTCGAGAAGGGTTATCTAAACAAAGTCCCCATCATTTTTCAAGCAAACATCTATTTTTCTTTTGGAACAATTCATTGAACCAGGAGCCAAGTCTCCTATCTTCCATTTTCTCTTGGCTTTAAATTGGGCATTTGAGCCAGAGCCTCACTAGCATTCCCTATTTGAAAACTATCCCTATGCTCAAAAGAACCAGAATGCCTGTTGGATTCTTCATCTCCCTCACCTCTACTCATTGTTCCAAATTCTATTGGAATGTCTCTTTTTTTTTAATTCAAATAGTGTCTTGATCAAAGTCGGCAAGATTTTCTTTTGATCTTTTAAAAGATTTTACAACAAGCTCAAGCTCTTTTGGATAATTCAAAGACTGTTCTAGTTGGGAAAATATCTCATCTATCTTCTCGATCACATTAGTAAAATAATGTGGTTGTTTGAAAGCCTCTCCAAGTTCATGTTTGAGTTAAGGATTTTCAACAACTTTGGTTGGGGAGTCGAACAAACTCCCTGATTTCTTTTGAGTAGTCCATTTGACCCTTGCCATTAATTAGGTATTAAAATTTATCTCAAAGAAAAGTAACCAAAAATGAATACCCAAAATAAAACAGAAAAAAATCCTAAGAATAAAATAGAATGAGCCTTATCTTATATAAAGCAGTAGTTAGATAGCTCTTAAATTCCTTTAATGACTCACAAAACCCAAATCTTAAGTTCCTCTAAAAAATAATCCCAAGGGCGAAAAATCAAGAAGGGAAAAAATAAATAAAAATTAATGTTTAGTCATAAATGACACAAGTCGAGAGAATTCTTCAAGCTCTCGGAATGTGCAACACCCAAACTTTTGGTAAAAATATCAACAAGTCATTTTTCACTTGGAATGTACTTGAGTTCAACTGTTTTATTCTCCACTAACTCATGAATAAAGTGGTGGTGTATATCAATGTGTTTTGTGTGTAAGTGCAATACTAGGTTTCTCGATATATTGATGGCGCTTGTACTGTCGCAATATATAGTTAGAACATGAGTTGAAATATTGTAGTCTTGTAAAATTTGTTTTCATCCAAATAAGTTGTGTAAAACAACTACCTACCACAGTATATTCGACCCTAATTGTTAATAGGGAGATGGGGTTTTCTTTCTTGTTGTGCTAAGACACTAGATATTCCTTAGAAAGAAACACCCCTCAGAGGTACTGTAACAACCCAATCCCTGAAGGTCGATTGAAGTGTTACTCAGACAGAAAACAAACATATGCCTAATTCGATTTTTAGTTCAACTATGATACATATTAACTTAACTAGGAGGAGCCTCCAAAAACTTATTCAGTACACAAGTTTATTTAATAGCATACGCAATAGAACAAAAGTAAATGGATTTAAAATATTTTTGGTTGAATTTTTTTCTTTAAAATACAATGCTAGTAGTAATGATTACTTATAAACAGTTGTTGGATACCAGTAGAAATCATTTTATAGATCAGAACTTAACAAACTTTAACAAATCCCTCAAAGGGGTAACATTCTTATAAAACAGTAATTGAATAAGAAAATAAATTTATTTTTAGAATAGAATTACACGCCACCCCCAAAACATATGCATGTTGCAAAACAGAAATACACGAAGCTCATTAGTCCATTCAACAAGCTTGTAATGAAGATCATCTGGAAGGAGGAAAAGAAAATAAGGTAAGTTTAAAAGAACTTTGTGAGTTCTAACAAGAAAACCTCAACACTTAAATAAGAACAGATACATTGCAAGTTTATAACACAAACTAATATATTAGACTTTATACGCCGAGACATAAGGGCGAACACTCTCATCTCATAGCGAACACTTAACATTTCGGGCAGTTTCCCATATCTTGTACATACCACCTTTCATAACATTGGGCGTACACTTATATCCTTTCCTCCAGTTATCACTATAACCTTAACAGAACTTATGCTTCTCCATCATTACTGTCTTTTCTCACAAGTACCTTTGTATCACAACCTCTCCTCAGGCGAACTCATAAATCCTTTCAAAACTTACTAGGGCAGATTCAATATTTCAATTATCAATTCTTAACAAATACATTACGATCTTAATGCGTCAACAAGAATCAAAACATACTTTTTTAACATTTACCCTTTCTTTTCTATTAACCTATATACATATCACACAACACACATTCTATCGTATTAGTTTATTCCTTTCAATACATAACATATCATATAACACATACATAGACATATTAACTCACTTTTTCATAACATTCTTTGGGTTGAACCTTGGATTTCACATATCAGAATAGATCTTTTGTATCATATTATTTCGAACACCTATGTGTTCCTGTGAGTACAAGACTCTTTTCTATGGTTATCAACTAGCATGTCATACCATAGCCAACACTCATAATGTTAGGTTGGTTAGCAACAAGTGTGCCCTACCAAAACCTAACATTCACGCCAACTGGTTAGTAACTAACATACTATACCAGTGGCCGCCAAACTAGTTACCAACAACTATCATATCCTACCAGTTGCCCATCATATATCCCTATTTGGTTAGCAAATAGCATGCCCTACCGGTGGACATACATATCTACCATTCTAATTTGAAATTAACATGCCTTACTAGTGGCTCATCTTATCCGAATACCGATTTCATACCCCCAAGGAATTCATAAATGTTTTATGCCATGATCATGCACACATACACACACAAACAATTACATATAACAAATTTCAAAGTTTCAAGTTCAGGTCCTCACTTGGACTTTATTTATGACAACCATACTTTAAGGTTACACAAGATAAAATACAACAAAGAGAGAAATCATATAGTTTGGATACTCACAGATGATCTCAATGAAGTTATTCTATCACTATTACTACATGCACAACTCTTTCTTTCTAATCGAACACTTGCTGGTTCTTCTCCAATGAACTCCTCTTAATAGGATTTTAAAGTGTAACAGAGCAAAATAAAAGAGAAGGGAAAAACCCCCCACTACGAAGGTTTTCACTGATATTTATATCATACAACTCTCTCTCTTAGGAATAACATAACACATAGTTAACATGTAAAGCTAACTCTATTCTATCATGGCCAACATAATCATTACAGGCTATAATACATCAAGAATAATCATAACACTTTGGTATATTTCTAACTGAATCCCAACTAAAACACAACTAAAACTAACCAGAATTCACACGTACACAGACAGATAACATTAAAATCCACAATCCTACAATATTTTATTCGCGTACATAAACAAAAGGTCTTAACACACAGTCTTTCCAAAAGAAACACTGATTGGCGAGTTCCCCACTATGACCACGCCAGACCATAAAAATTATAACTTAGACTTTGCCCAAACAACATACCTTAACAAACTTACTTTAAAATCATATAGTCCACCACTCATGGCGCATAACTAATACAAATACCGCATTGGCGTATAAAACATAAACCAGTTTTATCTTAACATAAATCTTAACTTAACTTTAGCTCATACAATTTATCAATAAGACTACGTTGGGTGGGATATTACAAGTACTTTTACAATCATCTACACTTTTAGCCCAATTCACGTCATTATATCCTACAAATGCCATGCTAGGATTTTTGGTGAACCACAAACCATAATTAACCCCACCTTTCACATATTTAATAATATGTTTTGTTTTTTTAAGATGCGACTCCTTCAGGTAAACTTGTTAACAAGCGCAAACACCTACAATTTGACAAATGTCAAGCTTGCTCGCTTTCAAATATAGAATACTCCAAATAATAATACGATACATTGTGCTATCAACAGAGACTCCTACCTTGTCCATTCCGAGTTTATCACTAAAACTCATTAATGTTCTAGCATTTTGGCTTGGCCAATATTGAACTTCTTAACCATGTTTGAAGCATACTTTTCTTGACTAATAAAAATGCCTCCAAGTTGTTTGACTTCTAACCCGAGAAAGTATGTGAATTCCTTGACAATAATCATTTCAAACTCTAATTTCATGAGTCAAACAAATTCATCTTTGGCTCTTTTAGAGGTTGACTGAAAATAATATCGTCAACATAAATTTGAACTTAAGTAATACTTTGTTCACCTTTCTTTACAAATAGTGCCTTATCAACACTACCCCGAACATACCCCTATTGTAATAGATATATAGACAAACGTTCGTACTATGCCCTCAGAGCTTGTTTAAGTTCGCACAATGCTTTAGACAACTTGAAAACATTATTTAGATAGTGTGGATCGATGAACCCTTTTGATTGTTTGACATAGACTTCTTCGTTAAGCCATTCATTTAGGAATACACTTTTGATGTCCATTTGAAATAGTTTTATATCAAGGTAACAATTAACAACTACTAAAATTCGAATAGATTCTAACCTTGTTATTGGAGTAATTTTTTCGTCAACATCCATCCCTCGACCTATGTATACCCTTAAGCCATTAAGCGAGCCTTGTTCCTTGTAATGTTTTAATGCTCGTCACTTTTATTCTTAAAAATTCATTCAGTGCCTATTATGTTACATCCTTGTGGATGAGGAACAAGTTTCCAAACCTCATTTCGAATGATTGTTGTAAATTTTCTTGTATTTCTCCCAAATTATGCTCATTTCTTAAGGCATCATCCATTATTTTTGGTTTAAAGGTTGAAACATAACATTCAATGTTGATTATATCTCTAAAGTTTATTTGTTCCCCCTTGTTCTTCTTTCATCAATAATGTTTCCAATGACATCTCCAGAGGATGGTTCTTGAAAATTTTAGTTGAAGGGTTAATCTTGCATTCTTTCTTGACTTCTTTCTTATTAGAGAAGATTGTCTTTGTTTTACCTATTGTTGGACCGGTTGTTGGATTCTCTACTAGATTATCTTCTGGTTGATCTTTTTTAGGGACAAGTGAATCATCAATAATCACATTTATTGATTCCAAAATAGTCTTAGTTCAAGTATTGTATGCTCTATAAGCATGACTGTTAATTAAGTATCCCACAAAGATACTGTAACAGACCATTTCCAGTAAAATTGAAACAGTGGTTTTGAGGCCACAAGTTCGATGAGTAAATCATTATTTTATTTTTTATTTTGTGTCTATGAGATTTTATTAAGGTTGTATTAAAATTTTATTAAGAAATTTTGATGATTTCATGATTAATTAAGTAAAAAAGGATTAAATCATAAAAAGTATAAAAGTGGAGTTCTATAAGTTAAAAGGGTCAAATGGCTATGAAAGCTTAAAATAAAGGACTTGAATGGTAAATATACAAATTAAGGTGACAGTGGATGTTTATGGATGTTGTTTTGATGAAATTATTAAAGTTGTTAAAGGTTAAAATGGTAATTAGGTAAATTAAGCTTAAACTAAATAAAACAAGATTGTTTCATCTTCCCCATTCAACACCCTAAATTGATGTTAGCCATTAAAAGAGGAAGAGAATTTGGCCAAGCTTATTTCTTCTTGCATGATATACATTCAAGCTCTGTTTTTAATAATTTTTATGTTTTTGAGTTCGTTTTAGCTTAATCTAGCTAGCCCAGGGATCAATTTGTAAAATTGTTAAAGGTTGAGGGTTATGTCATGAATGTTCTTGAATGGGTTTTATGTTAAATGGTAGGTTATGAATCTTTTTTGAGAAATAAACAAGTTCTGTAAAGTGATTTTTTTATGAAATTTACATTTAGTGGTATCAGAGCTACTGTTTAGTCGATTTTTAGACTAAACATAGCATGTATGGAGTCTAGAAATACATGTCATTATATAACCTACGATAGTGTGATAACTCCTAACTCAAATTGAACTATATTTTCATATAGATAAAATATCATCCAATCGAGCCATTTTTGATAAAGTTGAAAGTAATGCACAAGCCTACTTCACAAAGTAGCTTTTAATGGTAGTAGGCCCGCGTATGAGGGCCAAGGAGGAAAGGCTGAAGAAGCCTTCCTCAGATGATGTTCAAATGGTTTACAGAGTTTGTGAGAACGAATATAATGGCTTAACGACCACCACCCCCAACCGTACCCCAACCTGTCCCCATAGTTCCTTAGGGTTTGGAACAAACACGTACAAGCAAGTGTCCAGTTGATAAAATCTGGAAGTATGGGGTTGAAGAGTTCCGTGGTACAGTCGAAGACGATCCAGATAAAGCTGAGTTCTGGTTAGAAAACACAGTGAGGTTTTTCAGTGAATTATCTTATACACCTGTTGAATGCCTGGAATGTGTTGTATTGTTATTAAAAGAATCAACGTATTAGCGGTGGAATACATTGATTGCGGTAGTACCGAGGGATTGTGTAAGCTAGAAATTCTTTTAGACAGAGTTTCAGAAGAAATATGCTAGCCAATGATTTCTCGACAAGAACTGTAAAGAATTTTTGGAATCGAAATAGGGTCGTATGTCAGTGGCTGAGTACGAGAGAGAATTTGTACGACTCAGCAAATATGCTCGAGAATGCATACCATCTAAAGCTGTCATGTGCACACGATTTGAAGACGGTCTAAATGAAGATATTAAGTTGCTAGTCAGGATTCTTGAGCTAAAAGAATTCGCAGTTCTGGTTTATAGAGCACACAAGGCTGAAAAGCTTAGTAAAGTGAAAAGAAAAGAAGATTTTGAGGCTTGTGATACGGGATAACGACATATGGGAAAATCATTCTCATCTGCATCAAATAAAACAAAAGAATTTCATGTTGTTCATCAGCTTCGGGAGGTTATTCTGGGAGAGATAAAAGAAAGCAGCATTCGATCTCGAAACCTCAAGCTGTATCTGTAGCGAGTGTGGGTAGTGTCAGAACAACATGCCTGAATGTCAGCAATGTAATAGGCGACACTTCAGTAAATGCAAATTGAAAAATGAGTTGTGTTTTAAATGTGGTTCATATGATCATTTTCTTAAAGATTTCCTTAAAAGATCAAACAAAGAGAAGGCTCAGAATATCGTTCATGTAATACGGCTGTGAGAGGGAGACCACCCCGAAACACTGGAAATGCGAGTAACAGTCGAAGTGGAACAAAAGATTCTGCCATTAGATCTGAGGCACAGGCACTAGCTAGGGCTTATGCGATTTGTGCTCGAGAGGAAGCTTCAGCACCTGATGTGATCACTAGTATATTTTCTATCTTTGATACTAATGTTAATGCTTTGGTTGACCTGGGGTTAACACATTCATATGTATGCACAACTTTAGTGTCAGATAAGAAAATACCTTTTGAATCTATGAAATTTATGGTTAAAGTAACGAACCCTTTAGGTCAGTATGTGTTAATTGATAAAGTCTGTAAAAATTGTCCTTTAATGGTTTGGGGTTTCAACTTTCTAGCTGATTTGATGTTGCTACCATTTGATGAGTTTGACATGATTTTATGAATGGACTGGTTAACTTTACATGATGCTGTTGTCAACTGTAGACAAAAGCATATAGTGTTAAAATGTTAGAAAGGTGAAAGAATTTGGTTAGTCTATACAAGGGATTAAAATGATTAGATTTTAAATTACGAGCTTAAAGACTAAATTGTGAAAAATTAAAATATTAAGGGCTAAATGGTAATTTTTTATAAATATGAAATGTTGATTAAGTTGAATACTAGAAGTATTAAATTGATTAAAATTATCTATTTAGATCAACATAAACCACGTATGGACCTAGATTGAGGCAAAGTAAAAGCTTCGAATTAGCTCGATTTAACTTCTACACCATTAGTCGTCGAGGTAAGTTCGTATGAAAGATTATCGAATTAATGATGTTTAATTTAAATGTTTACTATGTTATTTTTAATGTAAATGGATTAATGCATAATCCTATCAATGCTATGATGAATTGATAGATATTGAGTCCCGGTTGAACCTTAGGAATTCGTAGGATACAAATAACATGTCATTAGGTATTTCATATTTCTGGTGCTGGTCTTAAGTGTCCTATCGATGTTTGAGGTCCTGCATTTGTTGTGGATACTCCACAGCTCGTGTAAGCAGCATCGTGTGGCTTACATTCTGACCCACAACTTGTGTGAGCAGTCCCATTTCACAGCTCGTGTGAGCAATGATGTAAAGGAAAGGTTATGGTTATTTGTAAATGCACACTTCATTTGAGCTTTCCCCAGTATCCAATGAAATTCTAGATGGTTCAACGGGCAAGAAAAGGGAATGAAATGGTAAGTATTCAAATGGAATTAAGTATAATTTTATGAAAAGAATGCATGAAGTAGATGATGAATTTCATATGGAAATTGACTCATCTTATGGTTAATACATTTGAATTATGTACAAGTAAGATAACTTGTGTATTTGATGGTGATGTGATGTATAGGATTATATCAAGCTTATGGTTTTGGTTGACATTATACTTATGCTTTTTATTATGCAAATGCATTGGTAAGTTGTGTTTAGTTTATATGAGCTTACTAAGCATTAATTGCTTACGTAGTTTCTTTTCTATGTTTTATAGATTGTCGAAAGCTCTATTTGGTTGGAAGCTCGTCGGAGATCTATCACACTATCCAGAAGTCAATTCGGTAGTTTTTATGCATTTTTGTCAAGGCTTATAATGACATGTACAGGATGGTTTATAATGGTGTTTTTGATGAACATGTAAAATGGTAACTTGGTATGTTTGTGCTTGGATGTTTGTGGATTGTTGATAGACTTATAATACTTGCTTAGGTAAGTCATTTTGGTCACTTATAAGTGCATGTATATAAGGTTCCTTTGGAAAGTTTGTAATGGCTTGATAATGGTCTTTAATGGTATGTTTTGTATGTTTTGGGAATGGCTAATTGAGGTATGTTTTAATACCTAAATGGTCTAAAATTGAATGGAATTAGGATCTTGATGTGGCAAATATATGTGTGTCTAGATGATACTTTGGTGCTTTGAAAATGTGCATGTTTGATCTAAATATTTATGCATGGAATGGTTTTGGAAATGGTTTGATTTTAGGTAATTTTAGGTCCACACAGCTTGAGACACGAGCTTGTAACTCAGCCGTGTGAGGCACAAGGCCTGGCAACATTGTCGTGTTGTCAATGAGTTACACGGCCTAACGCACGGCCTCTTACATGGTCGTGTGGGGCAACTCAGAGAGTTACACAGTTTAGCACAAGGCCGAGCACACCCCTACGTGACCCAAAATAAAGAGTTACACGGTCTAGAACATGTTTAAGCACATGCCCGTGTGACCCAAAATGAAATTCTCTCACACGGCCTAGACATATGTTCATGTCTCCTGCTCATGTGATTCAATATCAAAACAGTCTTTAGCACAGCCTGCCACAAGGCCGTATGGCTCACACAACCTGACACAAGACCGTGTGGCATCGACAA
Organism: Gossypium turneri; assembly: GCA_008044935.1. Taxonomy (NCBI): domain Eukaryota; kingdom Viridiplantae; phylum Streptophyta; class Magnoliopsida; order Malvales; family Malvaceae; genus Gossypium; species Gossypium turneri. The sequence goes on along the minus strand of CP032572.1, from coordinate 5,786,195 downwards.
CCATGAATTTTCGTTACACACCTGGTATAGATTCAACATAGTCCAGAACCTAAACACGATAAACCCATGACCAAGTAAACAATTATTCCCCAAACGAAACGCTCGAATTAATGCACAAAATTGAGTTACGTCGAAAAGCTTCGAGACAAAAACCCCAAACTCAAAAATCAACACATACCTTCGCACAATACAGCATATTAATAGACCTAATGCGTTGGGAGATTGTTATCCTTAAGATCTTCGCCTAAAAGAAGACAAATCAAACACTTAAACAGAAAATTCAAGCAAATTAAACAGAAAACCAATTTTGACCTATACGAACAAGAGCGAACGTTACAGAAATTCAACCACAAAACTTATGCAATTAACCTTTCAATCAAAAGATAACAAACTACGCAACTTTCTTGAGAAATAGAAACAAAAATTTAATGGAAAGAAATCAAAGAACAAGCAATGGAGAGGAACGAGAGGAAGCAAAAAAAAAAAGAAGAAAGAACGAGAGAAAAAAAAACATAAAAGGAAAAATAGAAAGAAGGAATCAATTTAATAAATTTAAAATAACTAATTTTTTTGGGAGTAGTAAAAACAAATATGTTCTCTCTTTGCTTACTCAAAGACTCGAACACAAGACCAAAGAGTACACTGAAGCATAACCATTGACCCACCAGCCTCATTCTTGACACAAGTTAACGCAGAATAAACTTAAGTTGAAAGTTCATGGATATGGGTTAAGTCAAAACAAATAGTAAAACTTTTAAAAAGGGAGGCTTGAACCCCCGATCTTAATCACATAATAAAGGCCCTAAACCACTGAAACATATACAAATCTATTAATAGAATTAACAAACAAACGTTCAAATTTTGAGGTGTTACAATAACCAGCTACTCCCAAAAAACTACAAACTACAGATACATTTTTGGGTGCATTCCATTCAAGCACTGATTTTATCTTGGCGAGGTGAAATTTAATACCATTAGTAGAGACAACATGTCCCAGAAAATGTACCTCTCTAAGCCAAACTCGCATTTACTGAAATTAGCATAAAATTAATTATCACATAAAGTTCTCAGCGGGGTGAAATTTAATTCAATTCCTCGTGACCAATCTCATTCTTAGAGTAAACTATTATGTCACAGATAAAAAAACACAACAAACTGATCTAAATCACGTTGAAATACCATGTTCATCAAATCCTTAAGTATAACAGGCGTACCAAAAATTCATAGTGACCATACCTCGATCGAAAAGCTATCTTAGGTACATCATCACATTTAATCCTTACTTTGTAATATCTAAACCTCAAATCAATTTTGAAGAAAACATTAGCCCCACTTAACTGATCAAATAAATCTTTAACCCTTGGCAGATGATACTTAATCTTTACTGTGACTTGTTCAATTAGTAGTAATCTATACATGGGCGCATAGTTTCATCTTTCTTCTTTACAAATAGAATTGGTGCACCCCACAATGACACACTTGGTCTAATAAATCCTTTATTCAAAAGATCTTTTAACTACTCTTTTAACTCATTAAGCTCTAATGGTGCCATCCTATATAGAGTATAAGAAATAGGTGTTGTAATAGAATCCAGTTCAATAAAAAACTCCTCCACTCTTTCACGAGGCATTCTAGGAAGCTCCCCAGGAAACACATCTGCAAATTCTCTTACTACTTGAACTTGGCTAACCTCTTTTCTTGATTTAGATGAATACATGATATAAGCCAAATAAGCATCCGCACCCTAAATAATCATTTTTCTGGTGAACACTGCAGTAATTATCTTGTTTGCCAATCCAGTTTGTAAACTAGGCATCATCACTTCTTTACCCTCAGTATTTCTCAGACGTACACTTCTAGTTCGACAATCAACCATAACATTGTGTCTTGTCAACCAATCTAACCCCAAAATTGCATGAAACTCATGAAAACTTAACAACAACAAATCTACTAGAAATGTATGCTCACCAAAAACTAAAAGACAATTTATTATCAATTTATTCACCACAGTACTCTGACCCAAGGGATTTGTTACTAGTAAATTTATTTCAAAGTATACTACCTCAATATTAAAACCTTTTACAACCTTAGAACAATTATACCAAAGCATAAATATTGCTTCTAAGAACAGAAAATTTATCAATTATTACTTCAGGTAGATCAACATCCATCTTAGCTTTCATCACATAAGCTCTTGCTAATACTCCAGAACTTGGCTTACCAAGATTTCTCCTCTGTCCTCCCAGTACCAAACCAGATTTAGCTGTCATTTCAGATCTACTCTCATGTCGAATATTTTAAGGACTTCTAATTGATTGTTCAATGCTTACTTCAATCTTAGATGGACAATCTTTAACCACATGATCTTTGGACCCACATACAAAACATGCCCCTAAACGTTTCCTACATTCACCACCATGATTCACATTCACTTTTCATCATTCTAGAACCACCAGAACTTGCCATAGAAGCAGATAATCTACTGAATCATTCACATTTAAAACTTTATAAACTGTGAATCTTTTCTCGAAGCTAAAAAAGTTTGATCTCTAGGTTTCTTATGGGCCATTGCTATCATTACTGCACTAGTTTTACATTCAGCTACTACAACCAGTGCACAAATCTCATCCCTTAGTCCCAATTCAAATTTATCAACATTTCTTTTTCAGTCTGAAACATGTTCTTTACATAGCGACTAAGTCTGAGAAATTCCCTATCATATTCTATAATTATCATTCTTCCTTGCCTCAAATACAAGAAAACCTTATTTATTTGTTCAACATATATTTGATTAACATATCTTTCTCTCTAAAAAAAAGGCTTAACCAATTTTCTTAGGAGTCACACTAACCAAGGCTTCCCACCATTGGTAAGCTTCTTCTTCTTCTAAAAACGATATAACACATTTTAGTTCTTTTATTACCCCACACAAATGAAATAACCACTGCTTAGCCATAGTGGGATCATCACATTTGTCTCCAATGAACTCCTTGGCACCTCTTTTTTGGATTTCTCTTATAGGGTCAACCTTAGGTGAAGCCATAATAGGTATTGAATGAGCAAGGTGTGCTGGATGAACCACCTCAGACTGTGTTTACTGTGGCTATTGTGGTTGAGGCTCTTGATTGTTTCCCATAAACTAATTGAATAATTGTGTCATCATAGTGAAAAACACATTCCTGAATGTATTCCCTATATTATTAGCACTAGTAGCTTGTTCTTGTGTAAGCATATGACTTTCCATTTCCTCACCCGTGGCTTCTCTAAAACCGTCTAACATTTTCTTATCTCACTATAAAAGAAAATTGAGCTTAGTTAAAAACACTAAAGACTAAGTTAGAGGTGTACTATGCATGATGGGGTGTGACACAACCATCAGTTTTTCAAGAATCGGCTAAACCTGAACTTTGATACCAACTTATAACACGCCAAAATTGATCCTTTAGGAGGATCCGAGTATGTCGTGTCACTACTTAGAAATCATTATCTTAAACTGCTTCTAGCTTAAATTTTATAAAACCATAGTTTGAATTATGGCTAATATAGTAAAAAAAAAAGTAAAGTACCAGCCAATTGGCGTATAAGACGCAATAATATAATACACTTTAAAACCCTTGAAACTTTACTGTAACTTAATTAGAAACGTAGTTTATCAAACATAATTTGTAAATACAATTTTTTTCACCTTATCATGTCTTGCATACTACAAAATAATAGAAGTCTCACAACTGTAGAGGTCCTCTGGCGTAGTCTAACAAAATTTCCTCTCTTTTAACAGCAAGCCTGAGAAGAAAAGGTAACTAAGTAAGTTCAAAAGAACTTATTAAGCTCCAGCAAAAAAATATATCAATAGTTACTAACACTTTAAGTAGATCTTTTCAAAGATTCAAAAACAATCACACAAATTCTCCAGATAGCGAGTACCATACGCAGACAGTCTATATGTCGGTTTACTTTTTCTTTGGCGTATACAATACGCCCATATGACCATACAGACAAACCTTTTTCATGTCAGCCACATATCCAAATCCTTAGTCAGATTCATATCATAAATTCCATTCATATTCCTTTGGTTTGTATCCTTTGTCGTGATTTTCCAGTCTGGTTTGCAACATACTTTTGCCCTACTAAAGGCAACACAACCATTTTCATATATTGCGATATGTCAGTTCAATGTACATCCCATCGAAGACAACGCTATGAATATACTTCCTTAACATTATTTCCATGATTCAGAAGTAGAAGGTAGTGGCTTAAACATGAAGAATGGTTCTTACACTTTAACACAAACCTTACAGACTCAGACTAACAACTCTAAACAACCATATTTCGTTCACACACATTTCACATTTGCAGAGTATAAGTACTTACCTTATATGAAATATAAAGCAAGAATACTACACACATGGAAGTAAGATGGAGCTTACCAGAAATATAGCAATGTCTATAAAGCAAGACCTTTGCCTTTGTCACTTGGCCCTTCAATAGCGTCTTAAGCTAAAATGTGGATAATTACACTTATCAGATCATTACTCCATTGAATCCAAACATGCATGCAAGAAACACTAACACATAAACTAGAATCAGGAAGTTTCCTTCCTTGCATATAATTCTAACACTTATGCATCCAGAGTTAAAAATATGTAAATAACTATGAAAATAATCTAGATCTCATTAGTATTTGCCAAAGAGTTAAAACATACGTGGGAGTTGGCTGAATACAGTGAACCCAACCTCAGCAAGGTTTTTGAACTTAAGCTTTGATAGTGAATGCAAATAAAATCAAGAAAAAGATGGATGCAAAGAAAACACAAAAGTTTATTGGTGAAGATACTGATATCCTTATATGCCTAAGCACAAAGATAAAGTTTATTGGAAGGATCAAATTATTCCACTAACACTATTGATTTTCGTAATTAAGTGCGCTTATCATAATTTAAGTCTTATCAACTACAATATCTTAGTTCCACTCTAACCAGTCCTCACTAGACTAACTAAATAGTTTTATAAAAATAATGAACAAATCTATGAAACTACAGATTTGGTGACTTCGCCAAAACATCTGGGGTGGCGTATACTCAACAGAAGAATCTGTCAAACCACAAATCTTGCCAAAACATAGATTTCGCCAATCGGCGTATAATCCCATACTTGGCCACAACTAATACTTTACTTACTCAAAATTACAATTAGTATAAAAAACAATAACCATAAATAAAGACTTCACTGGGTAGGCTGTTGGAACGCCGACACCCCTACGGCGCAGTAAAAAAATAAACATCTAGCGATTCTAACCATGGATCCATGTGCGAGGAACGAATCGGGGTGAAATAAAGGTTTCAAAATTATCGAAACTTTATTTTGAGTAGACAGCGACGCCTCAGCAACGAGTAATCTGATCTACTATCGAACCAAGCCACAATCTATTGTGACTCTGGCCTCTACGTAATCCACCTAGTTGACAATGAACGGAAGGAATCCCCAAAACTGTTTTGGAAAGGACTTTGCTTTGACAGCTGCTAGACCCACCAAGCAAAGAAAAAATAGGATTTTATATCTCTTTTTTAGGGTTTCTAGAAATTAAATAAATATAACAATGTTTTTAAACTGAAAATTATAATTACATTAATTATAATAATGATTTTGGTAAACTATATATTTATTTAAATTTATATACGAACCAAATTCATGTTCTCATTATGCGTACAACAACCTTGTACATATAATGTATTCGATATTTGATTACCCAATTAAATTAATTCTATAATTAATTTAATTCAAGCGACAACCAAACACAATACCAACTATGTTTTATTCCGTTCATTTCAACTATAGGGTGTGACCCTGTAGGTTCTTATAACATTAGCAGTAATACTAGAACGATTCCAATGTTACAAATAATGAGTGGCACCTAGCAATGCATCATTGCTACCTAAGTCACAAGAAATCATGATTTGACATAACCTTTTTATGATTAACCTTTCATGCAATAATCCTTAAGTCCTTTATCTCTGGATTGGACACAAGTCATGGAATAGTCACACTTGCATAGTTCATTCCATGTTCCTTGATATCTTAAGTAGACTATGATATACAAATAAGTATGACATCTCATATCAGCTTATTTGAGTATGGCCATGTATTTCTAGTCTCACTCAATTAAGTGGCCTAAGATATTACTCCCATTATGTAGGAGGGACTTATCCTATATCGATCAACCATATCCCTCTACACAGATCGTGGTATATCTAACATCAGCCTTTATAGAACAACCAGTTATGGTGTACGTTTGACTGTATCAAAATATACAACTCACGATGTTGGGATTATGATGATCTCAAGTCTGAGGATCATATACATATTAATCACTATGAGTAATGTTGTGACAATTACATAATAATCCAAGAAACATACTCATAACGAGTCAGCCAATATGTTGTTCTCTAACACACATATTCATGCATCGATTTCGACATTCCATATCAATGACAACTCTTTATCATCAATCAAATACATGTTAGTCTTAATGCATTATTGTTGTCCTAGCCAACAATAATACTTGACTAAGGACCTTTTAAGAATAATCATATTATTCTCAGGACATTATTATAAAACAGTTTATTTATACACACAGAAAAGAAACTGAAATAATAATGGTAACGCATTATATTAATAAACATGATAAATCAAGTATGTTATTACAACCATCTCATGATTGATCTTTGGGCATACTCTAACACGGGCTATTACACATTATACTTTACCTAATACATTTCTATTAATCCATTTATTTAATTACCTATTTAGCTTAATTCATTCAATCACATATATACATGTTACATTCACAACTACCATTTGCAAAAGTACCTTTTTATTATATACATACATATGATAATTCACATACTAACTTAGCATTCATATGATTAAATCCAAATGCCAAACATATAATTCAACATCATCAAATCTACCTAAATATCAAAATGACTTAACTAGGTACATGCCATTTAACTAACAAAAAAGGGGTACACAAACATTGTTGAGTTTGGGGTTCTGTCTGGATGCTAAAGTTGATGCTCGGGATCTTGCCTTAAACCTAACCTGCGCACAAAAAACAAACTATACACTGAGCAGTAAAACTCAGTGGTATTTCTATGACTCAAGAAGTAAAATGCAAAATATGTCAATTAACACATTTAAACTAATATTCTATCTAACCAAATATCAACACCATACTATAAAGAACTATTTATGTCACATATTCCAATCTTTACATATTCAACCAATCGGTAAGAGAATACATCGTATTAACATATCAATTCCCATATTGAATCAATTGTTTCATCCCATTTTTATATCGATTTCCTCGAACTTATAAATTTGATTTACATAATCATTCTCAGAAGTAATTCAATTCATATAACATTATCAATTTTCCATTTTAAATCCTTACTAACCTGACATGGACTTGGATAGATACGCGTATCCAACTAACAAGCAAATTTGGCATCCAGTGCTTCATTAAGAAATATAAAGTAAATATATTGCACCTAGCGCTCATCAGTGTGATCAAAGTAAAAATTGTGCCTAGCACTCATTGACATGTGGTCAAAGTAACTCGTACTCAATCTATCCTATGGCATGTTAACTATATTCGACTCTCCTCGAACAGTTAATAGGTTAATAGTTCATCCCATTCATAATATAACCCAACTTTGTATTTCATATTCCAAATTCATCAACCAATTCATAAATATGCATATAGCATAACATGAGTCATCACAATTCAAAGCCAATTTCATAATTCCAACAGCGATTGTAGAACTTTCTGCACCAACTTTACCTTAGAGAATTGTTTGCCAAGACAAAAGGCCTTGTTCGAGATATCATAGAGACGACCATGGAATTCAAACCTGGTTGTCAAAATTTGTAGTTTTGATATCCTTATGACAACATTTCCCTAATGTTGATTTTGAAGAACTATCCAGGCTTCATTGGTAGTTTCACACATAGATATAACCTTGAATTATTTCATATCTACACCACTGAAAATAACATTTAATGCCTTGGAATTTCCGGATGTTATTCTTTCTTCAGTAGTTTATTGTGCCTTTCCTTTTGCTTGTCTAGTTCCACCAGCTCTAGTGGCAATCGGTCGAGTCCAACCTTCTTCAACGACCTTCCATAGGTATAATTTGATGAACCTACCAGAAGCGAAGCACGTGACACTGAACTTCCTTCTTTCATAGGTTCCATATCTGCAAACACTTCACCAAATCATCTTCAAACACCTTATGAAGTATTACTCTGATACCAAATGAAAAAGAAATTAATAAAAAAATGGAATAGCCTACCATTCTAAAGGGCTATAACGAGAAATTGAACAAGAATAATAAACAAATAGAAAGCAATATAGTGTTAGGGAGAAAGTAATGCAAAACCAAACTTTGTTAACGTAGTTCGGATACAATTATCATACATCTTTGGAGCGTTGCTTAGAGTGTACTGTTATTTGATAAATCCAATCAAAAAATCTGTACTGCTAAAGCTCAAACACCACTTTACAACTAGGATGTATGCAACCGCAATAGAGTACTAAATTACACTCTATCACACTCCCAATATGATTCTCCACTTAACACATGAATATTTAAAACACCAACACACCACAAATATAGTTCAACATAGATAATAAATAAAAAGGCTGGAAAACAAAATAATACTTCTATCAGAATGATCCAGTCTTCTAACACGTAAGCCTCACCTCATCATGTTAATATACTAGTTATAAATAAGAGCAACAACAAGGAATATTGGCTTGATAAGTCTACTAAAGTAGTCTATAAGTCTTTTAGAATAGTAGATAAGTCTTCTGAGCGGTCCTCCAGATTCAAAAATAGCCAATAAGGATTGAGCAACTATCCTTATACCATTACACTAGCTCAAGGTCAACCACCATTCATTTGTCTAAGAAGGTATAGAAACAAAGCTTTATTTAAGGAAATAACCAACTAATATGACCCACACGAAACATAATCCAATTTTGTCAAATATGCAAAAAAAAAAAAAAAACAATTGTTTAACTGAGCACTACTTTATTCAAAAATCTGTTCAAACAACTCATAAAATAAAGGAAGGTAACATCAGATTCTAAAATATGTTTAAACAAGACACATGACAATCAAAAGTTCCAATAGTGCTAACAAGTAGCTTAATCATTTTTCAAAAAAAAAAAAAGTAGCTTAACCACAACTTCTTTTTGCTACAATAATGAAAATTTAATTTATTAATATATTTATTTGGTGATAAATTAATAAATAATTTTATCTTTAGAGTTTAAAGTTGTTGTTAACATAATAAAATAATAAATTAATTTCATAAAAAAATTAGCAAAATGATAAAATCAAGTTAAAATGGTTTCAATTGAGTTAAACATTTTCCATCATGTTAAAAGAGTTTTAAAACAAGTTAGTATTACTCCAAGCTAAAAAGTATCGATACATTTTGGCCAAGAATCGATAGTTTTCAAAATATCGATACCTACTCTAAAATCGATACCAAATTGACATTTTGTTTTCAATCAATTACAAAAAGTATTGATACCTTTTATTAGGTATCAATAAATTGTCTTTGGTATCATTATCGATAAATTGTCTTTGGTAAACTAACTTTAATGACCACTAAATCAGGCATTAAATGCTAATTGTATCGATACATTTTGTTTTAGGTGAATTTAATGATATGATATTTTCATCCACAACGACTTTATTCATATTTCCAACAACCACAATGGTTGGAAATGGATTAGAGGGTACAAATATCATCTTTCAAAGGTCCTATAACAACAAGAGAGATCATTAAGCCTAAAGATCAATCAATACAACCTTAGTGCTTAATTCTTTCATACTTTCCTCGTACACACTTGTGAGCCTTCATTGTTATTCTTTAGTTCAAGTGTATTATTATTATTTTTTTTTTGCTTAATTGGCAAACATTCTGATCTAGCAAGGATTACTTCTTAGTTTACTACTTATATTTACTCTTTAAGAGGGTTTGAGTATTAAGGTTTGGGTAGAAACCTTGAGCGAGTTGCAATCTTAAGATTTTGGGTAAAAACCTTAAGGGAGATTGTAAGGTTAAACCTTGTCATCAAAGGTTATCAAATTAGTGAATTTGGGAAAATCCTTAATTGTGAAAAGCTAAGGTAGCGAGTAAGCAATTGGGGTCGAACCACTATAAATTGTAGTGTTCATTATCATTATCGTTTTCTTAGCAACCACAAATTTTTAAGAGGCTAATTCACCCCTTTTTTGGTGATTTCGAGTTAAATTATCGAGCTAACGATGTCCATTAAAGGAGTAGATACTGGCCACGAGTTTTAAAGCTGCTCTGTACATAGGACGAGGATCAAACCCTCAACTGCTGGTTAAGATAAGAAAAATTTTTATCATCTTACTTAATTTTCGTGATTATATGATTGTTATTTTTAGTTATATGTGCAAGTAGATATTTTAAATAAAACACGAATGTTGATGGCATATATTAAAACAAAGACTAATATAAACAATAAATAGAATAAAAACAAATAAGAAAAGTAAAATTTGGGGGGTAAATAACAAATGACAAGATGGGCTATAAAATGGTCAAATCCCTGTCCCTGTCGCAATGTTCCAGCTCCAAGGGCACCGCAAAAAGGCAAAAGCCCATAACACTTTTGTCAATATCCAATAATTCTAAACTATTTAGTATATGCATAATCAAACCCTTCATTAATTTCCTGTCGTCATGGCTTACATTGTTTATTCTAGAACATCAACCAACGTTTCTCACACTTAATTTATTTCTTTTTTCGAAATCTAAATGGATAACTTATATTTACAAGCCAATGATATCATTCCAATCAACCACCATCATCTCTTTCATTTTTAATAGCCTATCATTATATCAATAATTACATCATACAAAACCCAAAGCACACACTCAACTACAAGTTTTATATATTATAATTTTTCTTACATCAAAATATAAGCAAATATCGTTTTTTAATATCCTTGTCCATCATTGTGTTCACATATTGGGCAACAACCAGTTATTTTGGTAATTACCTACAATATAGCTAGCATCTGAAGAATATGATGGTATCCAAGACTTCACATATTTAAACTCCACGTATCCCCCTATTATGTAGGACTTTTTATCAAATTATGTAGGTGATGATTATTTGATTTTATATATGATTAAGAAAATATCTCAAAAGAATATTTATTGTTTGACATATTCATATGGTTGGTGTTTGATTACTACACTAAAATAATATCTATAAGATAACATTTTGATAAAAAAATGAAGTATTAATTGAAGGCTTAATATCTTGAGATGAAATTTACCTTTATTCAAGTTTGTTAATTAATTTTATTTTATTTAACATTTATGTGAGTTTGTTTTGTTTTATTTTATGGCCATCGCCCCAGGTGTGGCCTGAGTTTGAGTCGTGCTAGTCATGTTTGTTGTTCAGGCTTTGCCCTATTGTTGTAATTCACACACACAAAAAAAAAAAACCTATTATTACATAACTGCAATTATTAATTCACTTCTTATGTTAAATCGCATGTGTATGATGATCATGAAAAATGTTAAGAGAAATTCAAGGGTACTATATCTAGTAAGATTATCACAAATAAGGACTCAACAATAGAAAGAGGTTTTTCAAGAACAAAAATGTTTAAATTGGGATGCTTCTAACAAATTTAACTTCAATGAGATATTTACAGAGAAAAATAAAAAACTATGAATACGACACTTCAAGAGAAACAACAAAAAGAACCAACTATGGATTATTGTTTCTTTTGTGGTGCGACAGGTCATAAAAAGAAAAGTGTACCACTTAGCATGCTTAACATGAAAAGAGAGGTATGTTTCTTATTTTTATTTGTTCTGAGATTAATTTAACTTCAGTACCTAGACAACCTAGCATTTTTAAAATTATACTTATTAATTTTTACAACTTTTTTATAATTTAAAAAATAAAATATATTTGGAATGAATCTAGATAAATGGTTGTACAAATTCAAATGAACATAGATAACTAATTTGTCTAGGTATATTCTTAACATGAATTTTGAAAATAATTTTTTTATTTTTTATTTTTATTTATATAATATTTATAATGGTTTACAAAGTTTTAATAATTTTTAGAATTAAAAACGTAAGTCCAAGATAAAACTGGACCAATGTGGACCACCACATGAGCACCATAATGATTCGCTCAATAATCGTCTCGTGTCAGCAAACTGAGAATCAATGATGGAAACTATTGGTTAAATAGTTTATTTGATAGAAAATCTAGCGTTCAAAAACTCCATTGAATGCATTTTCTTTTCACGAGCTTGATGGCTTTTTATGAAAAAATTTAGTGGCTTCCTAAACCCTTTAGCCTTTATTTGAGAGAGGAAATATTAAATTGTTTACTAGAGAATTGCATTCATTTATCGAATAAAATAGAATATTGTGAGAAACAATAAAAGTATTCTCTGAGGACAATTTAGTAAAAATATGTTTTTAAGTAATATGGCATTTTTTTAAAGTAATATTATATTTTGTCAATCAAATAATAAAATATTGATAAAAAGATTTCTCCAGTACCTTTCAATTTCGAGTTTGAGCAAATTGGGTCCTCTATAAAAAAATAAACAATTTAGTCTCTATCAATTTCGAAAAATGAGCTATTAAGGATAATTAATAAGGGAGTTATTGTTTTCTATCCATTTTAAATAATATTGATTGGTATAATAATAAATTTGGCCTTTAACCTTTACATATGTTGTTAATTTAGTCGTGATTCAAACAAATTAAATTAATTTAGCTCTCAATATTTACACATCTTATGAAATTGATCCTAATTCTAAAAAAACATATGAAAATAAAATAAAAATTATTTTAAAAAATAAAAAATCAAAAAGAATATATAAAAATAATTTAAAATTCAAACAATATATAAAAAAAATAAGTTCTCTATTGGTTTATCCTTCAAGGCTTCAACTTTGATTAACTTTTGAGTTGAGTGTTTTAAGTTAGAAGGTATTTTTATTTTTAATAATTTGCATCTTGTTATTATATATGTTGCAATTCTTGAATGACTTAGCGATAATTTATGGGTTAATACATTTTTCAAAATTGATAATTTGTATCAATTAGGTATCTATTTTTTTAGATTTAATTCATACTTTAATTTGAAAACCCAACTTAATTTTTAAATATCTGATTAATACAGTTAAATCTTTAATCTCAACAGATTAGATTATGCCACGTGAATTAAATGGCCAATCAAATTGTGCCACGTGTATTAAAAAATTTAATTTAAATTCTTTTTATTAATTAAAAAAAATAAAGAACTTTAATTCTTCCTTCTTCCTTCGTCCTTCGTCTCCTAGCTTCATCACCATCACCATCGCCAAACTAAAGGTCAAATTTGTTATTATACCAATCAATATTATGTAAAATGGATGCAAAACAATAACTCATTTATTAATTATCTTTAATCACTCTTTTTCAAAATTAATAGTGATTAATTTTTTTTTCTAAAAATGATCAAAATTTTTAAACTCAAAAATAAGATAAAATTTATTTTCTTTTTAAGATACATAATGTCTAGAATTACCTATAACCCCTCCTCGACCTATAAATAAGATAATAATATATTTTAACATACTCAAACTCACGTTGACTTGAAATGAAATAATATTATAAACCAAAGGCTCACCTAATGTCGAATCAAATACAGAAATATCTGTTTTTCTAACATCAAAACTTTTTTATTTTGTCATACTGTTATAAAATCCATTTGTAATAATTTTTATATACATTTTATTTGGTAAAAAATGGTTTGCAATAGTTATCCAAAAGGGCCTTCCTTTTGTATAATGGTGAAATTTCAGGGTTTTTTTTAGATTATAGAAATTCCATTTTTAGTCTTATAATTTAATTTAATATTCAATTATTATAATATCATTTATTTATCTAATATTTTATTCTGATTAAATTACTGAAAAATTGTTAATATTCTCTCCAAAATTTAAATCCTTTAAATACCAGTTTTTTCACATGATTAAAAAAATATTTATAAAAATAAAGGTAAAATATCACACCTCAAAGTTAGAACCCACTATCTGCAAAATTATATGAACCCGGTTAAAATGACAGATATATTAACATCATGTTCCAATTGTAATTTAAAGATGAGTTTATGGTTTACTGTAATCATTGATAGGTTGAATATATAGTGATGATGGTAGTAGTAGCAGTATAAAAAGGAAACTATGGAAAAAGGAGTTATAACATTGGAATCCATATATAAGGGCTGATATAATCTGAAGCTCAGAGCTTTGGCTATTTGCATCACCGTCCACGTCTTTATAATAATTTAACTGCACCCACTATTATATATGACGAAAGCCCATTGATTTCCAGGCTGGGTTTGGATTTTGGCTTAATTCCTATGGAAATTACTCATCGATTTACTTTCTTCAGAGTTCAAGCAGCAACCACAGGCTTCGCTTTGGAAGTCTTGGAGGAGGTGGTGGTTGAAGAGGAACGGGCATGGCGGTCTTCTTTCTTTGAAGAATTAATGTTTAGCTTTTCTTTTCTTTCATCTTGCTTCATCTGTTTTTCTCTGCACTCTTGACTACAAAACGATGTATCCCCTCTGCAATAAACCTTATTTCGTAAATAATTCAACCCAAATTTATTTTAAGGTATTGGCTTTAATCTGAAAACCAAGAAGCAAAGACTGAGTTCTAAGAGAGGTTAAACTGTTGTTTGGATGGAAAGAAAGAGAAATATATTTTTTTCCCCTTTCTTTTCTTGTTCATAGAGCTTTAGTTTCAATCTTAATATGAAAAATATAAATTGAAAAGGAAGGGAAAAAATACCTATACATATATATGTCACGACCAGGAGCTAAGCGGCGATTACAAAGCCAACAAGCTCGCAAAAAGAAGCAGTGTCTGTGGTGCTACTGTCGACGATACGGTTAGTGAAAGAAGTTGGGTTTCTGGGCGACACCATCGCCAAGAAACGGTGATCGTAGAGGCAGTTACCGTCGGGGGATTCATGCATAGGGTGGATTTGAGGGGGAGGAAGATGAGATATGATTGGGTCTTGGTGGTGCTGGTCGACGACATCCTCCGCGTCGGAGACATCGACGGTGATACCCGTCATGCTTGTCGTCCTCTTGATCGGCTGACGTGAGCGTTTTCCGAGCATCATCCTGCTTTCTTTCTCCAGTGAATTGTAAAGATAGAGAAAGGGAGTGGAAATGGAAAGAAAGGTGAGGTGAGGTGAGGTGGGAGAGCAGATAAATAAATATTGATAAATAATGTGAAATTAAGAGTGGAAAAAATATATATTAGTTTAGTAAGGGAATGGAGACATTGCCAGTTGTGGAACTTCTAGAACTGTAGCCATCTCTCAGGACTAATTTTTTATTGCTTAAAAAAAAGTACTTTCTAAAATTATTTTTGAAAGAAAATCTGTGAACAACAAGCTGCTTTTTGCTGAAATTTTTAAAAAAATACTTCTGAAAAGAAGCTGAAAAGGAGAAGCTAAAAATTTTAGCTTTTCCTCTTCCCAAAAGCGCTTTTGTTGCTTAATTATTTTTCACCTCTTCAATAACATAGTATTTTTCTTTTTTTTCTTGGTACTTAATTGCAATTGTATTAAAATCATTAATTAAAAATAAAAATATTTTTTAAAATACTAATTACAAATATTTAATGGTTATATTTAAATATTTAAAATATAGTTTATATATTCTAATTAAATTTTACAAATAATTAATATTTATTGCTTAAAAATATTTAAAATTTATATTTCATATATTAAAATATTAACAACAAGTTATAATAATTTTTATATTCTTACTAAAATATAATAATATTAACTAATTTAAATATTATTTAAATGCATATTTGTTACTTGATAATAACATGTCTAAAATAGACATTTTATTTCTCAAAAGCATTTTTTGACATCAATGCTAAACACTCAAATTTTAAACCAAACTTTTCAAAAGTACTTTTCCACAGCACTTTTCAAAAGCAATGAAGAACTGGCCCTCACTCTTAAAGAAAATCAGTGGCCACTAGGGACTGGGCCTAGTGATAGCCTCGGGGTCAAGTCTGAATTTTCTTCAGGGACTTTGGATTAAGTTAGTAATCTTAATATAACATTTGTTACTTAAATTTGATTTTTTTTTAATTTGGTATCTAAATTTTTTGGTTTAATTTGGTACTAAACTTGACACTTTTTACTAATTTAGTAATTAAACTTTTTTTGAGCCCAATTTGATACATGAACTTGGCTTTTTTTTTTCTAATTTAGTACCTAAGCTTTTTTTAAGGTTCAATTTGGTACCTAAATTTAGTAAATTTTATACAAATTACGCAAAATACTAAGGGTGTTAAAATTTTTTGGATAAAATTTCTAGTAAGGGAATTACCAAAAAATCGTTTTCTTTGCAAAGCAAGTTATATGATTATTTGGGTATTTTTATCTTTTCATATTTTTATAAATCACTAAAAAATTGTCCATAATGGGACTTAAACTTAGGGATGTGTAAATTTCGAGCAAAACCCAATTTATTCGGTTGGGGTCGTTTAATAATTGTTTGGAAGTTCGGTTAACGGTTAATTCGATTTAAAATCGGTTAATTAACCGAATTAATCAAAATTTTATAATTTTTTATATACATTTTACATATATTAAATTCGGTTAATTTGGTTAATTCGGTTAATTTTTTATATGTTTTATACTTGTTTTAACCATAAAACAAAAAATATATAAATTTCGGTTAATTCGGTTAACCAACCGAATTAACCGAAAAAGCTCGGTTCAATTAATTTTTTTTTAAAAAATTCGGTTCGGTTAAGGGTTTAAAAGGGTCAATTAATTTGATTAATGGTAGTTCGGGTCGGTTAACCAATTGAACAACCCTACTTAAACTAAGGATACCATTTATATAAAACTTTTTCATTTACTATTTGAACTAAAGCAATTTCTAGTTTTTAAATGAAATTGTAATAAATATATTTGTGTTCTAAATACCTAATTTCCACATGCATATGTGATAAGATTTCTAATAATATATAATTGAAATGTATAAAAAATGAATTTATCAAATTTAAAAATGTCATAAAATAAAGAACAAAGAAAGTAAAAGAAAAGAGAACAAAGAAATAAATATGTATTTCATTCATCAATAGAATATTTACAATATTTCTCCAAAGTATATGTTTATAAATATAAGAAGTATAAATGATATAAAATTCTACTCTAATGGACATTAGAGTCCTAAAGTACATCAAACTTCTTGTCCTAATAGGCATCTACTGTATAATAATAAAATATTTATAACACTCTTTGTGGAAAAAAAATAAAAATTGTGGAAAAAAAATTCTTAGTGAAGGAAAAAGAGTACATATATTTATAATATGTATAACATGCTATAGCATTAAAAATCTTACCAAAAACTCTAGTGGGGGCAAAATCTCGATTAAGGGGAAAAAGTACAACACGTACTTGTATCAATCTTGAGTATATATATTTCAATATTAAATACTAGCTTTTCAAATGATCACTTGAATGAATTTGCTAAATATTTGTATTATTCTTCCTTTGAAAATCACAAGTGAAATTATTTTTTGGAAAATTATATTTTGATCTCTTTAGGAGTTCCTATAATAATCATAGAAATTTTTGATTTTATCCTACTATAAAAATACATATGTTCAAATCAACTCAATTCATATGTATTGAACAATTTCCCAAAAATTTCTATATGATTTTGGCATTTTAAAGCCTCTTAAAGATTTTTGTAACACCCCATACCCGACCTAAACGTTATGGTCAGGTCATGAAGGTTACATCGTACTTGCAAAAGAAACAAATGTTTAATTTTGAAGAAAACCAATTTTCCGTGAAGAGAAAAAAAATCAATTTGAATAGCCCTTTGAAAATCGTAGCAATTTCTGAAACTGTGGCTTAAATAATTTTACTAAAATCAAATCCAATTTACTTAAGCGTTTGCATGATAACACACTTTAAAGAATCCATTAATCATGTAATGGAAAACTTTATAGCATATCGATTCTAAAGCCGTGGTTCATTTTTAGTTATCTTACGTTAAGTGTCATTAAAAGTTGAAAACCTTTGCGGAATAAATACCAAAATAATCCTAACGATTCCAAACAAAACTTAAAATGTCCGTAAGCCTCTAAAATCCAAAAGAAAAGTCCAAAATGTCCATATTAAACAAAAAGAAAGTCCATAATACTTAAACCAAAAATATGAAATCCGAGCTCTAGTGTCACCGTCCAATCCTAAGTCGGTGGATCACCTGAAACGAACAGACAAAAGCGTGAGCTTTAAGCCCATTGTGTGATTTGGCCCGCATCCTCAGTACAATTGTACATAAGTAGCAAAACGTCTCATAGCATATCTCTTAATATTTCATATCATATCATATTTCATACAGATCATATCCTATCATATCATATCATATCAAATCATAGCTTATCATATCATATCAAATCATATCCTACCCCCATTCGCCACATTCCATCTCCGACCAACCAATCACACCATATAGGACTATAAGAGTCCATCCAACCAATCACACCAAAATGTGGCGATGTGCCACTCATATTGATATACTGCTGAGTTGCCAAACAAAAATTTGCAATCTAGCCGCCATAATTACAGTATAAACTGCCATATAACACTTCCTCCATCATATCATAACCTACCCCAAATCACAAGCATATTATATTCATATATCATACATACATATATCATGAATCATAGGGCGTACATACTCGCATATTTTCATACAAATCATAGCATAACATATGGTTAAATTGTAACATATCCTACTTAGCATACCTCCTAAACTTACCCATGTATTTTTACATATTAGAACTTACACTTTTCTATCCCTTACACTGCCTTTTTCCATAAAGAACAGTCCCAAAGTCAAATTCAAATACTTACCCTTCACAAACAGCGAACAAATACAATGATTACACCGCAGGAGGGTCTTGATTCACACCACATTTGCCTAATAAGAAACCAAGAAATGTTCATCAATCAACTTACGAGAATAGTACCAACAATTTCATCCTTACACGATGAACAAAATAGAACCCAAAATCACAGCTAAAATAACTGAAAACTTACACTATCCTTGATTATATTCGAATACAGAGGATCACCAAAATCCCGCAAGAACAACGGAAGTAAAGAATATCCAATGGCAAAAGAAAAAGAAATCTTAAGAGAATGAAAAGAAAGCAAAGAAGGAAGAACCAAAGAAAAAAAAATAACAGTAGAGAAGAAAGGGGGAAGAAGAAACAAACATGAACGGGAAAGGAAGTAATAGACGGTTATTTGGGTTGAGGAAAAATAAGGATTTAGGGGAAAACACAAAATAAAATAATTGAAGATTTATCCACAAGATCTTTTTGTAAAATTCCAATAGAAAAGCAAAAATAATTCCAATGCACGGGTTTTTTAGTAAAATATTATAAAAAAATTAAAAAATTCCAAAATATTATAAATTTTTTTATTTACCAAAATATACCAAAAAAACCAAAAAACAGAAAAAAACTGCGCCGATTTGACATCTCACTGGAAAAGGTGCCACACTGATTGGCGGCACCGATGGTGCCAATGAGAATGGCGGCACCAAAGGTGCCAATGAGAATGGCGGCACCAACCTTATAATAGGGGCCACCGGTGAGGGGGAGAGGAGAGGGAAAGAAGAAGAAAGAAAGAAAGAAAAAAAGGAAAGGAGAGGAAAGAAAAGGAAAGGAGACAAAGAAAAAATAAAGAAAAAGAAGGACAGAAAAGGAAAGGAGAAGAGGAAAAAAAAAAGAAAGAAAGAAAAAGAAGAGGGAAGGAAGGAAAAAAGAAAGAAAAAAAGGTAATTTTTTTATTAATTTAAATTTTTTGTAATATTTGTGTGTAAAAATTTTATGTTATGTACATTGTACGTGTTTTATTATTTTATTTAGCATATATATTTTATGAAATATATTTAGCATGAAAAAATTCATGGTATGTACATTGTATGTTGATTAGGAATTTTTTTTTATGAAATTTACTTAGGATGTTAAAATTAGTTTTTTTAGGAAAAATAGCATTAAAAGTAAAATGATTAAAAAATATATTTAAGAAAGCATAAAATACGAAAAGAAGAAACGGAAATTGTACATTCACCGAAAGTAATAAAATACGAAAAAATTGTATATTTAATAAATTTCAAACATAATGTACTGAAATAATGTAAAATGATAAAATTAAAAATTACGATATTTTTTAAAATAATAAAATGCGGATATAAAAATACGAACAAATGGCCGAAGTAAGAGTGTATTACTAACTTTTTTAAAAATTCAGAAATAATTAATACAAATATTTCAAACAAAATGCACTGGAATAATATAAAATAATAAAATACGAAAATAAAATATTTTTATTGAAAGCAATAAAAATCGGGAAAATAAAACGAGCGAAGGGTATGGATAAGGGTTTTTTTTCTTACACCAAATTAATTTAAAAAACACACTAAATGAATAAATTTCAAACATTATGCACTGAAATAATGTAAAATTATAAAATTAAAAATTATAATATTTTCTAAAATAATAAAATGCAAAGAAAAAAATACGAACAAATGGCCGAAGTAAGAGTTTTTTACTAACTTTTTTAAAAATTCAGAAATAATTAATACAAATATTTCAAACAAAATGTACTGGAATAATATAAAATAATAAAATACGAAAATAAAATATTTTTATTGAAAGTAATAAAAATCGGGAAAATAATACGAGCAAAGGGCAGGGATAAGGGTTTTTTTCTTACACCAAATTAATTTAAAAAACACACTAAATGAATAAATTTCAAACATTATGCACTGAAATAATGTAAAATTATAAAATTAAAAATTATAATATTTTCTAAAATAATAAAATGCGGAGAAAAAATACAAACAAATGGCCGAAGTAAGAGTTTTTTACTAACTTTTTTTCAACTTGCAGGCATCGCAATGGCTTCATTGATTCGAACCGATAGACACATATCTGATGCGGCTAATAACAAGGTATGATTTACTATTTGTTAATCACGGGTTCTATTTATTTAAAAAGGATATACGTAGTATATACAAATAAATCATGTTATCGTAATATTTTTTTCTGTAATTTAACACTATCAGGAATCGTACCGATTATTAAGGGGCCGTACTAGTGTTTGGAAAACGGCTCCGGATGCACGATTGATGCCGTACTTGGAGCAAGCCGGATTTGGGTCAGCAGCACTGATCCGGTCCTCCGACGTGCGCTATGATTTAATATCTGCGCTAGTGGAGCGGTGGCGCCCGGAGACCCACACTTTTCATTTTCTGTGAGGGGAGTGCATAGTGACCTTGGAGGATGTTGCAATGCAGTTTGGGCTCCCAATTGACGGGAGTCCCGTAACGGGAGTATCTTCATTTACCGATCCGGTTACACTTTGTTATGAGCTCCTGGAAGACTCGCCAGGGGACGGTGAGAAAAATTTTACGGGCTTACAATTTACATGGCTGAAAGCCAAATTTGGACAATTATCAACGACTGCCATTGAAGGTGAGTTGATGTGCGCTGTTTGAGCGTACATCATGCATATCGTAGGGGGAGTACTCATGCCTGATGTAAACAACGACAAGGTGCATTTGATGTACTTGCCCCTGTTAGCTGATTTGTCCACTGTTAGCTCGTATAGCTGGGGCTCTGCCGTTCTAGTAGTGTTGTACCGAGAGCTTTGTCGGGCGACAAACCCGGATGTTGTAGACATAGGCGGATGCCTCCCACCGCTGCAGTCCTGGACGCTCTATCGGATGCCATTTTTGGCATCCGTTAGTCACCAATCGTATGTCTATCCACTGCTGAACAGGTGATAAAATATAAATTGTAATTATTTGTAGTCATAATATATTGGCTAATGTTACCAACCCTAAACCCTATATTTGTTTTTTGTAGGTGGAATGCTCGATCGGGTATCGGGAGGTCATACCTTGTCTCGATATACGCATCATGATCGAACAGTATGCCCGGGAAGGGGTAAGCTGCTATTCTAATATTCATGACATCCTACTTTCTATATCTTACTCACACGTTATGGTTCTAACTCGTTACAATGTTATTAATCATGCAGTTTATATGGATGCCATACCGTAGGTTAGAAATTACAAATGTGGTACCCTTGTCTGCATACGTTGATTCCCACATATGGTGCACTAACGCACCAATTATCAATTTCAACATGGTCGAGTGGTATCACGGAGATCGGGTGCTACGATAGTTTGGCTGCATCCAACCTATCCCGGATCTGCCATGCGAGGTGGGGAAAGTTCACGGCATGACTAAGAAAGGAAAATCGATGTTGGATTGGGGAATTAAGAACTGGAAATTCGTGGCACTGTGGAACGATCGATTGCGTCGAATACCTCAGATGGTTATGGCTACCGACCCGCAACCATCATTAGAGTATATACAATGGTACTATAGTTGCGGGAAGCCATATATATTTGGAGGCCAGTCGACTGTAATCCCCCTGCACGTGCAGCAACTTGGGGGATCGGACGCAGCGAGCCCGATGGATCCAGATCCTATGGCATATTATCCTCCGCAACCAGTAGAGCCCGAGCAGGAGCCCCAGCCAGATCCCGAACAATCATAGTTACATGTGGATTCATATGGCTATCGTCCAGATTTGGCGGGCGGTGACTATTTTCTAAGCTTCGCAGAGGGCGAATACGCCTACGAGATTGAACTCTTTGGATCCTACCTACCGCAGTACAGCATGCCCGGCCCATCCGACCCATATCCGCAGCATCATGGGACTCATTCTAGTTCAAGTTCGTCAGTACAGAATGAGGCACAGGATTTTTCCTTTATGTTTGCTACACCTCCACCTGCGTCGAATGATGATGTTGGTCGTCGCCCAGAACGTGATCGTCGACCTCCGAATAGGTATACCCCTAGGACAACACCATCGAACCATCAATTTTAGGGGTTTAATACAATTTTTATATAAATTTAATATTTCTAATTTAATCTTTGCTTACTTCTAAACTTTTTTGTATAAATTTAATTATTCTATTTTTTCATTATATTAAAGCTGAATCCAATTTTATAACTTTAATAATTCCAAATGCGCACATGGTATTTTATAACTAAATTTGGATACAATTTGGATACAATTTAAACATAAGCATAAGGTCCAATTATCAATTTGGATACAATTTGGATACAATTTGGTTCAATTTGGATAAAAATTATTTCAAATGAATTATACTTTTTATAACAGTATACATAAAAATTTTACATCATTAGGTCAATTCCGACCCGATCCGGATAACTATCCAACATGAAAGTTCCGATGAGGGCATTTATTCCGACTATGACCACTTAACCCACATAATCCACAACGCTTACCATCGGATTTCTCCCTAATGTCCATTTCATTACGGATTCTGCTTGATTGCGGATGACCTATTGGATTCCTCCGTAGCCCTCTGTCTGGGATAAGCTCGAAAGTCGTCGAAAGTACCTTCCACGTAGATAGGTCAGGCAGGACGGGGAACTCATTTTCCCAGACACGCAATGTATGGTCGAGCGTGTACACATCATCGACATATTGTTCGACATTAACGTTCACTTTAGCACACACTACCACGACATGCGCACATGGATAATGAAGCGTTTCGAACCTCCTGCACTCGCACCGTCTGTTCCGGAGATCAACTCCATAGGACCTAGTTGGTATACCAGGTCGACGACTGATCGTCTCAATAACTCATACGTTTCTAGTCGTCGTGAATATATTTCTACATTCATTGACCTCGCCAACCGACGGTTTACAACCATTGCATCCCTGACATGTTCGACAAACACGTGTCCCACCTCTATCTGGTATACTTGTTGCTGACCCATTCTTGGCATGAAGGTAGCTAGCCTGTAGAAAGTAGCAGAAAAGACAGATGCAATTGGAAGATGACGTGTTTTCAATAAGACAGCGTTGATCCCCTCGACTAAGTTTGTGGTCATTTGGCCATAACGAAAGCCCTCGTCAAAACTTTGAGCCCATTGCCACGGCTCCATTGTGCCCAACCATTGTTGGAAAGACGTGTTTGTCTGCCCCTCTATGTCACTTTCAAGTTGGATCATTCTTTGGTGGAAAATATGTGGCTCTAACTCGTACGCTACATACCTATTAAGAAAAAATAAGTTCTAGTAACTCGATAACACAAAACACTACAACTTATATTGAAAATATAAGGTTATCATTTACCCATTGCCACGACTTGTCTCTTCCAATCTGTATTTTTATAATCTTTGTGGACGTTAGACGCAATCTGACGGATGCAGTAAACAGATCTTCACGGCACACCGGAATGCCTAATTGCTGCAATTAAACCTTTCCCTCTATCGGAGATGATGTAAATGTTATCGTTGCTAATAACATACCTCCGCAGGTTTGTGAGGAAGAATTCCCAGACTCCATGTTCTCTTCATCTACAATCGCAAATGCTATCGGGAGCACGTTTCTGTTGCCGTCTTGAGTAACCGCAATAAGTAGGATCTGTGTATATTTTCCATATAGCCAGGTCCCATCCACCTGCACCAATGGCTTGCAGTTGGGAAATGCCCGCACACATAGATCAAACGTCCAGAACATCTGATGGAAAATCCTTTTTACCGGCTATAACTGGTCGTCCGGGCCATAATATGGCCTTGTCTGCAACTCAATCACAGTTCCCGGTACATACTCTCGCATAACAGCTATCCAACCTTGAAGCTCGTTATACGATAAATCGTAATCCCCATACAGTTGCTCAATTGCCATCTGTTTAGCTATCCATGCCTTTCGATATGAGTCTCGATACTGGAATCGTGCTTGCATTTCGACAATCAGTACCGAAACTTTAATGGTCGGCATGTCCTTCACCATTGGCATGATACACGTACAGATAGTTTTCGAATCAAGTTTTCCATGATCTTCTGTCATACGTGTTGATGTGCATGTATGAGGACCAACAAATTTTTGTATCTCCCACATCTTAGAACTTTTAATGAAAGCAGCTCGTACCCGCCAATTGCAGCCTTCCACTGCCTTCCAACACTCCCCAACATATATTGTCGGAGTAGACTTTGCGACTTTATAATCCACTGATATGTTCATGCTGTACCATTTAATAGCAAATACGCACTCTTCTTTACAGCTGAATCTCTGGCCTATGAATAACTCCTCATCATCAGATGTTACGGCCAGCCCGTGAGGATGAACTATTTCAGGGTACTCTGGGAACTCAGCTACATACGTTGCGTCGGGGTCAATGAACGACATGTGTGGCCCATGATTATTGTGTATCAAAATACGCCGCATCTGCTCCCCGACTTAAGAAGCGTTAATGTCTTCATCGTTGTTGACATCTTCATCGTCAATATCATCAGGTACATCGTCCACATCGGGATCACCGTCACTATCGACCTCTTCATCCCAATTATCGCCACCACCTTCTTCTTCGCCACCACCTTCTTCTTCACCACCAACCATATCAACATCGGGTGTAATATTCAAGTCGATACCGATCTGACTCATAGTCGATTCACTATCAACGTATGATATTGGAGCCACCATCCACGGTTCTTGAGCTCCGTGTTCTTCATCAGATGCATTGACATATTCATTTTGCTCCATACCGGCTAACTCAGCAAATAAGTGAATCGGTGCATTCTTGTCACTCCCATTCCCACAGTAGAGATCCACCATTGTCTCCACGTCTTCGTCGTCTACAAGTTCCATTTCGGTGAATTTGATCAGATTTGGCGAAACTGGAAACTTGTAGAAAATTTTTGATATCCTTCTCCCACAGCGTCTAAGAATTTTTGCATTAATCCTTGCCTTCATTTCATCGAACGTGACATTTCTATTAAATCTCATTGTTATTTGTTGCCGACATTCAAATACACATCCAACACTTGTTGTCAAGATGACTCCATCGAAATAAACGCATACAAAAAACTTAGCATCCATCTTCAATATTTAATCTGTCAAAAAATAAATAAAATCTCATAAAAAATCTCGAACGGTAAATAAATTACTTAAATAAAAAAAATTAATGTTTCAATATACAATTTTGTACATGAAAACCTTTTAACCACTAATCCTAATAACTAACACAATAATAATATTAATAATTTTATACTCAAAATAATACTAACTAAAATTATTAATTAGGGTTTTACTAAAAATAATAACTAACTAACTATAATAATGATACTAGTTTTCTACTAACTAGTTTATTTTGGTAAATAAAAAAAATAACTAACCATAATAATACTAGTTTTTTACTAACAATAATACTAAGAAACATAATAATAATAATAATAATAATAATAATAATAATAATAATAATAATAATAATAATAATAATAATAATAATAATAATACTATCAATTTGAGTTTTATTAATCTTAATAACTAAACTAAAACAAAAAAAAATACAAATTATACAAAACAATAACAACAAGATAATCAATTATTTTTTAAAAAATACATTCTTTTTCTCTTTTTTTCCGCAGCACATCTTTTTTCTCTTTTTTTTTCTTCCTATTTTTCTCCCTTCAGCTGGACAGAGCTCGTGTATATAAGACGAGTAGTGCCGCCAATCAGTATGGCACCATTGGTGCCGCCAATCAGTGTGTCACATTTGCTAGTGAGATGTCAAATCGGCGCAGCTTTTTTTTCTGTTTTTTATTTTTTTGGTATATTTTGGTAAATAAATTTTTTTATAATATTTTGGACTTTTTTAATTTTTTTATAATATTTTAGTAAAAAACCCCTAATGCACCCAACATAAGATTCGAACTCAATACCAAAAAGTAAGCTAAAGCCTTACCACTAAATCAGCAAGCTCATTCTTGTCACAACTTAACAAAGAAATTTATTTAAGCCCTAATGCTCAAGCTGAACATAAAGCCAAAATTGATAAGAAAATTTCAAAACAAGGGAATTAAACTCATGACTGGCCCGTTTGGCCCACACGGCCTGGCACATGGTTGTGTGGCTCATATCAGTGCCTCACACGAACTGTTACACAACCTGCTACATGACCGTGTGATTCAAGTTAGAGAGTTACATGATCTAGACACAACCAAAACGATTGGGAAATTCTCGGGTTTTCGTTACACACCTGATTCGATTTCGGTACAGAAGCAACAACGTTGATTCTGGAACCTAAAAATGACATTCAATTGCCCAATCAAACGATTTATTCACAACCAAAATGCTAAATTCACATCCAAACTGAAATTACTTTAAATAACTTCAACGCGGAAGCCCAAATAAAAAATTATACACTTACCCTCGCATGTAACAGCAACACATGAACCTAATTCGATGAGGGAACGTTACTTAACAGGAAGTTTAGAATGAAATGGTAGTAATGTTTAACCTCAACAAGAATAGACAAAGTCAGGCGGAAACAGAAGAAAACGACAACGGAACTTATGCTATTAGCTTTTCAATCAAACAAGAAACAACCCAATTCCTCGACAATCTAGCAACAAAATTAATAAAAGAAAGAAAAAGAAAAAATGGAGGAGGAAGAAGGAATGATAGTAACAGAAAAAGAAAGAAAAGAAAATTTCAAAACGTAAGAAAAGAGGGATTTTTGAGAAAAAGCAAAATCAATCAATAAAAAAAATTATAAAACTGATTCCAAAAAATAGTATAAAATATTTTCTTACTATTTGTGTAAGGACTCAAACACAAGACCAAAAAAAATATAGAAGCTTAATCATTAAACCAACATGCTCATTCTTGACATAAATTTACACAGAAATAAATTTAAGTTGAAAGCTCAGTGATAAAGATTTGACAAATCTCACATATACAATTTAGGCTCTAAATCACTAAAGCAAACATATATTTAATGATAGAATTTATCAAATAAAAGTTAAAATTTTTGGGGCATTACAATACTGCTATTAAAATTTTCATCATTTGTCTAAGGCCATAGATGAATAAATATAATCTTTGATACTTAACAACTATAACTTCTGAGCAAGATTTATATTGAGATCAAATCTTTCATCACTTTTAGAATATAAAAATAAAATAAAATAATCAAAACAATTATAATTAATCATGAATTAGCTAATTAAAAAAATTAACCAGATATGAAACATTAAAAAAGAAATTTCATGTAATACTTTGCATCTTATCGTTTAAGATATTAGAAATCATGGATTATAATTTTGATCATCGATATGAAAAAATTATCACTTTTGAGTAAGATCGTGCTGATAATGTGTTATAAAATAAAAAACAAAGAAAATAAAAGAAAAGAGACAAAGAAAAAATAAGTATTTTATTTATTAATAGAATATTTACAATATTTTTCTAAAATCTATATTTATAAAAATATATATATAATTCTAAGCTTAATTTAATTAATTCCTCAAACTATTTTTAATATATAATATCCAGAAAATCTGTATTTAATTCTCAGAATTTAAACCCTATGTTATCTTTATTTTTTTCCTCCTAATGAAAAGAAAAACTAAGAACTATAATAAGATGTTTTCTTGGCTTTGTGTAGGGTTATAGGACTAAATTTTTATCATTATAAAATTATATCATTTAAGTATAAAAAAATTATAATCAGTACTTGAAGCAAAATTTTATTATAAGAATATTGATGAATCAATACATTATTCAAAATTTTATTTTAGCAATTTTTAGTCAATTATTGGACTTCCAGCCCTTAGTTTTGTTCTCATAAAAGCCAAATATGTAAAAATATAAATAAATGTCGATTGAGCCTTAGTTCGATTTGCGTAAACATTATTATCAATGCAGAAAGACATGGTTCGAGTGCGTTGAAGCACATTATCCTCCCATTTATGAGTTGAGTAGGGGTTACATAGTTCTAGGTATTGTGTTAAAAAGAAATATATGATAAAAATATATAATGAAATTGTAAAAAAAAATAACGATTTTATTAATGACTTTTTTTAAGTTCCTATATTTAACATTCACATGTAATAACTTCATATAAATAATATTACCCACTTAAAATTCTTTTGAGCACATAATTTTCAAGAACTGTATTAGCATTTTAATCTTATTATATGTAATATTTAATGTATTAAAAACGATAAACAGAATTATCAATATATATTTGATTTTATATTTTTACCATAAATAAATATCTTTAAAATACTCGTACCAAATAAAATAGCAAATTTAGGAACCTAAACAAAACAAGCAATCAAGCTGTAGTGTGGTCACATGAAATGGACCTGCCATTATTATGGCTCTAAGGACAGATTTCAAAGGTTCCAGGTGGTGACCAATCTCCTACCTCCATTTGCCAACTCACTTTTCTTTTTATTTTAGTATTTCTCTTTAAATTAAATTTTTTTTTCTTAATTTCATCTCATTTTACCCAATGTATCACCTGTCACATTCTTATTAACAACTTTCGAGACGAAAACCGGGTAATAATTAACACAAATGCATGTCAATTTCTAGTGATTGACATTTGAGGGCTGAGTGTGAAATCTTTATGTCCATTGACTAAAAACAATGAAGTATGAATCATAATGGAAGTGAAATTTTATTGAATGAAAATGAAAATTGCTATCAACTTTCACCACAGTTAATCAAAATCCAGGGGGATACATTCTTTTTTCTTAAAACAGAAAGATATTAAACTTGACTACATAAAATATGAGCAGTGGTGAGCAATACTTGGTGCAGTAGGGTCATTCAGTGATACAAAGATGGGGGGATGTTAACACATGTAAACAAGTGAATGGGTGTAGAGCAAGAGATTCCATTATAACAAAAGATGTGATAATTGATGTTTCCTACCAACTTAAAAGCAAAATAAAGGTAAAGGGGGCTCAATGGGTGTATGAAAGACATAGTCTATTCCTACCACTAAGTCCCACTACATTTTGTGTGCAAAAAATTAAAAAAAAAAAAAAAGGTTAAATGCATTCATCAGCTACATCATTGGGAGCCAACATTAGGACACCCTCACAACATCTTTTTTTTTTTTTTTTTAGAAATAAATTTAGAATTACAAATGTTGAGATTATTAATAAATTTGTACTCAAAGCTATAAAAGTAATATTTGATAAAGTATTTATTTCAAGAAACTATATAGAATTTAAAACAAAATCCATATATGTTCAAAAATTTCATCAAATATACCTACAGGTCAATCCAAAAATGTAATAATAATAATAATAATAACTGCTCTAGAAATGCATGCAGTCAAGTCCAACAATGAAGTGTGTAATTGTTGGATTATAGTAAAAAATGAGCTAGATTCTCTTATTTCATTTCAGACTTGATTATTTGTACATAAACTTTAATTAAAAAATTTTAGGTGCAAAGATTTCTTTCGTTTCTTTTAATTTAAAAATGGAGTAAATTGAACTCTAAAAAAAATTAACGTAATTTAATCGAGTGAACAACTAAGTATAATTAATTGTACATCATTTTGATTGATGTAATAATAATTTTAGCCCTCAAAGTTTACACATTCTATCAATTTGGTCCTAATTTAACAAATTTATCTAGCAACATTTGTGTAAATGTTAAGGTTGAATTTGTTGAAAATTTTAAAATTAAGGTCAAAATGACAAAATATATAAACATAGAAAACTAAATTTGTTACTATACCAATCAAAATTATATACAATTAACTCATGACAGACATTAACATTGTGATTAATTTTCCTTAGTTGCTTACTTTCGAAATTGATATGTTCCAATTTTTTTAAGAGGGACCAATTTGCCCAATTTCAAAATTCGCATGGACTGAAAAGATCTTTTTACCAAAATTTAAATACTAAAAAAATACTCAAATGGAATTACCCACTACTCGAATCAAGTATTAAATTCGGATCATTTGATAACTAGACTAAATAATAATTGGGCCGAGTTCAAGTTCTATTCCAAATAAAAAATGTCTCCCCCTGCAATTATAGTCCTTTCAGCCATAGCATTGAATTTATGGAAAAGGGTGAGGCACTTATTCCTCCTCATCTGTACCTAGTCCCCAAGAAATAACCCAATAGTTTACATGTATGATAAAATTAATTGAACACTGCATATATTCCACATCATAGTACCAAATGGTCACTGCAAATTGTTAAACCTCTTTTTTTCATAACTGATAACTGATTTCAGTCTACATGAAATGATAGAAGAAACTTCAAGAAAATCTTTTTCTTTGTCTGCAAAGTACAAAGAAACTTACAAACATACTGTCATCGAAAAAAAAAAACCCAATGAAAATCTCACTAAAAAGGGATGCATACGGAACAAAAGCGTCGGGTACAACACGGCTCGTGATTTCCCCGAAAATTAGTGGATACACAAAGTATAAAATACTGAGACAATCAAGTACTACCAGTAGCCATCAAGAACTCGCCTTCGCATACCAAGTCAGTTCCAACGTATGCTTTCCCTTCCATCTTTGCGATTCCAAACCGCTTTTGCAGCTTAATAAGTGTCATCCTCATAACCAAAGTATCTCCTGCAATGACTGGTTTCCTAAACCTTACTTTGTCAACTCCAGCAAAAAAGAAGTTTTCCCGAGAACCTCCCACCTCAGGTTGCAGCATAACGAGACCTCCAACTTGGGCCATCGCCTAGACCAAGCAATTGTTTTCTGTTAGTACTTACTAATACTAAAAATGAAATTATTAGTGTGGTATTCAGGAAATTGGTCATCTAAATAACAAACATCTTTATCAATTCGAATTTTTAGTACCCCTGCAGCAAGAGACTACATGTTTTGGTAACCAAGGCCTTGTGGTATCTTCATGGTAACATGAACCAGCCAACCTTTAAGGTCCACCAAAACATGTGGTGGACAGAGAGAGGTAAGAAACCAAGAAGAAATGGAGTTTCAAGAATTATTGGATTAAAAGATTATGGGTGCTACCAAAGCATTCATCTCTTTTCTAGCTTACTAGATTGACAACCAGTTAATCATTCTGATCGTGAATGAGCCAACAATAGTAGAAACACCAAGATTGTCTCTATCAACACGTTTGTTCCATGCTCCAAGTGGTTTCTCTAATTGCCTTTGTATTTTCCCTTCCTATGCGCACGTTATTCAGGATAAAGAATGCTAACAGGTAAAGCCTACCCTAAGCAACTATAAAGATGACTTTGATGTAAATAAGTAGCACTGGCAAAGGAGGCTTTGATAATGGTCAAAACTTTGGTTACAAATATAGAATAGCTGATTTTAGAAATAAACAGAAGAATGAAAGAAGATATACAGCAGTAGTCAAAGACCATACCACAATACTTGCATAAAACAAAGAGGCAAAGTAGCAGACAATCAAATCAAGCCAATTTAATGTTGATTTCGAGAATAAAAAAAATATATATTTGAACAGTAAATCTCCTGAAATGAGGTGACATTATGACACCATTACTAATTTGGAACAAAACCGATGCAAAAAAGGCCATAAACAAGTGGTGTAAAACATCATTCTTAGTTCCTTTGCATTATCATTCTAAGTTAAAGGAGTGGCTCCCAAGCACAGCCAGAATAAAACACTGCATTGAGGGGGATTACCAATCATGTAACTCAAAGTTTCCTCAGACAGAATTCCTATTAGGAGGTGCAAAAAGTATAAAATTGAAAAAATAATAACACAGTATATCAAAGGATGTAAATGCATAAAAGTACATAGTAGCCAAAGAGCGAGACATTACATGAAGAAACAAGGATCTCAAATGGCATAAAATCCAGCCATAATTTTCAGAACATGTGCAATGAGCTCAATTAAGCTTGATTTTCAACAAGAAAAAAATGCATTGAATAAGAAAAGAATCAAAATATATTGATAGTACTTATTAATGCTAACATATTCCAACAAGTTAATGTCAGCTGCCAATAGCACCTCAGGGGTGAAAGACTTCACAGCTAATCCCCTAACAAATCTATATAGTCAAGCCCCTAGTTTTACATCTATGTTGTCTGAAACTGCTACCAAGCCTTCATACAACCATATTTTACCTCAGCACTAAGATTATCTATACCTTACTCTATTTATGTGATTGAAAAATGAGGTATGACCAAAAAAGAAAAAAAAAAAAAAAGGTGAAAGTTACTATGTGCAGAGCTATGGAGTATTGACCAAAACCAAACTGGCTAGAATTATACATCTGCGGTTTCATGCATGCAGGTAGCAATAGCAATATCTTTGGTCATAGTTAATAGAGACCTTAATGAGTTAATTTATGGAAAGTGAATAATCCAAGAACCTATTTACATAGCAAAAATAGCATCTTTAAGGTCAAAACTTGCTGACATTCAGAATGCAGAACTAGTTATCCAGTGAATAATGTAAAAGAAACTCTCTCTCTCTCTCTCTCTCTCTCTATATATATATATAATGAGGTATGACCAAAAAAGAAAAAAAAAGGTGAAAGTTACTATGTGCAGAGCTATGGAGTATTGACCAAAAACCAAACTGGCTAGAATTATACATCTGCGGTTTCATGCATGCAGGTAGCAATAGCAATATCTTTGGTCATAGTTAATAGAGATCTTAATGAGTTAATTTATGGAAACTGAATAATCCAAGAACCTATTTACATAGCAAAAATAGCATCTTTAAGGTCAAAACTTGCTGACATTCAGAATGCAGAACTAGTTATCCAGTGAATAATGTAAAAGAAACTCTCTCTCTCTCTCTCTCTCTCTCTCTCTATATATATATATATAAGAAAAAGGGAGAGAAACATTGCACATTCCTAAAAATCCAATTATAGGGAAGATACTAGATTATGTTTTGAGAAACATTAATTGATCAATGAAGCTTTGATTAGTTAAGTAAATTTGGAACAAATGTATAATAATCAAGCTTGAAGTAGAGCAAGGGAATTGAGATCAACTTTTACCAAGTAAATAAGCTTAATCGAACAAGCTCAAGCAGTTCAATGTTAATAGAGCTGGAGCTTAAAACTGAAATTCAATCCAAATTGAGCTGAGATTTGAGCCTCGGATTTTAACTCAAGTGCCAGCTTCTGAGCATAGCTCAGCCCAAGATTTGATTACACACCCTCACCCATATTAGTACTGTTGATATTAAAAATTACAACTTCGGTAATCACAAAGCAGGACCAGCCTACCACCTCCTTTGTTAGATTAATAATTAAAAAGTTATCAGATAAAAATTAAACATTCTTTATACCAACAGCCGATGCCCAATAAAATGTCAAAATTTAAATCATAAACAAAGTGATTAAATTTCCAATAATTCAGAAAAAAAGGGAGAAAAAAAAAATACCTCAACCATGAGAACACCAGGCATTATAGGCCTCTCAGGGAAATGTCCAGGGAAAAAGTTATCATTTATGGTAACATTCTTTATACCAACAGCCGA
This sequence comes from Gossypium turneri, assembly GCA_008044935.1. Taxonomy (NCBI): domain Eukaryota; kingdom Viridiplantae; phylum Streptophyta; class Magnoliopsida; order Malvales; family Malvaceae; genus Gossypium; species Gossypium turneri. The sequence continues at coordinate 5,751,672 of CP032572.1, read as the reverse complement.
TACCCCTGGATTATATTCTATCACTCTATCCACTAACAAGAATGGGAATCTACAAGCCAAATAAAAAAGAACCCAATAAACATATATCAATAACAAGCAAAAGAAAAGCTTAAAACATAATAAAATTAGTTCACCTGTGTGGTAATATCTCTCTTATTTGATTGATGTCCATCACAGTTGGATAAGCTGGGAACCCTGAAAAATCAAGGGGCAAAAAAAACCCAGTATTTAGAACATAAAGATTTCAAAAACTGAAAATTGGGAGTAAAAAAGGGGGAAAAAAAAAAAAAAAGAAAAGAGATTACTTGTTTCGATTGGGGTGTCCTTATCTGTGGCGTTGGTTGCATCTGAAGAGCAAAGAAGGGGCGAGTTGGAGCGGCGGGTGAGTTTCAGAGAGAGCGAACGAGATCCGGGGAAAGAAAGAGAAGGTGAAGGAAGAAAGTGGGAGGTCCTTCCGGGTTGACTCAATGAGCCTTGGATGAAAGAAACGAGCGAGTTGGAGGCGACTGCCATTGGGTTGAGCGATGAATAGAAAGCTGGTAGTAGTGGCGGAGACTTCGAGTTTGAAAGTAAGTGAAACTGTAAAAGGCTTTGGTTAGACCATGTTGTTTATGCTTGCTTATAGTACTTTATTCAATGGTCGGGGACCAAATAAAATAATAAATAAAATTCATTATAATCATCGCCATTGTAATCATCGTCATCGTTCAAACAAAATTATTTTTTATTTCATAACATTTTTGTTGACAAATAATCGAGCAAGATGCTACCATCAAATTACATAGACAGGACCTATGAATACTCAAATTTGTATTTTCTTTTATATATTAGGAGGTGCTTTTTTTTTTACTTAAAAATATTAAAAAATAAAATCTTTTTCTACACAAAATTTAGTAGTAAAAATTTATTACTTAATTTTTTACTTTATCAAACATACACTTAACTTTCTTTTTTAACTGATTAAATAATATTCTAAATTGATTGGTAAGTCCGCATGTGAACCACCCGATTTAAACATATCATTTACTAGACTTTACAAAATATAAGATGATTTAAGCTGCGACACAAAATAAAAAATAAAATGAAAATAACATGAATACATGGAACTCATGTGTAAAAATTTATATAAATTTGTCAATAATCTTTTGGTCCAATGGTAAGAGTATTTGTACTGTGACACGAGAGTTTAGATTCAATCCCTAACAACCTCATCCCTACTCTCAATTATAATATATATATATATATATATATATATATATATAATATATATATATATATATTTAAAATACCCACATAGATATTTAAAAAAAAATTGAAGTACTATGACAAATTGTAACAAACATGTAATAAATTGAAGGCATAATGACTTATTTGGCTCTCCAACTTTATCAAAAAATTATTTTAGCCCTCCATTTAATTTTTTTCACATCTTTTAACTCTTGAACTTGTATTGTTTGTCAAATCACCTTAAAATGAATGAAAAAGTTAAAATTTGTTAACTTTGTTGACATGGCATTCACATTGTAATCCACATGTATACCACATTAGCAATTAATTAATTTTTTAAAAATTAGAAAATATTTTTATAATTTTAATAATTTTAAATTTTTCATAGTTTTTTAATTTTTAAAATTTTTAAAATTAATTAATTGTTGACATGACATCCATATGGAAATTCACATTTATGCCACATCAGCAAAGTTAACAAACGTTAATTTTTCCATCCATTCTGAGGTGATTTGACAAACAACGCAAGTTAAAGAGTTGAGATAAAAAATTAATCAAAAAGCTAAAATGATTTTATTTTATAAAAATTGGAGGGTCAAATAAATCATTATGTCTAAATTCAAATGTAATGCCCCAAAACCCGGCCTAGGAGTTTAGACCGAATTTCAGAGGTCACATTGATCACCAAAGTGATTTGAAACAATTTTACAAAACAAGTTGTTAAAATCCTATTCGAACACAGTTATTAAAATCGAACTAAACCATTTAGCCCTTTTAGGATTTAAAACTGAGAATTCAAGTCACGTTGAATGCGCTCGGAAATAAAGTTCTAAAGTTTCTAGAAATCAAAACAAAACTACTTACAAAAATCCAAAATTAGATTGTACCACAGTCTTTATAGTTGTTTATAGTCCCAAACAGTTCACAAATTTAAAAATCTGAAAAGTCCTTTTTATTAGTCTGGCTTAAAACATGTCACTCTGAGACCCCCAGCATGCCAAGTCCAGGCCGAAACAAAGTCCCGACTACCATTACAAGGACCTAGTCAAGGGTCGGAACACACAGAATCATAATCAGATAAAAAACAGACACAGTACAAAATTTGGCGACATAAGGCCACACAGCCGGGGCAAGTCCTCAGGCCGTGTGGGAGTCAACACACCCATGTGAAGGCCGCACATGCCCGTGTGGAGGGGACACACGCCCGTGTGAGTAGCCTGTGTAACTCAATGTCCAAAAGTGCTAAAAATAAAAAACAGAGGAGACACGACCGTGTAGAGATCTCAGACACCTGTGTGGTACCAAAAATCATCAAAAACCCTAAATTCCCAATTGCATACGACCGTGTGAGCCACCCATGTGAGGCGCACACCTGTGTTGCCGCCCATGTGGTCATGAAACCATACCGAAATAGGCTGCAAAACATGTCTTTGATGTCGAAATGATCCCCAACCCTCGATTACACAGAAACACACCAAAAGCACTCAGAATTTCAAGCAATTCCACAACAATCAACACTTCAACTGGTCAAATTGAAAAACCACACCAAATATGTCGAATTTCATGGAAACAAATTAGAAATTCGATAACGAAAAGGGAGAATTTTTGAACACACACCTTAGACGCAATAGCAAACACCAGAATTGTAATGGCCCAAATTCAAGGTTATCGGAATAGTGGTTTCGTAACCACAAATCCGATTTAAAGAGAAATTTATTTTAATATTTTTGCATGAATATTGATATAATAGGAAAATCGTATGAAAATATCGATAGAAAAATTTTACCGATTTAGTGGTTAGTTAGAAAAAGAAATTATTGAAGAAATTGGGTAAAAATAAGGTATCGAGACCTCGATCTCGTAAAACCGAGTCAAAAATATTTTTATAAATATTTATGAAGTGTTAGTAATATGGTATTAAAATTCCGTTAGAAAATTTTAATGTTTGGGTAGTCAATTAAGTGAAAAGGACTAAATTGAAAAAGGTGTAAAAGTTACTAGAATGATTAAATAGCTAAATTGTTAAATGAGGAGGGACATAAATTGCAAATAATCCCAAAAGGAGATATTTTGGGCGGCATAAGCTGAGAAAAATCAGTAGAATTGGAGAATTAAGGGTAAAATTGGAATATTGCAAAATTTACTTTAAAAGTTAGGACTAAAATGGAATATCTAGAATTCTCTTCATATTTTCTGCATTCTCATCAGCCAAAAACATCCTAAGGGTTTCTTCAAGCTGGTTTTTCATAATTTTTGCACCAAGTGAGTTAATCCTTGCCTTTTTCTTGAAATTTTTGTGTTTCTAAGACTTTTACAACTAGGTCCTATTACTAAATTCATTAGTTTTTGATTTTATGGATGAATTTGAAAGTCTCTATGAATATGTGCTGGAAGTTTATGATGAAATAGCATGAAATTGAAGCTTTAACTTGTTTGTGAGATGGTTTTATTAGGTAATTTCAATAGAAATTGTTTTGTAGGACCTAATTGTGAAAAAGTTTGGAATCAAAGTCTAGTGTTAAAATTCTGATTTACAAAGGTTATAAAGTAGTTTAAAGTGATGGGATAAAGTGTTAATTGAGAAAAATCAGCTCAATTGAGAGGTTAATTGAGCAGGGATGAAATTATCATTTATTGAAAGCTTAAAGGAAAAATGGTAAATAACATCATATACTAAAACTGTTTTAGACAGCAGCAGTAGGTTAACTTTGAAAATTCACCAAAAATTGTAGAAATCGAATTAGAGAATGAAAAAAATGGAATTAAAGCTTATTAAGTCTAGTTTTTCATAGAAGAAACGGTGTAAGTAATGGCATTGTAAATCTTGAGATATCATAGGTTTTGTGAGACAAGGTCAGAATGAATTCGGGTTCCCCTGTTCTGACTTTGGAAAATTATTAAAAATTGTAAAAAAGTTATCATGAGTTATAATTTATATGATTAGAATTCTTAATTAGTCTATTTTCAGAAGAAATAAACAAAAACATCATCCAAATTTTGTATAATGAGATAATTAATTTTTAGTGAAGAGGAGTCGGAACTGTCAAACATGAAACAGGGGAAACTTTAAAGAATAAACTGTACTTATTGGCTAAACCAAAAGTTCTGAAAATTTTATGGTAAGAATATATGTGAGTCTAGTTTCGGGAAAAATTAGCAGATCTTAATTTGGAGTTCCGTAGCTCAAGATATAAATAATTTGGTGACTATGACTCAATGAGACAGCTTTGAATGAACTATAAATAATAATGGAATTGTAGAGAATGTTACATGTGAATATGAAATGTATTAGATTAATGATTAAATTTATTTATTTAGATCCAGAAAATTCAAATACGAAGCAAGATTGAGGAAAAGAAAAAGTTCGAGATTAGTAGATTTTTATTTACGAACAAGTATCGAGGTAAGTTCGTGTAACTTGAATTATATTCTTAAATGCTTGAAATGTTTGTTATTGATGTGAATATGATTTGGATATTTATTGTATGATAATTGATGAAGTATTGATATTCTTGACGAAAAGAGAAAATAAATCCCGGTTGAATGGAAGGAAAATTTGATGGATCTCTGAAAAGGAATTGACGGTAAAAAGGATCTAGCCCGGACGGGTGATCCGATCCTGATATAGCCCTCCCGAAGAATATGTGGAAAATGGATTTAGCCTGGACGGGTAATCCGAATTAAGGTCTGAATTTAGCCTGGACTGGTAATTCAGATCCAAGCTCATTAGAGTAATTGTCGTTGCAGGGGATTTAGTGGACTGGTAATCCCGACAATACTCTATGAGTTTATATTACAAGGGATTTAGCCCAGACTGGTAATCCCGCTATAAGGATGAGGTTCGTGGGAGTGTACGCTCTGAAAATGGAAATGTGCGCACATGAATATGAATTGACGGACCCGGATTTGTACATTTAGGTGTACCTCAGAAATTCCATCGAAATTCTGAGAAATTCAACGGGATAAATAAGGAAAAATAACAAGGGAATGGAAAATATGGAATTGATGAGCTCATCAATCATTTGTCTTTGAAATGAATTTATAATATGTTTACTTAACTAATGCAAAAGTTGAGTTTGTATGTAACAACCCGATTCTAGGCCTAGTCGAAACAGTGGTTTCGAGACCACAAATCCAACGAGAGAAAATATTATTATTATATTTTTATGGTCTACAATTTCACGGAAAATTTTTGTAAAAATTTCGTTCGAAAATTTCGACGTTTGGGCACTCAATTTAGTCAAAAGGACTAAATTGTAAAAAGTGCAAAAGTTGAGTTCTACATTTTAGAGGTGTCTAATTGTTATGAAATTTTAAATTGGAGGTCTTTATGTGGTAATTAGACCATTAGTTAGTTGATGGACAAAAATGGGCATAGAATTAGTGAAAATAGATTTTTTTCAGCAAGGGCATTTTAGTCATTTGTTAATTAAATAGAATTAAATGGGAAAAAGATGGCAAAATATGCTCATCTTCTTCATGGTGAACGAAATCAGCAAGGGGGGAAGCCATATTTAGGGTTTTTAAGCTTCCAAGCTCCATAGTAAGTGATTCCAAGCCCCGTTTTTAATGTTCTTTACGTCTTTGGAGTCCCGGTAACTTGGTTTAGCTTATTTTACCATTAATTTGTGTTAGGGTTTATATTTGGAAAAATACCCATAGGTGAAATGTGTTTATTTTGCTGTTTAATGATAGAATATGAAGCTAGAAATTATGTTAAACAATTTTTGCTAAGCGGTTTTAAGTAAAAACGGGTAAATTGATATAATCGGTAAAAATATTTATTGTTCATAAGTGTATGTTAGAGTGAGAATTTGATGTTGCCATAGAAGGGAAAAGTGTTCAGCATATTGTAAAACATAAGAATAAGGTGTGAAATTTAATTTTCGAGCTTAGGGATGAAAATGGAAATATGCAAATGTTTAGGGATAAAATCGTAATTTTTGCAAAAGTTGAGTCGAGGATTGTTTTATTAAATGTGAATGTTAAATAAGCTAAATTTGCTATTATAGATCAAGAAAGACGTGAAGACCACCTTAAACGGGGAAAAGAAAAGGTCGAGGAGTAAATCGCAAAATCACAATATTTTGTTCTGAGGTAAGTATGCATGTGATTTAATGTATTATTTTAATGTTATTTTATATATATTGCTGGGATTTGATTGAAAATGGAACGAATACTCGATATAGACTCTAAAATGTGGTTAAATTGGAAGGTAGTAAAGCGTTGAAAATTAAAGTTTCCAGTTGAACACTCGGAATAAGCTGGGATACATTGAACATAAAAGGGGGTTGCTAAGTGCTGATTCCCCCAAGGGGTTGCTAAGTGCTGATTCCCCAAATCATCGGTGGTTGCTAAGTGCTGATTCCACCGTGTCTTCGGATGTGAAAGGGGTTGCCAAGTGCTAATTCCCCAAATCATCGGTGGTTGCTAAGTGCTGATTCCACCGTAACGGATTGTATAAGGGGTTGCTAAGTGCTGATTCCCCGAATCATTGGTGGTTGCTAAGTGCTGGTTCCACCATATTTTTGAATGTGCAAAAGGGGGTTGCTAAGTGCTGATTCCCCCAAGGGGTTGCTAAGTGCTGATTCCCCGACTCACTGGTGGTTGCTAAGTGCTGAATCCACCAAATAACGGTTAATATTCTGAGTGTTCAATAGGAAAATTTGGAAGGGTGATTGAACATGTAAATTAAATATGGGGAATATTGGGTTTGATATTTAATCAACCCATGTGTAAGGTGAATGGAAGTATCAAAACTACAAAAGAGCAAGTTGGTTACAAACAGCTTAAAACAACAGCAGTTGGGTAACTTGGAAAATTCACCATAAATGTTGGAATTTGAATTAGAGGTTGGGTAACATATGAAATTGAAGCTGAATGAGTCTATTTTCATATGAAAGAAGCATAGCAAGCAAAAGAGTTATATATTTTGAGATATTTAAATTTTAGTGAGACAGGGCTGAATTGATATCGAGATCCCCTGTTCCAACTTTGGAAAATAAACAAAAATTGTACAAAAATAATTGTGGGTTGAAATTTATATGATTAAATTCCTCATTAACTCTATTTTCTATAGAAATAAACAAGAACCTTATATGAATTTTTTACAGAGAGTTAAATAGATTTTAGTAAAGGGTGGTCAGAGCTGTCGAGTAGTGAAACAGGGGAAGGTTTGAAGAATAAACTGTACTAATTGGAAAAACCAAAAATTCTGAAAATTTTATGGTAGAAAGGTATATGAGTCTAGTTTTGGAGAAAATTTACGGAACTCAATTTAGAGCTCTTTAGCTCCAGATAAAAATAAATTAGCAACTGTGATGCAGAAAAACAGCTTGCTGGAAATTGAGCAAACAATGAAATTTATGAATGATTAAAATTATATCACTTTGTAATATTATGAGAAATTTATTAATTTGTCATGTGGTTACTTACTAAGCTATATGCTTACTCTTCTTTATTTTTTTTCTCTTGATTATAGTGATAACAATCTGCTGGAAGTTGGACGAAGTCAGAATATCATCCACACTATCGTCATCTCTCGGGGTATTTTGTAATCAATACTTTTGAAACATGGCATGTATAGATGACTTAATGTAATATGATATAAATATGTTTGTAAAATATTATTCGGTTAAAAATGTTGGTGTTTATTATTGAATAAATTGTGTATGCACATATAATACTGTAATTGGTTGAAATATTAAGATCGTTTAAAATTGTTCTTTGAAAATTTGCAGGAGTTTTTATGTAAAAATAAGCAGAAATGCTGCCGAAATTTTATAAAAAAAATAGTAATACCTCGTGCTCTATTCCATCAAGGAATACAGGTAAGGGGTGTTACATTGTATGTGATAGGTATATGTATGTGTGAATTGGATGTGTGCTTGTGTTATTAAATGATAGGTGTAAAATATGGTTAGTATAATTCCTGTTGCATGAACTTACTAAGCACAATGTGCTTACCCCGTTCTCTTTTTCCCTATTTCGTAGTGCTCGGGAGCTCGAAAGTTGGAGTTTAGTCGGAGCGTTATCACACTATCAACCCATATCTTTTGGTATGGAATTGAAAATATGGAAAATATGTAATTGATGAGCTCATCAATCATTTGTCTTTGAAATGAATTTATAAGATGTTTACTTAACTAATGCAAAAGTTGAGTTTGTATGTGATAGGTATATGTATGTGTGAATTGGATGTGTGCTTGTGTTATTATATGATAGGTGTAAAATATGGTAAATATAATTCCTGTTGCATGAACTTACTAAGCACAATGTGCTTACCCCATTCTCTTTTTCCCTATTTTGTAGTGCTCGGGAGCTCGAAAGTTAGAGTTTAGTCGGAGCGTTATCACACTATCAACCCATATCTTTTGGTATTTGAAAATGACTTATTTTGAAAGAATGACATGTATAGACTAAATACCAATATTACATAGAAATGGATGTTTGTAACTTAGCTATTGGCATGGCTAGAGTAAGTATAACTTTGAGATTTTGCGAAAAAATTCTTATGGCTTCGATTTAATATCAGTTTGGTCCCGATGTATGTTTTGGGCTTCGGAGGCCCATCCAAGGGACGTCCTAACATGATTCGATAAATGAATGGTATTTAAACTCGTAATAACAAAAATTTTAAAAAAAAAATCAATTCAGTAAAATCTGGTAATGCCTCATATCCTATTTCGGAACGGATACGGGTAGGGGTGTTACATTTGTTGGTATCAGAGCTGCGGTTTAGCCGGTTCTCGGACCGACGTAGTAAATATAGGATTAGCTATACATGCCATTTAAATTATTATTGATAGTGTGATATCTCCTGACTATTTGAAATGTGATTTTTTTTTTTTAGTAAATGTCTGCCGATCGAGCTCAACCCGAGGAAGCCGGGAGTCATGCTCCGACTTTAGAACAAAGAGAAGTTGAAGCTACTAGTAGTAGAAGGTCCGAGACAAGGGACCAAAATGAAGAAGCTAAAATGGCCTTTTATCAAATGATGAATGAATGGTTTACTCAGTATATAAGAACTAACCCTGCAGTGCAGCAAAATCAAGCTCCCTCTCCTCCTCCTCCACTGGTTCCCAAGATTCCACAAGGTACAGGTACTGAATCTATCAGAAAAGGGAAAGCTCCGGTTGATAAAATCAAAAAATATGGGGCAGAAGAATTCAGAACTGCAGTTGATGACGATCCTAAACGGGCTGAGTTTTGGTTAGAGAACACTATTCGGGTTTTGGAGGAATTATCTTGCACCCCAGAAGAGTGTCTGAAATGTGCAGTATCATTGCTAAAAGATACAGCTTATCACTGGTGGAACACTAAAGCTTCCGTGGTTCCAAAAGAAGAAGTTACCTGGGAGTTCTTTCAGAACGAATTTAAAAAGAAATATATCAGTTAGAGGTTCCTTGATCAGAAAAGAAAAGAATTTCTTGAGCTGAAATAGGGCAACAGATCGGTATCTGAGTATGAAAGAGAATTTGTCTGATTGAGTAAATATGCTTGGGAATGGGTAAAATCAGAAGCTGAGATGTGCAAACGATTCAAAGAAGGGTTGAATGAAGAAATTAAGCTATTGATCGAAATTCTTGAAATCCACGAGTTTGCTACCCTTGTAGAGCGAGCTTATAAAGCAGAAGAATTGAGCAAAGAAAAGAAACATGCTGAGAGGGAAGCTCGAATTGTTAGTAAAAGATTGATGGAAAAATCTCAATTTTCTGCCTCAAAGAAATTGGAGAAATACCAGGATCGTTCTACCTCAGCCACTGGGTATTCAGGTAGAGAACGAGGTTTTCAACGCACTAATTCAAGACCTTCTACTCCATCAGTGAACAGTGTTGGCAGTGTTGGTACCCCTAAGCCTAGGTGCCAGTACTGTAATAAAGTTCATTTTGGAGAATGCCGACTGAAGAGTAGAGCTTGTTATAGATGTGGTTCTTTCGATCATTTCCTCAAGGATTGTCCAAAAAGGGGTGAAAAAGAAACTGAACAGACATCGAAGCCGAGTAATCCAGTTTCAAGGGGTAGACCACTTCGACCATCTGGTAATGTCAAGATGGTCAAGGTGGTCTACCCCTTGACACTGGATTACTCGACTTCGATGTCTGTTCAGTTTCTTTTTCACCCATTTCTGGACAATCCCTGAGGAAATGATAGAAAGAACCACATCTATAACAAGCTCCACTCTTCAGTTGACATTCTCCAAAATGAACTTTATTACAGTACTGGCATCTCGGCTTAGGGGTACCAACACTGCCAACATTGGTCACTGATGAAGTAGAAGGTCTTGAATTAGTGCGTTGAAAACCTCGCTCTTTACCTGAATACCCAGTGGCTGAGGTAGAACGATCCTGGTATTTCTTCAATTTCTTTGAGGCAGAAAACTGAGATTTTTCCATCAATCTTTTACTAACAATTCGAGCTTCCCTCTCAGCCTGTTTCTTTTCTTTGCTCAATTCTTCTGCTTCATAAGCTCGCTCTACAAAGGTAGCAAACTCGCGAATTTCAAGAATTCAGATCAATAGCTTAATTTCTTCATTCAACCCTTCTTTGAATCGTTTGCACATCTCGACTTTTGATTTTACCCATTCCCGAGCATATTTACTCAATCGGACAAATTCTCTTTCATACTCAGATACCGATCTGTTGCCCTGTTTCAGCTCAAAAAATTCTTTTCTTTTCTGATCAAGGAACCTCTGACTGATATAATTCTTTTTAAATTCGTTCTCAAAGAACTCCAAGTAACTTCTTCTTTTGGAACCACCGAAGCTTTAGTGTTCCACCAGTGATAAGCTGTATCTTTTAGCAATGATACTGCACATTTCAGACACTCTTCTGGGGTGCAAGATAATTCCTCCAAAACCCGAATAGTGTTCTCTAACCAAAACTCAGCCCGTTCGGGATCATCATCAACTGTAATTCTGAATTCTTCTGCCCCATATTTTCTGATTTTATCAACCGGAGCTTTCCTTTTCTGTTAGATTCAGTACCTGTACCTTGTGGAATCTCGGGAACCGGTGGAGAAGGAGGAGGGGGAGCTTGATTTTGCTGCACTATAGGGTTAGTTCTTATATACTGAGTAAACCATTCATTCATCATTTGATAAAAAGGTCATTTTAGCTTCTTCATTTTGGTCCTTTGTCTCGGACCTTCTACTACTAGTAGTTTCAAATTCTCTTTGTTTTGAAGCCGGAGCATGACTCCCAGCTTCCTCGGGTTGAGCTCGATCGGCAGACATTTACTAAAAGAAAAATCACATTTCAAATAGTCAGGAGATATCACACTATCAATAATAATTTAAATGGCATGTATAGCTAATCCTGTATTTGCTACGTCAGTCTGAAAATCGGCTAAACCGTAGCTCTGATACCAACAAATGTAACACCCCCTACCCGTATCCGTTGCCGAAATAGGATATGAGGCATTACCAGATTTTACTGAATTAATTTTTTTAAATTTTTGTTATTACGAGTTTAAATACTATTCATTTATCGAATCATGTCAGGACGTCCCTTGGATGGGCCTCCGAAGCCCAAAACATACATCGGGACCAAACTGATATTAAATCGAAGCCATTAGAATTTTTTTCGCAAAATCTCAAAGTTATACTTACTCTAGCCATGCCAATAGCTAAGTTACAAACATCCATTTCTATGTAATATTGGTATTTAGTCTATACATGCCATTCTTTCAAAATAAGTCATTTTCAAATACCAAAAGATATGGGTTGATAGTGTGATAACGCTCCGACTAAACTCCAACTTTCGAGCTCCCGAGCACTACAAAATAGGGAAAAAGAGAACGTGGTAAGCACATTTTGCTTAGTAAGTTCATGCAACAGGAATTATACTTACCATATTTTACACCTATCATTTAATAACACAAGCACACATACATATACTTATCACATACAAACTCAACTTTTGCATTAGTTAAGTAAACATATTATAAATTCATTTCAAAGACAAATGATTGATGAGCTCATCAATTCCATATTTTCCATTCCCTTGTTATTTTTCCTTATTTATCCCGTTGAATTTCTTGGAATTTCGATGGAATTTCTGAGGTACACCTAAGTGTACAAATCCGGGTCCGTCAATTCATATTCATGTGCGCACATTTCCATTTTCAGAGAGCACACTCCCCCGAACCTCATCCTTACAGCGGGATTACCAGTCCGGGCTAAATCGCCTGTAATATAAACTCATAGAGTATTGTCGGGATTACCAGTCCAGGCTAAATCCCCTGCAACGACAATTACTCTAATGAGCTTGGATCTGAATTACCAGTCCAGGCTAAATGCAGACCCTAATTCGGATTACCTGTCCGGGCTAAATCCATTTTCCACATATTCTTCGGGAGGGCTATATCAGGATCGGATCACCCGTCTAGGCTAGAACCTTTTTACCGTCAATTCCTTTTCAGAGATCCATCGAATTTTCCTTCCATTCAACAGAGATTTATTTTCTCTTTTCGTCAAGAATATCAATACTTCATCAATTATCATACAATAAATATCCAAATCATATTCACATCAATAACAAACATTTCAAGCATTTAAGAATATAATTCAAGTTACACGAACTTACCTCGATACTTGTTCGTAAATAAAAATCTACTAATCCCGAACTTTTTCTTTTCCTCGATCTTGATTCGTATTTGAATTTTCTGGATCTAAATAAATAAATTTAATCATTAATCTAATACATTTCATATTTACATGTAACATTCTCTATAATTCCATTACTATTTATAGTTCATTCAAAGCTGTCTCATTGAGTCATAGTCACCAAATTATTTATATCTTGAGCTACGGAACTCCAAATTAAAATCCGCTATTTTTCCCGAAACTAGACTCACATATATTCTTACCATAAAATTTTCAGAATTTTTGGTTTAGCCAATAAGTATAGTTTATTCGTTGAAGTTTCCCCTGTTTCACTATTCGACAGTTCCGACTCCTCTTCACTCAAAATTAATTATCTCATTATACAAAATTTGGATGATGTTTTTGTTTATTTCTTCTGAAAATAGACTAATTAAGGATTCTAAGCATATAAATTATAACTCATGATAATGTTTTTACAAATTTTAATGATTTTCCAAAGTCAGAACAGGGGAACCCGAATTCATTCTGACCTTGTCTCACAAAACCTATTATATCTCAATATTTACAATTCCATTACTTACACCGTTTTTTCTATAAGAAACTAGACTTAGTAAGATTTAATTCCATATTTTTTCATCCTCTAATTCGATTTCTACAATTTTTGGTGAATTTTCAAAGTTAACCTACTGCTGCTGTCTAAAACAGTTTTAGTGTATGATGTTATTTACCATTTTTCCTTTAAGCTTTCAATAAATGATAATTTCATCCCTGCTCAATTAACCTCTCAATTGAGCTGATTTTTCTCAATTAACACTTTATCCCATCACTTTAAACTACTTTAGAACCTTTGTAAATCAGAATTTTAACACTAGACTTTGATTCCAAACTTTTTCACAATTAGGTCCTACAAAACAATTTCTATTGAAATTACCTAATAAAACCATCTCACAAACAATTTAAAGCTTCAATTTCATGCTATTTCATCATAAAATTCCAGCACATATTCACAGAAACTTTCAGATTCATCCATAAAATCAAAAACTAATGAATTTAGTAATAGGACCTAGTTGTAAAAGTCTTAGAAACACAAAAAATTTCAAGAAAGAGGTAAGGATTAACTCACTTGATGCAAAAATTATGAAAAACCAGCTTGAAGAAACCCTTAGGACGTTTTTGGCTGATGAGAATGCAGAAAATATGAAGAGAATTCTAGATATTCCACATTAGTCCTAACTTTTAAAGTAAATTTTGTAATATTCCAATTTTACCCTTAATTCTCCAATTCTCCTGATTTTTCTCAGCTTATGCCGCCCAAAATATCTCCTTTTGGGCTTATTTGCAATTTATGTCCCTCATCATTTAACAATTGAGCTATTTAATCATTCTAGTAACTTTTACACCTTTTTCAATTTAGTCCTTTTCACTTAATGACTACCCAAACATTAAAATTTTCTAACGAAATTTTAATACTATATTACTAACACTTCATAAATATTTATAAAAATATTTTTGACTCGGTTTTACGAGATCGAGGTCTCAATACCTTATTTTTACCCAATTTCTTCAATAATTTCTTTTTCTAACTAACCACTAAATCGGTAAAATTTTTCTATCAATATTTTCATACGATTTTCCTATCATATCAATATTCATGCAAAAATATTAAAATAAATTTCTCTTTAAATCAGATTTGTGGTTACGAAACCACTATTCTAATAACCTTGAATTTGGGTCATTACAAGAATCGTTCGATTCACTCCTCCAAACCGATTCAAAAACCTCAATTAACAAACAAATTAACGAAAACTTCAATTCAATAACAAAATAGAAAACGGATGAGACATTATCAAAACCCCCAAAAGCAAAACCTACCTTCTTCTCTTCTGATTTACCAAACACCCGAGAACAAAACTCCCTTGACAACCGACAATAATGATAAAATGGAAGAAGCAAAGAATCAAAAGAAACTGGATATTTTCTTTTTAGGAAGAAAGAAAATTGAAGTCACAGAGAACAAAATGGAGAAGAGGGGAAGAATGTGCAACTTTTTTTTTTTTTCTTTTTTGGGTTTTTTTTCTATTCTCAAAATAAAAATAAATTAAAATAGCTAAAGCTAATAAATATTTTAGTAACTAAAATAAAATTATTTCCATAAATGCACACAAAGATTTGAACCCAAATCCCAAAGGCAAATTAACACACAACAAACCACCAGACCAGCAGGTCCATTCTAACATAAAACACAACAAACCCAATTGTCCGATCTAGCCACTGATCTTGCCTGCAAATCTCAAAACTTCTATCCTAATTTCTAGGGTGTTACATCAAGCATAACATTTAAGAATTAAGACCAACACATAATTTTTTTAAAATTAAATAATAAATTATACAAATCATAAAATTAATACACAACATTAAAAATTAGTATATATTACCAATGAAATAGCAATTCAAAAAATCATTCAGGCATGCTTTTATGCCATTCTTTTTTTAAAAAACAAATTATGTAACTTTTAGGCCTTCTTTGATGAAGTGTTGACTGAAGATTAATATTTTCAACAATTTAATTTTTAAACACATTTGATAACCCACAAAGAAAATTATTTGATAGAATATTTTTCATTAAAAAGTGTGGAAAATGATAAGTAGATGGGGACTTTTTTTTCACTTAATAAAGAATAAATTCAGTTACTTTTTTTTATTTTATTCTAATTCATTTAAGATTATATTATCTATTATCAAAAAATCTAATTTATATTTAATATTTTATTTTAAATAATACACCAAACAAATTTTATAACTTAAATTCAACATTTAAATTTTCAACACTTACATTTTTAATATTTAATTTATCAAAAATAGCCTTTAAGTAAATTCTTCAACCATGTTGAGTTGTAAAGAAAAATGTTTATAAATTGGTAATTAAATAGTATTACAATGTGGCCTCACTATATTTCCAGAAATTAAATTAATGTTTTTGAACATCAATATATACATAAAACAAATAATTATATTGGTGTTTATATTGTTTTTTTTATGTGTATTTAAAATTGGTATATAATTTTTACATGCAAATAATTTGTTTATAGATGTGTTATAATTTAGCATACAAGAAAATTAATTATTAATGTATAAAAATTTTATAATTTTAATAAAAATTAAATTTTAAAAAATACCAACACTAATATAAATATTTCCTATTTCATTACATTTTGCCTTTTCCTCCTTTATTATTTGCTAATGATGGAATTACCTTGAACAACATTTGCGAAATGAAATTTCCAATTGAAGCATATGAAAGTTTGGGACAACTTCAATATTATGGTATAGATATAGATAGTAGGTATAGATAGACAATTAAATTCAATATAATGTCTATTTATTATATTGATAGTTCATAAACAGAAATAAAAAAAAAATATTTTACTATATTATAAATTAGTCAAGTGTTTAATCATCTCATATTAAGCTGTATAAAGTTGTTGTCAATCATCCACTTAAGGCTCCAATGGTTTTCCTCACATTTATAAGACCAATAGGCCCAACCAAAAGTTGCAGCACCATATACATCTAGCTCAGCCTTTGTATATCTCTTATAATCTTCCATTGATCCATTTTTTGCACCAAATTCTCCAGTCCACTCCCCTGCAAAGAACCAGTTTTTCACCACCATTCAAATTCATTCCTATTATATTTGTATACTTAAAACTAAACCCTTTTAAAACTTAATTTACCAATTAAAATCGGGGGACCGTTAGCCGAGATCCAGCTGTCAAGGTCGGAAGATCGTTGATTATAGATATAATCGATGTTCTGTTGCACAGTCATGGTGATGAACATATCTGTAAAGAGGTTGTACCAATGCACATCGATGGCTACTCGATTCAAGCTACGGGCAAACGAGAAGAGCTCTTTTGGATCAGCAGGTCCTAAACGAGCTGATAGGATCACATATGCATTTGTGTGCTTCCTTATGGCATCGTATCCAGCTTTGTAGTACTTCGTAAGTGCATCTAATGTTACATCCGGTGCCCAAGGCTCGTTCATCAATTCAATTGCACCCAAACTTGGACTTCCACCATATCTGTCCAACAATTATATAAGTACGTAATAGAACGTGGCATGACATGGAAGTGGTTAGTGTCATCTTTAACCTTGTTGCAAGGAACTCTATTACAGCTACGGTCTCGTCGATGTTCGAATCGCCCCATTCTAGAAAACCATCTCTTGCTCCACTGTGTTCAAATCTGTTCTGTGAGGCTTTAGCTGCATGCAAATCTACAATTACCTTCATCCCATATTTCCTGCATTAATTTTCAGACATCGAAAACATTAGATTGTTTAGAACAAGAGTCTTGTTTTGTCTCAATCCTAGAAGGTTTCATTTACTTACTCGGCCCATGTGAAAGCATTGTCGAGGGCTTTTAAAGAGCCTCCTACAAAAGGCTTAGGGGGATTTGGATCCTGTGCTATCCACCACCCTACAGGTATCCTCACGGCACTCAGTCCATTTGCAGAGATGAATTTGAAATCTTGCTCAGTGATGTAAGAATCCCAGTGAGCCTAACAAACCATGGTTTTCATAAAGAATCACTTCGAATACCATGGCTATAACTTGTTGTTTAAGGAGTTAAAAGAGCCATACCTGCATGACTTGAGGGGCTTTAACAGGGCCATAACCATTTGTGATTTGATATTCACCCTGTAAGGTGTTTACGATTGCAATGTTAAACACAGATGGATCGCTATCGTCCCAACTAGACCCTGTATAATCTGCAGTTACTAGTGTCTCCGACTGTACCTAATTACAATATGAAAAAAGCAAAATAGTCAATGACTTCAACTGACATTTACTCTTTATTATGTATGTTACCAAATACATATATCCATGGTTTACTAATCAAAGCTATTTACGTATTGGAGTCCGTGCAAGAGAGTACCTGTAGGAAGAAACCATTGGATGCTTTAAGGCGAACTCGATTGGGAGCATCATCTTTCCTTACAATCTGAAATGTTTCTGAATGGGTAGGTGTATTTGAAACAGCTTTTACACCTTGATTTCCTAATCCCACGAACTGCTTGTTCAACACTCTCAAGTGGAAGTACGATTCATTCACCCTCCACAACTGCATCAAACAAAAGGTGCATTTTTTGAATTGTTCTAAATTAGAATGAATCTAAGAATTGTAGTTATTTAATAACTATATAAATGTAAGGTATATACAACATAAAGCTGATGAGAGAACAGACACGGAAGGTTTCCCAGTCAGAAGGTGAGATACGGTTGGCTACTAGGACGGTTCCACCTCCATTTTCAGCGCACAAATACTTGTTTAGCTTTGTTGAGAGAAATTGAACATGAGCTCCATCCTATACCAATTAAACATAATAAAAACATGGGAATTCACTGAATTGACTATAGAGTAAAGAAAAGGAAAAGGTATGCATATAGTAAAATATACCAAAAGATCTTTGTTAATGATTCCATCAAAACGAGAAGGTTTCATCCATCCTTCAGTGACAAGCCAGTTGCCTAGGTTTACAGCCCTCAATGGCAGCTTAAGGTCTGTATTTTGTGCATGGGAAGAGGGAAAACATGAAATAAGGTTGAAAAACAAGAGAAAAGCTAAGTAAACCATGTTCAGCCTTCCTTTGCTTTGAAAGTTTATGACATTTTGGGGCACACTTCCAGATTATAAGCAAATACATAATGTCAAATTATAAGTAAGCCATCTGCTTTTTTTCTGCCTTCGTCATTTTACCATATATAAAAGCACTTTCTAAATAACTTATAGCATTGCACATGAGTCTAAATAACTTATAGCATCACACATGGGTCTAAATAACTTATAGCATTGCACATGGGGGGCTCTGAGGTTTTAGTCTTGATTTCTGAAGATGCTCAAGCAATTATGCAATGGCAATGTGATAAGTTCCCTCACGGGGTTAGGGCTGGGCAAGAAAAAAAAAATATCAATTTAAAATAAGAAGTTTAAACCATTTATGAAATATAAGTTAAAATTGTGGTTATCCGAACTTAATTTAATTTAATTTAAAATTAGTTTTAATTTTTGTAATGTAAAAATAAATATTTTATATTTAAAATAGTAAAAATAACTTAAAAATTACATATACAAAATATTTTTCAAAAACAAAATTAAAGAAAAGTTTATGTTTATTTTGTCAAAACAAGCTGAAAAATTTAAAATAAAAAATTAATATGAATAAATTTAGAACTGAACCAAACAAATAATAATTGATGTAAAAACATTATGTTTATGGTTTAAGATTGATTGTTATTGTGATGTCTTATTGTAATTGCAAACATTGTTTTGTTTATTTTATCTTTAAAAAAAAATTTATTTGAGTGAGCGAAAAATAATAATATCGTTACAATCATCACCATTTGCAAATAAAAATTGTTTGAGAGTTTAGAATTTTTCATCGTTCTTTTTGTTGTAATGATTGTCATTGTTATAATAAAATTATTTTTATTCAGTTAAAATTACTTATTTAATTAAATTCAAGTGTAGAATTTTAATTTAATATGTTAATTATGATTGCATGAATCATTTTCTATCAACTAGAAAGCAAAAATAAAGAAACTTAGTTAAAATATGCATAAAATATAAATTAGCATTTTTAAATGCTAAAGGTTACATCTTATTGTACCCTTTATTAGAAAAGATAACAGCATCATAGTGGTCAATTAAGGTTTATATAGTTATTCTCAATCATCCACTTGAGGCTCCAATGGTTGTAGACACATTTATAAGTCCAATATGCCCATCCAAATGTTGCAGGACCATATACATCTAGCTGAGCTCTCGCAAATCTCTTATAATCTTCCATTGATGCATCGTTTCGACCAAATTCTCCTGTCCATTCTCCTGCGAAAACATAAACCATTCAAATGCATATTCCTATTACATTTGCATACCTAAAACTAAACTGTTTTTTCAGACTCAAATTTACCGACAAAAACCCGGGGACCATTAGCCGAGATCAAGCGTCCGAGATCAGAAGCTCGTTGATTATAGATATAATCGATGTTCTGTTGCACGGACATGCTGCTGAACATATCTGAAAACAGGTTGTAGTTATGCACATCGATGACTACTCGATTCATGCTACTAGCCAACGAGAAGAACTCCTGTGGATCAGCTGGTCCTAAACGTGCTGATAGGATCACATATGCATCTGTGTGCTTCCTTACGGCATCGTATCCAGCTCTATAATACTTCACAAGTGCATCGAAAGTTGCACCAGGTGCTAGTGGCTCGTTCATCAATTCAATTGCAGCCAAGCCTAGTCTTCCACCGTATCTGTCCAACAATTAAACCTTCAAAATGAAGTGAAATAAGGAAAAGCATATAATAGAACATGGTTCGACATTGTCTGATCTTAATTAACCTTGCTGCAAGGTACTCTATGACTGCCACAGTCTCACCAATGTTGGAATCTCCCCATTCCTGAAAACCATCTCTCGTCCCACTGTGATCATTACCGTTTTGGGAGTCTTTAACTGCATGTAAATCAATAATGACCTTCATCCCATATTTCCTGTACCAAATTCGCACGTAAATAAGAGTCTTCTTTTTGTTTCGATCCTAGAAGATTTCTTTTACTTACTCTGCCCATGTGAAAGCATTGTCGAGGGCTCTTGAAGAGCCTCCAACAAAAGGCCTAGGGGGATTTGGATCCTGTGCTATCCACCACCCTACAGGTACCCTCACGGCATCAAGTCCATTTGAAGACATGAAATTGAAATCTTGTTCGGTTATGTAAGAATACCAATGATCCTGGAAAAACCATGGTTAAATACCCTTTGCTTTAACTTGTTTTAGGAGTACAAAAAGAGGCTTAATTACCTGCATGACTTGAGGGGCTCTATCAGGTCCATAACCATTTGTGATTTGATATTCACCTTGTAAGGTGTTTACAATTGTCATTCTGAACACAGATGGATCCCAATCGTCCCAACTAGAGCCTCTATAATCTGCAGTTACTCTTGTCTCCGATTGTGCCTAATCTCAAAACCAAAATAGTCAATGACTTGGATCGAAAGTTAGTGCAAAATCGAGGTCAGTGCAACAAATAAAAGTACCTGTAGGAACAAACCGTTAGATGCTCTGAGGCGAACTTTATTGGGATCACCATTTCTCCTTACAATCTCAAATGTAGCTGAATTGGTAGGTCCATTCAAAACAGCTTGTACAACACCTTGATTTCCTAATCCCACAAATTGCTTGAAGAACACTCTAAAGTTAAAGTATGATGCATTCACCCGCCATAACTGCGTTAGGATTATTATATTTAAGTTCCAATACGCTTCTCATATGCAAACGGGATGAATAATTAATAAATATTAGAAGGATGGATTTTAACAAAAGTGTTGCAAACTTATTAAACAATAAAGGTGATAGAAGAACAAACCCTGAAGGTTTCCCAACCGGAAGCCGAGGCACGGTTGGCTACGATGATGGTTCCACCACCACTTTCAGCGCACAGATACTTGTTCAGCCTTGTTGAGAGGAATTGAACTTGGGTTCCATCCTATACCAATTCAAACATAATAAAAAACATGGAAATTCAGTGAATTGAATGACGGAAACTATAGAGTAAAGAAGAGGGAAAGATATGTGTAGTAAAATATACCAAAAGATCTTTGTTAACTATTCCATCAAAACGAGAAGGTTGCATCCATCCTTCAGTGACAAGCCAGTTGCCTAGGTTTACAGCCCTCAATGGCAGGTTAAGGTTAGCATTTTGTGCATGTGAAGAAGAGGGAAAACATGAAATCAAGTTGAAAAACAAGAGAAAAGCTAAGTAAACCATGTTTAGCCCTCCTTTGCTCATGACAGTGGTGAACACTTTCAAATTATAAGCAAATATATATACTGTCAAGAGAGCCTCATAAATTAAGCAAATATATATACATTTAACCAATGACTATAAAATGAAATTAAATTAGATTAAATCCAATCATTAGACTTTCTTAAACTAACAGAATATGCATCGAGCCGTGTGATTTAGTCATTAGATTAAATTAATACCATGTGATTTAATTAAATTTAATACATCGAGCCGTGCTCTAGCTGGGTGAAGAAAAGCAGGGATCTATTGCAAATTTTCTATTATAGTGAGCTGGGTCAAGTTTCCCATTAAAGTTTCTTATTTATTGAGGTTTCATGCCTTTGTTCTAGCTGTATTATTGCTATGTGGCGAATATATTTCTATTGTATTTTCTGTTTGAAAGGGCAGGTGGTTACTGTAGCCTAGAGGTTGTGTTGCTTGTCCCTGTCTTTTTTTTTTTTTTTTTTACACATTTATCTGTTTCGTGTTTGTAAAATTGGTTTTGTTGCATTGTAGAAGTTCCATTACCTTTCAAAAAGAAATTTAATACATCGACCGAATTTTACCTTAATTTAATTCCGACCCCAAATATTTTAATTAAAAAAATTTCAGAAAAATTTATAAAATCGAGATAAAATCAAAACCTGTTAAATTCAGATTCTTTTTCATCCCTAATTTTGATGCAAAATCAACTTATTTGCATACGGACGCCAATTTTAGTCCTCCCGTGGAAAATCAAATTAATTATATTAAATATATCTAAACTTTAGGTTATATAGTATGTAATACCCGATTTTAGCCCGGGTCTAAAAGGTCCAAATTACAAGCAGGCCTATATGGTCCAAAATGAAATAAAACAAAGGCTCAAATTGCGGTGGCCCAAAATCGTCAGAAACCCTAGGGTTTCTAATCTTCAGCCGCCGCAACAATGCCCTCCGAATCTCCATGCGATCTTCATACCTGCGCATCAAGAAAGAAAGAAACAATATATGGAAAGAAAAATCGAGGATTTACAAATCAAAGATATCAACAGATTTGTTCCTCTACATTTTATTTTATCATGGCTATAAAAAGCCATTGAAATACTGTAATAAGGGGGGGGGGGAATCAAATAAAAAAGCCATTATTTTCATAGCAAAAACAGAGAACTCAATATAGAGAGCAAAAATCGATCACAAGGTTGATTTCTACAATTTTTATTCATTTATTTTTTTCTACTGTTATTTATTTTTTTATCTACATACGCATAAAACAAAAAAATAAAGGCAAAGAAACTTACCCCTATTCGATTCTGAAACGCCGTTGGGACGGCCGAGGAAGTTGTCTCCGAGGACAAACAACCAGAAGCCGAAGGGTTTCACGGGCTTTTGGGGTGTTTTTGCTTATTTTTTGAAGGGGGTGAACTCAAATCTAGGCTTAGAAGGGTTGAGAGAGTCGAAAGGGTCATTTTCCCTTTTTCGACCACCGCAGACGGCGGTACCGACGCCAGAGATTGGCGACCGGCGTGGTGGACGATGACCGGCCGATGACCGGCCAATAGCCGGACAATTGAGGAAAGGAGAGTGCTTGGAGAGTTTTTTTTTTTTTTTTTTTGAAAGGGGAATGAAAATGAAATTTTTGAATGGATTTTTGGCTTAAATAGCCTTGTGAAACGACGTCATTTCACCAGGCCTCCCCAGATGCCAAAACGACGTCGTTTTGGGGAGGCCGACCCGACTCCGACTCCGACTCGGCCTAGGGTCCGCGTGTTTTTGAGCGGAGGGGTAAATTGCGCTTTTAGCCCCTCCGCCTTTTAATATTTTTACAATTAAGTTTCTTTACTTTTTTAAAAATTTATCCCTTTAATTTATTTTCAATTCCGATTTAGTCCTCTTTGAACGACGCCGTTTTAGAGGAGAAGGAAAAATTTCCTTTCCAGCCCCTCTATGTAATTCGCGCGTTCAATTTGGTCCTTTTATCTTCACTTATTTGCGAATTTGCCCCAGATTTGTTATCTGCAGTTCAATTTAGTCTTTTTTTATTATTTTTTTAAAATTAATTAAATAATATAATTATTATTTTTTTATGTAATTATTTTTTTAAAAAAAATATATATATATGTATATTTATTTTTTATGTACATTTATATATTTTTTAAAAAACTAATATTTTTCTCATATTTATATATATACACATATTTTTAAATTAATTTTGATAATGTAGTTATTATTTAATTATTTTTAATACATTTTATGTATATATGCATATATTTATATATTTTTTCATAAATGCATTATGTATTTTGTATATATAAGTTTTATAACCCAAAATTTTATTTGTAAATTATATGTATTTTTTAAATTTCTATGTGTATATTATATACCTTCTTTTCTTTATTTATTTTGTTTGCTTTCTTCATTCGCTATTTAATTGTGTTTACGTTTATATTTTTTTATTCATTTGATATTTTACATGTCATGGAATATTGTTTTTTTTTTTGTATATTAATTTCATTCATTTATTTGTTTATATTATTTCTATGCCATTGTTGTATTTGTTATCGCGACATTTATACATACATTCCATATAATATTACATCATCTTTTTACTCGAATTTAAAAATAGAAATTTTCAAAATAGAGATAATACTCGTTTTAGGATTTTCAAGAAAATTGAGCCCTAACATATTGGGTTCCAATTTTCTTTGTTAAATCTAACAATCGAGAATTGCTCTTTAATCAAAATGAAACGAAAAAGCTTGTTGTTGGGAATTTAATATGTTGTGTCCTAATGCATTGGATGTGACCTATTGATTCTCGAGACAAATTTTTTTAAAAAATATATATATATTAATAAGGGAAATATTCAATGTTTGGGATGTTGAGAAATTGTGCCCTAACGTATTGGGCTGCGATTTTGTCATAAATCTTAAACAGTTGAATATTCTTTTAAATTTTATCACACAAGTCTTTTGGACAAACTCATCTTGAAGAAATATGTTATCGTGCCCTAACGCATTGGGTGTGATGTTTTCTTTTTCAAAATGAGAGAGTCTTAATAAATACTTTAATTTAATTAAGGATCGTATTTTTTAAAACTCTCGACGTTAAGACATTAATTAATTAATTGGGTATCAATTTTTGGGCGTTGCGAGGGTGTTAATCCTTCCTCGTACGTAACTGACTCCCGAACACTTTTTTTAAAAACTCGTAGACCAAAGTCGACAACTAATTTGTTGTTTTTTTTAAAAAATAACAATTGTTTCGACAGCTTGGCGACTCCACTGGGGACTTTTTAAAAAAAATGAGAGAGTCGAGCCACAAAGTTGATTAATTTTTGTCTTATGGTCGAAAAAAATAAATTTTAAAAAAATTCATGATATCCTTTTTTGCATTCATTATTTTCTTGTTTAATTGATCTAAGTATTGTTTGCATTACACATTTCATGAGTTGAATGATTTTACCCTTTTAAGTGGGAGTGAGAAACTATTCCTTCGTGAGGTTTTCACCTCCGTATAGGATAGTGGATCGCTTTCGGAATACGTCGGTACCTATGCCTTCGTGAGGTTTTCATCTCCGTATAGTCATAGGGAAAATGTATTTCCCTAAATTGAACTTGATCTATATGAGCCTATAATGGGTGAAGATCGAGGAATCTGCTGGTTTGGGTACCTTTGCCCTAGAAGCTGAACTTCATATAGTGAACCTTAGGAATCCACCTTAGGTAGAACTACACTGAACCCTAGTAGATATCCAAATAGGTGTTTTATTATTTCTTGATTATATTTTATGTTTATATGATATTGACTTTTTATGTTTTATTTTGATTGCATGACATGGCATTTCATTTCATTATAAAAGGCGTCAGTTCACATTCAGTTGCTAGATAGAAAGCTTATCATGGAAAAAGGGTTTCTTGATAAAGCGGAGGATAATGCGGCTGTCCAAACTTGGTTTGAAACAACACAGCAAGAAAAAGGTGATAGTTTGGCTGATGGATATGTATCGAAATTATGGGACTTTACGCGCATCAGTGTAACTCAAAACAATTTGCAAGAATTGAAGGAAATCTGGGATCAGTGGGATGATGAGGTTAGACAGTTATTTTATAATAGTTATGGGGATTTGCCTTATTTGCTTGATGTGAAAGTAGACAAACACTTGTTTAGAGTCATTGTCCAGTTTTGGAATCCTGTATATAGCTGCTTCACTTTTGGGAAGGTCGATTTGGTGCCTACGATAATATGTTGCTTTACTCCGATGTTCAAAGTTTCAAGCAGACAAGGTCTACTCGAGAGCTGTAAATGTGCCAACCTTTTCGAAGAAGCTGATGAATATAACAGGGATGAGTGAGTAGTGGGTTGCTGCACGGATTAAGCAAAAGGGGGATAGCAAGTGCATTCCCTGGAAGAGTTTGAAAGATGCAATTCTAACGCACCCAAACGTGAGGAAGATGGTAGATGTCTTTGCCTTAAGTATATATGGCTTGGTTGTCTTCCCCAAAGCCTTGGAGCATGTTGATGAAGCAGTCATTGATTTATTCGACTGGCTTGATAAGAGGGTTACACCAATTCTGACGATTTTGGTAGAAACTTTCAGGTCATTGAGCGCATGCCGAAAGGCGGGAGAGGGGAGATTCATTGGATGTCCACAGCTCCTACTCGCATGATTTCATAGTCATTTTTGGAAGGTTGACAAGGTTTCGTATCGGGTTTTCTTCGAAAGTTATTCGCTACTAAAGGAGATAGTAGCTACACCCAGGAGAGACGACATTTCAGAGGAGAAATGGATGGCAATTCTTCAGAATCTTCAAGAGGAGGACATCGAGTGGAGAGCTCTTTGGTTGCTTCCGGATGAGATTCTGTATAGGTGTAGTAATTTTGATTGGGTTCCACTGCTTGGAATTTGGGGAGCTGTTGGATATGCCTAATTGATAATGCTAAGACAGTATAGATCAAGGTAATTTATACCTGTGACACAAGGGATAGCTGATTGTGAATTTTCGTACAGAGATGATGGTTATAGAAAAAAGATTCAAGAGATATCTAGTGCGTGGAAACAGACTCACCGAATGAAGAGGTTAGCTGTGGGTCTGATGACAACTCCGAAGTACAATGAATGGTGGGTTAGGAGAATCAACGTCAATATACCCAAGATAAGTCAGGAAAATAGCTAGTCAATAGAGGAATATTTGCGGGTCATCCCTTCTGAGTTGGAAATCATAAGACAAGATTTTGAAAGAAGGAATGTAGAATTAGAAAAGAAGATAGAACAAATAGAGGAAGAGAAGATGAACTTGAGATTAGACATAGAAGTTCAGAAGCTCAAAACTAAAAAAATTAAGGAAAGGGAAAAATAAGGCTGAGGAAGAATTGGATAGTTTGAAGACAGATTATAAAAAGTTGTGTCTATCAATGAGAACTGCCGGGCTAGGAAAAACTTCAGAACAATGGCAAGCAGAAATTCGAGAAGAAAAGGACAAAGTCGATAGATGGAAACAGAAATTCCAAGAGGTTCAGTGAGGAAATGAGGCTTTAGAGAAGAGTTTGTCAGAAAGCCAAAAGGAAAAAGACGAATTAAAGGACAGGGTGACCGAGTTGGAAAGATCTCTTCGTCAGTATCAAAATCGAAACTCTGCAATAGAATTGAGAGCAAGCTTGAGCAAGATTGAAGAAATGAAGAAAAGAATAGAAGAGTTAGAAACGACATTGCAAAATTGTGAGATCTGGATCGAGTGCTTGGAAGCAATTGAAACTCGTAATAATGAACAGCTTCACTACTTTCAGAATCAAGTTAGGAGCAGAGATCATATTATGGGGGAAGCCGTGGTCCAGATTCGAGAAGTAGCTGATCACATACAGACTTTAGCAGTACAGGCTGACATGCTGAGTGTGAAGTATGAATTAGAATCAGATCGGGGGCAAAAGTTGGCTTTGTTACTTAGGAAGATTAGGATTCTGAGTAATAAGGCAAAGCTTTATTTGTAATTCACTTTATGTAAAGAAATTTATTTTCTAGTAAAGTTTTCTTAAATGGAATTGAATCAAAATTGACGCCTTTTTACATTCATTTCATGCATTGCACTGCTTCATATGCATTAAAAATATATTAAAAGATTCTAATTGATATAAATCATTCCTCAGTTAATCTGGAAACCAACCAAACTACCAAACATCGTTACAGTACTCGAGCGAAAACCAAAGACATGGATCAAAGACTAGAAAGACTTGAACAGCTCCAGAAAGAAATGCAAGACCAACTTCAGCTGCAAATGCAGGAGTAGCTAGTTAAGATTCAGCAAGATATGATGGACAAAGTGTTGGAATCTCAAAAGAGCATGATGACTCAGTTGACCCAATTGTTGACTGGAGGAGTTGACAAAGGAAAGTGCTCTGTGCTCAATGTTGAAAAAGGAGACAGTGAGGGACCTGTTTATCCTCCAGGCTTTACTCCTCAGCATGTGGAGGAATATCCGCGCAAATCCTCTGTTACCATCAAGCCTCAATAGTTTCAAGCCAGTGCTTCAATACCTATGAATTTTTAAGCTGGATCAGGCTCTAACCCTGGAGACAACCTTGTTAATCCTATTGTCCCTGACTTTGATGAAACGGCTGGAAGAGAGAAAATGAAGGATGAATCGTCAAAATAGCTAGAAGAGAAGTATAAGTGGCTGGAGGAAAAGTTTAGAGCGATGGAACGTACTGAGGGCTACCATGAGATTGACGCTAAAGAATTGAGCTTGGTTCCGGATTTAGTACTCCCTTTCAAATTCAAAACTCCCGAGTTTGAGAAAGATAATGGAACTAGCAGCCCCGAAGCTCATATTACCATGTTTTGCAGGCGGATGACTGGGTATGTTAATAACGACCAGCTGCTGATACATTGTTTCCAAGATAGCCTCACGGGGGCAGCATCCAAGTGGTACAATCAACTGAGTCGTTCCAAAATTAATTCATGGAGAGATTTAGCACAGGCATTCATAAAGAAGTACAATCATGTAGCTGACATGGTACCTGATAGAATCACTCTACAAAACATGAAAAAGAAGCCTGGTGAAAGTTTTAGGCAATATGCACAGAGATGGAGGGAGGTTGCTGTCCAAGTTCAACCATCTCTTCTAGAAAGAGAGATGACCATGCTTTTCGTTAACACATTGAAGGCCCTATTTATCACACATTTGTTAGGAAGTGTCACAAAAAGCTTTTCTGACATAGTTATGAATGGTGAAATGATAGAAAATGCTATCAGAAGTGGGAAGATAGATGCTGGAGAAAGTAGCAGAAGGACGGCCTCAAAGAAGAAAAAAAATAAGGTCAACAACACAAGCTCATATAGCAAAGGTTATTTAAAAATGATTACGGTGAATCAGCCAAGAAAGGTGGCTATTAATGAACAATGATCGTCAAAACAAGGGTCCGACACAAGACAAAACACGGAAAAGCCTCAATTTACGCCAATCCCAATGTCGTATAAGGATTTATATCAAAATTTATTTAATGCACACGTTGTTTCCCCTCACTACTTAAAATCTCTACAGCCTCCGTACCCCAAGTGGTATGATGCAAACGCACAATGCGATTATCACGCGGGAATCGTGGGGCATTCTATAGAACATTGTACGGCGTTTAAAAAATTGGTCGAAAGACTCATAGATATGGGAGTTGTTAAGTTGGATGATTCGCCCAGTACAGAGAATCTGTTACCTAATCACAATGATAATGGAGTGAACATGATAAGTGGGAACATGGGTAGAAAAGTTAAGGAAGATATCACAAAAGTGAAAAATCCTTAAAGATGGGTCCGGAAGAAGATGGTAGAAAGGGGGTTGTTTGTTTTGGATTCGAAGAAAAGCTTTGAAAGGGTGGAAAACTACTGTGAGTTCCATCACGAGGAAGGACCTGAGATTCAAGAATGTACAAAATTCAGAGCCTTGGTTCAAAGTATGATGGATGACAAGGAAATGGAGTTTTACGAAGAAGTTAATGAAGAAGGGAGTATCAGCGTATCCAAATCCACGAAGGTTCCAAGAGTAACTCAGCCTGTGGTCATCATCTCGCGACCAAAGAATGATGAAGTGAGAACGCCAGTAATGCCAAGGATCATAATAAAGAAACCGGCAGCTTTTTCTTACCAAGATAGTAGAAAAGTTCCGTGGAACTACGAGTGCAATACAACTGTCCCTAGAAAGGAGATTACAGAGGATCAAGGTATAAGTGCTTGTTCAAAATCTGTGAAAAGAAGGGCCATAATAGTGGAACAGATAAGAAAAATAGTTGAGCCTATGCTATCTATCAATGAGCCAGTGAAGGAGGAAGAAGCTATGGAATTTCTCAAAATTTTTGAAGCATAGTGAATATAATGTCATCGAGCAGTTGCATAAACAGTCGGCTCGCATATTTGTACTAGCCTTACTCTTGAACTCAGAAGTACACCAAAATGTATTGATGGAGGTGCTAAAAGAGACCTATGTGGCCAATGATATTTCTGTTGGCAAATTAGATTGGTTGGTCAATAATATCAGCGCTGATAATTTCATATTCTTCAATGATGATGAGATACCTCCTGGGGGCATGGGGTCTACTAAGGCTTTGCATATCACTACACGATTCAAGGGGTATACTTTGCCAGGAGTGTTGATTGACAATGGATCAGCTTTGAAAGTGTTGCCATTATCCACACTTAACAGGCTTCCCATAGACAACTCGCACATGAAGACATGCTTAAATATAGTGAGGGCATTTGACGGTATAGAAAGAAAGGTCATGGGAAGAATTGAGATACCCTTACTGATTGGCCCAACAGTTTACTAGGTGGATTTTCTTGTGATGGACATCAAACCCTCCTACAATTACTTATTAGGGAGACCTTGGATACATTCGGCAGGGGCCGTACCATCATCATTACATCAGAAATTGAAGTTAGTGTCAGAAGGTCGGCTAGTGACAATAAACGCCGAAGAGGATATTATAGCGGTTGTATCCAATGAGGCGCCGTACGTGGAGACTAATGACGAGTTGGTGGAGTGCTCATTTCGATCTCTGGAGTTTGTAAATGCAATATTTGTTGCTGAAGGGAGGAAAATGCTGGTGCCTAAAATATCCAAAACTACAGAGATGGGTTTGCAATTGTTGGTGCTAAAGTGAGCTTTACCCAGAAGAGGACTAGGGAGATATCTTTAAGGGAAAACTGAGGTTCCAGTGTTGAAAGAAAAACAAGATCACTTTGGCTTAGGATACAAGCCAGACAGAAGACAGATAAAGAAGGAATTAGAAAAAAGGCAAGAAAGAAGAAGGAAGTGTCTAAGTGGGGAGGAAACTAGATGGGAGACAATGATAATTCCCCACATATCCAAAGCTTTCGTATCTGGATGGGTCATTCATTCTGAGAGAAGGATACTGGTTGAGGAAAGCATTGAAGAGACGTTGGAAAATATGTACATCAATTCCTTATATGAGGATGCAAATGAAAAAGGGAGCTTGTTAGACATTTGTCCTTATGAGCCTGGGAGTGTTCTAGATAATTGGACTGCGGAAGTAATTCCTGAAGTCTTTAGAACTATCTCAGAGTAATATTCAGAATAAACTTGTTGTTTTAGCCTAGAAATAATAAGAACGCTTTTGTGAAAAAGGCTTATGTTTAAATATCATTATTTTAATAAAATACATATTTGTAATTGTTTCGAGCAAATATTCTTTCATTCTTTCCATATGGGTAAATATATTAAATTATTCTTTCATTTATAATTACATTACACAAATAATTGTACATAAATTCATACATTCTTTGTAACCATATTAGGTCCCCATATATCAATGACATGAATAACGCCGCTACAAACTTAGAGTTTCCTTTTGAATGAAACATGTGTTTAGAGGGATCGCAGGACTTTGAAGGTGACATAGATTTTGGTTTATCCTTCGACTTGTTGAGGATGATAAAACAAGAAGAGAAACAAATTCTACCTCACAAGGAAACAATAGAAATTGTGAGCTTGGAAGAAGGAAAAGAGGTGAAGATTGGAACTGAGATTTTCGCAAAGACAAGACGAGACCTCATTGAATTACTCTAAGAATTCAAAGATGTCTTCGCATGGTCATACCAGGATATGCCCGGATTGAGCACTGACATCGTAGTACATTGCCTACCTATAAGGGAGGATTGCAAGCCAGTTCAACAGAAGCTCAGAAGAATGAGGTCTGATATTGTGTTTAAAATAAAAGAAAAAGTCAAGAAGCAATTTGATGCTGGGTTTTTACAGGAGGTCAAATATTCTGAAAGGGTAGCCAACATCGTTCCAGTCCCTAAAAAAGATAGAAAAGTACGAATGTGTGTGGATTATAGAGATTTGAACAAAGCAAGCCCAAAAGACAATTTCCCATTACCACACATTGGTACTTTGGTGGATAATACGGCAGGATATTTGCTGTTTCCTTTCATGGATGGTTTCTTAGGATACAATCAGGTAAAGATGCATCCTGAAGATATGGGAAAGACTACATTCATTACTTTGTGGGGAACATTTTGCTATAAACTGATGCCATTCTGGTTAAAGAATGCGGGAGCAACATATTAGAGAGCCATGGTAGCCTTGTTCTATGATATGATGCACAATGAGATTGAGGTTTATGTTGATGATATGATTGCCAAATCCAGAATAGAAGAGAAACATCTGCAGGTCCTGAGAAAATTGTTCTTAAGATTAAGGAAGTTTCAGCTCAAGCTTAATCCGACAAAATGCACTTTTGGAGCTAGGTCAGGAAAGTTGTTGGGCTTTGTAGTCAGTGAAAAAGGAATCGAGATTGATCCAGACAAAGTTAAGGCAATACGAGATTTATCGCCACCACGTACTCAGAAAGAAGTTCGAGGTTTCCTAGGAAGATTGAATTATATTGCTCGGTTTATGTCACAGTTGACCGAGAAATGTGATCCCATATTTCGTCTTCTGAAGAAACATAATCCTGGTGTTTGGAATGAAGAATGCCAGAAAGCCTTTAAAAAGATAAAGCAATACCTATCCAATACTCCAGTGCTATCACCACCTTGCCCAATAGACCCTTGATTTTGTATTTGACGGTGTTCGACAGTTCCATAGGATGTGTGTTGGGTCAACATAATGCGACTGGAAAGAAGGAAAAGGCGATATACTATCTAGTAAGAAATTCACTGATTGCGAAATGAGATATTCGTCTATCGAAAAATTATGTTGTCCTTTGATTTGAACGACAAAGAGGTTGAGGCAATACTTACTCTATTTGAACGACAAAGAGGTTGAGGCAATACTTACTCTATTATACGACTTGGCTAATTTCAAAATTAGACCCTTTAAAGTATATGATGGAGTCAACGACGTTGAATGGGAAAATGGCTAGATGGCAAATCTTGCTCTCTGAGTTCGATATAGTATATGTAAGTCAGAAGGCCATCAAAGGGAGTGCGATAGCAGATTTCTTAGCTGGCAGAGCTTTAGAAGATTATGAACCTCTGGACTTTGATTTCCCGAATGAAGACTTGATGTGTGTGGCAAATGCTGAAGAAGATCCCCAAGAAAATCATTCTTGGAGGTTAAACTTTAATGGAGCCTCGAATGCATTAGGCAATGGGATTGGGGCAATCTTGGTATCTCTAAGTGGAGATTATCATCCTTTCACCAGTAAATTGAACTTTGATTGGACTAATAATTTGCATCATGGGTATTCGAGTAGCCATAGAACGGAAAATTAAGATACTAGAAGTGTATGGAGACTCAGCATTGGTAATATACCAACTAAAAAGGGAATGGGAAACGAGAGACCTCAAGTTGATCCATTATCGAAGATTGGTTCTGGAATTGATTGAAGAGTTTGACAACATTACCTTTTGTTATCTCCCACGAGAAGAAAATCAGATGGCTGATGCTCTTGCTACTTTAGCCTCCATGATTAAAGTGAATCGATTAGAGGACATGAAGCCTATTCAAATTAGTATTTATGAGATCCCGACCCACTGTTACAGTATTGAAGAAGTGGAGAATGATGATCGTCCCTGGTACCAAGATATATTGCTATATGTGAAGAATCGTGAATATACTGATTAGGCAATGGAGAATGATAAGAGGACATTGAGGAGATTAGCTATTGACTATGTCTTAGATGGAGGGATTCTATACAAAAGGGGAAAGGATCGAGTACTGTTGAGATGTGTGGATGCTGTAGAGGCTAAGGAAATTTTAGAAGAAGTCCCTGAGGGTATTTGTAGAACACACGCCAATGGATTCACCATGGCTAGACAAATCATGAGATTCGGATATTACTGATCCACCATGGAAGGAGATTGCATCAATTATGCCAAGAAGTGTCATAAATGCCAAATTTACGGGGATAAAATGCACGCGCCTCCTTCACCTCTTCATGTTATGACTTCTCCATGGCCTTTCTCCATGTGGGGGATAGACGTTATTGGGCCAATATCACCGAAGGCTTCTAATGGACATCATTTCATTTTTGTGGTTATTGACTATTTCACTAAGTGGGTAGAAGCAGCCTCATATGCTAATGTCACGAAGTTAGCAGTCAGTAAGTTTTTGAAGAAAGAATCATATGTCGATATGGAATGCCTGAAAGAATCATATCTGACAATGCGCTGAATCTGAATAACAACACAATAGCGGAAGTTTGCAGTCAATTCAATATTAGACACCATAATTCATCGCATATCGTCCAAAAATGAATGGTGCACTGGAAGCAGCCAACAAAAATATCAAGAAAATTATGGCGAAAATGGCCGAAACTTATAAGGATTGGCATGAGAAGTTACCTTTCGCTCTTCTTGCTTAGCGAACATCTATCAGGACTTCTACTGGGGCAACACATTTTTCTTTGGTTTATGGAATGGAGGCAGTTTTACCCATTGAAGTTGAAATTCCTTCTCTCCGGGTATTGGCTGAGCTAAAGTTGGATGAGGCTGAATGGATCCAATCTCGGTATGATCAGTTAAATTTGATAAAAGAAAAAAAGACTAAAAGCTATTCGTCACGGTCATATGTACCAGAAACAAATGATGAGAGCATATAACAAAAAGGTCCGTCCTAGAGAATTTCATGAGGGGGACTTGGTGTTGAAGAAAATCCTCCCTTTACAAAAGGATTTTAGAGGGAAATGGATGCCAAACTGGGAGGGATCTTATGTTGTAAAAAAGATTTTTTTGGAGGTGCTTTGATTTTGTGTGAGATGGATGGTAAAAACTTACCGAATCCTGTAAATTCAGATTCAGTCAAGAAATATTTCACTTGAAGGAAAAGGAGGAGTCAAAGTGAAAACCCGCAAAGGGCAGTTTAAATCACCAAAAAAAAAATTGGAGAGGCCAAGGTGAAAACCCGCAAAGGACGCATTGAGACCAAAGGGGATTTGAGTTGAAAACCCGAAAAGGGCGGCTCAAACTTTGATCAGATTAGGGCATGTAGTGATCTTGCTATACCTAAATCAACAGGAAGAGGATATGCGACATCTTGGGGCATCGACAAAGTACTGTGGATCTCCTAAACACATGTTAAATTCAAAACGTTTCTTAGTTTGTACGGAGAAGTTCAAGCTGCGATATCCAAGGCACCTAGTCTTCATATTACTTATACCTAATTTCTTTGCTCTTGTAATACTTTATTCTTTGATGATCTTGAATATTTTTTTTCTTTTTCAAGACACTTGCTATCAATAAATTCCTTTTCTATTATTCGAGTTATACCTCGAATTAATTCATCTATTAGTCAGTATTTTGATCTTTGTGCAAGCATGTTGCATTAGAATAATGATTAATGGATTAATAAACTTTCACAAAAGAAGTTTTGCATATTACTCTGGGAACTTCTAAAAAATTTAGTAACCTGAAACAGGACTATTGTTTTGAACGCACCAAGTTTAAAACTTGAAGTGTCAAAGAAGGAAAAGTCTAAATTAAATTCTTTCGGATTTTGTTGTCTAAATGTTGATCGAGCGAGACGACAAGAAATCTTGATTGGTGACAAAGCTTCAAGGGATAGGAAGAAGTTCCCTTTAGAAAAAAAATTCTTCATTTGCACATAAGAATTTAGTATGATAGACGGGGAAGGGTGTAAAGAACCAAGGTGATCCATGATCTGCATCCTTGAGATACGATAAGAATGAGAAAAAGCCAAATTTTTCTACCCTTGGGTCACAGTGGAAGAACGATAGTACAAATTTTGCGCCCCAGTGGATTGAACTTTGAGGTTTACAGTGGGGGGCAATCTAACTAAGTGTTTCTTTGAAAATGCGAACCAAGTAGGAAGGTGTTGTAGCACGTCATTGACAAAGCCTTAATAAACTTTGAGCAATGATAACCTAAGCGATAAAAAAGGATCCTTCTAAAAAAAATAGCATTCTACATTCATGCAAGCACCATTCACACATGTCTAGCTAGGGGCATTTGATGCACTTTGATCATGCTATCCTAATCTTAGGCATAATTAGTTTCATTATACATGTCATGTTCCCAGAGAACAGATCGGTGAAATCACAAAGCCTTGCCTCCCTGGGTTACAGTGGAGCAAGTTGAAAGCACCAGTCTTGCCTTCCTACACTGACAGTAGAGCAGACTGAAGATAGCAGATCTTGTCTTCTTGTACTGACGGCGAAGCAGATCGAAGATACCATTCTATGGGCAGCAGTGGAATAGATTGAGGATTGTGAATCCTATCTCTCTGGTCAGCAGTGGAATAGGTTGAAGATTTGTGAATCCTATCTCACTAGTCAGCAGTGGAATAGGTTGAAGATGGCAAATCTTATCTCCCTAAGGTTACAGTGGAGCAGATTAAAGCTAATAATCCTATCTTCCTGAGGTTACAACGGAGCGGATTAAAATAGTAGATCTTATCTCTCTGAAGTTGCAGTAGAGTAGATCGCATCAAGTCTTATCTCCTTGAGGTTACAGTGGAGCAGACTGAGTAAGCAGGTCTTATCCCCCTGAAGTAGCAGTGGGCAGACTAAAGATGGCAAATCTTATCTCCCTGAGGTTACAGTGGAGCAGATTAAAGCCAATAATCTTACCTCCCTGAGGTTACAGTGGAGCAGATTAAAGCCAATAATCTTATCTCCCTAAGGTTACAGTGGAGCAGATTAAAGCCAATAATCCTATCTCCCTGAGGTTACAGCGGAGTGGATTAAAATCACAGATCTTATCTCTCTGAAGTTGCAGAGAGCAGATCACATCTGGTCTTATCTCCCTGAAGTTGCAGTGGAGCAGACTAAGTAAGAAAGTCTTATCCCCCTGAAACTGCAGTGGGGCAGACTGAATGAACAAATCCTATCTCCCTAAAGTTGTAATGGAGTGGATTAGAATGATGGGTATTATCTCGCTGAGATTGTGGCAGAGCAGAGCACATCAAACTCATTTTTAAAGTGACAGCAGATCAAGTGGAAGCTATAAGTCTTATCTTCTTGAAGTTGTAGTGGAGTAGATCGAAGCATTAGTTCCTATACCCCTGAAGATGCAGTGGGAAGGAACAATGCTACTTGAAGAAGAAGAGTATCAAGATCCAGCACGACAGGCAAAATCGGGCATTTTTTTAGTCTTTGCTCTGTTCCTATTACACGACAACAAGCAAAAAGGGCAGCTATAATACCCGATTTTGGCCCGGGTCTAAAAGGTCCGAATTACAAGTAGCCTATATGGCCCAAAATGAAATAAAACAAAGGCCCAAATTATGGTGGCCCAAAATCGTTAGAAACCCTAGGGTTTCTAATCTTCAGCCGCCGCAACCATGCCCTCCGAATCTCCACACGATCTTCATACCTGTTTCTCAAGAAAGAAAGAAACAGTATATGGAAAGAAAAATTGAAGATTTACAAATCAAAGATATCAACAGATTTGTTCCTCTACATTTTATTTTATCATGGCTATAAAAAGCCATTGAAATACTGTAATAAGGGGGGAAATCAAATAAAAAAGCCATTATTTTCATAGCAAAAATAGAAAACTCAATATAGAGAGCAAAAATCGATCACAAGGTTGATTTCTACAATTTTTATTCATTTATTTTTTCTACTGTTATTTATTTTTTATCTACATACGCATAACACAAAAAAATAAAGGCAAAGAAACTTACCCCCATTCGATTCTGAAACGCTGCTGGGACGGCAGAGGAAGTTGTCTCTGAGGACAGACAACCGGAAGCCGAAGGGTTTCACGGGCTTTTGGGGTGTTTTTGCTTATTTTTTGAAGGGGGTGAACTCAAATCTGGGCTTGGAAGGGTCGAGAGAGCCGAAAGGGTCATTTTCCCTTTTCCAGCCACCGTAGACGGCAGTGCCGGCCACCGATCTCGGTAGCTGATGACCGGCCGATGACCGGCCAATAGCCGGACGATTGAGGAAAGGAGAGTGTTTGGAGAGTTTTTTTTTTTTTAAAGGGGAATGAAAATGAAATTTTTGAATGGATTTTTGGATTAAATAGCCTAGTGAAATGACGTCGTTTCACCAGGCCTCCCCAGATGCCAAAACGGCATCGTTTTGGGGAGGCCGACCCGACTCCGACCCGATCCGACCTAGGGTCAACATGTTTTTGAGCGGAGGGGTAAATTGCGCTTTTAGCCCCGCCGCCTTTTAATATTTTTACAATTAAGTTTCTTTACTTTTTTAAAATTTATCCCTTTAATTTATTTTCAATTTCGATTTAGTCCTCTTTGAACGATGCCGTTTTAGAGGAGAAGGGAAAATTTCCTTTCCAGCCCCTCTATGTAATTCGCGCGTTCAATTTGGTCCTTTTATCTTCACTTATTTGTGAATTTGTCCCAGATTTGTTATTTGCAGTTCAATTTAGTCTTTTTTAAAAAAATTAATTAAATAATATAATAATAATTATTTTTTATGTAATTATTTTTTAAAATCTATATATATATGTATATTTATTTTTTTATGTACATTTACATTTTTTTTAAAAACTAATATTTTTCTCATATTTATATATATACACATATTTTTAAATTAATTTTGATAATGTAGTTATTATTTAATTATTTTTAATACATTTTATGTATATATGCATATATTTATATTTTTTTTCATAAATGCATTATGTATTTTGTATATATAAGTTTTATAACCCAAATTTTTATTTGTAAATTATATGTATTTTATTTAATTTCTATGTGTATATTATATACCGTCTTTTTTATTTATTTATTTTGCTTGCTTTCTTCATTCGCTATTTAATTGTGTTTACATTTATATTTTTTTATTCATTTGATATTTTACATGTCATGGAATATTTTTTTTGTATATTATTTTCGTTCATTTATTTGTTTATATTATTTCTATGTCATTGTTTTATTTGTTATCGCAACATTTATACATACATTCCATATAATATTACATCATCTTTTTACTCGAATTTAAAAATAGAAATTTTTAAAATAGAGATAATACTCGTTTTTAGGATTTTCAAGAAAATTGAGCCCTAATGTATTGGGTTCCAATTTTCTTTGTTAAATCTAACAATCGAGAATTGCGCTTTAATCAAAATGAAACGAAAAAGCTTGTTGTTGGGAATTTAATATGTTGTGCCTAATGCATTGGATGTGACGTATTGATTTCTCGAGACAAAGATTTTAAAATATATATATTAATAAGGGAAATATTCAATGTTTGGGATGTTGAGAAATGGTGCCCTAACGTATTGGGCTGCGATTTTGTCATAAATCTTAAACAATTGAATATTCTTTTAAATTTTATAAGACAAGTCTTTTGGACAAACTCATCTTGAAGAAATACGATATCGTGCCCTAACGCATTGGGTGTGATGTTTTCTTTTTCAAAATGAGAGTCTTAATAAATAATTTAATTTAATTAAGGATCGTATCTTTTAAAACTCTCGACGTTAAGACATTAATTAATTAATTGGGTACCAATTTTTGGGCGTTGCGAGGGTGCTAATTCTTCCTCGTAAGTAACTGACTCCCGAACCCGTTTTTCTGAAAACTCGTAGACCAAAGTCGTTTTAGGTGATCCAATCACACTTTAATAAAAGATTGGTGGCGACTCCAATTTTCATGGACAACTAATTTGTTGTTTTTTTTAAATAACAATGGTTACGACATAGTACTTTTAATCTTTAATCAATTTCTTTCCTAAAATTTTTTTAAAATAAAATTTGTATAATTAACTAAAAATTAAGATATGAATTTGTTTTATTATATAAAAAATATATTTAGTATATTATATTGATTTAAACTTTAATATTGTTATCTTGATTTTTATGGAATGGTGGTTAAAACTCTTGTCAAACATTCATCTCTTCACCCTTAATATTGTATAAAAAATTAATATCTTTTCAACGGAGGTCACTTTAAAAAGAAGTTATTTCATGTATAAAGAAAAGTTATTTCTTTTTTTTTTTAAAGGAATATAGTCTTATAATATTATGAAGGGTAAACTACACCAACAGTCACTCAACTTTGAGAAAATAACAAAACAGTCACCCGCTAACATTTTTTGTTACAGGCTAACAGAACAGGTGATGTGGCCGTTAACTAGCTAACGTGGCCAATTAACTTGTCACTTTGGACATTTTCATGTCATCCCTCTCACACGCCACCTTCCATTAAACAACAAAAATAGAAAGAGAAAATGGGGGGTTCTTTCACCATTTTTCTTAATTCCTCTTGGCTCCTTCACCACCGCCCTTGACGTTAGCCACATCCACAAGCCTACTATCATTTAAACACCACACCAGCATCACTTGCTATCACTCATTTACCGAGACACCACCACCATAACCACTAAATCCCAACCCCTAAACATTCTAGACCCATGAAATCCCAACCAAAAGCAAAAATACCAAATAGAAACCATCCAAAATCAAACCAACAAAAAATAACAAGAATCCCAAATTGGCTTACATCAAAAGAAAGAAGAAAAAAAAGCTAAAAAAAAAAGAGAATCAAAAGAGAATAAACCCACACCCATTTTGGGTTTTACAAGTTGGAGAATTCGAGCCATCAGTTCGATGATCCAAGCAATCAAGAGTCATGGTTTGTCGAAGAACTATGGTCGGAATATAATTGCGATCCGACAGTGGATGGCAGAGATCCGTTGAAGCCTTGTTCGAAGCTTTAAGGTCTTAATCTTGAGAATTTGAAGGCTTATTCGAGAATCTGAAGTGATATTTTAGAAGAGGCAAAGAGGAGCCATTTGGTGATAACGGTTGGACGAAGAAGGCATGAATGACGATGACTAAAGTTAAGGAAAAAAAAAGAAATGAAAGGAGAAGAAGAGAAGAAAAAAAGGGGCAAAGATTCAACGGAGTCACTTGGGGCACAAAGATTCAAAGGGACAACAGCGAACTGGGTGGTGGCTCCACCTTGGAGGAACAAAATGACCATAGCTAAGGTATCTCCATTTTTTCTTCTTCTTTTTCTTCTTCTATTGGCCAGCTAGGGTTCTTTAATTGGGGTCGTTTAACATGACAGCTAGGATTCCAACATGCCCAGTTAAATGATAAGTCAACTTTCCGTTACATACGTAACAGAAAATGGTTACTGGTGATTGGTTTGTTATTTTTTCTAAAGGTTAGTGACTAAGTTGTAACTTTTTAAAGTTTAGTGATTGTTTTGTTATTTTAACCAAAGTTTAGTGACTATTGGTGTACTTTACCTTATTATGTATTATTTTATAACGAATCAGTTTTTGGGATAACTTGTACTAATTGTCCATTAACTTTGTTTAAATTGAAATACCCTCGAACAATATAAATCTTTTAATTATGATAGAGTATTCTCTTAACTTCCTAATCGAGTTGGTGACCTGGTTGAGGGTGACAACAACTCAGTTAGGGGTTTTAGTAATAGTATAGATTTTTTTATAATATAAAAATAATTAAGTCATTGAATTTAATTATTTAATTTCTTTGTTTTTAGTTCAATTTAAATCAAACTAGTTTATATTTCTGTGCATCCACGGGTCAATTGTGTATATTAACTTCATAATATTTTTTATAACATTAGTTTTTATTTGACATCACTAATGAATTTTCTCAAAAATTGAAAAGTATCGTAATTCAAAACAAATTTAGAATGATTATATTAATGTTATTTAATCTTTAAAATATTCAATATTAAAATAATACAAAAAATCATCATGATTTGAATATTAATATCAATTTATTATAATTTAAATAATAATAATATTATTAATTTTTTATAGGTTATTTGTTTTATATATTGTTAAATTAATTAATTTAATGTTAAAATTTTTAATATTTGATTTTTATAGGCTTAACCTACAAATTGGTACCTAAACATACCATTTTCCCTATCTTGGTTGTAATGCCCTAAAAATCTGAATGTTTAATTGTGGAATTCAGTAATAATTAAGTCTCTGTATCTGTGACTATGTGTTCTATTTACATATTTGACGTCAAGGGTTCGAGTCATGTCTTTAGAAAGTTTTGCTATATTGTTCTAAATTAACCTCTATCCTTGAATTGTTAACTTAAGTTTAATTCTGTGTAATTTGTATAAAGAATGAGCCAGTTAGTTCAATAGTTAAGATTTTGTATTCTACCTAATTTTATGTTCAAGTCTCAGTGCATACGTTAAGGAATATATTTTATTTTTACTAAATGTTAGAATTTTGATCAGTAGTTAAATTAGAATTAAAAATTCTTCTTTTTCCTTTCCCTTTTCAATTTATTCTTTTCATTCTTTTCCCTTTTGCTTCCATCCTCTTTTCCACTTTATTGTTGCTTAGATTCGTACTTCTTATCTACTAGTATTGTCGAGTAAATTTGTTTTCAATAGTTCGTGGGTTCGATTGTTCAATTTCTAGAATCGTTGGTTGTTGTCACTTTTGCCAAATTGGTTTCTTGCTTAAACTATCCTAATCCTTTGTTTACATGTTTGATTATTGTCTTTAGGAGAAGGTCTCGAGGATAGTGGTTCCCCTAACACTCTAGATTCATGAATTTTGATTTGGTGTGAAGGTAATTGTGGTTTGAATTGGGATTTTGTGTCGAAGCATTTCGACGAACTTGGTTGTAAGTTAATCTTAGCTTTTTGCGTACTATCACTTAATTAGTTATTGAATGGTCATTTTAGGTCTTGAGAGTCTTCTACGTGGTTCTTACTTCGAAGCTACTTCAGGTGCGCACCAAAAACCCGACTTTTTATGAACTTTGGATGCCAGAAAACATGGTTGTTGATGCCACACAATCGTGTGCTAGGAAATGTGAACCACACGGCTATGTGCCAGACCGTGTGGCAGGCCGTATAACTCATTGTGCACAAATTAGAGACACATAGGCTAAGGACACAGGCGTGTGTCCAGACCGTGTATGGAAATGTTATGTACAAGGTTCAAACGGACGTGTGTCCAGGTCGTGTGAGGCACACGGGTGAACATATAGGTAAGTGCTAGCCGTTTGGAACCACACAGGCTAGTTATTTAGGCTGTGTGAAATCACACGGGCGTGTAGACCAATATTTAGAATTTTTCCCTTAGGCCACAAACGTCGTTTGACACGAATGTAAGCCTTTTATGGGGTTCGTATGAACTGAATTAAACTGTATAAATTGTTATTCTGTAATTTGAGATTGAGTACTAATGGTATTGATTTATTCTATACGAGTATTAACTATATCTGAATGGTCGTATAGGCCTATGTATTAACTAACATTTGAAATCTTCATCTGCATTGGGTGGGAATTGAGTAAATGAGGAAGCATTTTATTTTGAGACAGTGGCTAAACTAGTGATATTTGTATTTTGATCTGGTAGCTAGTCTGCAATTATCGAAACGTGCCATACTGAAACTGTTTGGTATGTAGGGTTAGATGGGTATTCAATACCCTATTTGGTATGTTGGGTTGATTGGAGATGGTGTGTAATGGGTGGGGGATAGGGAAACTGCATCTATTCTGATCTGTTCTGTATCTAAAAATAATTCGACATACTATATAGTACTGAATGATTTGTTAAACTGAATGATTTACCTTCTAGATTTGATTTTGAATTCGAATTTAAGACTTTACCATTTTTATCTTTAAACTGTTGAATATATAATTATTTTTTTAGGATTATTAATTCATTTTTTTGTTGACTGAATTACAGATAACCCACTGTCTTGATTGGGCCGACAGATCGAGAACTCGATCATACTGTTTACCCA
Source organism: Gossypium turneri (assembly GCA_008044935.1). Lineage (NCBI taxonomy): Eukaryota > Viridiplantae > Streptophyta > Magnoliopsida > Malvales > Malvaceae > Gossypium > Gossypium turneri. Next base: position 5,707,859 of record CP032572.1, on the reverse strand, counting down.
TTTTATTATTAGTAGTATCATTAGCTTACTTTCAGAAATTTCAAGACATACGATGTTTTAAGATCAAAATTGTTGTATTATGTTTTATAGTTATTAAACTCTTTTGGTGTTGCTTAAGACTAAATTTTGGAATAATGTGCTTGAGAAATATTTGAAGTAGCTTCCAAACTTGGCCTTATCGTCTAGGTCGGGTATATGGTGTTACATTTAGTGGTATCAGAGCTAGGTTAATCAATATTTGGGCTATGTACTAAGCTCTCAATTTGTGTAATATGGTGTTTAAATGAAAATAAACTATCTGAGTAATTCTGAAAACTGATTTTGTAAGGGATAGAGTCTCCGATGCCGACCCTGTAAGTATTTTTGTTCAATTCGTGTGATTAGTTACGATACTATTATAATTGAACTATTGTTTGGTTAAATATTCCGATATGAACTGGCATGAGAACTGTGATAAAAACTCTGAATTGATATGTGCACTTCTGATATTGTAGATAAACTAATATTATGAGTTCACGCGATAGTCTTGGACGTGGTTCTCGTGGATGCCACGGGCGTTGAGGAGGAGCTTGAGCAAAGTCATCATCTATAAGTAGTATGCCCAATCTAGAGACTAGCGAGACTGTTGGTACTCCTATAATTAAGATTGGGTCTCATACTTCTACAGCTGGGGACGACGCACTATCCCAGGCTATGATTTGTGCATTAAAGAGGGTTACTGGGACCCATTCTGAATTTAGAGGCCGAGGGTTGGTCACTGAATACTCTGGTCGAATGGTGCTGAATTATTCAAGGGTGTCATTGGAGTTACTCCTACTATGGTTGAGTATTGGTTAGAGGCCGCTGTGCGTATTATGACTGATATTGACTGCACTCCCACTTAGAAATTGAGGGGTGCTATATCTCTACTCCGAGACGAAGCCTAGCAGTGGTGGCTGACAATTGAAAAGGGTGTTTAGCCCGAACAGGTTAATTGAGACTACTTTAAAAACGTCTTTCAGAGTAAGTATGTAGGAACGAGTTACATGGAGGCTTGCTAACGTGAATTTATAAGTCTGGTGCAGGGTGAGAGATCTGTGTATGAGTATGAAGCTGAGTTTCTGAGATTGGCCAGATATTCTCTGGCTTTGGTAGTATCTGATTACGATAAGTGTGTGTGGTTTGAAGAAGGCTTACGTTATGATCTTCCTCTAATTCTAGACAACGCCTTAAGAGAGGGGCGAGGTTTGACAGGCCTCCGAGGACCGAAACACCAGCTACGGTGAATGAGACTCAACTCTGTAGCGACTGTGGGAGGTGTCATTTGGGCGAGTGTTAGAGAAAATCATGAGCTTGTCTCCGCTGTGGGTCGATTGAGCATCGTGTTCGAGATTGCCTTCATCGATCAGATTAGGTGCTGATTATAGCACAGACTCTAGTTTCGGGTCCCGTCCAGCCTCTTAGAGTAGCTCAACAACCGCCTAAGGGCCGTGGAATGGTCAGGGGTAGTAATAGTTTTGGTAGGGGTAAAAGAACACCAGGTAGAGGTGCGGGTCAGACTGAGGCACGACAGCCTGCACTGGTCTATGCGGTGAGATGTCGTGAGGATAGAGACAAGCTGATGTTGTAGTGGGGACGTTTTTTATTCATTTTGTTTCGTATTTTACTCTGATTGATATTAGATATACTCACTCATACATAGCTAGTATTGTTTCTGTAAATTTGGGTATATTTGTTGAGAATATTACTAGGAAGTTTTCTGTGATTAGTCCTCTGAGTCAGTCGGTTCGAGTTGATAAGGTATATAGACGGGTTCCGTTAGAGACTCAGGGTATGGTATTTTTAGCTGACTTAATGGAGTTTTCTTTTGGTGAGTTTGATTTGATTCTAGGAATGGATTGGCTTGTAGAACATCGAGCCAATCTAAACTGTGCCTCTAAGAGAGTTAATCTGAGAACTGATGAGAATAGTGAGATTGTTATCATTGGTGAGCATTGAGATTACTTCTCCAATATAATCTCAGCCCTTGTAGCTGAAAAGTTAATTCGAAAAGGTAGCGAGGCATACATTGCTTTTGTGTCTGATTTTGTACCTGCAGAGCTTTCTGTAAAGGATATTCGTACTGTAAAGGACTTTCTCGATGAGTTTCCAAGAGTATCTCCGGATAGGGAGGTTGAGTTCGGTATTGATCTGTTATCATGCACTGTCCTTGTGTCTATTGTACCCAGTGGAAGACAAGATTAGGCGAGAAAGAAGGCTTAAAAATAGCCTTATTTTGTCTACATGGATAAAGACACGGGCGTGTCTCTCAGCCGTGTATGACACACGGCCATGCGCACAAGCATGTGTCCCCTGCATCCTTAAAATTTAGAAATAGAATGCTCAAAATTGGCTGTGTGAACAATTTTGAGCATTCTATTTCTAAATTTTAAGGATGCAGGGGACAAACGGTTGAACCACTCGCTTGTGCGCGTGGCCGTGTGTCATACATGGCTAAGATACACGCTCGTGTCTCTGCTCGTATGGACAAAATAAAGCCATTTTCAAGCATTATTTCTCACCCAATCTTGTCTTCCACCTACATTAACATTTAAACACACTCACCAACCAATTCAAGACATTAAAATCAAGATGACATATTATCACATATGTTCAAATGTTCAAACTTACCAAAAACACATTTGTGCATATAGACATATTTTATGAATTATGCTAACTCAAAACCATTCATCAACAGGTTTAAATACTTTCCACCATATAAACATTTCAAATACACACATCAAACATGTTTAAGTCATATATTTACATCTCAAAATATGCCAACACTAGCCATACCAATGGTTATTTTCAACCAAATATTTATATGCCATTATTTGGCTAATTTAACCTATACATGCCATTATATCCTAATTAAAGTTTGCTATTTATACCAAAAAGAGCTGGAAGATAGTGTGATCTTACTCTGACCCGCTCTCAACCTTTACAAGCTTCCGAGTACTATAAAACAGAAGAAATAAAATAAAGTAAGCTTTTAAGCTTAGTAAGTTCGTATAACGGGAAATTAGCTTACCATTCATTTACTTTTAAAATAAGCATACAAAGTACATCTAAATAAATTTAATCCACACCCTAACCACACATCCTCATCAACACGTTAGTCATGTATTCATGTGAATAACAAGTACAAAGATGAGCTAATCACATATCATATATCCATGTGTTTTCAAGTAGTTATGGGTAACGATTCATTCAGAATTCATCTTAACTTATATCAGAATTTCACTAGTTGAATCATTTGAAATCTCGATGGATACATAGGTAGTACATCCTAAGTGTACAATACTGTAAATCCGTCAACTCATTTTCAGAGGTGCTCATAAAAGCGCATAAATGGGAAGCTTATTCGGGCTATAACAGGAAGCTCATAAGAGCCATAATTAAGAAGCTCATACGAGCCAATAACGGATAGATCCGAAGAGCCATTAATTAGGAAGCTCCGGATAGCCATATATCAGAAAGTTCAAGCGAGCATATCGAAAAACTCTAAAGAGCCAATTAACAGAAAGCTTACAAAGAGCTTATAATCGAAACGCTCATAAGAGCTAAGGTGTGTCCACAAAACATGTAGGATCACAACCTATCGGGATGCTCCGAAGAGCTATAACGGGAAGCTCAAAAGAACCAGATAACGAGAATCTCATGAGAGCTAATAACGGAACGCTCTTTCGAGCTATGGTGTGTCTGTAACATATGCAAGACCACAACCAATACGAGAACCCTGCATCTAATCAAATTTCATGTATTCAAATACGATTTAATATTTATCAGGCATTATCGGATATGTAATTAATTTCATATATATAGAAATCAAATATACAACATTTAGTTCAAACATGTAAATGTACACAATTTAATTACACGAACTTACCTCGACACTTGCTTGTGTATGAAAATCTACTAATCTGACACTTTTTCTTTTCCTCGATCTAACTCCTTATTTGGTCTTTCTGGATCTATATAAATGAATTTAACATCAATTTAATACATTTTATATTCAATTCAATCCAATTCACATATTAGGCAAAAGTACCATTTTGCGCTTATACTTTTAATTAATTTTAATTTCGTCCCTAGGCTCGGAAAATGAACTTCATGCAATTTAATCCTTATCCCAAGCTAGCCTAATTTTTCATATAACAATAACAGTCCATGTATTTCACAAAAATTTAAATTTTTCCATGAATTTTTCATCTTTTCAATTTAGTCCCTAAATCACAATTTCATGAAAGTTTCCTTTACAAAAGTTGTTTATCTATCAACAACCTTTCTACCATAAAACTTCATAATTCATGCATATTCATCCATGAAAAAATTTTAATACTTTGATAAGTTTGCAAATTAATCCCCAAAATAGCTAAATTAGGTTGTTACGATTTCAGAAATATAAAAATTACTAAAAACGGGACAAGATTACTTACCTAATTAAGCTTGCTTGATTTATTTTCTCTTAAATAGGGTTTCCATGAAAATAATTTGGGAAAAGATGATGAAAAAGATGATATTTTGTTATTTAATTATTTATCATCTTTTATTATTTCCACTTTCCAATTTAGTCCCTTTCTTTAATCAATTTTTCATGGATGAATCATCATAATTATCTACTAACTCCTCTTAATGGTCTATTTGTCTTATAAGGACCTCAATTTTTGAATCCCATAGCTATTTGATCCCTCTAGCTACTAGAATTCAACTTTTGCACTTTATGCAATTTGATCCTTTCTAACAATTAAACGTGAAATAGGTAAAATTTTCTTAACGATATTTTCATACGTTATTCCTATCATAATGCAGACCATGAAATAATATTAAAATAATTTTTCTTTCTGACTCAAATTTATGGTTCTGAAACCACTATTCTGATTTCACAGAAAATGGGATGTTACAGTCTCGATTTTGAAAGGACAATTTTTTAGCATTGTTGGCATTTTCATACATTATAAAGGAATAAGAAAGAAAAATAGAGGAAATATGGAAAAAAAAAATAAAGAGAGAAATAATGTAAAAGAAAAATAAAAATAAAATATTTTTTAATTTTTTTTAAGTTTATGTGGTATAGTGATTTATTATTGACTATAATTCTTTTAATGGACATTGTAACACCTCCAACCCGACCTAGGAGTTTCAACTAAGTCGAAGGCGTTACATTCGATCACTAAGGTGGTCCTGTAAAGTCATTCTTTTTTTAAGCGTTGATTTGTATGGAAAACACTCTTTTGTTTTTAAAAAAGACGTTCACTAATTTCAACCGACTTTACTTAATAAATTGATTACAATGTTATTAATTTGAAGTTTTAGGACAACGATTTTTAGGTATTTAAGAAAAGACTTTATCAAAACTTTAAGTATTTTGCAAAGTAGTGGAAAACATTTAAAGTAAAGATTTTCTAAACTGAAAAACATGCAAATATCAATGTATTAACTAAGTTTCATGCTTTAAAATAGGTAACTAATCAATCCCAAAATTTAAGATATAAAAGCAAGAAATTAATAATTACAACCCCAAAAATAAATGATAAATGAAATCTTTTTAAATAATAAAACAAGCTGCTAATCTGAGAGTTCTCCAGTGCCATACCGAGTCCTAATTTTCTACGTTACCTGAGAGGTAAAGGAAAAGGGGGAATGAGCTTACAACGGCTCGGTGTGAGACTAACTTATACATCAATATATATAACTCCACAAATAGAAAAACTTAGAAACAATAATGAGTTAAGCATAACATATGGAACATATAGTAAATCAATGTATATATTGTTTATGTATGATGTAATGTAAATACAAATGCAAATTTCCCACCCGTCCATCCTAACTACCCTCGAGCATCGCTCGACACACCAAAACACATATAAAATACTAACCATACTAGATTTCTCGATGAAGATGGTCGTTCACTTGTCATTTATGACGATGACTTTTCCTACAATAACTTACCATCCCAATTTCCCGATTTTGATGTATTTTCTGATTTTTATGACATTGTCATCTTCTTAGTGTAGTACTAACTTTCAGTGTAGACTTAAATTGCCACTATCTCCTACGGAACTCCTTTGTCCTCTATACATATTTCTTTATATAATTATGCACATATTCTTAGCATATCATGCTATTTGTCATCTTTCGGTGCTTACATTCAATATTTCATACCTACACTTAATGACATGTGAACATGCGTCCATTCTCATCAGTTTCATATATATAATTAATTTTAGAACTAAAACAGTTTCACATATACAGTGGTTTCATGTGATCTAACACGCTTGGTTTGGTTAACACATACATAAGTCAGGTTTGCACATACAAGGGTCACACATATAAGGTTGCGCGTATGGGTTCGCACACCTAGGGATTCGCACCTAAGGGGTTCGCACATGTAGGTTTGCACTTTAGGGGTCACACCTAGGGGTTTGCTCATTAGGGATCACACCTAGGGGTTTGCACATTAGGGTTCACACACCTAGGGGTTCATACGGATGGGTTCGTACCTAGGGTTCACACAGATGAGTTCACACCTAGGGGTTTTGTAACAGCCCTATTTTAGCTAAATCGGAACAATGGTTTTGGAACCACAAATCTGAGATAAAATTTATTTTATTATTATTTTAATATTTACAGCATGATATTAGAGTTGTGTGAAATTTTTGTAAAGAAATTTTATCGTTTAAATGTTTAATTCGGTAAAAAGGACTAAATCGCGTAAAGTGTAAAAGTTAATTTCTAATAGCTAAAGGTATTAAATAGCTATAGGGCTTTAAAGTGGAAGTCCTTATATGGTAATTACACCATTAATGTTGATAGTGGAATGTGATGGCTTGGCATTTGTGTAAATTTTAAATGTTTTAAAGGTTATAAAAGTAAATTAATTAATAATGATAAATTAAGTAAAATAAAGTAAAGGTATCATCTTTTCTTCTCCATATTCAACCGAATTTTAGGGTAAGAAAAGCCATTTGAGAGCTTTTACATTTGGCAACTATTTCCTAGCTTGTGTGGTATGTATTTTTGTCCCATTTTTAATTATTTCTATGTTTTTGTGATCGTTGCTTCGTAATCTAGCTAGCCTGTGCCTCTGAATTCGAAACTGTTAAAGATTTAACATGTTGCCATTGTTGAATGCTTGAGTGAATTGATGATTTATGATAGATTATGAATATTTGATATTAGATTTTCATCTTTTATAAAGTGATTTTTTTGAGAAAAATGTCAATTCTGGACTAAATTGTGAAATGTGGAAATTTAGTGGTTAAAATGTGAAATAAATTGAAAATATGGGCTGATAGTAATATATGGAAAATTCAGCTAGCTTGGGTTTGTGTTTAATTTCATGAAATTGTGATTTTATGTGATAAGGACTAAATTGCAAAAAATGTGAAATTACGGGGGCAAAAGAGTAAATGTAATTTAAAGAAAATTTTGGATTAAATTGAATAGAGATATAATTAAATAAGTTAATTTTGATATTATCTAGATCGAGGGAAAATCAAAGTATCGAATTAGTCGACCTAAATTTGTCGGTTTAGAGAATGAGGTAAGTTCGTGTGTTTAATAAGCATTAAATTATGCATGTTTAAATGCTTAATTGAGATAATTTTGGTGAATGCTTAAATATTGAATTTAATTGTGATTACAATGCTTTGGAAATGTTCGACGAAGATTCGACAAAGTAAAAGTCCCGGTTGAACCTTAGGAATAGATAGGATACATATGTCATGACATTAGGGTTACCGAGATTATGTGTAAGACCATATCTGGGATATGGAATTGATATGAGACTTCGTGTAAGACCATGTCTGGGACATTGGCATCGATATGTGATTTCGTGTAAGACCATGGCTGGGCTATTGGCATCGATACGAGATTACATGTAAGACCATATCTGGGATATGGCATTGTTACGATACTATGTGTACGAGATCCCCGAGTATCCTTTAGTATTCCAAATGGTTCAATGGTAAAAGTGGATGAAACATGGTTATAAGTGATAGTACAACGAAAGTAAAGTATTCGTGACAGAAATCAACAGGTAAGTGAAAGTTGAGAATGGAAGTATGATCGAGTTAAGTGAAAGTTGAGAATGGAAGTATGATCGAGTTAAGCAAGACAGGTACGTACATAACCTATGTGAGAATCAAGTGAAAGTGAATTGGTGAGTTCATACCGTATCATGTATATGAAATGAGAAAGATATGTGTTTAAATATGTTGTATACCAAAATGTGCTCATTTGGCTATACGGAAGTATGAATTGAATGTTATATAAGAATTAAATTGGTTAAACTTGTGAAAGCTAATGTTAGCTATGTAAATGATTATATAATTGAGAATGAAATGAAATATGATCTATGTGAATTGTATAGATGAAATATGATATGTGTTATGAGGACGTATGGAACTGGAAACGAAATTTTATGAAATGTATGAAAGAAATCATGAAAGAGTAAAATCTGCAATAAAATAGTTTTGAACAGTAGCAGTTGTATAACTTTGAAAATTCACTAAAAATTGTGGGAATCGCATTAAAGGTTGAATAAGACATGAAATTAAATCTTATTGAGTCTAGTTTCACATAGAAGAAACAGTGTAATCAAAAGAATCTCGTATTATGAGATATTTTAATTTTTGAGAGGTAAGGTCATAATGATTTCGGAATCCCCTATTCTGACTTTGAAAAATCATTAAAAATTGTATAAAAAGAATTATGGGTTAGAATTTATACGATTAAAATTATAATGAGTCTATTTTTAAGAAAAACAAACAGGAATATCATCTGAATCCCGTACTAAGAGATAATTAATTTTTAGAGAAGAAGGGTCAGAACTGTTAGACAACAGAACATAGACAACTTTGAAGAATTAACTGTACTTATTGGCTAAACCAAAATTTTGAAAATTTTATGGTAAGAATATATGTGAGTCTAGTTTTGGTAAAATTAAGCAGATCTTAGTTTGGAGTTCCGTAGCGCAAGATATAAATAATTTAGTGACTATGACTCGAGTAGATAGCTTGATGTGAACATGAGTAAATAGTGGAACTATGTGCAATTTTTATTGTATTATCTTGAGAACATGTTGTGAGGATTGGTAAAAGTAGGTTAACAGATTGCTTATTATTTACATATCAACTTACTAAGCTTTATAGCTTACTTTGTGTTATTTTTCTATGTTTATAGTGTTTCGAAGGCTCGCTCAGGTTGGAAATCGTCGGAGATCCCATCAAACTATCTAGTTATGGTTTCGGTACTTAAAAGGTTGAAAATTTTGGTTATGTGGTATGTATAGGCTAGTTGGTTTGTTAAGTGTATAAGTGATTTTGGCTATTGGTGCCTATATGTTTGAAATGTATTGAGCCATGAGATTTGACTTGTTTATAATGTGAGGTTTGATATGTAGATGGCCTTATAATTGGAATGTGATTGTGGTTATGTGGTAAGCTTTAGTAAAGTTATTGATGCATTAGTGGAATGTTTAAAATTGATATTCACAATTGATGAATAATGGTATATTATGTGCTTGTGTAGAGTTGACCCTTATGGTTGGCAAATTGGCCTTGCAAATGACCTATATTCGTCCACGCGGCTGTTCACATGGGCGCGAGATGTCTGTTACTTAGAAAATTCTTAAAGTTTCAGAAATTTTTATGTGTAACCAGTTTATTCCCGAACCTTCTTAAAAGCATGTTTTAGATCTCATAGACCTATTTAAGGGACAATGTGATTATGAATGAATGTGATATGATGATACATGATCAATGTATATGAAATGTTTGTATAATGATGTGAATTGTTCGATAATGCCTCTTAATCCTAGTCCGACGGCAGATACAGGTTAAGGGTGTTACAGGTTCGCACATGGGGGCTCCCACACAGGGGTTCATACATAGGTTTTACACACAGGCTCACACATACAATTCTCATGCAATTACTTACGTGAGGATTCACATGTTTAATAGGTTTTGCATAATAAACAAGCATGTTTCACATAACTAAACATGTATAGTTTGTATACTATACAGGGTTCGCTTGTCCTATGTAGCTTGCATGTGCCTAGGGTTCACATATCCTGTTGAACTCGCATAGTATCTAGGGTTCACATATAGGTTCGTATACATGGGTTATATACATGGGTTCGCCTAGCATCAACTTAAGGGTTCACATGTAATTTTCTAAGGGTCCGTATAACATTTCTATGGAGTTTGCATTACAATTCTTATAGGGTTCACATGTTATTTCCTATAGGTTCGTATAACAATTCTTATAGGGTTCACCTATATTGATTTCTTACTTTCTAGTACATCAATTAACTATACACAATGATTTTAAGCTTAGATCCCACACCTGATTTGGAGGCACAAAAACCTTAATCGGATGAGGAGATTGATGATCTACTCGGGAGGAGAGGGATGATTTTGAAAACTTTTAATTCCTCAGTTGAAAATTGTTTTTGCAAAGAAGGAACTTCGGGAGTTTTCTTGAAAAATTCTCTAGATATCAATTATAGGGTTTGAAAAGGGTTGGCTATTTATAAACTCTTTTTCCCTAATTGAAATAGGTTTTTGGGAATTCATGTGAAATTAGAACTCTATTGAAAAAAAAATTTGGCTAGGCTATTTTGCAAATTCAGCACTTTTATGGGGTAAAAATAAAATATTTTGGTTGAATGTACACAAGGGGTTTCAAACTTGGGATCTATGGGTAAGATTAAGTCTTACCACTGAATCAAGAAGCTCATTCTTGACAACTTTTAACTAAAACAATTTTTAAGGCATACTAAATTTTTTTACCATTTGCTTGAAAAAATAAAATCTAAATTTTATCCCTATTTTTTGGGATGTGACAAATCTCCCTCCCTTAAGAAAATTTGTCCTCGAATTTTAACTTACCTTATTCCGAAAAGTTTGGTTGGAGCTCGATCTCTTCAGCAAGAACGATATGAGAAGGGCTAGAACGATAGTGTCGTAACATAGATACGTGGACCACATTGTGGATTCAATCTAGCTCAGGAGGTAGTTCAAGTTGATAAGATACTGGGTCGATCCGCTTCTGCTGCGCCACTTTGAATTTTTTTAAGGTGAGATTTTTAAGAACTTGTGATGTCATCGACGACATCCTTATTCTCCCGTCCTCTTGTCGTATAAACTAAAGCTGGTTGTCTCACTTCTGCACGGTTCGCACCTTGTGCTATCGTTCTCTGGCCTCAATTTTTGTCGTTTCGATTGGGACCACAGTTTTCTTGTGTTTGGGTTTGGTTTTGGCCTTGATTTTACGATTGAATAGAATTATTCCAACGAGAACTATCTTTTATTTGACATTCCTTTGATCCACACTTAAAGCAAGCACCGATCTTTCTCCAACATTCGCATTTGTGGTGTTTCTTACAATATTAGCACTTTGGAGCACGTTCGTCATTGGATTCGGGTTGTGGCCTAGCCCTTTTTATAGGTATGTGGTTTGAATCATTTGAACTCGAATCCCTTTTATTTGGAACTTTATGTCTCTTTTCTCGTTCTGTGCACTTAATTTCTTCTAAGATTTTGGTCTTGTCAACCAAATTTTTGAAATTCATTTCCTGGAGGAGTGCCACCCGTACTTTTAGGTCATATCTTAGCCCTTCTTCAAACCTCACACTCTTGTCTTCCTCCTTTGCTACTAATTTGGGTGTGTAGCGACTTAATCTAAAAAATTCTAACTCATACTCCGAAACCAATATATCTCCCTATTTAAGTCCGATGAATTTGCGCATGCAAGTTTTCATATAAAGGGGACCCACATACTTTTTCTTCAAAGCATCTTGGAAATAATTCCAAGTTATTCGTTCCGTAAGTGTTCCCCTAACAATTGCTTGCTGCCACCTATAAATCTCGTCCCTTAACAGGGACACGACTCTTTTTAATTTTTGCTCAGAAGTACACTTAAGATCCTCTAGAATTCTTTCCGTCGTTTCCATCCAATATTCGGCTATGGTGGGAGTGGTACCAGCAACTCCTTTGAACAGTTCGACCCTATTTGATTTGAGCTTTTCGGCCATCGTCTTTTTGTTTTCATTTCCATTACCCAATCCAGCGACTCTTTGGAGTGCTCTCAACATAGATTGAGTCACAACATTGTCTCCCACGGTTTCATCGTTCTAATTTCTCATTCCCATATCTCCGTTCTTATGGCCTCCGCCATCATTGGAGGTAAAGTTTTCTATATATTCCTAGGTTGGGTTTTCCCCCTAAACTATGGGTTGTTCCATGGGTACAGCTCTATGAGGTCTACCCCTTCCCCGTTTGCCTTGAATGTTCATATTGATATTCTACAATTTCAAACAATTAGTAATTAATTCAAGTTTTCAATTTATACTATCTTCTATCTAAAGTTTTTCTACCACTTAGAAGGTTTTTAATAAAAACTTATTATATCATGCTATTTATAAATATGTATTGTGAATAATAAATATAAATATTTTTGAAATTAATTAATAAATAAATATATCGAACAATATTATGTTATCTTGTATTTTAATAATTATTAAAATTATATAGTTTCCATTTTAGATTTTATATTTTAAAAAAATTTAAATTTGAAATTTGAAATTTTTTTATTGTTGTAATAAATTTGTATCCTAAATACAGTCTAATAATTTTTTATTATACAATAGGAATATTGGAGATATTAATCAAATATATGGAATTTTTTTATTCCAAATTTGTCACTATATTTTTATAAAAAATTTGCATTGAATAAATTTTTTTCAATATAATCAAGAATTACACATGACAAATTATTATCATGAAAAATATCAATTTTTAAATTATATCATATAAAAGAAATTTAAGCTGATATTGCTACACTATATATATAAAGATACAAACTAAAAGTTATCTACTTAAGATTCTCAATCAAATCTTAAAGATTTTCAATAAATTCTAAAAAGTGCTCCATTAACATTGTTGGTTAAAATATTCAATTAAATCTGAAAGATTTCAACCAAATCCCTAAATTCTCAAAAGTGCTCCATTTAACCTTATTGATTTTCAACCAAATCTCTAAACTTATATTTTAATAAATTTTAAAATTTTTTATTATTGTAATAAATTTGTATACTAAATACAGTCTAATACTTTTTATTATACAATAGGAATATTGGAGATATTAATAAAATATATGGAATTTTCTTATTCCAAATTTGTCACTATATTTTTATAAGAAATTTGCATTGAATAATTTTTTTTAATATAATCAAGAATTACACGTGACAAATTATTATCATGAAAAATATTAATTTTTAAATTATATCATATAAAAGAATTAAGCTGATATTGCTACACTATATATATAAAGATACAAACTAAAAGTTATCTACTTAAGATTCTCAATCATTTTAAAGATTTTCAATCAAATCTCTAAATTCCATTTAACATTATTGATTTTCAACCAAATCCCTAAACTCTCAAAAGTGCTCCATTTAACATTGTTGATTAAGATTCTCAATCAAATTTTAAAGATTTTCAACCAAATCCCTAAATTCTCAAAAGTGCTCCATTTAACATTGTTGATTAAAATTTGCAATCAAATCTTAAAGATTTTCAACCCCTAAATTCTTAAAAGTGATCCATTTAACATTATTGATTAAGATTCTCAATCAATTCTTAAAGATTTTCAACCAAATTCTTAAATTCTCATAACCACTCCATTTAACATTGTTGACTAAAATCAAATCTATATCCTATTGACTTAAAAGCTAATTTTATGGTTTAGATTGGACTGTATCATATAGAAATATTAAGTAATAAATTTTGGCCACAAGGTAAGAGAGACCTTTACCGTCTCACCTAATTCTAGTGGTTTGTATTTTTTTTTAAACCTTATAATTTTTTTTGATGTAAAACAAACAAATGAATTAAACACTATTAACTAGTAATATTCAATGGACTCTCTACAAACAGCTGTAGTCCTTTATTCCTGTCGAAAACGAATTAAATCCTTTTTATTGATTTTTTAATGTATTTCTAATAAAAAAATGTTTTTTTTAATTTTGAAACAAATTGAAGATTAATTTAAGGGTTTTGAAAGTTTGTTTCGGTATGCTTTTAATTACCTTTTTATATATATATTTTATATTCGTGGATCTCCACCAATAGGAGAAACTCAAAATTACCATGTTAAAATTTAAATAAATGTAAATTACATAAATAATCATTTTAACTATTAAAAAATTTACGAAATCAGCGCTCAATTTATATTTTTTAATCATTAAAAATTTTCAAATATTTCCATGTCAGTTTATAATTAAAAATACTATACTTCTAAATCCAAAACTTATTTCAACCATCTTCAACCTCACATCCCCGCCATCGTCAACAATACCTATGATTTTTACCGTCGAAGGCTTCCCAATCCCACATTCCAATAACGCGTGGAGAAGATATATGTACTACCCTCCATGCCCAATATCGAAATCAACTCAAGATATTGAGCTTATCAATCAGGCAATTCTGAAATCAACTCAAGATAACAGAACAAAAGAAACGATGATGATCACCTCCTCGCCACATTGTTCTCTCAGTTATGTACAATACATAACAAAATCCAAATCTTAATCTAAAACCAAACAAGCCATTCATAGCAACTCCATATGAACTAATCAGACCTAAGTTTCAAAATCCCGATTTAAGATGCCCTTGGAATTAACCCCATAGTTCTAATTCCCTCCAAACAAAATGGGTTTTTCTTCATCTTGAAGAACTGATTTAAACACCATCAGAAAAAAAAAATGCTGTCTTACTATTATTGGACAGTTAGAATCTTTAAAAGAAGATAACACACTGAAGCCATCTGAAGTTTAGGAGTTAAACTTTCAAAAGGATGATGATAATGATGTTGATAAAGCAAATACAAAAAGTGAAAATGGAAGTGGGTCTGGGGGAATTCTTGTTGAAGAGTTGGTGAAAGAGCTTAAAACAATAAAGAAGCAGAATACTATGACCCATTGCCTTCTTTCGGCGATGATTGTCGTCACTCCTTCTCCAGCTTAAAAATGGCTTTACTCACCCTTTTAAATCAGTTGGAAGTTGGCTTGATACGCTGCTCAAAGGTCCAGCCAAATCTACACAACAACATTATAGTCACCTTGTTGATGCTTCAGGTTCACCTCCCTCTCTTCAGGTGGTAAAGATCACAGGTATTGCTGATAATGGCGGGGATGTGAGGTTGAAGATGGTTGAAATAAGTTTTGGATTTAAAAATAGTTTTTTTTTAATATAAAATGACATGGAAATTATTTGAAAATTTTCAGTGATTAAAAAATTCTAGACTTAAAATAAATTTGTATTTTTCTAAAGTTAAGCGTCCTAATAAAAAAGATTTTAATAGTTGAAGGATGATTTATATAATTTACCTTTTAAATAAATACTCACGTTATGATAATTATCTCTAATCTTATCGCGTGAACTTACATGTCCTTCACCATCATCATAAGTCATACAAAACAAAAGAAAAATATTTTCACTTCTCCTAATATTTGTCGATATTATCACTCATTTCTATTTTCGAGAATATTTTAACTATCCATCTTTAAATTTAAATTTGAATTAAATTGCTATGGAAAATTACACATGATTAAAGTTATAAAGAGTATATTGTTGTGATAAGTGAGCACAAAATAGTTAATTTATCTCATTTTTTATAAAACTTACCTTATAGATTATGATTTATTTTCTTTAGAAATATACAAGATAAATTTATTTATAAATTAAATTTTAAAATATAAAAATAATGTAAATATTTTCAAATTATTTTGTTAATTTAAAAATATATTACACCTTGTTTCTAAATTTAAAAATTTTAAGTCTATTTAAAATTAAAATTTTTAAATACTATTTAATTGTTTCTAAATTTATAAATATATTACACGCTATTTTTTAAAATAATAGAAACAATAATTTAACAATATTTATTTGAATTATTATAAAAGATGAAAATCATTAACACATATTTTAATTTTAGGGAAAAAATCTAATTTAATTTTGCATATTAAATTTAAATTAATTATTAAATTTAATAATAATGTGAATGATGCAATAGTAATTAACAACATGATAACTAGTCCAATATTATTTTAAAATATTAAATTTGTAATTAAACTTAAGAAATAAAAAAGATGGGACAACGAGGAGGGATTAATGTTGCAACATTTCCATCCCCTTTTGTTGGGTCAGCTTGGGCTTTTATTGGGTTAGCGTGGGCTTTTGTTGGCCTACACTTGACGTGCCCAAAATATCTTTTTTAATCAGATTAAGGGTGCTGACCATTAGTGTGCCAACACTCCAATTTTTTTAAAAAATATAGTATAAATATATAGTATGATACAGTTTGAAAAAAATACATGGGTGTCGGTCATCTAGTGTCCAAAACCCCAAAAATTATTTTTTAACAAAAAAAATAGCGGTGTCGACCATCTAGTCCCCATAACCTAATTTTATTATTCATTTCAGGTCATTTAGATGATTGTTTTTTAACTAGGATCATTTACTAAATAATTATTTTTTGAATCATTTGGGTAAAATAGCCCCTCTTATCTCCATCCTTGTTCTTACCCAGAGCCATTTCAACACATTTCTTTTTTAATTTTCTTATTAAACAATGTTAGGTTACTTTGTGAGTTCGTTTTTTTTAGCAAAGTTTTGCTTTATCAGATGAAATGAAATTTACTTATTAAAAAAATTGTCTGGTTACTTTGAGTTGGCTTGAAGTCTATTGAGGTGTTCTCCCCGTCCCCCTCTCTTGGGAGAAATTTTTTCATATTTATAAGTATGGTTCCCTGATGTGACGTGCTAGGAGCTGATTAGATGCCATGCAAATGACACATTCTCCCCTTTAGGTTGGACACATACCCTTAGACATGTCTATTTGGTAGGAATGTGTCATCGTAAGGAGTGAACAGTGCCCATGCTCCACCATGCAAGGTTGTGAGGCTTGATGGGGTCAACTCGCATATGGACTACCTCGCGAGGTATTGGTGGTATGTGTGGTGTTGACACGTGATCTCTCCTATATTTATTTGGCAAGGCAGACTCACGAGGAGGTGAGGTGATCCCACCTCACGAGATATCGGTAATATGTAAAGTGCTCACACATGATCTCCTTCGTATGTACTTGGTGAGGTGGTGAGATGATCACACCTCACATAGTGCTAGTGATAAATGATTTGTGAGCTTACGAGGTGGTGATGGAGAAATGACTAGATGGTTGCATCTCATAGAATAGTAAGCAAGACCTTAACGGTGAGGACATTTTCATAAAGCAGTAAAATACATGCTATGAAGTGACAGAGTGATAGTTTACGAGGTGGACATATGAAGTAGGTGCGAAGTGATATAATGGTTCACAAGATGAACCCAAAGATTTAATAATAAAATAAGACATGTGGTAGTATTTGAATCCTAACAAATTTTTTTCTCTACAAATGTATCAAATTACTAACAAAGGTATTACTTTGTTATATAATATATATTACTTATATATTTTTGTTATAAACCCAGTAAAAATTCATTAAATTTTTCTTTAAATATCAAATAAAAATAATAGCATATAATTTTCTTAAAAACTTAATGTAATCTCATCATCAAGAAAATAATATTTTATTTGTTATTGAAAAATAGCTAAACATTTTGTATTTTAAAAGTCCTATTTCAAGTATGACAGTTTGGAGGAAAACTACATCAATAAGAAAATTTGACGAAAGAATAATAATTATAAAAAATTAAAAATGAAAGTATATCTCTTGAAGAAGAAAATGGAGCAAAATTGTGCAGGACTTTGACATTAAAAAATTTTATGGTTGAGTTAATAGTACATTCAATATTTAATTTAATTTGTTGATCGAGTATTTATCGACAACAATTATTTATTTTCTTATTATAGGTATTCTTTAAAGACATAAATAATTGAATATGAAAAGTACGTAATTTTTTAAATTTATCTAAGGATACCTTAATTTAAATTTATATAAATATAAATGAGCTAAACTTTAGATTTAAATTTACTATTATCATTTAAGAAAAAAAAAAAAAAAAAACAAAAGGAGTTTCTTGGTTTCCCCTGCATCAACTTTTTTAACAGGAGAACTAAATGCCAACCTCTTTTATTGTAATTTTAAAGCTTGATAATCAAATAGTTGGTCACTTAAGCTGAATAAAATTGTTCTCAATCATCCACTTGAGACTCCAATGGTTTCTGTCACAATTATAAGCCCAATATGCCCATCCAAATGTTGCACGACCATAAACATCTAGCTGTGCTTTAGCAAATCTCTGGTAATCTTCCATTGATGCATCGTTTCGAGCAAATTCTGCAGTCCATTCCCCTGCAAAAAAAAAAAAAAAAAAACACCACTTTGAAATTCATTCCTACTACATTTGCATATAGCTAAAACTAAACCTGTTCCAAAACTTAAATTACCAACTAAAACCAGGGGACCGTTAGCCGAGGTCAAGCTGCCAAGCTCGGAGGCTCGTTGATTGTTGACAAAATCGATGTTTTGTTGGACAGTCATGCCGGTAAATGAGTCTGAAAAGAGGTTGTAGTAATGCACATCGATGGCTACTCGATTCATAGTACTGGCCAATGAGAAGAGCTCCTTTGGATCAGCTCCTAAACGAGCTGATAGGATCACATACGCATTTGTGTACTTCCTTATGGCATCGTATGCAGCTTTGTAATACTTTGTAAGTGCATCTAATGTTACACCCGGTGCTCTAGGCTCATTCATTAATGCAATCGCAGCCAAATTTGGTCTTACACCATATCTGTCCAACAATTATATTGAACCTTTAAATTCAATTGAAAGAAGGAAAAGTATATAATAGAACATGGCATGACATAGAAATGGTTAGTGTCATCTTTAACCTTGCTGCAAGAAACTCTATTACCGCCACAGTCTCGTCAATATTGGAATCGGCCCATTCTAGAAAACCATCTCTTGCTCCGCTGTGTTCGTCACCGTTCTGTGAGGCTTTAACTGCGTGCAAATCAATAATTACCTTCATCCCATATTTCCTGCATCAATTTCACACATGAACCAGAAGATTGTTTAGAACTTTTAATTAAATAAAGGCTAGTTTGACAATACTTTTGAAAAGTGCTGTGGAAAGATACTTTTGAAAAGTTTGATTTAAAATTTGAGTATTTAGCATTGCTAACAAAAAGTACTTTTGAGAAATAAAATGTTCATTTTAAATAAGTAAAAAATATGCATTTAAATAATATTTAAATGAGTTAATATTATTATATTTTAGTAAAAATATAAAAAAATTATTATAACTTGTTGTTAATATTTTAATATATGAAATATAAATTTTAAATATTTTTAAGTAATAAATATTAATTTATTTATAAAATTTAATTAGAATATGTAAACTATATTTTAAATATTTAAATATAACCATTAAATATTTGTAATTAGTATTTTAAAAATATTTTTTTATTTTTAATTAATGATTTTAAAATGTAATTAAGCACAAAAAAAAAAGAGCAAGTATTATGTTATTGGAGGGGTGAAAAAGTAATTAAACACTAAAAGTACTTTTGGGAGAGGAAAAGCTAAAAATTTGAGCTTCTCCTTTATAGAAATGCTTTTCAGAAAAGTTAAAAATTTTAACTAAAAGTAGCTTGTTTAGCACAGTTTTTCTTCCAAAAGTGCTTTGGAGTTAGAAATATATTTTTTTTAAGAACTGCAGGCCCTAAGTCTTGTTTTGTCTTTATCCTAGAAGATTTCCTTTACTTACTCTGCCCATGTGAAAGCATTGTCAAGGGCTATTGAAGAGCCTCCAACAAAAGGCTTAGGGGGAGTTGGATCCTGCGCTATCCACCACCCTACAGGTATCCTCACGGCACTCAGTCCATTTGCAGACATGAAATTGAAATCTTCCTCAGTGATGTAAGAATTCCAATGATCCTAAATAACCACGGTTTCATACAAAGTCAATTCGGATACCATTGCTATAATTTGCATGTTTAAAGAGTAAAAAAAGAGCCCTTACCTGCATGACTTGAGGGGCTTTATCAGGGCCATAACCATTAGTGATTTGAAATTCACCTTGTAAGGTGTTTATGATTGTCATTATGAACACAGATGGATCGCTATCATCCCAACTAGACTCTGCATAATCTGCAGTTACCAATGTCTCCGATTGTGCCTAATTATGAAAAGTTTTGTTCCTTAAAAATGGAAAATCATTACTATGAAAGTCATTGCAAATTGTAGTAAGTACAACAACAGTACCTGAAGGAACAAACCATTTGATGCTTTGAATCGAACTCGGTTACGATCATCATCTTTCCTTACAATCTCAAACGTTTCTGTATCAGTAGGTGTATCTGAAACTGCTTGTACACCTTGACTTCCTAATCCCACAAACTGCTTGTTGAACACTCTCAAGTTAAAGCATGATTCACTCACCCTCCATAACTGCATCCAACCAAGCAAAAAAATTGGAAAGACTTCAAGTATTATGTTGTAGTTTGAGCAAAAAAGCTGATGAAAGAACAAACCCTGAAGGTTTCCCAACCAGAAGGTGAGGGACGGTTGGCTACAACGACGGTTCCACCGCCATTTTCAGCACACAAATACTTTTTTAGCTTTGTTGAAAGGAACTGAACTTGGGTTCCATCCTATATCAATAAAATACACAAATTTTTTTTTTGGAAATTCATGATTAAATGAGTGAAACCATAGCTAAAGTAAAGGGAAAGCTATGTATATACCAAAAGATCTTTGTTAATGATGCCATCAAAACGAGAAGGTTTCATCCATCCTTCAGTGACAAGCCAGTTACCAAGGTTTACAGCCTTCAATGGCAGAATAAGGTCTGCATTTTGTGCATGTGAAAAAGAGGGAAAATATGAAATCAAGTTGAAAATCAAGAGAAAAGGTAAGTAAACCATGTTTAGCCTTCCCTCTCTGTTCTGAAATTGTATGACAGCTGCAAATTATACAAGTAAATCCATTATATGGAAAAGCAACAATCTCATAATAATGACACTACATGTGTTCACACAGACTATTTTGCTTTTGCCTTTTAGTCCTTCATCATCTTATAGCAATTCACATGGGGTTTTTACTATTGAGATTTGAAGATGTTTAAGCAAATTATGGAATGGAAATGTGATATTTGTCAAACATGAAGGGGTTAAGGCAAACTTTAGTTGCCCCTACAGCATACAAGAAGCGAACTTTCCTTTGTATTTCTTTAGTGGAAATGGTTAAGGCGTCAAAGTCCATCCTTTCACACTTTTTAATCACTTTTGACGTAAATGGAATGGTATCAGATTCGTGTCTCGTCTTTTTTCTTTTGTTCGAAAGATTCGTGTCTTATCAACCACTCATCAAGGTTAAAATATCTCATAAGTCTATCTTCTTTTCATAAATTTAGAATTAGTCCTTACACTTTTATTTTCAGAATTTAGTCTTTAGGTTCAATTGTTAACATTGTTACTTTTTTTTTTTGTTATATTTCTTAATGTGATATTTTAAGGTAAAAAAAAAAAATACTTACTTAGTAGTCATGTAACTAAAAGAATTAATGTTATAATGACCCTAAATGAAACAAATTAGTTTTAACTGTGTTAACAGTTGGATCTAAATTTTAAAATTTAAAAAATAATACTAAATTATTAAAATAAAAGTATAGAGTAAATTTACGAAGAATGCAAGGAGTTATGACATATTTTATCATAATATGTAACATTTTGCGTTGGCCAAGTTTCTGTACGCTATATGTTTAGAATTTAGTTTTCATTTAGTTATTAACACCATTAAAATTCTTTTGTTAAATTTGTTGACGTGACTTTTTAATTTTTTTTAAATACTCATTCGATAACTATGTGACAAAAAGAATGGCATTGTAATAGATCTCAATTTAATACAGAATTTTAATAGTGTTAATCATTCTTAAAATTCACGTCAGTATTGTAATCAAAATAAAGTATTTAGGATAACTAATGACATTATAAACGTTGACCTACTAAAATATGTCAAAAAATTAAAATATAAAGATCAAATTTCAAATTTAAGTGTAGCATAATAATCGAAATTGAAATTGAATTACTTTTACATGTCTAAAAAATAGAGGGGTGAGAATTAAAATTTAACTATTATGTTAATAATGTAAAAGAAAGTGATGGACGTGTGTCAAAGAAGGAATGCCATTTATATATAGAATATAGGTAAAATACAATTATGGTCCCTCTGCTATGCTTCAATTTAAGATTTAGTATTTATGATTTAATTTGACATAATTTAGTTCTTATACCTCACTCGATTATTCAATTTTATTTTTTGTGGTCACCCAACTGTATTAGATTTTTGAGTGTTTTCATTTTTATGTTAGCCAATTGGTGACCGGAAAAATAATTAAATAGTTAGATGAGCATTTTATAATTTTTTATAATTATGTGACAAAAAGAAAAAAATTATAATTAAATAACCATTTTATAATTTTTTATAATTAAGCGGAAAAAAAATCCATAATGGATGACCTATACTGATGTTTAGTTTACCAAAAACAATAATGAGTATATAATTGGTAAATAGGTATGCAAAAAGCTTCAAGTCATAACTCTTTGAAACCGACACAAACGTTGAAGATCACCAGCTACTAAGTTTCCTCTCTGAACCGGCGGATCGTAACATGAGTCAAAAAGCAATCTTTGCCCTCACAAAAAATTCCAACAATTATTTTCAAGTTTTATAAAAATTTAGAAATATTTGTTTAAATTCTTTTAAAATTTAAAAGAAAATATAATTAAAACCTACAAAAATCTTCAACATTTTAATTAACCTCTCTATTTTTTTTAAAAAAATTATCATCTTCATTTTTTTAAATGTTTCTCATATTCATATTTAATATTCGTAGTTATCCCTTTAATAATATTATTTTTAAAATTTAAATTTATATATTTCGTTTAAAATACATTCCCTATCATTACATTCAATATTTTGGGACCACTATTTTCTAGACCAAAACTGTATGACCACTAATTGAGATCCCAAGTCCCTAACCATGTGCATGATGACTCACCAGCCTTGGCTTCAGTGTTCAATCCTAACTCCCTAAACCTAGTCCCTAACCATCTAAGTGCTTTGTGCTTAAAGTTTTTTTAAATTTTTTTTTATTCATTCACGTAAAAGAATTACTCCCTAATTCTTTTTTTTATATAAAAAAAACAACTTATTTATATTCTGTGACTAATTTTGATGCAAAATAAATTTATATGCAAAGGGGATTTGAATTGAATGGACCTAAACATTTGGAATTAATCAGTTTAATTGTTTAACTTGTTTAGACAAAGGCAAACTAGGTAAGATATTGAATGGAGTGATGTCATTAAATAAGGGAAAAATGATTGCAAGAGGTGTTTATGGACTAGATTTAGGTCGGGTTCAATTAAAATTTTAGGTCCGTTTGTTATAGACCTAAAATTTTGCTTAAGCATGATATTCGGGCTTGGCTCGGGCTGGTTCGGTCATGTTAATTTTTTACATTATTTTTAAAAAAATATAATACATCAAAAATACTAAAAACATTAAAATAAATGTTTCTCAATAAATTGAAAATAACATTGAGATAGGTGCAACTTAACAAGCAAATGCCTCTAAAATAGTAACAAAATTAACAATAAATTAAGAGTTATACAATATACAAATAATAGCATCAAAATAGCAACAATATAATAGTGAAATGGTAACAAAAGTAAAAAAAAAAAAAAACAACAAAACAATAAAAAAATAATTTTTTTTCATATTCGGGTCAGGCTCAAGAAAAAAAATCTTATCCAAGGTCAAGCCTGTTTTTTAAACGGGCTTTATTTTTTTACCCAATCTTATTTTTTGAGCTTATAATTTTACCCAAACCTTCCCACTTTTTGACCAGGCCATTCGACAGGTGTACAATCATCTAACCTCCTTTTACACAAAACAACAGTGTCTTCTCACCAAACTCTATTTGCCAAATTCCTTCCTTCCATTTGCCCGCCGCTTGTTATAATGTTTTCCATGCTTTAATTTAGTAAAGCAAAAAAAAAAAAATCTAATTATAATTTTGCAAGTAATTTTAGTTCTAATAGCGAGATTTAATCCTTATATTCTATTGGTTTAATAATAAAAGTCTAATCAATTCATCTGATTAATCTTAAATCAGAGATTTTTAACCAACTCCGAAAGGGTTCGAAGGGGAATTGGACACGATGAATCGTGCCAACCCTGTGGTCATAATACTAAGGACGTTTTCAATTAAGAGGGTTTGAAGGGATTGCTCATGGGTGAGGGTCATTTGGAACCAAGTCATTCCTTCTTTTCAATTAAGACGATTCTATAAGGGCAATATTTCAGAGTGGCTTCTCTCGAATTTGCAAGACCAATCAAACAATAGTACAAGAGAATGAGCTTGTTTTTTTGGCTTAATTATGTGGCGTATTTGGAAGAACCGTAACTTATTCATCTTCCAAGGAAAATCAATGAATCCGAAAGAAATTATTAAGGTTTCCTGAAGTTGGGTGAAACAATACTCCTTAGCCCATAGTGAAGCTCTAGTGATGGAGACGCAACAGAATTTTAAACATGCGGATTCAGGTATGTGCTTTTCCCTCAATAATGATGGTGTTGTTAATTTTGTTTCTGGCTTTTCTGCTGCAGGTGGAGTACTTAGTGATGGGAAGAGGAATTGGATCTTGGGCTACAATCGCTTCTTGGGAAAGTGTTCGGTCACTGTTGCTAAGTTTTAGGGCATATTGGACGGCTTACTTCTTCTACAAAAACAAGGATATGACGACGTCACCTTCCATTATGATAATCTTGAGATCGTTATAGCTATTAGCGATAGAAATTTTGAAGGATCAAACTCTACTTTAATCAAGAGGATTTAGCATATTCCAGCTAAAAAAGAAAAGTGGTTGCTGAGACATGTTCCTAGTGAGGCTAACAAGATTGCAAATGCACAAGTAAAAATTTTGCACATATTTGATGACCCCATGTAGAGATTCAAGAAGTCCTACAAAAAGAAAGCACAAGAAGCAATCTAGATATGAATACACCCATGTAATCTGTTGTTTACCTTTACCAAAAATAATATAAAAGTCTAATTAAACATATCGTCAAAGAAATTCCATTAAATTAGATTATATGTCATTTTTAAAATAAAAATTACTTATATGATTAATATTGCTTCAAATAGAATTATTATATTTGGAACTATGAGGTTTTCAATTTGAATCTTAGCTAGTAAGATTCTTTAATATTGTTTCAAATAAGTGGAAAGTAAAAGTTGATACTTTTATTCACTTGTATGATTTCCACGCGACTTTAATTAAAAATATTGCATAAAATAATGTAACAAATTTCCTTTATCAGTATTATCAAATGGGCCCTTTTTTTAATAATTAAATCAATAAAGTAGAGTGAGAAATCTTGAAATTAAAATTAAAGAAACTAAATTTTAAATATGCAGAGAGTATAGGAATTGATAACATAAATAAACCAATGTAAAAAAAATTTTTGTTTAAAGGTTGACTAAACTTTTAAATTTTTTTTAAAAAATCAATTAAGCCCCTCAATGAAAAACACACTTAATTAAGCATCAAACGTTAAAAAAAATTATCAATTGAGCCCTTTGATCAATAGTTTTTGTTGCTAACCATTATTGTGATGATGTAGCCATTAATAACCGCTGAGTCAATTGTTATGATGCTGACATGATGGTTCATATCGACAAAAAAATAAAAATTTAAAATTTAAAAGTTTAAGTTCAAAATAAACTTTGACAAATTAACGTACAGGTTCATTTCAATCTGGACATCCATTTGTCCAGATTCATTTTGGACATAGTTTTTAGAATTATAAAAAATATATATTTTTTTATAAAATATTAAAAAATTGTAAAACATTATAATTTTAAAAAGAAAAAAAAAAAGAAATGATGGTCCTTGCTTTTCTTACTATCTCACAATAGGTAAATTCAATCTTTTTATAAGTTACTAAGTTTTGTTGTTGATTTCTTAATTGTGTCATTAGTGTTTGATATATTTTTAGGGTAATTTTTTCTGTTAACTAATTAACTTTAATGCAAAACGTAAAATTGTAATATTGAGAATGTTGAATCAAGCTTTATTTAATAAAAGATTTAGATATAACAAATTAAACTATTTTTGAATATAAGTTAAAATTGACAAAATGATTTTTAAGTTTGAAGTCTAAGAAATAAAGCTTTGAATATTTACATTAAACTCTTAGAAAATTTTGAAACAATTTTAAAATAAAGTGAAAATGATTTTAACCAAGTCCAAATAATTCCAACCAAGTTTAAATCATTTTAACACATCAAAATAATTTTCAAACAAGTCAGAATTGCTCCAGACCAAAAAGTATTGATACCATTTGGCCAAGTATTGATATTTTTGGAATTATCGATACCCTTAGAAAAATCAAGGCCAAACATGCATTCTGTTTTCAGGAACCCTAAAAATTATCGATACTATTTTCTCAGTATTGATACTTTTTGAAAATAATCGATACCTTTCTTAAAAACAATACCAAAATAGCATTTTATTTATTATAAACCCTATAAAGTATCAATCCGGTATCGATACCATTTTCTCAGTATTGATACTTTTTGAAAATAATCGATACCTTTCTTAAAAACAATACCAAAATAGCATTTTATTTCTTATAAACCCTATAAAGTATCAATCCGGTATCGATACCTATTTTAGAAAGAATTAATAAAATATTTTTTGCTATCGATTAATAAATCCCAACAGTCACTAAATTAGCATTTATTACAAAAAATTATCGATGCCCTTTTATTTGGTATCAATACTCGCAGTTGCAGGTGAAATAAATACTCTGGTTTTACATCCCCAACAGCCATATTCACTACACCAACAACCTCAATGGTTGGACATCTATTAGGGGGTATAAATACCATCCTCCAAAGACTTGCAACATCAAGAAAAGCTCTTTCAAGCAAAAATCATCAATCAAACAACCTTAGAGCTTAATACTTTCACATTCTTCTTCCATACACCTATGAGCTTTATCTCTATTCTCTTTCTCAAGTGTATTTTATTGTATTTGAGCTTCATTTTGCAAACAACTTAATCTTGTAAGGATTGCTTATTTGTTTGCTTATTTGTATCTCTTTGAAAGGGTTTGTAACTTTAGATTTGGGGTAGAAATCTTAAGGAGTTGTAAGGTTGAACCTTGTCCTCAAAGGTTGAACAAATTAGTGAATTAGGGAAAATCCTTAGTGGTGGAAAGCTAAGGTAGTAGAGTAGGCAATTGGGACTGAACCACTCTAAATTATTTGTATTAATTGTTTCATTTTTTGTCTTTACTTTCACCAAAATTTTTAAAGGTCAATTCACCCCTCTTGGCATTTTCGGTTTGTTCCATTGAGCTAACAATTGGTATTAGACCTAGAACTCTAGAGATAGTTTTACCATCAAGAGGGAAGATCCTCAAGATATCCAAGATGGAAGCCACAAGTCAATAAATTTGCTTCATGACATTGGAGCAAAATTCCACCATATTGGGCGAGGCCTAATTTATTCAATGACACCAACTACTCATATTAGAGAACAAGAATAAAGCTATTCATCCAAGCTAACGACTTTGAAGTTTGGAGGATAATTACTAATGGGTCATCCATTCCAATAAAGAGGGTTGAAGGTGTTATTTTGCCAAATAAAGAGAGTGAATGGGATGATAATGATATCAAGAAGGTGCAACTAAATGCAAAAGCTATGCACACTCTATTTTGTGCTTTTAGTTCAAATGAATACAATAGAGTCACCTTGTGTGACAATGCAAAAGAAATATGTGACAAGCTTGAAGTCACCCATGAAAGGACAAGTAGAGTTAAAGAGTCCAAGATAAGTTTTCTCATCATTGATTATGAGTTGTTTAAGGCAAAATCGGAAGAATGAATTAAGGAGATGTCTGATCGCTTCACCCACACCATTAATGGTTTCAAAGCCTTTAGGAAATCCTATCCCAACAAGGATATGGTGAAGAAGATGTTGAATAGTCTCCTAACATCTTAGGAAGCTAAAGTGAATGCAATAGAAGAATCAAAGGATCTCAACTCACTCTCCCTTGATGAGCTCATCGGTTCCTTGTTGACATATGAAATGAAAATCAACCACAATGCATAAGAAATCAAAGAAGCTCCAAATAAAGTGGGAGTTGCCTTCAAATCAACAACTTGTGAAAAGGATGAAGACTCTAGTAACTATGATGATAATGAAGAAATGACAATATTTGCAAGAATATTCAAGAGGTTCATGAGGGACAACAAAGGAAGACAATTCCAAAAGAAGGAAGGACTCAAAATTGAATCAACCAAGGAGAAAGATCCCATCATTTGTTACTAGTGCAAGAAACCGAGACACATCAAGTTTAATTGTCCTCAAAGGAGGAAGAGGGGTCTAGCAAACAAAAACACAATGCCAATGTTACTACTTGGAGTGATGATGACTCATCCGATAAAGAAACACAAGAAGTATCCAATTTGTGTCTCATGGTCATCGATGATTCTAATGTAACTTCTAACTCATCTATTTCAATTTTTTATTCTTTTGATGAGTTGCAAGATGCCTATGATGAATTGGGTTTGGAATTTGAAGTCATTAATTCAAAACATAAGAAAAATATTTCAAATTTGAAAAATGAAAATGATTTGCTTTCCAAAACCAATCATGAACTTGAAGAGAAAGTAAATAAGATGCAAGAAATAATTAATGAGCTTGAGAAGAAGAATTTAGACTTGCATAATTTACTTTCTAAAGTTCATGATGATCATGAAAAGTAACTTGAGTTTCTTAATCTAACAAAGTTTTAGAAAAATAAGAAAATTCAAAACAAAATTTTGTTAAAAATAGCTTTAATTTCTATAAACATAGAGGTCCCCAAAACTTTTACAAGAGAAAAATCATTAAAAGAATATGTGTCCCTAAAGGAATCATAACTTCACAAGATAAAAACTTGAGTTCAAAATGGATACCTAAAGGGACTAAAATTATAAGAACTAATGCTTATTGACCCAAAAGAATTTAGGTACCAAAAATCAAACTTTAATTCTATGTTTGTGGAAAAGGAGCATTGCTTTGAGGTGGATTATTCAAGGAAAACTTATGGTACCTCGATAGTGGATGCTCAAGACACATGACCAGTGACAAGAGTCACTTTATCAATTTGAAGCCAAAAAGTAGAAGAGAAGTTAGATCTGGTGACAACTCTACAAAACAAACTGAAGGAATAGGCTCTATTGGTAAAAACTCTTCAATTATTATTGAAAATGTCTTATATGTCAACGGTCTTAAGCGTAATCTTTTAAGTATTAGTCAACTATGTGATAAAGGTTTCAATGTCATATTTGAGTCTAAAAGTTGTAAAGTTCTTGACATTGTTTCTAATAAGATTGTGCTTGTAGGAAATAGGATAGGAAATATATATATGGTGCATTTAGATGATATGCATAACTCTAACTTATGCATTGTTGCTAAAAATGATAATTTGTTATGGCATAGAAAACTAGGACATGCTAGCATAAACATATTGCATAAATTACTTAAAAATTACTTAGTAAGAGAATTACCTAGAGTTGATTTTGATGTGAATAAAATTTGTGCTGCATGTGTTAATGGTAAACATAAAATACTTTCTTTTAAACCTATTCGTCGAAACCTTTTTGGAAATCGACATTTTATTTTAAAAAACGAAAATGGAGTTGCCACCAATCCTTTTTTTTAGGTGTGATCGGATCACCTCATAATTTGATCATTTTAATAAAAGTTTAGATTTACTAAAATGATGATTTTTGGTTTACAAAATCTAGGAAATGGGTTCGGGAGTCGGTTACGCACGAGAAAGGATTAGCACCCTTGTAACGCCCAAAATTGGTACCTAGTTGATTAATTGATATCTTAGTGTCGAGAATTAAAAATTTTAAGAGAATTTAAAACAAGATCCCACTTTGCATACTGTTATTTTTAATTAAAATTACTTAATATATTAAAACCTATGTAAAAGGCTTTCTTATCTCAATGTAACCAAAACGAAAAGGTCATGTCCCGTGAGTTAGGACACGACATCTTGAATCCTCGAAAATAAGCTTGCTCATTATTTAATTACTATTTAACTCTCATGTTCTAGTTTTAAAAAGGATGTTCGGTTATCTAGGTTCAAAAAGAAAGCCAAAACCCGTGAGTTAGGGCACAACTTCTTGAATCTCCAAATACAGAACATTGCCTTGATTTTAAAATTTTTCTTTTTTATGCATCAAGTAAAAATGAATGTAACATTTAAAGCAATGTGCATTTAACTTATTTGGGCATAGTATAAAAATAGCTAAGTATATTTAAACACAATTCGTGGCATGGTTGTAGCAAAATACAATAAAATGGAAGTGTGTAAAAAATGAAACGATGATATATAAAAAAATTAAAGAAATAAAAATGTCATGCTAGTAAATGACAATGATATAACTCTAATAGTAATAAAACACCAATTCATAGTAATAGTGGCAATAATCATGCCATAATTACTATTCTAATACTAATATAAATAATAAAAGAAAGATAAATAATAATAATAATAATAATAATAATAATAATAATAATAATAATAATAATAATAGTAATAATAGGGGAAACAAATGCGAAAATAAAAGGAAACATGGATAATATAAATTTTAAATATAAAAGGGTAAAGAAATCATAAATAAATAAATAAAAAGAACGGTTCATAAAAGGTTGAATTCAAATAAATAAAGGACTAAATTAGAATTTAAATGAAATTAAAAGCATAAATTGTGACAAAGTAAATAAATACAGGACTAAAATATGACGTGCGAAAAGGAATAGGGACCAAATGAGAAATTATCCCAAACCCTAGGACACGCGTCATTCCCTAGAAGGTCAGCGAACAGAGGACTAAATTGAAAGCAAGTTGAAATTAAACGATGCAATCTAAAAAATAGAAAAAAGAATTAGGACCATATTAAAAAAGGGTCTAAAAGCAAAAAGATCAGGGCCGCAAATAGACCATTCCACGAAAACACGCAATCTTGCAAGCATTCGGGTTAGGTCTCGGGTCGGATCAAAACGATGCCATTTTGGGGCTTTTGAAGCCAGACTAAAATGACGTCGTACCGAGGCCCTATATAAGTAAAAAATTTCTGAAAAAATCACTTTCCCTGCGTTTTTTTAAAAAACCTTTCCTTTCCTTTTTTTTCTCCGAACACACCCCTAGGTCCGGCCATGGGGCCGTCAACACTCCGCCATGAACACCGGTCAAATGCGACGGTGGGCATCACCTCTGGTGGCTGGAGTAAAAAAATGCCCTTTTTTACCTCCGTTTACAGAGGAACTCGGATCTAAAATCGAAAACCCCTAAAATCTGACCAAAATTTGAAAACGCAAAAGGGACCTTTCGGTTTCCAGCCTTCATTTTCGATGTGGCCTCCGACGAACCGAGGATGATTTTGAGGTCTTACACTAGAAGAGCCGTCCTTCATCGAAGACGGAGCCCTCGTCCGCTCGCAATGGTGGGATATGAAGCGGCCCAGTGAGTTTTTTTTTTTTACCTTTTCCTTCTTCTATTTTATGTTTTTTAAAAAATAAAATAAAATAATGGATTGGAAAATAAAAGAATCACTTTTAGAATTTCTCTTTGTATTCTGTTTTTTTATTACTCTTGTGTCCAAAAAAAAAAACATCGTTGTTATGGCTTTTATAGCCTAATATATTACATTAGACTGTTGTTTTTTTACTGTTCTTTTCTACTGTTCTTTGCGTGTTGTGTTTCTATCCTTGTTCTTTCTTTTTGCAGGCGTCCATGGTCATGGCGACGACGGGATTTTACACCTTTGCTATTTTGGTGAAAGAGGCAAACGAGGCATCAGACCTCGGGTGACAAACTTGCTGACAGAGGCGGCGGCGCGGATGACCTTAAGGTTTCTAAAAGTTTTTTTAGATAGTGGGCCTTAGGGTTTTTTTTTGTATTTGGGTCATTTTTGTAATTAGACTTGGACTTTTATTTGATTTTTTATTTTTTATTTTGTTTATTTGTTTTCTAGTTTCTTGTTCGGGCCGGACGAAATTGGGCCCTTACAGCTGCCCCTCTTTATTCTTTGTTGTGTAACGGGAATAGAGCAAAAACTTTAAGAAGGACCAATTTTGTTTGGTCTTACTAAATCTCGACTTCTTTGGTGTTTCTCCACTATTTGAGTCCTTGATTACTCTACTTTACTGTATCCGTTTGGCTACAACTTTAGTAAGGCAGGATTTAGTATCACGGCTTCATCTTGCTCCATTACAACTTCAAGGAGATAAGATTTGTTGTTGTAGCTTTATTTCAACCCACTGCAACCTTAGGGGTGTAGTTCCAATCTGATGCACTGCTATTTCAAGGATATATGAGTTGTAGCCTCATATTGCCCCATTGCAACTTCAGAGAAATAAGATTTGTTACTTCAATCTACTCCACTGCAACTTCAGGGAGATAAGATTTGTAGCTTTAATCTGCTCCACTACAACTTTAGGGAAATAAGATTGGTAGCTTCAATCTGCTCCACTGTAACTTCAGGGAGATAAGATTTGTAGCTTTAATCTACTCTACTGCAACTTCAGGGAGATAAGATTGGTAGCTTTAATTTGCTTCATTGTAACTTCAGGGAGATAAGACTTGTAGCTTTAATATGCTCTACTGCAACTTCAGGGAGATAAGATTAGTAGCTTTAATCTACTCCACTACAACTTTAGGAAGATAAGATTGGTAGCTTTCATCTGCTCCATTGCAACTTTATGAAGATAAGATTCCTATGGTATATTCAATCCGACCCACTGCAACTTCAGAGGTATAGGATTTTTAGCTTTAATCTGCTCTGCTGTAACTTTAGGGATATAATATTTACTATGGTAGATCCCACCCACTGCAATTTCAAGGGTACAAGACTAGTAGCTTAAACCTACTTCACTGCAACTTTAGGGGTATGAGATTTGTCATTTCACTAATCTGTTACACCGTTCTCTAGAGAACATGACCTGTAGAATCCATTTCATATGCCTATATTTATGTCAAGCGATTAGGATGTCATGATTAGAATGAATCAAATACTGCTAACTAGATGTATATGAATGATATTTATATGAATGTAGAATGTCATTTTCGAGAATGATCCCCTTTTTAGTGCTTAGGCTGACATTGTTCGTTGTTCGTCAAGGTTTTATCATTGATGTGTTACCATGCCTTCTTGTTCAGATTTGGTATCTTTGTCAGGAAACCTGAAGAAGTAATCACAATTTAGACTATTCATTCCCAAATATTTCCAACCCTTAGATTTGGTTAGTTCTAACTAGTGGTCTTGTCTCAAGTCCTTGTACTATTTAGAAACCTTTTAGATCAATATGCAAAAATTCTTTTACTTGAATATTGTTAGTCCATTAATCGTTATTTCAATTTAAAAATGCTTGAAAAAGGTTTTAACAATGGACAAGATTGAAATTTATTGGGAGCAAAGCTTGAAATGAATAGATTAATAAAAATAGCAAACGTTGCTAAAATACAAAGTTAGTAAGATGAAATTAGGTGCCTCAAGTATCGCAGTATGAGCTTCTCTGCACAAACTTCTTGAGGACCATTTTGAGCCTGATATGTGTTTAGGAAATCTAAAGTTATTTGTTGATGCTTCAAGATGCAAAGTTTCTCCTCCTTGTTACTTTTGAGGGGATAAGACTACCACATGCCCTATCTTTAATCAAAATTTATGTTGTCCTTTCCCGGGTTTTCAACTCAAAACCCCTTTGGTCTCAAGGCACCCTTTGCAAGTTTTCACCTTGGCCTCTCCCCCCTTTTTTTTAGATGAAGTATTTTTTTTAATGAATCTGAATTCACAGGATTAGGCAGGTTTTTGCCATCAATCTTGGTCAAAATCAGTGCTCTTCCAGAAAAAAGCTTTCTTTACCATATAAGGTACTTCCTAATTCGACATCTATTTTCCTCTGAAGTCTTTTTGTATGGGCAGGATCTTTTTCAATACCAGGTACCCCTCATGGAATTCTCTGGGACGAACCTTTTTATCATAAGCTCACACCATTCATTTTTGTTACATTTGACCATGACGGATAACTTTTAGCCTCTTCTCTTCGATCAAGTTCAACTGATCATATCAAGATTGGATATATTCTGCTTCCTCTAACTTCAACTCTGGTAAAACTCAAAGAGAAGAAATTTTGACTTCAATGGGCAAAAGCACCTCCATTCCATAAACCAATGAGAAAGGCATTGCCCCAGTGGAGGTTCTGACAGACGTCTAATAAGCATAAAGAGCAAGTGGTAACTTCTCATGCCAGTCTTTATAAGTCTCAATCATTTTCCCTACGATCTTCTTAATATTCTTATTGGCTACCTCAACTTTACCATTCATTGTTGGGCAAAATGGTGACGAGTTGTGGTGTTTGATCTTGAATTGATTGCAGACTTTCGATATCGTGTTGTTGTTCAAATTCAACACATTGTTAGATATGATCATTTCTGGCATTCCATACCGACATATGATATATGATCCTTTCTGGCATTCCATACTGACATATGATATATGATCCTTTCTGGCATTCTATACCGACATATGATCTCTTTCTTTAAGAATTTGCTAACTACCAACTTCGTGACATTGGCATAAGAAGCGGTCTCTACCCACTTGAAGAAGTAATTGATGACCACAAAGATGAATTGATGCCCATTGGAAGCTTTTGGCAAGATCAACCTAATGACATCTCTTGGCGTAACTAATACAATTCCCTTTCATAGTGGACCAATAATATATGAATCTCATGATTTGTCTAGCCATTGTAAAACCATTAGCATGTGTTCCGCAAACACTTTCATGGACTTCTTCCAAGATTTTCTTGGCCTCAACTGCATCTACACATCTTAATAGCACCTGATCTTTTCTTTTTTTGTATAAGATCTCCCGATCTAGGACATACTCATTGGCCAACCGTCTTAGCATCCTTTTATCATTCTCGATTGCCTGCTCAGGGTATTTACGGTTCTTTATATATTGTAATATGTCGTGGTACCAAAGGTGATCATCTCTTTCTTCTTCCTCGATGTTGTAACAATGTCCCGAAGCCTCATATATGAATAGGTTTCACATTCTCTTATTTGTTCACTTTGACCATGGAAGCTAAGGTAGCTAAGGCGTCGGCCATCTGATTTTCATCTCGCGGAAGGTAGTAGAAGGTGATGTCATCAAACTCCTTAATTAACTCAAGGACCAACCTTCGATAATCAATCAACTTGACATCTCTCGTCTCTTCTTTACCTTTAAGTTGATAGATCACTAGTGCAGAATCCTTGTATACCTCTAGTACCTTGATCTTGCGTTTTATGGTTGGACGGATACCTATGATGCATGCTTCGTATTCTGCCATGTTATTTGTGTAATCAAAATCAAGTTTGCTTGTAAGAGGATAATGATCTTCTTCTAGGGATGCTAGGACTACCGCGATTCTGTTACCCATAGCGTTTGAGGCTTTGTTAAAATTTAGTTTCCAATGATGTCTTTCTTGAGCATCTTCTTCAATAGTTGCCACATACATCAGATCCTCATTCAAGAAATTAAAATTCAAAGGCTCGTAATCTTCTAGGGCTCTACTGTCCGAAAAATTTGATATTGGACTCCCTTTTACTGTCTTCTGGTTCACATAAATTATATCAAATTTAGAAAACAGAATTTGCCATCAGGCCATTCTTTCATTCAAAGCAGTTGACTCCATCATGTACTTTAGAGGGTTTATTTTTTATATTAGCCAAGTTGTGTGGTACAGTATGTACTGTCTCAGTCATTGGGTTGTTCAGATTAAGCCGCAACACAACTTCTCAATTGGTGAGTATCTTGTCTCACATTCAGTAAACTTCTTATTGAGGTAATATATCGCTCTTTCTTTCCTCTCTGACTCATCATGTTGGCCACGAACACATCCCACAGAATTCTCAAATACTGCCAAGTACAGTATCAGTGGCTTATCTAGGGTAGGTGGCATCAGCACTGGGGCATTGACATGTAATGTTTGACCTTGTCAAAAGTCTCCTGGCATTCCTTATCCCATACACCTGGATTATGTTTCTTTAAGAGACGAAATATAGGGTTGCATTTCTCGGTTAGTTGTGAAATAAACTGGGTAATGTAATTTAATCTTTTTAAGAAACATCGGACTTACTTTTGTGTACGCGATAGAGGCAAATCCTGTATAGCCCTGACTTTATCCGAGTCGATCTCAATCCCCTTTTCGTTGACTACAAATCCTAGCAATTTTTTTGACCTAGCCTCAACGGTACATTTTGCTAGATTGAGCTTTAGCTGGAATTTTTTCAACCTCAAAAAGACTTGTACATGCTCATTTTCTATTAGGGATTTTGCGATCATATCATTGACATAAACCTCAATTTCCTTTATACCTCTTTGATATTACGCTCTCACATTTTTAGTTCGAATGACATTACTTTATAGCAAAATGTTTTCTATATAGTTACGAATGTAGTCTTTTCCATGTTTTCAGGATGCATATTTATCTGGTTGTATCTGGTGAAACCATCCATAAAGGAGAACAGTGAATAACCTACCGTGTTGTCTACTAAGGTATCAATATAAGGCAACGAGAAATTGTCCTTCGGGCTGACTTTGTTTAAATCCCTGTAGTCTACACACATTCATACTTTCACATCTTTTTTAGGGAGGGGATTATATTGGCTACCCACTCCAAGTATTTAAACACTTGTAGAAAGCTAGCGTTGAATTGTTTCTTAACCTCTTCTTTTATTTTTAACAGGACGTCGGGTCTCATCTTTCAAAGTTTCTATTGAACCGGTTTACATTATTCCTTTATGAGAAGCTGGTGTACCAAGATATCGATGCTTAGACTAGGCATGTCTTGATACGACTATGTGAAGACATCTTTGAATTCTTGGAATAACTCAATGAGGTCTCGTTTCATCTCTGCAGTGATGCAAGCTCCGACCTTCACCTCTTTCTTTTCTTGTTTGTCTCCTACGCTCACAATTTCCACAGACTCTTTGTGAGGTATGATCTGTTTCTCATCCAGTTCTATCATTCTTAACAAATCAGGGGATAAGTTACAATCTCGATCATCTTCAAAGTCCTAAGGTTCCTCTGGACACATATCCTAATCAAAAAGAGACTCTGAGTCAGTAGCAGTGTCGCTCGTATCATTGATATATGGAGACCTGTTATAAGAATAAAGGAAGACCCAAATAACAAATAAATCTAAGAATAATTATCTATGTAGTATAAGTATGAATGAAATGGAAAAAATAAAATAATATTTTCCAAATGAGACACAAAGATGCATTTTATTGAAATAAAAATAGTGAACATATGCCTTTTTCACAAAAGAATTCCTATTGCTCCTAGGCTTAGAGCAATAAGTTTGTTTTGAACATTACTCTAAACTAGTTCTAAAAATTACAGGGATCTCTTCTGCAGTCCAATTATTCAAAACACTTCCGGGGATATAAGGGCAAATTCCTGATAAGTTTTCTTCCCTAATTCCTTCTTCGAATATGACATTACTGCTCAAATTTCCCAACATTCCTTCTATAGTTTTGGTTAATGGACTCTCTTTTTCTGCCATCTTTCGTTTAGGATAAATAATTTCTCCTAACACAAACGTTTTGGATATATAGGGAAAGATCATCGGTTCCCATTTGACCTCTCCCCCACTTAGTCGCGCTCTTCTTATTTCTTCCTTCTGTTCTAACTCTTTCTTCTTTTGTCTCGCAACTGGCTTGTACCCTAAGCCAAAGTGGTCTTGTTTGTCCATCAGCATTGGTGCCTTGACTCTTCCTTGAAGGTATTTTTCGAGTCTTCTTCCAGGCAAGGCTCATTTCCCACTCGTCAACTGTAGGCCCATCCTCGTATTTTTGGATATTTTTGGCACTGTGATCTTGTTTCCTTCAACAATTAAAGTTGCATTAACAAATTCCAGTGATCAAAATGAACATTCTATTACCTCCTCATCCGCTCCTATGTATGGTGCGTCGCTAGTTACGGATGCGATGATATCCTTTTCATCATTTGTCATTACCAGTCGACCTCCATTACCAACTTCAGATTTTGGTGTAGTGACGATGGCACTGCCCCAGTCGAATGAATCCAAAGTCTACCCAACAAGTAATTATAAAAGGGTTTGATATTCATTACCAAAAAGTCTACCTCATATATGTTCGGATCGATTAAGAGAGATATTTCAATCCTCATCATCATCTTCTTTTTTGTACCATCGAATGCTCTCACCATATTTTGGCACGTCTTCATATGAGAGCTATCCACTAGCAACCTTTTCAGTATGGATAGAGGCAAGGTGTTCAGCGTGTATCCATTTTCAATTAATATCCATTGTCGGTTAACACTCCTGG
Source organism: Gossypium turneri (assembly GCA_008044935.1). Taxonomy (NCBI): domain Eukaryota; kingdom Viridiplantae; phylum Streptophyta; class Magnoliopsida; order Malvales; family Malvaceae; genus Gossypium; species Gossypium turneri. The sequence continues at coordinate 5,669,353 of CP032572.1, read as the reverse complement.
CAATGTATAACTTTTGCAGTGGGTAGTGATGAGTAAAGCCTTCTTGGATCTTATGCCCCCTAGAGGTATTTCATCATCTTTTTAAATTGTAGGCACTCAGATTGTTAACCAAACGGTCTAGCTTATTTATAGAGATATTATCAGCGACATAAGTTTCATTTAACACCTTTATCAACACATTACGATGTGTCTTTGAGCTCAAGAGCAAAGCTAGTACTGATATGTGAGCTGGCTGTTTGTGTAGTTATTCTACAACACTATACTCGCTATGATTTAAGAAATTTAAGAATTTTTTAGCCTCGTTCTCAGTTACTGGCTCATTAACAGGTGATTTAAGTCTAGCCGTTTTTCTTTCTTATGCTCAACTACCAGGGTTTTTTCCTTAATGGGTTCGGTTCTCGCACTTGCTGGGTTATAACGCCTCCCACTGCACGTGAAGAAACCAATATCTTGGTCCCTTCTGAAGTGCCAACCGAGTTTTCATCTCCCTGGATCATCACGTTACAATCATAATTCCATGGAACCCTTTTGCTATCCTTGTAGGGAAAAGCCACGGATTTTTGAATTATGTCTATTGGCATAGCTTTTGCTCTCATTTCATTGCTTCTCGGTCATGAAATAATTACCACTGAATGGTTGACCTTGTTAACTTACTCCATTGATCCTTCATCTGAGGCGCAAACATCTTCTCCTTCCAAACCTTTAACATCTTCAAAGAATTCCAATTCTTTATTATCCATCAGACTTTGCACTAGAGCTCTGAACTTAGTGCACTCCTGAATTTCATGACCTTCTTTAGCGTGGAACTCACAGTAGCTCCTCACTCTTTTAGGCATCCCTTCTGAATCGTGAATGATTAATCACACGCCTATCATTTTCTGCCAAACCCATTTTAGTGGAGATGTCACTTCCGCAACATTGGTTTTGGCCCTCTTTCCCCCACTTTTGATTATCGCATTTACCCCTTAGTCAGAATGACTGGGTAACAGATTTCCTGCCTCATTAGGTCTTGAGGGATCATCGAACCTTACAATCCCCATCTTGATGAACCTTTCGATCAACTTCTTGAAAGCAGTTCAGTTCTGAATCGACTGTTTCATAATTCCTGCGTGGTACTCGCATTGAGCATTCGCATCATATCACTTTAGAAACGAAGGTTGCATGGATTTCTAGTAAAGTAGGGATACTACATGCACGTCAAAAAAATTCTAATATAACTCTCTATATGTCATTGGGATAGGTGTGAATTGGGGTTTTTTCGCATTTGGCCTTGAGTTAGATTCTTGCCTCGAAGGGCCTTGATGGCTAGTTGTCATGGTCATCGGTTGGCCTATAGTGACTGATTTTGAATAGCTCTTATTATACACACTCGCGGTGTTTACTTCATTTTCTTTCTTTCTCGGGGTAGACCTCTTAGCGTTTTCCCCTGCGTCTATTTTCCCACTCCTTACTACATCCTTAATCATTTCTCCGGACATTACTATATCTGAGAAGCTCTTGGTAGCACTACCCAGCATATGGTTAATGAACAGGGCTTTCAGAGTGTTTATAAAAAGTATTGTCGTCTCTTTTTCCAGAAGAGGTGGCTGAACTTGCACCGCCACCTCTCTCAATCTCTAAGCGTATTACCTAAAGCTTTCACATTACTTCTTCTCTATGTTTTGCAGCGTAATTCTATCAGGTGTCATGTTGGTCACATGGCTATATTGTTTCATGAAAACCTGTGCCAAGTCTTCTCATAAGTTGATTTTGGCACGACTTAGCGGATTGTACCATTTTACAGCTGACCCGATCAAACTATTCTAGAAGCAATGGATTAACAATTGGTTGTTATTGACGTATCCCGTTATTCTTCGGTAGAACATTATGATATTGGCTTCAAGACAACTAGTCCCATTGTATTTTTCGAATTCTGGAGTTTTGAATTTTGGTGACAACACTAGATTTGGGACTAAGCTCAACTCCTTAGCATCGAACCCGCAAAGGTAGTCAGCAATCTCCATAGCTCTAAATTTATCCTCCAACCACTTACACTAATCTTCTAGTTGTTTTGGCAATTCCACTCTTGCTTTATCCATTTCTACCATGTCGTCTAAGTCGGGAATAAGAGGGTTGGTTAGATTATCTCCAGGATTGGAACCTGAACTTGTTGGATAATTCATCGGTGCTGAAGTGCCGGCTTAATATTGTTATGGTCTTATGGTAATGGGTACCCTTCGTGGATATGCATCTGGTTGAGGTTGGACATTCACTGTGGTAAAGTCTGAGGGTATGTAGGGTCTTCATTATCATCCCCAAAGTTAATCACAGAACTTTTCCCTTTTTCAATCCCTCCGCCCAGTAACTGGGTCAACTGGATTATCATGCTTCATTGGGACTCTTGTATTTGATCCCTCATGTCCTGCTATACCTTAACTAATTGGTCTTGTAGTTGTGCTTGCAACTGATCTTACATATATTTCTGAATTTGTTCTAATCTCTCTAACCTTTGATCTATGGCTTTTGTTTTACCGTGGGTACTGTAACGATATTCAGTTGGAAAATTCTTGTTGGTTTCCACGTTAACTGTCATAATTTTGATTAATTAGGACATTTTATGAAATTTAATGCATATGATGAAATGTAATACTGATGGATGAATGCAAAAAGAGGTATTGATTCTGATTCAATTCTATTAAAACAACTTTACTAGAAAACAAATTTCTTTACATAAAATAGATACATTTTACATATACGGCTTTGCCCTAATACTCAAAGCCTTGACTTTCCTAAGAAGCCAAGCTAATTCTCAGCCCCGATCTAATTCTGATTCATATCTTAAGCTCAGCATGTTAGCTTGAACTGCTAGGGTTTGTAAATGGTCCGCTACTCCTCGTACTTGAATCACAGCTTCACTTATGATGTGATTTCTATCCCTGAGTTGACCTTGAGAGCGTTAGAGTTGCTCTTTCCAATGCTCATTATTCGTTTCAAGAAGCTCAATTCAAAGTTCACAATTTTACAGTGTGGCCTCGAGCTCTTTTATCTTTCCCTTCAACTCTTCAATCTTAGTCAGGTTTACTTTCAACTCAATCACAGAGTTGTGACTACGATATTGATGCTGTGACCTTTCTAATTCTGCTACCCAGGCTCTCAATCCAACCTTTTTATTTTATCTTTCTAACAAATCCCTTTTTAGAGCATCTTCTCGGACTCGAGCATCTTGGAATTTTTTTCCATTGATCAGCTCTAATTTTTTCTTCTTGGATTTCTTGCCGCCATTATTTCGATGTTTTACCGAACTTGGCAATTCTTATCGACAAACGCAGTTTCTTATAATCCATTTTAAGTTATCCAAATCTTCCTCAGCTTTGTTTTCTCTTTTCCTCATTTTCTCGGCTTCTAACTTTTGGACGTCGATGTCTAATCCTAGTTGAATCTTTTCCTCTTCCAACTATTCTATCCTTTTCCCCAGCTTCGAACTCTTCTTTTCGAAGTCTTGCTTTAGGATCTCTAACTCAAACGGGATCACTTACAAGTGTTCTTCTATCGACTGAGTGTTTTCTTGACTTGATGAAGGGATATTGTCATTGACTCTTTTACCCCACCACCACTCATATTCCAGGGTCGTCATGGGATTTGTGAAAAATCTCTTCATTTTACGAGTTTGGTTCCAAGCGTTCGATATTTCACGAACCTTCTTTTTACAATTATCACCCTTGTACGCAAACTCACATCGAGCCAACCCTTGCATTGCCGGTATAAAATGCTTCGACCTATACTATTTTAATATAAGTAGAGGGGCATATCCAACAGCTCCCTATATCCCGAGTAGAGGGACCCAGTCAAAGTTTTTACATCTGTACAAAATTTCATCAGGGATCATCCAAGGGGACCTCCATTCAACATCTTCATTTTGGAGATTCTGGAGAATTGTCATCCACTTTTCTTCAAAAATATTGTCTCACTTTAGGGTAGCCATGAATTTTTTTAACGAAGAGTAGTTATCAGAGAACACTCGATAAGAGACCTTTTTTACCTTCCAAATGTGGCTATGGAACCAAGCTAGCAAGAGTTATGCACACTCGATGAGTCTTTCTTCACCTGCTCTCTGATATGCACTTAAAGATCTGAAAGTTTCAGCCAAAATTGTCAGGACAGGCATGACCCTTTAGCCAAGCCGGTCAAATAGATCTAAAACTGTATCATCTATGTGCCCGAGTACTTTGGGGAAGATAACCAACCCGTAAATACTCAAAACGAAGACGTCGACCTTTTTCCTCGTATCTGGGTGTGCCAAGATCAAATTCTGTAAAATTTTCCAAGGGATGCATTTACTATCTCCCTTTCGTTTAATTTTCGGCCGTGACCCATTGCTCGCTCATCCCAATTATGCTTATTAGCCTTTTTAAAAAGGTCAGGACGTTGGCGGCTCTAGAATAAGCTTTGTCGGCTTGGATCCTTGGGCAACGGAGCAGAGTTATGTATTCTTCTACGGTGACCACCAAGCCTACCTTACCAAAAGTGAAGCAGCTATAAACAGGATTCCAATACTGGGCAAGATCTCAGAATAAGTGCTTATCCACTTTGACATCGAGTAAATAAGGCAAGTCACCATATTCATGGTAGAATAACTGCTTGATTTCGTCATCCAATTGGTCCTATATTTCTTTTGACTCTTGAAGATTATTCTGAGTCACACTAATGCAAGTGAAATCCCATAATTCTGACATGTACCCTTCTGTCAGGCTGTCACCCTTCTCTTGTTGTGTTCTCTTGGACCATATTCATACGGTTGCATTATCTTCCACCTTATCAAAAATCCCTTTTCCATGACAAGCTCTCTATTTAGCAACTGAACGCGAATCAACAACCATTTTTATGATGAATATGCAATGTAATCACAGCCAAAACTAAACAAAACAAGTCAGTACATTTCATACAAAGCTAGAATACAAAGCAAGAAATAATAGATAGAACATCTATTCGGGTGTCCACTAGAGGTTTGATATGGTTCTACTTAAGGTAGGTTCTTAGGGCTCATTATATGTGCTTCAGTTCTAAAGTAAGGGTACCTGAACCAGCAGATTTCTCAATCCTCACCCATTATAGGCTAATATGGATCGAGTTCAGTTCAGAGGAATACATTTCCCTATGGCTATACGGAGATGAAGACCTCATGAAGACATAGGTACAGATGTATCCCGAAAGCGATCTACTATCCTATACGGAGGTGAAGACCTCACGAAGGAATAACTTCTCACTCCCACTTAAAAAGGGCAAAATGGAACGATTATGCAATGCAATATGTGAAAACATACAAAGAGAAACTTTCTAACCAATAAAACAGATGTACTAGATTACTATGTAACCTGAGGTATCAAAGACAAAACATGAAAGACAAAATGCAATGAAGGGATCGTTACTTTAAACCAAATTATCAATTTTCGACAAAAAGACCAAAAAGTAATCAACTCGCAGCTTGACTCTCTTGTGGTATCCCCAGTGGAGTCGCCAAGCTGTCGAAACCTTTTTGGAAATCGACCTTTTATTTTAAATGAAAATGGAGTCGCCACCAATCCTTTTTATTAGGTGTGATCGGATCACCTCGTAATTTGATCATTTTAATAAAAGTTTAGATTTACTAAAACGATGATTTTTTGTTTACAAAATCTAAGAAATGGGTTCGGGAGTCAGTTATGCACGAGGAAGGATTAGGACCCTTGTAACACCCAAAATTGGTACCTAGTTGATTAATTGATGTCTTAGTGTCGAGAATTAAAAATTTGAAGAGAATCTAAAACACGATCCACCTTTGCATAATGTTATTTCTAATTAAAATCACTTAAATAAATTGAAACCTATGTAAAAGGCCTTCTTATCTCGAGGTAACCAAAACAAAAAGGTCATGTCCCGTGAGTTAGGACACGACATCTCGAATCCTTGAAAATAAGCTTGCTTATTATTTAATTACTATTTAAATCTCATGTTTTAGTTTTAAAAAGGATGTTTGGTTATCTAGGTTCAAAGAGAAAGTCGAACCCCGTGAGTTAGGGCACAACTTCTCGAATCTCCAAATATAAAACATTGTCTTGATTTAAAAAAATTTTATGGCTCGAGTAAAAACGAATGTAACATTTAAAGCAATGTGCATTTAACTTATTTGGGCATAGTATAAAAATGGATAAGTATATTTAAACACGATTTGTGGCATGATTGTAGCAAAATAAAATAAAATAGAAGTGTGTAAAAAAAATGAAACGATGATATATAAAAAAAATAAAGAAATAAAAATGTCATGCTAGTAAATGACAATTATATAACTTTAATAGTAATAAAACACCAATTCATAGTAACAGTGGCAATAATCATGCCATAATTACTATTCTAATATTAATATAAATAATAAAAGAAAGATAAATAATAATGATAATAATAATAATAATAATAACAATAATAATATAAATAATAATGATAATAATAATAGCGGCAACAAATGTGCAAATAAAAGGAAACATGAATAATATAAATTTTAAATATAAAAAGGTAAATAAATAAATAAAAAGAACGGTTCATAAAATGTTGAATTCAAATAAATAAAGGACTGAATTGGAATTTAAATGAAATTAAAAGCATAAATTGTGGCAAAATAAATACAGGACTAAAATATGATGTGCGAAAAGGAACAGGGACCAAATGAGAAATTATCCTAAACCCCAGGACAAGCGTCATTCCTAAGAAGGTCAGGGAACAGAGGACTAAATTGAAAGCAAGTTGAAATTAAACGATGCAATCTAAAAAAAGAAAAAAAAGAATTAGGACCATATTTAAAAAAGGTCCAAAAGCGGAAGGACTAGGGCCGCAAATAGACCATTCCACGAAAACACGCGGATCTTGGTAGCATTTGGGGCGAGTCTTAAATCGCGTCAAAATGACGCCGTTTTGGGGCTTTTGAAGCCAGGCCAAAACGACATCGTACCGAGGCCCTATATAAGTCAAAAATTTAGAAAAAAATCACTTTCCCTGCATTTAAATAAAAAACCTCTCTTTTCCCTTTTTTTTTCTCTGAACACACCCTTGAGTCTGACCATAGGGCCGTCAGCGCTCCGCCATGGCCACCGGTCATCAGTGACGGCGGCCGTCACCTTTGACGGTTGGAGTAAAAAAAAGGCCTTTTTTACCTCTGTTTCTCAGGTAACTCGAATCTAAAACCAAAACCCCCTAAAATTCAACCAAAATTTGAAAACACAAAAGGGACCTTTCGATTTCCAGCCTTTATTTTTGACGTGGCCTCCAATGAACCGAGGATGATTCGAAGGTCTCAAGCTAGAAGAGTCGTCTTTCATCGGAGATGGCGCCTTCGTCCACTGGCGATGGTGGGACATGAAGTGACCCGGTGAGTTTTTTTTTACCTTTTCCTTCTTTTATTTTATTTTTTTAAAATAAAATAAAATAATAGGTTTGAAAATAAAAGAATCACCTTTAGAATTTCTCTTTGTATTCTGTTTTTTTATTACTCTTGTGTAAAAAAAAAACATCATTGTTATGGCTTTAATAACCGAATATATTACATTAGGCTGTTGTTTTATACTATTCTTTGCGTGTTGCATTTTTGTCCTTATTCTTTCTTTTTGCAGGCGTCCATGGTCAATGACGACGACGGGAGTTTACACCTTTGCTATTTTGGTGAAAGAGGCAGACGAGGCGTCAGACCTCTAGCGACGAACTCGTTGGCGGAGGCGGCGGTGCGAATGACCTTAGGGTTTCTAAAAGTTTTTTTTAGATAGCGGGCCTTTGGGTTTTTTTTGTAATTGGACTCAAACTTTTATTTGATTTTTTATTTTGCTTATTTGTTTTCTGGTTTCTTGTTCGAGCCGGACGAAATTGGGCCCTTACACTATTAATGATGTAACAACTAGTAGAGTTCTTCAACTAATTCACATAGACTTGTTTAGTCCAATTAGGACAACTAGATTGGGTGGAAAACAATATGCTTTTGTGCATGTTGATGACTATTCTAGATTTACTTGGGCTCTTTTCTTAAGTACTAAAGATGAAGCTTTAGAAAAATTCATCACCTTTTCAAAAATAAATCAAAATGAAAAAGGTTACTCTATCACTATTGTTAGAAGTGACCATGGAACCAAATTTCAAAATCTAGATTTTGAAATTTATTGCAACTCAAATGGAATTAGCCATAATTTTTCTACACCTAAAACCCCTCAACAAAATGTAGTTGTTGAGAGGAAAAATAGAACTTTAGAAGAAATGGCTAAAATCATGCTTTATGAAAATAATTTACCAAAATATTATTGGGCGGAAGCCACAAACACCTCTTGCTATATTGTTGATAGAGTGATGATTAGGCCTATTTTAAAGAAAACTCCATATGAACTTTTCAAAAATAAAAAGCCTAACATTAGCTATTTTCATCCCTTTGGATGCAAATATTTTGTTTTAAACAATGACAAAGATAATCTTGGTAAATTTGATGCAAACAGTGATGAAGAAATTTTTCTTGATTATTCTTTAAATTCTAAAGCTTATCAAGTTTTTAACAAAAGAACTTTAGTAGTAGAAGAGTCTATACATGTTATTTTTTATGACTCTAATATTCCTCCTAGAAAGGATTCTTGTGTTGATAATGATAATGCATAATTTTTTAACAATGATAAAGAGGATGAATCATCAAATGAAAAAAATTCAAGAACAAACACAAGATGCTCTAGAAGAACTTTCAATTGAGGAAAAGGAAGTCATTCATCCAAGAGAGTTCAACTATGTGAAGGATGGTATGATTTTGGGAGATCCATCTCAAAGGGTAATTACTAGATCTTCTCTTAGTACTTGTAAATATGTTGCATTTATCTCATACATTGAGCCTAAAAGTATCAAAGAAGCATTAAATGATGAATATTGGATATTGGTCATGCAAGAAGAGTTAAATCAATTTGAGAGAAGTAAATTATGGACCCTAGTTGATAGACCTAGTGATAAATCTACTATAGGTACTAAATGGGTTTTTAGGAACAAGCTAGATTAGAGTGGTAACATAGTGAGGAACAAGGCTAGACTTGTTGCTCAAGGTTACACTCAAAGAGGAAGGAATAGATTATGATGAAACTTATGCTCCCGTAGCTAGGATGGAAGCCATTAGAATGCTTTTAGCTTTTGCATGCTTTAATGATTTCAAATTATATTAAATGGGTGTAAAAACTACTTTTCTAAATGGTTTTATAAATGAAGAAGTATATGTTGAACAACCACCCGATTTTGAAGATTCAAAATTTCCAAACCATGTTTTCAAACTTTTAAAAGCTTTATATGGTTTGAAACAAGCTCCTAGAGCTTGGTATGAAATATTATCAAATTTTCTTATTGAAAAGTATTTTTATAGAAGGAAGGTTGACACAACACTTTTTATTAAAAGAAAGACAGGTTTATTGGTAGTTCACATTTATGTTGATGATTTTATTTTTGGTTCTACTAATGATCTTCTTTGTTAAGAATTTTCCAAGCTAGTGTAAGGTGAGTTTGAAATTAGCATGATGGAAGAGCTAAATTTCTTTTTAGGACTCCAAATCAAGCAAAGAAAGGATGACATCTTCATAAATCAATCTAAATACACAAAGGAAATGTTCAAGAAGTTTGGGATGGACACTCTCAAACCACAAGCTACTCCTATAAGCCTTTCTACAAAGCTTGATAAAGGTGAGAAAGATAAATGTGTTGATTTAAAATTATATAGGTCAATGATTGGTTCTTTGCTTTATCTTACCGCAAGTAGGCTCGACATTATGTTTAGTGTATGCTTGTGTGTTAGATATCGATTTTGTCCTAAGAAATCACATTTACAAGCCCTTAAGAGAATCTTTAGATAACTTAGAGACACTTCAAATTTAGGTATTTGGTATTCTAGAGACTCATCCTTTAGCTTGCATGCTTTTTCGGATGTAGATTTTGGAGGTTACAAATTAGATAGAAAAAGCAACTTTGGTACTTGTCAATTTCTAGGAAACATGCTAATTTCATGGTTTTCAAAGAAACAAAATAGTGTTGTATTGTCCACCACTGAAGCGGAATATATTTCTGCCAGTAGTTATTGTGCTCAAGTTTTATGGATGAAACAACAACTTAAGGACTATGGAATTTATATAGATACCGTTCTTATCAAGTGTGACAATACTAGTGCTATTTCTCTCATTAAAAATCTCATCCAACATTTTAGAACTAAACACATTGAAATTAGACATCATTTCATTAGAGATCATAACCAAAATGGTGAAATTGTTCTAGAATATGTAGACACCTTAAATCAATTAGTTGATATTTTTACCAAACCTTTAGATAAGGAAAGATTTTGGACACTTAGGAGAGAATTAGGTTTGACCACCTTGCCTTGACTTTGTATTAATTTTTTTAATCCATGTATTTTATTTGGTTTTTTTTTTTTTTTGTAAAAAGCTTGATAAGTATGATATTCATGGTTGTTATATGCAAAAAGATAGGGGGAGTTTTATATGAGAAGTTGATCTATTTTAACCTTATTTATCTAGCTTAAATTGCTTTTATGTTGTTTTTCACTCATTGAATTATAAATTATATGCATTATGCTTGCATATTGTACTTTCATGCATATAAAACATATAGGGATGTCTTTAGAGTCATTTTAGGACCCTTAGAACTTTTAAAAACTCAAAACTCTTGATTTTACATTTTTCACTGCACTTGGAAAACAGAATCGCAAATTGGTATTGATACCGTTTTGAAAATATCAATACTTTTATAAAAATATCGATACTCATGAAAAATATCGATACCACTGGCTGTTTTTAGGTACCTGCACCAGTTTTCTAACACATTCAAAACCTAAAATTTTCCCCTTACTGAAATCCTCTCAAATCCTCTCCAATTTTTTATATATTTCTTCTTCTTCTTTTTTGACAAATCTTGGTCTTTTAACATCTTCAAACCTCATTTCCCTAATATTTGATCATCATTATTTGAAGATTTTGCCTATTTCAACACTTTTAAGGTAAAAACCTAACACTTTCAATTTGTTAATTTTATAAAATGTAGGTTGAAATAGTGCTTCTTGATGGATTATTGAGTTGTTTTGGACTCCAAATATCATGTTTTATTACAAGAGGTCACCTATTCTTAAAGGTGTTCTTAACTTTTTTACCCCAAACCCTTGCCCATCAAGTATTTGTTAAATTCCCTAAAGCATTTTCCATTGAGTTTTAGTGCTTCTAAGTGTCTTTTTAACTAGTATGGCCCCTATGAAAAGACCTAGAACCGATACATCATCTTCTCATACATCTAGTGAGTTGGAGTCGTCCTTTAGCGAACGTTTTCAAAACTCAAACTATTTATATCGTTTTAACTCACATTTTGCTTCAAAAAGGGTTTAAGAGTCTAAGAAAGTGGATTTAGCCATGTTAGAGGCTATTAAATTTGTCCATCTCCCTATTTTACAAAATTAGGGTTGGATGGAATTTTTAAATATTTCTTCGCCAACTTACCTTAATCTTGTTTGTGCTTTCTTTTCAAATGTCAAACTCAAATATGATGAGTCCGACAATACCGTTTTAGCCATTACCTCATTTTTAATGAAAACCCCTATACGCCTTATTGTCGAAGAGTTTGGTGATTATCTTTATTTCGCTCTTGGAGGTAACTTCGATGAAAAAGGTCATTTTAATCTTACACTTTTTATTCAGTCCAGATCGGCATCCAAACTTAATTTTCATGATCGTGTCCTCCATTTAATCCTCACTTGGAACCTTAGACCTATCAAAAAGCATGCCAAGCTTCGAAACACTGATTATTGGTGGCTCAATTACTTTAAATCTGATAAGCGTCCTGGCCTTGCCCTAATAATGTTTAATGACATTACTAAAGATATTGGAAAGGGGCTGAATACCAATGTCAATCTTTCTCATGGAACGTATTTGTCATACCTTTTTAGGCAATTAGGTATTAGTACCCATGGAGACACCCCCGTTACCTCAAACCAACCAATTAGTTACGGGGCCCTTCATCATACAAGATATCATTTTGATGCCAACACCAGTATGTGGATTAAGAGGGATCATCCGACGGATAATGAAGATGACGACATCGACGCTGCTTTTGAAGATGTTTCGACACCCGAGCCTGCTCCTCCACCTGCATCTTCTTTACATGCTACTCAACCCTCTTTCGAGGTTAATAGTGCCATACTTGATGCTATCCATTCCTTGAGCAACGATGTTCAAGGTCTTCAAGAAGAGGTTCGATCCCATAGGGAAGACATTAACTCTAAGCTATCTACTTTAGAGTCTCAAATGACGTCTCTCCTTGCACGTTTTCCTTTGACGCCTATTTTCTCCCCTCCTCATGATGATTAGAGTAGCTCTAGGACATACATTTCATTTTCATAGCATTTGCACCTTCATTTCTATGTTTATGCCTATGTCATTGTTTTTATTTCACTTTATTGCTTTCTTTGTATTTTGAGATACAATTTTCCTTCAGTTCATTGCTCATTCGATTTTATTTCTCTCTTCTAATTAATTGACTTCTTTTCTCCTTTAGCTTTATTTGATTTTTGATATAACAAAAAGGGAGAGAAGAAAAGGTAAATTAAGGTAAATTAATTTATTATTCTTTGATGATAACTAAATGCAAATTTTTATGACCAATTTTTCTTAAAGTAAAAATGAAGGCCAACTTGAATGACAAATTTTATTTTGGCCTCAAATTTAAAATGTTTTTTTTTTATTAAGGGGGAGCAATTATTCAAAAACAAATTTACCAAATGATTTGTTATATCAAAAAACCAAGCTTTATTAAACTCCTAGAAAATTTTGAAAACAATTTTAAAATCAAGTGAAAATGATTTTAACCAAGTTAAAATGACTCCAATCAAGTTAAAATCATTTTAACACATCAAAAATGATTTTCAAACAAGTCAGAATTGCTCCAGGCCAAAAAGTATCGATACCATTTGGCCAAGTATTGATATTTTTGGAATTATCGATACCCTTAGAAAAATCGAGACTAAACATGCATTCTGTTTTCAGGAACCCTAAAAATTATCGATACCATTTTTTTGGTATCGATACTATTTTAAAATAATCGATACCTTTATTAAAAACAATATCAAAATAGCATTTTGTTTCTTATAAACCCTACAAAGTATTGATCCGATATCGATACCTATTTCAAGAAGAATTGATAAAATATTTTAATGACATGGTTATGGGTTGGATTTCATAATGATACAATGGCTAGCATAATTAAAAGACTTAATTCATGAATTTTTAATGTCCAATGTCTTAATTGATGGGGTTTTCGATGAAGGGCGTAATTAAATTTTTTTTCTTTATTTTTAAGTTCATTTACTTATTGCACCCTTTAACCATTTAAAAGTAATAAATAAATCCAATTCAAACAATTTGATTTTTATTTTTATAAATAATTAGATTTTAAAGGAATTTGGCTTTCCTCCTATCTACTCTTATTTAATGAATGGGTTTTATACATTTGAATGTAAATAATTCATTGAATATTAATACATTAAAGGGCTCATTTATATGATCTGTTTTTCGTCATATTTCGGGTTCAGAGCGTAATATTAGCTGACGTTAGAAGTCGGAATAAATCCATCAACTTTGCGCTTGCAACTCAGCAACATCCAATATCATTGTTGTTAGTATTGTTACCATTAATCGATGACTTTTGGTTCCAGATCGATATTAGTTGGTTTAGATTTTGTGGTACACAATGGGATTTATGGTTTCTAAAGCATCAACTTTATCACTTTAATAATAACTTCATCTGTTCTTTATATATATTTTTATCCATATATTATGTATGCCATAATTTAATTTGAATAATATAATTTTTTATTTGATAATTTGAATATAATATAAACACACAAATAATATTTAAACTACAATCTATATCTATTTTACTTATGAACTCTTTGACTTAATATCATAAATTAACCCGGTGAAAGACTCCAAAAGGAAAACCATTTAAAAGAACAAATAATTCTATAGTTTTTTTAATTAAATAACTACAACATTAAATTTTATATTAAAATGTAGGGTTAATATATTTTTTTGGTTTATGAACTTGGCAACTAGATCCACTTTGATATTTATATTTTTTTTGGATTATGTATCATTTGGTACCTAAGTTTTTTTGGTCCCAGTTAATACTTGAGTTTGGCTTCAAGATTCAATTTGGTGCACATACCGAACGACATTATGTGGCCCAATGAATATTTAACATGTGTGCTCTAGTAAGAAAATAAGTACTTAATTGGGAGAAAGAAAAAACTTAGGTACCAAATTGAATGTTAAACTCGAACTTATGTACCAAATTGGGACCAAACAAACCTCAAGTATCAAGTTGAAAAAATTCAGGTACCAAAGTGAACATTGAAGCCAAACTTAGGTACCAAATTAGGAAAAAAACTCAAGTACCAAATTCAACATTGAAGCCCAACTTAGATACCAACAGTATATTAACCCTACTTTTTTGGTCCATTTTAGTACCCGAACTTGACAATTGTTCTATTTTGATCTTCAAACTTAAAAATGTAGAAGTTTAATGACATGACATTTTAGAATTGTACAAAGTCATCACCCAAAAAAATGTAAATCTAATGACATGGTATAATCTAAGAGTATCATGTCATCAAACTTTTTTATTTTTCCAAGTTCAAAGATCAAAATAGACCTAGTTATCAAATTCAGATACCAAAGTGGATTAAGAAAAATATTGACATAAAAGTGAACATAGTTACCAAATTCAGGGGGCAAAAATCGAATTAACCCTTAAAATGAGACTGTTGCGCCACTTTCTCTTCCTTTCGTTTTTGGCCCGCTACATTTATACTGACTGTCACTTCCTTCGCCTGAATTCTCTAATTTTATTTTGTCAATTTCTATTCATACCCATTTGGCCTCTCAAGTATGTTACACTGTTCCTTTACTTTCCATTTTTTTCAGCTTTGCAATGGCTTTGCTTTGATTAATTTATTTTCATTCTTTTTTATACGTTATAACTTTTATCTAATGGGAAAAAAATGTCAAAAGAAAATTGTACCTGTATTCCCAGAATCACTGTGGGTTTTGTCTTTTAAAAGGAAGCTTGACATTACATGACAGTCCCGGTTTTTGTTTTCTTTTTTTGGAAGTTACGTGACAGTCCTGTTGAATATTAATATGATATATTATTAAACTAGTCATGTCAATTGTGTTGATGCCATGTCTTGTTTATTCCTCTAATTTTCATGTTTATTAAACATATCCTGTTCTGCTGAATTATCTGCTCCTTGGGTGTATATCTTGTAAGTAGTAATATTAATTTGCTGATGGTGAGATAGGTTATATTGGACTATCAGAATGGCTACTGCCATGTTCCACAAATCAATAGCAACAATTCAGCTGAATTCCAGTGGTAATGGATGGAGCACTTGTAAGAAACTCTGGAATTATCCATTAAAGATTATCTCAAAGGCCTTTGTAGTTGATGTTGGAGGGAGTTTTATCTATGGCCAATCAAAGTTACATGGAGTTCATGCATTGTCTTCTCATTCACCACTGGTGGATCCTGTTTCATCTTTCTCACAAAATACAAATGATTACAAAAACAATACATCAGGTGAGTTCATCTTATCCTGATCCAATTATATATGTATATATATGTTGCCCTGCGTTAGGAGATGAGGATATGGGTTGCTTGTAAATTTTGTTGTAGTGGAATCTGCTTTGATACTAAATCGACACGGTGATTCTCTATGTAACGAGAAGAATTTGTTCACTGGTTGTGTCGATGTGCCATTAACCAAGAAAGGCTTTGAGGAAGCTGTCGAAGCCGGCAGGAGAATAAGCAATATACCTGTAGACATGATCTACACGTCGATGTTGATTCGTGTACAGATGACATCTATGCTTGTCATGACAAAACACCGCCATAAAAAGGTGAATCCAAAACAATGTTCCGATTTTCTTTTCTAATTATGTAAAATATTTTTTTCTCCTCAATGCAATGTACTTGAAGATATTAAACTTTAATTGAATTTCAAAGCAGCAGTAATATAACTTGTCTTGATTTTCTTTTGGTCATGTTGTCAAATTGCTTGCAACATAGAGATTCCTTTGGTTCCATGTATGTTTCTCAGGTACCTATCATAATACATAAGGAAAGTGATCGGGCAAAAGAATGGAGTCAGGTTTTCAGTGAAGAGACTAAAAGGCAATCTATTCCAGTTATAACAGCTTGGGAGTTGAATGAAAGAATGTACATTAAATTTCATTTTTCTCTGGTTTTCTTGGTTTTAACATTTTCTTGGTTGAGCTTGATCTTGAAACAAGCTTTTTTTACTCTTTAAGTATGGGGAGTTAAAGGGCCATAACAAGCTGGAAACGGCTCAAAGATACGGCAAAGAGAAAGTTCATGAGTGGCGACGACTTTACGATAGTCCTCCAGCCAATGGCGGGAGCTTGAAAATGTGTTCTCAAAGAGCTGTAGCCTATTTTAGAGAACATGTAAGTGCACCACCCTGGTTTAAGGCTAATGTTCTTATTATGTTGAAGGTTTAAAACAGCTTAACATGTAGAATCCAATTAACAAGTAAGATTTTCATTGCAGATTGAACCCCAACTTTGATCCTGAAAACATGTGATGGTTGCTTCACATGCGAATTCCTTGAGGTCTATTATCATGTATCTTGACAAATTAGCTACACAGGAGGTAGCAAAGACAATCTTTTGTAGTACTCATATTCCTATAGAATATGTATTGTACTTTGTACCAGTTAATAACCTCTGTTTCTTATGAGTAAACAGGTTACTAGATTAGAATTGTCAACTGGGATTCCCTTACTATACATATATAAAGAAGGTGAATTTCTTAGAAGAGGAAGTCCTGTGGGATCTAAAGAGGCCGGTGTTTATGCCTACTCCAAGGTACGAACTCAATCAATTATCATTATCTAAAACCTATATGAACTCAGCCACCAGGTTCCAACTTCCATAATTTTGGCAAGTCGATGCAGACACATGGAAAATGAACATTTCAGTACTTATTCTTGCATGTTAGTTAGCTTTTTTCTGTTCCCTTTTCAGAAAATGCAGCTTAACAGATAGCTGTATTTTGCTACATGCAGAGTCTTGCTTTTTACAGGGAGACATTGGATGCACTGTTTCAGTAACACATGCAGGAAGGTAAGTTTCATGTTGGTTCTTTCATAAACTTTTGTACTTTTAAACTATCTGCAATATGAAATGTTCAATCAGATTGCTCTAAGATGTTGATATGCTTTACGCTTTTGCAGGAGACAACCAACCGCCAAGTAGTAGTAGGGTTCCTTGCAGTGTACGGAGCTCTTGCCGATCTTTATGCGAATTGGTAGAGTTTTCTCAGTTGCACACCTGCATTCTCGAGTATTTTGGAGGTACAATGGGAAGATTACATTCATATGGTGAAGGTAGATATTTTTCCTGTAAAATAAACAAATGAATGAATCATTAATGTATCTTTTGGGCGTTTCCAAGGTTGTTTTGAATCTAAGATTTCTTTTGAAGGGAATGATGGAATACTAATGTGATGAACATTTCTTATTCCGCGTCCAAAAATGAACTTTGTTGCTAAAGCTTGCTGTTAATGAAAACTTTCACATGAATGGTTGAAGTCTCTCATTTTGCTCTCCCTGCTGCCGGTGCCTTTTGTGTCTTCCGGCCAAGGCTGTAGACGATCGAAAGCTCTTTCTCTCCTCTTCAATCCTATATGTTCGGTTGGCCCTATAGCTCCCACAACTTCCTTGTTGTCGCCTTCTCTCGTTTGGTTCTTCGCTGGCAGCCTACTGTTTCATCTCTAGAGCATCGTCGTCATCACTATTCCGGCTTCCAGCCCCATCCAAGTCGAGGTGAATGCTGCATCCGGCCTTGCCTAGACTGATCCGTCTATTGCTTCAAACCATCACTGGCAGTTTCCTCCATGTGCCACTCAGCCTAGCTGTCTCTTCGCCTCATCCATTGGTTCACTCGGATCTCTGGCAGGAGATCCTGAGTGACTCTTGTTTTTTTAGTCTTAAGGTTTTTGGTGTTGTAATGTGACCAGCTGTTTGGCCAAGGAATAGCCGGCCACCAGTCCCATTTCCACCCCTGGCCTTGTCACATTTCTGGACTCCGGCCACTTTTTTGGTAGGATGAGGTCATGTCAGAATAATAATTTTTTGTGGCTCTTGGTTGGGTTGTGACACTTGAGTCCCGTACAGGACTCAATTCACTAAGTCCTTGGTGAATTTGGTCTATCGAGTCCCCTCAAGAGTTAGGCCTTTTGGGATCTCGTTACTACTATTGTTTCAAGTCAATAGTCACATCCACTACCAGAGGCAATGAATGCTTAAAGACTTACTGCATCAAGGTTCAGAAACTCACGTTTGTGTCAAAGTCTCTTCCTTGCTTCCATTAGACAAGGAGGCTTGATTCAAGCAATGATGATTTTTTTTGTTTTATCTAGATTGTTAGATTTACTCGCCTTTTGGGGCTTTGCCTCTATAAGACTCGAGTAAATGCCTTGTTCTGCTTGAGTTGGTGGCCTTAATGGCTTTCGTTTGTACCAGTCGCGTTTGTGCCAAAGTCTCTTCCTTGCTTCCATTAGAGAGGGAAGCCTGACTCGAGCAATGATGATCTTTTTCTAATCAAGATTGTTAGATACACTCGCCTTTCGGGGCTTTACCTCTACAGGACTCGAGTCAATGCCTCATTGTGCTAGGAGCCTCGATGGCCCTTTTTGTTGTCCTCTTTGAACTATGAAAAAAACAAATTGAAGTGCATAAGTTCAAGGTTAATTAATTAGATAATAAGCTGTTCATTAAAGCAAGGAAGCATCTATAGTTTAAATTGCACAATTTTCAAGTCTGAAAAAGCTGCAAGATTCATGTTTTTCATTTCATGAACTGTTGGTCGACTCAAAGTGATTAAGGTAACACACGTCTCTTCTTAATGCTTTATCCAAATAAAATATATAATTTAAAAGAAAAGACAACAAACTTTGTCTACCTTTTTACTTTAGACTTACGTAGACGGAAATTTTAAAACAAAAGAAAAAGAAAAAAATCATAACAGGTTTTGTTTTCCTAATTTCTGACTGTAACATCCGCTAGTGCGATTTCAGAATGCCTTTGGTTGCCAAAGAGTCCGCAGTCTCACGAACAGCATCTTCAACTGGTGTGAAAACTAGACCCAAATCAATTAATCGCTTGGCTGCCTCTTTGCAAGGAACTAACCCCGGTTGTGTTTCCTCTGCAAACCTGAATGTTCAAATGTTGTTTCAACAATGTTAAAACTTGCACTACTACACTAACAAAAACACTATTACAGGTAAAAAAGAATTAAAGAGAGGAAACAAAACAAAACCTGTGGACAGGATAATGAGGGAAAAGTTTGGACACAGTTTGAGCAAACTGAGAGAACTGATAGATACCATTAGTGCAAAGATATCTACCAGAAGCAACAGGTGACTGGAACAATAATATCTGTGCTTTGGCAACATCTTTAACATGGACTGCCCCTAACCAGTGGTACTCCTGGGTATCTTTAGAGCCTTGTAACAATTGTAGCAGCACCGCGCAACTTGCATTCAAGTTGGGTTGCAACATAGGACCTAAACATGTTGCTGGATTTATAGCCACTACATCAAGTCCATGTTTCTCTGCATATTCCCATGCCGCTTTCTCAGCTAGGGTCTTTGACACTGGATACCATTTATGTCGTGCCTTGCAGTATTCCAGGTCTGTCCAGGATGATTCGTTGAAGGGTCCTTGGGTTTTAGGGTCCCAATTGGGGTTTGGAACCATGGCTGATATAGAGGAAGTCAGCACCACCCGTCTGACCTTGGCTGATCTAGCGGCTTCGAGTACGTTGAGTGTGCCCTGCACCGCTGGTCTCACCAGTTCCTTGTCTGGGTCTTTGGGATCTTCCAGACTGCAAGGAGAGGCCACGTGGAATACACCCTGGCAGCCCTCCACCGCTTTGAGGACGGCTGGGTAGTCCAAGACGTCGGCCTCGTACACCTGCAGCACCACGCCTCGGGAAGTGGCGCCGGGGAGAGACAACAGATGGTTGGGGTCTGAGCCTGGGTAAATCGCTGCGTGGACCCGGGTATAGCCGTCTTCAAGGAGGGTGCGGACCAGCCATGACCCTATAAATCCGTTAGCTCCGGTCACGCACACAGCTTCTTTAGGGTTTGCCGCAGCAGCCATTCTCAACCTGAATTTTGATTAAAAGATTTTAGGTTTAATTACATATAAATTCTCAAACTCTAATTGATGTATTTTAATATATATATATATATGTGTGATTACTTTTTACAAAATAATTATGAAAATAGTCACTAAATCAAAATACTTGAATTATTTCACTTTTTTGTGATATATTTGAAATTATTCGAATGAAATGAGGGGTTAAGTCAAATTAAATAATCTTAATAACAGGCTCAAATTATTTTAGTTTTATTTTAAAAATTACTTCAAGGCTAATGGAAGTATAGTGAGTTCTTTCTCACACACATTATGTGAGCGGGAGAAGTAGTCCAAATAAATTTGATATTTGAGAAATAATTAAATTTTACCAATAATCCTTTTTCTTTAAATAAGAATTTAAATTTTAAGTCGATTGTTCTTTTTCTTGGATAAACTCATAACTCATATCCAAATGTTTTTAATTTGAATTTGAATTTCTTTTTCTTTCTAGAATTTATTTCGAAACTTTGATGAATCATTTGTATTGGGTATAATAATTTATTTGGCCCTCTACTTTTATAGAAAAAGTTATTTTAGTTTTTTATTTAATTTTTTGTCTCTTTTAATATTTAAACTTGTGTTCTTTATTAAATCATCCAAGAATTGATGGAAAAATTAAGAATTGTTAACTTTGTTAACGTCGGGATACACAATAGTGTGTCTCAAAACAACATACAAAATAAATAATGAGACGTATGATTTGAAACTAATTAATAATAAGGCATGCAATATGTACAATAAATGAAAAAATAGATTCAACTGTAACTAAAATGAAATTTAAACATGTAAATACATCTGATTAATTATACTAAATGTACTACAATTGTTTAGTTTATCATGATGTTGTCATCGATCTTACGTTGGTTTGGAGTTAACTTGTGACACAAACTCAATCGATAAAATTATCAATTGTCATTATATACTACTGATGGAAGTAATAAAGTGTGTATTATAAAATTCCATAATTGACACGCTTTGCTCCACCCTCAGTTCCACTCTTAATGTATAATCTTGAAATCTACTATCACCTCCATGAATGTTGGATGCATCCATCCCCGCTTCACCCTACCCCACTTCAATTTAATTTTTGCTACTTGTTTTTAATATTTTTAAAGTCAAGCAAATATTTAAATATAATTCTTCAGAAAAAAAATTTGAACATAAAATATATGAATTTTTTATAATACATTATTACATTTTTACTCTTTTAATAATTATATATATACAAGATTAAATGATAATTTTATATAGTGAAGCAGGACGAAGCGGAACCCGCAATTTCTATAATCGCTCCATACCCGCAATCTAAAAGGAAAAAAATCCTCCCTACCCCATTTCTACTTTTCAAAAAAAAAATCTATTTCATATGAAGCAAATCGATTCAAAATCTATACAACAGTTCAAATTTTGTCTTTTCTATGTCCGACTAATTGTAATGTAGAATCAATACAATGTACAATAGACAAAAAAACCAAACAAAAGCCAGACTAATTCGAATAAAATCCATATATCATTATTACAAATAATGGAATTCAAACCCAAACGTTGAAGTTATGGGACCTCACCCATTACTAACTATACTAAAACCTTGGCTTTCATAGTTTAATCATTTTACTTCATATGTTGGAAATTGATGTAGGAAATTTAATAGGGTAAATTACGTTTGAGGTTACTAAAATATTAGTAAATTTTTGGTTTGGTCACTTAGCTTTAAAAGTTTATAAAATGATCACTGAACTATTTGAAAGTTTTCATTTAAGTCATTAAGCTGTTAAAACCGTTGTTGTATGACCTTATCTGTTCACACTCCTGCACCAAATGAAAGCTCTCATTCCCCTTCTCTTCTGTAGTTAAGTTTTTTTTTTTTTTTTTTTCATAAAACAACTTTGAATGTCACGAATTTGCAAACCAAAATTTAAACAGCTTTATTCTCTAATCTCCAACACCGACCATCAAATCGACTTGGATCTAAGGTATATTCTTCTACTCCTCAATGAGTATTGATATATCATACCAATCGTCAAATTATTGCTTGAAGCTTGCTGGCCGAACTTTAAAAAGAAAAAAAAGCCACTTAACAGTCCAGTGACTTAAATAAAGCTTTCAAATAGTTCAATGACTTAAATAAAAACTTTCAGATAATTAAATAATTATTTTGTAACTTTTTAAAGTTAAAAGAAATAATTAAATTATAGAGATTAAAAGGGAATGGAATGGATAAAATTAAAGATGATGTGTTATGAATTACGTAGACAAAGCAAATGTTATATAGCAAAAGATATATATACACATCTTTTTCTTTTCTTTTTTTTTTTGTTAACTGCAACTCAACGGTTTCTTTGCTTACCCTCTTATAATAAGTCTTATGCTCTCCGAAACAATTGGCGCTAACGTCTCATCCTTTTGAAACACATCACAAAAATGTTTTCATTCCATTATGATTCCTAAAACAAAAATTAAAGAAAATCATATGAAAAAAAAATTTAACTCAAACACCCAGTTTTTGTTTTGAATTAAACTCGAAGACCCAGATTTTGTTTTTTGTGTTTTTGTTATGAATCATTGTCATTTTGAAAGTTTAATTTAAGAGTATATTGGGGAAAAATTTTGACAGTTATTTTCTTACTTAATTTATAAGTAACCTAATGAATGAAAGCCAACTTGGGGATGATCGTAGCGGTGCCACCTCTCCTGACAACTCCGTTAAGAATGACAAGAAAAAGAAGGTACTTGATCTTTGATCCTGGGAAAACAATTGTTCCTATATGTTGTTTGATTTTTATTTGATTTGATTTGTTTGATTTTGCTGGGGATCAAGTTCAATATTCCAAAGATTTTTTCTTCTAAGAGACGAGGTAGAGGAGGCTCAGACGATGATTTTGCATCATCAGAGTGTGATACAATTTCTGCTGGTATCAACCCTTATCTGACTATTAATTCAAAATACTTTATTAATTTTACTTTGTTTTTTTTTTCTTAAGTCGTTTGTGGGATATGTTTGATAGATTTGGAGAAGAAGATTGCATCAAGGAACAAGGAGTTTTTAGAAGCCTCTTCTTACATAAGGAGGAGTTTCATGGGTATGGTTAGTGTATTAGGTGCAATGAACCCTATTTTCCTTTCAGGATGTGGTTATGAAAATGTTGATATATACGTGTTCGTGTGATTAGCGTGGGTATATTCATTTGGTTTTATGCTTTTTTCTTTTCATGTATTTGGAGAGTTTCTGAAGGTTATATTGTTTGAAAATGTGTCGTACATGAGTACAATAAGAGAAATAAAGAAGTCCAAGCAATATAAACAACATAGATAATGAAAATAATAATAGTGCATGACAACTTTCATTTATTATATGTATAAAGCAAGGTATCCCATCATCAAAAGAGACTTAAGTTGTTCTTATCAAGTGTAAAATTTTGGTAGCTTACCTAACAGGAAAATGTTTGATTTATAAGCCAGATATTAGTTACTTACATGTGGGGAGATCTAAATGAATCAGTGTAAGTTTCAGTTCTGATGTTGACCTCATGGCCTTTATCATTGACAAATTTGTTGGTATTAGAATCTAGAATTGGGAGAGTGAAAACAAAAAAAGTGAACATCATGTTGCTAATTCTCGTCTACTCTCAGAAAGAAAGGAAAGTGGTGGGCTGCTCGAAGGGCTGAATCTCTCGAATTTCGAGTGTTCCATGGCATCAATGACTGAAATTCGAGATTTTCGGTATGGATTCCGTGTTGTGGTTTGAAGTTGTTTTTGTGCATCTGATGAGGCCTATGTTATTTCTTACAGCAGGAAAATGTCATTGTTGAGCTTGCAGGATATTTGTTGCAACCTGGAATGTGGGAGGGAGGACACCCAACAGTGACCTGAACTTGGAAGATTTCTTGCTAATGGAACACTCTGCAGATATATATGTTTGTGGGTATGGTTGACTCAGGATTGTGTTCTTTTTATTCTTAAGTTTCTGGTCTGTTTAAGCATTGTTTACTATCACACGAACACGATAGCTTAAAGCTCAATTAACCTGGAGATAGCTTTAGCAAGATGATAAGAACGAAAGTGTTAACTCGTCATGAGTTTTTTCGACTTTGTTTCCAGATTCATGTAGCTTTCTGGGTTCTGTAATGAGTTGTTTTGAAGCATGTTTTACTTAGAATATTGATTTCCCAGGTTTCAGGAAATTGTTCCACTCAATGCTGGAAACATTCTAGTAAGTGAAGACAATGAGCCTGCTGCAAAATGGTTGGCCCTTATAAACCAAGCACTTAACAAGCCACATCACAGTTCTATTAATTCGACTCCGGACTCTGGCAATGATTTGAAAAACTCCAATACTAATGTCTCCAAGGAGTCGAAATCTCCGACCAACGCTCATATTTTCGACAAACCTGTGCTTAAAGTCCTGAATAAGAATTTCAGGGCTGGGAGTAGCCTTCTCAAGACTTGCAACTGCCCTGCTGATTCCACAAGTGGGGAGAATCGAAGGAAAAAGACGGTTCAAGATTTAGCAAATGAACTAGACCTTGGTTCGAGATATAATATCGGTGAGTTGGTTTCGCTCTCTGATATGTTCCCACTTTGTTCAATTGAGGAGATGAATTACCGCCTTATAGCGAGCAAACAGATGGTTGGACTGTTCCTATCGGTGTGGGCTAGAAAGGAGTTGGTGCCGTATATTGCTCATGTCAGAGTATGCTCTGTAGGAAGAGGAATAATGAAACGCCTTGGTAACAAGGTTAGCATATTAATGTTGCTTTAATCAATGATTGCATTTCAGGAAACCTGATTGGCAATATTTTGTTTTGAGAATTAATACCACAGTTTTGCAGGGATGTATAGCGGTAAGCATATCGTTGCACCAAACGAGCTTTTGCTTCGTGTGCAGTCACTTAGCTTCCGGTGAGAAAGAAGGCGATGAGATCAAGAGGAATGCTGATGTTTCTGAGATCCTCAAAGGCATACAGTTTCCCATCATTTGCAAAACTCCGAATCATTTAGCCCCAGAGAAAATTATTGAGCATGAGTATGTTTGCTTTGATATAACCATTTCTACAAAACATTGACCCTTTTAATTTAAAAGAAAATGTTGCTATGTCATTGATTTAGAAATTGTGAATATTGCAGCCGAGTAATATGGCTCGGGGATTTGAATTATCGGGTAGCGTTAAGCTATGAAACAACCAAGAGCCTGTTGGAGGATAATAACTGGGACACCCTTCTGGAGAAAGATCAGGTTTATCACTTTCTACTTCTAAAGATCAACAGACAGTAATATCAGAAATTTGCATACAAAATGATAACAATGTCAGCCCTTTGCATGAACATGAGCAAAGGTCAATAACAAGTTGCTTTTGCTTTAAGAAACTACAAAAAGTCAAAAAGTCGGCCAGTCATTGTCAAGATGTTAGCTTCCTTGAAAATGATGTCTGGATTATAACAGTGAACAGTTAAGTTCCTTTCGACTTTCAAGATGTTAACTCCACTGACCGGTTCTTTTCCATTAAGTGCAGTTAAATATGGAGAGAGAAGCTGGGAGAGTATTCGATGGTTTCAAAGAGGGACGGATACTCTTTGCTCCTACTTACAAGTATTCACAAAATTCGGATTCATACGCCGGAGAAAATGGCAAATCCAAGAAGAAACGCCGAACGCCTGCATGGTATTTTCATCTTCTTACATCACCATTCTGAACGGAAATACATGGATTCCTTGGATAAACTTGATATGTTTCTTCAGGTGTGATAGGATACTATGGCGAGGTTCTGGCATCGATCAATTATCTTATATTCGTGGAGAAACAAGATTTTCTGATCACAGACCTGTTTCTTCTCTCTTCTCTGTCGAGGTACAAGTAAAAAGGAAACACGATACCAGATTCAGGAAAGGTTATTCCTGTGGTGTCAGGAGATTCGAGTACGACGCATGTATACCTCGAAGGCATAGTTTCTATGATTACTAACTGAAAACCTTCAATTTGCTTATTTTGATTTATAGATCATTAAGTTTTTCACTTGTATTTGTTTTCCTCTAAAATACATACATACATACATTACATACATCTATTGATGTAAAGCAGCTTCCTAATACAACATAGGGGGAAAGGGAAAAACAAAACCAAACCATGATTACGAGTAAAACATCAGAGTTTTTTTTTTTTTTTTGTTCTTTTCACATAGAGAGTCTGTTTCTAGTAAATAAACAGATTTCATTGAAGCATCCATGCTGCTGGAAGTGAATCCCCCGCAGCATTTAAAATTTCCAAGTATGGAACACACTTATTGATTTTTAAGAGTATTTTTCTATAATTACAAGTGTCTTCTTCCAATTCAGTTCAATGGTAGAATTTAGGTAAAAACCTTCCGACAATAAAAATTAAAAATTCTAAAATTTGAAATTGGTCCAAATATTTGAGGAAAAACTCTATTTTACTCTTTCCAACCATTTATTGATTTTTTTAAAGAAATCTATTATATATACATACTATATAGAGTAATTAATACAAACTAATACCAAGATTATATATTGTGAGGTGGGAAATATTTCAACAGAAATTTTTCAGTCATCTGAACCTAAGTAGTGATGGAATCTCATGAAAGTGAATTTAACCACTGTTTTACATTATTCCTCAAAGAAAATGGGAACAAACGTAACCGTATGACATCATCAGTATAATTATTGATCTTAAATGTGTTGCAGATTTCCAGAAAATTAGTTAAATGAGCATTTGGATTTTATCTTGCAACCTATCAAATTGAACATACTATTGCACCATCTGAATTGTGTTCAGCTTAATCTTAAAAATTTTTACTGCAATAGTCGGTTTGACAATACTCGATTCAGCTTCAATCAGAGTAGGTTTAGTATAGTCACACATAGTTCAAGAAACATGACATAGAGGAAGTTGTTGATTACAGGATTATTATCCATCTCCACAGTAATGTCTTTTTTGCTCTTGATCGTCTATTAAAATATGTTCACCTTAACTTGTTTCCTAACCTTTGTTTGAATTTTACAAGCAGTTTTTTTTATCTCACTATCAAAAACTAATGGTTCCAACGGGTTGCCTCTAGTAATAAGCCAAAAGATCCTGTAAGAATCAAACAAAAGAAAAATTAGAAGGTAACAATTAAATTTAAAACAAAAATATTGAAATTAAAATAAAAAATTTCTAAATTAATAAAATAAAATTTTCCTAATATTTTAATCCTCTGTAACGAAGCCAAAAACTTGATGTGTCACAAAATTAACTAAAAATTTAACTAAGTTAAGTGCACCTATCAATTAATAGTATAGTTACGGTAAATAAAGATATAGATCCCACGAAGATTAAAAGTACTAGTAATTACTGTCTTTCTATTATTTAACTGAATAATTCAAATGATTGATTAAAAATTAAATTAACTAATTTTATTAACTAACGAACACAACAAAGAATAAATCACGAAAATAATCGAATAATAACCAAGAAGTGAAACAATACCTAGGAAAGAATCCACCTAGATTTCACCGTTCACTACCAATCTAAATTACGCAATTTCTTTACTTACATCTTGATTCGTAGAAATCCTTAAATTATGTTAATATCTCTTTCTACCATAAAAAAACTGATTCTAGAATAATTAATTGAAATTTCTTTCTAATTAAAACCCTTATTATTGCATTAACTCGTGCTATGAATTCCCCTATTATATTTGACTCTAATTCAGTAGATTTATGTCGTCCTGTTTCTAGGATTGCATGCAACTCCACTCAACTATGTAAGATCTACTCTTAAAAAGGGTCTATTTAACCACCAATTTAAGCACATCAAACACAAATTAATAATCTAAAAATATCAAACCAAGAATTAAACACACATAATTAAGAACAAGAAACTAAATTTATTGCGTAAAATAAAAATCAAATGACAGAATCCATCATAGGGTTCATCTCTCTAGGTATTTAAAAAATTAATTAATGCTTGAAAATAACAACACCTCATATACAGTATAATCGGAAGAAATAAAGGAACTCATGATAACTTCCTAAGAAATCAATTGGGAATCTTTAATCTTGAAAGAAATTTGCTTCCAAGTCGACTTCAATGGTGTTTTTCGAGTTATTTTCTTAAATATTTTCTGATGACTCACTCCTATCTTCTTATTTTTGTCATATATACGTCTTGGAATGCCCGAAAAATTTAAAAATCGTGATTTTCTGCTATTCAATATGCAATTCCGTGAAATTGACACGGCCTATCACATGCTTGTGTGGGTCACACGGTTGTGTGGTATGCCCATATGAAATGTTTCAGCTTGTGTGGCTCCTGCAGCTTGTTCTTATGCTCTGGTTTTCACTCAGATTGCTTTCAAGTACTCTATTAAGCATTTAAATGATTAGAAGTATAAAATTCACAATTAACATCGAATAATCACCCAAAAATGCATTAAGAATGAGGTTAAAATGTATTTCTTTTAGCACATATCATCACTTCACTTTCACCTTCATCTAAGTTGCTTTCATGATTAAAAATATTTCCATAGCACTCTAGGATATGAAATTAAACTATGGTTTTAAGAAGAAAAAAAACTCAAGAAAGTGCATGGGAGTTTTTATTTTTTCTCTCTTTTTCTTTTTCCTTTTCTTGCTTTTCTCCCCCCTTGTTTTTCCTTTTTTTTTTTCAGTTTAGTCCATTTATTCCATTATCCAATCAAATTTCAACACTTTTCAACTTTAATTTTCATAAATTTCCACAAACTTTCCACCTCATCAGCTATGGGATTTTAATCCATCATTATGTCTCTAAATATCAATTAAATATAAAAAATTACATTTAGGTCCCTCCTCCAAAAAATGAGAAAATTGCAATATAGTCCGTGTACATTTCTACTTTATTCAATTTAATCTCTATCTAAATTTTCCAACTCCACATATCAATACATATCACATCCATAAAAGATATTTATTAAAATTTTGCCCATTTTTCTAAAATAATAAATTTACACTTTTAATATATCTTTCGCAAATTTTCAATTTAATTTTTACTAAGATTTCACTATTCATACTTTGTGTCTGAATACTTTTTTTCTTTTTTTAGAAACCGAAATTTTGGAGTAATACCAGTTTTTATTTTATTAGAAAATTTTCACTCGTTTATCTCTCTTAATTTTTGATTTTTTTTTCTTTTTATTAATTATATTTTTAAATTACTTTAAAAGGTTATCTTAAGAACCAAAATATATTGAATAAAACTTTTAAACTATTCTAAAATTTTATCTAAAAAATCAACACATACAAATTAAGAAGTAAAAAAAAGAAGAAGAAGAAGAAGGAAAATTTTAAGTATTTTCTATTCACTAGAATTATTTAAGCATAAAATTTTAAATTACTTGTTTGAGGTGCTGCTGCATGTCAACCACGTATAAGCTCATGGTTTTGTTTCTACTGCAGCAAAGATTTTAAAATAGGTTAAAATATGCCTATAATCCCCATACTTTTTAAAAATTAGGAATTTAGTTTCTATATTTTTATCTTTTAGAATTTAGTTCTTTTACTTTTCATATTTTAAAATTCAGGTCCAATTGTTAATACTGTTAAATTTTTTTGTTAAAATTTTAATTACAACATCGTTTTTTAATTATATGACTACTAAGTAGTAGGTTTTTTATTTCAAAATATCACAACAATAAATTTAACAAAAAAGTAAATAATTGTGTGTTAATAATTAAACTTGAATTTTAAAAAATAAAATAGACTATATTATTAAAAATACAAGTATAAAAACTAAATTCTTAATTTTTGAAAATTACAAATATTTAACTTGAAAAACAAAAAATATTTACAGTAGTCTTGATTTTAAAATACTAAAAAGCTATCTAAAAGCAATAAAGTACTCTAATAAAAGTACTTTAACAACTAAGATTATGGATGAGCAAAATTCGATTCGACCAAAAAAATTTAAATTTTGATTTATTCGAATCAAATTAATTAAATCAACTCGAATTTTTCTTTCAAATTTCAAATTCGAATCGAATTAAATTTTCGAATTTGAATAAACCAAATATCAAACCCTCTTATTTCTCTTCCCTCTAATCTCTTCCTTCAAACCCTTTTACTTCTCTTCCCTCTAATCTCTCCCTTCAAACCCTTTTGCTTTCCCCATAAAAATTACTTCCCTCGAACCCCCAAAACTTGTCATTTTATTTTTCCTTGAAATTTTTATTTTCCTTAAACTTTAAATTTTTTTTTCAAATTTATATCTACTATTTATATTATTGAATTAAATTTCACATTTTGTATTATTTGTATTATTGAAATGTTTAATTATGTTGAATCTTTATTAATTTCTGTTAAAATTGAATTATTGATTATTCCATAAAATATTCGTGTTAATATTTTCTATTGGTATCAATTTCACATTTTATCTTTAAAATAAATTTTATTAAAAAATCATAATTTTTACATTTAATATATTTTTTAATTTCAAAATACATGGTGACAAGAATAAGAAAATAATTGAAGCAACTAAGCAAGCAAAGAAACTAACCCGTATATAAAATATTAATAAATAAATTATGAGGGAATGAAAGTTAATAACAAATTTGATTACGGTGAACAAATTAAAAAAAAAGAAATTAAGTCTTTTTTTGAACTCAATTAGGCATTTGAACTTTCAAAATGCATCAAAAAAGCCCTCAAACTTTTTCGAAAAAAATAGTTAAGCCCTACTTTTTTTTGCACTCAATTGGGTACTTGAACTTTTAAAATACATCAAAAATGCCATCAAACTTTTTCAAAAAGCAATTAAGCCCCTGCTTTTATTTTACACTTAATTGGGTACTTGAACTGTCAAAATGAATCAAAAAGCTCCTTTGACCGTTAACTTTAACAATTGACCATTAAAGTTAACTGCCCCTAATTTTTTTAGTTAAAGTCACACCGTGTCACAACCACAGCATGACATGTGGCAAAAAATATATAAAAATAAAAATCAATAAAAGTTATAAAAATTATAAAAATTATTAAATTTTAATAAAAATATAAAAATATTTAACATTTATTAAAAATCAAATTTTATAAAATGCATTGAAAAAACCATTTAACCATTAATTTTAACCGTTGATCGTTAAAGTTAATGACCCCTAGTTTTTTTCCAGTTAAAACCATCACGTGTCGCAACACAGCGTGACATGTGGTGAAAAATGATAATAAAAATAAAAATAAATAAAAGTTATAGAAAAAATTATAATATGCTTATTTTGGTATGATAAATTTTATAATTTTTTTACGAATTTATTATTTCTTTACATTTTTTATAATCTTCTTACGACTTTATAAAATTTTATATATTTCTATATATTTTATAATTTTTTTACTCTTTTTATAATTTTTTACAATTTTTTATAATTTTTATTAAAATTTAATAATTCTTATAAATTTTATTAATTTTTATTTTTATATTTTTTGCTACATGTCACGTCGTGGTTGTGATACGTGGGGGCTTTAACTGAAAAAATTTGGGACAGTTAACTTTAAAGGTCAAATGGTCTTTTTGATGCATTTTGACAATTCAAGTATCAAATTTAGTGCAAAAAAAAGTAGGGACTTAACTGTTTTTTTTTTTTTAAATTTGAGGCATTTTTTATGCATTTTGAAAATTCAAGTATCCAATTGAGTGTAAAAAAAAAGCAGGGGCTTAATTGCTTTTTTTTTTAAGTTTGAGGGCCTTTTTGATGCATTTTAAAAATTCAAGTACCCAATTGAGTGCAAAAAAAAGAGTAGGGGATTAATTACTTTTTTTGAAAAAGCTGGAGGGAACATCAACTATTTACAGTCATGAAAGCTTAGGTAGTTGGGAGAAAATCTAAATACAATATAAAATATATGAATACATGTCAATCTATGTTTAGGTGTGTTTTGTAATTGAAAATTTAAGTATTGAATTTATATTAAAAAATATTTAATAAATTAGTAAAATATAAGTATTGAATACAATTATTTTACTTGATAAAAATAAATGCATATTTTTAAAAAATGTTTATTCATCAATATTTTTTTTTTGGTTATCCAAGGTATTCATTCTGTAGGCCCATTAATTTTATTAATATAATATTTTATATTATTTTAGATAATTTTGAATAAGAATTAATTAGGATAAATTAAATATTTCATTATTTTAACAATAATTTATTTTAATTTTTTAATAAAATCAATTTTAACTTAATATTTTTTACTTAAAGTAGTCATTATTTATTCAACACTTATTTGTTGAAATTTTTATATTAAACACAAAAGATTTAAAATATTCTATATTAAAAATATTTTTCAATATAATGAAATAAAAGTAAAGATAAATCCAATATTTTTCAAATTGAACTGAAAATCAAATCGATTAAACCTCTGGTCACCGATTCAATCGATCGACTTAATTATAAAAAATTAATTATATTCCTTTTAACTAATAATCTAGTAAATTGAGTGTAATTTTCAAATTATTTAATTTCAATTAGGAGTGAGCATTCGATCAAATCGAATGAAAAAATTTCAAGTTAATCGAATTGACAAATCCTATTTTATCATCCTATCTCTATTTCAAATTTTCTTGAATCAAGTTGAGTGAGATGGAATTCAAATCGAATATATTTGTTCGAGTTAAATTAAAAAAATGACTTTGCGTCCTTGTAGCCACTACCACCCACTGTAATCAAATTTGTCTACTGTAATTAAATTTGTTATTAACTTTCATATCTCATAATTTATTTATTAATCTTTTATATACGGGTTAGCTTATTTGCGTCAATTATCTTCTTATTATTATTAGCATGTATTTTGAAATTATCTGTTCTTTTTTGACACACTACCAAGAACTACCCATAACCCTTTCTCAACCCATAAATAAGAGGATAATATGCATCATTGCACACGAACCATATCCTCCTACATTGACAACATTATTTATGCCAATCGAGTTAAGACTCAATTTAATATTATTTGTAATTATCTTTAATTGTTTATTTTTTTAAGGATTAAATTAGATTTTAAAAAAATACAGAAATAGACTTGGATTGTAATATTTTTCGATGATGAAACCGCCAATTAAACGTGTAAAAAAAATGTGATGTAAAAAACCGGATTCATTAAATATCTCACCATCTCAATAATAAGACAATTTCTTTGGTTTTCTAAATTCCTACGACACTTTCTAATTTCCACCTACCAAGAAAAGCAATTAATATACTCATCAGCACTGTTAGAATCAAAAGATTAAAAATTGATATTAAAAACAAAAGGCTTGAAAATTGAAAAAAGAAATACTAATAATAAAGAAAGGCCTATAAACATTCAAACATGTAGTGCTGGCTGTCATCCCTAACTTTTTTTCTATGCATATTTCTCCCTCCCAAACCATCTTCCATTTTATCTTTTTGCCACTTGAGTTTCTCTATACATCTCCTAAAATTCGGTATATCTTCTACACAATAAACATTATTGTTAGTGTCTCAAGACCTGTAAAGCCTTTTTCTGCCATTAAGTTAGTCTTAGGGTTTTTTTGGATGGACGTTTACTTCCAGTGTGGTATGTTTAGTTTTCTTTTTGTCTCATGCTATAGTATCACTACAATATCTAATCTCACCACCACCGCTATTTTTACACTAATCACAGGTAAATGCACCGCTCATCCAAAAGGGCCCTTAGTCGAAGCCCTAATTCTAGGAAGTTTGTTAACTTGTTAATGAAAGTAGAAAACTAAGTTTGTTAGCTTGTTAGTGGGAGTAAGAAGCTAAATTTATTAGCTTGTTTTTTGAGTCATGTATATAATTATTGTAGTTGGTTAATGAATTTTTTTATCCTTCCCCATTTTAGTTTTCGTACTTCAATTAACTCTTTATTGAAACAATATTGGTATCAAGAGTCATTTTTCTTGAGGGACCTACAAGAGAAGCTCTGTGAGAATTCTGAGAGAAAAATTGAGAAATACACTTGTGAGGAGTTGAAAAAATGGAATTAGGATCAAGCTACCTATTTGTCTTAGCCCCACATGTGTTTGATGGAAAGCTATAAAGCATGGGCTATAAGAATGCAAGCATGCATGAAGGGTTATGATTATTGGGAAGTTGTCGAGCAAAACTATGAGGTGGCTCCACTTCCCAACAATCCAACTGTTAACCAGATCAAACTACACAATGAGAGAATCATCAAGAAGGCAATGGCAATGGCAATGGCAATGGCTTGTCTTTATGCTACTGTTCCACCAGCCATAGTCAATAAAATTATGGTTTTTGGATCAACAAAGGAGATATGGAACTACCTTAAGACTGAGTATCAAGGAGATGAGAAGATCAAAAGCATGAAGGTGTTGAATTTGATCAAAGAATTCGAGAGCCTACGGATGAAGGAGTCTGAATCAATCAAAGATTACTTAAACAAGCTTATAGAGATTGCTAACAAGGTAAAGGTTCTCAAGACTGATCTCTCTGATGGTATATTGGTGCAGAAAATATTAGTTCTGTGCCTGAGAAGTATGAAGCAAAAATTGCTTCTTTGGAGAACACCAAGGACTTGACTTAGTTAAGAGTAGTGAAGTTGATCAGTGCTTTACAAGCACAAGAGCATAGGAGTTTAATGAGGCATAGAGGAAGCATAAAAAGAGCATTGAAGGCTAAGATGTAGCAGGGTGAAGGAGGAAAGGACAAGAAGTGGAAAGGGAAAAAGAGTGGTAGCAGTAGTGGTTCAGAAGCTACTGCAAAAGGTAGTGGTGTTAGAAATTCCAACAAGTATTCTTTATGTAAGTACTGTAGACAGTAGAACCGTCCCAATTTCAGGTGTTGGAGAAGGCCAAATGTGAAATGTAAAAAGTGTAACTTGATGGGGCACATTGAGAGGTTTTGCAAGGAAACAAGAAATTAACAACAAGGTGGAGCACATTTTGTAGTTAAAGAAGAAGAGGACCAATTGTTTATTACCTATTGTTTCTAGTCAAGTACTTTATGTGACAGATGGTTAGTTGATAGTGGTTGCACCAATCACTTGACTTGTGATGAGAAGCTGTTTAAAGACCTTGACATGTCATTGAAGTCGAA
This sequence comes from Gossypium turneri, assembly GCA_008044935.1. NCBI lineage: Eukaryota > Viridiplantae > Streptophyta > Magnoliopsida > Malvales > Malvaceae > Gossypium > Gossypium turneri. The sequence continues at coordinate 5,634,009 of CP032572.1, read as the reverse complement.
AGTGAGGATTGGAAATGGAGAATACCTAGAAGTAAAGAGAAGAAGCACAGTGGAAATAGAAAGTTGTGCTAGAACTAATTTGATATAAGATGTTTTGTTTGTACTTGAGATTGATAAAAACTTATTGAGTGTGGGGTAATTGTGGCATAAGAGGTTAGGAAAATTTCATCACAAAGGTCTGTAGTTTATGTAGAAGAATAAGATGGCAATTGGGCTACCAATTTTGGAGGAGTTGAACTAGAGGTGCAAAGCTTGCTTGACTGGCAAGCAAACAAGGTTACCTTTTAAAAACTCAACTTGAAGAGCCAAAAAGAAGTTGTAGCTGAACCACACTGATTTGTGTGGTCCACAAGCAACTCCTTCATTGAATGGTAGCAGGTATTTCATTATCTTTATTGATGATTTTACCAGAATGTGCTGGATTTGCTTCATGAAGCAAAAATCTGAGGTTGCTGAAGTGTTTTTGAAGTATAAGAGATGGGTTGAGAATCGAAGTGGCTGCAAGATTCAAATTATTAGGTTTGCTAATAAGACTGAATATACCTGACAAAGGTTCAATGCTTTCTATGAGGAGGTTAGTATAAAACATCAAATCACTGGTCCTTACTCTCTACAACAGAATGGAGTTAGTGAGAAGGAAAACCAGATCATTATGGAGATGAATAGGTACATGTTACATGATAAGTGCCTACCTAAATAGTTTTGGGCAGAGGCAACTAACACAACTATATTTTTGCTAAATAGACTGCTTACAAGTGTAACACTCTATACCTGGTCCGGTCACCCGACCTGAGCTATAAGCTATTATAATAGTAAAACATTAACATTTTCCACTATTTTGTCATAAATAACCAAATAATCCATTTTAAAATAAAATTTATAATCATTTCCATGCTATTCGATCAAATCCAAACTTAAATCAAACATATGAAGCATTAAAAACAACCTGAGGATAAATATGAACTAAATTGAAACTTTTACAAAAGTTCAAGTAAAAAATGAAAACAGGGGTCACACGGCTATGTGGCCAAGCCATGTGACAGAGCTTAGACTGTGTGGCTCCTAAAATGGTCGTGTGCCAAATCATGTAATAAAATTTAAGCAGTGTACTCCAAGGTCACACGGCAGTGTCCTAGACCGTGTAACTCACTGTGACCGTGTTGACAAATCTACACCAAAATTAAACATGTTATATGGTCGTGTTATGTAACCATGTGTGGTACACGACAGTGTGGCAGACTGTGTCAAAGGTCGTGTACACCTAAAAGTGCATTCAAAACCAAGTCAATTCACCTACAATCCATTAAGTCCCAAGCTATGCAATTTCTATAACTTAAACCTATCTAAAATACACCAAAACATGCTAAAATATACCAAATTCAACTTAATTCAATCAACCTAAGTGCCTAACCAATATGCCACAAATGGAACCACAATTTAAACATGAAATAACAACCATTCATACCAAGATTTTTCATACCAAAATTTGCTCATACAATCATCATTCCTTTAATTAAGATAACAATAAGCAAAGTTCAATCAGTAACCTAAAATACAAGCACCTACTATCACAACTTAAACATACCTTATTTAACCATGACTTTAAACATTTCATCTCATTCTAATCAATCACTCCAAATATATATTCATTATCAACTCGTGTTATTACCTAACACATATGATGCCATTCAAAACTTGACTAACACCATCACACTACTAAGTACCAAATAGGTATTAAGCACTTAATACATCAAAGTTACATATAATATCATTTACAACCAAAGTATCAAAACATAATCATTAACTTACAAAGTAGACATCCTATATACATGCCACAAGTAACCATTTTCAAACTTCAAAATCTAGTGAATCAAGTGACGGTAGGTGTGAGTTTCTTGTAACACCCATAACCCATACTAGTCACCAGATTAGGGTTACGGAGTATTACCGTTGATAAGCTGTAAAAGTAACATATTTTAATCCCGTTCTTAATGCATTTTTGGATGATTAATTATGTAAATTAGTGAATTTGATGCTCCTAATCCTTTAAATTTATGTTTCTATACTTAGGAGAGTATTTGAGAGCAAAAAATGAGCCAAAATCAGACAAATAGAGCTGTTTCCAGGATCCACACTGATGCGATCCCGGTTGTATCATGTCTTGATACAATTTGACGACATCAAATTTGGCCTAAATGTGAGGGGGCAAGTGCAAAATGAAGCTTTTAATTTTAGTTTGTTAATTTGGTTTCTGGAAAATAAAGACTTTGATTTATTTATTTTATTTATTTTAGTTATTATAATATGAGTCTTTAATTATGTCTTGTTTGCTAAATGCATCTTTAATTAATGTCTTGCATTATTGATCTACATCTTTTAATTATGACATGCATTATGTGTTCTGCATTTAATAAAGTCATGCATTATATAACTCTCATGTTAGTTAAGTTTGCATCATAAATTATGACATGCATTATGTAACTCCCATGTTAGTTTAAGTCTGCATCATTAAATTACGTCATGCATTAAGTAAACTCATTTGTTCATTTAGTTTGCATCTTAATTAAATCATGCATTTAAGCATCATAGTTGTTTGAGTTAGTTTATAAGTGTGTTATTTAATTTGGCTGTTATTTTTTTAATGTTTGAGTTATAGTGTGTTTAATTTTTTTTTTTATGTTTGTTGTAGGAAAGTTCAAAAGGCTGGTCACATATTTTAAAGCTACAATAGGGTTATTCATTTGCCAGGAAGAATCAAATGCTCTCTCATTCAATTGGCTATCCAGTTTTGGCATGAAAGAGTGTGCATTTGGTCACTTAATTGCTGGTGCATGTTTGGAACGTTTTAGGGGGATATTGAAGCACTCAAAGCTTATTATGGTGACTTTTCAAATAGACCAAGAGTGACTCTTCAAGTCTGATCGGTTTTATGCACTCAGAGCTAGTTATGGTGCCAATTAAAGAGATGAATACACAAGCATTAAGACATTTGGTTAAAGGGGAAAATGAAGGGACATCAAACAGCATATTTAATGGACCATTAAGCCTTCATCAAGTGAAGTGGCATGACTTTTCAGCTATGCAAGAATCAAGTGAAAGGACATGGCTCTTTGGCTACCCATTAAGAGTTATAACTAAATTTTAATAACTGATATGAATGTTGAATTTGAATAGTCATAATAATGCCTATAAATAGTTTGTAAGAAAACATTGTTTGGTTAGACAATATACTTTGACATTTTATGAATTTTAATTCATTTGTGAGTTTATTCAACTCTCTTATTTTGTTAAAGACTCAGCTTGACTTATCTAGCTTGCTAGTGGCATCATAATTGTTTCTTTGAACTTATCACTCATCACCGAGTGTGGCGTTCACCCCTTGATACCTTTGGTTCCTAACTCTTTATAGTTAGCGGATCAAGGTCCTTTATTTCTTTCCAACACCTTAAGTGACGTATAAGTTTCAGGTCAATACTCTTCATAGTATTGGTTCACTCTTGTCCTTAAGCTAACCTATCCATCCTATTCAACATCATTGCTTGTTTTGTTTCATTTACTTAGCCAAACCATCCTCAATCTATTCCTAAACCTTTTAAGCCATCTTGCCATTCCTTGTTATCCTTTTATTTAGCCGAATATTCTGTTACTTTGAGTAAGAACGATACTTCTCCATTTTAATGATCAGGCAAAAAACGACTCAAATCATCATCGAGACGAGTTCGTATCACACATAGCCTGGGCATTTCCATACGGGCTGGCCACACGCCCATGTGCCAACCGGTGTCGATATTGTACCCTACTTCCCAAATGCAGGGAAAAACCCAATTTTTAAGCTTTTGAGCATTCTAAAGTCTATAAATACCAATTAGAAGAAGACCTAAGGGGACACTCAGAGAAGATCGAAGAAAAGACTCGAAGAACGCCATCGAAATCAACTCGGAAGCAGATCTCCTTCAAGATTGAATCTCTCCATTTAATTTCCTTCGAAGTTTTATTAAGTTTCTTTATGTCTTGTTGTTGTCCTAACTTTGAGATGTTTCTATTCAGGATTATGAACTAAATTCCCTAAATACCTAGGGAAGATGAAACCCATGATGAATCTTATTATTTGATTTCTGATTTACGCGATGAATACTTGATTCTTGTTCTCAATTATGTATACTTATTTCTCATTTTAATATTTATGAAATATTAATTCAAGTTTAATGTGCTTATTTCAGTGGAGCAAAAGTCCCTGTTTAAGAGTAGATCTAGCATAATTGAGTGGAGTTGCATGCAATCCTAGAAATAGGACGACATAAATCTATCAGATTAGAGTCAAATCTAATATGGGAATCCATAGATCGAGTTAATGCGACAATAGGGGTTTTAATTAGAAAGAGATTTCAATTAATCAACCTAGAGTCAGTTGTTCTTACTCTCGAAAGAGATATTAACATAATTTAGGGATTTTTACGGATCAAGGTACAAGTGAATAAATTGTTTAATTAAAATTCATAATAATAGGTGAAGTCTAGGTGGATTCTTTCCTGGGTATTGTCTATCTCATTGGTTATCTTCGATAATTTTCCTATTTCATTCTCTGTTGCGTTCTTAGTTAGATTAGTTTAGTAATTTTAGATTAAAAATAATCAATCCAATTTGTCGACTAAATAATAGAAAAATAGTAATTACTAGTACTTTTAGTCCTCTTGGATACGATATTCCCTACTCATCATAACCATACTATTGTTCGATAGGTACGATTGCCTTAGTCGTATTTGTAGTTGGTTTAGTGACCATCAACTATACAATTCAGAACAATTAATAATATATAACATTAAGTTTAACAAATTTAATTAACAAATTCATAAATAGTTAGATTGGAATAGAACATACAGTTATGGCCCTTAAATCGAGCCTACGTGGCTTTAAAAATAGTTTAGGAATAATCAGGGACCAATTCGAAGCAAAGCAAAACATTCAAAAAAATTAAAAAATTTCAAAACAGGGGTCATACGGTCGTGTGTTCAGGTTGTGTGACAGAGCCCAGACCATGTGGCTTTCCACACTCCCGTGTGACTACTCTACATACCCTTGTACGCAGACCGTGTAACTTATTGTGCCCGTGTAATATAAGGTCACATGGCCGTGTAACTAGACCATGTAACTTTCTGTGACCGTGTGGCTCAGGGTCACATGACCGTGTCACCAAGCCGTGTAATTCTTTGTGCCCGCGTGGATCAACCTGCACCATAACACGCTAGAGGAACACGCCCGTGTGTTCCTAAAAATGACCTAAAATGTGCTCATTTCAAGTCCAAATGCTTAAGTACCTAAACCAACTGTCAACACATGATTATAAGACTTCAAGATGCATTCCAATGAAACCCAAAACATGCCAAACAATCAACCTAAGGCCTAAGCTATGTGTCATCAATGACGCTATATTTCAAACACCTAATATTTCTTCTACCTAGAATTACATTACACAAGCCTCAACTCATTCAAAACAACTTGCATTCAATTCTAACATGCCTTGCTTAATTCATATCAAACTTACCATTCCATGTTGGACCACTCATGCTTAAACTTGGAACTTAATATGTTTACCACATTAATTACTCATTCCACAACATCAAAAACATAACACATACACATTACAAATTTCTTATGAACCATTATAGTCATGAACAAATGGTCCTATTACATGCCATATAAGCCAAGTTAAATTCAAAATCTACCAAAGATGTCATTAGATAGTGTGATTCGTCAAGTTGATCTGATCTCCCAATTTCTACAAAATGTGATCTATAAAGAAAAAAACAAGGACACGAGTAAACTTACATAAAGCTTAGTAAGCTCGTCGATTAATGATAAAGCTTATCGAATCAAACATAATAATTCAAATAAAAATATTAATGAATAGGGTTCCTGTCAACAAAGTTATTAACAAAATTATTGCCAATCATAGCTCACAACAGGTGAGTAATGCTCACCAATAGTACAAATCATTTATCTACATATTAATAACATTCAGAGATCGATAAAATGATGCCGATGAATGATATACGAATATGAGTACACGGTTAACCACCAGACACACCAGGCACTCATACGAGCCAAACCAACCGATAGCACACCTCGGCACCAAGTGCCTAGCCTGTAGGCTAACATCTGCCCCGTAACACACTAGAAAACACTGTAATATAACACGATAGTCCACAACAAATGCAGGACCTCGGTATATTTAGCAAATAAAGGATATACAAAAATTATCGTCACATCTCATACCAATCCCATATCGCGCGTAAAATAACCTATTGGCATGCTAGTCGTGCTCTATCCTACATTCATTGACTCAGGAGATATCAACAGTAACTAGAGTTTTATCAAATTATTATTTTAGTTCTCATTTACATGATATCAATACATTAATTAGCAATCAACAAATAAGTTTCATTTAATATATATTTAAAACGTATTAGACTGAACCGAACGAACTTACCAGACTAAACTGCAGCGGTGACAAAGGTACAGGGATTATTCAGCAACTTCTTTATACCTCGATTTCCAACCCATTCCTGATCAGATTAAAGAACCAAAGCTTGACCAAAGCTTGCTTTCCCCTTAACAATGTTGTTTCGGCCTTTTGGTAGGAGAATCAAGAAGATGACATTTCAATTTGGCTTTTATTTTAATTATAATGGACTTATTTACAAAATTACCATTATAACCTTTTAATTATAACATAGATAATTTCTAAAACATGTCCATAAATGTCTGTAATATAAGTATGTGGTATAATTACCATCTAAGGAAGGTTTAATTGCACAATTGGTCCTTCAATTGTTTCAAATTTTGAACTAAACAAGCTTAATTTCAATTTAACCGTAAACTAATTATGGCTTAATAAGCAAATAGCTCAAAAGTTAGTGGATTAATCATATCCACCACCACTTGGACTTTTTGACCATGGTCTAATCACCATTTTGGTCCCTTTAGTATTTTAAATCTATAACAATTAACTTTTATCTCTTTTATAGTTTAATCCTTTTACCTTAATTAAGCAATCAATTGTCAAAATTACCGGACCAAACTTTAATTTACCTATAATCCAACTCTTGTAAATATTATAAAATATTTACAACATTAAATTACGAAAACGAGGTCCCAATACCTCATTTTTAAAAACCACTTGACTTTTGAACTGAACCACTTATACTTATCTATTCGTTTAATTTATAAAAAATATTACACCAAAATTCATTATAATATTGTAATTGACTCATAAAGATTAAATAACAATACGGACTTACTCATTGAATTTGTGGTCTCGAAACCACTATTTTTATTACCACTGAAAAATGGGCTGTTACACTTCTCGTTGATCCAATCAACACGTTTCGAACATCCAGAATCTACAGAAAAGTAGCAACATGAGTAAGTGTATAATATACTTAGTAAGCTCATACAATTTAAACCAGTTACTTACCTTATTCATTTAGTATATGTACAATTCGTTATTCAAAATAATTTTCCTATCATGGTATAACACAACAATGCCAAATAAGTGAGAATTTGATTTATGATCGTACTTAGGGGTGAGTATTCGATCGAGTCGAGTTGAATCGAGTAAAACAATTTCAAGTTAGTGAGTTGACGAATCCTATTTTAGCAACCGAACTTAATTTGAACTTTTTTTGAATCGAATCGAATTGAGTCAAAAAATTTCGAGTCAAGTCGAGTCGAGTTAACGAATCCTATTATTTGTACTTAATGTTGCATTTACATAGACCGATTATTTAACTAATAGACGAAGTACAAGATTATTTAACTACATAAACGATATAATGATTTTTTCTTTTAACTTTATATGTAAACATTTATCAAAACGATGTAGTTTTGCCTTTTAACTTAATGATTTTAAATTTTAACTTTTTTAAAAAAAGTAAACATTTATTAAAACAACGTAGTTTTGCCTTTTCTTATTCGGATTTTCGGATAACTCGAATTGTGTAATTTATATTCGAGTTAAACCAAAAAACTTAATTTTTTTATTCGAGTTGATCCGAATAACTTGATTAACTCAAATAACTCGAACTATTTAATTCAAAATTTAAATTTTTTATCGAATTTTTCGAATCGAATCAAATTTTGCTCACCCCTAATCGTACATATAGTCTCAAATAACAATATACCAATTCCAAATCAATATAAAACATAAATACATGTATTCTATGTTCATCTTTTGCCCACATTTATTTCACAAATTCACATTTCTCATCTTTTGTTTTATCTAAAGAAACCTTGTAAAAGAACTCGATACACAGGTGCAAGTAACACCTGATGCTCGTCTAAGCTAATTATATACATCAGTGTCAAGTTACTCGTCTGATCTAAACCTTTAACGACACAGTAAATAGCCTGGCCAAAGCTGTACATACATGTAAGGTTACTCGTCTGGGTTAAACCTATAAAACGACATCAGGTTATTTATCTGAGCTAAACCTGTGTCATATGTATCTTCGAATCCACAACAAATGATGGAGCTCGATATCATCGAAAATCAAACTGTAACCTCGTGTATGAGACTTTTACTAAGTTCATCTGAATTATCTCAACACTTTAATTCAATACGATTTCATTACCATTAAGTCAAATTCCAACTTGTATACTAATTCATAAACCATCCAAACTTTCAATAGAACATATATAAGTATTTAAACATAACTTGATAGTAACTTGAAATCATTTATATCGTATGAACTTACCTGTCGAAATCGTAATGGTTTGACTATCAGGGACTAGTCAATAATTTTTCCTTTTCCTCGTACATCCTTCGGTTGTTGAGATTCTTGATCTAAAGTATAATTTGATTTAATTAATCAATCCAAACAACATAAAACAACATATAAGAATCATGTTCTAACTCAATTTCATCAATACCAAAATTCCTCAACATTTACATTTATCACAATTTAATCCCTAAAATCAAAACTATTATAATTCTCACATTTGAGATGATAGATATTTTTAATAAGTCTTTCCATGTTAGTCAATTTGAGTTTCTTAGAGACTATCGCCAGACGTGTGAATGTCTGGACTAGAAATACTGCAGCAAAAAGAAAATTAATTAAGTAGTGGTGTCCACAAGTATACGGGTCAGACTATAACATAGTTTATTTGTAATGAAATACTTGGAAATTATTCCGAAGATCGTACCCAGGGGATTGCAAATTGGAGAATTTTATTATTAAATTAATTACCGAAAATAATTACTAATCTATTGAGTCATGAAATAGTAGTGTTGATGTAGAACTAAAATATTAATTAAACTAATTAAATTAATTAACCTAAAATAACTTAATGGAATTTAATTAACTTAAGAGATCCTAAGAATTTCCTATTCGTAGTGTCAACAATACGAGTTCCCGACCTATGATCGATTAAATTCCTAATTATCAATTAAGTCGCTAATTACCCTCAACAGAGTTATTTAGCACATTTACTTTAGAATACATTCTTAGTCTCATCTTCACTAAGGATTTCCACATACGTCACCCTTTCGGTTTCTTTCTAGGCATACGGATACCCTTTCGGTCTCACCACTTGGCACAAGTTATACTCGACAGGATACCCTCTCTGTCTCACATGTCTAGATATTCTACTAGGGTCGTCACTCCTTAATATACTAAGTACTCTTGAACAAACACCCAATTTTAGATAAATAATTACTTAATCAATAAATCAATTCCATAACCAAATCATGCAAGATATAAAATATGCACAAGAATTTATCTCGATATTCATATAAAAGTTAGTTGATTAAGTTAACAAAAGATAAATAATGAAATAGAAGAATAAAGGAAAAGAAAATGCTCATTGATAAATAATTGAAGCGCATTTCGGAACAATCTCTGCTTGTACTCATCTTCACATCGGAATAGAAAGATTCCTACTAAGCGAACATAAGAAAAACTAAAATAAAAACTAAAGAATAATGAAAGGAAACAAAAAAATAAAAATATGGAATATTGTTCCGACGGCTCCCTAGGGTAAATCCCTAGGTTGATTCCTCTCTAATGTGATTATAATGGGTTTTATATAGGCTCCAATTGAGGGTTTAAAGTGCCTAAAATGTCCTTAAATTAATTAGGGTTTTAATGGGGCAAATATGACTCCGACAGTTGCCAAAATGCAGTTGAGCATATCCAAGTTTTCATCGTGATGTCAAGGAACCCCATGTCGCAACGTCGGTCCTATTTTAGCCCTGGATGCTTCGATGTTTGGTGTCGTGATATTGGCGTCATCCTTTGTGTTCTTTGACCTGAATTAACATCATACACACTCAAATAACCTATTAGTTGTTCCCGAGGCTCGAGTTGGCCTAACAGGTCGTCAAAATATTAAAAAGTGCATAAATACGCTTATTTTGCAACAAAATAAATCTAAGGGTTCCCTAAATATTAATCATGATATACATAAATTTTAAATTTTAAATATAAAACAAATTTAAAATTTATTACCAACACCCGCCCCTTAATAAGTCTATAGAAAGTAAAAGATTAATCACTGATTTCGTTCGAATGGATACACTAAATTCGTTGGAGTGAATATAATGAGAGAAGAAAAAAAAAACTTGTAAATCGTCAACAACTTCAAATTTAGAGAGCTTTTGCCTTTCGATGTTGCGGAAAAGTTGTCCATGTAAATTGGAATTTATATCCACAAAAAAAAAAGTAAATTAATTATATTTTCTTTTCCGAGAAACCCTGAAATTAGAAATGGACAATCCTGCGAGATTTCAGGTTGCTAGCCTCATACTGCTCTTTTTACTTGCGCAGGACATGATGCAATGTTAATTATATAATATATTATAATATATCAAAAAAACATGAACCGACATGCAAACTCTTCAGTCAGAGGAGACCCCGGTTTTCTGGGTCCACAATATCCACAAAAAAAACTAAAACAATCATCTGTGTATTATGTAATATGTAGGTTGTCCTGCTTGCATGTATATAATTAATACAAGCAGCAATGCATGGATGGCAATGACTTGGTTATTAATACTTGTAGCATAAGTTCTGTATCGACTATGAAACACTTGTATCGTTTTCCTCAATTTCCTCTCATCTCCTACAATTTATTATGTACTATTTTTACACCGACATTGATAATATATATAAGTGTAATTTTGCTTTTGATCACTGGTTCACGAGTAGAGTATTGACTGATAGTGTTTGCTTAGAGAGAAAAAAAAAAGGAAAAGGAGAAAAAGCTGTGCTTTGATTTTTTATTTGGAGGAATTTGATTAGATATGGTTGAGATTCTTGGTGAGATTGAGCCTCCTAGCCCTGTTTATGAGGCGGAGCTACCGGAGGAGGATGAAGAACAAGAGGAGATCAGCTACGAAGAGCTGAAGAAGCGGATGTGGAAAGATCGGTTGCGGATGCAGAGGTTGAAGGAGACACGAGAGAGTTCAAGGTCCGATCATCAGTCGGGGGTGAGGCAAGAAGCGTCTCGCCGCAAGAAGATGTCTCGTGCTCAAGATTCCATCCTCAAGTACATGGTGAAAATCATGGAAGTCTGCAAAGCGCAAGGGTTCGTTTACGGGATAGTTCCTGAGAAAGGCAAGCCTGTTACCGGCTCATCAGATAGCTTACGCAAGTGGTGGAAGGAGAAGGTTCAGTTCGAAAAAAGTGCTCCGCTTGCAGTCGATGAATTCTTGCCGATAATCGTGGAACAAGGCGAATTGGACCCTGTTTCTTGTATGCATCTCCTTCATGACTTGCAGGATACTACTTTGGGATCACTTCTTTCTGCTTTGATGCAACACTGCGCGCCTCCTCAACGTAGGTTTCCGTTGGAAAGAGGTTTAGCCCCACCTTGGTGGCCAACCGGGAAGGAGCTTTGGTGGGGCGAACAAGGGATGTCTCAAGAACAAGGCCCTCCTCCTTATAGGAAGCCTCATGATCTTAAAAAGGCTTGGAAAGTTAGTGTATTGGCTGCTGTGATCAAGCACATGTCCCCAAATTTAGATAGGATAAGAAGGCTGGTGACTCAATCTAAATGTTTGCAAGACAAGATGACAGCCAAAGACACAGTCACTTGGTCTAAAGTGGTTAACCAAGAAGAAGCTCTTTTAAAGCTTACTGAGAAATGTCTCAAAATCTCACCTACAAAAGATGATGAGGAAGAACAGGATTCTGAGTATAGCCTTGCAGCTGACGAAGGCAAGCATGGTGAGAAGATTGCCATATCTGGAGATAAAAGGAAGTATCTTTTCAAGCGACAGGTTACCCCGAATATGATATATGCTTGCCAGAATACCATGTGCCCGCGTAGTGCACTCGAACTAGGTTTTACAGGCAAGAACACGAGGAGTGACCATGAATCCAGTTGTTCCTATCGGTCTAAAGAAAGCGATGTTAGCCAAGAAAGCAGTGAGGAATCGGAATTTTCCAATAGAAATCTTGTTCCGTATGATCATCACTCTTTTGGTCCTCAGGCCAAATTGAACACAGATAGCTTGGGCGATGCCCAGAAAGTACTTGCTGTCACGGATTGGCTTGATATGGAGCTAGCAAAGGCTAATGACCAACAGAGAAATATGCAATCAGATGAAGTAGGGGATATATCTGGCACGGTTTCGCAAGATTATATTAACTATTTGGGTGGTGCAATTGAAGATCTACCAGTGCCAGCAGAATTTCTACATCAGGTAGGAGATATGGACTTAGACCCATCTCTTCCAATATTGCTAGAGAACATCCAAGATCAAGGATTAACTTCAATTTGGGATATGGGATTTGATGGAATATCGGAATCATAAGTCGAGCAAAGACTGAGAGATTGAGTAAGCTGGACAACTATAAGCTCAAGTTTGTTCCACACTTTGAAATTTTAAATGCTGCAGGGGATTCACTTCCAACAGCAAATATGCTCAATGAAGTCTTTTTATTTACTAGAAACAGTCTGCTTACATAAAAAAGCTTTTCAGGTTTTATCCATAATCATGTTTTTTTCCCCAATATTACTTCTCCCGTGTTGTATTAGGAAGCTACTATACATCAATAGATATATGTATAATGCATGTATTTTAGAGGAAAAGAAATACAAGTGAAGAACTAAATGATCGAAATCAAAATAAGCAAATTGAACATTTCAGTTGGTAATCATAGAAACTATGCCTTCGAGATATGCATTTGTCGTACTCGAATCTTCTTACATCACAGGAATAACCTTTCCTGAATTTGTTATCATATTTCCTTTTTACTCCTACCTCAAACAGAAAAGAGAGCAGAAACAAGTCTGTGATAAAAAATCTTTATTCTCCACGATTATAGGATAATTGCTCAATGCCGGAACCGCACCATAGTATCTGTTTCTCTTTGAAACGGTTGAATACTCTTCCGGCTTCTCTCTCCATATCTAACTGCATTCAATGGAAAAGAACATGTCTGTCAAGTTAAAACATGAAAGGAACTTTTAACAGTACACTGTAATAATCCAGACATCATTTTCATGTGAATAGTGATTGACTTAGCGGGATTTTTAGGGAAGCTAACATCTTGTAAATGACTGGCCGACTTTTTGTAGTTTTCTTAAAGAAAAAGCAACTTAATTATATTGCTCTCTACTGTATGCATCATTACTTTATCCAGCAAGTTTGCATGTCATCTAGATCCATAAGTACAATTTGATCCAAGTCAAACAAAGAAGAGAACTTTGAAAAGGAATTAGCTGCATAGGGAAAAGATTTGAGAGAAAAGGATATGTTTACCTATTTATCCCATAACAAAGGAGGCAAAAGAAAACAACATATTGATCATCGTGTAAAACACAACCCATGCCAAGAAGCTGCATCTTCATAATTAAATGTAGGTAGTGTAACATAACTAGTTATACATAGCAACAAATATCAGTCATTTAGGTTTTAATGACATGCTTCTCTATGCATGTGTCCGTTGCATCAAACATCACTCCTTTTGGTTTGATTAAATGTTTCATGTTACTGCTGAGAATGAAAATGCATTTCAAGAACATATTGCCTCAGAATCCAGTTGTATTCTAAATTGAAGAATAAAACTGCAATTTAGCTCAAATGAAGGTGAAAGGTAAAATCATATAATGTAATACCTGCTCCGCCCGCCTATATGTCCAACATGATCCAATCCTAGATGATGCAGAATCTGCAAACAGTGCTAATTAAGTTGTGCTACGATGGGGGGTAAAGTATACCACCAAGAAAACCATAATTCGACAATCAAATGTTCTACTTAGCTTTCAGAATAACTAAATATAATCAATAATGCAACTCGAGAAACTTTTGCATAACAAATAGAAACTTCTAATTCTCAGAATACAAAGAGTTTAACAAGAGCATTAATCTTTAGCAGAAGAAACAGAAAAGGCTGAAAACAAAGGCATAATCAGGCTGATGCTTAACATCATAATAACATGATAGATCTGCATCTAAGTGAGCAGTACAGAAGTAAAAATAATGAAGGGAATGCAACAATAAGCAGGCCCAACCTAACATAATAAATCCTATCAAATTAAAAAGAGAAAACCATGCAAACAGGAAATCTACTCTCATTCTACTCAATCTAGAGCCATTTCTTTTACTGTGTTAAGCCACATGTTTAAGCTGCTGCCACTCATCCATTTTCTGTTTTTGTTTGAATAATTCTCCTTGATTTTAGGAGATAGTTACCAGATTTCTTGGCTTATTTTTAGATCAAATCTCTATTTTTAGTTATGGATACTAGTATATAAGTGTTGGAGTATTCAATAATAAAGGGTATTCAAGTCTTCAAGTTTTATTCTAATCTAGAGCTTTCTTCTCCTCTCTTCAATATTTTTTAAAAAAATTACCAGCAAATTTAGTGTGGAAACACCAACAAATTGGTATCAAGAGCTTCTTTCTTGAGGGATCTGTGAGGTTATTCGAGTGATTTAATGGAAGGCGAGTCCAGTTTTTCAGCCATAGCACCACCAGTCTTCGATGGAGACAATTACCAGATGTGGGCAGTGCGCATGGAGACTTACCTGGAAGCTTTGGATCTTTGGGAAGTTGTAGAAGAGGACTACGATATTTTATCACTTCCAGCAAATCCTACGGTGGCATAGATTAAAACGCAGAAGGAAAAGAAGACGAGGAAGTCAAAGGCAAAAGCTTGCCTGTTTGCAGCCATGTCTCATATGATATTTACACGGATAATGTCCCTAAAGTCAGCAAAAGCAATCTGGGATTACCTCAAGGCAGAGTATGCAAGAGATGAGAGGATTCGTGGAATGCAAGTGCTGAATCTAATCAGGGACTTCGAATTGCAGAAAATGAAGGAGTCAGAATCAGTAAAAGAGTACTCTGACAGATTTCTTAGTATTTCCAACAAGGTGAGGTTGCTTGTATCCGAGTTGAGTGACTCGAGAATAGTGGAAAAACTGCTTGTAATTGTTCCAGAGAAGTTTGAAGCCATTATAACCACTCTGGAAAACACAAAGGACCTGTCGAAGATCTCTCTTGCAGAGCTCTTAAATGCTTTGCAAGCACAAGAGCAAAGAAGGGCCATTAGACAAGAGGGAGTGGTAGAAGGTGCCTTACCTGCCAAGTATCAAGATAACAACAGGTATAAAAAGAAGAAGAACTTGAAGAACCAGCCAGCAAATGGAGAGAATTCATTCAGCAATTACCGAAAGGGCAAAGGAAGAGACTCAAAGAAAACTTATCCACCCTGCCAACACTGTGGAAAGAAAGGCCATTCACCATTCAAATGTTGGAGAAGACCTGACGCCAAATGTTCCAAATGCTACCAACTTGGACATGAAGCAGTGATATGCAAAAACAAAAATCAGGTGCAAGAGGCAGATGCTCAAGTTGCTGACCAAGAAGAGGAAGATCGATTGTTCGTGGTCACTTGTTTCTCAAGTAGAGAATCAAGTGAAAGTTGGTTGATTGACAGTGGTTCCACTAACCACATGACATATGACAAGGAACTCTTCGAGGAATTGAGAACTACCGAGGTTAAAAGGGTGAAGATTGGCAATGGTGAACACTTGGCAGTGAAAGGAAAAGGCACTGTAGCTATCACAAGCTATGAAGGTACAAAAACTATTACAGATGTTCTTTTTGTGCCAGAGATTGATCAAAATCTTTTGAGTGTTGTTAAATTGTTGGAAAAAGGCTATAAAGTGCTGTTTGAAAATAAACGGTGCTTAATCAGGGATGCTGATGGCAGAGATTTGTTCAAAGTCAAAATTAATGGAAAAAGTTTTGCTCTCAATCCAATAAAGGAGGAGCAAATGGCCTTTAAATCCAAAGTAAGTGTCACTGAAATTTGGCGCAAAAGACTCGAGCATTTTCATCATCGAGGGCTGCTTCAAATGCAGTCAAAGAAGCTGGTGGAAGGGCTTACTGATCTTGAAGGTGATCTATTCTACTGCCGAACATGCAAATTTGGGAAACAGCATAGGCAAACATTTCCTAAGCAAGCCTGGAGAGCTTCGAAGAAGTTGCAGCTTGTTCATACTGATCTTTGCGGGCCTCAAAAAACACCATCATTAAATGGTAACCTCTATTATATAGCCTTTATTGATGATCTAACAAGAATGTGTTGGATTTTCTTTTTGAATCAAAAATTAGAAATTGTTGGTGTATTTTGGAAATTCAAGGCCAGGGTAGAAAATGAAAGTGGCTATATAATTCAGATTTTAAGATCTGATAATGGCAAGGAGTATACTTCAGAAACTTTCAATCAGTTTTGTGAAGAGGCTGGAATCGAGCATCAATTAACAGCACTATACACTCCACAACAAAATAGGGTCAGTGAAAGGAGAAATAGATTTATAATGGAGGTGACTCGTTGCATGCTTCATGAGAAGAATCTTCCAAAGGTTTTTTGGGTAGAAGGAGCAAACACTGCTGTGTTTTTGCAAAACCGGATTCCAACAAAGGCTGTGAAAGATCAGACGCCATTTGAAGCTTGTTATAGATATAAACCATCTCTAAAATTTCTTAAAGTGTTTGGCTTCCAGTGTTTCACTTGCATTCCACAGATCAAGCGTGATAAGCTTGACAAGAAGGCAGCAGCTGTCATTTTTATTGGCTATAGTACTGTCTCCAAGGCTTATAGAGTGTTTCAACCATAAACTGATCGCATTATTATGAGCAGAGATGTTCACTTTGTGAAAGATGAGCGGTGGAGTTGGGAAAACTCAAAAAAGGTAAATCAGACTTCAAGTGTGCCAAAACACTTGACCACTGTCAGCATGCTAGAGGAAATTGAAGATGAAGAATGGCAAGATGCGCTAACAGATGATACACATGTTAGACGTACAAGGCTGCTCTCTGATATATACCAGAGATGTAATGTGGCTATTTGTGATCCTGTAGAGTCCCGTGATGTAAAAAAAAGTCGACATTAGATGGCTGCAATGAAGGAGAAGTTCTCAATGATTGAGAAAAATAGAACTTGGGAGCTGGTTGATACACCTCTTGACAGAAAAATAATTAGAGTGAGATGGGTGTTCAGGACTAAGCTAAATCCTGATGGCTCAGTCAATAAGTTCAAAGCAAGGCTAGTAGTCAAAGGATATGCTCAAGTGTTTGGAGTTGATTATTCAGACACGTTTGTACCGGTTGCTAGGCTTGACACAATCAGATTGTTTCTCGCTCTTACTGCTCAAAAAAAATTGGAAAGTGTTTCAGTTGGACGTCAAATTAGCATTCCTCAATGGATTTTTACAAGAACAAATTTTTGTTGAACAACCTGAAGGCTTTGTGGACAAAGGAAATGAAGACAAAGTGTACTTGCTGAAGAAGGCATTGTATGGCCTAAAGCAAGCTCTACGAGCCTAGTACAGTAGAATTGATGATCATTTGGTTAGTCTCGGGTTTAAAAAAAGTCAGTCCGAGCTCACTCTATATGTCAAACATGAAGGAACAAACATTTTAGTCATCTCTCTTTATGTATATAATTTGTTAGTTACTGGGAGTAATCTTGATCAGATTGATCAGTTCAAGTTGGAGGTGAAGAAAATCTTTGAGATGACAAACATTGGCTTAATGTCTTACTTTCTTGGAATGGAAATTAAGCAAAGTCAAGATGAAGTGTTCATTTGTCAAAAGAAGTATGCAAAAGAAATACTTAAGAAGTTTCAGATAAAAGATTGCAAGGCAATGAGTACTCCTATGAATCAAAAGGAGAAGCTGGTCAAAGACGATGGAGCTGCCAAAGTTGATGAAACTGAATTTAGAAGCTTGATAGAATGTCTAATGTATTTGACAGCTACTAGACCTGACATTTAAATGCAATAAGCATTCTATCCAGATTTATGCACTGTCCGAATAAGACTCACATGAGGGTTGCAAAGAGAGTCATCAGATACATTAAGGGAACTTGGAACTATAGAGTTAAGTTCTTGAAGCATAGAGAGTTCAGGTTAATTGGTTTCTCTGACAGTGATTGGGGTGGTTTAAGTGATGACATGAAGAGTACTTCTGGTTATTGTTTTTGTCTTGGATCAGGGATGTTTTCTTAGAGCTCGAAGAAGCAAGATATTGTAGCTCAATCCACTGCTGAAGCAGAATTTGTTGCTGTGATAGCTACTGTAAATCAAGCTCTCTGGTTAAGGAAGATCCTAACTGATTTGAATCTAGAGCAGAAGTAAAGCACAGAGATCTTTGTTGATAACCAAGCTACTATTGCAATATCTAACAATCCAGTGTTTCATGGCAAGACTAAGCACTTTAACATCAAACTGTTCTTTGTACGAGAAGTGCAGAAAAGTGGTGATATATCTCTTTGTTACTGTAAATCTGAAAATCAAATTGTAGATATCCTCACCAAACCATTTCCACTTAGCAAGTTTGATAGCTTCAGGAAGAAACTTGGAGTTTGCAGCATCTAAACAAGGAGGAGTGTTAAGCCACATGTTTAAGCTGCTGCCACTCATCCATTTTTCTGTTTTTGTTTGAATAATTCTCCTTAATTTTAGGAGATTGTTACCAAATTTCTTGGCTTATTTTTACATCTAATCTCTATTTTTAGTTATGGATACTAGTATATAAGTGTTGGAGTATTCAATAATAAAGGGTATTCAAGTCTTCAAGTTTCATTCTAATTTAGAGCTTTCTTCTCCTCTCTTCAATATTCTTTAGAAAAATTACCAGCAAATTTAGTGTGTAAACACCAACATACTGCATAGTGAACCTTATTTTACTGTTGTCAATATAGAATGTACTGGAACTGATTTGTAGTTATTGGAGTACTTTCATGACATCATACTACATTCATGCCCCTCTTACTCTACATAACATGATTAATGGTTTTCAACTATGATGTTTGATCATATTGAACTCCAACATAACACCTAAGATTGGGATATTAAGCTAATCATAGCAATCAAAGAATAATTTATTAATTTTAATTGATTTATAAATAAGACAACTTGGTAAACGGGATGGAGACAAATAAGAAAAAAAACATAGAAACCAATCTAGACAACACCAGCAAGATAGCATGAATGTGAACAGTGGTAACTACGAACCTCTGAACTTCGAAAGGTAGAAACTAGAGAGTACTTAAGCTGGCAACCTTTGGTGTTTTTAGTATTATGTTTCTCCAATTATAATAATAAAGTAAATAAAATGAGATGGGGACAAACATCAAAATAACAATATTACAACATATTTCCTTTTAGATCATGGAAAATAAAAAATGCTAACCAAAACATGCCAGTCATCTTTACTAAGTTCATCTCCCAAATGTCAGGAAAACATTTTGATATACTTGCACAGTACATGTATAAATAACAAATTACGTAAAGTTAGGAATCTACTCATATAATTTTTATAGGTAAAGATAAAACACTGCATGCCGAGAATTAAAAATACATAGAAGCTGCTAACACCATCATGCCTTTTGAATAACCCAAGAAACAACTTAAGCTATGTTTCATCACCAAGCATCGCTATTTTTTGGCCAATCCTTAAAACGGACCTACCATATGAGTGAATAGTGAAGCCCCTCAATAGATTCATTAAAAGTAAAAAGTACTAATGCATTATAGAACATCAAGGTAACTTTAAATCTAACCAAGAAGGTTGTCATTCGTCATAGCCTGTGTGTTAAAATTGAATGCCACATCCAAGAATCCACCAACTGCACCAAAGACCATAGCCTACAATCACAAGCTAAAGCTATGAGGCCAAAACCATAACCCAAAAAGCCAAACACCTTCGTATATTTTTCAAATGAGTTAGATTACTCATTCTATTAGGGATATCAGCCAAAGCAAGAAAGAGAAATGAAGCAAAGAGAAATGGATGCAAAAATTGATCCAAAAACTGAATTGCATTACGGATTTCATTAAGTCAAATATAAGTTACAAAGCAGTTACCTAATGTATAACTACTCCCACTAATTACATGAAGTAAATACATAGCTTATCTTACACATAAAGTAAAGCTGATTTATCAGCCAAAACATCACTTAAACATCACTCAAATCAGAAAACTAGTCTTAGTGTTTCAAATAGACAAATTACAAAATGAACATAGCTAGTTACATATTAAACAAAACATAGCTGCTACACTGGTTGAGCTTCAAAACTTCTCTGTTGTTGTATTGCAGGCCAAAGTTCAACACTCCTCCTTGGAATGTATGCAACAAACACCAATATTTCTTCTTAAATTGTCAAACTTTGAAGTACTAATAGGCTTAGTCAAGATATCAGCAAACTAATTTTCAGAGCTGCAATGGATCAAATTAACTTCCTTTGATTGTTCATCCTCTCTAACAAAATGATATTTAATCTTAAAGTGCTTTGTTTTGCCATGAAACACAGGATTTTTTACTCTGGAAAGAGCTGACTGATTGTCATCTTTAATTTAAGTAGTTTCTTCTTGGTTCTCATTTAAATCTCATAAGAGCTTTCGTAGCCAAATGGCTTGAGTGACAGCAGCAACAGCTGCACTGTACTCTGTTTCTGCTGTTAATTGAGCCACAGTTTGTTGTTTCTTTGAACTCCAACAAAAGACCCCTAAGCCTAGAGTGAAAAAATAGCCCGATATGCTCTTCATATCATCAATGGACCCTATCCAGTCACTATCAGAGTATCCTATCTGCTTGAGTTCTTCAGTCTTCAAAAATTTTACCCCATAGTCCAAAGTTCCTTTCACATATCTAAGGACTTTTTTGGCTGCCTTAAAGTGAACAACATTGCAGCAATGCATGAACCTAGACAGAAGGCTAACAACAAACATGATATCAGCCCTTGTAGCTGTCAAATAGAGTAGACAACCTACAAGGCTTCTATACCCTTTTTCATCAACCTTTTCATAGTTGCCATTGTTGGTTAGCTTTTCACCTTAAGCCATTAGTGTGCTAACAATTTACAGTTTGTCATGTAAAATTAGTTTAAAATCTTTGAAGCAAAGGCTTGCTGACTTATGAAGATAGCATGATTACACTGTTTTACTTTCATGCTAAGGGAGTAAGTCATCTCCCCTAAGTTATTCATTTTGAACACATCCTACATCTACCTTTTGAACTCTTCAATCAGCTTTTTTTTGCTACCAGTTACCAACAGATCATCTACATATAGTGACACAATCAGCAAGGTTTCACTTACTGATTTCTTCACATAGAGAGTAGGCTCGCTGATACTCTTCTTGAACCTAAGCCTAGACAGATATGCATCGGTTCTATCATACCAGGCCCTTGGTGTCTACTTCAGACTATACAAGGCTTTCTTGAGCCTGTAAACCTTATGCTTTTCACCAGAAATCTTGAACCCGTCTGATTGTTCAATAAAGATTTCTTCTTTGAGGAAACTATTCAGAAAAGCAAACTTGACATCCAATTGGTGCACTCTCTATTGCTTTTGTGCAGCCAAGGCAAACAAAAGCCTTACAACTGGAGCAAAAGTCTCTGAGAAGTCAATACCATACTATTGGCTATATCATTTCATTACAAGTCTTGCCTTGTGCTTGTTCAAAGATCCATCAGCATTATACTTGATCCTAAACACCCACTTCACACCAATGATTCTCTTCTGGACTGGCTTATTAACCAGTCTTGCCTTGTGCTTTTCCAACAATCTTCTTTAGTATCATCAAAGTTTATAGGCTCCAACATTACCACATTACATCTTTGATAGATGTCAGTGATGATTCTTGTTCCTCTAACAGGTATACCATCGAATCCATCCTTAATCTGTTCTTCTTCTTCAACTGGTTATAGATCACTGTCTTATTGACTTTGTTCACACAAGTTTGCATCTGTACCAATCCAATTCCATACATTTCCCTCATCAAACTTCACATTCTTGCTCACCAGGATCCTTTTGGTGGAGGGATCAAAGACCCTATAACCCTGCTTTGTGCTGCTATAACCAATAAAGATCCCTGACACAGACCTTCTTTCCAGTTTGGTTCTCTTCTCAGCTGGAATAAGTGTATAGCATACACAACCAAACACCTTTAGGCGAGAAATAGTTGGCTTGTGTCCAAACCAGGCTTCAAAAGGAGATTTATCTTTGACTGCATTTGTTGGTAATCTGTTAAGCAAGTACACTGAGGTGTTCACAGCCTCAGCCCAAAAATTGCTTGGCAATTTGCTTTCAAACAGTAGGCATCTAACCATGTCAAGTACTGTTCGATTCTTTCTCTCACAGACACCATTCTGCAGAGGTGTATAGATATTTGTCAATTGATGTTGAATTCTAGCATGCTCACATAGCTTCTAAAACCTTTTTGATAAATACTCGGTGCCATTGTCTGATATCAAGGCCTTTAGCTTGTAACTTGGTTGATTCTCAACTAAGGCTCTGAACTTGCTAAATACTTCAAGTATTTCTGATTTTTGTTTCAGAAAATTCACCCAGCAGAACCTTGTGTAATCATCTATAAACAACACAAAGTATCTGCTGTCACTCAGAGAAGAGGTCTTCATTGGTCCACAAATGTCAGTATGAACCAATTGAAGCTTGTCTCAAGCTCTCCATGCCTTGTTAACTGGAAATGGCAGTCTCACTTGCTTCCCAAGCTGACAAACCTCACAAACTCTATCTTTGACTTCAACCCTGAACATATCTTCAACCAGATCGAGTTTATGCAGCAAACCAAGTAACCTATAGTTAACATGGCCTAAACTTTTGTGCCATAAACAAGCTTCATCAGCCAACATTTCTAACTGATTCACATCCAACATAAAATATCTCTCAGTCATAGCTGCTGTCACTAGTTCTTGAATAAGTGAGTCCTTAATAACACATGACTTATTCTTAAAAGTAAGAGAGTAATCCTTCTCTATTAACTGACCAACACTGAGCAGATTTTGGTCTATATCAGGTACAAAAAGAACATCTGAAATTATTTTGTTACCTGAATGTGTGCCGATTACAACATTGCCTCTACCTCTGGCCTCAATTAAGTTTCCATTACCTATTCTGACTTTGGAGACAAAGCTACTATCAAGGTCTCTGAATGGCCCTTCTTCAGATGCCATATGATGAATATAACTACTATCTATCAACCAATCCCTTCTGACCTTACTTGAGGTTACAAAATAGGATGTAGTGAAAACATGCTCCTCTTGAGCTTGAATGTCCTCAGTAGCTTGAGCTTGGTTCTACTGCTAAGTTTTTGCCCTTCTTTTGTTTTTGCAGACCTTTTCAATGTGACCAAACTACTTGCAGCTCCTACACTAAATGTCAGGTCTGTACCAGCAGTACCTTTTTAAGTATGTGGACTTCGTGCAGTGAATGCATGGTAGGAACCTTTTCTTCCCAGCATCCCTCTTTGGTTTCTCATTTTTTTCAAGCCAAGGTTTCTTTCCTTTATTGCTCGAACCTAAGCTTTCTTTGTTTTTTGCTATGAAAGCTCCTTCAGGATACTCCTTTAGCCTATTGGCCCTTCTTTACTCTTGTGCATACAAAGCATTTATCAACTCTGACAATGAAATGATTGTTAAATCTCTCTAGTCCTCATTGTTAAATCTCTCTAGTCCTCCAATGAGGAGATCTTTGACTCATATTTTTCAGAAAGGGTTGTAATGACCTTCTCAACAATTCTTCTGTCACTGAAATCATTTCCAATGAGCCTAAAGTTGTTGAATGTGGCCATTATTCTGTCAGAGTACTACTTAATGGTTTCAGACTATCTCAACTTTAGATTCTCAAAGACCTTTCTCAGGTTGATCAACTGCTACTGCCTGGTTTTATTAGACCCCAGAAACTCTTCTTTTAGCCTTTCCCAGGCTTGCTTTGGAGTGTTACAGGCCATTATCCAAGTGAAAATCACATCAGAAACTCTATTTTGCAAGCATGACATTGCTTTGTGCTTTTTAGCACAGTCCTCACTATGTTGTTTGATTTGTGCTATGGTGGGGTTGGCTCTCAATAGAGGTGGTTCTATGTCAGTCTCCACCACATTCCATAGGTCGTATGCTTGCAGGAAAGTCTTCATTTTCACTCCCTATATGTGGTAGTTTTCACCAACAAAGACAAGTGGTGGTGGTGGTGAAAAACTCATGTTGCAGCAATAAAAAAACAGCTTTAGTTTCTTTCTCTTCAAAGACTCTCAACAAAAACAGCAACCAACAATAGAGACCCTCAAAGATGACAGGCTCTCGATACCATTTGTTGGGGATATCAGCCAAAGCAAGAAAGAAAAATGAAGCAAAGAGAAACGAATGCAAAAATTGATCAAAAAACTGAATTGCATTATTGATTTCATTAAGTCAAATATAAGTTACAAAGTAGTTACCTAATATATAACTACTCCACTAATTACATTGAGAAAATACATAACTTATCTTGCACACAAAGTAAAGCTGACTTATCAGCCAAAACATCACTTAAACATCACTCAAATCAGCAAACCAGTCTTAGTTTTTCAAATAGATAAATTACAAAATGAACTAAGCTAGTTACATATTAAACAAAACGTAACTGTTGCACTGGTAAGCTTCAAAACTTCTCTATTGTTGCATTGCAGGCCAAAGTTCAACACGTTCCCATATCAGTTTTAAACCTTGCAATTTATGATGCTGGCATGACTTGCTCCAGCAAATGAAACATTTTGGTCCAATGTATGTTGGGCAATGGCTAATGTAATAGGTGGATGAATATAACAATTTCTCTTTTAAGAATAACAAGAAAAGTCCACATCTTAGCATGGTAACCAATAGCCAATTCACTGCTAGCAATGATTAAGCATAAGACATCTTTTCTTGGTTATTAATCTTCTTTTAATATCGTTTCCATCTATTGATATAAGAAAAAAAAGAGTAATTTTTTTATATATTAGTGATTATTTACTGAGGTGGTATATAAAAAAATGGTGTTACATTAGTGATGGAAGGTTGATTCTCAATTTACTTGTGAGAAAAAAAAAGTTAAATGGAATAAAAGCGTAAAAGTCCAAGGATAATTTGTTATTTTTCTTATATATAAGCATTTAGGGAGTTTAATAGAGACTATTTTTCTCATTCATCTAATAATTATACCACAGGTCATTCTAAAATAATGTTATTTCTATTTTGGTCCCTCTAAATTTTTTTGTCAATTTAATCACTCTAATTACAATAATTGCTCGAATTGGTTATTGCCATTAAAATTTTCATTAATCTATTAACGAATTGCTAACATAATTTTTTTTTTTTTTTTTTTTTTTTACTTTTGATTAAAGTTAAATACCCTTATAACTAGTCCAAAATACTATTTTTAATTAGTTTTCATTGCTTGTTTGATAATTTCTGGACAGTTTTTTTTTTTGTTTGGTATCATATGAACTTCTAGAAAAATAACTAAAATCCAACACTTGTTTCCCAACTTCATTAATCCCAGTATTGTAGGCTCCTAGTGGATTCTCTTGTAGAAGGTGATTGCTTTCTGTCACCTTTCAAGCTCTTATTCGGGTTCCGATGAAGGCGATGGTTGCTTTCGTTTAAGTTTATACTTTTCTGATACCTTTTCAAGCTCTTCTTTTTCGGGTTTAGCGATCTTCTTTTCGCGTTCCAATGACGGTGATGGTGGCTTTCGTTTAAGCTTATAGCTTTCTGTCACCTTTTCAAGCTCTTCTTCTTCGTGTTTCTTCCTTTTGTTACTATTTTTTATTTCGATGACGACCATTTTGTAGAAGTTTATAGTTTTCTTTCACTGTTTCCTTTTTCAGATTGATGATGGTATTACGGTGGTGGCTGATTTAGATTCATATGGAACTCCAAAAGATGATCAAAATCTTCCCCAAAAGCTGAATGTTCTCAACTAGGAAAAGTTAAGCATTGGAGAAAAAAAAAAGAGTTTTGGATTAATTATTAAGAGATCCCTAAATTTAGTCAAAAGTAAAAAAAAAATCACATCAATAGTCCATTTAGGGAATTAAAGGAATTTTTATAGGATGATTAATTCGAGCAATTATCTTAATTAGAGTAATTAAATTGACAACAAAAATTAAGGTGACCAAAATAAGAATGGCGCTATTTTAGGATGATATGTGTTGTAGTTTACCCTTCCTCTAATGCACATAGATTACTTTACCTATTTTTCAATATGGGGATCAAAATGTAATTCAAGATATAATATAAGGATTGTTATGGTAGTTTTACCTCTATAATGCTCAAGCTAATCGCTAGATCAATGATGAAATACTTAAATTGATTCATTATTAATACCTTAATGATTCAATTAAAACGTTTCAGAGTTTGTATACCAATTTACAATCGGGACCATAATCTGAGGATATCAATTGGAATTAACCCTTTTAAAATCGAAAAGTAGGTTCAAATCTTGCATTGGCTCTCAGGCTCAGCTACTGCAAATCTGTTCATCCCCCTTTCCGTTTCTGAATCCACTCTATTGATTTAAGGAAATTAGGGTTTTAGAACGTTTCCTAATTCAAAATCCTAAAAGATGGCGCCTCTGACTTGCACCAAACTGTCTTTAATCACCATAGCCGGAGTCGTAACTCAAATCATCGGCCTTTCCTTTTTCGTCTTCGGCTTTTTCCCGGTAAAACCGGCTCTTCCCGGCACCAGGTAAACACTTTGTTTCATTCGAAAACGAAAGAATATCTCATTTTCAATTTGAAATCAGATCACAATTCTAAACAATTCAATTCAATTTTTTTTTTGTTTTAAATGTTTTGCTTTATCTTCAGTGGTTCGGAGAGTTTTTACGTGCCGGCATGCGACTTCGTTAGCAATCAAAGCGACACGACCTTGCCGTCCGATCAACTCAAATCATTATATCAAGTTCGTTCTAATAGAGTTTTTAATCTAAAATAAATAAAAATAAATAAATAAACGAACCGTGCCTTTCCAATTGCTTTGAAATTCTGAAGACCGTTCTTTTTTTCTGTGACTTAGGAATTGTCGGGGATTCCTCCTTCGTTTGATAGACTTATTTTAATGGTAAGTTAGTTTTAGTTAGTTAGTTGCTTAGTTTGTTTCTTTTTAAAGGGTTAATTTGAGTTTTTGTTATATAATTTACAAGGAGTTTAGTTTAGTGTAGATTGTAGACGGTCTTCCAGCAGAATTCGTGCTTGGAAAAGATGGGAAACCGCCTAATAAGCAATTTAAGGAGGCAATGCCTTATACTCGGTCATTGCTAGCCAGTGGATCGGCTATTGGTTACCATGCTAAGGCTGCCCCTCCTACTGTAACAATGCCTCGATTAAAGGTGTGGACTTTTCTGATTGTTCCTAAAGGGGAAATTGTTACATATATCCATCCTATCACATTAGCTGTTGCGCAGCATGCATGGGGCCAAAAAATTTCATTTGCTTGAACAAGTCATGCCAGCATCCTGAATTGTTTGGTTTGCAACTGATATGGAAACAACTAATCTAACTCCTTTTAAAAATATATGAAGTTATATGTTTTTCTGGAATATGGTTTTGGCCTCACGGTGTTAGCTTGTGATTGTAGGCTATGGTCTCTGGTGCAATTGGTGGATTCTTGGATGTAGCATTCAATTTTAACACACAGGCTATGACAGATGACAATCTTCTTGGTTAGATTTAAAGTTACCTTGATGTTCTGTAATGCAGGAGTACATTTTACTTTTAATGGATCTATTGAGGGGCTTCATTATTCACTCATATGGCAGGTCAGTTTTTCAAGATTGGCTGGAAAATGGTGATGCTCGGTGATGAAACATGGCTTAAGTTGTTTCCTGGGTTATTCAAAAGGCATGATGGTGTTAGCAGCTTCTATGTATTTCTCATTCTTGGCATGCAGTGTTTTATCTTTATCTGTAAAAATTATGTGAGCAGATTCCTGACTTTACATAATTTGTTATTGATACAGGTGAAGGATACTGTGCAAGTAGATCAAAATGTTTCGCGACATTTGGGAGATGAACTTAGTAAAGATGACTGGGATCTTTTGGTTAGCATTTTTTATTTTCCATGATCTAAAAGGAAATATCTTGTAATATTGTTATATTGATGTTTGTCCCCATCTCAGTTTTTTTTTTTTTTTTTTACTTTATTATTATTATTATAATTGGAGAAACATAATACTAAAGACACCAAAGGTTGCCAGCTTAGGTACTCTCTAGTTTCTACCTTTCTAAGTTAAGATGTTCGTGGTTACCACTGTTTACATTCATGCTATTGTGCTGGTGCTGCCTAGGTTGGTTTCTGTGATTTTCTTTTTCTTATTTGTCTCCATCCTGTTTGCTGAGCTTAGTTATAAATCCAATATAATTAATAAACTATTCATTGACTGCTTTGAAGATTAACTTAACATACCAATCTTAGGTGCTATGTTGGAGTTCAATATGATCAAACGTCATAGTTGAAAACCATTAATTATGTTATGCAGAGTAAGAGGGACATGAATGTAGTATGATGTCATGAAAGTACTCCAATAACTACACATCAGTTCCGGTACATTCTATATTGACAACAGTAAAATAGGCTTCACAATGCCATAAAAGAAATGGCTCTAGATTGAGCAAGAATGAGAGTAGATTTCCTGTTTGTATGGTTTTCTCTTTTTAATTTGATAGGATTTATTATGTTAGGTTGGGCCTGCTTATTGTTGCATTCTCTTCATTATTTTTACTTCCATTGCTCACCTTGATTCAGATCTATTATGTTATTATAATGTTAAGCATCAGCCTGATTGTGCCTTTGTTTTCAGCCTTCTCTGTTTCTTCTGCTAAATTAATGTTCTTGTTAAACTCTTTGTATGCTGAGAATTAGAAGCTGCTATTTGTCATGTGAAAGTTTCTCAAATTGCATTATTAGCTATATTTAGATATTCTGAAAGCTAAGTTGAAAATTGGATTGTTGAATTGTGGTTTTCTTGGTGGTATACTTTACCTCCATTGTAGCACATTTTAATTGGTGCTGTTTGCAGATTCTGCACTATCTAGGATTGGATCATGTTGGACATATTGGTGGGCGGAACAGGTATTACATTATATGATTTTACCTTTATCTTCATTTGAACTAAATTGCAGTTTTATTCTTCAATTTAGGCTACAACTGAATTCTAAGGCAATATATTCTTGATATGCATTTTCATTCTCAGCAGTTACATGGGACATTTAATCAAAACCAAAAGGAGTGATGTTTGTTGCAACAGACACATGCATAGAGAAACATGTCATTAAAACCTAAATGACTGATATTTGTTGCTATCTATACATGTATAACTAGTTATGTTACACTATCTACATTTAATTATGAAAATGCAGCTTCTTGGCATGAGTCGTGTTTTACACGATGATCAATATATTGTTTTATTTTGCCTGTTTCATTATGGGATAAATAGGTAAATATATCCTTTTCTCTAATTTTTCCCCTATGCAGATTAATTCCTTTTCAAAGTTCTCTTCTTTGTTTGACTTGGATCAAATTGTATTTATGGGTCTAGATGACATGCAAATTTGCTGGATAAAGTAATGACGCATACAATAAATAGCAATAGAACTAAAAATATAGAAATGGGTTATTACATGATCTACAATGTGAGCTTGTCAACATATTGGCGAATTTTATTTACTAAGAAGTGCAAATATATATATATTTAGAAAATACTAAGAAGTGTAAGGGGGGGGGGGACATTATTTGTCATTTACTCTTCACCCAGTAGCACTGCATGTTGGATGATTCAAAAAACCAATCTCCACTTTTCCTATTAATGCTATTTTGAGGATGCTTTGTGTATGTGGTGTAAAATATTTTATATGTCTTGGATCGGATGCAGTGTAATTGTCAATGCAGTATCCTTATATCACCATTTGGAGCAAAATGCATGATTGAGGTGTAATGTGATTAAGGATGGTAAAACTCGACCTGCTCCAAATGGGGAGGTTTTTACTTTTTATTTTTATTTTTTAGCCATGGAGACAGGCAGTGGAGCGGGGCAGTTTTGGTAAATTCTTGCTTTGCACTGCCTTGCCCCACCTTTTAAATTTACTATTTTACCTCTTAAAATATTCTATGTACCCTGTATATATTTTAAATATGTGCTAGATATATGTACTAAAATAATATATATACAAGAATACACATACATCATATTTATACTAAAGAATTATATATATTGAAAGTATGTTTATGAATAAATTATATTATATACTAATATAAATATAAAAATCATAAGTAAAAAAGTGCGAAAGAGCAGTGTTGAGTGGGTTGTGGATGTAACCAACATCCATGGAAATGGATGTTTTCAATATCTATGCAAGTGGTGGATGTAATCGTCCCGCTCTATTGCAATCCCTAAATGTAATCAAAACTCAAAGATGCTTGTAGAATTTACCCTTCTTTTTTATATGACTTTTCCTTATTTTGTTACTTGATATTGATATTGGTTCCCATAGTGGGAAAAGATTTATAACATCAACAGACCTCATTTACATGTTTACTCATCTTTCTTAGTGTATTGATGGCCCCAAAAATGAAGGAGATGGATGAGGTGGTGAAGTTGATCCATTCAAGTATTAATCAATCCCAAGGAAATGGCCTAGGGCGGACACTTTTGGTTTGTGCTATTTAGTGCTTCTTGAATTATTGATTTCAAACTGATAAAACAACTCTAGACAATTGCATCCTTACTTTTAGAAAATCTTAATCATGAATTTGACGTATGATCTGGGAGCATCCTAAAACGTAGGGATAAATTGGAAGACTTAAATAGTAAAATTGGCTCATCAGTCATTGATTTAGCTCCACTACTTCTTATGCTTGTTATTTGACAATTGCACCTGGATTCACACATTGTGATTATTGTTTTATGAAATAAACTCTATATACCTGGTGGCAAGATATATGAGATGCCAATAAATATTTAGGGTAATGATATACATGCTAGATAGCGATGAGTGGCATTGAATGATGCGTGCTTGAGCAAGCTTGTTTATCATTAAGCATGCTGCCTAAAATCAGTTGATTATAAGTGGAGAGGCCCACATTTAATATAAGACCATAAGAAACCATACACTTAACAGATTTTGGGTACCACTTTAGTGCTGCCTTTCATTTGTAGCTCAACAGAAGCCTATGAATGGACAACCTCACAAGGTGTGGTTAGTCTCACTTGGGGGTTAGACAGGAAGAACACAAAACAAAACCTGGGATCTGATACCATGTTAAGCAACCTAAAGTAATTTGTAATAGGTGGAGTGGCTCAATTTTAAGATATGACCACAAGAAACCTAACACTTGACAAATGTGGTATTTCAATGCTTATACATGCATATATGTGCCTATAAAAATTCTTGTTCTTGTCAGTCATTATGTTTGTGGGAAAGACCGAAGGGGATTACATACTGAAGCTTCTGCAATCCAATTGCTAAAGGGAATGTGTGTGCTCATATGCATGTGTGCAAGTTATAGTTCATAATAGTCTTTAACAATTCCAGAAAAGGGGATGATATGTAAGCTTTTACAGGGCAATTGCTGATGGGAATGTAGTGTTAAGCAAGCTATCAATATCCTTAATCAACTTTGAATAGAAATATTGGTCCATTATGGTATATCATTAGCTCTTGATCTTCATACTAAGCCTTCAAACACTTCTTCACATAGATCCCTCTAGAGCTTTGATTTGGAGAACTTTCTATGTATGGGATCTAAGAGCTTGACTTTTTCAAGAAGTCAAGACTTCTTTATTAAATCTATACCTTGTGTTGTGAAATGACATAGGGACTTGGGTCTTTTTATTTTTCAAGCCTTCTCATTTTAGCAGCATCCAGTGTCATGTAAGCTTTCCAAAAGCAGAGCTACGTCCTTCCATGTTTGGCAAAATTCTGATTTGGTTTGAACCTCTGGTGCATTTGGGTTGTTTCAATAAGCTATTTGCACCGGCACTATGCATCTTGCTTTTATATGATGCAATGACTTGGCCCTATTTAGATCTATTGTTGCCATTATGAGTTGAATTGAATCAACTGATATTTTGGATTTATCTGATATATCTTCATTTTATTCCGCATGTAGATGATAGTAAGTGATCATGGCATGACAGAAAATGGTAATCATGGGGGTTCTACATATGAAGAAACTGACACATTAGCTCTTTTTATTGGTCTGAGGAATCATGTCTTTGACTATGCATCAGTCATCAACCAGGTAATTGAACTAATGGAACTTCACAACATTTTATTGTAGCTATTAGTAGTTTCTGGTAGTTCTATTTTTTTTGTCAAGCTGTATCACAAACTCCTCATCTATTGCTGAGCGCATAGGTGTTAC
Organism: Gossypium turneri; assembly: GCA_008044935.1. Taxonomy (NCBI): domain Eukaryota; kingdom Viridiplantae; phylum Streptophyta; class Magnoliopsida; order Malvales; family Malvaceae; genus Gossypium; species Gossypium turneri. The sequence continues at coordinate 5,601,305 of CP032572.1, read as the reverse complement.
AGTGCACCACCTTTTATTTTCTTCAGCGACTTAAAAGGGGACTTGAACATGATTTTCTTTTCACTGAAAGTTGACAGGGCTGAATGCCATCCTAAACTGTGCTGAAGTTTTTCATTTTCATTTATTTTCCTATTACATTTTCTTTCTTTTATCCTTCAGTTGGGGGAAGTTGAGCATTTACAAGTTTCTCCTTTGCTATATAGTCTTTGTATCTTAATGGAAACTCTAAATAGTTGAACAATATGTTTTTGGCTTTAGCAGTGTCAAGGATTTCCAGATATGAGAATAGGGTTCAAGAGCTTGGTTTACTATGCTATTATAGTTTTTGTGCTTTAGTTTGTAATAGGGTTGTCTAATATACATGATTTTTTATGCAGATTGACATTGCACCAACCTTGGCTCTTTTGTTTGGCGTGCCAATTCCTAAAAACAATGTTGGTGTTCTTATTAGAGAGGCTTTTGATTCTCTAAAAGGTTTATCTCTTCTTTCCTCAGTTGATAGAGCTTTGCTCTTTTTTATGGGGTGAATATCTAGCTGTCCATGTGCTAATGATAGTATCTTGACATTTCATGAAAGAAATGGGGAAAGGTGGATATTGTTTTCCAAAAGGAAAAATATAATTCTTCTAGAGATTGTTTCAGCCTTGCTCCTAGATGATAACAGTGTGGAATGAATTTTCCTCTTTATTGTCTTGAGTGTGATAATGCTTTTCTAATATGCATTGTTCTATTCAATTTCCCTAAGATGCTATCATTAGAAGACTCAGGGAATCGCTCATTTACAGCTATGCAAAGTGTGCAATGAAAGAGGGAATAGTGTAATTATGTCTGTATTTGGAACTTGTGGAGTTTGTGCTAAATTGTTATCCTCTAGTCCTTGGTGATAAATAGGGAGGAAATGAAGGATGCTTCAATTTTGAAAATAAATTACTTCCTTAGGTCCATGTGCTATCTGAACCTGATATGATTATCTAATTCCTTTCCTTTTTTGATGAATTCAGAAGACAAACATCTGAGGGCCCTGGAGTTGAATTCTTGGCAGTTGCTGAGATTGCTGCAAGCTCAGTTATCAGGTTTACCATGCAGAAATTTCCCCTGTGATGCATTTTATGATCATCAGAGTTCAGGTTCTACTGACTGCAATCATGAGACAGAAGATATGCTTTGTTGCTTGTATATGGAAGCGACAACTCTATACACCTCCTGGAAGTCTAAGAGAGGCTTTGAGTGGGTTTTCTATGTGTCAGACTATTTTAACATCCCAATCATGAAACGATATCCTATTAAAATTCCTAATTCAGTTTGTTGTTTTACAATTTGTAGGTCTGCTAGCAACAAAGATTACAGCAGCGCTGCAGCAGCATATTACAAGTTTCTCAAATCTGCAAGTGAGTGGTTATCACGAAGATCTACTGATGTATGTATATTCTTTTTCAACAGGTTTCTGAGCTAACTGAAACTAATTGGTGATATTCAATATGGTGTGGAGTGTGGACAATAGACTTTCTTTTTTTTTTTTTTTTTTTTTTTTCCAAATATATTAAATTTTCTTTTTATTTTTAACAGTTTTTTTCCTTCATTTTCTTCCTTTTAATGGGGGCAGAAACCTGTTAAACTACTTGCACTTGGACTGGCTACAATGTTCGTCTCAACTGTAATATTATCAAGCCTGATGTTTTGTCGGCTCAGAGAAATTTACCATGGAGGAAAGCAACAGTCTTTGAACTTAAATGATAGCATGAATGGTTGGTCTTTGGATGAGACATTCATTCTCAGTGTTATCTTGATCCTTGTTTCAAGTATGACATCAAGTTCTATGGTAGAGGAAGAGCATTACATATGGTATTTTCTGATATCCACATTCTATCTCTTATTACTCCGTAAAACAGCACAGTCCCTTTGTGCTGTTCGTTTTCAGAGTTCTTTTTTCACACAAAATGGACAAAGTAGAGAAGGTTACTTTAGAATGTGTTTCGTCTTCCTGCTGCTTACCTCTGGAAGGGTTTTGAGAGGCTGGCATCAAGGTGGCGTAAACTGGACTAGTCTTCCTGACATTTCTAAATGGCTTGAACAGGCTGGGAGCCAACATGTGAAATCACTTCAGCTAATATCTGCCTTACTGGTGATTAGCATAGGTTTATTTGCTTTATTTTCAATAGAATCCAAGGGAAAATGTTTCCAGATGGTCAGACTTAGCTTTCTGATATCTGGATTGTTGGTTTTGCTGCATATCACAAAATACCAGGATTATACATTTTCATCCACTAATTATGATGCTACCTTATTGGTACAAATAATCTATGCAATTCTTGGTGTTGCAACTATCGGGACTGTTGTAGCCTTGCCATGGGTTATTCCTTTCTCAACCTCCAAGATTTGCCCAACTGATAATACCATTTCACCTCTTTTTCTTAGCATTCATGAGAAATTCCCATTAGTGGAATTAAGGGATTCTTTATATGTGATTGGATGGGCATACGTACTATGTTGGTGTCTTCTGCAGCTTTTACTTCAACAACCAATCAACACAACACCCATATTATTGCTTCTTTTGCAAATTTTGGCCGGCACACTCTATTTTGCTAGAAGTGGAACACATCATAAAGAATGGGTAGAGGTCAGTTGCTACCTGATACTTTTCTGACTGATTTTTACTTCTTCCTTCACTGTTAAAGGCAAGTAATTTTGCGTGGTATGTCCCTAAACACAGATAGCAGTCGTGTTGAACTTTTTTGAAGTGGGATATTTAGAAAGTGGCATGCTAAGGTTGAGAAGCTCCTGAATTTTTAGTTTCAGTTTAGATTATTAGTTCGTTTGTGCACATAGGTTTTCTGGTTTGTTGTGTCATTATTGAATTCATAAAGATACACGTTCTTCTCAGCGAGCGCAATACCATCCTTGACTTTTCTTCATTTTCATCTCTTCAACCCCCATGCCACCTTTTCCTCTACCCTCTCCCTTTGTTGCTCTAGTTTGTGTTTTTACAGTTTTCTCCACAAAAGGAACTTTTAAATTTGTCAAAAACGAAACCTTAGAAATTAAATTTCTACATACATGGACACAGAGCAAATATTGTCTTGAAAGCATTTTTAAGAAGTTGTTAAATGAGCAACAACTTTCTTGTTCTAATGTCGGTATTTTGTTTTCTTAGATTGCAGCATTTTACTACTTGGGAATGGCTGGTCATTTTGCTCTAGGAAATACCAACACAATAGCTACTATTGATGTTGCTGGAGCTTTCATTGTATGTATTCTTTTACTTGTTCACTTTTAATACATATGCTTGAATGCAAGACCCTTTTTCTTTCGTTTCCTTTTTTAAATGGAAGGCTTATATGCAAACTTGATATTTTCTTTTCATATGAAGTTTAAGATACTGACGTTACTTATCTTTCTCAACATTGTTTTACTTGCTGCAAGGGTATCTCAAGTCACTCGACATTGCTTTCTGGCATTCTAATGTTTATTATCACCTACGCGTCACCCATGTTTATTCTTCTTAGCCTTGTAATGTACATCTCTATGAAAAACATGGCCCATCTTGTAATTCCTGAGAAAGCAGGTCCTGGAGATCATCTCATGATGATGCTGGGTTTTTCATGCCTCGTACCGCTGGTCATAAATTCAATTCTCTTGACTGCATACACGGTTGTATTGCTGTTAATGCAGAATCACTTATTTGTTTGGAGTGTTTTCTCACCCAAGTAAGTTCTGAGTCTCATCCAAAAATCCTTAGATGACTGAAATGTGCCTATGCATGCTCGTATATTGCACTGATGACAAATTGCATGAATAACTGGTGTTCTTGTTCTTCCAAAACATCGTACCTATTTCATGAAAAAAACCATCAAAGTATTTGATTCATCAGAATTCCAATTACCTTGTGGTAAAACTAATGTTGCTAATTCTTCCAGGTACTTGTATGTTTGTGCTACAGCCGTATGCACTTATATTGGCATCTTTATCGTTGCCGCAACAGGATTTTATGCTTATTTTGTACTGGTCATGCGGAAGCAGAAACCATACTCTTGTTAGCAACAAGCCAACAACACTAAATAGTCAATAGTGAATGCAGCAACTAGCAAACTGATTTTGCATTCTTCCAAACGAACGGCAGTGATTAAAGTTGAGTTAATCCTTGTAGGTTTCAGTTAATTTCTTTTATATTTGATTCTGTTAACTTCTTGGATGTAATCTTGCTTGCATAAGATACTGGAAGCAATTTCTGCTAGAATGTAACTTTACAGGGGAAAGAATCATGTTTGGGTCAAATGAAGAGGTGATATTTTTGAAGGTTTCTTGCAAAAACACTGGATGGCTGGTTCTTGATTTAAATAAGGTGGTTAATAATAACAATAACCAACCCATGATAATTGAAAAAACCCAATATTGATACTACTTATAAAATTTACACAACCATGTTATAAAAGACAAACTCAAGAAATTATTATTTTAACTAGGGTCTTTTTTGCCCAAACCGGGCGAAATTTTAATACTGAATATATTTAATTATTTTTAATTTCTATACTAACTTACTAAGCTTCCCGTCCTCCCCTCCCCGTAGCCCTTACTCTCAATTCCCAAATCAATTCCAAAAAAATAAGCCCCAACTGCATGGCGGCTTGCGGATCACCACCTCTATCGCCAGCGTTCTTCCACCACTCACCCACATCGTCACCCACTGGTCCATCGTCGTTCACCACTGTTACAGCAGGACTGAGAACCCGAACCCAACTCAGGTCAAGAATCTCCTTTTTCATCCCATTTTTTCACTGGTTTGGCTTCCACGGGATTGATTTGGTTTCCAGCTGGCATCTTTTCAGCTTCATCTAGGAAAATTGGCTCGAATCATTTTTATCTGGTCTGTCTTCTCTATTGGAAATGGCTGTTCTACTTTTTCTGGGTTCTTGAAATGGAGGATCATTACATGATTTCTTAGATGTTTTAGATTTGGGCTGCCATTTCCATCATATTATTCGCCATGTTTATATTTGTTTCTATCGAATACATTTTAACCATAATATATTTGATAGAAACAAAAAATAAAAAGAACATGGCGAATAATATGATGGAAATGGCAGCCCAAATCTAAAACATCTAAGAAATCGTGTACGGGTCTGTAAAACGTCTAAGAAATCGTGATCAGGTCTACATACGAGGCACTGGCCTGATTTACAGACCGATTATTTACTGTTACTCAATGCAACCCAGCAAGCTTCCCAGTTTAGAAGGTAATTTTATGGGGCAAAGCCAAAGAATGATGATTACTCATTTTACTCAATCATAATCATAAAGTTAATAACTGAAAGATGGATCTTATTTTATATATTATGTGTCAACTCAAACCTCAATAAAACGTTTGAGTCGATCCGTCGACGCTTGCTCTTCTATATGAAATACCCGATGATCTTACATCATATGGGTTAGACCAGCCTCCTTGCTCAAAGTCCGAGGCTCTACCATTACTATTCCAATGCTGTCTAATTGAGTCAGTGTACAAAAATGTCAGTGACCGTGCGTGGCCATCCATCTCCGCCCCCGAATCTGTGTCAAAACCATGATAGGAGGACGAGGCAGCTGTTTCTGATGAAATTCCATTTTGGTTGTACCATTCAGGTCCCGTTTCACCAAATAAATAATCTGAGAAGTCTTCACTCCTGGAAGAGTCCTTAGTGCTTGTAGTGCTGCACGAGCTTGCATCGGAGCCGCTGAAAATGGAAGAACTCTCACTCGATGAATCAGCTGAAGGAATTCTTTGCATTGGAGGATGATACTTATGTTTACGTTGTGATATTGAGGGATCCAACTTTGAAAAATTAGAGTCGGATCTCGACTTGGATGTGTTTTGGCTACAAGGAGCAGCTTCCAAATTCCTGTGTTTAAAACTATGAGAGTCGAGATTTTTTCTCACCAAAGCTGGTGCCATTGGGGAGCGCCTGAAATTTTCAAGAACCATAGTTATTTGTGCTGAATATATATAAACCAAATTTTCATGTAACCAAAGCTTTCAAAGTCACATTTACCTCGCATAGAGGAGCATGTATGCCCTTTCGAGCAAGACCCTCTCCAATGACACTGGTATTACCTACAAATCGCGCTGCATGTGTCAGGTTTATGTACAGTAAGTAGTACATCTGATGATCTCAATATATACTAAGCAGAAAACAGCATACCGTGCTGTCATCAATCCTGAACCATTCCCCTCGGAAACTCTTCACGTAACATACGTAATGGCCTGAAAAGGCAGTATCCATAACATCCAAGTGAACAACCACAGCATAGAGATTGTATATGACCGCCTTCGAACTTGATCCACTCATATATGGGGCCAAATCAAGGACCTCAGGAAATTGAACTGACTTATTTAACTTCCCGAAATTACCAGACTGCAAAAGTACAGACAGTAAACGCGAGTCGGCATTCAAATAAGCACATGGAAGCATAAAAATAGAAACTAGGCATCTTGGAATTACCTGGAACCTCTTTAAAACAATGGTAAGAATATTAGGTGACTCTAATACCGTTAACTTCTTTCTTGCTTTTACATAAGATTTGCACCTGATTAAAAGAGGGAGAATTTACCAATGAGAAACTCAAACAGTTACGACTCCTAGATATTTCCTTTGAACATACGGCAGTACTTACATGCCAATCCAAGTAAAAATGTTACAATAGGAACAAATATGCCAAAAAAGTGGGATTTGAATAGTTACCGTAATAGTATCACAATAAAATAGCCAAAGTTAGAGTTCATTAACATCAAAAGTGGGATGAGAAAGCAATGATGCACATTAATAGATATCTAACAATAAGCCATAATGGCCAAGAAGCACGGTTATACGCAGAATCTTAACAACATTAATGAAATGGCAGTTAAAAAGCAACAAACCTAATGCAATGATATTTGTTCTCTCCATCCAAGATTTCTCTAGCTGTAAACTGTGCAAGTGCCTCCTCCAGACTTCCGATGTCCCCATCAATCTCAACAGTTAGATCCATCATCCTCTCATACAGCTCAGATTTACCAAGACACTTCATGCACTTTATCTGACAACCCAATCATGATAATACCATAACAACAAAGCAAAAATTATAATTACTTTGTGTCTGGAGAATAAGAACAAGTTCAATGAATACACAAACATATGGAATAACCAAAATTGTGAAAAAAGAACCTTCGAATGAAGGTAACCTCCAAAAGTTAGTCCGATTAGACTCGTCTCTTCAGCCAGTGGACCTGCAGCCCTTGCTTCCTTGAGGCAAACAGATTGCATTGCATCAACTGCATACCTGTCATCTCACTGATGTGAAGTCTAATTCCCAGTTGAGATGCTTATACCAAAGTAGCATACAAAAAGAAAATAGTTTTAACGGTTGGTTCACCTCAAAAATTCATGGGCGTCCTCTTCCTTCCCAGGACCAAGATTGCTTCCAATTTTTTGTATTTTGGATAATATCCGGATTGGGGACAAAGGGGACTCCCCTTCTTTTGCCTTCAAAATTAAACATTCAAACTCACAGATGAAGCACCACTCCTTTTTTCGACCTGCGCATTAATAATAAACCTCATATTAAAGGAGTGGCATGAACAAGGAGCGAAATCATGAAAAAGTCATGACCAGAAACTTGCATGCTTTGGAGTGGAGTCCTTTGACAAGGTATGAGGTAAGTGGCCGAGTAAAAGCCAAACACTGAAGGACAGCATTAGCATAACAACTGCATAAAATTTCAAAGGAAAAATATAAATCAGCAACTCAAAAGCACACCTTATTAATCATAGTAGAGGAGATAGTAATAATTCAAACATAGGTAATTATTTCGAGGGTGAAGAGGTGAAGAGATATGCACAAGTTCCAGCATACCATATTAGCACCAGTAATGCAAACTAATTGAAACCATTATTTTGTGAGCTAAAATAAGTTTAAGTACGAAGATTACCTGTTTCCACAATTATTAAGTCCAAATGGACATAGTTCCACTGCATCATAAGAGTACAGTTCCATGAATAGTTCATATGGAAAGATTATCTGTTAAGTCACAACAAAAATTGCTCAAATGTCAGAATATGCATAACAATACTATGAAAGCATCAACAAAAAAAACACATTGTCAATTGAAAACTACCTTGTAATTGTGTTTTTTGTCACCCTCATTACCAAAACCAAAAAGATGGGATTTAGACTGTTTGGAGGTTTTAATCTGCTGTACAACCTTCCGCAAGGACATTCTCAAGCCATTACTTGTAGTCTGTGGCAAGGTAGGGGCAGCATTACTTTTTGCAGGCAAGCCCGAGTTGGAACTGTGAACAGAATGCCCTCCAGCAGTAGAAGATGAATGATTACCAGAAGTACTACATGAGGAAGCTGTGAAGTGTTTACTTTCATGAAGTAACAGGTCATCTTCTCTATCACTAATTACAGTTCTAGGCCTCGAAGAGCTCAGAGATGTCAAGTTACTTTTCTTGGATGCATCAGTAACTAAGAATTCAGATGAAACAGCACCGGTTGACTTGTTATAGGCAGCTTTTGTAGGATGGGCACCATCATGCATGAGATTATTGCTCTTAGTCAACTGCCTTCTGAATTCAACTTCTTCATGACTGGATTTCTTCTTATTTAATTTACTCAGATTATTAGACTCTGATGAAGGTGAGATAGCTTCTTTCATGTTCTTAGCAGATGCCCTGCTTTTAGGTATACCATTGGCGATATCATCAGAAAGCTGCCTACCTAACTTGTCATTATGGCCAGACATAAGAGTCCTGCTGGGAGAAACATCAACCAATGACTCACTACTGGTACAAGATGGGCTCACACCAACTAATGATGAGGAACTGGATGGAGCAAAAGCACTATGTGTTGCTATGGCATCTGCACGAGGCTTAAGATTACCATCACCATTTTCAACCACTGATGAAGGGTTGGAAGATTTATTAAATGCACTTTCCACCTCAGAACCATAGCTCTGAATTCCAGACTGTTTTTTAGCCGCAAAATCAGTTGCAGGGTGACATTCATCTTTGTGGCCTTGTCTCCAGTGAACTATTTGACACTTGCCAGAACTATACGAGGATAACAAAGAAGTCAATACCAAATGATGAAAATAGCACGAAAAACATAGCTGGCTATCCAATGCAATTAGACATTTACAAGAAAAGGCACACATCTTCTATTTTATGTTGCAAAGCAATCTGAGAAAAAAATGACAATGTAATCTTTCTTTCAAGCCACCATGATTTACGCCACCACTCACCTCCCACTTGTAAAAGAGAAATGTTCTAAACATGAGCTATAAGTTGTAAACAAATTATATACAAAATATTAACACACCACAGTCAAAACCTTTAGAAAGAGTAGTAGAAGAAATTTTTATTAAGAAAAGCAAAGGGATTTATATAGCCAACCACTAGAAAAGGCACGTATCTTCTATTTTATTTTGCAAATAAATCCAAGAAAAGAATGAAAAACAATATAATCTTACTTTTCAAGCCACCATGACACACAACGCCTGCACAAAGAGAAGGGTGTGGCAATCTAAACATGAGCTATTTGTTAAACACAATATTTACCACAACACAACAAAGCATAGCCAAAACCTCTAAAGAGAATGGAAGAAGAAATTTTGGTTACGAAGAGCAAAAAGATTCATCTCACCAACCACTAGTTGAATGGAAATTTAATTAAGATAAACCAAAAATGACTTCCAGGCTTTCTCTTCTACGTCTTTAAATTGTATGGCACTCCTATCATGGAGCTATGTGATAAAATTTTATTATGCAAAGTTGAAATAGATATGCATATAAGGGCAATGAAGGCTACTATTTACCAGAGAACCCAATCAGCAAGCACAGATTAAGTATAAGGACAAAAAATAGCATTCTAATAAATAGCCCAGAAGTGGCTGCTGACAACATCATTCAATGTACATTTCTAAGATGAATCTACAAAATGTACATCCTGGGAAAGGTAGAATTTCATTTCTCACCAGGTTATCTAAACACCAGGTTTAGAGAGCTCCACTTTCTCCATAAAACAATCCCAATAAACAACACCATGAACATAGAATGCCACCACAACAATATCCGGGTCATAAATGAAATAAAATTATAATGACCATTTCTTGGGAAATTGTATTCAGCTTGATATTTTCCCAAAATGTTAGTTAACAGAACAATCAATTTTACAAGAACACGAACATACAATCATAGCCCCATAAGAACTTATTGAGAGGCTGAAGACCAAAACTTCACTAAAACCAAGTACCACTCCTGACAATAAAGCTTAGAAGAAGACAACTACAGTGTGAAAACCCAATCATTTTCCATCAAAATTCAAGGCTTTAAACATCTCCCTTGAAATATTTATCCCACTATTCCCCCTTCAAAGCCGAAGTAACTTTTTATCTTCACCATTCAATTCATCTTCAACAGCTGCAATGACTCTTAACTATAAATTCTCAAAACTAATTCAGTTGCTCCTACTCTCTAACAACCCCCATAAAGAAAACCCCCCAAATTTACATTTCTATTTGCACAAATTAGGTAAAAAAAATTAAATCTATCTATAAGAGGGGAAAAAAAGAAACGAACCAGTAACGAACAGATTTGCACTGAGAACAGCGGGTGGTGGTAGGGGCAAAGCAAACAGCACACTGGAACTTGGGATAGTAACCGTACTCCACGGTGGCCTGAGCTTCCACATAGGCGGTTTCATGAGAGACCATCTCGAGTAACCTCGTAACTTCCTCTTTCCTCGCCGCCGCATTCCTCAATTTATGCCGGATTATCAAAAAGACAACAAGAAGGGACACCAAAACGACGACGTCGAACCCTAGAGAACCAGAAACCAGCATTTCTTACCCAATAACTTTTATTCTATTGTACTCAACTTAAAATTAGCCGGCGCCGAGGATGAGGTCCGAACCAGAAAAACCTAAGATGAAAAGGGCTTGGTTATACATAGAAATCTGCGACGACGACGACGGTAGCGATGACGGTGGTGGTGGTGGTTGGTAGGGCAAAAAGGAAAATTGAGAAAGTAGTTGAGGTGAGAAGAGGATTTGAGCATCTGGGAGGATCTGAAATAGAGAAAAGGAAATCAGAGGTTTGGCTATTATTATTATTATTATTTTTACGGAGGCTTTTTTTTTTTTTTTGGTTCTTTTCTCTTGTGTTAAAAGGACAAAACTGTTTCTATCACTTAACCATGGATTTTGATGTCTATACTTCCATTTTCCTTCTTTCAAGCTAAGCTAGGGGTAAAATCTAAACTATATAATATTTACTTAATTAGACAAGGAAAATAGTAATGTTTTAAGGATTAATTATAGAATATTTTTTCAAATACAAATGCAAAAATTAAAACTCTAAATATAAAATAGTATCGTAAATCAATTTGGTGATACGCCACATTGATTTCTAATAAAAATTAAAAAGCATTTCAAATATTAACTTATAATGATATATATTTATGAACTGCACTTATACCTCTGATCATATTTGTAACTTTGGAAAACGGAAGATGAAGAATGATGATGACAAGTTACTTTCAACTTAAAAATTCATATATTAGTTGAAACCGCTAAAAGGACCCCTTTTTTCTGTATAATGAGAGTTGAGTTTTAGTTAGAACACACACTGGACTCTGGATTTAGCTGCCTGCAAAATCCAACCATGAAAAGCAAAGGCCAATGGGACTGGGAGAATCATTTCAAATGTCCGATCTCACATTAACTTCATCACCTTCCCCATTTCTCCTGTCGCCAAAAGCCATGGGTTTTCTTTCTCACCCTAGACTTCAATAAATTAAATAATTAAATAACGAATTTATTTAGTATATTATATGATTAAATTGTTTGCTGAATGTAATTTTTGAAATATTAAAGATAAAAAGGATAATGTTAACAAATAAAATAAATTCATCATTTATTTTTATTATAGAAAAACTTACTTAAAAAATTAATAATTTCAAATCCTACATTAGATTTTGGATTTAAATTTTGTGAGTAAAAAGAATAGGGTAAATTATACAAACAATCACTCAATTTTAGTTTTAATAACAAAATATTCACTCAACTTTCAATTCAGTTATTAAACTTTAAAAATAATAATAAATCAGTTACCACTAACCATTTTTATAGACTTAACGAATCTGTCCTCCCCCTCCCCTCCCTCTACCATTGCTCTCCCATCCCTCTCTCTTTTTCCCACCATCTCTCACCCTACTCCGATTCTCTCTCTCCCCCACTATACATAAATAAGAAAGGAATGAAAGACTGCTCCGTTTGCAACAAATCGCTTCATAATTCTAAAAAGAAATTAGTATAAGTTATCTCTTATTTAAAAATAACTCTGATTTCACATTTAGTTAGAAACCAAATATAATAATTAGATTATAAAAGATCCATTTTAATTTAAAATTGATTAAGCCAAAGTGTAGGTAGATGGTAGCAACTGGGGCATGGGCATTGGACAATTCCAAGAGCGGTCCACACTAGTCTCCTAGCATCTTGGCCAGAAAAGAGTGTCTACAAAAGCGCACCACTTCCATTCCCTTTTTTGAATGTAAAGAAATTCTCATTCTTTGTTCCTCTGCAGGTTCACTGCCTTGCGCTCTTTTTAAGGATTAGTTTACTGCCTCTTTTTTTATAAAATTTGTCTTTATCATGATTTATTACTGAAGTGTAAAGTGCTATCAGATTTGAAATCTATAAAATATAATAAAATTTAAAGAATATAATCCTAAAATTAGTTTTTGCAAGCCAGAAAGAACCATTTTTTCATACAAGTGCTCAATAATGTCTCAATTCCCTTTTCTTTTTCTTTTTGATATCTTATTTATATTCCAACTAAAAACTTCATCCAATCCTTTTTACCTAATAACTGTCTTCCCATAAACGTTAGGTAAAGCACATTGCATTTCATGCAGAGATCTTATCAACCCTAAAAAGCTTATACTCCGTAAACCGCGAGAGTTCGAATTTATCAGGGGACGGTCAATTTTTATGTAGAGTGGGCCCATAAACTGACCCAACCCGAAGGCCACCAGTCAGCTTACCATTTCTCCCTTCAAATTCCCTTTTATCAAATTTTGCAGTAAATTCTAGACCTGAAAATATTAAATACCCATACCAAACAATATAGCTTCAAAATACTATGCTATTAAAATATAATGCATGTAATCTTTAACAAAAAAAAAAAAAAAAAAATCTTACCATAATAGATGTTGCTTTTAATTTGAGTAAAAAGAACCAACACGTTAAGTAGGATAGGTTTTAAATTTTTTTTTATCATAATCGAAAATTATATTTTCAGTAATTTCATCTCTTTACATCCAACTATATTCTGTTTCAGTTTATTTTACATTAGTGAAATATGTTTCCAATATTGTTAGCATTAAAATTAGTTTTTTATTCACAGTGATCGATTTACCGGCAATGAAAAGGAAGAAACTTAACAAGGTTTGATTGTTTCACCCTAACGTTATGTTAGGGTTTTTGTTCTACTTGATTTATCACATTTTAATAATTTGTGTGTAATATTTTTTCATATTTTAATAAATATTTCAAAACTTTATCCATGAAAATAGTACAGAATCTGAAGTGTTTTTGATAAAGTAGGGCTAAAAAAATTCTCAAGTTTTTTACAGTAACGAATATCTTTCGTCGCTAATTATCAATACAATAAAATTTTTATTTTTATTTTTATTTTTAGTGTTAATAATACTTTATGTAGTTTGCTCAACTTCTTCATATGATTTTTTGTAATATTTTATATAATCATGACTAGGAACAGATTCATGATTTTACTTTAGATGGGCCGAAACTTTTAAATCTGAACAATATTTTTCTAATGTAAAAAAGTGTCAATTCTTTTCAGATACTTTTTTTTCTTATCAAGCAAATCAATTTAATTTTTTTTACAAAGTATGAACAATTCAACTATAAAAATATTAAAATAAAAAAATCACACTATATAAAATTAAGTATTTCTTTCCAATATGCAATAAAGAATAACTAATACTATACTAAAAAATTAATAAATATCATTATAATTCCTAAAATTAAATTAAAAACACTTGGCCTTAATCCTATTTCTCAATCCTAGGCATACTAAATTGTACCCTCCACTTTTTCATAAGATCGAACTTATCAATGATAGAATATGTTGAAAATTCTCGAGCTATCTCTTTTTCGATATATGCCACCAAGTAAGTTGAAAGAAAATCATCTTCCATTTCATTGCAAAGCCTTGTCTTCACAAATTTCTTGGTTGAAAATGCTCATTCGATTGTTGCAGTAGACACAAGAAGAGTTAGCACAAGACGAATAATTCTACCAAGAATAGGATAAATACTTGACTTATTTGTCTTATCTACCACTTGACACAACTCAACAACTGTAGAAGTTTTCTGCAATTTCTTGCTTTGATGAAAATGCTCTAATTGAATATTCATGTGTAGCTTTTCTTGCTCCATAAAATCATCTGGATAAAAAAAATCTTTCATAAGCTTGCAGATATCTGCCACCCGAAAAGCTTTGTAATTATCGCATATATCCAAAGCGAAGCTAAGAACACGTAATTCCACTACCTCATCATTAAAGCGAGAATTTATTTTTGTTAGCAATAAATCGATACCAGCAATGAATATATCACACTGATAGTGATGCTCAATCGTGAGGTTATCTCTCTGGATGCGAGACCAACCTCGACTAGCTTTGCACGAAGAACTTAAATTTGAGACTTCTATCTCATGATCTTTACAAAATAAAATTCATTTCCTTAAATAAATGATCCCAGCCATGTTCTCTGAATTTTTAGAAAAGCGTTTTAGTTGATGACTCCAACTGCATTGCGTTTAGTATATCCTGCGATTTATATTGCAATGCTCGACAGAGTTCATCAGTTATTCCAAGCATCACTACTTTGAGTAAGGTTGTTGGACTTGATGATATCTTGTAAAACAACACAGATGGAATCGAACATCCTTATCAAGCTATTGAGAGAAGCTAAATGAGATCCCCATCGGGTATCGCCTAGACATTGGAGAGTACCGACTTGATTTTTCCTTCAAGCTCACCACTATCAATTAACTCTACGATATGAGATGCATCAATGTCTCTTAATTGATCATGTCGCTTGCTTGAAGAAGAAACCAAATTTATTATACTAGTCAAGTATGAAAAAAAATGACAAATAGGAATAACCTCCTTGGATGCAGCTACTAGAGTTAATTGGAGACAATGAGTGTAACACCCTGCTTAATTTATTTCTGTTTCTATAAATATCTTTCAAATATCTGTCTGCTTCAGTGGTTAAGTGTTCTGGGTGTGTGTGTGAGGTCTTGGGTTCAAGTTTCCTTTTTGCCAAATTTTGTTATTTTTAGATCCAAGCTTTACCCTTGTTGAGTGGACTTATATTAATTTATTTTTGTTTCTATAAATATTTGACAAATATCTGTCTACTACAGTGGTTAAGTGTTTTGGTATGTGTGTGTGAGGTCTTGGGTTCAAGTCTCCATTTTGCCAAATTTTGTTATTTTTAGATCCAAGCTTTACCCTTATTGAGTGGGCTTATATAAAATTGTCTGCTAATCCATATCAGAATGAGCCTATTGGTTTGAGTGGTAAGGGAGGTAGTGTGTTTGAGGTCCTATGTTCGAATATTTGCACGAGCGTGGATGTTATTTTTGCTCGGTTGCATGATAGAGTTTCGATGGTCTTGGGATTTTGAGGTAGATGAGGTTGAGTGGTTAGTGGGGAGTTGGGATTTATCAAATATATGTTATTTTATTTTGTTTTTTTCAAAAAAATTTTCTCTTCCAGAAAAGAATTCTAACGTTTCTTTTCTTCCCCTTTTGGGTTTTCTGCCAATTTTTCTTTGTTCTCTTCTTTTCCGAACATGTCATTTTTTGGCTCAATTCATCATGTCGCGATATTTCGGTGTTCTTTGTGTGTTTCTGGTAAGTGTGGTTATTATTTTGGTTAGTGAATCGTTGGTTAATGGGGTTCATTTTGTATTTAGGAGAAGATCAAGGGGCTGGGGGCTTCCAATCGGTGCTTTAGTTGTGTGAAATCATCGTTGTTCATTAGAAGGTAAGGGTTTGGTTGTTTATTGGAATGAACAGAGCCTTGGGTTCGATTTTAGTATCAATTTAAGCGACTAATTAGGTGGTTTATTGGTCAATTTTAGGTACTGAGTGGATTAGGGGTATTTTCTCATCGAAACCATACTAGATATGTCCCTAAAATGCAAAAAATTAAGCTTCGATGAAAGCTAAAAACCATTCTATCAACGCCAGACGGGCGTGTGCTTGGTTATGTGGTTGGCCGTGTGTGAGACACGGTCGTGGGTTTGACGCGCAAGACAGGACCATGTGGTGGTGTAGGTGTGACCATGTAGACCACACGGACTAGGCCAAGTTGGGCGTGTGGGCCCACACAGGCATGCCACACGGCCGTGTAGATTTTGGGCCAGGCCGTGTGGGTCACACAGGTGAGGTCAATCTGGGTGTGTGGGCCCACATTGGCATGTGGGTCCATAATTCTGAAATTTTCCCTAATGTCGCACGAGTTGTTCCAATCGACTGTGGGCCTAGCATAGGGTTAGTAAGGGCTAACCAAACCCTAAAATTATATGATCTAATTGTCTGATATTCTGCTCTGAGTATGACACTGCTATGCTTGTCTGATTATTCTGTTAAATATATATTTAATATTTGTACATGATAATGTAAGCATGATATTTCTGTATATATGATTGGGGTGGGAATTGTATATATGGAGAAAGTGTTCTGTATGGCGACCATTGCCTATATTCTGGCAGTTTGGCTGCATATTATCTGATATGTATTGTAATGACATGATATGATGTGTAGGGATGGGTGGGTGTTTTTAACCCCACATGGTGTGATGGGATGGTCGGAGTTGGTGTATAGAGGATGCGGGTAGGATTCTGTATATCTGTTCTGCATCTTTGATTCTGTTATCTGTATCTGTAAAGGACTTAAGTCCAAATCTGAATCTGACTGTGTATATGATATCTGTATGAATAGCATGTCTAATTCTGTTAGGTTACACACTGAGTTTACAAAAACACACATCTGTTTGTCGGTTCTGTTCAGGTAATCCACAGACTTAGGCAGATCGATGTGACAGAGCCTCATGGTGACCATAAGATCATAATTGTTTAAGATTTTAGTTTTTATTTAATTAAGAATTATTTCTGAGAGTTTTGTAATTAATGGACTCTCCGGACTATTGAATTTATTTTTGGATTTGGGTTTTCGATTTAACACTTGATCTAAGACGATTAGCTAAAAACATGATTTTTACTAAAACAAGGTTTTCTAAAAATACGAACGGGATTCCCAAATATAACGTTTTATGACTTTCGCTATAATTTATGTTTTGGCAAATTAATTAATTAAATAACGCTTTCGATAATGGTTATAAACGAATAAGAGTTACAAAATTTGAATGATTTATCAAACGACCCAGTATTCAAAAACCCTTCTTTGTGACATCTTTGGATACAACCATAACGTCTAGGACAGGCTTGGGGTGTTATATTTAATAGTATCAGAGCCAAGTTACAAAACTTGGGTTGTGAATTTTAGGTTCCAAAATTGTGTTTCAAAAAGAATTGATTTTCAAATAATTTGGATAATTTGAGAAAGTATGTGGTACACCGAGTCTCCAGCACCGATCTTGTAAGTATTTCTAAATTTAGATAGAACTTTCTGAAAACACTATAGTTAGCACTTTCTGAAAACTATACTGAGCTAGTTAGAGACTAAGATCTCTAAAATATTTTTGAATTTTTGATAATTTATGCATAAAATATCTGCTAATAAATATTGGAACTGATACATAAAATTTTATAATGTAGATAAAATTTGAAATATACGATGAGCGCTCGTAGAACTCGAGGTTGTGGTATTCGTAGGCGCGGTAGAGGCCGCAGAGGGGCTCGAGCTGAGTCTTCCTTTTTGGGCAGTATGCCAAACTTAGACACAAGTGAGACCGGTTTCGCCTACTACTAAGACTAGGTCTTAAAGCCGTTCAGCTGGGGACGACGTACTGTCCCAAGGCATGTTGAGGGTGTTGGAGAGGGTCGCAAGACCCTATTCTAGATCTGAGGGCCATGGGCCGGTAACTGAACGACTTCGATCCAATAGAGCTGAGCTGTTTAGGGATGTCACTAGAGTCGCCCCTACTGTGGCTGAGTATTAGTTGGAGCCACCGAGAGGATTATGATGATATCGACTGTACTCTTGAGCAGAAACTTAAAGGTGCAGTCTCTTTACTTCGCGACGAGGCATATCAGTGGTGGTTATCGGTTGAGGAGGGTACTTAGCGGATCGTCTGAACTGGGACTTTTTTAAGACTGCTTTCCAGGAAAAGTATGTGGGAGTAAGCTATATGGATGCTCGTAGGTGTGAAAGCGTAAGGTGATAGATCTGTGGCCGAGTATGAGGCTAAGTTTTTGATGTTGAGCCGTTACCCTTGAGGTATGGTGACGTCTGAGTATGAGAAATACGTCTATTTTGAGGATGGCTTGAGGGATAATTTGAGGGTATTGATTACTCCACTGAGGGAGTGAGAGTTTGTAGTTCTGATAGATAATGCGAAGATCGCTGAAGAGGTTAAGTGCGTAGAGTATCAGAATAGGGACCGAGAGAGAGGCAAGAATAAGAGGGATTCATAGCCTTCTAGTTCTGTTTAGAGGCCTTAGAAATGGGTCAGACCTGATGGGCCAGTTAGAGTGGGGGTTCCTGTTGCTCCTACTATGATTCAACCATGTGGTGATTGTGGTAGGCACCATCCGGACGAGTGTTAGAGGAGGTTAGGGACTTGTCTAAGGTGTGGGTCTTTGGAGCATCGTATTAGAGAGTGTCCACAGCGTGTTGATCAGATGCAAGCTTCAGGATCGAGTTCTATACCGCCTTAGAGGGTAGTTCAATAGCTATCTAGGGGTCGTGGACCGGCTAGGGGTGGTAATGGTATAGGCTGAGGACAAAGAGCACCGATTAGAGGTGCTAATCAGACTGAGGTGAGGTATCTTGCACTGGTTTATATTGTTTGACACCGAGAGGATAGAGATGCTCCTGATGTTATTATTGATACGTTCTTTATTTTTTATGTTCCTTATATTGCTCTGATAGACATAGGTTCTACATATTCCTATGTACTTGGTACCATTTTCGAAAACTTGGAGAGAGTACTTCTAGTGAGATTACTGTACTGAGTCCGTTGGGGCAGTCTGTTTAGGTTAATAGACTTTATAGGAATGTTCTGTTAGAAGTGTAAGGGGCTGTAGTTCTAACAAATCTGATGGAGTTATCATTTGGGGAGTTCGACTTGATTCTGGAAATGGACTGGTTAGTTAAGCATTGAGTTAGCTTAGATTGCGCCACTAAAAGGGTCGTTCTGAGGAATGCGGAAGATAAAGAAGTGGTTGTGATTGGTGAGCGTTGAGATTAGCTATCTAATGTGATCTCTGCTCTTGTGGCTGATAAATTGGCTTGGAAAATGTGTAAGGCATTTATGGCTTTTGT
The DNA here is from genome assembly GCA_008044935.1 of Gossypium turneri. Taxonomy (NCBI): domain Eukaryota; kingdom Viridiplantae; phylum Streptophyta; class Magnoliopsida; order Malvales; family Malvaceae; genus Gossypium; species Gossypium turneri. The sequence continues at coordinate 5,581,749 of CP032572.1, read as the reverse complement.
TAGTGTTTTAGTTTTTGAGACTCTTCTGTCAGGGATATTAGAATAGTGAAGGAATTTTCGAATGTCTTTCCTGAGGAGTTATCGGGTTTACCTCTAAATTGGGATGTTGAGTTCAACATTAAGCTTCTACCGGATACAGCTTCGATGTCCATCGCTCCCTACCGAATGACACCAAAAGTGCTTATAAAGCTTAAGGTTCAACTTCAAGAGCTTCTGGATCGTGGTTTCATCTGCCCTAGTGTGTCTCTGTGGGGGGCACCAGTTCTGTTTGTAAAGAAAAGGAATGCACCATGAGGATGTACATCAATTACCGGTAGTTGAATAAACTAACTGTAAAGAATAAGTATCCACTTCCGAGGATCGACGATTTGTTTGATCAGTTGTGAGGGGCTTCAGTGTTCTCGAAAATTGGTCTTTGTTCTGGTTATCATCAACTTAGAGTTAAGGAGGTGGATGTTCATAAGACAGATTTTAGGACTCGTTATGGGCACTACGAGTTCCTAGTTATGCCCTTTGGTCTGACGAATGCTCCAGCGGTATTCATGGATTTGATGAACAGAGTGTTTCAACCGTATCTGGATCAGTTCATCGTAGTCTTCATCGACGATATTCTGGTGTACTCTAACATTGAGGATGAGCATGATGAGCATCTTAGAGTGGTTCTTCAGATACTCCGAGAGAAACAACTCTGCGCTAAGTTGAACAAATGTGAGTTCTGGTTGCAAGAGGTAACTTTTCTGGGTCACGTGGTTTCTGTTAAGAGGATTCGAGTTAATCCTAGAAAGATTGAAGTTATGCTGGATTGGAAATAGCCTAAGAACGTATTTGAGATTCGTATTTTTCTAGGTCTTGCGGGATATTATCGACGATTTGTCGAGGGATTTTCTCTGATTACAGCTCCTTTGACTAAGCTTCTGCGCAAGAGTGTTCCTTTTGTTTGGACTGATGCGCAACAATCGAGTTTCAAGAAGCTCAAGTCTATTCTGACTCAAGCTCCTGTTCTGATATAGCCTAAATCTGGTAAAGAGTTTGTGGTGTACAGTGATGTGTCGCACGTTGGTTTGGGATGTGTACTGATGCAAGATGGTAAGGTTGTGGCTTATGCGTCCCGACAGCTCAAGACACACGAAGGGAATTATCTGAAGCGTGATCTCGAGTTGACTGTTGTGGTTTTTACGTTAAAAATCTAGAGGCATTATTTGTATGGTGAGAGGTGCATCATCTACACTAATCATAAGAGCCTCAAGTATCTCCTTACTCAGAAGGAGTTGGATCTTAAGCAGTGTCGCTGGATTGAGCTGCTCGAAGATTATGACTGCACAATAGCGTATTATCCTGGTAAGGCTAATGTGGTGGTCGATGCTCTCAGTCATAGAGCGATGATTGATTTGAAAGTGATGTTCGCTCATCCTAGTCTGTTTATGATGGAGGTCTATTAGCCGAGTTACAAGTTAAGCTGACTTAGATTGATCAGATTCGGGATAAGTAGTTAGAGGATGAGTCTCTAGGTTTGCGGTTTCGTCAGATTGAGAGTGGTAGTACTTTTGATTTTGGACTGAATAAGGATGGAGTTTTATGTTTTCGAGGTTGAATTTGTATGCCGAATGATTCTGATCTGAGGCAGTCGATTCAGAGGAAGGCACAAAGTAGCCCTTATGCTATGTATCTCGATGGTAATAAGATGTATCGAGATCTCCATGAGCTGTACTGATGGCCGGGTTAGAAGTGTGAGGTTACAGATTTTGTTGCTCGTTGTCTGGCATGCCAACAAGTTAAGGCTGAGCACCAGTTGCCTTTGGGTTTGTTGCAACCCGTTAAGATTCCTTTATGGAAGTAGGAACAAGTGACGATGGACTTCGTTAGTGGGTTGCCCTTGACACCCACTAAGAAGGATTCTGTTTGGGTTATCGTGGATCGATTGACCAAGTCCACTCATTTTATTCCGATTCGGACGGATTGCTCTCTCCAAAAGTTAGTGAAGCTTTATATATCTGAGATTGTAAGACTGTATGGGGTTTCTATTTCAATAATTTCTGATAGAGATCCTCGCTTCACTTCTCAGTTTTAGAAGAAATTTCATGAGGCTCTGCGTTCGAGATTGGACTTCAGTACTGCGTTCCATCCTCAGACCGATGGTTAATCTGAAAGGGTGATTCAGATACTAGAGGATATGCTTTGGAGTTGTGTGATAGATTTCTGAGGTAGTTGAGAGGATTTTCTGCCGCTAGCTAAGTTTGCCTACAATAAAAATTTCCAGTCTAGCACCCAGATAGCACCTTACGAGGCTTTGTATTGTTGTAAGTGTCGTACTTCGCTATATTGAACTGAGTTGGGTGAGCGTCAGGTTTTGGGTCCTGAGTTGGTTTTCGAGACTGAAGATAAAGTTAGATTGATTCGGGATTATTTGAAGGTGGCTTCTGATAGACAGAAGTCTTATGCAGATTTAAAGATAAGAGATATCGAGTACTTTGTGGGTAGACTTGTATTTTTTAAGGTTTTTTCGTGGAAGAAAGTTCTGAGATTCGGTCGTAAGGGCAAGTTGAGCCCTAGGTTCATTAGGTCATATCGAATTTTGAAGCGTGTGGGATCGGTCGCCTATCAGTTGGAACTACCTCCAAAGTTGGACCATATCCATGATGTGTTTCAGTTTTCGATGTTAAGGCGGTATCGGTCTAACCTATCTCACGTTGTCTCTGTTAAGGAGATCGAGGTTAGACCGAATTTGACTTTTGAGGATGAGCCGTTTTAGATTTTTGATTGTGATATTAAAGTTCTGAGAAGGAAGTTCATTTCGTTGGTTAAGGTTTGTGATGGAATCATAGCACTGAGGAAGCCACGTGGGAACCTAAGGATGGGATGGTCGAAGTTGGTGTGTAGAGGATGGGGGTAGGATTTGTATATCTATTCTGCATATTTGATTCTGTTATCTGTATCTGTAAAGGACTTAAGTCCGAATTTGAATCTGAATCTGAATGTGTATGTGATATCTGTATGAATAGCATGTTTAATTCTATTGGGTTACACACTGAGTTTATGAAAACTCACATCTGTTTGTCGGTTCTATTCAAGTAATCCACGGACTTAGGCGGATCGGTGTGACGGAGCCTCACGGTGACCACGAGTTCATAATTGTTTAAGATTTTGGTTTTTATTTAATTAAGGATTATTTCAGAGAGTTTTGTAATTAATGGACCCTCCAAACTGTTGATTTTATTTTTGGATTTGGGTTTTCGATTTAACACTTTATCTAAGACGATTAGCTAAAAACATGATTTTTACTAAAACAAAGGTTTTCTGAAAATACAAACGGGATTCCCAAATATAATGTTTTTATGACTTCCGCTGTAATTTATGTTTTGGCAAATAAATTAATTAAATAACGCTTTCGATAACATTTGAATAATTTATCGAGCGACTCAGTCTTTAAAAACCCTTCATTGTGACATCTCTGGATACGACCATAACGACTAGGCCGGGTTTGGGGTGTTACAAGGAGCGATGCAGTGAACATAGTATGCAAATCGACACTTTTTAGCAAATAACGATTGCAATTTGTTCCATTCGCCACGCATATTACTTGCACCATCATATTCTTGACCACGAATATCATTCACATTAAGGTAATGACATCAAAGAACTTCATAAATTGCTTTCTCCAAAAGCTAACATGGGGTGTCTTTCACATGAACCAAATCAAAGAATCATTCACGTATAAAACCTTCTTTATCAACAAGCCGCAATACAATTGCCATTTGTTCTTTCTTTGACTCATCATGAGCTTCAACTACTATAATGCAAAACTTTGAATAACTTGTACCAAGATGGGAGAAATTGGTGTCCATTCTTGCCAATATACTTAGGAGATGTTCGAGCTTCACTTGGAGGAATCGGTTGATATGGTCCAAACTTAATGTAAGCTCGACGAACCTCGTCCTGTTGATTTCGAATGTAATCCCAAATATATTTTCAAAGTCTCGGATTACACTCTAAAGAAGAAGTATCAAACTCCTCTGTTTCGCTCTCGACACCTTACGAGGATGTTCAGGAACTTGAGAAGTCGATATCTCGTTTAAGAGCTTTGGAAGACTCGATATCTCGTTCAGGATCTTGGGATTGAGAAGACCTGATATCTCGTTCTGGAGCTTGGGAAGACTTGATATCGCGTTCAGGGGCTTGGGAAGATCCAATATTTGATTTTTCTCCACTAATAACAGAAGGTTGAGGAACCGATTGATCATTATTGCTTTCTGACACTCTTTTTTTTTGAAAAGAGAGTTGATCTTTTGTTTATCATAATTTAATCAAAAAATCTGAATATTGTAATAATATATTAAGCAACAACATATTAGGAAAAAGAAAAAATAATAAGTCAAATAAAGAAAGAACATAATTTATGCAAAAATATTTACTGAGAGGTATTTTACATAAGGAGCCGAGAGGAAGATAATTTGTATTTTTTTTACTCTGTGCTCTCAATCTCGGCATCAAACTCCTTTCTTTTTCTCTCGGCAGTGTCGACACCTTACTAGAAGAAGATAATTCCTTGGCAAGAATGCAAATTAAAATACAAGAAAGTCATTAACCTCATATGTATGAGTATAGGTCAAATCAATTAATTCTAGAATTTGACTTTAAAGTTCATAATGAGCCTCTAAGTTTAGTCTTTCAAGGCCCATCATACATTAATATATGATAATTATTAAATTTATATAATTAAAAATTAAAAAATACTTTGTTAATATAAAGTATAACCTTATGGCTTAATAAGGCAAATTATATGAAATACAATTTGACTAAAGGGGGTGAATGTTATACAATGCGGATACCAAATCTAAAATACATGTTAATTTATATATAAAATTCAAAATTCTAAAAATTCCAAGAGGGGCAATCGACTCCCGCGCCCTCTGAATCCTTCCTTGATCATGGCAAATCCATATAAACAATATTTTTAGTATTACGAAAATAATTATCTTTGTATTAAATTTAAATAGTTTTATAATTTAATTAATTCAATTTTTTTAGAATTTTATTTTAAAATTTTAATCTAATATTTATTTAAAATTTTATTATAAAAAATTATAAAATAATATATTTTAATTAATATATATAATTAATCCATACAACGGGATAAAAAATTAATTTTATATAATACAGACTATTAACATATGAAAATATTTAAACACATTTATGATTAAAAATATAAAATACGATACTCGAATTAACTAATCTACTAAATTCTCATGTTTAACGCCAACCTTCTTTAAACTATATGGGAGAAGTTTAATGATTTAAATTGAATGATAATCAGTTGATTTCTCTTTCGATTATTAAAATATTTTCTACAATTTTTTATTGATAAAAACATGAAATTTCACTTGTTATACACCAATTACCACTAACCCAAATCTAGATAAGATTCGGGTCGCCTACCCGTGACTCGGATCGACCTCGCCAAATGGATGTGCGCAAGACGTACAGTGAGAGGACAGTCAGGGGAGCTCGCGGTACCAGCTCGCACGAGTCGAGGGGAGTTCGCGGTCTTAGTTCGCACATACCCAAAGAGTTCGCATGTGGTGGGCTAAGAAGTTCATCAGGGGACACAGAACAATACACGTGTCCAGCATGCCTGAGATCTACTCAGAATGTCAGTTCTATGAATAGTGGGGTCAAGCCCATAAACAGTGGAGTCAAATTATGAACAAAGATAGTATATATAAATACCAAAATGTTTCTTTTAATTATTATAGTAGTAATTACACAATCTTATAATTAAAAGAATTTATATTTTTTAAATGTGTTTGATTAACAGAGTATAATTACATTGTAATTTCATTCCATATTTGTTAGTATAAATTGTAATTGTAAATCTACATAATTTTCTATTCTATGAAAAGAGTATTACTATTATAAAAAAAAAACTTAAAATATCAAGTAACAAAACTTAAAATCAAAACATGGTATGTAATATCTTAGTCAAAAAAAAGTATTTGGCAATATGGTTACTAATAAAATTAGTGAGAAAAAAATAAAAATACCATGCAATTTTATCTAATTACTTTAGCATATCATATTTGTTAAAATTAGTCATCATTGATTGGTCCTTAACCAAGTATAAATAAATAATAACAAATACTATGTAATTTAGGTAAAATTAGTATAATTGATTTATAATAAATAATACAAAAAATAGTTAAATTTTTAGTAGGTCAAAGTGTATGAAAAATTATCTTCCATCATTAAAATTTTCAAATTAACGAGATAAGTAAAATAACACATTATTATTTTTTAAAATTAAAACATATATCTTAAAATTAAAATACTATTATTATTGTATAAAAATAACTCTTAAATTTAAGTGGAATTATTTGTAATTACCCTCAATTCTTACCTTCTACCTTAAAAATTAGAGAGTGTAATTTAATTGAGTAGGACTCGTTAATTACAATAATTGCCAAAACATACTAAGTTTGTATAATTACAAACAATACAAAATTTCTCTTAGAAATATTAGAATAATTTGTTAGAAATATATATTTTTTATTTTGATATCATTGTTTTGAAACACTATTTAGAATTAAATAAGTTACTATTTATATAATATATTTTAAAATTATAAGTATTAATTTAATAATTTAAATAGATAAGAAGTATTTTTTTAACATTATAACTTTTAAAAGTATGCCCTTCTTAATTTCTATTATTTTAATAATAAAAGTTCTAAATATAATATTTTTATTTCACAAAAATTAAAATACTTTAATTTTAAAATTTGTATTTAATGCCACATAATATTATTTTATTTAAAATAAAATCATTTATACATGATTAATACACTAAGTATAAATCCTTAATTTAATTTTTTTGATAGATATTAATAGGTAAAAGTACTAGGATTCAGATTGCATTTTGCCCTCTTTACTCAAAAAATAGGCAAATTTGTAACACCCCATACCCAATCCAATTGCAAGGTTCGAGCTACAAGATGCTACATTTGTTGCCGGAGCAATTATGATTGGTTATAAACAAGTTCAATCATTAATTATTCAAATATGAATATAACACATCAATAATATGATATATAATCATTTTTGGGCCATATACGAGCTTACGAAAGCTCACTTGCTAACCCGAGGTCGCATTGGGACCAAACTGCAAGGTTTTTAAATGTTTCAAGTCAGTGTCACAACATCAAGGTTGTGGTGTTGCAACCCCCAAACCAGTAAGCAAGCTTCCCAACCTAAGGACCAAATTGTAAAGTTTTTAAACCTTCCTCGAGTTGGTGTCACGACATCAAATACGAGACGTCGCAATGATGATGGTTGGCGTCATGACATCCAAAGGATGACACCTCGACTTCCTTGGAAAATACCACAATGGCAATTTCCATTTGTTTTCAAACTAACATAACAACAATAGTTGGTCCTAAGACCCCCAATGACCAATTCAACACATATGGAAAGTTCAATATTCAACTCCAAATCAACAAAAACCTTTTTCACGCATAAACCATTATTACTTTCATATGTTCACAACTAAAATACACAAACTTGACTGTTTTCAACTTATAACTAGATCAATCCTAAGTACATGCCATTTGACAGAATGAAAAGAGCTATTATCTATACCTGCGCACGAAATAAACAAATCGTATGTTGAGTGATAAAACTCAGTGGTACTTTCATGATTCAATATAATATAACATTAACATTAGTAGCATGTCACAATGCATATATTTTCAATATCTAATCAATTCATATCCTATAATGTCAATCAATCCTATTATCATATACGCATATGAGTATATATATAACAATGACAAACAAATCCATTCAACATTGCAAAATAGTTGACCAATTCAACTTGTCAAATACCTATCTTTAAACCACTTAAACATTTCAATACCATTCATGAATTAAGCATTTATAACCTTGACATTATGTCATTTAGTTCCATGTTTATTCAAAATCAATAAACCATTTAACATATCATTCAAATCTCTTTTTGGAGTCTGTCGACTCATTCATGTTCATTTCGACCCTCAGGGCTCGTTTTCAATTTATTTGCACAGTCATTTACATGCTATTCTTTATTATGATCCATATATAAACACAAATGATTCCATGGAATTATACCATTTCATTTCAATATCATTTATCAAGTTTACAATTTATACTCCCTATGAACCTAACTTGGACTCAGATGGACACACGAATCGTCCAACAAACGCACCATATTGGCATCGAAATGCATCACTAGATAAATCAAAGTAAGGGAAACCGGCACATATAGTGCATACTGGCACATAAACTGCATCATGACTCATGAAGTGCATAACCTGTACACAATCCAAAACTATGGCATGTCAACTATATTTGACTCAACCCGAATAATTAATAAGGTACCAATGTTCAATTACATTTTACAATCAAATACATATATATAATTTCTCATTCAAATTCATAATCATAATCCAATACATTATCGATACACATGTATCTCATATCATATAGGATATTTCTATCCATTTTCCATATCACATATCATATTCCAACTAATTCCTGTTATTTTCTATTTTATTCATTTCAATTTACTATCTCGATATTCCGTATCAATCTCAACGAATCAATTCATATGACCATTATATACTTACCTTGATATTCAACCATATAATTAACATTTATATGCAAGAAAATAAATCGATTCCGAATAATAAAGGTACAAATTGAAATTTCGCGTCACTCATTGACAACGCTTTTTTTCCTTTGCCTCTCGATGGTCTATCGTCGTCTTTAGCTACGTACAATTATACAACAGGTAAGCAATATCAATTTTCATCCAATTCACATTTGAATACAAAGTCAAGCACATTTTACATGTTATTCAATTTAGTCCCTAAACTCGGGACAAGCATAACTTTTGATATATAACTTCGGATTAAAATCCAATTTCACATTTACTCATTAGAGACCCGATACTTTCTATTCCTACCATAATTTCATAATAAATTTTCATTTTATTCAATTTGGTCCCTAATGTAACAAAGTTAACAACTAAGCTTATTAAGCTTAATTTCTATCAATTTCAAGCCTTATTCTTCAATTTCTCAATAATGACAACTTATCAAAATTTCAACAATTGAAAATTTTGATATATGGGCTTGCTAAATTAAGCTCACATGATTATAAATCTATAAAACTAAAAAAAAAAATAGCTTAGGGACTTACTTACAATTGGTGGCCGAATGTTAACTAAAAATGGTGTTTTCTTTCTTTTTAACCTTCAATGGACGGTCAACTTTTGGGAAGAAGATGAGCTTTTATCATCTTCCACTACTTTTGTTATATATAGGTAGATTAATTGTTTATTAACCTTACTTTATTTTAATTAAGTCATTTTTAGTTATTAATGTAGTTTAAGTGAAATCCATCGTCACATTCCATTAACATTTATTTCAAATTGGTTAATTAGTCATTTTAGTCCCTTGGATAATTGTTATCTAGGTTTCTAAGCATTTTTCTAATTAAAACTCTATAGCAATTGGACTTTTACAATTTAGTCCCTGAGCCTTAATTAATCACTTTTTCGGCTAAATTGCTTAACCGAATTTTAATATATTTTTATAAAAGCTCAGTCTATTTATGAAATAAGGTCCCGAAATAACATTTTTCGACACCATTGGAAACTGATTCGTTACAATATTAGTCCCTATACATTAGATCAAAAAACAAATTGATCATTTTTGTTAAAAGTTTCATTAATTTCCACTGTTAAATACAAGTGTGGTTGATGGAATAACCAATTAGTTACATGTGGCGTGCCATGCGTACCTTATTCTGATGTATAAGGACTAGTTTTTAATAGTAGGAATAGATGAAAATTTTAACAAAATGATTAGTTTACTATTTGATCTGATGTACAGGGACTAATTGCCCTTTTTTAAGTAGAGGGGCAAAATGCAATCTGACTCCTACTACAAAGGTCTCCATTGTACTTTTACCAATATTAAAAAAATAAATATAAATCAACAATAATAGAAAAAAAGAGATGGTTTGGACAAAATATGAGACCTGATAAGTGATAAAATAACATGTTTTAATCATGTTCTTAACACGTTTTTGGATGATTATTCAATGTAAAATGGTGAATTTTACGCATTTAATCCTTGAAATTCATGTTTATATACTTAGGAGAGCATTCGGAAGCAAAAAGAGCAAAAATTGGAGCAAGTTTATACAGCTACACAGGCTGGACACACAACCGTGTGAGCTACACGGGCTGCCACACGGCCATGTGCCAGACTGTGTGCATTTCATGATTTGCACTCCTAACACGCGAAAAAATAAAATTTTTAGGTTTTTCGGGCATTTTAAGACCTATATATGACAAATATAAGAAGAGGGGAGAAAGCCATCAGAGAATATTGAAGAAAACAACTCAAAAAACACCATTAAAATCGACTCTAAAGTAGATTTCCATCAAGATTGAAGATATCCTTTTGAGTTATTTGAAGTTTATTATGAATATCTTTATTTTTTATGGTTATACTATCTTTAAGATGTTTTTATTTACGATTATGAACTAATTTTCCAAATACCTAGGGAGATGAACCCTAGGATGGTTTTTGTTATTTGATTTTTATTTTACGCAATAAATACTTGGATCTTATTATCAATTATGTGTGCTTAATTCTTGGTTTAATATTTCGAACTATTAATCCATGTTTGATGTGCTTAAATTAAAAGAGGAATAGACCCTGTTTAAGAGTAGATCTAGCATAATTGAGTGGAATTTCATGCAATCCTAGAAATAAGACGACATAAATTGTAACACTCTAACCCGTATCTGTTGCCGATATAGGGTTTCAGAGCATTACCGAATAAACATAAGCTAAATCATTCATTTCAAAACATTTCAATAATCATAACAAAATCCATCATTAAACATGTATATCGTCCCTTATTCAAGCCCTCGAGGCCTTAGAATCACTTTAGAAACAATTCGGGACTAAGTAGGGAACATTTGAAAAATTTAAGAAAAAGTTAGAAAAATTTCAACTGTAGGGGTCACACACCTGTGTGGCCAGGCCATGTGCTTCAAATGGCTGAGACACATGCTCGCGTAACTTTCTGACTTGAGTTACACGCCCATGTGTGTTGCCCGTGTGTGACATATGCCCATATGGCCAGGCCGTGTGCACCCAAAAGTACCTTAAAACTCATGTTTACCATTTCCTACTTACTTGGGCACTAAGCAACTCAATTACCAATCATTTAACCTATTCAAATATGATTAAATACGCTCAAAACATGCTAAAACAATCGTCCTAGGTGCCTAACCAATGTACCATTAGTGGTACAGCAAGTTATACCATCAAAACATTTCATCCATGCATCATTCAAATCAAAGTTTGAAACATGCCAAAATCAATCATTTTAGCCTAACTTAAAACTACCTAAAACATCAACTTAAATTCACATACACCTAACAAGCATTGGTTCAAAACAACATGCCAAATTATTGCTCCAAACACAAACATATGTTCAACCCAACATTATACTTATAACTCTATTACAAACCATTTACAAAATAACTATCAATTTAAGACATCCTAGGTACATGCCATTACAAAAGGTAAATATCACCACATTTGAGATCGGATCGTTGTTGGATGTTGAGTCGTCAATCAAAAGAGAAGTACCTAACCTACGCACGGAAAACAAAACCGTACGTTGAGTAAAACTCAGTGATATTCCTATAATCTGAACAATTAAAGACATAACGATACAAGAATGCATAATTTGAACTATAAAATCATACTATTTTCTAAGCTCACAACTATTATATACCATCATTTCAAGTTCAAGCATATTACTATATCATTTCATACTATACTCAATTTTCACATGCTATCATATTTGATTTGTTTAACAAATATCTCAATTCATATCACTTGTTATATAAATAGCTTTTCACATACCAATCCACATTTGTTTATACAATGGCATTATCCATTCCATATTCAATTCATGAGTACATAACTCATGTATTTCATTTAATCACAACAAATCTCATTTTTCATGTTTCGATTCACTATCTCATTTCCATTTCACATACCATGTTATTCAATATCGATCATAGAACTTTATTATTTAATTACCGCTATTAACACGACTCGGACTTGGACAGATACACAGATCCAACCAACACACTAGTTTGGCACCCAGTGCCTCATCGGTTAAACTGAAGCAAATTGGCACCCTTCTTTTTCTTTCTTTTATTTTCTATTTAATTTGCATGTCTTCTTTCACATTTCTCCACTTTCTATCTAATATGATTTCATTTATTATATATTATATATTATATATTATATAATACATATACATACTTTTAACTTTTAATTTATTATAATATATATAATAAGTTTACATATAAATATATAATTCATTAATACCGTCCACTAAACAAGGTAATTAGGTAATTACTTTAATCCCTCTATTAATTTTAATTTTATAATTCAACTTTTACTGTATACGCGATTTAGTCCTTATACTATAATAATTCTTAATTCATGCAAATTCACTTAACCAAAATCAAATTAACTACACAACTTACGATTCTAATTTACGGGAACAGAGTCCCAAAAATATACTTTTCGACACCCCTGACTATAAGGTCATTACATAAATCTACCGGATTAGAGTCAAATCTAAAAGGGGGATCCATAGACCGAGTTAATGCAAAAATAGAGGTTTTAATTAGAAAGAAATTTCAATTAATCAACCTAGAGTCAGTTGCTCTTAGTCTTGAAGAGAGATATTAACATAATTTAGGGATTTCTATGGATCAAGATACTAAGTAAAGAAATTGCGTAGTTTAGATTGATAATGATAGATGAAGTCTAGATGAATTCTTTCTTGGATATTGTTCTGCTTCTTGGTTGTTTACTCGATTATTTTTTTATTTTTTCTTTGTTTTGTTCTTTAGTTACTTTAATTAGTTAATTTTAGTTTTTAAATCAATACTCCAATTTGTCGGTTAAATAATAGAAAGACAGTAATTACTAGTACTTTTAGTCTTCACGAGAACGATATCTGTGCTCACCGTAGCTATACTATTAATTGATAGGTGCACTTGCCTTTGTTGAAATTTTAGTTGGTTTCATGGACATTACGTTTTGGCGCCGTTGTCGGGTACTAAAATATTAGGAAAACTTTATATCTATTAATTCATCCCTTTTTTTTTACTTTAATATTTTTTGTCTTTAATTTAATTTTTATATTCTAATTTTTCGTTTGTTTGTTTCTGACAGGTTCTTTTGGTTTATGACTAGAAGAAACCCGTTAGATCCATTACTTTTTAACAGTGAGATTGAAAAGACTGCTTGCTAAAATCATACAGAGGTTAGAGAAGCAAGGCAATGTCAATAAAATATAGTAAACAATAAAGAGGAAAAGGATATTACTATGGAGATGGGTGATAATCAAAATAATCAGTAGCTTCCTACAGGTCCTACTCCTCGGACTATGTATGATTATGCTAAGCCCACTCTGGTTGAGGCTGAATCGAGTATCATGAAACACACCATTAATGAAAAAAGTTTGAGCTAAAGCCGAACACAATTCAAATGGTACAACAGTATGTTCAATTTGATGGTTTGCAAGATGAAGATCCAAATACTCATTTGGCTAACTTTTTAGAGATTTGAGACACTTTTAAGATCAATGGTGTTACTGATAATGCCATATGCTTACGGTTATTCTCATTCTCATTGAGGAACAAGTGTGACACCCCAAACCCGATCGGGACGGATTGGCCCGAATTCAAAGCGTTACATTATCCACTTAGGTGACTTTCCGACTAACGACCACTCAAGACACACCCTGACTTTATAACACCTCAATCTTATCTAATTATTAGTTATTTATTAATGTGGAAGCAAACTATGAGCCAATTTTAAACTTTTCCTAGATAATTTAACCTAAGGGCATTTTTATCATTTTACCACCTATGTTAAAACTAACCCGATTTTAGATCTAAGTGTTTACTAACATTCTTTTAGTCAAATTATACAAGCCTAAAAATTGCAGCTTAATTTGAGTTCCTGTACTATGTCTAATTCAAGTTTTATTACTAGGGACTAAATTGTAACTTAAACAAATTAGAATACCAATTTAAAAAGACAAAAATTCAAACTGCCCCCAAAACCCACACGGCCGTGTCCCCTAGACCGTGTGCTATTAAACAACCGTATTCGCGACATGAAAAACTTTTAAGCCGATCGCACATGCCAATTTAGAAATCCCACATGCTCATGTGCAACCCCTCACATACCCGTGTGGACAGGCGCACGTCCGTGTGAAAACCATTGCACCTATTTTTGCAAAAAACTCATTTTAAAACCCGATTTTGCATATTTTAAGGGCCAATTAAACTTGATTTAACTACGATTAATTAACATACATATGCATACACCTTCAATTGAATTTATTGACATCAATTAAGCCTCAATTTTATAGAACTAGGCAATCAATTTCATGCATAACTAACATCGAATAAATGAAACAAGTGGCATACCTTAGTCGCTAGTAACCCACTCCATGGAAGCTTCATTTAAGCAATCATTAGTATAAATTTCATGCCTCACACACCTTGTTATCAATCGCCATGTTATCAAGCAACAATACACTGTAAATAATTCAATAATTAAACTCAAACACACCTCAAAATTATTATAAAACCATCCAAAATAAAATGACTAATGCCCAAAGTCCAATTATAACCAAAATTAAACTAATATCCGGGAGTTCCACAATGCTCGATTATAGCTGTACAAGCCCAACTATGCCCGGGCCCACATAATAAACCAAAGCAGAAAAAAATAAACAGTCCAACAGTAGCAGGCCCAATACAGTGGCCCAAAAAATCTAAAACCTAATGTCACAGCCCAATACAAGCCCAAAGCTTAACCAACTAAGCAGAAACCCTAGACCTTTGCTTCAGCCGCCATAGCAGCCCTGCGCACTGCCCCCTCCGTAATAGTAGCCGCCATTCGCGCGAGTTGCGCCTCTACGTGCGCAACCCCTCTTCTCCGCGCCGCTCGCTCCACGCCACACCTGCAGCAACAAACGGAAACAAGCAACAATGAAATAATAGGAATAATAGAAAATATTTTTTATTATTTTGTATCCTTATTTTTTATTTTCGGTTATAAAAACCGATGGAAAAATCTGTAAAGGGGGGATTCAATATCAACAAGCAGAGATCTTGAGAAGATAAAGAGGGATTTAAGGTTGAAACATCTTTTTTTTCTTTTTGGCTTTGTTGTTTCGATTTATTTTTTCAAAATATACAACAAATAATAAAAAAGAAAGAGGGAGAAAAAAAGGATCTTACCTGGGGCCGTCACGGTGTCCCCTCTTCGTCGCAATCGGAGGCCGGGGCGTCGTCGGAGGCCAAGGGACGGCCTTGACTGAGAGTGCAGAGAAAACAAAGAAAACCCTAGTTAGGGTTTGGTTTTTTTTTTTTAAAAAAAGAAAGCAGAGAGTTTTTTTTAAGGAAGTATTTTAACAAAATTGAAACGACGCCGTTTTAGGGGAGATCCGCGTGTCGACCCGACCCGGTCCCAGGATCCGCGCGTTTTCCTTTAAATGGTATATTTGCGCATTTGGTCCCCCTAGTCTTGCGGTGTGTTTAAATTAAGCTTCTGATTTCTTTTAAATTTTCCCGCAAGTTTTATTTCTGTTTCAATTTGGACCATGCCGCTGCGCAGCGTTTTCGGAGGCGGGAATAATTTCCCTTTTGGTCCCCCACTGTTATTCGCGCATTTAAGTTGGTCCTGCCTTCCAAATTTATTTCAAATCCGCCCCACTTTTTTTGTCTTTAAGCTCAATTTAGTCCATTTTTTAAGAAAAAGCTATTATTTTATTTAATTTTTTTCTTTAAAAAACATTATTATTATATTATGCATTATAGTTATCATTATATATTTTCTATACATTCACATTCACGTATTTTACACATATGCATATTTAATATATATATATATATATATATATATATTGAGTTTTTTTACATGCATACATATATTTCTCTTGCACATTTTTTTATATAGTTTTTTTTTTCACATGCCTTATATTTTATACATACTTACCCATTTTTTTTATTTGTAATATATATATATATATATACATAAATTTGCATTTTTTAATTTTATTGATTTTCACATGTACATATTATATTTTATTTGTTATTATTTTATTTTCACCATTCTCATATCTTCTAATGCATATACATTTTATAATTTAAAGTTCACATACATTTTCTATAATATATTTTTGTATACGTTTTTCCTTTAAAATCATTAAATTTTTTTATTTTTTTTATAATTTGCTATTTTATGTACATATCATACATATATATAAGTATTTTAATTTACGTATACATATTTTCATGTTTTACCAATACATATATGCTTATACGTTTTGTATTTTTGTAAATATATATACATATACATATTTTTGTATTTTATCTTTATCCATGATTTTCAAATACATATACATGCATTTTTTTAGTTTTTTTTTTGTATTGATATATTTCATTCTATCTTTTTATGTGTATCCTTGTACATGTGTGTCAAATGTATGCATGCACGTATTTGTGAATTTACTTGTATATTGTACTTGTATATATATTTTTGTAAATATTTAATCATATATGCTTTAAATTAAAGTATTTGTATCATATTGTACATTAACCCTTTTAACGTACCCCTTTAAAAATATATTTCGGTTTTAACCATTTATCAAAGTTATTTTATGATTTAAAGGTTTTTGAATAAAAGCATTTTTGGAAGTTTGGGATTCTCGAGGGGAATTGAGCCCTAACGTATTGGGTTCTGATTTTCTTTGTCAATCCTAAATGACCGAGAATATTTTTTTCAAAATGCATAAAAATCATTTTTGGGAACTTAACTTGTTGTGCCCTAACGTATTGGGTGTGGCATGCTATTTTCTCGAAATGAAGATTTTCGTATAAAATAAAAGTGATATTCAAGTTTGGGGATTATGAGGAATTGTACCCTGGCTCAGTCAGGAAATACCCCACTTAAAGAAGGAGATGACCAAGGTAAAAACCCGCAAGGGCACTTTGAGTCATTAAAAAATGATGAAATGAAAAATGAAAAGTGAAAAGGAAAAATGAAAAATGGAAAAAGTAAAATGGAGAGGCTAAGGTGAAAACCCGCAAAGGGCGTCTTAGACCAAAGGGGATTTGAGTTGAAAACCCAAAAAGGGCAGCTCAAATATTGATCAGAATGGGGCATGAGATTATCGGAGCAGCTCAAATACTGATCAGAGTGGGGCATGCAATGGTCTTGCTATACCTGAATCAATAGGAAAGGGTAAGCGACATCTTGGGGCATCGACAAAGTACTATAGATCTCCTAAACACATGTTAAACTCAGAATGGTCTTCAGAAAGTTTGTACAGAGAAGTTCCATCTGCGATGTCTGGGGTACCTAATTCTCATACCATTTTTGCTATTCTTGGAACACTTCATTCATTGTCAAGATACGCATTCCTAAATCAATTTCTTTGTTATCCATCTTTATTATCCTTGATAATTTATTCATTTCGAGTTATGCTCAGAGCCAACTCTATTCTTACCCATGATCTTTTTGCAAGTATGTTTCATTAGAATAATGATTCATAGACTAATAAAACTTTCACAAGGGAAGTTTTGCATATTACTCTAGAAGTTTCTAAATAATTCAGGAACCTGAAACAGGACTATTGTTTAGAACGCACCAGGAAAAGTCTAAATTCAGACTATCCCTTTAAGGTTTTGCTGTCTAAAACATCGGTTGAACAATACAGCAAGATGTCATGCTGGTGACAAAGCTTCAATTAGCAAGCAAGCAATGATCATCGGATAATAAGAAGAAGTTGTTCTTGGAGAAGATTTCTTCATTTGTGCATGAGCATTTGGTACAACACCCTGGGAATGGTGTAAGGGACCAAAAAGTTTCACATCCTGTATCCTTGAATTGTGATAACAGAGGATTGAGAAAATGCCAAATCTTTTACTCTTGGGTTACAATGGGAAAAGATGGTGCAAATTTTGCATCCCAGTGGATCAAACTTGGAGGTTTACAGTGGGGGGCAATCTGGTCAAGTGCTTTTTGGGTTCGCCAGCCGAGCATAAAGGCGCTATAATACATTAAGCAATAGGACCTTAATAAACTTGGAGTAATAATAACCCAAGCGTCAAAATATCATTTTCATGACATTCTGCATTCATTCAAATGTCATTTATACATGTCTAGTTATGAGCATTTGATTCATTCTGATCATGACATCCTAATCACTAGGCATAATTAGGTTCATAAAGTTCATTATACAGGTCATGTTCCCCAAAGAACAGATCAGTGATGATAATAGATCTTGCCTTCTCGCATCGACAGTGAAGCAGATCGAAAACACCAGCCTTGCCTCCCTCGGTTGCAGTAGAGTAGGTTGAAGATTTCAAATCTTGTCTCCCCAAGCAGTAGTGGAGCAGATCAAAGATGGTGAATTTTACCTCCCTGTGGTTACAGAGGAGTACATTGAAACCAGTAATTCTACTTCCCTGGGCAGCAGTGGAATAGATCAAAGATAGCAGATCTTGCCTTCCTGCATAGACAACGAAGCAGATCCAAGATGGCAGATTTTACCTCCTCGTGGTTATAGTGGAGTACATTGAAGCCGATAATTCTATCTCCCTGGGCAACAGTGGAATAGATTGAAGATTTCAGATCTTGCCTCCCTAAGCAGTAGTGGAGCAGATCAAAGATGGTGAATTTTACCTCCTTGTGGTTACTGTGGAGTACATTGAAGCCAGTAATTCTATCTCCCTGGGCAGCAGCGGAATAGATTGAAGATTTCAGATCTTGTCTCCTTAAGCAGTAGTGGGGCAGATCAAATATGGCGGATTTTACCTCCTCGTGGTTACAATGGAGTACATTGAAGCCGATAATTCTATCTCCCTGGGCAACAGTGGAATAGATTGAAGATTTCAGATCTTGCCTCCCTAAGCAGTAATGGAGCAGATCAAAGATGGTGAATTTTACCTCCCTGTGGTTACAGTGGAGTACATTGAAGCCAGTAATTCTATCTCCCTGGGCAGCAGCGGAATAGATTGAAGATTTCAGATCTTGTCTCCTTAAGCAGTAGTGGGGCAGATCAAATATGGCGGATTTTACCTCCTTATGGTTACAGTGGAGTACATTGAAGTCGATAATTCTATCTCCCTGGGCAACAGTGGAATGGATTGAAGATTTCAGATCTTGCCTCCCTAAGCAGTAATGGAGCAGATCAAAGATGGTGAATTTTACCTCCCTGTGGTTACAGTGGAGTACATTGAAGCCGATAATTCTATCTCCCTGGGCAACAGTGGAATAGATTGAAGATTTCAGATCTTGCCTCCCTAAGCAGTAGTGGAGCAGATCAAAGATGGTGAATTTTACCTCCCTGTGGTTACAGTGGAGTACATTGAAGCCGATAATCCTATCTCCCTGGGCAACAGTGGAATAGATTGAAGATTACAAATTTTATCTCCCTAAGCAGTAGTGGAGCAGATCAAGGATGGCAGATTTTACCTCCCTGAAGTTGTAGTGGAGCACATTGAAGCCAGTAAGCCTATCTCCTTGACATTGCAGTGGAGTGGATTGAAGCACTAGTTCCTATACCTCTGAAGATGCAGTAGGAAGGAATGAGGCTACTAGAAGAGAAGCACCGAAGAAGTTGAGGCTTAGTAAGACCGGGCACAATTGGGCTTTTAGTCTTTGCTCTATTCCCGTTACACGAAAATGAGCAAAGAGGGGCAGCTGTACAAGCCCAACTATGCCCGGGCCCACATAATAAACCAAAGCAGAAAAAAATAACAGTCCAACACTAGCAGGCCCAATACAGTGGCCCAAAAAATCTAAAACCTAATGTCACAGCCCAATACAAACCCAAAGCTTAACCAACTAAGCAAAAACCCTAGACCTTTGCTTCAGCCGCCATAGCAGCCCTGCGCACTGCCCCCTCCGCAATAGTAGCTACCATTCGTACGAGTTGCGCCTCTACGCGCGTAACCCCTCTTCTCCGCGCCGTTCGCTCCACGCCACACCTGCAGCAACAAACGGAAACAGCAACAACGAAATAATAGGAATAATAGAAAATATTTTTTATTATTTTGTATCCTTATTTTTTATTTTCGGTTATAAAAACCGATGGAAAAATCTGTAAAGGGGGGATTCAATATCAACAAGCAGAGATCTTGAGAAGATAAAGAGGGATTTAAGGTTGAAACATCTTTTTTTTTCTTTTTGGCTTTGTTGTTTCGATTTATTTTTTCAAAATATACAACAAATAATAAAAAGAAAGAGGGAGAAAGAAAGGATCTTACCTGGGGCCGTCACGGTGTCCCCGCTCCGTCGCAATCGGAGGCCGGGGCGTCGTCGGAGGCCAAGGGACGGCCTTGACTGAGAGTGGCGGCAGAGAAAACAAAGAAAACCCTAGTTAGGGTTTGGTTTTTTTTTAAAAAAAGAAAGCAGAGAGTTTTTTTAAGGAAGTATTTTAACAAAATTGAAACGACGCAGTTTTAGGAGGGAGATCCGCGCGTCGACCCGACCCAGTCCTAGGATCCGCTCGTTTTCCTTTAAATGGTATATTTGCGCATTTGGTCCCCCTAGTCTTGCGTGTGTGTTTAAATTAAGCTTCTGATTTCTTTTAAATTTTCCCGCAAGTTTTATTTCTGTTTCAATTTGGACCATGCCGCTGCGCAGCGTTTTCGGAGGCGGGAATAATTTCCCTTTTGGTCCCCCACTGTTATGCGTGCATTTAAGTTGGTCCTGCCTTCCAAATTTATTTCAAATCCGCCCCACTTTTTTTTGTCTTTAAGCTCAATTTAGTCCATTTTTTAAGAAAAAGCTATTATTTTATTTAATTTTTTTCTTTAAAAAACATTATTATTATATTATGGATTATAGTTATCATTAGATATTTTCTATACATTCACATTCACGTATTTTACACATATGCATATTTAATATATATATATATATATATATTTTTTTTTGAGTTTTTTTTACATGCATACATATATTTCTCTTGCACATTTTTTTTATATAGTTTTTTTTTTCACATGCCTTATATTTATACATACTTACCCATTTTTTTTATTTTGTAATATATATATATATATATATATATATATATATATATACACATAAATTTGCATTTTTTAATTTTATTGATCTTCACATGTACATATTATATTTTATTTGTTATTATTTTATTTTCACCATTCTCATATCTTATAATGCATATACATTTTATAATTTAAAGTTCACATACATTTTCTATAATATATTTCTGTATACGTTTTTCCTTTAAAATCATTAATATTTTTATTTTTTTTTATAATTTGCTATTTTATGTACATATCATACATATATATAAGTATTTTAATTTACGTATACATATTTTCATGTTTTACCAATACATATATGCTTATACGTTTTGTATTTTTGTAAATATATATACATATACATATTTTTGTATTTTATCCTTATCCACGATTTTCAAATACACATACATGCATTTTTTTTTTTTTTTTTTTGTATTGATATATTTCATTCTATCTTTTTATGTGTATCCTTGTACATGTGTGTCAAATGTATGCATGCACGTATTTGTGAATTTACTTGTATATTGTACTTGTATATATATTTTTGTAAATATTTAATCATATATGCTTTAAATTAAAGTATTTGTATCATATTGTACATTAACCCTTTTAACGTACCCCTTTAAAATATATTTCAGTTTTAACCATTTATCAAAGTTATTTTATGATTTAAAGGTTTTTGAATAAAAGCATTTTTGGAAGTTTGGGATTCTCGAGGGGAATTGAGCCCTAACGTATTGGGTTCTGATTTTCTTTGTCAATCCTAAATGACCGAGAATATTTTTTTCAAAATGCATAAAAATCATTTTTGGGAACTTAACTTGTTGTGCCCTAACGTATTGGGTGTGGCATGCTACTTTCTCGAAATGAAGATTTTCGTATAAAATAAAAGTGATATTCAAGTTTGGGGATTATGAGGAATTGTACCCTAACGTATTGGGGCTCGATTTCTTTACATGACTTGAACAATTGATTATCCTTTTGCCAATTTCATCATTCAAGCTTATTTTAAAATCTTTTTAACTTTCGACACAAAGACATTAAATAGTCAATTTGGTACCGATTTTTGGGCGTTACGAGGGTGCTAACCCTTCCTCGTGCGTAACTGACTCCCGAACCTGTTTTCAAAATTCGCAGACCAAAATCATTTTAAGGTGAGCCGATCACACCTTAATAAAGGATCGGTGGCGACTCCAGTTTTTCAAGTCGACAACCAAATTTTTTGTTTTCAAAAAAGCGGTTTCGACAATAGACTCTAAAATGTATAATAAGGTCTCTACCAAGCCTAAATCTCTTGAAACTTTTTTGCTCAGCTCCTCAAGCCCGACGATTATTTGCACGAATTGTGAGGGTGTGAGCTTTAAAAAGCTCACTAAATGTTAATAAAAATGACTAGTAAATCAACATCCAAATCATGCTTAAATCACATCCAATCAATCACCAATTATTAGCCATAATAAAGAAGCATGTCAATTTAATTTCCATATGCTTTATCAATATCAAGAATCAATTATTCATGGCTTACAAATATAAAATGATATAACAATAATCACACATAAATATATTGGCATACACTTATCATGGTTTAATCTGGTGATTATACATCAGATAAACAGATCTTTGAACTCCCACAAATATCAAATACAGTCCACTGAGTTGAGCGGGCTGAAGCACACACTCCTTTATAGTGCCTCAAATAACCTAATGAGTGGAGACTCATGCTCAACACTCCCTTATCTACTCCAAAAAAATCAGTCCACCTACAGCCATATGCTACCAATGTCACAAATAAATGTGAGTACTCACAAATCCTATGGCATGCCAACTATATCCAATAGATCCACTATGCATGTTGCCAATATATTCAGTCAAACATAGCATATAAATCAGTCACTATCGTGCTTAATTTAATGTGACAAAATGCTTCTCTGTAACATGTAACACAGCCATTTAACATCCAATTAAATCAACCATTTCATTTGCCATTTTCCAATGTTCAATTACCAATTGTAACACCAATATATCATGATCAAAAACTCCAGTAAACATGCTTTAATCATCAATATAATTAACCTAATTAAATTGCATAAAACCACCTAAATGCTTACTTACCATTATTCAATAAAAAATTAACTCTTGTACATATAATATCAATCTTGAAAAAAATCAGCCGTTCAACCATAATTAATCAATTGAAATAATCAATTAAGCTATTAATTAAACATAAATGAGGGTCAATTTACAAAATCGCCCTTAGAAACACTCACCACACAATTTATTCTACCACAAACAAGTGATCAACTAAGCAAATCCAAGCTTCAATTCCGGTTAGCTTGGTCCTTTTCAAGATTCGGAGCTTCAACAGAGATAAAGTAGGCATTATCACCTTTCTAATGCTATAATAAACACAAAATTTAATTAACTATACTAATCGAAATCTTCTCACAAAGATACCTTATCGAATTTGTAACATCAAGTCGAAAACCCGATTTCTCAAAAATTAATCTCTCCAGCCCTCTTAAATACTTTCAATCATGAATATTAGACCAAATACACTTATACTAAGTATCAATTTCATCTTTAAATCAATTTCACGAAATTCCGAAAAATCGATTCATGAAGATGATGAAATTCAGATTTTTTTTTTTTTAAATTACCTCACAAATCATGTTTAATCTTGATAAATAAGATCAAAAACTTTTTAATAGATCCATTTTGAGTTGGAACATCCATTGATTTTTGAATTTCCTCTCAAAATTCAAGATCCACCATTGGAAGAAGATAACATTGATAAAAGTCCTTTAATTGACTCCCAAATCATGTAAAAGTGTTTCTAATCATCATAAAAACAAGTTTAGAATTGAAGATTACCTATGATTCACTCTATTGTTGATTGAAAATCTTGATTTAAGAAACTTAAGAAATTTTAGAATATTTTTTGCGACTTTTGAGAATAATTTCGGGTGAATTGAGAGAGTATTTTGAGAAGGAAATTGGTTGAATCTATTCTCTGATGATAGATTTTTAAAATCAGGTAAAAAAATTTTAAAGCTCTTTAATATGATGTAAAATGTGTGAAAAGTGGGCTAAATACATTAGTTTTAAAACTGAATCCACACACTAGAAATTTAAAAATTGGGAAATTTGCCTAATGGCCACTCCCACATTTTCCTTACTTTACCATTTAATCATTTCCCTCCAAAATTCTGAATTTTAAGGTTTATTTGCCATATAGATACTCTAAATTTTCCCTTGTTTTACAATTAAATTCTATTTAATTAGTATTTAAATTTTACTCAAATTACCCAATAAAAATTATTTTAAAATTCTTTTTCAACCCAATTGATTATTTTCACTAATAATTATTTAAAATTAATTTTTCAAAAGTATTTTATTTTTTTAATTTTTTGGATTATTGTTTAATCGGTTTTAGATGAAATTAACCTTCTAAATTAAATTAAAAATTACTAGAAACCCTATAAATTCCTAGTTTCACACTCGAAACCCGAAAAATATACTCGAAACTACTAGACTCGATTTAGGGATATTACAACAAAGCAAAATAGTGGTTGAATTCATTGCCACGAGGTTCTATCACGACTTTTGATTAGATGACCTAGAAGCTTCTGTTAAAGTACTTCTCACCAGCTAAAATAGCTAAGTTGAGGAATGACATCTCTTCTTTTGCTCAAATCAATTTGGAGACATTATATGATGCATGAGAGAGATTTAAGGATCTTTTGAGAATGTGTCCTCATCATGGATTACCTTTGTGGTTGAAAGTTCAAACCTTCTAAAATGGTTTGAATCCCTTGACTAGGCAACTAATTAATGCAGTAGCTGGTGGAACACTGAATAATAAAACACCCGAGGCAGCTTAAAAGTTTATTGAGGAGATGACACTGAATAACTATTAATGGTAAGTCATAAGAAAGAAATCGATGAAAGCAGCCAATGATTTTAATATTGATGTAATTTCTATGTTAGCAAATCAGGTTGAAGTTCTTGGAAAGAAAATTGGTGGTTTGAATTTTTCTAAGCAGATGAATCCGGTAAGGCAATATGATGCGAATGGAGAGGGGATAATCAATCCAGAATGTTTACCTTTTAACCCTAGCATGGAACATAAGCAAATCAACTTTATGGGTAACAATTCTAGACCTCAAAATAACTCATATAGCAATAACTATAATGCAGGTTGGAGGAACCATCCAAATTTTTCTTAGGTTGTTTAAGGGAATCAAATGTCACAACCTCGTCCGGGTTTTCAACAGCCTTATCAGCAAAAGAAGAAACCGAACCTTGAGGAGATGTTAGCCAAATTTTTTCGGTGTCGAAAACTCAATTTCAAAACACTGAGACGGCTTTGAAAAATCAGCAAGCATCGATTCAAGGACTTAAAAATCAAATTGGATAGCTTGCCAAAATTGTTTTGGAAAGACCACAAGGCAGGTTACCTAGCAACACTGAAACTAACCCAAAGGAGCAAATCCACCCAATCACTGTTCGAAACGTGAAAGGGTTAGTTGAGCCTGAAAAGAAGTCGAAGCCAAAAACTGTTGTGAAAAGTGATGAGGTTGAGGAAGGTAAGAAAGAGCATAAACCGGTAATTAGAGAATACAAACCACGAATACCTTATCCAATAGCATTGAAGAGAGACCACACAAAAGAAAAATATGGTAAATTTCTTGAACTCTTAAAAAATTGCATATTAACTTTGTAACACCCTATACCCGGCCTAGACGTTATGG
Source organism: Gossypium turneri (assembly GCA_008044935.1). Taxonomy (NCBI): domain Eukaryota; kingdom Viridiplantae; phylum Streptophyta; class Magnoliopsida; order Malvales; family Malvaceae; genus Gossypium; species Gossypium turneri. The sequence continues at coordinate 5,555,785 of CP032572.1, read as the reverse complement.
CCGAATCTGATGATGTCACAAGGTAGTGCTTTTCGAAAAATATGTCGTCGCTAAATCCCCTTTTCTATTTAACCATTTTTTTCATTATCTTATGTTAATTTCAAATCATGTCGTTCGTTTCCAAAACATTATTCATTTACAAATCATTATTCAATTTCAAAATGTTTTCTTATTGCGAAAGCTTTTAAACAGTTTACGTATTCATGGTTTTTTTTATAAAACATTAATTTTATTTGAAAACCCGATTCTTACCTAACACTAGAAGATTTAAATCATAAAATCGTATAAAAACCAAATTTAAACGAAAATACGTAAAGGCCATAATTACAGCAAAATACTCCCAAATAAAAGTAAAATCATAAATAGGTAATAAACAGTGTAAAAGAAGTCGTATGGCCACCACAGAGTCCTCCGCCGCACTAATTCGCCTAAATCTGGGGATTATCTGTACAGATTAAATAGAAGGGGTGAGTTTACGTAAACTCAGTGTGTAATCCCCATACAAATAAACAGACAGTAAACAGATAATCACAGTTTGGGCTTAAGCCCTTTTCAGTATCAATATCAGTATCAGTCCAGTTTAGGCCTTAGCCTATCTCAGTACAAAAACAGTCATGCAGTAGGGCTTTAGCCCATCACACTATCAGTAGCAGTAACATAGATGCAGTCACAAAAATCCTACCCATCCAGCCTCTACACACCATCTCTGTCCAACCCTACACTTCATGTGGGGATATAATCAACCCACCCATCCCTACACTCCATGTAGTACCGAATGCGGTACTAGACAGTAGTTTGCAGCTGAGCTACTAGTAAATTAGGCTTGAGGACTTTCAGTACACTTCTTCCGAACATTATAATCCCCAACCCAATGCAATGCAATATACAAATATGACATGCTATAACATAATATCATTCATGTAAACAGGGCATACAGTATCAAATCAGTGGGACATCATCAGGCTTAGTCATATCAGTCATACAGTCATTTCAGTCAATTAGGAGACTAGGTAAGCTTACTGACCCTACAGTAGGTTCACAGTCGACTTGGGTGACCCGTGCAACCTTATCAGTCAAACAGTGAAAATAGGCCTACAAGCCTATGATGTTCGCCTGTGTGGGCCCACATGACCCAAATTGGCCTTGGCCTCGTGATCCATTTTAATGTAACCCGTACTAGTTAATTATTCATATGTGTTTCTACTATTTACTCATATGATCCTTCAAAGTTGTCTACTTGAGTCACTATTACTAAATTATTTGTATCTTAAGCTACAGAATTCCGAATTAAGATCTGCAAATTTTCCTTGAAACCAGACTCACATATCTTCTTACCATAAAATTTTCAGAATTATTAGTTCAGCCAATAAGTACAGTTTATTCTTTAAAGTTTCTCCTACTCTGCTGTCTGACAGTTTCGACCTTTCTACACTAAAAATTAATTATCTTATCGTACAGAATTCGGATGTTGCTCTTGTTTGTTTCTCTTGAAAGTAGACTCATTCAGGATTTTAAACATATAAATGATACCCATAATTATTTTTATACAATTTTTAATAATTTTTCAAAGTCAGGACAGGGGATTCCAAAATCAATCTGACCCTTTCTCACTAAAATTCAAATATCTCATAATATGAAATTATTTTTCTTACTACGTTTCTTCTATGAGAAACTAGACTCAAATATCTTTAATCCCATATTTTTTCATCCTCTAATTCAATTTCCACAATTTATGGTGATTTTTCAAATTTAGCCTACTGTTGTTGTCCAAACAGCAAGCAATTTCGACTTTTTGCCGAATCCTTTATTTTTATGTTTCGGGTACACACCTGGTTTTGTTTGATGCTAAAACAGTCCCCGAGCACTCCAAAGCCACAAAAACTTCAAATTTTCATGTTTACAAAAATCATGAGGAGAGCCTTAATCCTCGCGAAATGCTGCTGCCAACACTCCGGAATTAAACTATGGAACACAAAATAATCTCTTAAAATGATAACCAACAACTTACTGAATTTGCACAAGTGCTGCTTAACGCTACGAAATCAAGAGAAAAGAATGGTTTAAGGGGAACAAGGGAATTTCGGTAGTAGAGGAAAGAAAAGAAAAGATAATCGAGTAAGAAGCAAAAAAGAAAAAAATCGGTAGAGATGGGAGAGAGAAAACGTTAGAAAGATAGAGAGAAAAATGACTCTCTTTTTTTTCGAAAATGGAAAAACTGATCATATTTTGGATATTCTCCCCCATAATCCCCTAATTCACTCCGAAAATCGCTCCCTCACTTCCCACTACACATCCACCACTCAGAAACCCAATTCAGTACATCTTTTTGCCGAAAATAGGAGCAAAAATACAACCTTTGCCGTCCCAAAGATTCGAACCCATGACCTCCTTCACATCAACACTCCACTTATCCACCAGACCAACAGGCCCATTCTATTAATTATTTGCCAACTTTTACTTAAAAGCCTACTGACCAAAGATAGGGCTTATTCATAAAAATACCAAAATTTGCCCAAGTCCTGGCTTGAACTTGGGACCTCCCAAACACTTCCAGAACACATAACCATTAAAGCTGACAGATGTTTGTATCCCACATTCACAATACCTAAAATTAAAATTTTGGGGCGACAAACTTACTGTTTGTTAAAACCCTTTCGTAGATGCCAAAGTATGTAAAATTCTTAAAGGAGCTGTTAATAAAAGGAAGTTAGATGACTTATCGACTATGGAGCTCAATGTAGTTTACTCGAAAATTCTCCAAAACAAACTACCCAACAAACTTAAAGATCCAGGGAATTTTACTATTCCTTGTCTCATTGGTAGTTTAAATGTTGAAAAAGCTTTGGTTGATTTGGCGGCTAGTATAAATGTCATGCCTTATAAGATGTTCAAACAACTTGGTCTTGGGGAATCCAAATCCATTAGGATGAGTATTCAATTAGCTGATAGATCAATTAGATATCCTAGGGGTATTATTGGGGATGTACTTGTGAAAGTCAATAAATTCATATTCCCTGTTGATTTTGTTGTATTGCACATAAATGAGGATATTGAGGTACCTATAATCTTAGTTTGACCCTTTTTAGCCTTTGCTAGAACTGTTATTGATGTGAGTACGGGTGAACTTGTGCTTCGTGTAGGTGATGAAAATATTACTCTTCAAGCATGTGATTTTGTGAGTCCCTAATGAGCGAGTTGACTCTAATTGTTCTGTTAATGTTAGTAATCACGTGGCTCAATGTTCTTTGCAGGAAATCCCTCATGAAAACGTGTTGGAACCATATTTTATTCAAAGTGATAGAACTCGAGGGACAAGTGAAGAGTGAATGGTACAGCTCGACGAACTAGATGAATAGCGAACAAAGGTTGATGAGAAACCAAGAAAGCAAATGAAATAACAAAGCAACACCATGATGTGCATGTAAAAAGAATGAACCAATTAAAGTTGGGGACAAAGTACTATTAGACAAATCGAATCGACGAATTTTTCCTTCAGAATTTAAGTTAAGAGGGTCTAACCCATTTGTGGTCAAAATCATTTTTCCATACGGTACAGTTGAGGTAACACATTCTGAATTCAACACGTTCAAGGTAAACAGTGTTCATCTCAAACCTTATTTTGGTGGTAAAAATGATATCGAGAAAGAAGAGCTCTGGCCCCAAGATCCACTTTAAATACTGAGCTTAAAAATGGAAGTCGAGTTTAGACTCTAAATAAGCGCTTCTCGAGAGGCAACCCGAGTATTTTTGTATTATTTATTTATTTTACTTTCTTGAAAAAAAAACTTCAAAAGAATTACATTCATT